>CM067325.1:34887500-36270000 GCA_034376525.1 Nicotiana benthamiana
TTTGACTAAGGTAGATTACGGGAAAGAGAAGGAATTTCATTCCTACCACATTTACAAGCGGAAAACAATTCTCCGTTTAAAATGTTCAAGAAAAGATGCAGAACGGAATCGAAAAATAAGTGAGCGACTATTGGTATTAGCTTTTAAATTTTTTGCCAAGTTCATATCTTTTACATGATGTAAGGAGCATATGATTTTTATAAATGAAAACAGTCACTTGGCAGGACACCCTACCTAGTGGTATATTAACTTTAGCGTAAAAAAATAAGTGAGAAATAACAAATTAACTAATATGGTATTTGTGAAATTAACAAAATAATTAAGGACTAAACTATGAATTTAAGAGTCAGTCGCTCCATATGAACTTCCATAAAATCTTGTAACTGCACGATACTCCTCTTTAAGCTTCTCGTACACCCTAAAATGTTATACAACGTAGTGGATCTAGTCCACAATCTATAGGTGTCAAAACCTAGTAACTTTTACTCTAATCATGTATATATTTTTAAAAAATAAAAATTTATAAATACCTTACTGTATAAATATCAAATCATAGATTCACTCACTTATATTGAGATAATAATAACCAATAATATACATTGATGAAACCAACACAACAACGATTGCTTTCTCAAACCTATTACTTACACCTTTCAAAGTACCACACTAGAATTATCGAATTTTTCTTTTTGACATGACGAACGAGAAAAAAATAAGATAAAATTGTGAATTCTCGGTTTCAATAAAAAGTAAAATCTACTTAATACATAAGTTGGATTTCAAAAAGTATTGGTGAGAGAAGGTCTCCCTCTAGATTACCTACATGGATACAAACACTACACCACCCATCATTCTACCGGAATCACCAGATAAAAATAACCAAATAGATATGGAAGAAATACCAACACAATCTTACAAAAAAATATTACTAGATAAACATGCAGTAAACCGAACAGAGTATTACGACGAGGAACCTTCCCCAAACATCAAAGATGATAAAGGAAAAGGTATTCATTGCTCAATTTCCCTCTCTCGGGAAGATAAGAAATGCCTACACTAGCCATTGTGCTTATCAGTAATCATAAAAGTCTTTGGTCGTAGTATGCCTCACTACTACCTCTGATCTAAACTAACTGATCTCTGAAAATCATTCAACCAATTAATCTTGATTGACTTAGGATGAGGCTTTTTCATTGTCAAGTTTGGTTTAGAGGAAAATATGGCTAAGGCACTACATAAAGGCTCATAGTTCATTTCTGCGAACTTCCTATGCGTACGTAAATCGGAACCAAAATTCATTTCACAAGAAGCTACATTATCTTCCACCGCCATTTAGATTCGTCTGCCACAACTACCAACAAAATTCTTGATAAAGAAATCCTATAAAAAAGTTAGGAGAAAGCTTGGAAAATTATTAACAATTGATTCCTGCATATCCTCCACTCTGAAAGGAAGGTATGCACATATCTGTTTTCAAGTCCAACTTGAAACCACGGTGAAAATATTGTTCATCATCTGAGATCACAAACAGGTAGTGGTCTATGAAAGAGAATGGACTTTGTGTACAATATGTGGTAAGATTGGTCACACCTCAAAAAATTACAAGTTCAGGCAACTTGCATCAATACCATCACAAGAAGTTCTAGAATGTGCAGATATGTACAATCCCAAGGAAGAAAAGGACGGGTGGAAGATAGTAACCTTCGCCAGATGGAAGAAACCAAACCACCAACCCACAAAGGAAAGAAGCAATGGAACATGAAGTTCACAACATCATGAGCGAAAATCACAAAAGATTCAGGTAAAAATATTTGATGCAAATTCTAATAAGTTTCGGGAAACCAAAACTTTTAAATACAATTCAAAAATTTTACAATACACAAACAAATAAATTCAATCGCCCAATGACCTAATTAACAAACACAAACCCACTCCTCACTCCCCGATAGCCTAACCCAAAAGGCCCCAACCCAAGTACAGTGCTAAAAGAAAAGCACAGAAGGCTGAAATGACAAAAATGGTTAAAGCAACTAGGACCGTCTAAGTTGAATTAAAAGTGGCTCCCATCAATAACACAAATCAAGGGATACATCTGATATGAGCTGCTGAGTTAGGCCACCACTCCCTTAAGAAAACCAACTAATGGGGACCATGCCCAATCAGATCCCCCCAGCCCAAATGATTTCCTGTAACGACCCAGTCGGTCGTTTCATGAGTTACCACTTTATTTTCTCCATTTATTCTTCTTTATGTCTTGTTCAGCTGTATTATATGATATTGAGTTAGTTGATTTGGGTTTGGAATGGTTTGGTAGAGTAATGAGACACTTAGTCTCTTAAGTTGGCCTTTTAGTCGGAAAAGTCAATCGGAAGTTGACTTGAGAGCAAATGATCTTGGAATTTGATTGTTATGATTCGGATAGCTTTGGAAGGTGATTTAGGACTTAGGAGCATGATCAGAATGTATTTTGGAGGTCCGGGATATATTTAGGCTTGAATTGACGAAATTGCAATTTTGGCATTTTCCGGTTGGTAGAGGAGATTTGATATAGGGGTCGGAATAGAATTTCAAAAATTGGAGTAGGTGCGTTGTGGTATTTGGGATGTGTGTACAAAATTTTAGGTCATTCGGACGAGGCTTGGTAGACTTTTTGATTAAAAGAAAAATTCAAAAGTTTTTGGAATCCTTAGGCTTGAATCCAAGGGTGATTTGGTGTTTCAATGTTGTTTTAAGTGGTCCGAGGGTTAGCACAAGTTGAAATAGTGTTATGTAACTTGTTATCATGTTTGGTTGAGGTTCCGAGGGCCTCAAGATGGATTTGGATGATTGATGGAGAGCTTGGATTTTAGAGTGTGCAGCAGATTTTCTGCTTCTATTGTTTCCACACCTGCGGATCGGTAACCGTAGGTGTGACGCTGCAAATGCAGGGAGGAGGCTGTAGAAGCAGATTTGGGTCAGCTGGAGATTGGCTGCATATGCGGTTCATTGGGCGCATCTGCAGGACCGCAGGTGCGGTTCCTAGACGCAGATGTAGCCGTGGGTTATTTAACGAAGAACCGTAGATGTGGTGAACGCAGATGCGGTCCATAGGAGTGAGATTTGGGCCGCAGATGCAGAATCTATGGTCCAGAACCTATATAAGGTTCCTTTGCGATTTTTTGCTTTTCTTCACCATTCTTAAGTCGGGTTGAGAGCTTTTTGGGAGATTTTGAAGCGGGAATTCAAGGAAACTTCGTAGAGGTAAGATTCTTGGAACTAAAACTCATTTCTATGGTATTATTTCACTGATTAAACTTGAAATTTGTGGAAATTAGTGGTTAAAAAGCTTGAAACTTGAAACTTTGATTTGAGGATTTAAGGGGTCGTTTATGGTCGGGTTTTGGTATATTTGATATTGTGAGCACGTGATTTTTGTCTTGCATGAATTACTCCTACAAAACTTTCAAAATTAGGATTTTTTCTTTAATTATTTGGTTTTTAGGAATTATTGCATAATTTTCTTGTTTGTTTACATTTTGTGTGCATGTTTAATTTTCGTTTAATTCATAAAAAAACACAAAAATATGTTGAATTTGCATTTGGGATCCATTTTTATATTTTAGGTTAATTAATATTTAAAAAAAATAGTTTAGTTTTGTATTTTTAATTTGAGCTTCGAATTTTGGTAGTTTTCTTTCAATTTGGTATTTAATTTGTTGTGTTAATTATTATCTAGATTTAATTAGTTTAAAATTGATAGGATAATTTAATTAAGAATTAAGCTAGGTTTATTTTTTAATTTGTAAATTAACAAAAATTTTGAAAATAAAAAAAAGAAGAAAGAAGAAAAGAAGAGTTTTATTAATTAAAAAAAGGGAGACCATTTTTGGGCCAACCCACCATAAATACCTGTCCAAATTACCCCAAACCCGACCCAAACACTCTCCTTACCCGGTCCAGTCTCCACACCCCACCAAACGACCCCGTTTCTTCGAGCCTAATCACAACCGTTGATTTCATCTCATCCTACGGATGAGAATTGAGGACCGCATATAAATATATATATGTCCAACAACCCTTCTACCCTCTCAATCATCCATCTCACACCCTGAAAGACCCAACGTAATGCCACCCTTGGGCCACCGTTCGCTGCCCGCCGAAAATCGTCCACGACAGCGGCCGTTCAGCCCATCATGCCCAAAATTACACCAAATAATCTCCTCGACTCCCTCTTCCCAAGTCTCCACTCCTTACACCTCAAATCTACCCAGATTCGCTCGAATAAAGCTCTGAACCCTAGCGCCACTATTGTTTTCTCCGGCGGCGCGCCGCCACCAATCGACCCCAAACTAACACCAATGGACCACTAGGCCTCCCTCATCCCAAATCCATCATCTTCTACCCTCGAATCTTAGCCAAACCCCTCGAATATTAGATCAAAGCTTTGAACCCTAAAAATCCCAAACCCCAAATCGAAGCTTTAGTGAGGTTTAAGGTTTAGTTTGACCTTATTCGTGTGTTCTTGTCAAGAACACACGATTAAGGTCAAGCTCAACCTAAATTTAAGGACGTGACGACTCATTTCAACTCTGTCCATAGACACTTCTAAGTGTTTTTTCATATTATGTGGATTAGTTTTTTTATTTCTTGTGAATCACTTCTCTTCTTCTTCCGTCTCTTCCCTATTTCTGATTTTTTTGTCTTCTTTCTATTTTCATCTCTTCAAAATGTCCATGTATGCATGATTAGGTTCAGAACTGTGTAGTTAATAATTATTTCTGATTTATGCTTGTACACGTTTTGATTTATGTTCCTATTTGGACCCAAATTCCACGAGTCTCTAAGACTCTGTGAATTGGCACTTGAGAGTTTTGAACTTTCAGTGTCAATTTTGGGTTTTGAAAATCAGAAGGCCCAAAAGAAATTGAATTGGCTCTAGTTCAGACCCATTAACTTGGGTCAATTGGACTTGGGTTCTATTTGGTTTGGGGGGGGGGGGGGGTAGGAGGTAAATATAGCTAAGGTTAATTTGGGTAGTTTACTTAAGAAATCTTTCAATAACTATTCTACGAAGCTTCCTAGAAGTTGAAAAACAGCCTTACTTGACAAGCAAGTAAATAATCTAGGATTTCTAAGCAAAAAATGAAAATTGGGAAGGATTGAAGGGCAAAACTTAGCCTATTTATGCTGCCCTAATAGCTTGCCTATAAAGGCATTACTAAGGAAAGCTAATATCAGATTTTGGAGATTGAGGACAAAATTCAGAAAACCAAAATGGCTAGAAATTTCTATGAAAATTCACTGTTCCATTGATTTCTGGTTTCATTCTTGAGGTTCTTCTTCTTCTGAAGTTATCTCTAATTCATATGAGGCTTAGATTCTGCATTTTTTATTTAAAATAGCCTGATTTTGGTTTTGAAAAATTCTGGTGTGAAGCTGTTCTAATTTTTGAGGTTACTGTTACATCACTGAGGGTTGAATTGGTTTAGCTGTCGTTGGTTACTGCTTCCCCACTCCTTTTAGCTTTCCTTTATTTCCCAGGTACATTTTTCTTAAACTCTACCCATCGTGAGGCCTAATTGAAGATGGAAATGAAAATAAAGTTGAAAGAATGACAATAGTTTAATGTGTAGTATTTTTACAAAATGTTTGCCTTAGTTACCTGATTCATTGTGTATGATAGTTAGTCTCTATTCTAATAGTCGAGTTCTTTAAATTGTATTTGGTTTGGGACTGTGGAATGCTATGTATAGGACTCAATCAAGTTTAATATGTCTCAAATGCATTTTAGCCTTGGATGAAGTCAGCAGGTGTGCTTGGTAGTAATTTTGTGTTTGGGATTGTGCTAACAAGGCTCAAAGGGAAAAATGAGTAATGTTTGATATGCTGATAGGAATTTCTATGAGGTGTTGGGACATTATGGTTTCGTTTTGGAAATGAAACTGAACATATCTGGTTGTCTCAAGATTTTTGCGATTTAATCCTTTACGTTATGTTGATGTGAAGTTTAATTAAGGTTCAATTTCTAATCAGTACTTCAAGTTAATTGAGGGCTTCGAAATTTGGAGTCATATGTTGTATAGTTCCCCAAGGATTAGACTTCTAATTGTTTTCAAATCATGACATTACTAAAGCTTCTTGTAATTGTCTATTGAAAGATGATTTAAAACTGTTACATATATGTTAGTTCCACGATTAATTTTCTGCTGTGCCAATCCCCGCTTGCACGCTGCAAGAGCTCGATATTGAGTCCAATTTGTGGTTGCTCCAGGACTCCAAAATTGGGTTAACCGTAAGCCCAGCATTTCGCATGTCAAGCCCACAACAATGGGTAGCTGAACGTGATTTTTATCAACGGGTGAGCTTTTACTAGTTCTTTTTTTTTTTGTTAAACCATTAGCATAAGTTTGGTGCAAATAAATAGGATCCCCTTACGTTCTTTAAGTAACTAGTCATGTCCTTTAAAAGAAACTTGAGGCGTGCCGTGCCAAATAAATTCTTTAATTGTAGGGCCCTCGTTTAGTCAATATTTAAAATCCTTAGAGTTCGAGATGTGTCATTTAGTAAATTGTTCATGCCCTCGCAAAGTTAAAAACACGTATTTGCTTTAGGCACGTCATTTTAATAATTTACTTTCCTAAATTCCGGTGCGCGTTTCATGTGACCCAACTCCAAATCTCACAACGTAAATAAAATGTCTCGGACTGTGGGCACATTTCTTGTGGCGCGGTCCAAAGATATGTTTTAGATGACGTTGAAATCTTCTTAAAAATAATTAAAAGTGGTTAATAAGTTTAAAATGCATCATAGGCTAAAACATGTATTAAAATTATATAATAGGCCAATTTTAATGATTTATGCGACCGTGCTAAAACCACAGAATCCGGGGGTGCCTAACACCTTCCCGCGAGTTAACAGAATTCCTTATTTAGAATTTCTGGTTCGCAGACTTCAAAAGGAAAGTCAATATATTCCTCGATTTGGGATTTAAAATAAATCGCTGACTTAGGACACCAGAAAACAAACCATCTCAAGTGGCGACTTTGAATAAAATTGAATAAATAATTCCATTTTGAATAATGTCACTTAAATTGGAAAAAAAAACTCCCTTATATACTATCATTCGGGGTGGTGTAGGAAAAAGGAGATGTGACAGATATGTACAAACTCGTGAGAATGTAAGGATTTTATTGGTATGACTTCTAATGGATTTCGAGACGTGGGCTCGAGGGTCGGGTTTGGCCAATTTTGGGATTTTTTTAGTTAATTTGGTTATTTTCGCGTAGGCTTTTGATCCTTTAGCATATTTTGATGTTATGATTCTAATTTTAATAGATTCGACGCGTGTTGAGGCCAATTCAAGAGCCAAAGGCATCGCGGGCTAGAGTTTGGACCGGATTGAGGTAAGTAATGATTGTAAATGTTGTCCTGAGGGTATGAAACCCCATATTTCACATCGTTGTGCTATTTTGAGGTGACACACACGCTATATGATGAGCGTGGGGTCATGCACCATTGGAGATTTTGACTTGGTTCGTCCTGTACGATTGTTAAGTCGCGTATTTGATTGAACACTATTTAATATTATTGTGTTTTGGAAAATATTAATATATGTTTGGGGCTAATTTCCGTGTTTGGACCTTGTGCCGATTCTTTGGACCATTAGGGGCTTTTTACAATTATTTTCTCGCTATTTTGGTAATATTTACACTCAGTCATGCTATGCTTTCACTTATTTCATAACTCGAGTTTTATTTACTCCTTCTGATGTTATAAATGATATTTTGAGATGAGTACCTGTTTTACTGTTTACCCGAGGGGCTTGAGTGAGTTCTGACTGAGTGCGGCTGAGGGCTTGTGCTGAGAGGATGTTAGGGGATTGGGCTGCATGCCGCAACGTGTTACACTGCTGAGGGTCTGATTTGTCATGCCACGAGATGGCTTGTGACATCGCTTGGGCTATAAGAGCCCCTCCGGAGTCTGTATACCCCTAGTGAATGTAGGTACCTAGTGTGTGTGATGTGATATTGCCACAGGGACTGTTGTTCTTTCATGTTGTTGCCTGAGGGACTGATACGAGTGATTGTGAGGTAGCTCGAGCGACCGGCTTTGTTGATATTATGCCCGAGGGGCAGTTTATGGTACTTGTTTTTTCTCAAGGTACTATTTACGTTTCTATCCTTTTACTCACTGCTTTCATCACTCATTTGTAAATATTGAAAAATATTTCAAAAGGTTTTACTGAACTGAGTTTTCTTTTACGAGTTTTATTGTTTTACTGCATTGTTCCGGACTCATACTGTTTGTTGTAGCGTTATGACGTGGTTTATGTGTTTTCTTATTGCTCAACTGCTTTTACTTTTATTACTTATTGGTGTACTCATATTACTCCGTACACCTTGTGTGTAGATCCAGGAGCCTCGGGTCACGATAGTGAGTACTGATTTGCTTTCCAGCGGATCCTCGAAGTTGACTAGCTAGCTATTTGGCGTTCGCAGCCTAGTGCTTCTCCTTCCTATCTTATTTAGCCTTGTATTAGCATTGCTTCCATACTATGTTGACCTTTCTTACTCCTAGACGAGATGTAGTTGCTCATAACTAGTGACACCCCGGTGTCGGGTTGTGTTATGTTTTCGCATTGTCTAATTTGACTTATATTATGGAATTTGAGCTAATTAATGGCTTTAAATGACTTGTTATGAATTGGTTTGGGGTTTGTGTAGGCTGGCCTAGATTTACGATAGGCACCATCACGACGGGATCCGTTTTAGGATTGTGACAAGGTCGATACACCGTAGGTTACATAGGTCTCATTAGTCATGAGCATGTTTTGTAGAGTCTCGCGAACCGGTACGAAGTGTATTTATCCTCGGGAGGCTACAAAACATTTAGGAAAACTTTATATTCTTGAATTGATGTTGTGCGAATCTGTTGATTCTAGTACTAAACTTCTGTTATCCTATTCTCTAACAGATGATGATGACATGCACTACCGGTCAGGATGGACGACTAGCAGTGCCACCAGCTGGGGCCACTAACGGCCAAGGACGCGGTCGAGGCCGTGGTAGGGGCAGGGGTATAGCCCGCATAGTAGCTAGGGCACTACCGACAGATCTACCAGCAGCCTAGTTCAGGATCAGGTCTCAGTCGTGGACGGTCAACCGGCACTAGCTCTGGCATCGGCTGTGCCTATTGTCATTTTAGGTCTACAGGAGACCTTGGCTCAGATCTTGACCGTGTGCACTAGTCTGGGTCAGGTGGTCACAACTTCTACTACCATAACCACTTCTCAGGTAAGGGGAGGCATTCAGATTTCTATCGCCCGCAGACCCGAGCAGGTTGTTCAGGGATTGCAAACACCAGAGGCCACTAGCCCAACCAGTTGCAGCTGCTCAAGATTATGTAGCTCCAGTTATGCCAAAGGATGAGCAGCGTAGATTGGAGAGGTTTGGGAGAATTAAGGCTTCGATTTTCAGTGGTGCAGAGGGAGAGAACGCCCGGGGTTTCTTGCGAAAGTGTTAGAGGATGCTTCGGATTGCTGGTATTTTGGAGACTAGTAGGGTGTCGTTCACTACTTTCCAATTTTCAGGGGCTGCACATAGATGGTGGGAGGCTTACGAGAGGCGTAGGCTGGCTGACGTAGTGCCCCTTTCTTGGCAGCAGTTCTCCATTCTCTTCCTGGAGATCCATTTGAGATTCTCGATCCTGTGGGGGAGGTGGCTTATAGACTTTCCTTGCCACCTAGCTTGTCATCCGTGCATCCGGTGTTTCACGTATCCATGCTTCGATGGTATCACGGCGATCCATCCAGTGTTAGATTTCAGCTCTGTCCAGTTGGACAAAGACCTGTTTCATAAGGAGGAGCCAGTAGTTATTTTAGATCGGCAGGTTCGACAGTTGAGGTCGAAAAGTTTTCCTTCGGTGCGTGTTTAGTGGAGAGGTCAGCCTCCTGAGGTATCGACATGGGATTCCGAGTCTTATATGTGGAGGCGATATCCTCATCTATTTCCTGCCTGAGGTACTTCTTTATTTTGTTCGTTCGAGGACGAACAGTTGTTTTAGAGTTGGAGAATGTGACGACCTAAAGGTTCATTACCGTGTTTTTACTCATTCTGTGTCTTCGAGGCCTTGAAAACCTCATTTAGGGTTGTCTCGATCTGCGTGTGAAGTTAGGGCGCGTAACCGAAAAGTTAAATATGAATTCTGTGTGAAAAATGATGAATTTTAATATTAATATGATTAAAGTTTACTCTGGTCAACATTTTGGGTGAACGGACCCGGATGTTACATTCCATGTTTTCGTATGTGAAAGTACGTCGTAAACTAATTAATGTAAGCTCAGAAATGAGATCATTTTGAAAGTACATAATGTAAGTTTCATCTTGTTATCTTGGAGGTTACAAATCTTTAAGATCATGTATAACAAGTACCAAAAGGGTTGGAAAGCTTAGCCGCTAAACAAACAGAAGAAAATAAGTTTCATTGAAAGTCGACAAATTTGGAATGTTATAACATGTACTTTGGGGTGAGACTAGGGTTCTTAACATGATAAGGATGTTATTGTATGATTTTTTTAGTTGTATGATATTCATTTTCTACATTATGAAGGCAAGCAAGTTGTGGAACAAGAGTTGGCAAAGGTCATCACAAGTTACATTCATAAATTTGCTGAAATTAAAGTCAAATGTAGATGCACTTTTCTCCCAATATACTTAGAATAAAGGAATGATATATATACAAAGTTGAAGATATACGAGTCTACTTTCCAACACATTAAACTGTTCATCCATACGATATTGGAGTAGAGAGATATTCGAGTTTTCGCGAGACCGCGCAAGCAGCTTCCAACGGGACCCACTTAGGCGGTGGTTGAGCTACTTCAATTTATAAACGATTTGGATGCCTATTTTTGCTCATTTTTCAGCTCAACCTCATCTCCAAACATCTCCTAACCCTTATAAACAGTCTCCACAAGGGTTTTAAGTGATTCCAAAGTGATCGTACCATATTTCAACATCAAACCTAGTCCTAGTGAAGAACAACACATCTTTTAGGTTGTGTTGTCATTAAGGATTGTTGTGGGATGTATTTGGATGAAATTAAAATTTTTTGCTGCTTTATAAGGTGAGTATAACATCCTACTAATTGTGCTTAATCTTTCTTGTATGTCGGTTAAGTTGTTAAGATGATAAACTACAAGATAATACTTCGATTAGCTTAAGTAACTTCTACGGTGTTGTATTGCCGTTGAGGGTTATTGTAAGCTGAATATAACTTGGATTTTGACTTGAAGTTACTGTAGTAGGTTGGTATATTGTGTTCTTGCATGTGCCTAAGGTTATATTGATGTTTATTAAGTTAAATAGATAGAGTAGATATGAGCTAGTGAATAAAGTTACAAATTGAAGATAGTTAGAGTTGTGGATTGTTTCCTTTGTTATAAATATATGGTATAAGGATGGAATCATTGATGAATGACTTCATTATCATGTTAATGATACTTTTAAGTTAATGTAGAAGTCTGTAAGGGGTAGATGGGTTATACAGATTCCAATTGGAGCTTGCCGCTCGTCCTGAAGTTGTTGTGACTTATTGTTTTTATGTGGTGTCTTGTTACTGAAATTTATACGTTGATGGATTTCTATAGTGGTTATTGCTGGTATATGGTACTTGTGGAGGCCCTTGTTACAAAGGAGATACTGCCCAAATTTAAGTAAAACGAGCTACTAGCTTAAGTTATAGACTTGGCCTTTGCTCAACACTGATTTTGAATCTCCTTATGCTATGATAGATTGAGTTGACTTGTTTGAAGAGACACTTGGAAGGAATTAAGGAATAAACATGTTTAAGGTATGTTAATCATAAGCTTCGTCCTTCTTTTAGCACAAATTCTGGGAAATTCCTAAGACGTCAAATGTGATATTTTACTATTCTATTGCTAGAAAGACCTTCTGTGGAAGGCATTGGGATCATAGCTGAAGTATTTTCATAACGCTATTAGGTTGATGTTAAAATCATTCGGTTAAATAGGGTATTCTACATCTGTATATGTCATTTTGTTTGCTTTCTTAACTATATGTCTATATATATGAATTCTTATTCGTCTTTGGGTTGTGTAACAAAAATAATAAAAATAAAGACATTTGGTATTTGAGATCAGTCTTTCTTCCTTGTTAAAGTGTGTTTTAAAATCTCTGAAGTGACACGTCGATTTCCAGTAATCTCAAATATAATTTGTATTTAAACTACTAAGACACTTGATTTTTTTTGAAATACTTTCTTTTATTAAATATCAAGAAAACAGGTATACGGACTAAGTGAAGCACCTTAAGCTTTTTATGAACATCTTTAGTGTTAAGTTATCTTTCAAAAAGTCGAGTTAAGTTTTCAAGCTTATTCAAAAGAAAAGAAAGATGTGAGGTTCCACGAGACAATTGTATGCAATACGGAAGTGATTATGAGATCATGAGAATAAGGTTACCTATGAGCCAAGATTGGCTAAGTTCTTATTATGTGCATTCAATGTTCATATCATACATGGCATATTATGCATGGACTTCAAGCTATAATCGGAGGTAAGGGGCCTATTTTCCCAAAAACCTACATATTGTACAGATGGCCACAGGTTGGCAATAAATACCGGTTATCTACCGGAAGAGACCGCCACTGCTACCATTTGGTTAGGTATGTCATGCATTTGCATCAATATATATATATATATGTATTCACGACACACGATTACACAAGCATACCATGCATAGTTGTTTACTATGAGGTCAAATGTCGTCCATGGAGGCTATCAGAGTTTCAGTGTCAGGTGGTATCTCTATTATTTTTTTTATATCAGCTATGTGTGATTCTACTTTCTGTCTTACATACCAGTAATTTTTATTCGTACTGATGTCCCGTTGCCTGGGGACACTCCATTTTTTTTGTGTGTGCAGGTCCAGGTAGGGACTCTGATCGACCTCTTCGCTAGGGTTTCGAGGTTCTGCTGTGAGTTGGTAAGCTCCATCTCTTCCTGGAGCTTTCAGAGGATGGTTACTTTTGTTGTACAGTTTTGGTATAGTCGGGGCCTTGTCTCGACAGTGCTTATGACACTCTTAGAGGCTATTGTGGACATAGTATTCTGGGTTTCTTTTTGCAGCTTCCACTCTCCAGCCCATAGGCTTGGCATGTACATATATGTATGTAGGCATGTATGTCTCCAATCGCGACCTCGTCGGCCAGCTAGTACTTTATTATTTTGGCTCGTCTACTTTTGGTTATATGGCTTATTGTTATTCAGGTCATGACCTTAATGGTCCAGACTTAGTATTTCAAATGTTGTGTTGCCTGATCAGTTGGGCCCCCAGTTTAGTTAGCTAGTATGTTTAGTGGCTAACTCGGTCAACTACAATATCGAGGGCCAGTCGTGCCTCCCCTAGTTTGGGGCGTGCCACCGGAACCATAATTTGACGATCCCGGAGGGTCCGTAGGAAAAAATGGAACTTGGACGTATGCCAGGAATCAAATTCCGAGGCCCCAAGTCCGAAAAATGAATTTTTATGTGAAATTATTTCTTGAAAATAACTAAAGAAATAAGAAAATGAGATTGATTAAAAGACTGTGGTATCGGGCTTGTATTTTAGTTCTGACGCCTGGTACAAGTCTCATATGTGATTTATGCACTTCCTGTAAAATTTGGTTGAAAATGGACGTCATCTGACGTATGTCGGATTTAAGATGAAAAATTTGTGTTTCATGAAAGAAATCTTAAGCCTTGTGGCTTGATTCTATGTATATGATGTTATTTTGACGATTTGATCGTACGAATTAGTCCGTATGATATTTTTTAAGTGGTGTGTATGTTTGGTTAGAGCCCCGAGCACTCGAGTCAGTTTCAAGTTGGTTCCAGGAGGTCTTAGACTTAAAAATACCATATGCTTTCAGGTCAGGGAAGAGGCTGCATGCTCCACAGCCGCCCGCGGTGGAAGCCGCGCGGCCGCAATTGTCCTCGCGCGGCCCGCGTTGCAATATCCAGAGGACCAGTGATCTTCAGTCCCACCAGCGCGGCCATGATTGTCTTTGCACAGACCGCGGTGGAAGCCGCGCGACCGCGATCGTCCTTGTGCGGCCCGCGTGGCCAGCATTAGAAAGCTAGTAAGTCTTCATTCCACCACTGTGGTCGCGGTCCTTTTTGCGTGGTCCGCGCTGGGCGAGGCTGAGGGCATAAGTATACGGGATTTTCAGTTATTTTTCACTTCTCAAAAAACCCAAAACATAAGAGGCGATTTTCCAAGAAATTCTTCTTCTTCAAAACGTTTGATAAGTGATTTCTAAACTATTTTCTTAACTCCTTGATATCTTTTAACATGATTTCAACTTCAATCAAAGGTTTTTAATGGGAAAATTTGGGAATTTCGAGTAGAACCTAGGTTTTCTAAAATTGATGTTTTGGATCTCAATTCGAGGTCTCATTTCAAATAAATTATATATTTGAGTTTATGGGAAATGGGTAAACAAATTTTGGTTCGAACCTCGGGTTTGACCACGTTGGCCCGGGGATGTTGTGGAATTTTTGGGTAAAACTTTTGGAAACCCATTTTTATGCATTCAAATTGATTTTAATAGTATTCATTTATGTAAAAAAGTGATTTGTGACTAGATTTGAGCGGTTTGTTGGTTGAAGCAAGGGGTAAAGCCATGCATGAGGTTTGAATTGAGTTTGAAGCATCGAGGTAAGTGTTCGGTTTAACACTAGCTTGAGGGATTAGGAGTTCAGTCGTATTTGCTACGTGTTTGTGTTGTGTGTTGTATGATGTATGAGTATGATGACGAGTATCCATATGTTGGTGTCGAACATGTCCGTGAGTCTTAAATTGATTGCTATGAATTCTTAATTGATCCTATAAAAGCCTTGATTCATAAATCCTTGATACTGAGCATTGGCTTTAACTATGCCGAGTAGATCGGTTATAGCTAACTCTCCCTTGCCGGGATATTTGAATTATTGTTATTGTATTCCCTTTCCGAGAAATTATTACTCGTTTTGTGTAATGTGTTGGAAGTAATGGGATCGGGTGGTACGCCTACCACAAGATATTGATAAAATGGGATCGGGTGGTACACCTACCACAAGATATTGATGAAATGGGATCGGGTGGTACGCACACCACAAGATATTGATGAAATGGGATCGGGTGGTACACCTACCACAATATATTGATGAAATGGGATCGGTGATTCGCCAACCACAAGATATTGATGATATGGGATCGGGTGGTATGCCTACCACAAGATGTTGATGAAATGAGATCGGGTGGTACGCCTACCACAAGATATTAATTGAAATGGGATCGGGTGGTACGCCTACCACGAGATATTAATTGTAATGGGATCGGGTGGTATGCCTACCATGAGATATTGATTTAAATAGGATCGGGTGGTATGCCTACCACGAGATATTGAGAACTAGGATCGGGTTGCACGCCTGCAACAAGATGAGTATTTAAATGGAAGTTGTTTTATATATTGTTATTCGTGTTAGTAGCTTTATTGTGGGTTCTTTGTCTGTTCTGAGAATTTTGGTTCATTATGCTATCCCCAGAGCATGTTTCCCCTCCCCAGTTTTACTTGTTATTTCTTGTTGTTTCCTTCTCCATATATTATGTAGTTGTAAAGGTTTATCTGGAGTCTGGTCATAGCCTCGTCACTACTTCGCCGGGGTTAGGCCAAGAACTTACCAGCACATGGGGTCGGTTGTGCTAATGCTACACTCTGCACTCATGTGCAGATACTGGAGAAGCTTTTGAGTAACAACAGTAGATAGGGAGTAGACCTCCAGACCAGAGACACCGAGGTAGCCTCGCTGATGTCCGTAGGCCCGGAGTCACCTCCATATTTATTTCAGTTTGTTATCCTTGTACCGAGACAGCTGATTTCCCTTTTTCCTATGCGCCGAGGGTCGATTGGAAACAGCCTCTCTGCCCTTTCGGGTAGGGGTAAGGCTCGTCTACATATTACCCTCCCCAGACCCCACCTGGTGGGAGTATACTGGGTAGTTGTTGTTGTTGTTGTTGTATCCTTGTACCGAGACAAACAGATTATGACTTCTTTTAGTCTATTGTATATAGTAATCTGAGAAGTTCGTGAGTATTGTGACACCAAATATTGGGTAGAGTTTTGTATTGGGGCTTAGCATTTCCTTTCAGTTATTTCCATTCGACACTTCTATTTTTATAAGTAAATGCTTCATTTGTTTATAAAATTTATTGATATTTGTTAAAAGAGGTAATTAATAAATGGCTTGCCTAGCTCCTAATAGTAGGCGCCATCAAGAATCCCGAGGATGGGAAATCCGGGTCGTGACAATTTTGAGGGAAAGCATATTGTGGGACAAAAGTTGGCAAAGGTCATCACAAGTTGCATAAATGTGCTGAAATTTAGGTAAAATGTAGCTGCACTTTTCTCCCAATATATTTGGAATCAAAGGATGATCTATATATCAAATTGAAGAAATAAGAGACTAAATTCTAATGCATTAAACTGTTCATCGATAAAATATCGGATTAGAGAGATATTCATGTTTTTGCAAGACTACACAAGCAACTCCCATAGGACCCACAAAGTCGGTTTAAACTTCAGCTTGTATTTAAGTCATTTATATGTCGTTTTAACTCATTTTTTCACATCCACAAGCGTTCTAAACCCTCCTAAATGCTCTCCAACTGTTCCTCCATGATTCTATGGCGAAAAACTAAGATAAAACATGAATATAACGCTAGAAATCCCATGGTGCTTGTTAGATCTTAGTTCTTCATCTTGTGGCTGTTTTGGAGGGTTCTTCAAAGGTAAGTAACCTCAGATTTTGTGTTTTTCTTTATGATTAATCTAAGAATCATCACCTCCTTCATTTTTATTAGAGTTTCAAGGAAAAATACAAGTGTTTACACACCAACATGTACACAAAAATTGATTCAAGAAGAGAATACAACTCCTACAATGTTGTGGTGTGATTAAGGGTTGTTATGAACTACACCAATTAGGAATTTCAAGTTGTGTCTACTGCCTAAGGTAAGTAATCATGTTCTTTGTTGTGGTCAAGGTCAATCATGTGTTGGTTGAGTTGTTTGAGTGAAAATCTACAAGATAGTAATTGACATGGCATAAGAAATCGTTATCATTTTTGTGGGGTGTATTGAGGCTATATATATGGTTTTATGTGCCTGAAAATTATTATAAATAGTTTTATTATGTGGTGGTTGTTGTGGTTAAGCTTATATATTTGCTAATTCAGTGGATTGAAGAAGATAACATAAAAAATAAGATGTTAAAGATAAAGGTTAAGGTGCTAGGTGTATGGACTATATTTGAAGATTACGCTTATAATGTTTTGGGTTAAAATGATATGGTAAGTAAAGTATGATGCTATATATGTTGTATGAAGATTCATGGAAAAGGAATTTGATTCAAACCATATTTTGTTAATCATAAATCGATCTTGCTGCTCAAAATGGTTGTTGAACAAAATTGGAGAGCTTATTGTCAATTATACTATTGTTGTTTGGACTGTTTGGTGACTTTTGGTAGCATATGGGATGTAGTATAAATAGGGGAGGTGTTGTCTATTTTCTTGTAGAATATTTTTTTCCAAGTATGAGAGTTACAACTCTTATATGACGACGATGAAGTCGGTTTACTCATTGTAAACGTAAGAAGATCATATTGAGCTTGCTTGATGATTGGGATTGAAGACTTCAAAGGTATGTTAAGGCACTTCCTTCTTTATTTTGGCATGATCTAAAGTGAAATGAATACACTATTTCATAATAGATCTACTCTTAGCAACTAAGGTTGTCCATGTTATTCTTTCCGTACAAAGTTATTCTAAGAAAGTATGGATGATCTTTTAGTCCTAGTGAAGATCATATTGATGGTATAATGACCATAATGTTAATCGATGGTGCAACGACCTTAAGTCACTCCAAAAGATTTAAAATGTGATTCGATGAGTCGAGTATGCATTATATGTATATATATGTATATCTTTTACTCTATCGAGTCGTGCTATAATCGGCCGGGTACGACACATATTGTGCAACCGGTAATTAGTTGGGTTTACCGAGCTCCACATGGTCGGGTACCATTCCACCGAGCCTTATTATGGCCGGGAACGTTTATACCGAACCCTCTTTTAGGCTGGGTATGATATGATGATCATGATTTCCGTAGAGGCATATGTTTTCAAAAGTATATGTATATATATGTATTATGCATTTCATGTCAGTATCCCTCAGAGGCACTTAGATGTTACAGGTTGTATCTTATCTATCACTCTTTACATTACTGTTGTTGTTTATGTTTTCCTGCCTTACATACTCAGTACTTTATTCGTACTGACATCCCTTTTGCCTCGGGATTCTGCATTTCATGCCCACAGGTCCCGATTGATAGGTTGACTGTCCTTCTGTTAGGCTATCAGCTCAGCGAAGTTGTTGGCGCACTCCACTTGCTCCGGAGTTGCCTATTTGGACAGTATGCTTTAGATAGGTATTGATTGGTATGGCGGGGCCGTGTCCCGACCTTTATGATTTTATGTACTCTTATAGGCTTGTAGATAGATGTCAGATGTATGGATACTTGTACGGCCTTGTCAGCAAATGTTTTGAATTTACAAATGGTCATGTCGTCCTTATAGGCCGATATGTCATATGTATATGTTTGGATTTCATGTTGGGTCACTATATGTTAAGTATTCCCTTATGTTTTATTCTTTTTATATCATGGCGGGTTTTCTCGCTCATTTACTCATGATAGTATGATAAGAAAGATATGTTATGTTGGTACTCGGTTGAGTAAGGCACCGGGAGCCTGTTGCGGCCCTTCGCTTTGGGTCATGACAAAAGTAGTAGCAGAGTAGTTCTGTCTCAGGGAGTCTACAAGATGTGTCTAGTAGAGTCTTGTTTATAGGTGTGTAGTGCACCACACTTATATGCAGGATGTTGTAGGGCATTTAGGACTATCACAGTTTCTTCTTACTCTAGATCATATGGTAGAGCTCAATTGTAAGAGTTTAAACTTCTAAATTCTATTTTTTTCGTAAAACAAAGATACCTCATCTAAACATATACTTGGTAAAGGATTAAATTTTGTTATAGAAGAGTTGCATCAATGGAACTCGGTTTTGCAGCATGCTTATGATGAGTAAATGTAAGGTTTTCAGTAGATTATGTGTGTAATAAGACGCGTAAGTTTCTTGATAAGGAGGCCTAAGGAATTAATATCTACCTACCCATATGATTTAAAAAACAACAAGAAAATCAGAAGGTAGATACAAGTTTCAACAAGTAAAATAAGCAATGTGGAAAAGGTTACGAGGTACCAGTTAGTGAAGCTTTTGAGTTTTTACAATTCAGGAAGAAAAATATATGTATTTTGAGTTATCTTCAACAGTAACAGAGGTATGTGAAATAGGCAACGCCATTCTCAATATGCCCTATGGGAGTTGACAAATATAGTTTAAGAGAATAAAGGGCTAGCAAGATCCAATTGGGGCTAAGAGTAACCCAAAATTGTAGATAGATTATTATTATTAGCTAACATTTTTGAAGGATATTGCAAATGTGGTAATAGGTTCTCCTTGTAAGACACCCCGATGGTGCAATCTAGAATAATATATTTAGATGTGAATACTAGAATGTCTGCAAAAAAAAATTAGAGGATTGGCACTGGAATCCTAGAAGGGATAAATATTTACCTTTGCATGGCTCCCGTTCCCAGTAAAGAGAGAATGCTAGGTGACCTAAAGAGCCTGTGAAATGAAACAATGGAAGCTAAAATTGAAAGAATGTTTTGTTGAAGTTATCAGAATAAAATGACGGACGAAAATATTAGTCAGAGAATAAGAAGAGAGTAATTGAAGAATTATGAGTAAGATATGATAAATGGATGATAACGGTAAAACAAAATGATAGAATGATAGAGTCTATAGTCAAGTGAAGGAAAAGACAAAAGGTGACAGGCCTTTAGACAGCAATAAATTATAGGCCAAAGGTCGTATCCTCAATCCGAGAAATGAGTTGGTGAGTCCAACGCGATTACAAGAAGGCAAAGTTAGACCCCCTGTAGTAACAGAAATTATTATGGTCTAGCAAACAAGATAAAATTGAACATGAATCAAGGACCGGTGGATTTGATAATGGTCGATATCGTGAGAATTTTAGAGATCATGCTCCAACAATAATAGATAGACAATAGATGAATAATCTTTAAAAGGTCATTTAGGAAGTCTTTTACCTAAAGCAAGTACTCTGAGTAGAGTTAATCTTAAGAGACTAAGTGTGCCAGTTACAATAGGTGACACCTTCATTCGTAAGAAATTTAGTTATCCTTGGTACAAAAAGTTACCATAAGGCGATTAAGGTTCATTGATAATGTGAAAAGACGCCAAAGATGAAGAGGTAAAACATCTATAGGTACATCATCATAGTACTAAATCCTAGTATTCCCCTAAAGGGGGAATATGGTGCGATATGGTATTAAGTCGAACTTAAGCGGTTCAGGTAACTATGGAATGGTAAAGGAAAATGTGGTAAAAAGGAGAAAGGGATGATGTTGCATTTATTCAGTTCCTGCAAATATGTCGTGACTCCAGAACATTATACATGAACAACACCAGGGAGAGGCCGTAAAAGTTTCCAGCCAGGATATTATTGATAAATAAGTGTAAATGGACATTTGATACATCAAGAGCTAGTGGTGAGAGATAAGTTAAAACAAAGGATATATCCCAAGAGAGATTATGCAGAATATATATATAATGCACCAACGAGTAATTAGTAGTTGATTCAGGAAGAGCTCGGTTATGGCTAGAAAAGAGGTCAAGATAAATCAATAGATCATGCAAGATAAATGTAGTGAACCGCCTCATAGTGAATTCAGTCTCGTAGATACGAGTCACAATCATTTGAAAAAATTTCAAATAGGAGTTGAGCCAGTTAAAGGTACCGTTTAAGATTAATGAAAATAAGAGAGAGCTTCACTAAGGAGACAACAAAAATTTGAGCTTAACCCTACGAGCACAAAGGCACGATTTTATGTCACTAAGGATTATTATAGGCGAGTAAGAACAACAAAAATATCCTTTGGGTGTATAATATAACAAGCTCACAACTTTACAAGAGCCACAAGGTCTCCCTAAGCACTACAATGAAATACTAGCTGAGAAAATAAGTAAGAAGGTTTTCACCTAAGCATAGTGGGCTACAGAGTAAATGATCTTGTAACAAAAGTTTCACTACAATATTCTATACACTCCATAAGAAAGTGGCACCTATCATGGCTAATGAACAGAAAAAAAAAGTCATCAAAGGTGATGTTTGAGATCTTATGAGTTACTGGAAATTATAGTATTTGTGGGCAATAAGACAAGCCACAACAAGTGGCAGAACGATTAGGGAAAGTAATTGCCTACATTTAAAGACAACTGAGAAGGCAAAAAAAGAAATCTATGGTGCAAGCAAGATAAAGGAAGGATGTGAGTAGTATAAATAGATATATGTAGGTCGTAAGGTAAAGTATAATAGAGCCACAAGGTTTTAGCTATATAGGAGTAAGGATATGAAAAGGCGAGTGAGAAGGTGACGAGAATATGTATGTCATTGGGATTAGACACATCAAAACAAGGGAGATAATGATTTCCATATGTAATAAAAATCTCGATACAGCCTGAATGAACATATAGGAGTCTAAGACTAGGGGCAATTACAAGAGATGAAATGTTGCCCCTGTAGTAGAATAAGGGTGTAATTGTGATAGATAAGAGGATGACATTTAGGCCTTTGATTGAGGAATAATTTAAAGAAAAGGGAAGCGAGGCTGAGGTGGTTCGGGCATGTACGGAGGAGGGGTCCCGATGCCCCGGTGAGGAGCTGCGAGCGGCTGGAGATTGTTGGTGGTCGGCGGGGTAGAGGGAGGCCTAGGAAGCATTGGGGAGAGGTGATTAGGCAGGACATGACTAGTATGCAGGTTACCGAGGACTTGACCCTTGATAGGGGAGTCTGGAGGTCTAGAATCAGGGTTGCAGGCTAGGAGCTCTTAGAGTCCTTCGTTCGCCCCACCCGGGGTTGGGTGTGGGATAGTAGGGTTACCCGTAGATGACTAGTGTTTTAGCGTAGGTCCCCTCTTGGTTGGTAATATGATAGTTGTCGCTTGTTATTGTCGCATGCGACGGTATTTATGTTTCTTATGTTTACATAATCATCTACGTTATTTCTGCAGGATTACTTATGCTTTGTTTTGTTATTGTGTTTTGTCTTGTCTTGGTTCCTAACTTTATCTTTGTTTTCCAATGCAGCTCTTCATTCTGTCCTATGCGCCGAGGGTCGCTTGGAAGCAGCCTCTCTGCCCTTTTGGGTAGGGGTAAGGCTGTCTACATATTACCTTCCCCAGACCCCACCTGGTGGGAGTATACTGGGTAGTTGTTGTTGTTGTTAGATTTTATGGATTGCACGGGATTAGAATACCCCATAAGATGAACCATGTTAGGATGCTATTAAATATGGTTACGTTAGTATAGTATCGTCCCTAGGGGGATCGGACAAATTATTTCAGATATTCCCCGATGAGACGTGAGCCCTAGTGATAATGTATTACGTAAGAGGTTTCAAGTTATCAGTGGTAGATTATGGATCAACATTAAAGTGAATCTCCAATGGATGGATAAAAGTTGCAAAGTATGAGATGACATTAGACCGTCATTATTAAGATGAACAGTAATGAGAAAGCATTAAAACACTTAGATTTATACATATAGGACATACACCAAAAGAGTAACCCAGAGTTGGGTGGCAGACCTCGGTAATAGTAAACCAAAGTAAAAGTTAGGATATAGTATGAACTACCTAGAAGTAGTAAAACCATAAGGATAGATATACAAAGCTATGAAAGAAGATACAGCAATAATCGTAAGTTCGATAAAGTACCAAGAAAAGAACTTTAGTACACCTATACATGCCTTTGAGGGACATCTTGTCATAGTTTTGTATATGTTCACAAAGTGAGGCCTAGAGATTGGCTAAAAGCTGGAGGAAAAAAGAGAGAAGATTTGCATAGGCACACATACAAGTAAACGGTTGTACATGATGCATGTCAGAAGGTAATAACTATTACGAGATTTGAAAATTTCTGACCACAGGTCATGGTATGAGAAAGAGACTTAAGGGGGGAATACCCCAGCCTTTGGATTTATTTACAGATCAGTTTCTTTAATGTCAAGGACAATATTAAAGCACTCTTAAGAGCTACATGTTATGAGACTGATAAGCGCATTAGTCAACATTCGAGGATGAATATTTCAAAAGGGAGAATGATGTTATACCACATGTTTTCGTACGTAAGAGTACGTCATAAGTCAATTAATGTAAGCTCAGAAAGGGAATCATCTTTGAGTAGTTTACAAAGTTAGTTCATGATATTAACGTGGAGGTTATAAATATATAAGATCATTAATACCAAGTAGCAAGATGGTTTGAATGCTTAGAAGCAAACGAATTGAAGAAAGTAAGTTTCATTGAAAGTCAACAAGTTTGGAATGTTATAACATGTACTTTGAGGTGAGACTAGGGTTCTTAACATGATAATGAGGTTATGGTGTGAGTTATTTTAGTCGTATGATAGTCATTTGCTATGTTTTTAGGTAAAGTATGTTGTGGAACAAAGTTTGGCAAAGGTCATCTCAAGTTACATTTATAAATATGCTGAAATTTAGGTCAAATATAGCTGAACTTTTCTCCCAATATACTTGGAATCAACAGATGATATATATATATACATATACATATATATATATATATATCAAACTTAAGACATACGAGTCTAGTTTCTAACATATTAAACTATTTGTCGATATGATATCGGACTAGAGAGATATTCGCCTTTTTGCAAGACTGCACATGCAGCTCCCATGGGACCCTCAAAGTTGGTTTAAACTTCAGCTTGTATTTACGTCATTTATATATAATTTTAACTCTTTTCATATCCACAACAGTTCGTAAACCATTCTAAATTCTCTACAAGGGTTCCTCCATGATTCTATTGTGAAAACCTAAGATAAAAACATGAATGTAACGCTAAAAATCCCGTGGTGCTTGTTAGATCTTAGTTCTTCATCTTGTGGCTGTTCTAGAGGGTTCTTCAAAGGTAAGTAACCTCGGATTTGGTGTTTTTAATTATGATTAATCTAGGAATCAGTACCTCCTTCATGTATATTAGAGTTTCAAGGCGAAATACAAGTGTTTACACACCAACATGAACACAAAAGTTGATTCAAGAAGAGAATACAACTCCTACAGTGTTGTGGTGTGATTAATGGTTGTGTGAACTACACCAATTGGTGATTTCAAGTTGTATCCAATTCCTAAGGTAATTAAATCATTTTCTTTGTTGTGCTTAAGGTCAATAATGTGTTGGTTGAGTTTTTTGAGTGAAAATTTACAAGATAGTAATTGACATGGCATAAGAAATCGTTATCATTTTTGTAGGCTGTATTGAGGCTAAATATATGGTTTGTTGTGGCTGAAAATTATTACAAATAGTTTTATTATTGATTGGCTGTTGTTGTTAAGCTTATCTATGTGCTAATTTAGTGGATTGAAGAAGATAACATGAAAAATAAGATGTTAATAATAAAGATAAAGGTGCTAGGTGTGTGGACTATATTTGAAGATTACACTTATGATATTTTGGGTTGAAAATGATATGGTAAGCATAAGTATGATGTTACATATGGTGTATGCAGATTCATGGAAAAGGAATTGGATTCAAACCTATTTTGTTAATCATAAATCGATCGTGCCGCTCAAAATGGCTATTGAACAAATTGAAGAGCTTATTGTCAATTATACTATTGAAAATGATGTTTGGTGACTTTTGGTAAAATATGGGTTATAGAACAAATAGGGAAGATGTTGTCCATTTTCTTGTAGAATATTGGTTTCCAAGTACGAGAGTTACAACTCCTATGTGATGACAACGAAGACGATTTACTCATTGCAGATGTAAGAAGATCATAGCGAGCTTGCTTGAAAATTAGATAGAAGTTCAAAGGTATGTTAAGGCACTTCCTTCTTTCTTTTGGCATGATCTAAAGTGAAATGAATACACTATTTCATAACGGATATACTCCTAGCAACTAAGATTGTCCATGTTGTTCTTTTATTCTAAGAAAGTATGTGTGATCCTTGAGTCCTAGTGAAGTTCATATTGATGGTATGATGTCCATAATGTTAATCGATGATGCAACGAGCTTACGTCACTCCAAATGGTGTGGAACGTGATTTTATGAGTCGATTATTCATTATATATATGTAACTATTTTACTTTACCGAGCGGAGCTATAGTCAGGCGGGTATGGCATCTATTGTGCAACCATTGATCGGTTGGGTTTACCAAGCTCCATGTGGCGGGTATGATTCTACCGAGCCTTACAATGGTCGGGTATGTTTTTACCGAGTCCTCTTTGAGGTCGGGTATGATGTGATGATGATGATTACCACACAGTCGTATGTTTTCAAAAGTTTATGTATATATATGTATTATGCATTTCATGTCAGTAGCCCTCAGAGGCACTCAGATGTTACAGGTTGTATCTTCTCTATCACTCTTTATATTATTGTTCTTGTTTATGCTTTCCTGCCTTACATACTCGGTACTTTATTCGTACTGATGTCCCTTTTGCCTGGATACGCCGTGTTTCATGCCCGCAGGTCCCAATTAATAGGTTGATAGTCCTCATGTTAGGCTATCAGCTCAGCGAAGGTGTTGGCGTCCTACACTTGCTCCGGAGTTGCCTATTTCGTCAGTATGCTTTGGATAGGTATTGTTGGTATCGTGGATCCCTATTCCGACAATTATATATTTATGTACTCTTAGCGGCCTGTAAACAGATGTCAGATGTATGGATACGTGTATGGTCTTGTTGGACAATATTTTGAGTTTACAAATGGCCATGCCGTCCTTATAGGCATGCATGTCATATGTATAAGTTTTTATATCATGTTGGGTCACTAAATTGAGTATTCCCTTATGTTTTATTCTTATTATCTCATGACGATTTTTCTGGCTCATTTACTCATGATAGTATGATAAGAAATATATGTTACATTGGTACTCGGTTAAGTAAGGCACCGGGTGCCCGTTGCGGCCCTTCACTTTGGGTCATGACACTGCGATAGACCTAAAATCAGAAAAAAAAATGAAGTTAGCCAAAAATCCTTTCATGAAAGATAAAAATAAGGTTTGTTCGGAAATAAGCTTACCAAAATTTTTGGCCTTTCACCTGTATTTAAGGGCCAGTTCTTTCCATTGGCAGGTCTTGAGCGTAGTAATATCAAGAATCTTTCGGACATGTAGTCTAGCCCTCAACCCTTGGAGGTGTAATTGTTGAGACAACAAAAAAGAAGTCAAAAATGGCATGAATGGTTCTTAATCATAGAAAAGGGCAGATATCGAACTTACGTGTACAATTCTAAGATTCAGGAATGGATGGAATCGTGGCCGGGATGATTTCCCTGGTGGAAACTACAGCGAACCACTCTATCCACCTACGGTTGTTGTCATCATCCATGCTAGAGAGAAAATCATGGTGAGCACATTTGTTAAAGTTTATCATTTCCCCATGAAAAATCTTAGGGTAATAAAGGTTCATCAGCTGAGCCAGGGAAAGCTCTTCCTCGACCCTAGCATAGTCGTCGAAGACATGCTACTGTACGCCATATAGAAGAGCTTAGTTGTGCCTAAAAGATTTAGTAGCGGAGGCAATACTCTAAAATACCAGAGTCAAGCCCTCCCCCCTCCTCCGCTCAACAAAAATGGGCTTAACATGAAGGGGTACGTGTAAACTTACATAAAACCCTTCTTGGAGAAGGTTACCCGCTTAGCTAGGTCAGGAGCAATGATGTTCAAATCCTGACAGCCATCGTCTTCCTTCTTTCACTGCAGCAATGCTAAAAGGGCGGGTGGAAGAAGGATATATGCCAACAACCCACGTGCTGGAGGAGCTACATCATCGGCACTTTCATGGTGCTCACTGTGGGAGGAGCTACATCATCAGCACTTTCATTTTTTTTCAAAGCACTAAATTTTTAAAAGAAGAGGACTTTTTTTTAGAAGAGGATAAGGGTTTCCTCTCTGAAGATGAAGATTAGAGGAAGTGGAAAATAAGTATAAGTTGAGTAAAGAGAGTTTGAATTTATGAAGTGTAAAAGTAGAAAGTTTATACGCATAGGAATAGGCAGCTAAACTCATGGCCATAATTACCTCGATAACTGGAAAAAATGTTGCTGAATCATGGGATAACGCGTGTTCGGGGCATCAAAATGCATAGAGACTTGTGTCTAATCAACCATCAAAAACTTTTAAATGGGAGATAAAGAACTTTCCGGCAAGAAAGATATCTTTACCAACCTCCCGGTGATACAAGATTATACCACCAAAAAGCAGGGGGACTATCTGTATAGGGTAAAATATATTTAAATTATATGCTCTCATGACAAAGCGATTTGTGGAGACAAAGACAAAAAGCAATCACGTGAGAAGGCAACGATGTTGTTTGTTTCTGAAGAGAATGGTACTCATAAAAGCAAAGTAAATGCATGTCACTGGTATCATTTAATGGAGAATATTTTATAGCATTAAGTATATGGTCCATTACAAAGTATATGGCATTCACTTCCTACCATTACATATTTTTTAATGGCCCTCATATATATCATTAAAGAGGGGATTAATCCTAGGGTTGTATTTCCTATTTGTAATTATAAATAGTGAGCTCTAAAACCATTGTGGGGAGGACCAATTTTCTGAAAAGCACATACTATACTTTGTTCAAAGCTTAATAATATTTTACCTTCTTTCTTATTGCTATTATTACTACTGCCTCCAGAAGCTCTAGTCCCAGAATCAAGATTTCTATTGTCTTACCTCGATTTAAACGCTAAGTCTTACAGTTTTTGTTTAATTTATTTATTTTTCTAGGATCAAATCGATTCAGTTGTCTATAAACAACGTATAAATTCAACTGTACCATTTAACGGATAAATAATGGCGAAGTGTCAATTAATACTCCTTAAACAAAAATGGCTCTGCCACTAAACAACAAGCATGTGATTCTTAGGCCTCATTTGTTTGCACTTAATGGAGGTCAAAATCTTAATCATTCAGATCTCGGACATTAAATTGCTTGTTTTAAAGTATGAATCATAATTATTGAAATTTTAATCATTAAGTGTGTTTGTTTTTTTTTACTTCACAACTACTTAATGAGTCTAGATAGGTCTGTATGATTAGGATCTATCACAATAACCTAATTTTATTAAGATTCTATTATCCACATTCATTATTAATTGCCGTCACCGCCTACTATTATCAACTACTATCATGCCGTCACCACCACCATACTCAACCATCACCACCATCATCCTCAATCATAGCCGCAATTATCAGCTACCACCACCCACCATCCTCACAACTCCCACCATCATTATTTTCAACCATAACCAACACTCATTTACCTAAACTATACATCCCATCACCATCAACAATCATAGAAGTCACTATCCATCATTATAAACTATCACCACCCACCACCACCTTGCTCAACTACCACCACCATCTGCCATTACTAACTATCACCACCGCCCGTCATTACTAACTATCACCACCCCCCACCATGCTATCATCCTCAATTATAATAGCCACAATTATTAATTACCAGTAGTTACTATCTTGAACTAAAAATATCAACCAAAATTACCACCAATCGGCGCCTCCAGCCGGCATTCACAAGTACTACCATTAGCCATCGCGATCAGGAACTACCATACTATATTAGACTAATTAGTACTTCATTTGAATTTATGTTTATGAATTTCCAAATAAAGATAAATGTTATATATTCAGATGTTAAAAACCAAACAGTCTTAATCATCTAGTATTTAGATCTTAATACATATCTTAATATTTAGATGGGTATTCAGGTTCACATATCTTAATCTTAATACACATCTTGATATCCTGATGTGTATTCAAATGCATGCATCTTAATCTGCAACGACCCAGCTGGTCGTCTTAAGAATTAATGCTATGATCCCCTATTAACTGCTTTTCCCAAGTTCATTTAAGCTACTTTGATTGCTCGAGATGTTCGGTTTTAAGTTTCGGAGAGTTTTGGGATACTTAGTCCCTAAATAAGAGCTTAAGTGTTAGAAAGTTAACCGTAGTTGGAACAGTGTGAAGACGACCTCATAATGAAAATCTGATGGTCCCATTAGCTTCATTGGGTGATTTTCTGGTTAGGAGCATGTTTGGATTGCGTTTTAGAGCCTCGTAGTTAATTAGCCTTGAAATGCCGAAAATGGAATTTTTGAAGTTTTCGGTTCGATAGAGAGATTTTGATCCGAGGGTTGGAATGGAACTTCGAAAATGTTGGAGTAGCCCCATATTGTTGAATATGATGTGCTTGTAAAACTTTAGGCCATTCGGACGAGATTTGATAGATTTATTTTATCAAAAGCATAAGTTAAGAGTTCTTGGAGTTCTTAGGCTTGAATCCTATATTAATTTGGTGATTTGATGTTGTTATGAGTTTTCGGAAGTTTGGAACAAGTTTGAACGATGTCATGGATGTGTTGGTATAATTGATTTGAGGTCCTGGGGACTCGGGTGAGTTCCGGGATGTTTTAGGCCAAAAATCATAGTTGTTGTAGGTCTAGAAGAGTTAGAGGCCTCGGAACCCACCAGTGCAGTCGGCCCAAAATCCAATGTGTTCACACTGGGTGCTGTGCGGCTGCACAAAATGCGGTACCGTCCGTAGTGAGGAAACTTTCAGTGGTCCTACTTCGAAAGCTCATATCTTTTGATCAATAAGGAATTGGGATGATACAAAAATACAAGTTGTAGCTTTTCGTGTCTAGTTTTCAGAAAGGTAAAGAAACCATAATTTGGACATCTGTAGTGAAAGTTATGGCCAAAATACTAAAGTCTGTCACTGCAGTCAAAACCTGTGCGAACAGTAGTCATTTTTTTGCGGACAACACTAGTTTTGTGCGGTCAACAGTCGTTTTTGTGCACTTTGCGGTGGTGGAAATCCGAGGGGTACTCTATAAATATGAGGTTTTGGTTTTATTTCATATTTTGACCTAGAAGCTCAGATTTTGACGATTTTTTGAAGGGTTTTCAAGAAATTCATCGAGGTAAGTGATTCTAACTCATATTTGGCTAGAGTACATGAATCTATCATTGAATTCATCATTTAATTTGCGATTTGGGAAGAAAATTTGTGAAATCTTTCAAAAATATAAAACGATAATTTGAAGGACCAAATGATATTGGAATTGGATAATTTTGGTATAGTTAGACTCGTGAGGGTATGAGGATTTCCGAAAATATAAATTTTATCCAACTTCGAGACGTAGGCCCGAGGGAATTTTGGTCATTTTATCTAATTTCATGTATTAGCATAGAATTTAATGTAGAATCAGTTACTTGAAGTTTTATTTATATTATAAAATTAAATCGAATAGATTTGGGCTATTTGGAGTCGAGTACTCGTTACAAGAACGTGGTCTTGAGTTGATTTTGAGCCGGTTCGAGGTAAGTGGCTTGTCTAACCTTGCGTGGGGGAATCTCCCCTTAGGATTAGTATTGTGGTAATTGGAATGTCTTATACGTGAGGTGACGAGCACATACTCGTGCTAATTGTTGAAAATCCTATTTTTTTATTAAAATAGCCTTAAATTGTATTTTCCTTTCTTGTTTACACTACTTGGAATTTAAGCTTGCTGTTAGTCTAGAGAAGTATATTAATTGACTTAATTGATTTACTTGCTCAAAATGCCTTATCTGGACTATGTGCAACATGTTAGGCTAGAAATACCCGCTTTACCTTGATATGGGATTTGAATTTATTCTTCGTTTTATTATTGTGTGTTTACTTTAGGATTACGGGACGGTATCCCGGGAGATCTCCCCTTGTTTGTTTGTTTGTTTGGGAATATGGATATGGTATTCCGGAGATCCCCTGTATGTTTACTTTGGGACTACGAATTATATTCCAGGAGATCCCTCGTACATATATTGATTTGGAATATATAGTATGAAATGAGGATATCAAGAGATCCTCGAGATACCAAGAGATATCTAATATAAAATGAGAATACCAAGAGATCCCTAGTATAAAAATAAGGATACCAAGAGATCCCTAGTATAAGATGAGGATACCAACAGATCCTTGGGATACCAAGAGATCCCTAGTATATAATGAGGATACCAAGAGATCCCTAGTATAAAATGAAGATACCAAGAGATCCTCGAGATACCAAGAGATCCCTAGAATATAATGAGGATACCAAGAGATCATCGAGATACTAAGAGATCCCTAGTATATAATGAGGATACCAAGAGATCCCTGGTACAGATTGAGGATACCAAGAGATCCTCAGGATACTGAGAGATCCCCGGTTATTATCTTTGTGATCGTTTTAGCCTCTGTTTTGGTTATTGCATTCCTTACTTTCTCGTATTAAATTCTTATTGTTAACTAGCAACTGAATTTCTTATCTTATCCTGTCATACATTATGTTTTATTTTATCTCAGTAGGGCCCTAGCCTTCCTCGTCACCACTCAACCGAGGTTAGGCTTGGCACTTACTGAGTACCGCTATGGTGTACTCATACCCTTTCTGCGCATGTTTTTCATGTGCAGATCTAGGTACTTTCACTCAGTCTTATCATTTCTGAGGCAGAGGCAATTGCTCTAGTGACTTCGAGGTATATCTGTTGCGTTCGCAGACCGAGGAGTCTCTTTTTATTCCTGCATTAGTATTTAGCCCTTCTGTATATTTTCTGTTCTTGTTACATATTCCGGAGTTAGAGCTTTGTAGTATTTCTTATCTTGTGATTCATGCATTTTTGGATATTGGGAAGTGTTGTTAGATCGAGAAGTTGTATTGTATATGCCAGGTGGCATTTTAAATATTGTTTCATTCTGTTAGTTTGGGTTCTAATTATTTCTTCCGCAAGTTTTATTTATTTTTTACATTGTTTGTCTTACCTAGTCGTAGAAATTAGATGCCAGCACGACAGTTCACAAAAGACGAACTGGAATCGTAACATAGTCTTCAATTTTGTGAAGTTGTCTCATATTCTTTGCAAGGAGAACTTTCTGATTATATAATTGCTAGAACTCTGCTCTGATCAGTACTACATACATGATGGTTATTTGGAGAAATCGAATAAAAAAAGAATACTATATCACTACCAGAAAACTGTCAAAAAAATATTCAGAAAAATCAACCGAAATCGATCGGAATCGAACAAAGACCGACCAACTTGGATCGTTTTCAATTCGTCGAAAAATATGGCTGCTAATAGTTCAACTGCAGATGGTCGATATTTCAACTGAAGTCGGTCAGTAACTTTCAACGAACTATGACCAAATCATTTGACACAAAATAAATTTATAGACCGAATTCGGTTGATTGTTAAAAATATTTAATTAGCAACTGTTATCAGTTGGAATCTTAATTATTCATTTTTTAAAAAAATTTGTTCATTTCCGACCGAAATCGATCGGATTTTGGGAAGTGTTGTTAGTTCGAGAAGTTGTATTGTATATGCCAGGTGGCATTTTAAATACTGTTTCATTCTGTTAGTTTGGGTTCTAATTATTTCTTCCGCAAGTTTTATTTATCTTTTGCATTGTTAGTCTTACCTAGTTGTCAGCACGACAGTTCACTGAAGACGAACTGGAATCGTAACATAATCTTTTAAAGAAAAAAAGAAGAGGCCTTAAAACTCTTACTTCGCTTTTCGATGACAACATTCGTGTAGTGGAACTCAATTAGGGGTGTTCATCGGGCGGATTGGGCGGCTTTTACTCTTAACGGTTTGGCTTAACGGTTATCGGCTTTTAAATGTATTAATCCGTTAGCCACCCGATAAGATATCGGGCGGATTGGTATCGGGTTAGCTCTTATAGGGCGGTTAATGGGCGGTTTATCGGCCTAACATACATGTTCACTAAATATCTCTTATTCTCCTCGTCTTAGAAATAATGAATTGCCATAAAAAATAATATTTTAGAGGCAATATGATGTAGCTAATGAAACAATCGCCATCAACATGTAGATTATAAAATAGATAAATTCACTACTAGTTCAGTATCGAAAAAAATAAAACAGAACTTATCTTCTGTTAGAGGCCACACTACATGTGTACTCATAAGCTTCGGATAAAACCAAAAAATCTGTCGCGCAAATTTCCATTCAGCTCCCACAATGAACTTTTAAAAACTGAAGTGCTCTGGTAAATTCTACTCTCTACACTCCTCTTCTATAAATAACTATCGTTCTCCATTTTCCACAAGCAATCATCCAAAATGCATAAATTTATTTCATGGGGTGTCGTTCCTCTAGTCATAACCAACCTTTCAATTCTTCTTTTTCCATGACACACATAGAACCATATATGTATTAGACAACTCAATTCTATCACTAAATTTTATATATATATATATATATATATATATATATGTTATATTCTTTACGGGTTAACGGATTAGCCGTTAAGAAAATTGAATAATCCATCCTCAAACGGATAAGCCGTTAATAAAAAAAATTCAATCCGTTCCCCATCCATTAAGCCGTTAAGCCGTTACCAATAAGCCGTTAAGCTTCGGTTTGGATCGGTTTTCGGTTTCGGATCGGTTTTGAACACCCCTAAACTCAATAGGATTGAAGATTAATTTTTGGGATATCTTATACCAATTAAATTTATACTATTTTTTTCGTATTCAAGTACAAATTGAAAATTTATAAGACAAGAGAGAAACATCGCTCCATAATTTATCTTTTTTTTCTCGTCTAACAAAAGGAAAAAAGTGTGTCATTTTTCACTCCTAGTATTTTTCATCCTTTTTTTTCTCTCTCAATGTAACTATGGGAGTGATCATTTATCACAGATATCAATTGTTACCCCAAAAGAGATTAAATGATAAGTAGGTAGATTTTTTCTTTTTCAAGATATATATTTTACGAGGAAAATACATAATAAGTTATTCTATACATGTTTGAAAACCCATTTACACATCCTAATTTTATGGACACTAGAAGATTCAACTAATTATGTAGGTTCTATTTTGTATTCAATATTTATCACGAGAAAACATGGATTTGGAGAGCTAATTCGAAATGTACGTTGAAACTTGGGCAAGGAGAGTTAGAGTTATGGTAAATTTATGGGTTTCTATAACAATTTTAAGTTAATGTATATAGAACGATAATTGGACTAATGAACTAAATTCCAAATTCAATATTCTTATATATCTAATTAATTTTAGTTTATGCTTATGATGAACTTTTATTTTTTGCTGCCCACGGTAAATTATATTGACTTTAATACAATTTCGTCGTGTTTAAAGGTACAAGATAAAAATTTAGACTTATTAGTACTTTCGCTGACAATTTCAAATTGAAGTAAGGGAATCGGTGGTAGACTGGTAGGTGAGCTTGAGTTTGATGGGAATTTCTTGAACTTCCTTAGCGGGTAGTTGGAATGTGGGCTTACTATACGGCCAGGGCAGAGCTGAGGTGAACCACTGGCTTTTCTTTTAGTTTATTTGTTTTTTTGGATAGATTTAATAGGGAAGGTGTTAAACGGGGCGGATTGTTCCGGTTTTAGACCGATCCAGATCGGTAAAACTCGAAACCGGTTCGAACCGGTTAGAAGAGGCTGGGCTGGATAGGGAGTAGAGGGGTTAGTTCATTTAGGTATTTGAAAACGAGTAACCGGTCCGGTTGAACTCGGTCTAATGAACAGTAATCCTTATCCGGTTAACCAGCCCGGTACAACAATTACAATTTATTATTTTTTATTTTTGTAATTTTCAAAATATGTGGGCCCCACTGACCGTTGGCAATGGTTAGACCTTGAATTGGTCTGTTGGCCAACGGAAAAATTGCATAAATAGTCTTTTTTTTAATTTTTAACCCTTTTTACAAAACTAACCTTCTCTAAAGCAATAAACCCTCATCCCCCTTCTTTATTTCTTCACTCATTACTCAAATTCTCAGTTTCTCTCGTTCTCCTGCAACTTGCAAGACTTCAAGTTTTCAATTCATTATTTCATCTTCTAATTTTATTTGGTTCTCTTTTCTTGAATTTAATTTATTGTGTTTTATCATTCGGAATTTGAAGTTTGAACAATTGAAGTTCAAATTTGAAATACTTGCTTGACGTTTGTTCGTGGTAACATCGGAATTGCGTACTCAAGTGCTCAATTTATTGTCGAATTCTGTACACTCCCTCCAACTCTTTCTCTTATTTACTATTTTAATTGCATATTTAATGTTAGCTTATACTTTAATTTTTACAATATGTTTAGTGCTGCTAAAAGAGCGTGTAAAAAGTTACTGATAGGGAAAATAAAAAAAGAGATAGTCCTTCAGCATCTTGTTGTAATAGTAATAACCCATTATCATTTATACATATTTCCAAAATCCTAATGATAATATAGATATAGATTATGACCAATTACAAGAAGATTTTAGAATAGAAGATAATGAAATAGGAATGGAAGATAAGATACCAGCTACACCTACTAATGCTGGAGTTGGTAGTGTTGGAGTTGCTACAAGGAACGATGGTTGTGGCACTAAGAGTAGACCACCTGTGGCTCCGACTACTAATCATAGAAAAGAAATAAGGTTTGGAATTTTTTTGAAATAATAGAAGGTGCTGATAGAGTTAAATACAAAATTTATAGCGGTGATTTTAAACATTTGACTGGAGGAAATTTATGGGGGACTAGGACGCTTAGCAGACATATGAGAACTGAGCATCCCATAGAATGGGACGCTGATGGTGATGAAAATCAAAAAACTATTAGCCTACTACTGGAGCTCTAGTGAAATATGAAAAAATAAAAGATCGTAAGGAGTTAGCAAAAATGATTAAGTTGGGTTGTCTACCTTTTTCTTTTACTTTTTCATCGTATCTTATTATGTATATTCAAAGGATTTACAATTCTTTATTTAAAAGTATCCCTAGAAGTACTTGTAGAGGTGATATCTTTCGACTTCATGGACAATATCAAACATACATACGTTATTTGTTTAGCTACCTTCCTTGTAGAGTTTCTCTAACTTTTGATATTGGCCATGTTGTTAATAGAAATTATTATTTGACAATTACATGTCATTGGATAGATGATACTACTTGTATGCAAAAACATATTATCGCTTTTAGATATGATGAAGATCAGAGTCATACTGTTGCATTTATAAGTAATACTATTTATGAAATTATTGAATTTTATAATCTAAAGCAAAAAGTACTATGTATGTCTTTTGATAATGCTTATAATAATAGTGCCGCAATTTCAGTATTAGAACTACATTCGCAATTTCAGATGACATTTTTCATGTTAGGTGTGCATACCATGTTTATAATGTAATTGTTAAAATTAGACTTGATTTATTTTCAACTGAGATTACTCATGTTAGAAGAGCAGTTGGTGTTATTCAAGGAAATAATAGACAATCTAGAATAAAGGAATTTAAGAATAAGTGTGTCCAGTATAACCTTAAACCCAGATTTATGCCAGACGAAATTATTACTAGGTGGAATTATACATATATATTTTTAAAATACTGCTACAAATATAGATTCCCAATAACTGAAGTTGCTAATTCGCATTGTACTGATCCAAACTGTATGTTAACAACTAGTACTTGGGAAGTTTTTAGTGATGTTAAATTTTTACATAAATTTTATACAGCTACTGTTGAGCTTTATGGAGCATATTACCCTACTGTTACTATGGCTTCAGTACCTATAACTGAAATTTCTTTTGTACTCTTTGAATTTAAGAAGAAAGTTATAATGATGTTGTTGAAAAAGTGCAAGCAAAATTCAAAAAATATTTCTTTCCAATTCCTCTGATTTACTTAATTGGTGCTGTTTTAAATCCTTCTATTAAGATGTCTGATTGTCACCAATTAATGAATGTTTTATATACTTATATGGAGATTGGACCAATAGAAATCCCAGATTTATATGTTTCTATGAACAAGCTAAATGATTATTTACAACAATTATATAATTATTATGCAAATTGTAATTGATGATGATGCTCGTGCTGTAGGTAATGTTAATCCCACTGTGCACTGTACCACTTCTGCTACTGTGATTGATGAAAAAGGCCTTGATAGTTTTAATATTTTTTATATATTTTCTAACACTCAAACCAGTAGCAGGAACATTGTTGAACTTCAATTCTATTCGCAGAAGCAAAAAGAGCCTTGCACAAAGGAATTTTTATCATTGGGATAGTGGCATGAGAACAGAAAGCAGTTTTCTGTTCTTTTCGATATGGCTCGGGACGTGCTGAATGTGCCAATTTCTACTATTGCATCGGAGAATGCATTTAGCCAAGCAAGACAATAGTTTGGAGACACCCGTCACTCATTGGGAAGTAATGCTTTGGAAGTTTTAGTATGTTTCAGAGATTGGATGAGATCAGAACGAAAAAATCAAGGACGTGAATATGTTGATAGCCCAGAAGACGAGAAACTTGGAGATATATTAACACATGGTAACCCATATGAATTTATCACTCAAGAAGAAGGTCAATCAGTTCATATTGATTATGAAGAACTTGCAAGGACAATGCAAAACCTTTGAATTTACTTGTTGTTAAAAATGTAAACCTTTCAATTTGTAAGTTTGAACTTTAAATTATGAAATAAATTTAGCATTTACAATAAGTGTAATTTTTTCCCACCTTCCTTGTATTCTTTATGTTAATACTTTGTATTTATATAACTTACAATAGTTATATTAAAAATTCAAAAAAAATAAAAAAAATATAATAAATCCGGCTCGACTCAGCTGCCTTAAGCCATAACCCTTACGGTTCAATTTTTACCCGAATAACGGAGGACCGGCCCACCCGTCTAACACCTTTGATAGTTTTGCGAATTGAACGACGAATTTGTCTTGGTTCACTAACAAGAATGTTAAACTCGTCCTATCAGTGGTGGAGCCGGGGAGAGAGGCAGATTGAATCTACTATATTAGAAGTTATATAATTAAACAATGAATCTCCTCGATTTAAAAAAATTTCTAATTAAATAGTAATCGAATTAAAAAATTGCTTTAAATCATATGTTAAAGTATTTGAATCCCCTTACTAGAATATCTTGTCTAGCCACGGCCACGTCACTGATCTCTTACTCTTGACCTGCCAGACTTCAGGTTGAGGAAATCCCCCGTCTCAACTTTTGTAACGTAACTACCCCCTTTGGTCTTTTCCTTCTTTCTCCTCCCACGCCACACGTTTATGTACCTACCTAACTCTTGGCACCTTACTTTCCCATGTATTTATGTCACCTTCCCTTCTCCTTACCATAGCAAATCTCTTCAATTTTTTTTTTCCTTCTTTGTTTCTCTCACACCCTCACAAGTCACAACTCAAACTTTTCTTTTCGACCATTTTTCTCTGCATAAAAAAGAGATTTTTATTCCAATCACAACCAAAAATAAAAAAAATGTTGAGTGTAGCTAGTGTTGAAGCCCAAAAGGCAGAGTCATCTTCTTCTGTGATTCCTTCTTCTAATCAATCTTCTGAAGAGTTACATGTGTTTAGATCAAGATTACCAGATATACAAATTTCCAACAATGTCCCTCTTCATGTCTACTTGTTTGAGAGGCTCTCTGAATTTCAAGATAGAACATGTCTTATATCAGGTAGCAGCGGAAAATCCTACACTTTTGCTGAAACTCATCTCATTTGCCAGAAAATAGCTGCTGGCTTAACAAATATAGGAATCAGAAAAGGAGATGTAATCATGACATTTCTTCAGAACTGCGCTGAATTTGTGTTTACTTTTCTCTCGGCTTCTATGATTGGCGCTGTTATAACTACAGCTAATCCATTTTATACAAAAGCTGAGGCGTTTAAGCAATTAAAAGCGTCGAACGCGAAATTGATAGTTACTCAATCTCAGTACGTGGATAAATTTCGTCATTCTGGAGAGAACGACCCGAAAATTGACGAAGATTTTTCAGTCATCACAATTGATGACCCGCCTGAAAATTGTTTACATTTCTCTGTACTTTCTGAAGCTAATGAAGAGGAAATGCCAAAGGGAATTGTAGTCCAACCCGATGATCCAGTAGCTTTGCCATTTTCATCAGGAACAACAGGACTACCAAAAGGTGTGATTTTAACTCACAAAAGCTTAATCACAGGAGTAGCTCAATTAGTAGACGGAGACAATCCAAATTTGTACTTGAAAAACGATGACGTGGTGCTATGTGTGCTACCTCTGTTTCACATATTTGCGTTAAATTCAGTGCTATTAGTCTCGTTAAGAGCCGGGGCTACTGTTTTATTAATGCAAAAATTCGAAATTGGTGCATTGCTGGAGCTGATACAACACTACCGCGTCTCAGTTGCTGCTGTAGTTCCGCCCTTGGTTCTTGCGCTGGCTAAAAATCCAATGGTTGATTCGTTCGATTTGAGTTCAATTAGGCTCGTGTTGTCCGGGGCGGCGCCGCTGGGGAAAGAGTTGGAGGAAGCGCTACATCGTAGAGTCCCGCAAGCTATATTTGGTCAGGTAAAATTTTACAGTGCCCTGAATTTTCGTTTAGCTATGCAAACAAAGAACAAACTTACACTTCTTGATTTCTTATTTTTGGCCAACAAACTATAACCAATTTTATTTTCATGTCATTTGAATGATTTATTTCCCAATTGGTATCTTCAATAGCTTGGACTAATAAATTATACTTTGTAACTAGGATAAAATAATTTTTGATGTATATATATAAAATTTCATATTCCCTTGGCGTTAGGGAAATAAAAGTTTACAATCCACTTGAGATTAGAGAACTGTAGCGTGGTTCCCCTTGTTAGAATTTCTTAACCGACAATAGTAGAAGTAAAAAAATTAAAATTTTACATTAATTCACTTAAATTGAAAAGGAGAAGATGAAAGTCTAAGTGGGCGTTTGGACATCAGAATTATAAAATTTCGAAAAAAAAATCCAGTGAAAATGGTATTTGAAAATTAGAGTTTTGTTTGGACATAAATATAATTTTGAATTGTTTTAGAATTTTTTGTGAATGATTTGAAGTGAAAATTTTGAAACATATCAAATTATTTAATATTCTGAAATTCATCTTCAAGTATAAATTAAAAATTTCATAGCCAAAAATTGAAAGATTTCGAAAAAGTGATTCTTCCTAAATAAAGTTTAAAAAAATTGCCAAACGGCGCCCTAAGGAAATTATGTCAACTGGGCAACAAAATGTAAGATTTTTAGCACAAAGTCATATTTTTTAGGTAATGCATAAGCTGTAAAACTTTTTTTCTTCTTAAAATAGTATAGTCACAAGTAGTAATAATCAAGATAGCAAAATTTAGTTAGTGTCACGTTCCAAAAGGTCTAATAAGCCGGAAAATGCAGTTAGAGGTTCAAATTGAGTATTAGATATCAAACTTAATTGAAAAGAATTGTCATAATCTAAAAGTAGAACAGACGTAATTAGCATGTGAAATTACGCATAATATACATATTAGGTTACATTAACAACTAGCTTTTCTCACATAATAAATAACCTGCTGAATTTATGGATTACACTTAATCAGCATGTGAGAGGATACAAATGGAACGTTTGAATCACTTAATATATATATTACTTCCTTATTTTTTAATAATTAAGTTAGCATTTATTTCTTGCTATCATATTACAGTCTCGTCATATTTCAGACTATTGAAATGGTTGCATTTTCTGAACATACTAGACAGAAAATTAAATAGCCCATTTTGAAATTACTAGTGGAATTGATAAATATGTTAGAGGTAGATAGAGACCATTTAATATTAGCGGACAGGTCGGTAGCACTCATAGACAGTCTTTAATTGCTCTAGATCTTGTCATATTCACCTCTCATGGAAAGAATAAGATATGTTGATCTGGTCTCATATTGGCATATCAAATACTGAGAAAAATTAAATTCATCACCTTTTTTATTTAGATTTTTAAAATGACGAATATAGTCACTTTTAAACATAATCAGTTCCCAAAAGTTTGTTCTACCTTTGATTTCAAAAGTGGGACGAATTTGTGTTTCGAACGTCTCTTCGCAATTAAAAAAATTCTGGAAGTGTTTTTGTATTGTAAAAATAAATTTGAAGCTTAATCCTTTTTTTTTGGGGGTGGGGGGGGGGGGGGGTGGGGGGAGGACAGGGGGAATCTATCAGATGATAGAATTATTTATCGAGCTTTTTTCACTTTTCGCCCGTATCAAAAACTATTTATCCAATTTTCAGCTATTATATTTGAGAGCAGATACAATGTCATTTTCCCTTATTTTATCACTAAAAAATATTTATACAATTTTTCAGCTATTATATTTGAGAGCAGATACAATGTCATTTTCCCTTATTTTATCACCCTCATGAATACATAAGCATTGATTAAATTAAGATATAAGCCCAAGTTTACCCATTTTAGTGGGGCAATTGCATCTATACCCGTTTTTTGTGCCACATTTTAACATGTGTCCGCATTGCAAAAAATTGCAAAAAGCAATCACACAAAATTTCAGTATTTTAGTAATCGGGCTTAAAGTTCAGCTCTAGAGCTGAAGTTTCTGTTTTGTAACTCGCGAAAGTTTTATTTTATAGGTTTTTATTTAGTAACCGGAAAACTTCAGCTCTAGAGCAGAAGTTCTGCCAGTTATAAAATAGAACTTTTAGCTCTAGAGCTGAAGTTTTTTGCACATAGGGATTTGCCTTCCTTTTTTTGGTTTTTCTTTTTCCCTCACCTTTACGAATGCTTTGCAATATCTAGTCTAGTACGTAAACACTATAAAGTTCCTCCCCAGTTCACATTTCGAAAAAAATAATCTACGTACTCTTTATATTAATGTATGAAAATGTATTGTATTTTCGTGCTTATGTTAATCCATTGATAACTTAAATAGATGTGCAGTTGAAACAACACGTAAATTCAAGTGGTCATAAATAACTGAGGCTTTGATGAGTTTAAGAAGTAAAAATCGTTACAGGTATGGATTCGATGGAACCAGATTGTAGAAGAAGAAAAAAGAGAATGAAGGAGGAGAAGGGGAGGAGAAAGGGAGCTGAAGTTTTTTAACAAATGGTTACAAATTAAAAGTTTAAAAAAAAATAAGTATTGGTTAAATGAGAGAGACTAAATAGGGCGCCCAATGTAATTTTTACCATTTTAATGGGTCATATTTGACTTGCAATCATAAAATATAATATGGAATTTTTATATTTTTAGTACTGTAGATCCGAATTACAAAATTATTATTGCGCTTAATTAGTGACTGAACGTGAATTGGCAGGGGTATGGTATGACAGAGGCAGGACCAGTAGTAACAATGTGCCCAGCATTTGCAAAGCAACCATTTTCAACCAAATCTGGCTCATGTGGTTCAGTAGTTCGAAATGCAGACCTCAAGGTGGTCGACCCTGAAACCGGTTGCTCCCTTGGCCGCAACCAACCCGGTGAAATTTGCATCCGCGGTTCACAAATTATGAAAGGTTATTAATTTATTATGAGTTTAACTTCTGTACACTGACATTTAAAATAATTATTCCTTATAACTGCATGTAAATCCTTCTATTGAAAGTAAAATTAAGACTACAAGATTGGAAAAAAAAAAGACATTCAAATAGTCGAGACAGTAAATATATTTAAAGTAACATTGTTATATATGTCAAATAGGTTATTTGAATGATGATGAAGCCACTGCACGGACCATTGATGTCGATGGATGGCTCCACACCGGTGATATAGGATACGTAGATGACGATGATGAAATATACATCGTCGATAGAGTGAAAGAACTCATCAAGTTCAAAGGTTTCCAGGTATAATGCTTAATATTCTATGGTTTATAGGATGGATATTTAGCACAATTGGGTTAGAGCTCACTTCACATCTTATACAAGAAAAACTAGCATTATTAAACAGATTACTAACCAATTAACATTAAATGCTGTTAGGTGCCACCAGCTGAGCTTGAGTCGCTTTTAGTAAGCCATCCAGATATTGCAGATGCTGCTGTTGTGCCGTAAGTGCAATACAACTCTACACTTGAATACAGAAATATATACGTGTTAATTTGAATGTAAAATTAAAATAAATGTTTAACAATTTGTGCAGGCAAAAGGATGATGCGGCAGGGGAAGTCCCAGTTGCATTTGTGGTCCGCTCCCCTGATGGTTTTGAAATTACTGAAGAAGCTATAAAGGAATTTATTGCGAAACAGGTACAGATTTTATCACCACTTAGCTCTCAATAATTCACAAAAAAAAAAATTGAGTTTTAACCCTCAATATATGCTCATAAAAATTCTACATAAAATGAGTTGCAGGTGATATTCTATAAAAGATTGCACAAGGTGTATTTTATCCACGCCATTCCAAAGTCTCCGTCTGGAAAGATACTGAGGAAAGAACTGAGAGCCAAACTAGCTGCGCCACCAGCCTCCGCCCAGTGAAGATGACCTTTTGTCCCTGTAATTAAAGGCTTAGGTCCGGTTTGTATCTGTGTGGTGTCATTCTTAAATTTTTTGAAATATATCCCAAAAATATTAATGTCCAAGTCGTTAATGCACTGTTGCGTGTGGATTCTCGTATCCAATGATTGTGAATGTTAGTATTTTTTTTCTTTTTGTTTTTTAACTTTTGACAACAATGAATGGTTAAGGTCGTTGCGGTTGTAAGTTTCTTCACTTTCGTATTTCTTCAATTTTGTGAAGTTGTCTCATATTCTTTGTAAGGAGAACTTTCTGATTATATAATTGCTAGAACTCTGCTCTGATCAGTACTACATACATGATGGTTATTTGGAGAAATCGAATAAAGAAAGAATGCTATATCACTACTAAAAAACTGTCAAAAAAAATATTCAGAAAAATCAATCGAAATCGAACAAAGACCGACCAATTTGGATCGTTTTCAATTCGTCGAAAAATATGGTTGCTAATATGAGGCGACTGCAGATGGTCGATATTTCGACTGAAGTCGGTCAGTAACTTTCAACGAACTATGACCAAATCATTTGACACAGAATAAATTTATAGACCGAATTCGGTTGATTGTTAAAAATATTTAATTAGCAACTGTTATCAGTTGGAATCTTAATTATTCATTTTTTTAATAATTTGTTCATTCCCGACAGAAATCTCGGAAATTTGTAAATATTTAAAATAAAAAATTCCAATCGAAGTCGGTCAGTAAATTTAAATTTTTGGAAAATTTAATTGAACATTTCCGACCGACTTCGGTCGGTAAGCAGCCGATTTTTTGGATAAGTTTTTGGCAAAATACCGACTGTTTTATGGCTGCACGACTTGTCAACAATCAATCACCTATAATAAAAGCATTACATTGCTATCATTCAACCAATAACAACAACAATAGCAACAATAACGACAATCAAAACTATATCAACAATATTTATAGAGTTTCAAAATACCCAACAACAAAACATTTCACAAGTTAAAAGTTCAAACATCATTCGGTGAGTGTTTTGTACTACAGCATCTCCATCTCCATCTCCTTTACTAGAATCTTCATCGTCGGCATGGTTCGAGGGATCATGGCGAGAAGGATTAGCATCTAGGGAAGTCTCGTGAGATCATTAGGAATCATAAGTTAAATGCATTCATTTAAGTTCTATTAAGAACCATAAGTTCATAATTCATGATAGTGCATAAGTTATACCTTAATTCTAAATCTAATGTAGTTCAAACCAAAAACCCAAAAAGTTCATAATTTTAGATAGTTCAAATCTAAATCTAAATCTAATGTATAAAAAATTCCTATTTAGTCACATAATTTCTAAAAAGATAAAAAACCTAAAAAATTAGATAAAACTATATTTCGAAAATTAAAAATTAGCTAATAAGGTAGATTACTAACTTTGAACAATAATGGCAACGGTGGTGCCGACGAGGAGGAGAACGGCAATGGTGGTGGTGATGGCGGTTGGGGGCGCAGGCGTGAGAGAGAAGAGGTGGGGCTTCAATTTTGGGAGTGGGTGACAATTTTGGATGGGATTATGCCAAAAATCTATGAGAAAAGGAGATGAAAGAAAGATATGGGGGTGGGGTGGGGGAGAAATCCTCTATATTAGTCTAATTAACAGATTTTGACTGACTTCGGTCAGAAATTATGATCGATATTGTTAAAAAAAAAAGTTTGACTATTTGACCTCACAAATAACGATTGAGATCGATCGGAAACTAAATTATAAAAATTTACTAATATTTTTTTTATTATTTACTTACTAATATTTTTTGTTCTTAGCATTTTGCCCATTTAATATGTGCCTTCTTTCTTAATTTGTACCTTAATAAATATTAGTTAATTAACTTGCACCACATACTTGTTCATTTTGTGATTAAAGATTGTAATAAAATAATATATAATTAGATCTATATATAGAACATCTTAAGTTTTACCATAGCATTACATTAATGATGCACTATATAATCTTTTCTTTTTTTTCAAAATAAATATTAATTATTCCACCAAGTAAGAAGTTAAACACAGCTAACTCATTTGGACTCAAGAGTTCGTTCTCTCAGAATATCACAGCTATACTATAACTATCTATGTTGGGTACCAATTTAATCTATCTAGTATATTTTTCCATTTACAATTGTTCTGTCCTTTAACATGTAACTATATAAATATTTTCTTCATTCTCTGTCTGGCCTCTTGCTTCTTTTGTTGAAATCTTCTAGCATTTCCCTCCCAGATATGATAGACAGTTGCTGCAAAGAGAAATCCTAAAATATGAGTCCATGGCCGATTATTAATTCTGCTTGCTATCCAATTGACTTCTTCATGTCAAGTACCTATGTTCTTTTTTATGTCCAACCAACCTAGTAGAGTATGTCACACCTGATGTGAGTAAGAACATTCAAATAGCATATGCTCCAAGGTTTCCTCTATGTCAACTACACACAATACACATCCTTTGTCAACCTGTATTCCTCATCTCTCTAATCTGTCAATAGTAGTTATCTGTGTTGAACTGCTAACCAGAGGATGAATTGACCTGGGAATGATAACATTGTTTTCTTCCAATCCACTTTTTGAAACTGGGGTGTGAAGAATTGATATGCTTTCTTGATGTTGAACTTTCTCTGTGTCTTAAAGCTTCTTAACAGCGTCACGGGTTCCCCATGATTCACTAGCCAACTTCTTACTTTTAATATCTTCCTAACTAGCCAGCAAGTTTGTTTAGGAATAGGACATTCCGTTAGATCTCTTTGCTTTATATAGAAGCAATGAACCTATTTTACCCACAGATTATCCTTTTTTTAGTAACAGCCCATAACAGCTTACAGATTGCTTATTTGTTTCATCTGTAGAACTTTAGAATATTTAAACCTACAGCAGTCCTAGGCATACACAGTTTCTCCCAAAAAGCTAAAGCTTTTCTGGAAACCTCATTCGTACTTCTCGATAGGAATGTTCTGCAAACATTAGTTACCATATTAATGATATTCTTTGGCAATAGAAAGATTTGAGCCCAATAAGTCCACATCTTAAATAGAACACTTTTAATCAGTTGTAATCGTCCACTATACGATAAGAATTTAGTAGACCAGCACCTAATAGACAGGCATTGATGAATTGTAAGCTTTTTTGAAGATAATGGTACTCCTAAGTATCTTAATGGCATTTCCCCAGCACAGAAGCCCATCTCCTGAATGATCTGATTTTTAAATTCACTAGACACACCTGCTACATAGAGTGAACTTTTATCCATATTGGCTTTAAGCCCAGAAACTTCAAAAAAATGGTTGAATGCTTGTAGCATTAACTTGATGGATATTCTATCTGCCCTGCAACACATTAGCAGGTCATCTGCAAAACAAATATGAACTAGGTCCAACTTTAAACATCTGGGGTGGTAGTTGAAGTCAGGTTTATGTTTCAGATTGTTCAAGGATCTATTCAAATACTCCATAGCCGGTGCAAACATATAGGGGGACATTGGATCCCCTTGCCTTAGCCTTTTTTTTTGCTTGAAACCTTATGATCAATCCTCCATTAATCAACAGCAGTTGAGACACAAGTCATTATCCAGTTGACCATCTTCGAAGGAAATCCAAATTCAAGCACTACCATCTGTAGGAATCTCCACTCCACTGAGTCGTAGGCCTTCCTTATGTTAGGTGATACCCCTTTCCTAGATTATCCATTTACCAATTCATGGGCTACTATGACATTATCCATGATACTTCTCCCCTCAATAAAAGCTAATTAAGATGGCCCTACGATAAGGTCCAGTACTATCTTCAACCTTACAATTAAGTTTTTAGCAATAAGTTTGTATAGAGTTGAACAACAAGCTATTGGTCTAAACTCTTTGACCATAGTAGGAGCTGGAACTTTAGGAACCAGTGTCACAGTAGTACAATTAATCTCTTTCAAAAGCTGTCCATTCTCAAAAAACTATAAAATTGATATTATTATCTCTTCTCCAATAGTATCCCGGTTTGTTTTAAAAACTCAGTTGGAAAGCCATTTATACCTGAAGCTTTGTCATTTGGAAGTTCCTTTATAGCATGTATCACGTCCCCCCCAGTCACAGGCTTGATCAGATCATGTTGTTGTACTGCAGATAGATGTGGGCCATTTCTAGCTACAGCTATGTCAATACAAGGCAATTCTGCAGCATATGTGCCTAATAAACTCTTAAAAAAAGTGAGGAAATCTTGCTGGATTAACTTTAGATCAGTGACTAAAACTCCTTGTTCATTTTGGATGGAGGAAATCATGTTTCTTGCATGTCTAGATTTCATGTGAGCATGGAAAAATTTGATATTTGATTTACTTGAGAAGATCCATCTAGCTCTGGACTTCTATCTAAGGACTCTTTCATTTATAACACCCCATTTTTCCATCTCTAGCAATGTCTCATTTTCCTCATTTATAAGCCTGCTATTGAATAAGTCCTCTGCAAGACTGTCTTAGATATCACATAGCTTTTGCTTCAGAGTCAACAATCTGCACTCTAATGAGGAGTACTCTTTGTTCAAGTGCTTAGCTTCTACTTCAGACAGTTTCAGTTTCTTCTAAACCACATACATGCAATGCCCACTGATATTCTATTGCCACACATTATGAACAATTGTCTTGAAAGCTTCCCGTCGTAATAGAACATTGAGCAGTCTGAATGGCCTTCTTAGGTATTGTTTAGAAACTACAGTGTTGATCACTAGGAGAATGATCTGAGCACTTAGGGTTAAGGTAATTGGCTCCAATACTACTATATGTTTGAAACCACTCTGCATTACCAAATCCCCAATCAATGTGGCTATATATCATGTTAGAAGCATCTCGTTTATTGCACCAAGAAAATTTCCAGCCTTTCCTAGTCACGTGTCCCACTCCCAACTCTGTAATACAATTCTGGAAATCAATTGTTTCACCAAGATGGACGGGTACCCTATTGATTCTCTCATCACTAAGAAGAATAGTGTTGAAGTCTCCCAATATGATCCAAGGCCCATTGATAGATACTTTGATACTCTTTAATTGTTCCCATAGTGGTTTCCTACCTACGATAGTATTATACCCATAGATATAGGTTAATTCACAGTTAAACTGAGATACTTTATCCTTAATATAACAGTGAATTAATTGTGCAGAACTAGAAAGGATAGGCACATCAACTGATGCTCTTCTCCATCCAATCCAAATACTTCCATTAAGGGCATGAGCATAATCTGTAAAAAAATCCTATTCCCTCCCAAATTTTCTAGTAACTTTTGTAACTTTGTATTATTTAACTCTAGTCTCAAGGCAACCAATTAAGTTTATCTTCTTTGTAAGAAAAAAGTCCTTGAATTATTTTTGCTTATGGGCCTTATTCAGCCCTCTTATGTTCCAAGAGCAGATAATCATGGGGGTTGTTTTTTAGCAAGTCTCTGACTCACTCTCTTTTCAACTGCTTGTTCATATATTCTCAAAGTCGAATATTGGTTTGTCTACAAGTAGCCCTCTGAATCACTTTCCAAATCTGCCTCTTGGTGGCTCTGAACTTCATGCTGATTATTATGCCCTTTCGTTTGAAACACTACTACATGTTTTCCACTTTACTGAAATTGCACCTTGGTGGGAGCATTATGTTCTTCCTTATTTTTTGTGGGTTCTTGTTGTTTAGCATAGGCATTGGGTTGTCTTGTTTAACCTTCCATTCCTTCTTCTCTTGTACTGGTTTTTATTGCACCTTTTCTATCCTTTTGGTGGTTGTATATGTTCCTGCTGAGCCTTTTACCACATACTTAAGTTAAGTACCCAAATTGAGCAAAGCTCTGACAAAACTTAGGTCTCCACTCGTATTCAATGTCTTCTTCCCATATGTTACCATCAGATTTTTCAATGGTTATCATGTTTGGCAGTGGCATATGATATCCTATCACCTGTGGCTATCAATTAATCAATGAATATTCGCCGATCCTAGTAGCTAGCAAGTCGACCCAAGTTCTCTTCAGACTAGCACTATAAAGGTAGTTTAGGAAATGATACCTATAGTGGAACAAATCTCAGTGGTTCCTAGTTCAATTTGAAATCCAGTAGCCATTCCTTTAGGATCATCGATATGATATTAAAAGTGTAAGGTCCATTTTGAAGTAATATGTTCTAATCTTCCTCCGAGTCAAATTTGAAAATGAAGTATCCATCATCATGAAGAAATATTCTAGGAGTTGAAACAAAATGCCACTCTTCATATACAAAATGTAACATCTACCTCCCAAAACGTAACCAATAAGAGCATTCCTCCATTACCTACTTTAATCCTCCATTTCTATTTCATTTAACTTCACAACTTTAACTCCAATTTTAATGATTGGAGAGAATAACTTCAATTGCATGCCTAGGTGTTGAGTTCTATTATTTTTAACCACATCCGCCATAGTAGGGATTTTTTATGAAAAATTTACCTTGATAGGGCTTGGCGCAGATTGTTCCGTGGGGAAACTCAGTCACTGAACATCAACACTAGTTGGATCATTCTTCTGTATCAGTACCTTCAACTTGGTTTCCTGTTGCATTCGACTTGGACCTTCTCCTCCCGGCACCAAATTGATCAATTGCAATGGAACCAGTGCTTGGAGTACCCCTAGCTGAGGAGTAATTACCCTCGTATCACCATCTATATTCGTCGCAAGGATTGGAGCTTGAATTGCCAGTCGTTTTCGGCGTGGCATACCTGGTAGCACAAGTTAGCATACCTTTGCTTAACTTGCGCCTTGAGCCAACTCCCTTCCACTTTATAATGTACGGTAAAGGCTCAAAACTGCCCTCAACCTATCGACTCCGAAACAAAATTGCCCTCCGTTAACCTTTTGCAAAGAAATAGCCCCACCATTAAATTTTTGGCATACTTCTGCCCCCAAAATCTAATAGATGCTTGTATTTAATTTTTAATTATTTTCTAATGCCACGTGTCACGTAACGATTGGCCATTAAATAAACTTGACCCAAAATTAATTCTCACCCAAGTTCCGACCCAACCCGACCGACCCGACCATAAAAAGGTTAACGGAGGGCAATTTTATTCTGGAGTCAATACGTTGAGGGCAGTTTTGACCCTTTATCCGTTCTTTATATGTCCCAATTTGCTAGTAACAGGCTTGAAGTGTAATGAGATTTCCCGCTTTCCTACAAATGTAAAGAGCTTGATATATCACATATATTCATCTTCAGTTAAAGTGGATTGGTCATTCCTATCCAATGGTGGGCTGGTTTTTCATGGCTTGGTTATGGGGGACGGGTTGGACGCCTGGTTCGTGATGAAGGGGGGCTGTTTGGTTATGAAGTTTTCCGGCGATGTGAAGGTGACGGGCTGGACGGGGAAGATGAAGCAACGGGGTAGCCATGGGAGGTCGTTTGGTGGTTTAGGGTTAGAGAGGGTGTGTTGTGAGGAAGATGGATAGAGGGTTTGGTATTTTTTGGGTCGGGTCGGTCGGGATGCTTGTATTTAATTTTTAATTTTTTTAATTCCATGTGTCACGTTTTGATTGGCCATTAAATAAACTTGACCCAAAATCAATTCTCACCCAAGTTCCGACCCGACCCAACACTACTCGACCCAACCCGACCGAAAAAAGGTTAACGGAGGGCAATTTTGTTCCGGAGTCAATACGTTGAGGACAGTTTTGACCCTTTTTCCGTTCTTTATATATCCCAATTTTTAACCTTTTTTGGGTCGGGTCGAGTCGGGTCGGGACTTGGGTGAGAATTGATTTTTGGTCAAGTTTATTTAATGGCCAATCGTTACGTGACACGTGGCATTAAAAATAATTAAAAATTAAATACAAGCATATGTTAGATTTTGGGGCAGAAGTATGCCACAAATTTAACGGTGGGGGCATTTTCTTTGCAAAAGGTTAACGGAGGGCAATTTTATTCCGGAGTCGATAGGTTGAGGGAGGGCAGTTTTGACCCTTTACCGTATAATCTATTTACTACGGCACTAAGTGTGTCATAACATATTGGATACAACGACAATATCAATTATATATGTAGTGTTTATCATCTATTTATGTTCATATAAATTACATTTCATATTCGTATACGTGTTGTCGCGCCCCCCTTTCTTCCCTCTTTGCATTAGGAGATTGGGTTTATAACATTTTAGGTATAGGGAAACTCGGTCCTTTTAGGAACTGAGTTTTGCATTTTGAAGAGTCGCACCTAATGATTTATGGTGCATTAGGACACCTACAAGGTTTGCTTCTAAGTTTGCTTGATAACCAGAGATAGTGCAAGGGCTTGAAATTATCCTAAGGAAAAGGTGTTAGTCAGCCCTTAGGATCCACTAACATGGTTCCCGACCAGATAGTTCTTTGTGAATTTGGTGCAATTAACATGTAAATAGATAAAGCTCAAATAAGAGACGATTTTAATATATAAATGTTTAAAAAAAAAAGCGAAGTTTGAAAGAGCGATTATCAAAAGGCCGATTTTTGACAAAAAGTTATAATGCTATAAAATATTTAAAGAAATAAAAAGGGGAGGGAGAGGTCCTAGGTTTATTTATAATATGGATCACATCAATGATATACCCGGTAATCACTCCTCACAAGAGGGGCTATACGTGGTATTAGCGCACCGGTCATCATATCCATATCTACCCTTCTCACCCCGTTTAAGGTACTAAAGCGCGGATTGGTCTCGATCACCATTGCATGCTATTACCCGTCCCATTCGAATCAGTACCTGAGGCACTTAGGACTGCTATTCCTACAAGGGAAGGATATCAGGCTAACTTTGTAGTTTGAAAGGTGAAAAAGCTAGGGCGACATACAAAAGACATAAGACAGTACAATAAAAGCGGGAAGCACATAAAACACTAAAGGCTCATATGTACCTCCTTAAACAAAGCAATCAAATAGCTATTGAAGCAAACTAATTTATTACGTAACTCAGACAAGAAGTCTGAACAAGGCTTACCTGCTGTTTGTAGCAATTACAAGTTAATAGAAACGGGCTTAGTTTTATTTGTTATTATTACCTAAGGCTTTCCTAAGTGTTTGGATGAGATCTTATGGACATGGTACCTATTATTGATTCAGAGCAAAGCAGTAAAAAATTTAAAAGCGAACAGTTTGAGATCCTAAAGGCAGGCTTGCTAATCGTGTCAAATAAGGAGATTAGGTTATTAAAACCACTTCAGAATAAAATTAACTTTAAATTAGACTAGTTTCAGATTCTGCAGACGATGGTATCCACTATTTATTTTTATTTATTTTTTATTGAACATTAGTATCCATTAATACAGAAAATATACAAGGTAGAGCTCTAGTAGTAGCTTTGACTTGCTACTACACCTTTACATCACAATCAACCTCTACTAAGTACCTAACTACTCTTTCACTAATTACAATTTAGTATGGTAGCATGATATTACAAACTATAGCTATGGAAAACTGTTAATTTGTCGCAAGCCATTTTGCCATCGAGCACAATTCCTGCCTCGAATATGAATATGTAAAACAATTTCTCTGCATATCTGATTCTCCTCATTGGCTTTCCTTTCAAATCTGATGATGTTTCTCCCTCCAGATTAGTGCAACAGTACTGATAAACACACAAGCTGCTATAGCATTGATCCCCACTCTGCTCTTTGCTTTACTGCATATCCATTTCAATTCAATTACCCAGTCTCCAACAGTCCTTTGATGCCCCAGCCATAAACAGAGTCTAGACCACAGATTTCTTATGATTGAACAGTCAAAAAATAAGTGGTTAAAGGATTCTACACTCTGTTTATAGAAAACACATGTTACAGGCACTTGAATGCCAATTTTCTGCAATCTGTGCACTGTTAGTAGCCTCTGTTGTGCAGCTAACCACATAATGAATCTATGACTAGGATGAACATTGGCAAGCAACATCAAACTCTTCCATTCAATTTTGCTGAAATTAGGAATCAGTGTTAGATACATCTTCTTAATCTGAAAGTGATCCAGGTTGCACATTCCTTGCAGTCTGCTAAGTAAAATCCTCTGAAGCAACTGATTCCCCATGATAGTATCTCTACTGTCCAGAATTTTCCTCACAACCCAAGAGGTAGCCTTAGGAGTTTTCATTGTTTCAATATCTTCCTGCTTAATGTAATAACTGTGCACCCATTTTATCCATAGGCAGTCCTTCTTTCTGGTTAAGTCCCAAACTATTTGCAAATTTTAATCCCTATAGACATGATATCTAGTTGAATAATTTTAAACCCTATAGACATGATATCTAAATGTTTATTTTAACGCCTATAGGCATAATATCTAATATTGAATGTAGAATGGAAACATACATGATTTTACTTGGGAATTCCTATAGGCGGGATTTCTATATATTATACTGATACGAACATGAGCGACTATGTTGATTAATTCTTTATATAGAAAAGCAATAAATTTAGATTTGTTATCGTACCAATTGCCTATATTACCCGTAATATTTACATTTAGCTAAAAGAAAAGGCAATTTTTTTTCTATAAACCATTCCGCGCATCGGCGGGTATTGTACTAGTAATATAATAAAAATGCAGTAAATTAAGACTAGCTATAGACTGATTGTAAGCAAAACTGAGAATGATCTAAGGTTATGATTTCTCCTCTTATCGGAATCCTACTGCATTTTATCACCTATAAATATAACCTATTATCACCTACACAGAAATTTAATTTCATTAAGATGCTATCATCCATAGACATTATTAAATGTCGCCTACCATTATCAACTGCCATCATGTCACCCACCGCCATCATACTCAACCATCACTATAATTTTCATCATAGCTGTCATTGTTATGGACTACCACCCACCCACCATTCCAGCAATTCACACCATCATCATTCTCAACCACAACCAACACTCATCCACCTCAACTACCACAAATAACCATCCCATCACCATCAATAACTAGCCGGCACTACCCATTATTATAAACTACCACCATACACCACCATCTTCCTCAATCACAACTATCGCTACCACCCCTCCATTATTAACTATCACCATCCACCACCACAACCAATCACCACTAGCTACTTCTCTAAACTACCACCACCAACCACCGCATCTAGTCGACGTTCACAAGTATTACCATTAGCTATCACCATCAACAACAATCATATTTTCAAAAATTATATATTTTGATGGATACAATATTAGATTAAAATGTATTTCATTTGAAATTTTATGAATATTAATTCTCAAATGAAAATAAATTTACACATTTAAAAGTTAAAATCAAACGGTTTTAATGATTAGTATTCGCATCTTAAGATTCAGATATACATTCAAATTCAAACGTCAATCTTATCCAATTCAACCGATTTTATTTAAATTATTTCCCTCCAATTAACCCACCGAAAATCCAAAAGAAACCAATAATTTCCGTAAAAATTACACGAGGCACCCTATTTGGACTCCCATTTTAAGTTGTAGTCGCTTTTATCTTTCTGTTTGCACCTGTACCCCATTTTTTGTTAAAAACCATTTGAAAAGACCATTTTACCTTTCCTTATTAAAAAGACTACTTTCTCTCCACGTATTCGCTAGTCCTCTACTTTCTTTGTCTCTCTTTCTCCCGTTATTTGCGTTTCTTGAAGTTCTTCTCTGAAATCAAGCGGTTTTCCTCGTTGTTTTTTATTTTTCAACTGCTAGTCCTCGTTGTTCCCACATTACGATTTAATCACAGGTACATTTCATTAACATTTTGGGTTTTATTTTACGATTTAATTTTTGATTTTGCTTTTGATAGTCATGTAATTATGATAAAATATTTTCAGAGGTTGTTTAGTTTGATAAGTGAATTAGTTTTACTTTTTACGATTGTGTTTTTAGGTTTTATGAACGAGTGTTTATGTTGTTAATGAAAATTCTATAATTTCTTATGTGATTATAGTTCAATGATATCTTAGATATGAGGTGAAGTTTTTTCATATTTTGGCATTATTTTTAAATTTGAATTTGTGTTTTGTTTTCTGTAAAAACTATAGCATGTTTTTTTGTTGAATGTTTTGTGCTTGTAACTGGTGAAGCTTAGCTTTAGAAGCTGAAGTTTTTGTGCTTGTAACTGGTGAAGTTCTGCTTTAGGAGCTGAAGTTTTTGTGATTGTAACTGGTGAAGTCCTGCTTTAGGAGCTGACGTTTTTGTGTTTGTTACTAGCGAAGTCCATTTATACAGCCAAATTTTTTGTGTTTTGTTACTATTGAAGTCCATCTCTAGAGCTGAAGTTTTTTTTATACCTGTCAAACTTCAGCTATATAGCTGAAGTTTTTTTATACATGTCGAACTTCAGCTATATAGCTGAATTTTTTGTTTTATACCCGTCGAATCTAGAGCTGAAGTTTGTTTTTATACCTGTCGAACTTCAGCTATATAGCTGAAATTTTTGTTTTATACCTGTCGAACTTCAGCTTTATAGCTGAAGTTTTTATTTTATACATGTCGAACTTCAGCCTTTCTAGCTATTGAAGTTTTAACTGATCTTTTTGATAATGTCCTAATGTTATTTTTTGCATCTTTTACTTTTTTGAACAGATGGCTCCTAAAGAAGCTAAAGATCCTAGTGCAGCTAAAAAAAAGCAAAGCCCCTAAAGCACCTAGACTACCTTTTATACCCCAAGGTCCTTATGTCCCCTCTTCTCCACCTACAAAACAGGACAAAGATATTATGAGTTTGGCAATTGGTTTAACTCTAAGGCTTACTAGAAGGGGAACCATAATTTGAAGAAATTAATTGTGAATTTCTTGACTCCTATTCAACAGGATAAGCTTAATAATGGTACAGTTAGATACATTATGTCTACGGAGAATTTCCAATGCAGCATGAAGGTGGTGCATTATCTGTGTCTTTCTCGAATATTCACGAATGATCGAGACTCCATTAGTTTCAAGATTTTTGGGCATGATGTTTCCTTCACCCTTGAAGACTTTCACATTATATGTGGTTTGCGGATCACAACACACAATGTTGAAAGACTAATTAATCAAGAGAGCAATGAAGCTGTATTTTGGTAAGTCCAAGGGTGTGAATTTGAATGATATTCGAGGTTTTATGACTCGTAATGAAATTCCAAAGAATGTTGTGAATGATGTACATGTATGAGAGAGTGATGATGATGCAGTTAAACTTATAGAAAATCTTATTGTAGAGTCTATTCTGATTGGGAAAAATATTGAGTTATGTGTGGCGGAGGAGTATGCATCTATTGTTGAAGATGATAAGGTTTGTGCTGAATATCCTTAGGGTAATGTTGCTTATGAGAAGCTCATGTGTTCCCCGAAACATGCATTGGACAAGGAGAACAAATTCCATACAGTTGAGTATAAACTTGGTTGATTTCCATATCCATTATGTGCTTGGTTCTATGAGCGCTTCCCAGATGTTCGGGAAAAGTATATTAGAGAGAATGAGTACCTTGATACACCTCAGATCCCCAGGATGTTATGCTATATATGCGTGGGAGAGCCTAAATTTCTCGAACTTTATTATATGTTCAAAACTCATGAAGTAAGTTATTTTTTTTTTTTTTTTGTCTTTATGTTAATATGCTGATGTATTAGTTTTTTTTGTCCTCATAGTATACTTTTTTGTATTAAACATAGATATCCCGGCTTTAGGGTATTGGATATAATTCCTAAAGAAGAGGAATTGAATTTAATGCCTTTAATTGGGAAATTACCGTGCAGCGGATTCGTTCAAATATATTTAGTGCAGTTCCTTCAACTGGTGAATCACCACGTACTATAAGTCCATCAAAAGAATTGAATGGAACTCCTATAATTGGTAAATCCCCACCTACTCTAAGTCAATCAAAAGAACTTAATCAAACTCATGTCATTGGTGAATCCACATACTCGGAATCAACCAAAAGAACAGAATCCACCTCCTTTTATTGGCGAAGAATCTCATACCAAAAGTCGTTCTACCTCGTCTATATCTGACTTTGATGATAATGAATTACTTGACACAATATGCTCTGTAAATTTTAATCTGAAGTTTATTGGATTTTTTTTGTAAAAAGTACCAGCTGTTTGTTGAGCTGAAGTTTTCTTCTATATCTTAATTTTTGTTGTTTATAGGTTAACAACGGAGGTTCAAAGGCATGCAAAAAAAGAAATAAGCATGATTGTGAACAAAGTTTTTGGTAAGTTTAAAAAGGAGGAGCGAACTGCTATTGTGGATTCGATTTTTGAAAAAATGAAGGTAAGCTAATTTATGGAGAAGTCTTTTTATTTGTGCTAATGTTATTCAGATTAATCATTGTTAGTAATTTTTTTGTAGGAATGTTTCAATGAGAAGTTTGAACAGTTTTTTACGATTGTCAACAAATCAAATGGTTTGAGTAAGCACCAAGAATATGATAGGATAAACGACTGTTACAAACATCTATAGGGTTTTGAAGGTGATGAACATGTTCAAGAAGAATTTGAAGAGCGACGTTCCAGTGTTGATAGGTTGAGCAGAGATGTAAATGATGAAGCACATTTATCAAATGAGAATATTGGAACCAAGCAAGTTACAGATAATCAGGTTGTTGAGACTGAAGAACATATTGCTCATGATGCATTGCGTAAAGTCGCAGATAATAATGCTACACATAATGAAGCGGCTATTGAACATGTTCATCAAAAACATGCACCTAGTTGTGCTTTAGGAAGTGATATTGGTAAAGGCAATGAAGATCAAGCACCTGTTCATGAAAGACGATCGATACGCAGGAGCACTAGCTATTTGCAAAGAACTTGTAAGTGGTGAAACATAGCAAATTATTACTACAGGTACACAGTCTGAAGTTTATAATATTTCAATTATACCTTAGATAGGAACTGAAGTTTTTTTCATGTGTTTGTTTTTTTGTAAAAACTACAGCATGTTTTTGGTAATTTTTCTGTAGAGCTGAAGTTTTTTTAATAACTGTCGAACTTCAGCTCTAGAGCTGAAGTTTTTTATCTATAACTGTCAAACTTCAGCTCTAGAGCTGAAGTTTATAACTGTCGAACTTCAACTCTAAAGTTGAAGTCTTTTTTATAACTGTCGAAGTTTTTTGGCGAATGTTTTGTAAAATCTTCAGCTATAGAGCTGAAGTTTTTTGTAACTGTCGAAGTTTTTTGGTGAATTTTTTGAAAAAACATCAGCTATAGAGCTAAAGTTTTTTTAATAACTGTCGACCTTCAGCTCTAGAGCTGAAGTTTTTTATTTATAACTGTCGAACTTCAGCTCTAGAGCTGAAGTTTTTTTGTAACTGTGGAAATTTTTTTGTGAATGTTTTGTAAAAACTCAGCTATAGAGCTGAAGTTTTTTTAATAACTGTTGAACTTCAGCTCTAGAGCTGAAGCTTTTTTATTTATAACTGTCAAACTTAAGTTGTAGAGTTGAATTTTTTTTTGTTGTAATTGTCGAAGTTTTTGTTTGTGACTGGCTAAATTCAGCCTTCTTAGTTGAAGTTTTATCTATTTTTTATAATATTCTGTAGTTAAATTTTCACTACAGGTATAAATTTTAATATGTTTTATATATAAAAAAACTAATTGATCTATTCTCCCTCTTTTATGAATATGCAGTTGAAGTTGAAACTAGATGTGGTTCAACTTAAAAACTCGCTGATGATGCTCAATTGAATGAAGGTAGAGTTTAGAAAAACCTTCCAGAGAATACTGCAATGGTCCTCGACATTGGTTCACAATTGAATGATGCTGGAAATACTCATAATTGAATGATGCTGGAAATGCTGATATTGAGAAAGGCATGCAGCCTGGGGAATCCGCAACGAAAGACAAACATCAAGGTATTCTATAGATCATGAACTTATTATATTTCATTGAAGTATATTTTTTACAGTGTGAAATTTTACATATTTTATTTTCCTTTCTATGTTTTGGAATAATTTTTCAGAAAGACTGGAGGCAGCTCAAAAAGAATTTAGTGAGCTTGTGCTGCAATATCCAAAAGGATAAATACATATATTCACACCTTTTAACTCACAAACAGGTGTGAAGTGTGTTGGTTCTATTATATAAAATTTATTCAGTATTATTTATTTTAAATTTTTTTGCATGAAGATACATGATATGTTGGAATGCAAACACCATCTGTGTCGGAACACTTAGACAAGGTAGTTATTTTCTGCAATTCGATGACAACTATACTTCTGCCTAATGTATGTTCTTTATCAATTTTATTTACGTTTATATTTTCCTTGCTTTTGAAGATCTCATCTGATGCATCGTCACTTCTTCCAAAACCTAAGAGAAAGAAGATTTCTACTTCTCCTATGTGTGACACGAGTGATATCCCCAACTTTAATTTATGTTCATTTTCTCTTGGTAGTACACAAGGGGGTGATTTAGAAGGTAATTCTATTGTTGTTGTTGTTCATGAAGAGACAAAAGAACATCGTGAACAGTAGGGAATTGGTCAAACATCTGTGAAGATTGTTGTAGTTTTCCTCCATACTGATGAACAACAACAGTTAGTTGTTATGGAACATCAGGAAGAGCAAGCAAAAGCAAAATTATATAAAAAGGGGAAAATGATTCATATGGAGAATATTTGGTTAAGATCTCCTTACGAAGTTTATAAGAAAAAGCAAAGGGGGCAAGATGAAAGTAGGAAAGAATAGAAGAAGGTGTCCATTCCATTATGTTAATCAAGACAACTGATTGATTCAAAGATTTAAAGATTGGTTGGAGATGCATTCCAGTGAATATGATTCCAAGCCATTCAGATTAGCTGGACTTGATATTCCAAAATCCTTATTTACTGAGTTTATGGATCCTGACTCTGATCTTGCGGATGAAGTAAGTTATTAAGTTTATTTTTGGATTGGTTTTCAACTGTATTACCCAAAAGTTCAGCTTATTTTTTATAGTATAGTTTTATTCATAGTAAACTGCTGAAGATTTTTAGCTTATTTGCTAAAACTTCAGCCTAACAATTCAAACTGAATATGCTTAAGTTTTTGTCATGTTGTTTTGTGGTTGTGTAATGTGTTTTTTCTAAACTTCATAGTGGTAATTTCACATGTTAGCATTTTTCGTTGTTCATTTGGAGCATATTGATGTGGGCATATATTACTTGCGTAAAAAATATTGCTATCACCTTTCATATTATTCAAAATCAAGATAAGAAGTAACAGATTTACTTTACGATTAGTATATAAATATCCTGGATAGTATTTATCATTCAGAAGAAAAGATGAAAATAATTAACAAAAGGAAGCAAACGAGAATAGAGGTTCTTAAGAGTAAATTAAAGATAAAAAGGATATCCAAACAACAACTTGAAAAATAAGAAGAAGAAGAAGAAGAAGAAGCGCTTATCAAGCCATTTACGGACTTTATTTGGTATGAGAAAAAATCAACAAATGAAAAGGTGGCCAACTACGTAAAAGGCCTCGACCTTTCCTATAGTATCTCATGGGCATCTGTCAAAAAAGTATTCTTTCTATTTTGACATAAGCCAAGGGAGGGCCAGAAATATACCCAGTACTTTTTCGGAATTTTGGACTTTGAAGATAATATTATATTTATGTATGATTCCATGGGCAGTGTAACATACGATCGTGCAATTCAATATGCTAGAATTTATGCTTGGTTGATCCCTCACTATCTCAATTGCTTGAATTTTGGGGAACATAATAAATATTATGGGCAAAGTCCTGTGGAAAAATTTAATATTATGTAGATGAACTCACCGGAACAGATTAACAAGTACGTATTTCACATATGTTTTACCATGCATCTTATGTTTATTATTTTTTGCCGTTGTGTTAACTATTCCTTAATTTCTTTTTCATGTGTTTTTTGCAGCGTTGATTGTGGTATATTTGTTCATAAATTTATTGATTTGTGGTTGAAGAGAGAAGATGTCTTCAATTTTGATCAAAGTCAAACATTGGCATTCAGGAGAGAATTGGTTGCCAATCTTTAGGCTCATGGAAAGTGGAAAAGAGATAGCGGCTATGAAACTCCAGAAGAACAAGAAAGACATGATTATATATATTTTGAAGATACTCTGTGTGAATTTTTTGATTAGAGGATTAGTTGTACATAATTTGGATTTTATAAATATACATTAATTATATTTTTAGTTCACTTTTGAGTCATACAAATATGTTTGTGTCTTCTATCATGAATTTTAAGTATAATTTTTGTTTGAAAAAACTTAAGTATGACTTCCACTTTTTAAGCTGAAGTTTTGTTTAAAAGTAATTAGAAAACTTGAGCATATGAGGTGCTGAAGTTTTTGGAAATATACAAAAAAAAAACTTAAGCACATTGGGCCGAAATTTTTTGAAAAAACTTTAGGAGAAAAACTATTGAATCATCATAAAAACTTCAGCTTATCAGGTGCTGAAGTTCTTTTAAATATACTGAAAGACTTCAACACATTAGGCCGAAGTTTTTTTAAAAAAGCTTTAGGAGAAAAACTATTGAATCAATCACAAAAACTTTAGCTTATCAGGTGCTGAAGTTTTTGGAAATACACTAAAAAACTTCAGCAAATTGGGCCGAAGTTTCTTGAAAAAGCTTTAAGATAAAAACTATTAAATCCAACACAAAAACTTTTGCTTATCAAGTGCCGAATTTTTTTGGAAATATACTAAAAACTTCAGCACATTAGGCCAAAGTTTTTTGAAAAAAAATTTACGATAAAAACTATTGAATCCATCACACAAACGTTAGCTTTTCAGGTGCCGAAGTTTTTAGAATTATGCTAAATAACTTCACCACATTGGGCTGAAGTTTTTTGAAAAAGCTTAAGACAAACTATATTGATTCCATCACAAGAACTTCAGCTTATCGGGTGCTGAAGTTTTTGGAAATATACTAAAAAACTTCAGCACATTGGGCTGAAGTTTTTCTAAAATTCTTTACTACAAAAACTATCCAGTCCAAGACAAAAACTTCAGCTCATCATGTACTAAAGTTTTTTTAAATATACTGAAAAACTTTAGCACATTGGGCCGAAGTTTTTTGAAAAAGCTTTAGGACAAAAACTATTGAATCCATCACATGAACTTCAGCTTTTCAGGTACCGAAGTTTTTAGAAATATACTGAACAACTTCAGCACATTGGGCCGAAGTTTTTTGCATTTTCTAGCTTCTCTTTGTGATTTATCATGTGTATCAACTATTTTTTGTGGCCTTATTTTTTTACTATTTTTTTATTGCATTTACCAACTACTTATGCTCTTACATTCAATTTCTCTGGAAAAAAAAAACATGTAATAATCTCTTCAACATTTATAGAAATTAAATTGATTAGCTGCATTCTTTGGCTATATAGACAATCTTTTCATTTGAAAATTTCATAGTCATCCATAGATTTCTATCATATTTCTTTAAATTTTTATTCAAAGAAAAACAAGAAAATGTTAGCTAAGACATACTTATTGGGTGTAGCAGGGAATTCGTGGGAAGCAAAGATAGTGAAGGAGAAGTCGAAATACTTCATATGTGAAGGAGAGTGGCCAGATCAAACACTCGAGCACCAGGACAATTTGCTATTTTTACTAGTTGATAAATCTAACTTTTAGGAAAAAGAGCAAATTTCCTGGGGATCGAGTTTTTGATGTGGCCAGTCTCCGTTAAATATGAAATATTTTGGTTTTCTCCTTCACTATCTTTGTTTTCCACGAATTTTCATATGCATACCAGTACGCATGTCTTTGGCCAACATTTTATTATTTTTTTCTTATGAAAGAAGACGACAGTTGCTAAAAAAATTATAGTACTAAACTTCGTCAACCTGTGTCTCATAGAAAACGCTATGGTGGAAGAAATAGTGAAAGTTCATGGAATGTGGTTAAGAAAACCAAGAAGAGCAACTAGGACATTATTATGGAGAATATGAAGACACTCTGTGACTTTTTTAAATAGAGAATAACTTGTAAACAAAGAACAAATTTTTTCTTTTTTTCCAAGGATGTAAGTGAAAACAAAATTGTACTTTGTGAATATACATCATTTTGAGTGAATTATGTGACTTGGATTGATTCAAATATGTTTATGTCTTTTTCATGAATTTCAAGTATATTTTTGTTGAAATTCAACATGCTAAAGTTGAGCATGAAGTAAATAACTTTTGCTTTTTAATCTGAATTTTTGGTTAAAAGTCATAACTAAAGTGTCAAATGTAGGACAAAAACTTCAGCTCATCAGTAAATACACTAAATAACTTCAGCAGTATATGCGTAAGTTATTTGAAAATTCTTTTTACAAAAACTATCGAGTCAAAGACAAAAACTTCAGCTTAACAAATGCTGAAGTTTTTAGAAATGTACTAAATAACTTCAGCACATTGGGCCAAAGATTTTTTAAAAAGCTTTAACACAAAAGCTATTTAATCCAAAAAAAAAGACATTAGCTTTATTAAGTGGTTAAGTTTTTGAAAATATACTAAAAAACTTCAGCACTTTGGGCCGAAGTTGTTTGAAAAAGCTTAAGACAAAAACTATTGAATCCAACAAAAAACTTCAGCTGATCAAGTGTTGAAGTTGTTGGAAATATACTAAAGAACTTCAGCAGATTGGGCCAAAATTATTTGAAAAAGCTCAAGACAAAAACTATTGAATCCAATACAAAAACTTCATCTTATGAGGTGCTGAAGTTTTTGAAAATATACTAAAAAACTTCAGAACATTGGGCCAAAGTTTCTTGAAAAAGCTTTAAGACAAGAACTTTAGCATGTTTTGGTTTTTTTAAAAGTTGATACTTATTTTTTTTGCATTTGCTATCTATTTTTGTCTTTTGTTAACTACTTCATCTTTCTTTTAAGTTACATTTCTTTTTACTATAGACAAATTGTGGAGCTGAAGTTACATTTCTTTTTGCGTTTACAACATACTTGTTTTTACCACCTACTTATCATGTTTCATTCAATCTTTTTGAGCGTAAAATAGTAAAAACAGTTGAAAAGTTACTTTTACATTTACAGATATTAAATTTATTAGGTGAATTCTTTGTCTATATTAACAATCTCTTCACTTGAAAATTTCATAGTCATTCATAGACTTCTATCATATTTCTTTAAATTTATATTCATCCTTAGTCTTTCAGCTTTTGTTAAAGAAAAAATATCTGGTGCAAGCAGAAGTGGGAAGCCTAATATGGATGAAATTATGATGAAGTGGCAGGGTTTGAAGTGTGAGTGGTACAATAACAAAGCGATGGCTAATCTTATGCTTTTGTGGGATGAAATAAATGCTGGTTGGGAGAGAATCAGACCAAAGCTATATGCCAATCAATCGTTTCAGAACAGGCTTAACATGGAACGTAGTTGTGGAGATAATTCAGCCTCGTTTGACAATGTTGAGCAGCAGTTTGATAGTTTCAGTTTCCCAGCTGGAACGACTATTCCAAGCTGCAAAATAACCTGAAGACTCTTATTTCTCTTATGGAGAGGATAATCGTCGAACAAAGTCAGTTTCATGATGAATTCAACAAGTTGAAGATTGATCTTCGTGGATTCACTGGTCTTTTGCCCGACTATCCTATAGTTATCTCCGATAGTGATGATGATGAGATATTTAGAGAAATTGAGGAGTACTATGATGATGATGATGATGATGATGATGATGATGATGATGATGATGATAATGATGATGATGATGGTGATGATTGTTAGTGTTTGTAATCCTTCTTTTTGCTGTTAGAGTTGATGTTTTGTAGGTTAATTTTGGATAACCTCATGCCAGAGAGGTGAAGTTTTGTTTGTACTATGTGTGTTATTCTGATCTCTTTTTATATCAATGTAACTATCACCCTCTTTGTTAATATTTGCTTTATACTTCTTAGTTGCTTAGAGATGCTACAGCTTTTGTTTGTACATGCTTTTTTGTGTGTGTTGTACGCATGTGTATGTGTGTGTGAGTGTTTTTATGCGTGAATGTGAGAGTGTTTAAGGATATGTATTTCACATACTGTAACATGAAGTTTTTTTTTGCAGAAGTCATTACGTACTATAGCAATATATAAAACTGTCCAAGACCTTATATTTTTATTCCTATGAAAAAAATCACATTTCAATTATGTCATATAATAAAGAAATTCTAAATTCAGATCAAGGATTATTTAAGTTTTGAGTACTTTTCAGTGTGTTTCTTAGAATATGGATGAGGTGCTGGAGAAGACAAGCAAGTTGTTCTGTTATGACCAACTTTTTTACATCGACTGCATTTGGTAGACTTGAATGGTACTAATGATTGAGTTGCAGGTATATGCCTCTTCTTTTGTCTTCTTCCTTGTAAAATCTCTATATTGGGAGGTTTTGTGATCTTAAATTGTACATTTTGTGGTATTTTCCATGATTTTTGATCTCCCATGGTATTCACATGTCTTTCATATGTTTTCAACCATGTTCTCCTTGAATACCAATTTGAGCAGTAATTAGATTTCTGCAAATATCTCTTATTAATAAAAAAAGTTGCATGTGAATAGGGCAATTTATCAAGTTGGAATTCCAGGCAGTCACAAATTCTCTTCTTTAAGTCCACAATGAATTCGATTCCTTTACTATTTATTCTAAACAACATTGAGTCAAGGTTGAACATCTAACAAGAAATAAAAAATCAAGACAAGTTATATTAGTTTATTTTTCCTTCAAAAAGAAAAAGTATGAAACTTTTTAAATGTAAGCAGTAAATCGGTGCAACAGATTGAAAAATTGAAGTTAATAAATATACTCACAAACATTTTGCAAGCCAAGTCCACCTTCTTCGTCATTTCTTCTTCTGTCCATATTGATACTCTATGAAAAGTTTCATTTGCCTTTTTTCTCCGTTCGTAAAACCACTCTCCCAACTTTTCTTGGATGAAATCTAACATTCTTAAAATAGTCATTTCTCTCCCTTTTTAATAAAACATAATGCATCGATTCTATCATATTTGTTGTTAACATATCATAACATCACAATGGGAACCACGATCGAGCCCATCTCTCAGGAGCCTCTTCCATAATGCAATTGTATGTTTTCTTGTCAATACTTTTGAGTTGGGACATTAACTGATTAAAATCTTCACGTTTGTATGACATTGCAGCACTTTGGAAAAGACTTATTACCGTGGTCTTTACATGTCTTTGCTTTAAATTTTTCTCAAGGTGATACAGGTATATACCATGGTAAGTTTCAGGAAAAACTTTTATAATACCATTTACGATCGATTGGTTTCTATCTGACAAGAAAACCAACTCATGGCGGACTTGAATTGTTTTTCTAATTTCCCCTAAGAACCAAATGTATGCCTCATTGTTTTCTGAAACTGCTATACTAAAATATAGAGGAAAAATTTAATTGTTTGCATCCTTTGATATAGCAACAAATAGGACACCACGATATTTTGACTTCAAAAATGTTGCATCTATTGCAATAACAGGTCTACAGTAGGACTAACCAGCTACTGCTGTCGCATGAGAAAAGAACATGTAAGCAAATTTGTATATTGAAACACAAAAAACAAATCATAAAGTGTGAAGTTTTTTAAATAGTAAATTCAGGCTGATGGTTAGTATTGTTTTGCTTACCTATTCTCCGTATCTCTTTATATGCTTGTGTATGTTCCTGGGTTTTTGGCCACTGTCATGTGTAGGTATGAAGGAAGAATCTGGTAAATGTCTTCAGGTGTTCCCCTTATGCAAGCAACAACTTTTTGAATGGCACGCCATGCCTTGTGATAACCAATGTCAATTCCAAATTTATTTTTCGTTTCATTTTCTACAAAGGCTGGTGTAACCTCTATATTTTTGTATCAAACATGTTCTACTATTTGTTCACTTATAAAATTAGATGTAGCATGCTTTTAATATGATTTTCTTGCATCAACCGAGCATTCATGGATGTTATGATATTTTATCACCCTGAATAGTGTAGAATTGTTTATTCTAGTAGCACGTACATTCCAACAACATTTGTCCACGATGCATTTTAGCTCGTATCTCTTGAAACATGATCTAACAACAATGAATTCAACTTTTTGGTTTATCTCCAAGCTGCAGAAAAATTTAGTCATGTTTTGTTTGTTCTCAAATATGGATCCAACTCTTACTTCCTCAGGCAACGCATCGTGCCTAAGTATTTTACATGGTGGAGATTCTTTTAACTTTCTCCCCAGTCTTTTTCTTGATTTCTGAGGAGCACAAGAACTTTCAACAATTTCTTCAATTCTATCTAATGTTATCGGTATAAGCTCCATGTTTACTTCATCTTCATTGTTGCTTATCATTGCAGAAGGTAACAAAAAGATTTTTTGGATTGTGTGTTGGTTGTCAATTTGTATTATTAGGTGTCCTTCTTCTTCTTGGTCATCGACAAACTGGTATAAATTTATTAGAGGAGGGGGTAATTATTGCAGCACTATATATTCTAAAGCAACTGTAATGTTAGAAGGTTGTTTCCCGTTGTCTACTTTCATTATTGGTTGACGTAGTTCATGTTGATAGTCAGCAAAAGGTTATGAATCTGTCGCATATGCAAAAGATTGGTTGAATGCTGCAGATTCTGAAGGTTGTATTTTTGACGAAATGGCAATTCTTGTAGGCTTAATCAGTTGTAAGCAAATGTATACACGTACTGAGTTCTTCATCTGAAGTTACAAGCATTCCTTTGCCTGTATTTAGTTTGATATCAAACCATACTTTTAATGCATATCTGGTTGAATCAATATTTGCAAGTTCACTAATTTTCTTCAGGAAAGTATTGAATGATATATCCTTATTAACTAGAACAAATTTTGTATCACGATCCAAGTATTTGAAATCAGGAGTCCAACTCCCATTGAAAGTTATAACAATGCAAATGGAACTCATCATACAGATTCATGTTTAGTGGAAATTATTAGAAAAGGGAACAGAAGAATTTTTAGGTTATTTATGCTGAAGTTTTTACAAATGAACTAAATCACCTATGCATCTTCTATTGAAGTTTTTTTGGTAAAAGATGTATGACATAATTAATCAATCATGCACAGAAACTTCAGCTTATTAAATGTTGAAGTTCTTAGAAATGAATTAAGAAACTTCAGCACATTGGGCTGAAGTTTTTGTATGGTGGTAATTCATCAATGCAGGGGGGAAAACTTCAGCTAGTAAGTGCTGAAGTTTTTGGTGTGATTTTTTTAATTTAGCCAGAGGATGAGGAAAACTTCAGCTCCTCCTTCTGAAGTTTTTGAGTAATAAATAAAAAATTTCAGCACCTAGACCGAAGTTTTTTGATGCAGTATGAATTTTTAATTTAGCCAGTGTAGGAGAAAAACTTGAGCTCCTCCTACTGAAGTTTTTAAGTAATAACTAAAAAACCTAAGCAACAATGTCGAAGTTTCTTGATGCAGTATAATTTTAATTTAGCTAGTGTAGGAGGAAAACTTCAGCTCCTCCTGCTGTAGTTTTTAAGTAATAACTAAAAAATTTAAGCAATTATGTCGAAGTTTTTTGATGCAGTATGAAATTTTAATTTATATTTTATTATTATTTACCGAGGTTGCGAGGAAAACTTCAGCTTTTAATTATTAACAGAAAAAACTTCAACAACTATGTCGAAGTTTTAAAATAATTATATATTTTAATATAATTTCTTCTTCATTGTATTATTTGAAAGCTCGTTAACTAAATAACTTCAGCTTAGAATGTTAGAATTCAACGTCAAATAGATTTAGAATTGCAAATTCAACATATTAGTGAAGTTGCTCAAACAACTTCAATCAATCAATCAGAAAACATATAATTCAAAAAATACTTACAATTTACTTGAATTTGAATTTGAATATGGAATTTGAATGCGAGGTGCGATCTACGGAGAGACGGACTGATGGAGGAGATATAGAGTATATCTGAAATTTAAATATGGGAATACGAAGGAGAGATAGATTTTTATATATTTTAAAAAGGGTATAATAGTCATATTATTATAAATTTTTTGTCAGTTGATTATGTAATTAATATTTTTTTAAAATATGATATATATTAAAACGTGACATAAAAATAGAGTATTACCGTAAATCGGCCATAATTCCCGGTTCATTAACACTAGTCCGGTTCAGACCTTAACAAAGAAACAAAGGCCCAAAGCCGCCATTTCACCAAAAGATCTCAAACCCTACATAAACCCTGAACCTTCTTGTCCAATCTCCCAAGAAAAGTAACATTTTCATGGCGCCTTCCTTTTCTTCTCCTCCAAGCCACAATCACTGAAAAAACTCCTAAACCCTAATTCTCACTCTTACAGCGAACGAAGAAAGGGGGAAAATGGGAAAAACATATGCAGCAGGGCTGTTTGCAGCCCTAGCTTCTGCTAAGTTTGGTACAGAAACTGCTTATGCCGACGGTGGTGCTGGTGGTTTCAGCTTCTCTCCATTTTCCACATCTTCTAATAAGGCACCGAGTGCTCCTGCTGATGTTCCTCAGCCGGCAGCTGCAACTCCTGAGCCTCCTCCTAAGGTTCGAAATGATAATCCGAGGACTACTTCAGCTGGTTTTGATCCTGAGGCTTTGGAGAGAGGTGCTAAGGCTTTGAGAGAGATTAATAGTTCCAAAAGTGCCAAACAGGTATGGAGTCTTAGTTGATTTTCTAGCTTTATTCTTAAGAATGCAATTGTAATGTACTAAACCCTGGTACTGTTGGGGAATCAATTTATTGGAAAATGTTTTAATGTAAAGATTTATCTATTGCTATGTAGTTTAAATGATGTTTTAGAAAAAAATAAGGAATTGCTGCGGAATTCACAGTAAAAAAGATAATAATTTATCTATTCTTATGTAGTTTAAATTATTCCTAGTTTTTCTGTTTGTAGGTTTTTGAAGTGATTAAAAAGCAAGAAGATACGAGACAGGTAGAGTTAACTGCAAAAATGCAAGAGTTCAAAGCACTGCAAGCTCAAGCTGAGACGGTAAGCTTAAAATTCTATGGTAAACTGCTCCTTGTTTATCAACTCGATAAAAGAAAGTTCCGTTTATTTGTTTTTGTTGAACGATTAAGAAAAAATTCTCCTTTTTAATGAAGCAGCAATCAGAAGTATCAGCTGACAAATCTTGTTGCAACTTAAACCGCTATTTTATTTCAAAATTTGTTTTTGGTTTTAATCTCCATTGTTTTATTAGTATATTCCTTGATTTATGTTTTGTTTTTGCTCTAAATCTTCCTTTAACGTTTACTATGTGTAATTAAGCATTAGTGGTTGGTTAAAATGGATTAGAAATTTCATTGGCTGTAGGGGACATGGTTCTGTATTCCCATGTGCAAACTAAACCCAGTGCGAACTACCCGATTCTTTGAGGACAATCAAGCCACATACGTGAGGGATTTTGTTTTTACCCTACTGGAAATAGATATGGAGTGTTGCTTGCTTAATACTTTGTTTTTTCTGTCTCTGCATGCTGCTCCTCCAAAAAAATATCATTTGTTTAAACTAGGTAGGGTGTATTGAACTTCTATTTCTTCCAGAAAATATGCGACAACCCTTTGTGCACTTGTTGGTAATTATTTATTGTTCACTTATCTGATTGCAACACATTTCACTTGTCTTGTTTGTAATATCAAAATTTGAACTTCACACTTATGTACCAACAATAACAACCCAGTAAAATCTCATAAGTAGGGTTTGGGTAGAGTGTATGCATGCCTTACCCCTACTCCAAGGGGTTTACATTTAAGTACCAAGGAAGAAAAAATATATGATTGATTTTCTTTCTTTTAACAGGAGAGACAAAGGGTTATATACGACGAACAAAAAAAACTAGCTCAGCAACAGGCACAAATCAAGTCACAGATGGCTCGATATGAAGATGAATTAGCAAGGAAAAGGATGCAGGCATGTGAAGTGTTTTAATAATATCATGGTTAAATTGGTAGTGCTTGAAATGATAAAGCTGACTTCTGCTTGCATTCTGCAGGCAGAAAATGAGCACCATAGAGCTAGAAATCAGGAGTTGGTAAAAATGCAAGAGGATTCAGCTCTGAGACAAGAGGCAGCTAGACGAGCAACAGAAGAACAAATCCAAGCGCAGCGCCGCCAGACAGAGAGAGAAAAAGCAGAGATAGAACGTGAAACTATCAGAGTGAGAGCTATGGCGGAAGCAGAGGGGAGAGCACATGAAGCAAAACTGGCTGAGGATGTTAACAGGAGAATACTAGTAGACCGTGCAAATGCTGAACGGGAGAAATGGGTCGCTGCTATTAACACAACTTTTGATCATATTGGAGGTTCTTCTCTAACGACCATCTATTAGCTTGCTGATACGGGTTATCCATGTTTATTATGGATCATATCAGTCTATTTTGTTCATGTTATTAGTATTGACCTGCATAATACATCTCTTGTTTTGGTGTTGAATTTTTTCTTCTAAACCTGTCTTTCATGCCAATGTGCCATGCTTATAATTTTTGCTGAAGAGACAATTTAAGTTTCTGTTTCTTGGGAAAGAGAAACAGGAAGAGATTTGGATTTGTAGTTCTTTTAGTATTATGGAGTAATATTTGCTTGCTGGTGTTAGACACAATTAATGAGTTTATAATTTTCACATATTTCTATGCTCATTTTCCTTTTTAGCCTTTTCAATATGTGTACTAGAAAAATTAAAAACTCCATGACATATTTTCTGGACTCTATTTATAAATGCTGCATTCTTCTGATTCTGGGCATGTCTCTGCCGACTATGATTAGTGCCGATACTACCGAGTGGGGAATTAAAACTTCCAAAAGATAAATAGCAGTATCATTTTTTTAGAAAGGTCATCAAGCACCACTAATTTGTGCAAATGCACTAAATGTAGGTAGGGTTGCATTTCTGGGCTATTGCTGATGCAAAATAATATTATATTTTGACGTGAAGATATCCATTTATGTAGGTGGTTTCCGTGCAATACTAACGGATCAAAATAAGCTTGTTGTGGCTGTTGGTGGCGTGACTGCTCTTGCAGCTGGAATATATACAACAAGGTATTTAATATATCTTCAAAATTAGCAACATAAAGTTGTTTGCATGTGCAATTCTCTTGCAAGTCATGCTTAATGTTGTGATATGCATTTTCTTATTTAATATTATTTGTGGGATTTAAGCATATTCTTTTCCTCTTTCAGAGACCACATGAACAGACATCAGTTTTTTTTTAACATGCATCTTGGTTTATACTAAAGGTTTTAAGGTGGTCAAATATGTTGAAGTTCTTTTTTTTTTTTTGTGGGGGGGGGGGGGGGGGGGAGCAAGAAATGATGGTGTTATATTCTCCATTGATCAGTTCTTTACTTCTCCATCATTTTAGCTGTGGCTTATGATGGTCCAGTGGGATCATCTTTTTCCGCTGGCTTCGTGAACCTCTTGTAGTTATTGGGACAATTCTTCTTTGCCCGTTCTTCTAGTTTGAGCATCACTATTATTCAAACCACCTTGTTTGGATGAAATGAAGATTCACTGGCGAGGAAATCCTACTCTAATGATATCTGATCTTTTAAGCATTTCTACCATTTTAGCCATGCAGAACTCATATAATAATTAGTTACTCTCATATCTCTACTCGTTTTGTTTGACTGCTCCCTCTATTGATAATACACTTGTTTATGTTAACGGCCAATACTAAGAAGTTGGTTTATTTGGAATCTGGTGGTGGGTAAACTATTAAAGTTTTGGTTACCCTATCTATCTTGGATTCTATGGTTGTTCTTGAAGATATTTTGCCAGTACTTCTACTTCTATTCACTAGTGTGGCTAATACGGCTGATGCAAGGTTGTTATCTGAATTGCAGAGAAGGTGCAAGAGTTGTCTGGAGTTATGTGGACAGAATATTGGGACAGCCATCATTGATCAGAGAGTCATCTAGGGGTAAATATCCTTGGTCAGGCTTCTTCTCACGAGCCATGAGTACTCTCTCGAAGGGTTCTAATGGAGGTTCTGCAACCAAGTCTGAGAAAGGATTCGGGGATGTCATTCTACATCCATCTCTTGAAAAAAGGATTCAGCAATTAGCCAATGCTACTGCTAATACCAAATCCCATCAAGCTCCATTTCGCAACATGCTCTTTTATGGCCCTCCAGGAACAGGGAAGACAATGGTTGCTAGAGAGCTTGCTCGCAGATCTGTAAGATCTTTCTCCCCTCTTTTCTTCTCTTCTTAGCTAATTTTTTTTGGTGACCGTTACATATTTACTTATATGGTATGTGTTTCATTCAATCTTGTTAAAGTATTGCATACGGGTTAGGGAGTGTCGCACAAGCTGGCATACATAAACCATCTTATAAGTTGACACAAAGTCGCTGATAAAAAATTGCTTTTCGATGCAAAGCATAACAGTTCTGAAATTAGAGATTCATAAGTTAGTTTTATAAGGGCAATCTTTCAAGAGACTGTTGATGTTGGTGGACTCCGTTTATGGAACATCTATAACTTGGATATTCTAATTTTGTTGGTGGTCAATAATATGCTTGATTCTCTTTGTCAGGGACTTGACTATGCATTGATGACGGGTGGTGATGTTGCGCCACTGGGATCGCAGGCTGTCACTAAAATTCATCAGTTATTTGACTGGTCCAAAAAATCCAGAAAGGGTCTATTACTTTTTATTGACGAAGCAGATGCATTTTTGTGCGAGTAAGTGACTTTCCCCTAACATTGCTGCATTTGATTGATCGAGATCTTTAATAGTTTTTGATAGGTTTGTTCTATTTATTCCCACCAGCATGCTAGGAGGTGTACTCCCTTCGACAAAGTAATTTCATATAATCTTTGTTCAGGGATCTCTGTGGGTCCTCTCTGACTTTAAGATGACCTGGTCAAATTTGTTTTATTAGCAAGGCACTGAAAAAACCCCACCTTCAGGATAGCTAGGCATGCCTCAATGATGAACTCATTACAAGTACCTTGTTCTCATTTTAGAGATAACTTGCTGAAGTTTAGTCCAATGGAGATCAAATAATTGCATCTAGGAGAATAACTTTATAGAACAAATAGTCTCCTGTAAATTCAATCGGATGATTCTTGAAGCCCTGAAGCAATATGTAGAATTGAACTGATTCCATTTAGCCGAAAGTAGGCAGACTTGCTTGGTGACTTGATGGCAGAGCCAAAGTTGAGAGATTAGGTGAAGGGAAATTCTGGCCTTAAATGTCATCCAAATTAAATGATGCCACGTTGATCCCTAGATTAATCAGTTCTATCTTAAATCTGACCTGAATCTCTCTTCTTTTTTATATATTTATATTATAGCTATAGCCAGGTACTTATATGCTTGTCAGATTTACTCTCTTATAATGTTTAGGTTATGGACATGTAGAATTTGATTGTTCAGCCATTAGATCTCTGAGCTTGCCTTTTCATGTCAATTTCAGGCGAAACAAAACCTATATGAGTGAAGCTCAGAGGAGTGCCCTCAATGCCCTCCTTTTCCGCACCGGTGATCAGTCAAAAGATATAGTACTTGCTTTAGCTACAAATCGCCCTGGTGATCTTGATTCAGCTGTTGCAGACCGTATTGATGAAGTCATCGAATTCCCTTTGCCTGGGGAAGGTGAGCGCTTCAAGCTGATCAAATTGTATCTGGAAAGATATATAGCTCAAGCTGGGGAAAGGAAACCTGGTTTCTTTTCAAGCTTGTTCAAGAAGCAGCAGCAGAAAATAGAGATAAAAGGGTTGACGGACGATATTCTGAGAGAAGCTGCTGCCAGGACGGAGGGATTTTCAGGCAGAGAGATTGCGAAACTGATGGCTAGTGTTCAAGCTGCTGTATATGGAAGTGAGGACTGTGTATTAGACCCTAACTTATTTCGTGAAGTGGTAGATTATAAAGTTGCTGAACATCAGCAGAGGAGGAAATTAGCGGCAGCTGAGGGGGACAAGTGAACTTTTTTTTTTCCTTGAGATAATTTTGCCAAAGAATGATCAGGGGCGCTTACTGAGAATTTTGTTACTGACAAATTTTCCGGGAATGACCTATTCTTTTCCCATTATTTCGGGAAATTTTGGCTTCTTACTAGTTACAGATTTCATGGCATGATTGTTCATAGCCTAGGCCAATTCTGTGTTCTTTTCACGTTTTATTTTGTCATTTGTGAATTCAGCCCATGGAAATAAAAGTGCAATGGCTGAACATTATTCCAAAAAGAAAAAGATTTATCTTTTCCTCTAAGGCTTTTTATAAAAGAAATATCAAGATTTAAGTGATTTTGATTTCTATGCGGTGACGATGTACAATTTACGCTACCATGTCGCTTGAAGGGTATTGAGACAACTCTATCTAATATAGTATTAATTGGTAAACTAGAATAGAAATATGTTAAATTACACTAACGGTATAGAAAAGACTCTTATCACATGTCAGTGTATATAACTTGAATTCCTTCGAATGTGAAAATGCGAGAAGAGGAGGTCTTAGGACAAGTCCAATGCATGTCTTCTTGAATTTTTCAACTTAATAGGTTCAAGGGAAGGACAAAAGTAGAAAGAAAGAAAAAATATATTAAACTTGAGAAACTTGAAATTAAATAAAATGTTAAAAAATTTAATACTATAGATTTAGGACATCCCAACAGAACATTGAATAATATGTGTGTACAATTTCATTAGATACGAATCCTAGCAAGTAGCAAGCTAGCAATTAAAGGGAAAAAGTCTATCTTAGAAATAAACTATCATATGTACCTTTCAACAATTAAGTGAATCACGATAGAGTTTTAGTACGATGATGCAAAAAATTTCTCTTCAAAAGCTTCTTTTCACTGTTGAACTTTAGGATTGAGAAGCAACCGAGTTTCCGATTAATCAAAAAATGTTACTCTTGGAAGAATAACTTACAATTACAAATACAACTTTCTATCTAACAAGGTAACATATCGTTAAACTTACAACACTTTAATTCATCACCGAAGAGTAACCTTTGAGTAGAATATTTGCAGTTGTTACATGAAAAGAACAATATTGTTATTCGAAGAGTAGAGTAAAACACAAGAACATAATTTGAATAGTAAATATTGAAAACTAAACAGTTAAGACCTAGGAAAATAAAGATGAAGACTCACTATTATTTTCCAATGAATGCTTCATCGAAGCACACCTTCATTGTATTCTTAGTCAAAAAATACGATGTTCGGTCTCAACATTTGAGGGACAATATCCTTAAAGTTCTGTGATACGGAAAAGCATTTTTGAGGAGTAAATAGTTAATTAAGGAATTTTGAGTATTTGCAATTCAATTCACACGAGCGAACAAAAAAAAGGTGGGGGTGCACTTGTGCATCATGTTGGGTGCATATATGGACACTTGCTTAAGGCACGAGGCCAAGCTCCCCCTAATGTCTCCAGATATTTTGAGTGCCTTGCCTCAGGGACGAATACCGGAGGAGTTCCAATTTTGCCTTCTAAAACATTATAAATAGGGCAGCCCGGTGTACCAAGCATCCCGCATGGTCCGGGAAGGGCCGCCTAAACATTATATCTAACATAAACCTTTGGCACCAAACATAAATTCAATCGGCAAAAGCATGTATTATGGCCAATCTACAAAAGAGAGAAATGAACTAATGAAAAGCATCTGTATACCAGCTTTAAGAAAATGGATCACACAGATCGTACTAATCCTTATTACGAGAGCAAAGCGTGCCTGCATCATTAGTACAAAGGATCAAAATGACCACAACTGTTTACATATAAAATAAGGAAGACTCTTCTTAGTTCAGGAATTCTCATCATACAGCCCTAATGGTGATGATCTTGAACAAAGCGCAAACCACAGTATTTGCATATAGCTGGTTCGTCCAGATCAAGGCATATATACTCAATTGGATGTCCAAGAGCAGGATTAGTGTCTGTTTCAGAAGGCAAAAAAGGAGCACTTTCAGCCAGATTAATTTGTAATTGAAGCAGTATTTCTCAAGTAACTCACTAACACTTCCCGGATAAAAAGGGAACATGGTGGTAGTAATTACCTCCTTCACAAGCGGCAATCCTGCCCTCAACCTTGATAGGTGGAACTTCATTGATCAATTCCATGGGAGATTTCTTGCTAGTATCCTACCATTTAAGCACCACACAACAATCAGCAAAATAAAAGTATTTACCAGGAAAAAAATTCTTGATGTAATTATGGATTAACAGTGGCATCGTATGAACAACAGCAAAAACGAGGATTCGTATCTTGGAACCATCTTGAAAACTTATTGTTCCACTTGCTTTTTCTGATCAAGCTTATTCTTCTACTGGTTTGATACAGATCAATAGGGAGAAAATTGTTGGTGCAATTTTGAATTAAAAAAGGCTTGACAGAAACAAAAGCAAAAACGACGACTTCATAATTTGGAAACATCCAACTAAAAAAAAATAAAAATGGAACCATCATGAACCTTATTGTTCCACAAGCTTTTTATTTTATTTTAAATCAAGCTTATTGGACTAAAATTATTTCTATAAAATGGTCACCTTTATATATTATTCTGACAAGCTTTAAAAAGTGTACATAATTCGTGTCCAAAAATTGACTACAGAATGCATTTTCTACTACACAAATGGTCACAGAACTGTATGGTGCAGCCTGTGGCAAGACAATTAGAGCTGAATCCTTTGAAAACGAGAAATAAAATTTTGGATTGCAGATGAGGGGGAAGAAAATTGATTACTACTCGGGCTGCAGGCATGCCAAGCCAGCTCACAAGCTACTCAAACAAAGTAGAATTGCTTAATTTGACTAGCATTCTTTTAATCTCAGTACAACAAAAGCTTGTCTCCATGCCCGTGAGCCCCTTTAAATTCTTCACCGAGATAAATGTATCTTAAACACATCAGTCCAAATCAAAACACTATTAAACATCTTCCTATAACTATCAGCCTTCAGATATATGATAAACGCATAAATACAAAAACTTTTCAGTTAAGACACATGTTTAACTTCTCCCTGGATCCTCTCTCTTCTCCTGTTACTCCCATCTCCGACCAGTCCCTTCTTGCCATCTACAATACTATGTTCATATCTTTACTCTCCCGTCTCCAATCTTTCTTCTTTCGACTCTCTCACACTCGATTTCCTATTCCAATCTCATCTTTCCTTTTCCGTGATTTCAACATTGACTGACATTTCAGCTTCCTTCTCTGACATGCAACACCAAATTGAGGTTTCACACTCAGCCCTAGAAAATTGAAAATTGAGCTGCAAAGATACTCGTTCGAACTGTGAAATTTGGAAATCGCTAATTTGATCTCAAATCAAACTGTTCAATCCCATGCCTCCTAGTTTCTAGATTGTGTCAATGTCAAGCAACAAGATCTTAGGCTAGCCTACTCAAGCCTGGACCTGTTAAAGTCAAGCTTGCCTCAAATTTGGCTTGGACGACAAGATCTCATGCTAGTCCTACCTTCCCCAACATTTGAGGACAGAAAATCCTAACTAATAGAGACAAGACCTGACCAGAAACTCCACAAAAGTTTGATGATAATTATGTCCTGAAAATCTGATTTTTTTCCCCTTTTCAGATTAGTATTGCTCAAAGTCCATGAAAGAAGAAATTATAAGCACGATATCGCTACCTCAAGCTCTTTTAAAACATGGTCTTGGTTGCAATTTCTCCATATAATATGCACATCGCGATCTTAGAGATTAATATCCAATACTCAACATTGGATTCCTATTCACAAGATAAAATATCACACTAAAAGGTCAGAAAATTTTCTAATCCCTCACTTTAGAAATCAATTCTCACATTCACATATATTTATTCAAGCTTCATTATTAAGAAATAACAGCTCCAATAATCAAATTCTTCTGCAGTTAGACTTACTAGGGTATCAAACTAAACAAGTTTCGATAAAATTTCAGTTCTTTTCTCCTTCTGTCTCTACTTTCAGAAATTCATTTTGACACACACTGGGAAAAAGGAAACCTCTTTAAGGAAGACTTAGATAAATCTCTGTATACCATAAGCTAGGGCATCATAAATTCCGTTCAGCAAAAAATTAAGATAAATCTGATAGAAAGATGAAGATAAGAGAAAGGAGAAAACGAGTTAGATACCTGCATCCATTTGTCTGTGTGGGAGGTGACGACCTCAGTGCTACCAACACCGCTAAAACTTCTGGCGTTGGATCCGAAATTGGAAGATCTTCCGGTTAGGGTTTTCAGCAGATTGCTGGCCATTGCCGCGCCCTGTTTCCTTCCAAATGACGCCATTTTTGTTTTCGCCCCAACGCTGAAATTCCACTGCTATTCAACAAAAGAGATTTAGCCTACCGGGAAGCATCATACCAGATGATATACATTGTTTCTTCCTCTCTTTTCTTTTTCTCCCTTTTTTTTTTCCTTTTCTACAAAAATAAATAAATAAAATTCCAGTAATGGTTTCATTTCAGCGAAAATCGCCTAGACGGAAAATCTTTTCTTTTTTGATGTTCAAGGACAAAAACCTAATACAATCAAGCCTCATTATAATAATTTTATTTGTTTTGATAATTAAAAATAATAATTTTATAAAGAATATATAATATAATATAAATTAATTTAGAGAAAATGTAACTTTATAATGAATAAATATTATATAATCGAGATCGAAGCAATAATCTAGAGAAATTTATAATAAGTTATTTTTTATAAAATAACAAGAAAGCTTTACAATAAATTAGTAGGAGTGTTATTTTTCTAGCATGCTTATGGGAAGGAAAAAAATATTGCTCTGCAAGATAAATTATTGGATTCAAATAACGGACATAATACTAAGTTGATAGTTCGAACTATAGTCTCTTGACAACCAAATTGTCCATCCAAATACATCAATTATTGTTGAGTAACCTTTTTATTCTATTATTTGAGAATGAGATTGATGTCATACATGTTGCACTATACCTTTTTTTTTTTGAATAATAAAAAGAAGTTATATTGTGTACTAAATAGTAATTAATTTATTAGAACCCATATTGATAGTACCAAAAGGCATCAGGATACATATCTATATTTCAAAAGAAGTGTCACCACTAGCAAAACTTTAATTTCCTAGAGTTTTTAGCAAATAACAAGTAGAAGTTCACTTGCTTTACGAATCAACTTTTCCTGCATAAATCTTTATCATAAAGATGCTTCACAAAAAATAGCGGATCAACAAAAAGTTTTGTATCTCCTGGCTTTTAATATTTGTTTTCTTTAGTTTTTACTTCCTTGGCTAGTGCGTCTGTCACTGTATTCTCTTGTCTGAAGTTATGCCGGAGAAGAAGTATCACGATCCAGTTCGCCTTCCATGAACCATCGTGATGCATCTAGTCTCTACGACTAGGTAAGCCTAACAATGCGAAAAGTAAACCATAATTGCGAAAGAAATAATTAAAATTGAACTAGTAAAGTAAAATAATGTTTAAGGTGTCGCTCGACACATATAATAACATCTCTTAAAACTAATAACATTCCCAAAATTCGGAATCTCACAAATCACAAGCTAAGGGGTACATAAGAAGCTCTAACTATGGAAATGTCTAAACAAAGGAACAATACTAAAAGGGCTATACTTACTACAGAAACATAGAGAGGGACTCTTCGGTTTGCGGATGTAGCAGATATACCTCGAAGTCTCTACAGAAATGCCTCGTTCCAAGGATGACGGAACTGAGTGGGAGTACATATATTTGCATAATAAAAATGTGTAGAAGAGTAGTATGAGCATACCACAGCGGTGCCCAGTAAGTATCAAGACTAATCTCGGTGGAGTAGTGAAGAGGAACAGTCAAGACACTTACCGGTCAAATAAATAATATATAATTATAGGAATAACGGACATGATATATAAATATATGTGAAGATTGTACGAAATGATCAATAATGCTACAATCACAATGAGGGAAAAACATTAAGTAACACGAGAATATAAAAAATGATGACGCATAATCACGGCAAAATACAACCCAAACCCTAAGATCACAATACAGAAAGGAAACACAACAATAACTCGGGTCATACAGTAGTGTCCACATCAGATCTCATTTAACAATTTTCATAAAATTTCTAAATCTCGGTCAAATCACAATATCACGGGTCCCGAAATCCGAAATCTACACTTGGCATCTTGTGCCTCTATCAACCTTACGGTCATACTAGCAACTAACTGGCTAACTAGGGCCACTCTCACATATAAAATTATTAAACAAGGACATGCCTCTATACTTAGAAAATCAGGGGAACTTCACCTCCAATATGAGTGTTTCAACTACGTGCATACTTGTGCGAGTGCTTTAACAAGATTTTTACCAGCTAATAAAGATAAGAAGAAGAGCGGGCAGCGCGCACAATATCTCCTCACTACATCCACATATTAAAGCTCGTACCGGAAAGCGACCACAATCAAAATATTAAACGAAAATAGAAATGACTCCACAGGCCGTCACAATCCTTACAATCACTCCTGACATAGCCCTCCTTATTTCGCCACGTGTGCAATTAATAACATAAAGTACCGCCTTATTTCGCCACACATGAATCATAATATTTTCCACCTTATTTTGTCACATGCGCAACTCACATAGAAGCATATGAACATATCCCGCCTTATTACGCCGTATGTGCAATATGTCAATAGCAACAGTAGCACGACAAAGACCTCGTGCAAACCCTCAACAACAATCGCACGACAAAACTCTCGCACTTCACAATATCAATAACCACATGGTAGAAACCTCGTACATCACAATATCAACAACCGCACGGCAGAAATCTCGTGCATCACAATATCAATAATGGTACAGCAGAAATATCGTGCATCACAATATCAATAACCGCACAGCAGAAACCTCGTGCATCAACAATACCAAGTACAACAGCAACAAATACAATATATACAATAGTACAACAAGTGAATTAACTCAAAATCTTTCGTTCATCGGGGCGATAATACTAGCTCACAAGGAATAACCACAATAGAAAATACTAAGAGTAATAAGAACAACTTAACAAGGGAGAAAAATAATATGAAGCAACGATCTCATAATACGTAATTTAACAACAAGGAAGTTATCATGAATCAAATAATTTCGAATAAGGAAATATCAACTAAACATAGGATATCTAACTTCTTTAAAGTTGGGCAAGTTACGAAGAATATACAACGATTTCAGTTAAGAACAAACATAGCTAAGTTAATCGTAAACTCAATTAAGACCAATTAATTACATGAGAGACACTAATAATTTCCAAATAGAGACAAGCGATTATGAAGATAACATGACAATGAAAGGGTAGAGATCTTCAGTTAAATAAAGTAAGAGTCAATTAGGCAGCAAGAATAAACCAAAGAGGGCAAATAAATTTCAAGTAAGACATGTAGTGGTGAAATTAATAATAGGGAACTCAATCATATCAAGAACAACTTCATACTTAGTGATTACAAGGATCTAAGAGCCTAAAAGGGGAAAATTTCCACAAATAAATCCGAGCAAGCACTTGTCACCTTGCGTACAAGGAATACAATCAATAGAGAAGACTCAAATCCTAAGGGGAAGTCCCCCACACAAGGTTAGGCAAGATACTTACCTCCAACCAGCTCAAAATCAACTAGAAACCACGTTCTTGCCACGAATACTAGATTCCAAATGGCCCAAATCTATTCAATTCAATTACATATCGTAAATAACATCTCAAGAAACCGATTCTATGATTTAATTCAAAGCTAAGACGTGAAGTTAGGTAAAATAACCAAAATGCCCCTCAAGCCAACATCTCGGAATCATGTGAAATTAACAGTTTCAGGAACCCCATACTCCCACGAGTCTAACCATATAAAAATCTCTCAAATCGGATGTCAAAAACCCAATCAAAACTCAATAATTTGGCCTAAGAAGTTCTACCAAATTTTCAATCAAAATCCGAAATTTAAGAATGAATTTAAGAGGAGATTCATGAAAATTAGTCTAAACCGAGTGAAAAGTACTTACCCAAGTCGCACAGGTGAAAATTCCTTCAAAAATTGCCAAGAATCGAGCTCTAGAAGTCAAAATGTGATAAAAATGGTGAAACCCTAAAATTTGGAATATATTTTGTCTGCCCAGGTATTTGTGCATTGCAACCGTGGGAGAAGGGTCGCGATCGCGTAAAAGAAATTTCGAGGATGCCAAAATTGCACATTGCGATTGCGTAAATAAGGATGTGAACGTGAAGGACTATGGGTGGGGGCTTACGCGATCGCGAAGGGGCTCATGCGAACGTAAGAGGAAAATTGGTCAACTGCCCCAACTTCTAATTCCCACTATGCGAACGCGGGACTACAGACACGATCGCGAAGTAAAGAAAAAAATACCTTCTCGATCGAGGAAGTTTAAATGCGAACGCGATGAAGGATTTTGGGGTGGTCCTCAACAAGGCATCGCGATCGTGGGAGAATCTTTGTGATCGCGAAGAAGGATATCAGAAGCAGCAACAACAACAATTCAAAAAAAGAGGAAAATGGTCCGTAGACCATCCGAAGCACACGTGAGGCCCGGGGACCGCAACCAAACCTACAAACATATCTCATAACATCATTCAAACTTGTATCAATCCTTAAACTACCTAAAACAATGTCGGAAACTCGAATTAATCAGTGATTTAAGCCTAAGAACTTCAAATTCTCTCCAAACACGCTTTCGATAAAAAAAACTTAACTGAACCACGTCCGAATGACCTGAAATTTTACACACACATGCTAAATGACGTGAAGGAGCTATTGTCACTTCAGGAATTCCATTCCGACCCTTGTATCAAAACCTCACTTTCGGGCCAGAAACTTCAAAAATTCAAACTTCGGCATTTCAAGCCTAAATTAGCTAGGGACCTCCACAACACATTCAGAACACATATCCAACTACGAAATCACCTAACAGAGCTAAAGGAACCATCAAATTTCCATTCCGAGACCGTCTTCATACTGTTCCGACTACGGATAACTTCCAACACTTAAGCTATCATTTAGGGATTAAGTGTCCCAAAGGTAAAAAACAAAAATCATCTTTTTGCCTTTTCTTTTTCTGGAACTCAAAACCAAATATGACGGCAAATCAAATTAGTAGAAATAGACTTGGGAAAAGCAGTTAATAGGGAATCAGGGCATAAATTCTTAGGATGACCGATTGGGTCGTCACAAGAAGGGCCTTCTCCTGGCGCATTAACAATCAGCATGATTGAATTAGATTAGTTAAAATTGTGTGTCCATTATTTATGGCATTAATTACACTTATTGAGTCTGCATCTATTTCTATAGGAAATATATCAAACTTCACTGCCAGTAGAAGCCATTCGTGGAGTGCCTGCAATTCCAGATGTAATGGGAAAAAACCCGTACAGTGTTTGTTAAAACATAGAATCTATTTTCTAGTACAGTCCCTGAATACACCACCTATGCCACTATGCTTTTTATCATAAAAGCCCCATCAATGCTTAATTTAAACCAGCTTTTCTCGGGTGCATTCCAACTAATTTTGATAGGAATTGTATCTTTTATAAGTTGGTTTGTGTTGGTCATGAAGTGAAATTCATGTGAGTGACTAAGGATCTTTTGCAAGGATAATATATGAATAGTGTTTTTAATATTGTTGTTGTTCCTATTTAGCCAAATTCCCCATATTACAAAGGCTAGAAGATCCAGCCATTCCATATGATTATGAGATAAGTTTATGCTGGGAGTAAGACCCTTTATTTGCATTAGCCAGTGAGAAGTGTTGGTGATATTTAGTCTGGGAAATCCTAGTTTATACCAAAGAGCTTGAGTTATAAGGCGACTTATGAGTATGTGAATAAGGGATTTCTCTTTCGGTCGACACACAGGGTACGTGTTATCAATGTTGATCCCTTTTTGGTGAAGGTATTGGCGGAATAGAATACGGTTGTGTAGACATTTTCATATAAATTTTTTTATTTTGTTAGGATAGTTAAGCTTCTAAATCCACATGAAGTCGTATTGTAGGTTAATATTGTTATCCTTAATGATATTGAGGCAGCTCTTGCTAGTGAAGAGGCCATTAGTGTTGAGTTTCCATATTGGGGTGTCACTGCAACCTTGTTTCAGAGGCATAGAGATCAAATCAATGTTAGAATTAACATATATAGGGATGTTAATAGAGATTTTTGATAGGTCCCATTTCCGCAAATTGATAATTTCTTTCACTTTTACTGTTGATTCAGACTATGTGAGAGGACCTTCAATGCCTAGTCTAAGGTTTTGAACATTTGTGATCCGGGTGGAGTACCATATATCTAGGTTAGAATTTATGCTTGGTTTCCACCTTATGCCTTTGGAACAGAGTGACCATCCTTTTAGAATGCTTTTCCAGATAAAGGAAGATTGTGTTTTCGGGATCTTGTTAGCATATTTGAATATGATAATTCTGGACCATAGATTATTAGGATTCTCCAAGTAAGTTTGCTTAGAGAAATAATATTTTTAGATTTTTCCTTTTCTGATGCCAAGACCCCCTTCATCTTTTTGTTTGGTTAAGGTGTAGTAGTTCACATAGTGAATTTTCTTGGTTTCATATGTAGATCCCCAAATAAAATCCTGTTGGATACGATCTATTTGACTGAGAGTTTTATCGGGTAGGTAAGTGTATTGCATTGCATGGCTTGGTATAGAGTTTAGAGTGGATATTGCGAGGGTCGTTCTGCCAGCAATATTGAGGAACTTTGCTTTCCACGAAGCAAGTTTTTTTTTTGCATATTATCAATTATGAATTGGTAATCCCTGGGCGTTGGCTTATTTCTGGAGCATAGGATACCCTATGTATTTTGCAAAGGAGTTATTATTATTTATTGAAAAAGTGGTCAGCAACTTCTTTTACTGAATCAGCATTGCAATTCCTTGAGAAAATTATCCTAGATTTCTGAAGGTTAATGTTTTGACATGAAAGCTTACAAAAAAGAGAGAGGAATCTTTTAATAAAGGTGCATGATTTCTCATTAACTTTGACCATTAGGGTCAGGTCATCAGCGAAGATAAATGGAATATGCATGGGTCTTGATGATTGAGATATAGTGACTCCCATCGGCATATATCTACTTATGAGAGATGAGCCTAGAAAACATTTTCATACAAAGTATGAAAATGTAGGGTGATAGGGGACAACCTTGTCCAATGCCTCTACTAGGTGTAAAAACTCTGTAGTAATACCATTGACTAAGATAGCTTTCTTGCTGGTACTAATACAGTTCATGATTAATTTGGAGATGGATGGAGAGAATCTAAAGAACTTAAGCATATGATAGATAATCGGTCAAATGCTTTTGTTAGATTGATCTTTTATATCATACTAGCCTTTTTTTTCTTGTCTTTTTGAATTAGTTGATCAGTATCTGTATTATAATAGCATTGTCACTAGTATGTCTTTCTTTTATAAAGTTGGCTTGGTAAGGACTAATTAGATTATTTAGGAAGGGTTTCAGTCTATTAGCAATGTTTTTATAATAACTTTGTACACCGTATTGCACAAACCAATAAATATTATGAATTTGCGGAATGAGCCAGATATAAGTGTTATTCATGTCTTCAGGAATTGAGTTGTTTTGAAAAATTTGAAGACAAAGATTGATTACTGATGGTCCTACCAATTTCCAGAAATTTTGATAGTAAAATAGATGAATCCCATCAGGTCTAGTGACGTTAAAGGTTTAAATGAAAAAATTACACCGATGACCTCTAAGGATAATAACGGATTAGTCAAAGTTGTTAGATCGATATTATTGAAGCTGGTGGAATCATAGAGAATGTACTTCTAGTTAGTAGATATGTGAGAAGTTTTGAAGGAATGTTTAAAGTATTGCTTAGTATGAGATAATTTCATACGGATCATTAATCCACTTTTCTTTTTCATTTTTGAAAAAAACAACTTTGTTCTTTTTTTTATTAATAATGTCCATGATGTGATAGAAATTTTTATTGGCATTATCTTCATGAAGCTAGGATATTCCAGCTCTAAGTTTTCAATAACCATCTTCAATTTTGAGGTGATTGTTATACTCTAATTGGATGGATTTTTCCAATTGATACAGGAAGTTGCTAGTGTGGTAGTGCTTGGATTCTTGTATACCCTTAAGTTTTGTCAATATTCTGCTCTCGTTTTTTTTTTGAACATATCTTCAAAGATCTTATTTTTACAAGTTTAAACCTTATCTAGGAAGACTTTTGTTGAGCCTATGTAGTTGGAATTTTCCCAACATTCCAAGGAATTGAAGTTAGAGTGTCTACACCAGTAGGTTTCAAGCCTAAATAATATTGGTAGAGAGATGTTTGATTTAGGAATTATTACTAATAGAAGAGGATTATAGTCCAAGTGTGTTTTAGGTAGGTGAGTTACGGAGGCATTAGGAAAGTAACTTAACCACTTATTATAGGCAAGGATTTTGTCTAATCTCTTCATAATAAGACAATTATTTTTCTTTCTACGGTTAGTTCAAGTAAATTTACAATCTTTAAACCCTAGATCAATTAAGCCACATTTATTAATACAATTCCAAAAATATTTAAAGCGATTTATGTTGACTTGGTTTCCTCCTAGTTTTTTTGATGATTCTATTACATCATTGAAATCTCCCTCTACTAGCTATGGCCCGTTAGAATTATCATGCATAGTAATGAGGTTATTATACATTTTATTTCTGAGGCTGATGTTAGTGCTAGCATATATAGAAGTAAAAATCTAAATTTTACGTGTGGGAATTACCTCAATATTAGCACTGATCTCCTGGCTTCTACGCATGAAGTATGGAAATTTACCATGTTGTGATCCCACGGGATGACCATTCCATCTGATGGACCCTCAACTTGAATCTCAATCATGTCGAAGAAACCAAAAGGGTTTAAGAGAGACATGGTTATCCATTTTGGTTTCCAACAGAGTGACTATGCAAGGGCAATGCATGCCAACCATTTCCCTAAGATTAACCTGAATTTGCCATTATTGCCTCCACAAACATTCCAAATGATGAAAGAGATGGACATATTCATATTGATTGTCCAGTTGTGAAGATCCCCGTTCTCCAGCATCCTTGGTGCTTGTACTGGGTTCCTTCTCTATAAGGGAACTAAGATCATGGCATGATGCCCCACTGTTGGGTCGTTTGGTGTTCATATGTCCATCATGCAATTGTAAAATGCCAATGGAGAGTTGAGCACTTGCCTCTGTTCCTGCATCTTCGTGAAGATGAACACTTTTACCCCGTATAAATTTGAATCTTCTATCACTAATTCTGGTAGTAAGTTGATGGTTGATTCCACTGCATCCTTCATCATTGCCTCTTGGTTTGGTGGATTTTATTGGGTGTAAGGTTGTAACGTGTTTTGGGAAGGGTGGACTGAAGCTGCATGATGTGCATTGGGAGCCTGAGCTTAGTTTGCATGTGCATTACAAGGGGTAAAGATAGGGTTGATGGTTGTTGCTATCTCTAGAGTGAAGAATGGAAAATTCATCACTGGGCGGTTATTTTGGATTTGGACAAAATTGAGGGGGGGTGGGGGAGGGGGAGGAGGCAGATTCCATTATCCCATCATCATTTGTGTTAGGTTGGGGGCAAGTTTGGTGCCACTAGGTGTAGAATGTTGTTCAACCATACATGATTCACAAAATTGTTCATGGACAATCGGATGCCTCCCGATATTAGTTGAGCTAGATAGTGCGAGTTTTGCAGTATTATGACTGGCTCCCTTCCATTTAACATTATGTTGAAGGAGATTGCATGACCCATCAATCCTAACCCCGCTCAAGATAGTGGTTGGTGGTTTACCGGTAGTGGCGATTGAATGAAGATTGTGGAAATATTCTGTGTTTGAGGATTTTGTAATGTTTGGTTTGCCATATTTTAGAGATGACTTAGGCATAGTATTTGGATGAGAGTGTGGCGTCTACGACTTGACAAAGAAAGTCTTGACATTTTCTAATTGATTATCAGAATTAATAGGAGAATTGGATGGATTGTTGATATTCCAAAAGATTTCAGTTTCTTTTGCAATGATTTCGTCGTCTCTTTGCATGTTATTTAAGGGGGATAGAGTATGTGATTTATTAAGAAGGGTGGTGGGTTGGGTTGGGGATACATGTTTAATATTATTGGCCATTTGGAGCTTTGGTGTTTGGGGTGTTGACAAGTAAGTTTTTCCATTAGAAGCATGGAGAGGATTAGTATTAGGATTAGGCATTGTTTGTTGGTTAATGCATGCTTATTAGTAGGGTTGATGGTGTTTATGGGATCAAGAGTTTGTAGGTTATTAGGGAATTCTTCCATGTTAGATGACACGTGTTCATTGGCCGTGTCACTAATGTCCAGCACATTGGTTTCATTATTGTTTTTAATTATTTTTCCTGGTAAAAAAAATTGTAGGATTTTCCAAATTCATGTCCTCATCCATCAAAGCTGAGAAGTATTTTTTTATTGAAATTTTTGTTTTTAAGGGTGGATTCTTCCTTGATTATATCTTTTCCAGTATTAGGACGAGCTTTGTAACATAAAGTTTGAGAGCTAATAAATTTACCTGTGTTTGCATCGTAAATATTAAAATTAATACATGCCTTGTTTGGAACTTATTGGGTTATCAATCTTCACATTTTTTTTATTTCATTTGTTGAAAGTGACAGTCCTTCATTCCTCATCGATCTTGTGATTGTTCTTGCATGTTGAGAAATGTTCTTCTCCTTCTTCTGTTGATATTTTATTAGATTGTGTTTTGGCTTTTTTATACCGACTTACTGAATGACCAAGATGGCCACAATTTAAGCATAGGAGCTTGTCACACTCATATAAATTTGTTGTTTGTGGGATCCTATCCAAATATAGGATTTAATCGTTTTGTGTAGTGGAAATTCCACACACATCCTTGCATAACGGCCTCTCGATCCATGGAATCCGAATAATCCATTAATCCGGGGGGGAGAGGATTTTCGCCGGTGGAAAAGGAAAAAGGAATCTCCGTCCAATGACGATCGAGGAATTGCAAAAGATTTTCTACCGCCTTACCTCGACTTGGATTGAAAGGAAGAACTTAGGACTTTGGGACTTACCGTAAACCCCTAGCATTCCAATTGAAACTCAAGGAGATGGAACTAAACAGGCTTAGGCCCTTTTCCTCTTTCAAGGGGACTAGAGGGAATGCAACTACTGAGACAGCAACCCAAACAAAATCCCGAGAGAAAATAAAAGATTAGTGAGGTAAGGTCTATAGACTGTCTTCTCCCAGGGACAGGAACTACGGCTTGACCTTCAGGGAAGAAGTCCGTGGGACCCCTCCTTCGAGGGCGCCTAGATAGTGAAAGGTTATCCCTTTGCAACGCTGGAAGCTAAGCAAAATCACGAAGCTGGCTGACTACGCTTGAGCAGAGCTCAGACCCGGAGGTGGTGGCTGAACTCGCCGCAGAGTTCAGGAGCGAGCAAGACTATCTTGACAATGTGCAAACATCTACATTAAGAAGCCTTCCAATAGTGTTGCCTACTTGCTTTAGAACTGTTTCATCATAGAACTCAGTGGGAGTTGTGGGAGTCGTATCCATATCGCGGTAAAGGATTATTTTGCTTTTGATGGAATGAAATTTAGCTCCTACCATTAGATTGATAGAAAGTGGCCAAAGATAATCCACAACCCATTTTGTAAAGTGTTGATCATGTTTTCTTCTTTTCAAATTTTATTGTGAAATAGTCTTCTTCCAAATCAATAAGAGGGAAGTTTTCCGTTGGCTTCCATATGTCAGTGAGTTTTCGTTTGAGAATTTGGTGAGGAATTTTTCTTTTTGAAGTTTAATTATCACTGAGTGTCTCCAAGAAAAGCATATACGTTATTTGTCTTCCACCGTTATTGATATTGTGTATTCGTCTCTTTGGTGTTTGACCCCCTTTTTCCCTTATTCCTCGATTATATCAACAACAATCTGTATTAAATAAGAAGCTGATTGGGATATGAAGATATTTCTCTCATTTTCATTGGATAGCAACTTATCCTTGAAGCTAATAGATTGGTTAGTCAAAGTAGAATCAGTGTCAGAAGGTTCTGGCTAAAGGATTTCTAAATTATTAATGTTGTTCATTTGTTTTTCCAGTGTTGGGGATGATGGATATTTTTCTAGTTGGTGTTTTCTTTTAGAGAGAGGCCAGAGTTTCTCATACTAAAAAGCTTTTCTCTAGTCGCCTGCTATGTTGTACTATATTTGAATTGTAGAATTGGAAACATTCTGATTATGAAAATGTTCTCAAGTGAGCTTCATTATTGGACGGTTATAGGTCCTATTTGTCAATTGCCAAATGATTGGAGTATTCATGATATGGGACTTAGAGGTGTTAATCGGACTGGTTTGGGCTGGACACAATAAACCGTTTGATTATTGTTCTGGGTTGATTAGTGGACTGGATTAACGGGTTGATAACGGGTTGGAAAATTTCGGTCTAATTAGATTTTGTCCAGGTTCGGGCTTTAATGGGTTCGGACTGAGCCAATTTTTTAGTATATTTTATTTTGAGATTTTTACATATACATCCCATATAGCAAACCTTATAACCACCCATATTTAAAGTTTGTGTTTATTACATTTAAGTATACCACCTTTCAATTTATGTACCAAAATTATATTTAAGGTTAATTATCAACTCATTAATTATTTGCTTGATTTGTGGAACAAAATCTTTTCAAACTATTAATTAGATGCTTGATTTGTGGAACAAAATCTTTTCATATTTGTTCAAGGCCTATCTGGTTCTCCTCTTGTCCATAGGAGATCACCTCTTTGCTTTCCCAGCGTCAAAAATATGCCTAACATGAGCAATAACAGATGTTAAAAATAATGAGCACTTGACACAGAAAATGAAATGCTTTTTCTTGTTTACCCAAAATATTGAAAGAGGAAGGGATAATAATATGGGAAATTCTAGGACAACTTCTGAAAGAAATGCCGACAAGGACAGCAAGGAAGAAAGGCAATGTTGCATGGATAACTTATGAGTAGTAGGTGAGATAACCGAGAAATTATGAGGCAATTTTGACCATACCCTATGTCAATGCAGAGTTTGTTGCAGCACGTTTTGGAGGCGAGATAGAGATAATACATATGAGTAGCTTGTGTGGCTACCAATTTTATGACGTTGATTTTGGCTGGGGAAGACCATCATGGGTAAATCCAATTAAAGAGATAGGCATACATGTCGTTATATTGATGGATTCAAGAGATAGTGGTGGAGTAGACGCATGGATATGCTTGAAGGACAAAAACAGTATGACAGTTTTTGAGCATGAGCTAGAGCTGCAGCTGCTCGCATTTGGATCTGCCAAATAATTGAAGAGCTTGCTGCATCAAGTTATTGCTTCAGTTCCTTTGTTGTTTCTTTTTATGGGTGGCATTCGTATTTATTTTTTCAGTTCAATTTTGAGTATGTTTTTTTATATAATGCATGTGAAAGTGTAAGAAAGTACTGCATTTGTGGCAGAGAATTGAATGGTACTCTGGTAAGATTCATTCTATTAATGACTCCAATGCTACATGTATTGTTGCAGTACATTTGCGCGGTTATGTTTTCGGATAAAACTTCTAGTCTTGAACAATGAAGAATAATGAATTGACGTTGCATAGAAATGCCATTTGTAGTTTTCAGCAACTCATACCATCCAGTAGATACAAAAAAATACGTTATTCAGACATATTTTTCAACTGACTACGATTAACTACAAGTAACTACAATTAACTACAAAGTTCATATAACTACAAAAATTTGACTACATTTTAAAAACACACTGAAAACACTGCATATAATCTTAACTACATTTACCTACATTTGACTACATTTTAAAAACTCACTGGAAACATTTAATATAATCTTAACTACATTTACCTACATTTGACTACATTTCAAAAATACACTGGAAACAGTGCATATAACCTTAACTACATTTACCTACATTTGACTACATTTTAAAAACTCACTGGAAACACTTCATATAACCTTAACTACATTTACCTACATTTGACTACATTTTAAAAACACACTGGAAACAATGCACATAACCTTAACTACATTTACCCACATTTGACTACATTTTAAAAACACACTGGAAACACTGCATATAACCTTAGCTTGCATTCACATCTACAATTTTATCCGATGTATCAATCGATAATTGTTCTGCAATTGTAAACTGGAGAATTCCGTAGCTTGCATTATCATCAACCAAAATGGCATCAACTTCAAAATCTCGGAAACTGCCATAGTTATCCCAATAACCATTACATTTAAGCATTATCGGAATTTTTGACATTGTAGTATCTCCGTACTGATTGACTATCACGGTGTTTTCCAAGAAGGTCCATGGCTTAGGTTGCTGTCTTCCATTGCACTTTGGAAGGGCTCCCGTCTAAGGTCAGCCTAAGTGGCCGAGACGTCATAATTTGTGGCAGCAAAAAAAAAATACTTATATATATGTATAATAGTAAATTACTATATCAATGTATAATTAGTTATAACATGTTATTTACTGTATATGCAGATTTCGAATTCGAATTAATAAAGAAAATTTAATCTTGTTACACGCCAATCTTAACCCAATGATGTAAAACATCTTTAAACCGTGTATAAAGTATTCCTTCTTTTAAGCTATCATCAGTCAATCAACGTATTCGTGTTCCTTAATTATTGCTTCTAACTATACTATTCAAAAGGTTTGATATCTGTCCTAATTTATTCCTTTCATCATTAATTCATCAGATTTTACCTTAACTGATTTAGCATTTATTTGGTAGAAAATCAAAGATTAATTAGGAGCCATAAAGATAGGCGTTATTTTAGGCTACACTTGATTTAGAATAGATTTTAGCCTTAATTATCTGGCGTTAATTTAGGATGGAAAATCAGCAAATATTCCGTTTGGGATATATTATGTAACAAAAATATGGGATATGAGGGTAATAACCAAACAAGGCACAATAATGGTAATAAGGTTTGCTATATGGGATGTATAGGTAAAATTTTTTTCTTATTCAATGTTATTGATACTTAAGTGTGTGCATACCTTTAAGCCTTAGAATTAAGCTTTAGATTTTAAAGTTTAAAGTTTTAAATTTGAAATTTAAAATAAGTGGCTACAAAATTATTTAATAGTCTCGATAGGCAATATGTAAGGATCAAACTCCGAAGACTCTCATTTTATATTTTTATTTTGAATGTGACCATTGGCAACAGTTCAAAAATTAAAAATTAATAATTTTACAACCATAACCTAGCTGGACCGAGTTGTAGCCCGGAAAAAACCCGGTAACGGGTAACTGAGGACCAAAATTTGTTCGTTCCCGCGCGGCTCCCGCCTCCCAAACCATCCCCACCCATTAGCGTATCGGGCTGACCTGGGCTGAACTAGGTCAAACCAGGTTGTGATTGGGCTGGCCCGATTAACATGCTTAAATTAGAGATTTTTTCCTCCATATATCATATATAAAATTTTATTACCAAAAATGTGCATAGTTTCATATTTACCCGCCATGTTCACAGTTATTTCACAAAATATATACCATTTATTAAATACCAATTATTAGGAGCCGATTCCTTCCTAATTTGGCGCGCTACAAATCTAGAACTAAATATTCTTCGAGATATTCCTATTTAGGCGCCCTACAATTATAGAAGTAAATATTCTTCCAGATATTTTCTACCATTGAAAACCATTAAAAACTTGAAAGTTTTGAATTCAAATTTGGATTTTTAAAAATCATTATTTGTTTGGATTAGGTGTTATTGAAAATAATGAATATGATTCGGAGTTTATATCTCAATTTTGAGGGATTTTGGTGAAGATTAGACTTGGTTTTGACTAAATTTCAGATTGAAACTCGAAGAAGAAGAAGAAGAAGAAGAAGAAGAAGAAGAAGAAGAAGAAGAAGAAGAAGAAGAAGAAGAAGAAGAAGAAGAAGAAGAAGAAGAAGAAGAAGAAGAAGAAGACTTATTGCAGAAATTGTAAATAAATTGTAGATTATTTGTATTCTGATTGTAGATGCTTTATTTTCTGTTTTTACAAATAAAAAATGACTAAAAGTTTTACAAATCTTCTGAAAAAAGCGCAATTATGTCAATATCACAATTATTCTACAATTGAATGGGAATTGAGATATAAAAATTCAATGTACCCAATTTATAGGTATTTTGTAGATAAATTGTAGATTATTTGTATTCTAATTGTAGATGCTTTGTTTTCTGTTTTCACAAATAAAAAATGACTAAAACTTCTATAAATCTTCTGCAAAAAATGCAATTATGTCAAAAATTCCAGTTAAACTACAATCGAATGGTAATTGGGATATTAAAATTTAATATACCCCGTTTATAGATATTTTGTATATGAATTGTAGATTAGTTGTACTTTGATTGTAGATGCATTTTTTCTATTTTCACAAATCCAAATTGACTAAAACTTCTACGAAATTTCACTTGATGCTGCTAGAGGTCTGGAATACATTCATGAGCACACCAAGCCGCATTATGTGCATCGAGATATAAAGACAAGGAACATCCTTCTTGACGATTCTTTTAGAGCAAAGGTTTGTTCTGGTGCCCAGGTTTTGTCTTTTTGATTGTCAGTTTCAAACCCAAAAACATCTCATTGCCTTTGGTTTGCAAAAGAATTTCAAATTTTGATGGGGATAACAAATGACGGATAAGCCTCTACAACACGAGTTATTGAAGTCTATGGCTATTCTGATTGTAGATGCTTTAATAACAGTACATAAACGTGGGTGAGGATGGGGTTTTAGGAGAGAGAAATGTGGGAGGGGTGGGATATATGGTACCTTGAATTAAGGAGGAATATACGCTGCATTAATTGTACTCTTAAAATACACTAGGATATATAATTGATAATTTGGTATACTAAGTGTTATTAAGTCAAACCTTAAATATTGAGGATAATAATATTTCCTATGTGGCATAGAAATATAAAAATTCTCTTTAATTATGGGTTTTGATATAGATTCAGCCACTCGTAATACCTATCTTTTTGTGTTATTTTCTACTTCCTTGCATGCTATGGTAGAGAAAATTACACCATACAGAATAAGCATAATAATTAATAATTCAACCTATTTTGATTAAATGATTATCAATTAGTGAACAAGCATTAGCATGAGCGTCTCGATAGATAATAGACATGGTATCTTTATCATTATAGTAGGGAGCACAGTGAAATTACAAGAAAAATCTTTGGACTGAGACACAAAGTAGGCAGTCTAATGAGATTCAAGTACATTCAATCAAATTTCTAATTATTCCATTAACAATCTTAGCTTTCCCTTCCAATAAAATATAACAGCCAATCCATGCGTGTAATTATGATAAACTAGACTTAATAATGTATATTAATATGTATGTAGTAGGGTATTGTAAGATAAGACAGGTAGTAGTAAATAATAGGCTCTCTAGCGGGAATAAGTAGACACGTAATGGGGAAGTAGTCTCAAGATTCACAAAGGAGATATTACAGTAACATCCTTTTTTTTTTTGGTTGTAATATTACAGTAACATCATCATAACAATCTAGCAATAACATGAAAATATCATGCAATATTAACATTAGAACTCATCAAGACTTGTAATAGAAACTAAATGTACAAATATTACTAACATCTAGTATCTCTGTACATAATGCTTAATCATTTAGGAGTCAGTATGGTTGGAATACGACTTATGCCGGTATAAGTTATATTGGAATAAGTTATACTAAGATTGTTGTTTATTCACTAGTTGGTATGTTGTATTACGAATGACAATTGCATAATTCTAAAAAGAATGTATAAGTTATACCGGTGCTAATTACCTTACCCTCTATAAGGTATAAGTTATCCCGGTGTTAAAATTAATACATGGATAACTTATACTTTGCAAACCAAACAGAGTATTAAGGTGGTATTAAATTTTCATATCAACCCTATACCTCCTTATACCTCATACCAAACGACCCCTATATAAAAATTTAATATCACCTTAATACTCTGTTTGGTTAGTAAATCAGGTATAAGTTATTCCGGTGTTAATTTTAACATTGGAATAATTTATACATTATAGAAGTTGGGTTAATTAGCACAGGTATAACTATACCTTCTTCTTAGAAATTATGCTATTATTATTCTTAATACAACATACCAAACAATGAATAAACAACAATTCCAGCATAACTCATCTCAACATAACTTATCCCAATATAAATTACACCGGTATAAATTATATTCCAACCAAACGACCCCTTAGGATATAAGGGGTAAAATAGAAACTACAGAAACAAATGCTATTTACACTTGCTCATATACTTCTCAGGCCTTCAACATTGGTTTAACAGAATCATATTCTGACTTTGGGATGTACCACACGCAGTAAGAAGATCATCAGCTTGTCGGTACGCAGACAATGCTCTGTACTGTGGAAGACATTGCGAAACTCAAAGGTCGCATGTTATTTCAACTTACTTCACACAATACTAGCTTTGCTCCATTCCTGCCCGGTATATCCTCGGCTACTGTATTCACGTTAGTCTACATACAGTTGCCTACTTGATACGATATAATTGTCATTTGGCATTTCCTCTCCTCAACAAATCTATTAAAAGGTCCCAACTCCAGAGTCTATGCTGATGAATCAGGCAGCTTTCGACTTTGATCCAACTTCAAGATTTTCCAAGAAGGGAATTCCGAGACTGTTCATAGACATCAACACCCCTTCTGCTTTGATTTCTAAGCCCGCTGACCTGTACAAGTGCACAGCCGCGCTCATTATAAACCGGTCAGGTTTTATGGACTTGGAAATTCGTTCAAAGAAGGAGATGCCTTCCTCCACATGACCATAGTCTGTGTAACCTCTAAGCATAATACGATCAGACTCTAGGTCAGGTTGTAGTCCAGCGTTCATGAAACTTTTGTAGATCCTTTCTACTTCTCCAATTAATCCTCCCTTTGCAAAACCTGAGAGCAACACGTTATAATGTGCACAAGAAGGGGGAATTCCTTCTTTCTGCATAAAATCAATGGCAAGCTCAGCTTCTGAGTACTTTGCTCCCCTTGTATATGCTCTAATAAGTGCGAGATATGTTAAGGAGTCGGGTGAACAATCACTGCTCCGCATGCTATGCACGAGGATTTCAGCTTCTCGATAAAGTCCAGCAGCAGCATATATATTCATCATAATATTGTAGCTCACCTGCAATGTCTTGCAAATTCTTAGTATGTCATTTAACATTAAAAGTGCATTATTGACAACCACGGCATATAAGTTTGTGCTAAAAGCACATGGAATATTTTAGCAGCCAGGATGTGGCCATACTGTGGCTGACATATTACTGCCACAAAATAAAAAGGAAAATGACTTTTCTACTGGATCTCGCTATGATTATGTGTAAATTACCTGCCCAGGTTTTATTCGTGCTTCCTGCATTTTGGCGAATAATTGAGATGCTTCATCATATTTCCCTGCATAAATTGAAAACAAGAATTCGGAAAATTGCTACAAGTAAAATATCGTGATGCTGTCAAGGGAATTCAAGTACGACACCCATTTCCGCCTCCACCCCCACCCCCCAAAAACAATTGGAAACAGTACAGTCATTATGATAGGTGTAAGGTGTTTGAACAAAGGCAGAAAATGACCATCTTGAAATTAAAAATTTCAGGAAAAAAAGGATACATATACAAAGCGTTGCCATTCACATTAGTAATTTCTTGTTAGGGAATTAGAAACATGCATAAGATAAAGGGAAACCCCCAAGAAGCCTAACTGAGCCACAAAGATAAAATGACAAATTTTCAATTCTATCTATATTTAGGGGAAATTGTGAGATAAATAAGAGATTAGGAGAATTTGCATTAGAATGATCTTCACCAAGAGAGCCCAGGGTTTCTTATCAAAAGCCTGACATGAAATTTAGGTAGCAGATAATTACCAGCCTTTCCGTAATAACATATCAAGTTGGTATAAGCCTTTTCATCCAAAGAAATGCCCATCTTCTGAGCCATATCAAAAGCTTTCACAGCTTTATCCAGGTTTCTTCCTCTTCCATATACACTGCGCCAATAACAAATTCTTACACTTTGAGAAATGCAAAATACAGTATCTTTCCCTCACTCAGTTCGAAAAATGTCATGCTCTGACCTAATCATGGTATTGTATGTTTGAATTGATGGAGCAACACCCGAGGAGAGCATGTGCTCATAAACTCTGGTAGCAAAGCGCAATTTACCTGCACTCCAGTAAAATGTCTTCAGGTCTCGAAAATTTTGATTTATGGTCAAGATTGATCTTCAATATGCTCCAAATAAAAAATGAAAAAGACATGTTTCAGATGCTTTTATGCAATCATTTTTTTTTTTTTTTTGATGAAAGCAAACCTGCTTCCAGCATTGCTTTGATAAATGTATTATAAGCCACGGTATCAAGCTCCACATCAGCACGCAAAGAATTGTGAATGATGTCCTCTGCTTCAGTATATCTCCCTGCACATTGTATCCCAACATCATCAAGCAACAAAATCAGATAACTAACTATTTCTTTTTTTCCAGTTTCAAGATTCTTCTACAGCAGATGTTATAAATGTGAATATCAAAATTTATGAGACAATGGAACTTCTTATGCGTTCACCTCTTCCAATCCTAACACAATCCAAAAGTTACTCCAGGGAAAAAAGTTCTCAACAACAAATAGAGAAATCAGCGTGGTGTTCCGTCTACATTTTAAAATTTAAGAGGAACAAAAGCCAGTAAGCAGATCAATTGCATCAACAGAAGGCATTGAAGACATCAATTGAAAAATTGTGGGACGTAAACACCAAGTATCTATTTAATTTATTTAACTGGCACAAAGCTAAACCAGCTTGAAGTACCAGGAGATGATAGTGGTAGATTTGAGGTGAATGAGGGGCAGGCATGTTCACAGTGCATATATGCTCTTTGGAAAAGGGCCTGATCATAAAAATTTCTAGAACTTCTTAAGAAAATGGAGAGGAAAGGAGTCATTCTGATCCCTCGCGACCCTTTACCGACACTAACCTTAAGAGATTGTACTAGAGTGTTTAATAGTTTAGGATTATGCCAAAATGGATGATTGTATAGATAAAGTAGTTTAAATGCAGCTCCCACAGTGTAAACACAAAGTCTTAAAATTGAGCAGGAAACATTCAAGTCAATGATTCCATACTCTTACCGCAATTACTTAAACCATTCACTAGCATGCTAATAGCAACTGGACCAAAAACATGCCCTTTCTCCATCTCTTCCTTGTAAAACATGTAAGATTCCTCTTGTTTGTCACATTTATTATATGCATCAACAATAGAATTGTATAGAAGACTTCCAGTCCTCGAGACGTCTGCAACAGATGCAAAGACATTTAGAGCTTCCTTTAGTTTCTTCTGCTTCCCATAAAAAATTATCAAGGATGCACTTGCATCATCCTCTGGTTTTCTGCCCATCTTCATTAACAGCTTATAAAGGTTTTCCGCCTTTGAAATGTCACCTACAGGAGAATTGACACAAATTACCCAAAAGATCAGGCATCTTAATGTTTCTGCTTAAAGGATGAACTATATCAGAAAAAAATATTTGGGTGCATGGCTCCTAGAACGCCAACATGTCACTTTAGTAACCATATTATACCACCATAGAGTGATGAAGCCTAAAGAATATGACATCCTAGGTTCAGAGCTGTTTAATTAAAGACACTTCACAGGGAACAGGAAATCAGGCAAGCTCAATCTTTTGCCCTAAGCTGAATTATTACACCTATCAAGAGGAAATCAGGCAAGCTCAATCTTTTTCCCTAAGCCGAATTATTACACTTATCAAGAATATTAAAGAGTAGAAATAGTTAGTGTTGCTTAGCTTTAACTTACTAAATCAAAGAGCAAGTTTATTACCTTCTTTGGTGAATTTTCTGATAAGCTGACTAGCAACAGACAGGCCATTTGTAGTCTTAAGCAACAATTTTAGTGTTTCTTCTGCCTTCGTTTTATTTCCATCTGCTATAAAGAGGATAAGGGCCAGCTCAAAAGCCACGGCACCTGGTTGGTCCAAGGGCTTAGAAGCAATTTCAGCTGCGGTAAATCTATCATTTCCATGAATGGCCACAGAAAAAGTCTGTGTAAATGCAGAATCTTCAAATACCTTGCTTGCACTAAACTCTCCTATCAACTGCACTGCATCTCTGACCATTCCTTCAACACAATAAACTTTCATGACTGACTTGAGAAGCTCCTCATCAAATTCCACTTGAACTTTCCTTATCTGGAAAACAAATTCTTTTGCTTTCTCAGTTAAACCGAGTCTCATGTAAAAATTGAGCATGTCCTTGCAAAAACCACACTCAGGACCTTGCGCCTTAGAGAGAGCCTGAAACACAGCTTCGGCAGATGCCAAGTCTTCCTTTGCAATATGGCACCTCAACAAGATACCATAACAGAATTTTGAAAATAATATGTTCTTTGATTTCATTTCGTCCATTACATTCAGTGCTTCCTCAAAATTTCCAGCATTTAAATGGACTTGAGCCATTGTTGTATAGGTCTTCTCATTACTAACCACACCCAACTTCTTAACTTCTTCAAAAGTCTTTTGAGCATCTACGTAGAGACCAAGCTTGCCATATATTCTGATAAGCAAGCCATATATTACTTCATCCGTTCTGATGCCATACCTTTCCATCTCCTCAAACAGCGCAAGGGCTTTGGGATAGTCCTCCTTTCTGTAATACATAGTCAAAAGTGAAGCACATGTAAAGTTGCTCGGGATTATCCCTTGAGATCTCATATCTTTATACAGCCGGAAAGCGTCATCATAATTACCACTCTTTGAAACCAGGCTGATGAGAAGGCTATAAGTTGCCTCCTCTGGAATGAACCCCAAACTCTTCATCTGATTAAAAGTCTTAAAAGCTACTTCAGCATGACCTTGTTTGACAAGTGAGCAGATAACAACTGTAAAAGTAAAATGATTGGGCTCAACCCCTTTTTCAGCCATCTGTTTCCATATAGTAATAACATTTTCATGACGTGATACTTTTTGTAAAGATGAAAGCATGAAATTATAGACTGCAGTTGAAGGTGTAATTCCCCTTTGCTGAACAGCAGAAAAGAAGGACATCATCTCTTTGTGACGTCCCCATCGAGCATAAGCACACAACATGGTACCGCAAGCAACTTCATCAGGTTCACACCTCGCTTCAAGCATTTCCAAAAAGGTCTGCTCAGCTAGATTGATTTTCCCAACTTGCCCATATGCACGGAGGACAATCGTATAGACAATGACACTTGGCCGGAAGCTTAACTGTTCCAAGCATAAATCTAAATTACACCAAATTAATATTTCAGATTCTCCAAAGAAAGTAGTATTAGAAAGAAAAACTTGCCATTGCAGATGCTAGATTCACAAAGTCCAAGCGACAGATTCATAGCCAATGTAAATATAGATTTTAAGAAAAATTTAACAGAAGAAACTTTGCAAAAAACATTCTGTATAAACCATAATGGGTTAAAATAACTATTCCCTCCGTCCAAATCTATATGACCTCTTTCCAATTATATACAACTCAGCTTTCAAAATGTGACCATTCAAATTTTAAACATGATGTGATATTTTTCTCTATCAAAGTAACTTCTAACTATTACTTTAATATTTTTCTCCACTATCAATGATGGAATAATGTGGTAACTGAGGATTCATATAACGGACCCCAACTTATTTGAGACTGAGATGTCGTTATTGTTTCTCCGCTATCAGTAATGTTATAGAAGTCAGTTTAACACCTTAAATATTACATTTTGTCATATAATAAGGACCAGCGGAGTATAGACTTAACCATCTCAAATATTTAACTTGTCATTTAAAAAATTCAATCAAGTGAAAGGACCACAAAAAACAAGGGAACAGGCACACGGAAGCTGCAGAAGCCTCTCAAAATTCAAAATTAACATCAGATATAAAGAAAAGTTTCACGCTGATATCCAATCCAATTTCCAAACACTGTTTTTAAGTAGGATATAACTGTTAAAGCTAGTTAATGATTAAAGCTAGCTAAGTTGGTGTGAATGAGAAATGGAGGGAAGAAGACAATAGAAGGAAAATGAAGTTTCAAAGCAAAGTTCCTTTGAAAAGGAGCTTTGTACCACATTGGTGGTAGAAAGGGAAAGTTATGTGCTTATATTAGAAAGCACTTCTTCTAGCTCTTAAAGGGTTAAGAAGAGGGACTCCCCTCGCGCCGTCGTCGTCGCTCGGCTCGGCTTCGGCTTTGGATTTGGATTTGGTCAAATGATCTGATTGATTGATAATCTTTTTGGACCAAATTTATTTAAAATTCAATCTTCATTTTCTGAAATTATTTTTAATTCCCGTGGGAAAAAAAAAATATTAATTTGTTAACTGTAAACTTCCCAACGTTCTTATTTTTCAGAAAAAGGCATGGCCTTTCCCGAACAGGCACCAAGCCTTTCCGAACAGTCACAATTCGAGGCTATATAAACTGAGGCAATGCCTCATTTTCGAGTACTGAAAAAAAAAAAAATATTCGTGCATTAAAAATTCTGCATTCTTTTCTGCAAACTGAAACATATCGAGTCATAGTGTGATTTCGTTCCCGAATTTGAGTTCGTCGAAGTCGTAGGCGTTTGAGGTACCGCCACTCCTACGACAGGTATATCCGTTATATCCTGGGAGGAAATAATCCACAACCTCGGGTACAGTGAGGGGGTTAAATTCCTTAAGGACACACAGTGAATTCTGTGGTCTCGGATTTCTTCATTTCTGTGATTTTTTTTTTTTAACGTTACATACGTTCTGGTTTTTGTGTCTCTTCTTCTTACTGGTTTCCAGTTTCTCGTTGCTTTGAACACGGACAATCGATAACAAGCTTAAGGAATTTATGTTATTATTTCCGTGTTCATCTGCTGTTGATTAAAACGTTACAGAACGATACAACAGTACAGAAAAAAAAAATTTCTTACATAAAACAGTGATTACATACAGTTTTTCCTAACATAAAATTGTGACTGTTCGGAAAATAAAAGAAACTTGTAATTTTGTTGTTTGCATGTAACGAACTTGTATGTTGTTTCGAGACTAAATCTTCGGATTTTCTACTCCGGTTGAGATTAAAGTTTTCAGAACTTTCTACTCATTTGGGTACTTGATTTGAAGATATAAAAAACTTCATCAAGTATACTACATACAGTTTATTACATTCTATTTGAAGTTTGTTTTAATTCTGTTTGTGTAAATTTGATTCGGTTTGAAGAAATAAAATCTTCACCGATTATTAAAGTGTTCTGTTATTTCCTACGACAGAAATGGGAGACCAAACTCCAAATTTGAATGCTACTGCTACTGTTACTGCCACACCAGCCCCCGTGGTTGGTTCTACGAGCAATGCTGCGTCCTCCAGTCGTACTGCACCAGCACCGGCTCCGGCAGAGAAGCCCGGAAAATTCACCGGGATTGATTTCAAACGATGGCAACAAAAGATGTTCTTCTATCTAACTACTTTAAGCCTTCAAAAGTTTATTAAGGAGGATATTCCGGTTCCGCCGGAATCAACACCTGAAAATGAACGATTTGTTGTAATTGAGGCGTGGAAGCACTCAGATTTTTTGTGCAAGAATTACATTCTTAGCGGACTGGAGGATGATCTTTACAACGTCTATAGTAATGTGGGAACATCAAAAGAACTATGGGATGCGTTGGAAAAGAAATATAAAACAGAAGATGCTGGCTTAAAGAAGTTTATCGCTGCCAAGTTTTTGGACTACAAAATGGTAGATGGCAAGTCTGTTGTCACTCAAGTTCAAGAGTTGCAGGTTATCATCCATGATCTCCTCGCTGAAGGTTTGGTGATTAGTGGGGCGTTTCAAGTTGCGGCAGTGATAGAGAAGTTGCCTCCTTCATGGAAGGACTTCAAAAATTACTTGAAACATAAGCGAAAGGAGATGACATTGGAAGATCTCATCGTCCGGTTGAGAATCGAGGAAGATAACAAGGCAGCGGAGAAAAAGGCAAATGGGAGATCAACCATAGGGGGAGCACATATAGTTGAAACTGCCCCAACTAATATGAAAAAGAGGAAAAAGGCATCGGGACCAAGGAACTATCCCAACAAGAAGAAATTCAAGGGAAACTGCCATAATTGTGGAAAAATCGGACACAAAGCTGCAGACTGTCGTGCTCCGAAAAAGGAAAAGAAGAAGGGTCAGGCTAATATGGTTGAAACAAACGAGGAGGTTGATGACTTGTGCGCTATGTTGTCCGAGTGCAACCTAGTGGGAAGTCCGAAAGAGTGGTGGATTGACTCTGGCGCCACTCGCCACATTTGTGCTGTTAGAGAAGCCTTTGCTTCATATGCTCCCGCCGGGCCCGACGAAACAATATATATGGGAAATTCTGCAACGGCCAAGATTGAAGGTTATGGAAAGATACTGCTGAAGATGACCTCTGGCAAGGTGGTGACTCTCAACAACGTCTGTCATGTTCCTGAAATTAGGAAAAATCTTGTATCTACCGGACTTCTAGTGAAAAACGGTTTTAAATGTGTTTATGTTTCTGACAAGGTTGTAATAAGTAAGAACGAAATGTACATAGGAAAAGGCTACCTCACAGAGGGCCTTTTCAAACTGAATGTAATGGTTGTTGCTAATAATAATAAAGTTTCTGCTTCGTCTTACTTGCTTGAGTCAAATGATTTATGGCATTCACGTTTAGGACATGTCAATTATAGAACCTTGCGAAAAATGATTAGTTTGGAAGTATTGCCTAAGTTTGAATGCAATCAATCAAAATGTCAAATCTGTGTTGAATCTAAGTATGCTAAACATCCTTATAAGTCAGTTGAAAGGAATTCAAGTCCTTTAGACTTAATCCATACAGATATTTGTGACATGAAGTCAATTCCATCTCGCGGTGGAAAGAAGTATTTCATAACTTTTATTGACGATAGTACGCGGTATTGCTACGTTTATTTACTTAATAGTAAAGATGAAGCAATTGAAGCGTTCAGGCAATACAAAACTGAAGTTGAGACTCAACTTAACAAAAAGATTAAAATGATAAGGAGTGATAGGGGCGGTGAATATGAATCTCCTTTTGAACAAATATGTTTGGAATATGGCATTATTCATCAAACAACTGCTCCTTACTCGCCACAATCAAACGGAATTGCGGAAAGAAAAAATAGAACACTGGAAGAAATGATGAATGCCCTGTTAATAAGTTCTGGTTTACCCCAGAACTTGTGGGGGGAAGCCATTCTAACAGCTAGCCGAATACTCAATCGAGTGCCCCATAGCAAAACAAAATCTATTCCATACGAAAAGTGGAAAGGAAGGAAGCCCAATTTGGAATACTTCAAAGTGTGGGGGTGTTTGGCCAAGGTGCAAGTTCCTAAACCCAAAAGGGTAAAAATAGGACCTAAAACCGTTGATTGTGTTTTCATAGGATATGCCACAAATAGTAAGGCATATAGATTTCTGGTTCACAAATCAGAAAATCCCGACATTCAGGTGAATACGGTAATTGAATCAGATAATGCTGACTTCTTTGAAACCATATATCCGTATAAAAAGGAATGTGCGTCGTCTAGCAAAGAATCTAAACGACCTCGGGAAGAAATAAAGGAAAACATTCCTGATGAGGAAAATCCAAGACGTAGCAAACGTCAAAGGACGACTACTTCCTTTGGACCAGAATTTTTAACATTTTTGTTGGAAAATGAGCCTCGAACGTTCAACGAAGCTACGTCTTCATCGGAAGCTCAATTTTGGAAAGAGGCAATCAATAGTGAGATAGAATCCATATTGAACAACCATACTTGGGAATTGGTTGATCTTCCTCCAGGGAATAAACCTTTAGGTTCCAAATGGATTTTCAAGCGGAAAATGAAAGCTGATGGCACTATTGAAAAATATAAGGCAAGACTAGTTGTTAAAGGGTTTAGACAACGAGAAGGTCTTGATTACTTTGATACATACTCGCCGGTAACGAGGATTACATCTATTCGGGTGTTAGTAGCATTAGCCGCCGTGTACGGTCTTGAAATCCATCAAATGGATGTGAAAACAGCCTTCTTAAATGGAGAGTTGGAGGAAGAAATTTACATGGAACAACCCGAAGGGTTTGTAGTTCCAGGGAAAGAGAAGAAGGTATGTAGACTTGTTAAGTCTCTTTATGGACTAAAACAAGCACCAAAACAGTGGCATGCAAAATTTGACCATACGATGCTGTCAAATGGATTCAAGATAAATGAATGTGATAAATGTGTCTACATTAAGAACACTCCGAACCACGTCGTCATTGTTTGTTTATACGTGGATGATATGTTAATAATGAGTAACAACATTGCTAACATAAATGCTACTAAGCGCATGCTTGCTAGTAAGTTTGATATGAAAGACTTAGGAGTTGCCGATTTAATTCTGGGAATTAAAATCCATAAGACTCCTCAAGGTCTAGCATTGTCTCAATCTCATTATATTGAAAAAGTACTTGAAAAGTTCAAGTATTTGGACTTTAAAGTTGCAAAGACGCCAATTGATATGAACCTTGCTCTTGCAAAGAATAAAGGTGAAAGTCATTCTCAATTGGATTATGCCAGAGTGTTGGGAAGTTTGATGTATATTATGAACTGTACGCGACCTGATATTGCGTGTGCTATAAGTAAACTAAGTCGCTACACGAGTAATCCCGACCAAAATCATTGGCTGGCAATGAAACGAGTTTTGGGGAATTTGAAACATACTCAAAATTTTGTTTTGCATTATAACAGGTATCCTGCAGTTATTGAAGGATACAGTGATGCAAATTGGATCACCGGTTCAACTGAAACTAAATCCACAAGTGGATACGTTTTTACTATAGGTGGAGGAGCAGTGTCTTGGAAGTCATCCAAACAGACATGTATCGCCCGCTCTACAATGGAATCTGAGTTCATAGCTCTAGACAAAGCCGGTGAAGAAGCTGAATGGCTCCGGAATTTCTTAGAAGATATTCCATTTTGGCCCAAACCGTTGGCTCCTATATGCATACATTGCGATAGCCAAGCGGCAATAGGAAGAGCCGGGAACGTTATGTACAACGGAAAGTCTCGTCACATACGACGAAGACATAATACCGTTAGACAACTACTCTCTAGTGGAATTATCACAATTGACTATGTTAAGTCAAGAGATAATGTGTCGGATCCACTAACTAAAGGCCTAACTAGAGAAGTGGTTGAAAGATCATCGAGGGGAATGGGACTATGGCCGAGGACAAGTCATCGTGGCGGTAACTCTACCTAGAAGACATGAGATCCCAAGATCTAGGTTCAAAGAGATCAAACAAAGTCATTGATGACGGTTCAACATTGTCACAATAACTTTTTGGTCCATTCTCGTGATGAGACAATGTTCAGTACCAGGATAAAGCATTAAGGCTTTTTAATGGTTTCTAAGTTTGATACGGGGTATATCAAATAGTGTATCTACGGGATGACACATTTAGGAATCACCTATGTAAGTGTGAAGTGTAAGCCGCTTCAAGGAGAACTCTGTAAGGCCAGCTCTCTACGCACTTATGAACCAGGAAGTGTTCATGGCTGAAACGAACAAAACAATGAGAACCAAAAACGGTTAAAGGGTTAATTGTGTGACATGTGGTTGTCTAGGTATACACCAAAGCTCGACGGTTCAAAGATATCAAATCTACCGATTGACCTAGTATATCCGACATATGCTCACTACGGAAAGTTCAAAGAGAAATCTACTTATCCAGATGCAATTAATCCTTGCTTACGAATCACACAGTTTTTTGTCATGCATGTTTTTCATCATATAGCCATTCCCCATTCATGTGGGGGATTGTTAAAGCTAGTTAATGATTAAAGCTAGCTAAGTTGGTGTGAATGAGAAATGGAGGGAAGAAGACAATAGAAGGAAAATGAAGTTTCAAAGCAAAGTTCCTTTGAAAAAGAGCTTTGTACCACATTGGTGGTAGAAAGGGAAAGTTATGTGCTTATATTAGAAAGCACTTCTTCTAGCTCTTAAAGGGTTAAGAAGAGGGACTCCCCTCGCGCCGTCGTCGTCGCTCGGCTCGGCTTCGGCTTTGGATTTGGATTTGGATTTGGATTTGGTCAAATGATCTGATTGATTGATAATCTTTTTGGACCAAATTTATTTAAAATTCAATCTTCATTTTCTGAAATTATTTTTAATTCCCGTGGGAAAAAAAAAATATTAATTTGTTAACTGTAAACTTCCCAACGTTCTTATTTTTCAGAAAAAGGCATGGCCTTTCCCGAACAGGCACCAAGCCTTTCCGAACAGTCACAATTCGAGGCTATATAAACTGAGGCAATGCCTCATTTTCGAGTACTGAAAAAAAAAAAAATATTCGTGCATTAAAAATTCTGCATTCTTTTCTGCAAACTGAAACATATCGAGTCATAGTGTGATTTCGTTCCCGAATTTGAGTTCGTCGAAGTCGTAGGCGTTTGAGGTACCGCCACTCCTACGACAGGTATATCCGTTATATCCTGGGAGGAAATAATCCACAACCTCGGGTACAGTGAGGGGGTTAAATTCCTTAAGGACACACAGTGAATTCTGTGGTCTCGGATTTCTTCATTTCTGTGATTTTTTTTTTTTAACGTTACATACGTTCTGGTTTTTGTGTCTCTTCTTCTTACTGGTTTCCAGTTTCTCGTTGCTTTGAACACGGACAATCGATAACAATAACTGACTTCATCTAACTTAATGTAAATATTGAAGCACCAATAAAAAATTTACCTGTAATTTCATCCAATCAAAAAAGTCTCTAACTTGTCGCCAACCCTTCTGTTCTTTGAGCACAACACACATCTCTCTAAAAGTAAGCTTAGTAACAAAAGAACCCATCACTTCCCTCATATCATATGATCCTTCAGCTTTACCCGAAAGACTCCTTACTCTCTTAATAGCCGCAATCACATGCTTACCGTACAAATGACCATTTCTATCGTCTTCCAAATACCGCACCATCTGTTCAGGGGTCCGCTTAATCCACTTAGGAGTCATAGCTTGTGAGCCTTGGTTTCGTCTCAACGCGCTTAAGTATTGAGCTTTAGCTTTGATAATGCGACGAGCGTTGTCATCGGAAAGTGGGTTCTTGGCGTGTTTTGATTTGGGTTTTGGTTTGTTTAGGTTTCTGTCGTTGCCGTCGCTGAGTGTCCATGGGTCTGGTGTAATGGAGCAGAAGAATATTGTGGGTTTTGGTTTGGGTTTTCTGGTGGGTTTGTGAGATGGGGTTTTCAGTGGAGTTGAGCAGAGAAATGAAGAATGCAGAGCTTCCATTAATTGATTTGGAAGTTTGAGAGGATTGGAGAAGTAGGGGATAGAGCAGGCTGTTCAGTGGAAAGAAGAAGGAATGGATAATGGCAGTTTAAAAATATCGCAGCTATTGTATCCAACACTTGTTTCCCCTTCAGTTTAAACGAAATGACACTTAAACTTATTGGTTTTTTTAAAGTCAAAACATAATTTTTTTATTTTCATATTAAAATATTATTTTTTTCATAATCAATAAATACATCTCACAAGAAATTATATAAGCATATATATATATATATATATATATATATATATATATATATATATATATATATATATATATATATATACTCATCTAGTCATCAAATGACCAATTGATATCTTGCATGTCAACAGCGTGAAAACCCTAAATTTCATTCCGTATGAAACACCCTCCCCCCCCCTCCCACAATTTTAACTTTTCTTTGACGAAACTTTTCCATATACATTCTAGAATTTTGATGATCGAAGAAGGTGAAGAATATAAAAAGTGAGGGGAACATATGTAAATCCCATAGGCCCTCATATGTAAGGCCCTTCTCGTCATTATGAACTCTCTATAAGTTCGAAAAATTTCCTCGAGAATGCCACAAATCTGCTCATTGCCGAATATAATCCTAGGGTTTACAGTAACCATCAAAGTTGTCATTTCCTCACCGTTAAGACCCGCATTGCTATTTTTATCAAAATTCTAGAAGATCCTTTTCATCTTCTCTGATTGCTAAATTCTAGAATCTTCAACATTCTTTTCACTTTCTTCGACATTAAAAAAGGAGTTGTCTATGATAGTAAATATGGCCGAGCTTCGTTTGATCCAAGTGACACAAAACTTAGCTTCAACTCTACAATGACAAAATATACAACTTCACACAATTTTTACGGTCTGAAAAATGAAAAAGAAAATTTTAAAATGGAGCTTCAAATTTTACAAGGAGGAATGGAGCTTCAAAATTATTAAAATGGAGGAAGGGATATTTTAGAAGGAATAAATAATAATACAATTAAACACAATTCATTTTGTATTGTTCGGTGTTAGAAAAGGGGTTTTCACGTTCCTGTACTTCGTGTTCTTCACGTGAGCAGCTGATTAGGACCGATTGACGCCACATTGGCATGGTCAATGGTCAAATGTATTTATTAGTTACGGAATAAATTCGAGTGTTCAAATTGAAAAATAGAAATTTTATATGCGGCTTTAAAAAACCCGACAAGTTTAAGTGGCCAGAAAATCATTTCGCCTTCAGTTTATAATAACGGGTGTGTAATAGGCTAGGTCATCCTGTTTCCTGACCGGCCCATACTGGTTAAAACAGAGCCCTACCGGTATAAGGGGTTAGGTTGGGATGGGTTATAGGGGTAGGGAGTTTTGGCCCGCTCACATTTGGTCAATCAGTTAATCGGATCGATCAAACTCGGGCAACGCAAATTATTATTCAACCGATTAACCGGCCCGATCCGGCTTGGCCCAGTTTAAAAGCTATATTCTATTATTATTTTATTTATTTTTTAAAGTTTTAGAGTCTAAGGCAATACAAAATCTTTGAATTACTCTTTTTTCGTTAATTTACTTGTTGTTAAATATAAATCTTTCAATTTATTAGTTTAAATCTTAAAATAAAAGTAAAACTTGCAATTTATAAGTGTAACTTTTTTTTCATCTTTATATTTTAATTTTATATTAATACACAAAATACAAAAAAAATAAAAAAAATACTAAACATGTCCGGCTCGACCCCTCGTATCTGTAACCCTTACGGTTTATTTTTTATCCGAATGAACCGAACAAATTAAAAACCCAATAAGTCCCACTCCGTAATCTACCCAGACCGCAACCCATACGGTTACTAATTTTTCCTATCCAATCCGAACCGATCCATCCGCTAAATACACATAGTTTATATCAGTTTTCACTCTACAAAAAGCAGACTACTTAATTTATTATAGAAAGTATTTATATCAAAATATATTTTTAGAATATACAATTGGGGAAACTTCCTATTTTGTGTTTGATTAATCTTTCCCAAAGGAGTTTGTAAGGGTCAATTTACTAATATTGATATAAAAATATGTTTTGACACGAAAAGACAAGTGAATATTGAGAGTTACATATTTTTTTTAATTTTAGAAGGGTCAAGCAAGGTAATCGGTTATTTCTCACCAGCACAAACATACTCATAGGTCTTCTCCCACTTTATTAACTAAAATATTACTAATGTAAAAGACCTTGTTTAAAACTCGTTTTTTCCTTCTGGAGAAGCTATAACATTCTCTTATATCGGTGGGTTGATCGACATGATTCCGAGCCTTATTTTGAGGTCTTCTCCCCCATTTTTTTTCGGGAGAACTTTAGCATAGTCAGTTATTTGCATAACATTCTTTGTTTGCTCCATCATATGGTGTGACCTTATGGATGAAGCGTTCAATAATTTTAACCGAATTTTTTACAATCTTTAGCTCAATGAACAACGCCGGGCGTTATGTGTTCTACTGTTGGAATATTATAACTTTCATCTTCCTTTGGAGGTTGAACGATGTTTAAAGTGTTCGAATGATATAATTGGCAGTTAAATATTGGCAATTTAACAATAATAATATGTATATCACAATATATTTTTTTCTTTGTCTACATCAACATTTATATTAAAATTTTATTTTCATTCTTTGTATATAAATAATATTATTCTTTGTATATCGATAATATAAAATTATATATATAATTATTGCTACTTTTATATTAATATATATCACAGTAAAAATATTGTATTATTTATGAGCCTTATATGAAAATTACTCCTAAAAATAATTAAATAAAGAATTTTAGTGAATAAATAGCCCGACCACAAAACATGGAATTTAAATTAAAATTTGAATTAGACTGACCAATATTGCAAAATTAAAAAAGGAATTTTTATTTTTCTATACTATCTATGGAACTTTATTACCCTCAATATTTAGGGTTTGTGATAATTACATTTCATTATACTAAATTACCATTTATATACCATAATTTAAATTAGGGATATAATTAAGGGTGCGTTTATATTAAGCATAATTATAGGACTGTAACTTCCCACTTCTTCCCCCCCCTCCCCCCACCCTTCCGAGCTTCTGTTTTGAATTCCACTATTGACCATAATTAAAAAGCTTTGAAGCTTTGAAGCTTTGAATTTAAATTTGAGCTTTCAAAAATCATTATTTGTTTTGATTGGGTGTTCTTTTAAATAATTTGGAATATGTTTAGGAGTTTATATCTCAATTTTAAAGGGTTTTGGTGAAGATTTAGACTTGGTTTTGGCTAAATTTCAGATTGATATTCGAAGAAGAAGACATATTTTCATAAATTGTAGATAAATTATAAAATTGTAGATAAATTGTAGGTTGGGAAGACTAATACTTCTACAAATCTTTACAATTATGCAGCTTCGAGGTCTTGTTTCCATTGTGAATTTTGAATTGGAATAAATCAATTCCAGATTATGTGGTTGATTTTGCGCGCGTTAAAAATGGTAAATTATGCCTAAATAACGAATGATATATAAATTATAAATAAACTATAAATTGAGCGAGTAATATATACATACTATATACATATTTGATAATAAAATTTCATAGTGCCCTCTCTTTGATGTTAGAGAAAACCTCACTCCCTGCTTCAAAAACCAGCCGCGCCACCCCCTTTACCTCTGGATTTTCTCTCATACACAGGAAACAGCCACCATCACCAAATCTTTAAGATTGCTAACAGTTCTCCCACTTCAGATCTTCTTTCTTTAAAAATTAAAAACAAAAAAGAAGTATTCAACGCACACCTACAGAGATACACGCGCACACACATAGATAGCGAGAAAGCGAGGGAAAATTTGGACAGAAAATTCTGGCAGCAGTTCTGAAAAAGAGAATGATTGAGAGCCAAGAACAGAGGCCTCGAATACATCGAAGTTGATTGATTGGAGTTGCTATTCGGGGTTGGTCCGTTCGAGTTGCGTTCGTTTCCAATTTAGCCGTAGAATTTGGTTTATCTTGCTCGTGTAATTTCGCTTAAAATTTCAGTCAATCAAAGCTCCAATTTCCAGGTTCATATCTTTTCATTTCTTGTGAACTTCGTGGTGAAATATGATATGAGCCTACTATATAATTTTAAAGTGTTTGTGATTGTGTTCAATATAGAGCTTAGTTTTTTTTTTTATCTACTAATTTGAGTGCTTTAGCTGGATATTATAGTTTGTTTAAGGAGTCCTGTTTTTCTCTTTATTTCCAGCCATCTTGGAAGCAGTAACGTATTTAGGACCATATTCTGCTATGAAGCCTCGTCTCCTGCCCAACTCTTCTTCGTTTCATTAGTTTAACTTGTCATGTTCTCATTTTTGTTTTCTTTACTCATATTACGAGGCATTACCATTTGTAGTAGTATCACCTTCTGTCCTGAGCATGTAGTAGTAGCATCAGTTTATCAAAATTCCCTTTGCCAATTTTCTAGTTTTCTTTAGATATATTCTATGTTAACTTCTCCGAATTAGGCCACATTTCTTGTTTGGTTAGTGCAACTCTTAACTTTCGAATGGGCTCATATTATATTTAATCAGTTTTTTAATAATTGTCTCATTTAGTTCTCTGATTGTTTAAGTGTTCCTTTGAGGACCTTATTTGTTTGGTTGTGCTGTGATGTAGTTTGAGTAATCAGGAATTAATGTTTGGAAACAGTCTTGGAGTTGCTTTAATTTTGAACAGTCATGTATTAATATTTGCGGAAGTTGCATTTGATAATGTTGACAAGCAATCAATGTATCATTAGGCCAATATAGCTGAAACACTAATTGAGCCTCTAGAATACAATCACCACTATCCTAAGTAACGAAATGCGTGGTTATTCCAACAAATGAATTCCATAATTTGGGATCGTCACATGTAATCTTTAACTGTAGATAAGTAATTGAATCTTATGAACATTGTAGCTTGCGGCGCAATTTATAATAAAATATTGTGAGTATGGGTACGGTTCCCGTGGCTTCGTCATGATACGTAATTCTCAATTCAGGTGTGCATTTCATATGACCCGACCACAACTTCAAACATTAATAAAAAATAAACATGTCGTAAATCGCGGCTACATTTCACGCGGTTTGCAATGTGTACCAAAACAACAAGTGTATGCATCATTACTTGTTCAAGAAATAATTCCATAAATAAATAAAAGCGGTTATAAAGTTAAAAATGCAAAATAGATTTTAAACATATATTAAATCAGATAGTTAAGCCAATTATTAATAGTTGAGCGACCGTGCTAAAATCACGATACTTGGGAGTCCTCCACACTTTCTCCTGAGTTAACAAAATTCCCTTACCCGGTCTTTTGTGTTCGCACACCATAAATTAGAGTCAATTTTCCTTGATTTAGGATTTAAAATAAATCGATGATGTGGGATAACATAAATTATTCCAAGTGACGACTCTGAAATTAATAAATAATTCCATTTCGATTTATGCCATTTTAATTGAAAAAATTCCCTATACCCCCTTTCGGGTAAAAAGGAGGTGTGACAATTTGTATATCACGGTGTATAGTACATCGAATATGGGTATACAACTATGACATGTTAGTGAACTAGAGTTCTCAATTTGCAATTTGTTACACAAAGAAGGAAAATAAAATTTTCATAAATTTTTTGATATACACATTATTATTATGTTATACACAATGATATACAAATAATATAATTATTAATTATTGATCAAAAAAAGGAAAATAATTTTTTGATATAGCATATTTAAGCAAGTTATAAAATATAAAAATAATTAATATAATTGTGGGAGTAAATAATATTTTGATATATAAAGAAAACTAATGTTTGATATACACAAAGAATAAAAATAAACTTTTGATATGTATTTGGTATACACATGTCCGATGTGCTATACACTATGATATACAAATAATATAATATTTTTATTGAGATATATATCGATATAAAGGCAGCAATAACTATGTGTATTATTTTATATTATTGATATACAAAGGATAATATTATTTATATACAAAGAATGAAAATAAAATTTTAATATACATGTCGATATAGATAAAGAAGAAAAAAAAGTGTTGTGATATACATATTATTATTGTGATATATATTTATTAGCTACGTTCTATAACTAGGGCTATTTTCTGCCAATTATATGAGTATGTTGTTATATCATGCCAAAACCCCATTCCTCTTTCTCTAAACAGTTGAAGTTCTTAAAGGCCAACGTCTAGGCCCAAGAAAATATTGGGCTGGTCCACTGAATACCGGCCCGTATACTGCTCTCTCCAAAAATGTAAAAACCCCCAAAAGGCAACAAACCATCACTCACGCACTCTCTCTCTCTCTCTCTCTCTGTAGATTCTCTCTCCGACCTGCAACAACAAACTATTCATCTCTCTCTATATATATTAGAAGCGCACATATGCGCTTGTGTACGTGAAGTGCTGTACGTTGTTGTATTGTTAGGGTTTTCTAGGGTTTCATTTCACAGATTTTCATCTTAGATTACTTAATGCATATCTTTTTAAATTCTCGACAATCATGAGCAGTGTTTGTTTCTGTACATTCTGTATGAGAATTTCATTTCTGTAAATCTTTTAGATGTTGCATTGGTTGTTTCTGTTTATATGCTCATTCGTTTCTTCCTGATGGTTATATACATACTATGTTACTATATAGGTGCATGAAACAATAAATTGGTAGTTTTTAAGTGCAAGGATAATAGAATACTAGGTTCTTGTCTATTTTAAATGGTATTGGTTTTGATCGTAACAATAATTATTGTCAGTTAGATAAGAGTGGTTTCTTTTACAGACTTTTGGAATTATTTATACGTCAAACAAGCAATGAATAGGATGACCATTTGTGTGATTTTTAGATCATCCAAATAGATTTTTCGAAGCGGAAAATTTCGATAGGCGCTGTTGTGGGAATGGGTATCCAACAATTGTATTTTGGTTCGAACAAGGCTAGTAGAAAGTACACACAGTTCCCTAGTGGTAGAACCACATCTTGTAGGTCAATCTGCTTGTGATGTCCTTGAATCATTGATTTTATGAGCATAGATTGGGAATTAGCGTAATCTCAGTTCTTTGGAAGCATAATTTTCCCTGTCGCTTTAGCTATCCTGTAAAAACTACTCTTGTTTATGGGCAAGAGATTGATGGGCAGTTGCTGAAATTTCTTGTTGAGTACAATCGTAGAACAAAAGAATTCACCTAGCTATTGTAAAGATTAGTTGCCTTCAAAATTTGTATTTCTGGTGTAAAGAAAATATAGTTGAAAACTTAGATCAGTTTATGGATTTTATAGGTGTTTTGGGAATGCAACTGATGCAGCTATACTGTAACTTGTAATTTTTTGGGTATCTTCTTGGTCCTCCTTTAATGAAACCTTTACCTTATCCAAAAAAAATAAAATAGTAGAGCATTATAGTAGTGAAATTTGGCATTTTCCTTTGCACTTTATCCTTTTTAGCCAACACCATTAAACCGATTATTCACTTGGTCAAAGCAAAAGTTTGATGCTCTATCTTTTGATTAGGAAGAAACTGACCATGGTATTTAAAGAAGAAAATACTACGCTTTAAAAAAAAATTACTCTTTAGAAGTTTTCATGACAGTGAAAATTATGGATTTTATCCATTCATCTTTTATAGCGTCTTCTTTGTCACTTATCTCTTTTTTCTTCATTAAAAGGCTTTACAGGCATTAACTAAGAGTAGAGGTGGAGCTATGATTTCAACTTTATGGGTTCTGGATTAGAATGACGACTTCAAGTGCTAATAATTGGGTTCCTAATTTAAAATCTGTTCATATTTGATGAAAATTATAATACAAATACACGGTTTGAGCAAAAGCTATTGTGTTTGAGCGTTTGGCCTAACCCGTGGCCGGGATTCTAGCTCCACCCCTGGCCAGGAGTAATGTGAAAAGGCCCTCTTACTTCACATTGTTACGATGAAAGCTTAAATGAGTTATTATATAAAAGAATCTAGTTGACTCAAAAAAGGTTGGTTGTATTCTGTTATTTCACTTTTGGTGCAAAGAGTAGTATGTTGATGAAGCTGAATCACTCCTAGAAGTCATAGAATCCCTGTAAGCGGAACATGATATAGTTTTTCTGAATTATGCATCTTTGGTAACTTGTAAATATGGTATCCAGCACTTTGTACTGCTGATTATTATATTGTTACCTCTTCCAAAAATAAAAAGAAGGCTGGTTGTGTCACATGAATTAGTTCGGAAGAGAAATTGTATTGTTCTGAATTATAGGTCTATTTTCAGGTAACATGGAGAAAGGTATTCACCCTCAAATGCGGTGGATATCCTATGTGACACAAAGTGGACGATTGATGCATGTTATGATGACCAAAATACACCAAACAAGCAAGGTTTATCACATTAGGGCAAGGCGTCAAATGGCTCAAAGTATTGGTCAGATTGCAAAATTTAAGCGCCGGTATGGTGAGAAGGAGGAGGGGGAGGTGGAGAAAGCAGAGAAATGAAGGTTTAAGCTGGAAAAAGAATAAATTACCAGTCTTGGGCTCTCTGATGATTTTGTGGATGAATTCATCCTTACCTTTTCCCTCTTCATTTCGTCTTAATTTTTCTGTTTAAGGAATGAATACCGGTCTTGTTGTATGCTGTCACCCCTTTGAATGTTTGTTAAACGTTAGTGAAGAAACATTAGCTCATCCTACTGTCAGCGTCTCCTTGTTTGAAAGTATTTTATGAGGTTTTTAGAAACTTTAGTGTCTCTATCTTCTTGTTTGGAATTATTGATGCTTCTTCTTATGGTTCCGGTGTACTTTTTTTTTTTTGTAGTAAATTCCTGACTTAACTTTAAAGAAAAGGAGAAATTAAACTGTAGGAAGTAGGTAGCATGTTTGGGTATCTCCCTCTGTTGTTGCTTGCCTTCAGTAAGCTATAGGACAAAGCTGTTATAGTGTCGTAGTCACATGTTTTATTGTTCCAAAGGTGTACACAATAATATGATTGTTGCTCAAAATTGAACGTCATTCTCATTTACCTGTTATGAACAGTTTTATGAGATCTTTTTTCTTTTTGTTAACTAAACTACTTTCATTACAAATAGTAGTATGTTCTGCAACTACAAAACCTGACAGTTGAATACTTCTCTTACAATTGTTAGTTTCTTATTCAGCATTTTTATACGGGGAACAGAAAAAGTTTATTTTTGGGATCAAGAGGAAATATTTAATATATCTGCTAGATATCAGTACATAGAGGGACTTTCCACTGGAATATTGCTCCAGCCCCAAGGGAGTAGTTTACAACATATTTAAATGCAAAGGGTGGGGAAAGGGATGTAGATTTGAGTAAACCTGTCTAACGGGTCGGGTCGGACCGGTTCCGGACGGGTGTAAATCGGGACTGGACCGGTCCGGTTACTAAGGGGCCGGGTGGGCTGGATTCGTGGGGAGAGGGGTTGGTCCGTTTGGTTTTTTTTTAAGTTGTAACCGGACCGGACCGGTCTGGATGAACAGTGGATCGTACCGGTTAAATCGGCCCTGTACAACGATAAATTATTTTTTAAATTTTCTGACTTTGTGGGGCCCACAAGACCGTTGGCAACGGTCAAAATTGCTTCAAATCCGTTGGCCAACGGATTTCTTTGCAAAATTGGCCATTTTCTGTTTATTTTCTTATATTTATTAATTTACAATATTAACCATTCTTAAAATCTATAAATACCCTCCCCCTCTTATTCATTTCTTCACTCAAAATTCTTATCTCAATCTCAATTCTCAATTTCTCTCTTCCCTTCAATTTGCAAGATTTCATATTCTAATTTTATAATTTTTATTTGGCTCTCTTTTCTTGAGTTTAATTTACCGAAAATTGTCATTTGGAAATTGAAATTCGAAGTTTGAAGTTCAAAGTTAATATACTTGGTTGATGTTTGTTCGTGGTAACACCGGAATTGCGTAATCAAGTGCTCAATTTATTGTCGAATTCGGTGCACACCCTCCAACTCTTTCTCTTATTTAATATTTTAATTGCATATTTAATTTTAGCTTATACTTTAATTTTTACAATATGTTTAGTGCTGCTAAAAGAGTGTGTAGAAAAGTTACTGGTATGGGTGGAAATAAACAAAGAGTTAGTCATGTAGCTTCCGGTAGTAATAGTAATGACCCAATAGCACATGTTTCTGAATATCGCCTAATGATAATGTAGAGATAGATTATGAACAATTACAAGAAGATTTTGGAATAGAAGATGACATACCACCTACACCTACTAGTGAAAATGTTGGTAGTGTTGGAGTTGGAGTTGCTAGTACTACAAGGGGTAGACCACCAGTGGCTCCGACTTCTAATTGTAAAAGAAGAAGTCCGGTACGGAAATTTTTGAAATAATAGAAGGTACTAATAGAGTTAAGTGCAAACATTGTAACAAAACTTTCAAACATTTGACCGGAATAAATTTAGGGGGGACTGGGACACTTAGTAGACATATAAGATCTGACCATCTCATAGAATGAGACAATAATGGGGATGGAAGTCAAACAACTACTAACCCTACTACTGGAGGTCTAGTAAAATATGATAAAATGAGGGATCACGAGGAATTAGCAAAAATGATTGCTTTGGGTTGTCTACCTTTTTCTTTTGCTTCTTCATCGTTCTTATTATGTATATTCTTACAATCCTTTATTTAAAGGTATCCCGAGAAGTACTTGTAGAGCAGATATCTTTAGACTTCATGGACAATATCAAACATACATACGTTATTTGTTTAGCCACCTTTCTTCTAGAGTATGTCTAACTTTTGATATTGCCCATGATGTTAATGGAAATGGTTATTTGACAATTACATGCCATTGGATAGATGATAATACTTGTATGCAAAAAGGTATTATCGCTTTTAAATATGATGAAGATCAAAGTCGTACTGCTACGTTTATAAGTAGTACTATTGTTGAAGTTGTTGAATTTTATAATCTAAACCAAAAAGTTTTGTGTATGTCTTTTGATAATGCTTCAAACAATAATGCCGCGATTTCAATTTTAAAATTGCATTTGCAACCACCTCTTGATGATATTTTTCATGTTAGGTGTGCATGTCATGTTTATAACTTAATTGTTAAAAGTGGCCTTGATTTATTTTCAGTTGAGATCACTCATGTTAGAAGAGCAGTTGGTGTTATTCAAGGAAATAATAGACAATCTAGAATAAAAGAATTTAAGACTAAGTGTATCAAGTATAACTTACACCTAGATTCATGCCAGACGAAATTGTTACTAGATGGAATTATACATGTATATTTTTAAAATGTTGCTACAAATATAGATTTCCAATAACTGAAGTTGCTAATGCACATTGTACTGATCCTAGGCATATGTTAACAAGTGATACTTGGGAGGTCATTAATGATGTTGTTAAATTTTCACATAAATTTTATACTGCTACTGTTGTGTTTTCTGGCGCATATTACCCCACAGTTACTATGGCTTTAGTACATATAGCTGAAATTTTTTTTTCTACTATCTGAATTTAAGAAGAAAAAAAAGGATGTTGAAAAAATGCAAGCAAAATTCATAAAATATTTCTTTCCAATTCCTCTGATTTACTTAATTGGTGCAGTTTTAAATCCTTCTATTAAAATATCTGGTTGTCACAAATTAATGAATGCTTTATATACTTATATGGAGATTGGAGAAACTGAAACCCCAAATTTATATGATTTTATGAACAAGCTAAATGAATATTTACAACAACTATATAATTATTATGCAAATGAATGTGATAATATTGCTCGTGCTTCTGACAATGTTAATCTCGCTATGCAATGTAGCAGTTCTGCAAATGTGGATGATGAAGAAGGCGTTGATAGTTTTAATATTTTTTCTACATTTTCTAACACTAAAACCAGTGGCAGGAATATTGATGAACTTCAATTCTACTTGCAAAAGCAAAAGGAGCCTCGCACAAAGGAATTTTCACCGTTGGGATGGTGGCATGAAAATGAAAAGCAATTTCATGTTCTTTTGGTATGGCTCGGGACGTGCTGAATGTGCCAATTTCTACTGTTGCATCGGAGAGTACATTTAGCCAAGCAAGACAACAACTCGGAGACACCCGCCACTCATTGGGAAGCAATACTTTGGAAGTTTTAGTATGTTTCAGAGATTGGATTAGATCGGAACGAAGAAATCAAGGAAAGGAAGATGTTGATAGCCCAGAAGACGAGGAACTTGGAGATATATTAATCCATGGAAACCCATCCGAATCTAACACGCCAGAAGAAGGTCAATCGGTTCATATTGATTATGATGAACTTGCTAGGGCGATGCAAAACATTTGAAATTACTACTTTACTAGTTTACTTGTTAGAAAAAATGTAAACATTTCATTTTTTACTTTTTAAATTTGAAATTAAGAAATAAAGTAGCACTTGCAATAAGTGCAATTTTTTCTCATCTTACTTGTATTCATTCAATTATTACAAAGTATTAATATAATTTAATAGTTATACTATACATAATTCCAAAAAAAAAAGTAAAAATATACTAAACCCGGCCCGGCCCCTCAACCCGTAACCCGTATGGTTCAATTTTTTACCCGAACTAACCCAGCTCTACGAACCGTTACTGCGCAACCCGGCCCGGACCGGCCGGCCCGTTAGACAGGTTTAGATTTGAGCTCTTAGAACTTTTTATTTGCTTCCACCCTTAGCTAGTTAGTCAGTTACATGGTTAGCTTCTCTGTATGTGCTTCAGAGTCGGATTACCAGCCTGAGGAGGAGTAACGTGCAATTATCAATGAGGTGAGGAAAATAAACATCACCTAGTTGAAGTGCAGCAACTACTACGTTAGATTCTTTCGAAGTGCTATCTCTGTAGAGCTGTTTGTTTTGCAAATATGTCAATTGTGAAAGGAAGTATCATATAGTAGCCTAAACTACCCCGGGTTACTGATTACCCAATGGGGAACCTTCTGTAATTAATTTCTTGGAGGGAGGCAGCAGAGCTATCTTTATCCTTTGACAATTTGTATATTTCCTTTTTTTTCCTGTAAGCATTATGCATTAGGTAGCTTTTGCAATGAATGAGTTGATATTTAGAAGATCCCTTTTTTTTAAAGAAGTGGTTTTTGATTTCAATTGATCCATTTGTGCCAGAGTCAGAAAGGGGAAATGTTGACCTTAGTAGTTATTATTAGAAAGTAAAGTTGGTTTAATCCTTCTGATGCAAGACGGAGGCTCATAAATTGATGTAATTTGTCTGGCCAGAATTTTTTTAACACACTGCACTCTGTAAAAATATGTTCTCATTGACATATTTGGCTTTCTTCCCCGATTACGATGCCACTTTCTTTTGGTGAATTTCCACGCTACTGCCGCAGAAGTTACCATTCATAAAGAAACAGGAGAGTGTATTGACTAGCTCTAACAAACAGGCTCAGTTATGAGCTCTTTAAGAACATCTTTAATCCCAAAGATCAATAGTATCCACAAAATTGCATGATACAAACATATAACCACTAACATGAACTATAAGAACCACTAACATGATACAAGCCATTGTTAACTTCCAGGAAAGTAGGGAAAGAACCAAAAAAAAAAAAAAAAGAAAGGCATATTGCCCATCAAGCAGTCCGCTAAATGATTCTAATGCCCCTAGCTTACTCCACCATTACATCTGCGGAAGCTTCTGTAGCTTTTTTATTAGAATTCCTTTTTCCCTTTCCTGTAACGCATGGATTTGTAGTCAGTAAGCGAAATTAACAAAGAATCCTAGTTCAAATAAGAATGTAAAATGGCAACTCTATAGGAACTTGCCTTTCTTCTTCAATTGCTTCAGTTTAAGTTTTGAGCTCTTCATGGAAAATTTAACAGGTGTTCTATTGGCATCTTGAGTTTTCCCTGAATTCATTAGGAAAATCCGAAAATTTCCATCAGTTACATGGATCAGCCCCTTTCAAGGAGAGGACAGAACAGAAAATAAAGCAGATATAACAACCACCAAACAAATCATTGAACTTTTAACATTTTCACATAGGAAGCAACCTATTCATATAGGAAACATTAACTACACTTGTAAACACAAAGAGTAAAGCAACAAAAAGATAACTCTTTCCTACTAAACTAGCAACCTCAGATCAATATGACTAGCAACAACATTATAGCTCTCACCCTAGAACGGATCCAAGTTGTAAAGTCACAAGGTTCTTAATTCTAACTAGTTCGAGTCAGGGGCAAAGCTAGTCAGTGATTAAAAAAGCGCTCGCTTCCTCGCTTTAAGCGAGAAGCGAAGCGAGGGGTGAAGGGCAGCGCTTCAGGTAATAGAAGCGACTCTGGTACGAAAAGGCGACCACTTCTCTATAAAAAGTGAGAAGCAGTGAAGCGAGAAGAAGCATTAGAAGCGTTCGCTTCTATGTTTAAACTTAACTCAAGCCCTATTTTATTTAAAAAGGAGGTTTCTAAACCGTAAACACTGTCTGGACTTCTTCAACAGCCACGAGACTAGGGTTTTTCTTCAACAACAACAGTGATTTTCTTCTACTCTTCTTCAACAACTTCTGATTTCTGAAATAATCTCAAAGCATCAACTATGGTTGTTCTTCTTCTTCTTCAACAGTACAGGTATGTTCTGCTTCTGCACTTCTGATTTTCAGTCTTCTTCTTCTTTCTAAACGTCCAAAAAGCAGTAAAATGTTGGCGAATTTTTTTTAGAAAATTTCTGCCCAATTTTTATATCCTTTATTCTTAATTCTTATTGCCTTTTTTATGTGTTATGTAGTTGATCTTTTTAAATTCTGCTTCACTTAAAAAAGTGAGTGCTTCGCTTCTCGCGAAATGGGAGTTGTCGCTTTTCGCGCTTCGCGCTCTTCACAACACTGGAGCTAGTAAGAGGAATTGAATCCCCTTCGTCAAAATTATACTGTGCAAATAGGGTAAATATACAATCTTTATAAACTTTTGAACCCTGTTAACATAAGCAAAATTCTAGGTAGTGATAAAGAGGGATCAAAAGTTGCTTTAGGTCAAAGTTTAAACCTCAACTATTGCCATTCTAGCATTTTTTTTCTTCGAATTCCTTATATAAATTACTCGTTCTACCAGTGGCTCGAATAGGAAATGTCATTGCACCCACTGCTCTCTTGAAGCAGCAGGTTCAGATCATCTATTTTGTAATGAATTTTCCACTCTCTCATGCGCGCGCGCACAAAAAAGCTCATAAGCAAAATGCTGCGGGTCCGAACCCTCTGCTTAAACACTAGGTCCGGAGAATCAGCTACAGCAGTAAATAACTTACCATCAGCAGCATCAGCTACAGCAATCTCCACATCCTGCATTGTAATCACCCCTTTTTCTATAGCTTCCTTATGCTCCTGTTTCACATCATTCAAAAGCGTGAAATCACAAATTTTCATCTTTATATACAAATAGAAATTAAAATAAGAGAAGGAACAAATATTTATTAGAGAATACAGACCCTGCGCCATTTCTTGAACAGCTTGCGTTTTCGCTTGCCGGAGATGGGAAGAGGTTGGGTCTTCTGCTTAAGCTTACGGGTACTTGGGTCCCCATGTTTTGCTCTCTTACTCTCTGCGATTACTGCTCTCCTCTTCTTCTGCACCTCGTTAAATTTCACCATGACGTTATCTCGCCTTCACCTTCAATGCTCGTCTTAAACCCTAGTTATTTTCCCCTGCCACTTTATACGTGTACGCCGCCGCTCTACGTTGGCCCGGGTTATGTATCGACCCGGTTCACACGCCTGTTGTATTTTTTGGTTTTGTGTAAATAGTATGTACAACAACAACAATGCCAGGAGTCGTCGTCGTTGTTGTAAATAGTATGTACTGAATAGTGATTTTCGATTAAACACTCAAAAATATATAGTATTTTTTTAATTTCTTCTTTGGTCCTGCTTCATAAAATGTAAATCACTTTTCACAAAAGTTAAACTTGTATGGAGCTTTGTATTAAATTTAGATAAAACTTATATGTAATTGTTAAATTTGTGGAATGAGATCGAAACTAGAAGAGAAACAATCGCAACTAAGAGCAGAGAAGAGAAAAGCAGAGGAAGAAAATGAATCTTCATTTCTTTAATTGACAACTGTACAATAACGTGTCCAGTTTATACAAGTCTAACCACTATACTATTTACTCTGGCTAGTTGACTATAGACTTCTAAACAATGGTTAAGTTTTGTTACACCACTAGTAACACTTATACTACTTTTCTCAACACCTCCTCCCTCGCCCCTCCCCCTTCCCCCCTCAAGAAGCTAGAGAAGGCGAAGATATTCTTTATCCCTAGCTTGGATAATAAGTAGCTATATTGCAGCCTGCCCAAGCCTTTAGTGAGAAGATCATCTTGCTAATCGCCAGTGTTAACAAAGACAATTTGAGTCAACCCCAACTAAATATTTTTACGCACAAAGTGACAATCAATACCTATCTGTTTGGCCTGTTCGTGAAAGATATGATTGGCAATAATCTGAATTGCTGACTTTCTAACACTATAAATAGGATCTGGAGCATGATGATCAACCCCTAACTCTTTAGAAAAACCAATGAGCCAAATAATCTTTGCTACAGTTGAGGCCAAAATCATGTACTCTGCCTCAGTAAAACTCCTGAAAACTGTTGATTATTTCTGGACTTCCATGAAATGAGGGAGTCACCAAACTTCACTAAGTATCTAGTGACATCTCTTCTGTTGTTGGGACATGTTGCCCAATCAACATCGTAGAAAGATGATAGAGATCTAGAGCATTGAGCTTTCATTAACACCATTAGACCAGGGAAATGTTTAACATACCTCACAACTCTGAGGGCAGCTACCATGTAAGATGACTTGGGACTGTGCATAAACTGATTTAAGGTTTGAACTGCAAAGGAAATGTCAGGTCTGGTGATTGTCAAATACAGCAATCCACCAAATAACCTTTGATATGGCCCAGTATCCTCCAGTAGAGTGTCATCAGTTGTAGAACCTCTGTGTGTGTGTGTGTGTTTCTATGTGTCAAACTGTAATGTGGTCAACTGAGCATTCAACTCCGGAGGTGAAGTGACAACTTTGCAACCTGATAATCCCCAAATCAGCTATTAACTCTAAGCTATACTTACTCTCTTATGCGTCAAAATACCCTCTCTACTTCTGGTAAATTCAATTCCTAAAAAATATTTTAGCTCTTCCAAGTATTTGATCTTGAAGCTATTTCTGTGATTTGGTCTCTCATATTAGTTGTAGATTATCTCCATTAATAATAAGGTCATCTGCATATACCAGGACCACTACCAATAGTCCTGAAGTTCTCTTAGGCCTCATTTGTTTTTTAAGATTAAGACATCTGAATCTGAATATCAAGATGTATATTAAGATTACGACATTTGAATCTGAATACACATATGAACATTAAGATGTGTATTAAGATCTGAATACTAAATGATTAAGATTGTTTAATTTTTAATATCTTAATTTATAAACTTTATCTTTATTTAAAAATTAATAAACATAAAATTCAAATGCAATACTAATTAATCTAATATTCTATCAAGAAAATATATATTTTTTTAAAATATGGTAGTTATTGGTGATGATGACTAACCATGGTGCTTGTGAATGCCGGATAGAGGTGGTAGTTATTGGTGGGTTTGGTTGATAGTTGTGGTTTAGGATAGTAACTAGTGGTGATTAGTAGTGGTAATGATTATGGTTGAGGATAGTGATAGTGAATGATGATAGTTAATATTGATAGGTGATGGTGATAGTTGTGATTGAAGAAGGTGATGGTAGTTAATAATATGCAATGCCATTTATGGTTGTTTATGGTGATGAGGTAGTTAGTTGTGGTAGTTGAGGTAGATGAGTGTTGTTTGTATTTGAGAATGATGGGAGCGGGAGTGATGCAGATGATGGGTGGCGGTAGTCGATTATGGTGACAACTATGATTGAGAATGATAGTGGTGGTGGTTGAGTATGGTGGTGGTAGTGGTGACATGGGGGTAGTTGATAACGGTAGACAGTGGCGACAATTAATAATGGATATGTATGATTGCATCTTAATGAAATTAAGTCTCTGTTATGAATCTTAATCATACATATCTATTCAAGACTCATTTGTTTGCACTTAATGGAGATCTGAATCTTAATAATTTAGATCTCAGATATTAAGTGTATTTGTGTTTAATGTCTACATATTAATTATTCATATATTAATCATTAAGTATTTTTTTTACTTCACAACCACTTAATTTGTCTGAATTTGTCTGTATGATTAAGATCTATAATAGAGACTTAATTTCATTAAGATGCTATCACATATTCATTATCAACTGTCGTCACCGCTTATCATTATCAACTACCACCATGCCACCACCACTACCCTACTCAACCACCATCACGCTACCATCATCCTCAATCATAGCCGCCACCATTATCGATCATCACCACTCTAACCACCATCATTCTTACTCATAATCAATATTCATCAACCTTAGCTACCACAACTAATCACTCAATCACCATGAATAACCACAATCGGCACTACCCATCATTATAACCTACCATCACCCACCCACCATCTTCCTCAGTCACAACAACTACTACCACCCGTCAGTATTAACTAAAACTGCCAACCACCAGCATCCTCAATCATAATCTCCACCACTATCAATCACTACTAGCTACTAGCATGAACCACCATCATCAATCAAAACTATCATCAACCACCGCCTCTAGTCGGCATTCACCCGTTAGTTATCACCACCAACAACTATCATATTTTTAAAAAATTATATATTTTATTGATAGAATATTAGATTATTTAGTATTTTATTTGAATTTTATGTTTATTAAATTTCACACAAAGATAAATTTTATACATCCAGATGTTAGACATTAAACAATCTTAATTATTTATTATTCAGATCTTAAGACTTATATTAATATATTCAGATATGTATTTAGATACAAATGTCTTAATCTTAATACACATATTGATATTTAGATGTGTATTCAGATTTAAAGGTCTTAATATTAAAAAAACAAATAAGGCCTCAGACTCATTAAGTAATTGTGAAGTAAGAAGAAAACACACTTAATGATTAAGATCTCAATAATTTAGATTTAGACTTTAAAAAAACGCGCTTAATGTCTAAGATCTGAATGATTAAGATTCAGAACTTCATTAAGTACAAACAAACGAGGACTTAGTGAACAAAGAGTAATCTAGGTGACCCTGTTAGAATCCTGAGGCATGGAGTATTGTAGTGAGTTTGATATTCCATTGTCGAGATGCTTGCTTGAGACCACAGAGGGACTTATGCAATTTACATACAAATGACTTGTTGTTAGAGCCTTCAAATCCAGGTGGAATGTGCATAAACACTTCTTTAGTTAAGTCACCTTGTAAAAAAGTATTGTAAACATCCATTTGTTGGATTGTCCAATGCTTGGTAGCAACTAAAGCAATTACACTTTTGACAGTTACCATCTTCTCTACTGGTGAGAAAGTTTCTTGGTAATTCAACCCTTCATTTTAGTTGTACTCTTTTGCCACAAGTCATGCCATGAACCTTTCAACCTCTCCGGTTGCCTTGTACTTAATCTTATACACCCATTTGCAACCCATGGCTCTCTTCCCTTGGGCAAAAACACTATCTCCCGAGTTTTGATATCCTCCAATGCTTTTATTTCTATTTGAATAGCCTCAATGCATCTTTTATCCTTTTCAACCTCATAGTAACTATTAGGTTAATGTTCAGATGAAAACTAAGATAAGTAGCTTTGGTATTTGGGAGACAAGTGATCATCGCCTATGCCAATAGCTATGAGATATATATAATTATTGGTTTGTGCAACTTTGTCAATTTTGATTTAATCCTTATGCCAGATGGGAGGCATAGAAATCCTGCATGATCTTCAAACATCATCCGTAGGTGGTTCATTTATCTCAGGAACTGCAATTGATACATGAGTTTATGGAAAGGATTGTGGATTCTCTTTGTCTGATCTAAGCATTAGTGCATTCTCTGAAGAAGAGGTATTGGATAAGTTTGATATTGAATCAACAACAGGAGCTAATGGAGGAGGAAGAGAAGACTTTTGATCTACACCATTATGATTAGGAAATGATCTCATATCCAGATCATATAGGAAAGACTAATCAGTCCATACTCTCTGGATTTTGAAAAAAGAGAATATTTCTTCAAAAAATATTACATCTCTGCTGATGAAAAACACATTGTGCTCAAGATAAAGTAGTTTGTATCCTTTCTGAAGTGTTGCGTACCCCAACAACATACACTTCATAGCTCGAGGCACAAACTTATCAGTTTTAGGCAGTAAAGAAGCAAAACACACGCATCCTATAATCTTTATATGAGATAAGAAAGGTTGTTTGTGATACAACAACTCAAATGGTGACTTATTGCCAAGAACACTGGAAGGCACTCTATTGATAATATATACAACTGTCTTAATACAATCTCCCAAAATTTTAGCAGGTAGATAACTTTGGAATCTGATAGCCCTTGTAATTTCTAAAATATGTCTATGCCTTATCTCTACTACCTCATTCTATTGGGATGCGTAGGGACATAAAACTTGATATAGGATCCCATGCAACTAAAACAATTCTCTATAATAAGTATCTAAATATTCACTTCCATTATCTGATCTAAACATCTTGGCAGACTTGCCAATTTGAGTTTTGATCATAGCAATGAAGTTTTTATGAATGAAAACTACATCAGATTTCAATATCAAAAGAAATGTCCATCTAGTGTAATCATAGTAAAAACTTTATTCCATTATATGTAGTACCCTTGTAGGGTCCCGAAACATCCATGTGAATTAGCTAAAAAGGTTCAACACTTCTAGTAGTACTTAGTTGAAATGGCATTCTAGTTTGCCTAACCAAGAGAAAAATCTTACACCTATGATCATTATTAAAGTCTATACTATTTCTGAAACATTGCAGTTTCTAAAGGACTGGCATATGTACATGTCCCATTCTCTTTTGCCATGTATCTGGATTTCCTTGTTTGACAACTGTAAAAGCTTTTCAAGATTACAGTCTATTCTGCGACTCTATAGAGGTCGTAGTGTACAACCCATTTTCCTCCCTACCAATCTCCTTCACCCTCCCAAAAAAGAGGTCCTGAAATACACAAAATGTTAGGGAAGAAAGAAGCAAAATAGTTTAGATCTTTTGCCACCTTAGAGACAGACAAAAGATTGAACTTAAAGGCATGAAAACATAGCACATTCTTAATAGTGTCACTTCATGATAATTGACAATATCACATATGAGTAATTTTGGCAAAATCCCTGTTAGCAGTTAAGCCTGACCTGCATTTTCTATTTGTGTTCCATGGTACAACAATTCTTTATTTTCTATAATATGGTTTGTAGCTCTTGTGTCTACGGTCCATTTAGGAATGCTAATATTGCGACAAAGAAATTTACCTTCCATTGCTGCTACGGTTAATAATAGGCTAGATTCATGTAATTCCGTAACTGTTTATGCCCTAACTTGACTATGTTTCATTGTTATAGGATAGTTAAATGATGATATATTGTGTCATGGCCAGTTGTATCAAAAGAGGATGGCAAGAGCGTACAACAAGAAGGTGCATCCTCAGAAGTTTGAAGTGGTTCAGCAAGTATTGAAACTCATCCTTCCACATTATGCCGAAGTAAAAGGCAAGTTTGTACCGAATTGGCAGGGTCCGTTCATTGTAACAAGAGTGTTGTCCAATGGTACATTGTATTTAACAGATATAGAAGGCAAATGTATAGACATGACTATAAACTATAAATTCTAATGTAGTCAAAAGATATTATATATGATTCCTTTGGTTTAAATTGTGTTTGTTTGTACTTGGCATATTTAGAAGACTGGAATGATGAAGGAATTTTATTCTTCTATCTAAATACTTTATCATTTGTTACCCCTTTGAGTCTTATTTATTTTCTTTCATACCCCGCATTTGGAATCAGTAGCGAAATTCAGCAAAGAAGTAAAGAAGAAAAGAGAAAGAAAAGAAAAGGAAAGAATGGAAAAGAATGAAAGGAAAGAAAATAGAAAAAAGGACAAGAAAGAAAGAAAAAGAAAAATAGAAAAAAGAAAAAGAAAAGAAAAGAGAGAAGTAACGATAACAAAGCAATTCCTATGTCATGAGCTACGTTCGACCTGATTCCTTTTAAGGATACGTAGGAAACCTCATGGTTCGGTCCCATCAAAATAAAAATTCAAAAGTCCCCAAGAAAAGAAATTAGGATAGAAAGTTGTGGTTGTTGTAAGAAATCTGATTATAAGAATTGTAATTTTGAACCCATTCAAGTTGTTTTGAGCCGGTGTGATACCTTTTCTTTCTATCCCTATCGAAAAGCTCACATTATGGTCCAAAGAAAGACCATCCGATCAGTCTCCAAAAATTCCAAGTCGAGATAGCAGAGGTGATTCATATCAGAGGCAACACTCCGGTCTGAACAGGAAAAATAAAAATGAGAGAGTCTTATTAGTAAAAACTCCCACGGCACTATAAGGCTATGGAAAGCTGAGAGAATTAAAATGAGAGAGTCTTATTGGTGAAAACCATCAAGGGCACCATAAGGCGACGGTGAGCTGAGAGACGAATAAATGAGGAAGGTTTGCTAGTGAAAACCCCCAAGACACCACAGGCCGAACAAGGTTGTTGACTTAGCAAGGGACCCAGATTATGGAAACCCGGGCATAAAGTGTGAAGATCGAAAGAAAGTTGGTTGAATGGGATGGACTGATTAATCCATAATGCATGTCATGATCATTGATGCCAGCAACTTCACTCAGATAAGTCCCTTTTCCATTTTTCTTCCTAAAATAGTCCTTCTGTTTGATCTTCCTTATTTACGCATAACTCGTGAAGTCATTACATTTCATTTCCTTTTGGGTTTTCCCCAATAGAGCTCTTTCAATGTTAAACTTGCTAAGCAAAAGAAAGAATTGCAAATATTACTACCAAATTCCGAATTGCACAAAGCAAAGTGCGGCAAAAGCATGTCAGAAATAACATGATACAAAAATGAAGTAAGGTGTTAATGAAATTTCAGGTGGTCGAATGATTTGGGAAATTTTGTGAAAGATATAGAGGTTCAAATTGGAAGGACGGAAATATGAAATAGCAGGACGGCTGTAGAGCATTCAGGTCATTCAAGCTTATGTGGGTTAAAATTCAGACAGAAAGGCAAACCGTTCTTGTCCAGTTCAAAGCAGCTAGTAAAAGCAAAGCACGACAGCGAAAGGGCCACCTTCAACAAGAATGCCGCAAACTAACCACCACATTCTAAAACTGACAAGATTCTTCTTTGATCGAAACATAAAGCAGAAAATCTCGTTTGTTTCGAAGAACCCTCCGTAAAGAAAGCAAGTACCAGACAGGTTCGATCATAAATTCTCAGGACCATCATTGATAATGGGACTTAATTTAAAGTTTTCAGGACCCTCCTGGAAAATGAGAATTTAATTTAAAATTTTCATGGCCCTCATGGATAATGGGATTTAATTTTTAAAGTTCTCATGACCCTTCTAGACAATGGGACTAGGTTAAAATTCAAAATATTCGTGAGAAACAAGATATAGCATAAGCTCTACTTTGAGAAAATATAAAGTGGTTTTGAAATTTTCATTTTTAGGACGAGGCTCAATTAGAAATTTCCAGGGCTGTCACATCCCCTTTTTCTAAGGCAAAATCGGGTTTATGACATTTGGAGGACAATTCCCTTTGAATTGGGTTTGTGAATTTGAAGAATCGCCGCCTAATGATTAAGTGCATTAGGACATTAAGAAGGTAGTGAGTTGAAGAACCAGAGTTTGGGTAAGGGCTAGAAATTATCTCAGGGGGAAGGTGTTAGGCACCATTCAAGATCCACTAGTGTGGTTCCCGGCCATGTTATAATTGTGACTTCACGTAATAAATAAGCAAATAAGGGCTCAAGTATAAGGTGTTATTACATAATATTGCAAGTAAACATTTTTTTTTTAGGAAAAATAAAGAGGGCGGACATTTTAAGAAAAGATTTAAACAATTATGAAAATAATAAACAAGTCAAAGGGAAGGGGGTCCTAGGTTTATAATTAATATGGATCATGTCAATGCAATACCCAGTAATCACTCCTCAAAAGAGAAGGGCTACATGAGGTATTAGCGTATCGGTCATCATATCCATATCTACCATTCCCACCCCGTTAAGGCATTAAAGCGTGGAATAATATCGTTACTTCTTGCACGCTATTAACCGTCCCAATCCCATCAGTCCAGGAGGCGTTAGGACTACGAATCCTAAAGGGGAAGGAGTTGGGGCTTTTTAAGTTTAAAAGGATAAAAGTCTAAGGCGACAAGCAAGAACACACAAGTAGTTAGGGGGAAAAGCAAATAAGTTAAGGCTCAAATAGGCCTCCTCGCTTAAGGAGCAAGTTATATAGCATGACTTCAAATACTAGTTATGGCTTGAATTAACTTTAATGCATTAGGACAAGCTGATTTATCACATATTTCTCAGATGAGAAGTCCGAATTAGGCTTGGTTTGGCTGTAATTTATCAAGAACTGACCCAATTGATTAATCACCTAATGGCTTGCCTAGGTGAGCCCTATATGAATGATATCTAATAGTGCAGAAGGTGTAATGGTTTTAAAACAAAGGATTAATGGTTTTATAAACAAAAGGTTCTGCAAATTTTAAACGATCTTATTTACTGATTTTAGACTCATAGAGGAAATAGACGAAGTTGATTCAACTGATTACTCCTATAGGCATGTTTTCTAAGCATGGTTGATTTTGAACGCTTTATAGTTGAAACAAGAGTGCAAAGTCCTACAGGCATGGTATCTAGAAGGCTATTTATTATTTAAACCTATGAACGAGTTTGCCTAGTGATGGATGCAGGTGCAAGAATTTAGGAAGTCTATTGGCATGATATCTAGCATGTTGTTTATTATTTGAACCTATTAACAAGTTTCCCTAGTGACATATATATGCTGAAGTACAGAAAAACATATGATCATAGTTTCTATATGCAGAAAAACAAAAAAAAAACTTAGAGATAGGATTTCTATATGCACGAATGCAAAACTTATAGGCAGGTTTTCTAAGATGAGAATGTAGAACTCATAGGCGTGTTGTCTATGTGAAGAATCAGAAAAACCCTATAGGTAAGTTATCTAGCGTTTGCATACATTCACCCCTCATCCCTTTCCACTAGCCATCCCCATAGTTATTACAAATTATTACAGACTAAAATGAACCAGAAAAAGTAAAAAATTACATCAGAAATTCAAGCTACACCCAAATAGCCTAATTCAGACTTAAGGTCTAACAATATGAGATCAACAAACTTCCAAGATTAGATTTCCAAAAGTCTTTCTCTTATTTGGGATATGTCAAAGTTCCCAGGAGTCTCAAAGGGCTTCGGGCAGCGCTTACACCCCAAATACATTGCAGAATTAGATCATAGGGCAGTATGGAAGGGCCAACCATCCAATGTCCAAGTTCAGAGGGAACTCAAGATCCCAAAGCAAAGCTCATAAGAGAGGGGAAAAACTAAGATTCCAAGTGTAAGTGCAAGTGCATAAAGAGGGAATTAGGGAAAGTCATGGCAGGCTGGTGGTCATGCCCAGCAATTGGGAGTGCTGGCACACCCCTAACTAACCCGTTAGCCCAATCCTAGGAGTTAGGATCCATTATGGATCAGGTTAAGACCTGAGCAACAATATGGATATTACCAGGCCATGAGCCTTAACTCACACACATAAAAGGGGTGAGAGTATGGGTTATTCACGAAAAATAGCAGATGCAATGAGAAAGTAGCATATTCATTACAGAATATGAACAGAAAACTAGCAGGAGTATAGCAACTATAAAGTAAACACATAGGGAAGAAGCTGAAATCAAAATTGAGACATACTAGTTTCAGGGAAACAAATAAGTGAAAGCAAGAGTCTTGTAAGAATTGTAAGAAAACAGTACGAAAGACCTCATAAGAGAGTAGAGTATTGAAAGAGTATCGTAATTGAGAGTGTGAGAATATTAAATTTGAAGTGTTCAATAATTGATGATGTGTATAGAAGGGTCGTGTCCCTTTTATAGTGTAGAAAACAAGTAACAAAAGTAAGGAAATATTCATTGAAATAAATCTCCCTTTAGTTAAGGGATTCAAATTTCAACGAGTAAAAACTAATTAAGGAAAGGGGTTTTTGATTAAAACCTTTTCAAAGTAGCACAAAAGGGATAAATATGTCACTGAAGGAAAATATTTAATGGTACAAGGTTTGTGACAAATATGGAAAGGGAAACAATCAACAACCAGTAAATCGCAAGGTCTGAGATTTGGTATGAATGAACCAAGCCGGAAAGATGGGAAAGATTTTTAACTTAAGAAAAAATCAGCAAACAATCAATTAGACTTATTAAAAAGGAATTTTGAATCAATCACAAGTTTGAAAACCTTTTTGAAGCAAGATTCATCACATATAAAAGCATGGAGACACGTTAAACATGAAAGACACTTGTCATGCCTTTGTAAAAAAAAATCAGTAGAAAGAAAAAAGTTTAGCAGAAAGTTTAACATTGTATAAAAACAAAGATATCCACACCCAGTAAGAGGTTCAAAACCAGTCTGAAAGAGTTAAGGGGTCTTTGAAATAAATCCGTAGTTCAAACAAACCAGAAAACATAAAGGAGAGGACAAGCAAATTGAGTCAAGCCATGTGTAGAGGTTTCAGAAGAGAGCTGAAGCTTCTAACATGCTTCTTTCAAAAATCATGAGAAAACGTGATAGCAAAGTAACATGCAAACAGTAGGATTCCGAGGATAGAATGGAAGATACTGATAAGAATAGTAGAGGAAACATGCTTAAGAAGCTCTTTTAGAAGAACTCAAACAAAATTTAGTAGAAGAAAAATAATAAGAACACTCAAGAACGCGGTTAAAAATACAGTAGAAAGATTAACAGAACATAATGGAAAATACTGGTAGGAACAGTAGAAGAAACATGCTTAGGTATTTTTCTAAAAGAAACTTAAATGGGATCAATAAAAGGCAAACAAAGAACTTTTAGAACTTAGTAGGAAAATATAGTAGAAGAACACAAGAACATCAGAAAAATTATAGCAAAATAGCACATATAGAAGAACACAGTAAGATAGTCATACAAAAACATGGTAAAAGAAAGAATATAAGAACATAGTAGGAGCAAGTACACGTAAAGGAAAAGGAAAGTCAGAAATTACTTAAACATTTTAGAAAACCCTAGATCGGAAAGAAAGATCTTTAAAAACGTAATTTTTGAAAGAAATATTGGGGAAATCATTTGAAAACTCAAGTGGAACATAGATATGTGACAGATCTAAGAAAAGAAAATCAGGAAGAACCTTGAATAGCCATGGATTGCACAGAAAACCCTAGAAATGAGAAAGGTCTTGAGGAAAGTCTGATCCTGAGTCAAAAAGACTCATATTGCTCGAATATGCCGGAGTAATGGTTTGGGAAGTCATAGATCCACAAATCTGAGAAGATCTGAAAGGGAGCCATCGAGGTCAAGGCCTTGATTCTTCAAATATTGAACACACATGAGTAATAGAGGGTGAATATGAGGTTGTCATGACCGAAATAGCCATGATTTCCGGTGAGCTTGACGTAAGAGACAGTGAGATAAGCTAGGGTTTCGAGAGGGTTTGAGAGAGTTTTAGACGAGAGGTTTAAAAGGCAGCTATAAATGAGAAATGAGGGAATTAGGGTAGTCATTTGGAGTTAAAAAAGGGAAGTGTGAGTTCTGGCCGTTGATCTTGAGTGAACAACGGTCCAGATGTAAATGGGTAGGTGCGAAATGGGTTAGTACTTTAGGATTGGGTCGTGGGTTGGCCCGTTTAGGAAATTAAAATTGGGTTAATTTGAGGGTCAATTTAGGCTAAAATTGAAATAGAATAGGGCTATTATTTAAATAACCACTTTTTCCTTTTTTTTATTTTTTTACAAATGATTTTAAAAGTAAATTAGAAGCACTGAGCCAGTTAATACTATGTAAATATTAATTTAAAAATACTGAAACTAATTTTACATTTATAAAATGTTGTTAATCTTAGAATGGGGCTAAAATTGCAATTATATGCAATTTAACTTTAAAAATACCAAATACATTTGTAAAAATATATAAAAATTATCATATTTATATTTTGGAATAAATAGAAGGATAAAAATAAATTACTCACTAAAATGATTATTTTGGGAATAATTATTGGACTTTGTACTGCTACAATAGGCAATAAATTGATTTTGAGAATCTTTAGAAAATATCAAAACTCTTGGGTATGCTCACATATGCATATACATGCTATTTTGAAAGTATTTTATATATAAAAATACGTAGGAAAAAATTGGGTATCAACAAGGACCCTCTTGGATAATGGAATTTAATTTTAAGACCTTCATAGATAACAAGATTTAGCAGAAGCCATACCTTTAGGAAATATAGTTTAGCTTTAAAAAACTGTCATTTAACTAGGAGTTTTCAGGGCCCTCCTGGATAATGGGATCTAGCTTCTAAACTCTTTGAGGTTTTTTATAACATTATTCAATTAACACTCATAGATGTGCCCAGCTACCAAACTGAGGCAAATTTTTTTTGTTTATTTTGTCGGTTTTGTTGAAATCAGACACCCCCGTAGAGAATAAGGGAATAAATTTAAAGTTTTGGCAATCAGGCGCCCACCTAGAGAACAAGGGATCACAGTTAAAGTTTCTGGAGAACAAGGAAATACGGCTCAAGTTTTGGCAATCAAGCACCCACCTAGAGACAAGGGAACACAGTTTAAGTTTTGGCAATCAGGCGCCTACCTGGAGAATAAGGGAATACAGTTCAAGTTTTGGCAATAAGACGTCCACTTGTAAAACAAGGGAATACATTTAAAGTTTTCGCAATCAGGCGCCCACCTGGAGAATAAGGGAACACAGTTAAGCTTTGGCAATCAGGCGCCCACATAGAGAACAAGGGAATACAACTCAAGTTTTGGCAATCAGGCACCCACCTGAATAACAAGGGAATATGTCTTAAGTTTTGTCAATCAGGCGCCCACCTGGAGAACAAAGGAACACAGTTAAGCTTTGGCAATCAGGCACCTACCTGGAGAACAAGGGAATACAACTCAAGTTTTGGCAATCAGGCGCCCACCTGGATAACAAGGGAATATGTCTCATGTTTTGGCAATCAGGCACCCACCTGGAGAACAAGGAAATACAGTTCAAATTTTGGCAATCAGGCGCCCACCTAGAGAATAAGGAAATACAGTTTAAGTTTTGGTAACCAGGTGCCCACCTAGAGAACAAGGGAATACATCTCAAGTTCTGGAAACCAGGCGCCCACCTGGAGAACAATAGAATACAATTCAAGTTTTGGCAACCAGGCGCACACATGGAGAACAAGGGAATACAGTTAAAGATTTGGCAATCAGGAGACCACCTGGAGAACAGGGGAACACAGTTAAAGTTTTGACAATCAGGCACCCACCTAGAGAATAAGAGAATACTGCTCAAGTTTTGGCAATCAGGCGTCCACCTAGAGAACAAGGGAATACAATTCAAGTTTTGGCAATCAGGCGCCCACCTGGAAAACAAGGGAAAGCAGTTTTAGTTCTGGAAATCAGACACCCACCTGGAGAACAAAGGGAAAGCGATTCAAGTGTTGATAATCAGGGCCCACCAAGATAACAAGGGAAAGCAATCCAAGTTTCAAGGAGAAAAAATTCGAGTGTTGGAAATCAAGCGCCCACCTGGAGAACAAAGGGAAAACAATTCAAGTTTTGGAGGAAAGGAATACAATTCTAGTTCAGCAATCAGGCGCCCACCTAGAAAACAAAGGGAAAACAAATCAAGTTTTGATAAAAAGCAATGCAAGTGTTGGAAATCAAGCGCCCACCTGAAGAACAAAGGGAAAGTACCTCATAATACAATTAAAGTCAGCAACAAAGGAAGCTCACCTAGAGAGTACAAGTCAACAGAGCAGCAAAAACTGCAAGATCAAGGCTGAAGAAGTGTAGACAGGATTCTGGTAAATTCTTATATCATAAGATTAGCCTAGCTTCTTTTATTTTGGGGGTAATAAAGAGTTCAGCAAGCATTAGCAGCAGCAATAGTGAAATTACAGCTTTCCGATAGTTCCAGCTACAGAAACTTCCTGAACTACACTGACCTGATTTGTTTATAGCCAAGAATATGTAGGCAACCTCAGAAGTAGGGTACGGTTAAAAATTTTCAAAAATGATTCCCACGGAGTATCCAAACGGGCAAAAATTACTTGTATCCGCTCATTTTATCTTTGCACTAAAAGTCTTCATGTTTCCGAGCAAAGAAGGGAAGTTGTGAACACGTGATTTTTTCCCTATGTTAATTACTCACATAAATTCAAGAAAATAAATTTTCCCCATTATTTGCAAGTTTATAGATTTTTTTGTAGAATTTTATTAATTGTTTGCATTTGTGCATTTAATTTCCATTAAAAATTATGAAATAATATCAAAAATATCATGCATTAAATTTAGGTTTGGGTTTTACACTTTTAGGATTAATTAGTTGATTTATTTATTTATTAAAAATAAAAATTACAAAAATCGCTTACTTTTGCATTTTAGCCTTTTAATTTTAAATTTGAAGTTTCTTTTCTAATTTAGGAATAATTATTTTCCATAAATATTTTAACAGTTTATCAGCTTAGTTTTTCCCAAATTAATATTTTTAGGAGTTTTAATTTAAGTTTTAATTAACTAGTATAAGAAAAGAAAATTAAAGAAAAGAGAAGTGAAAAGAAAATAGGGTTGTTGATTGTGGCCCAAATGCTAAGGCCCAACTTTTCCATCAATCTGCCCAGCCATTCACCTTAGCCCACGCCCCAACCAATCCTTACCTGCCCCTCTCCATCCCATAACCCACGACTCATTACCCGCCCATCCCACTTATAACACAAAAAATAAAAGAAAACCCTAAATTCAAAGACCCCAAACGGCGGAACACTATTCTTCATCTCCAACAAGTCGAATCTGTTCCCAAAACTTGCCAAAATTCAGGCGAGTGAAACCCAAACTCGCGCCACGTGTTTTACCCTCTCTCCTCTTGCCATATTGTAACCGTTTCTTACATATTCCCTCTCCCTCACATGCTCTCTTTGATTTATTTCAAAATTTTCACCCTTCAGATGAAAATGAGGAAAAATGAGGAGCGTCATATCAGATTCGAGTTGATCTACTCCCTCCATTTGTCCCTTTATGAAAAAGGGTAAAAATTAGTTTAGACAGAAGATTTCGTGGCTCAGAGGATTTCTTGAAAAGGGAAGTAGAAGCTTCGAGATCTTTGGGAAGTCTATACAAGGTGAAGACCTTTTCTTGTGTAGGGAGTTTTTTTTTTTTGGATTAAAGGAATTTTGGAGAGACCTCTTCTGAAAATTTGAAGGAAGAAAATTAGGTTTAAAGTTTCCTTTTTTTGGTTGCGATTTTCTTGTTTTTCATATATCCGAACAGAACAAAAATAAAAAAATATTATGGAGGTTACATGATTTCACTGGATGTCAATCTCAGTTAGCAATTCGAAATAGCAGAGTTCTTCTTTTCTTTGATTCTGGTTTTGGACGTTTGAACATGTTACTATTTGTCGACCTGCAGCTGTTCCTTTTTGGTTCTGTGGTGCTTCCATTCCTCAGAACCAGATATTCATTTTCTTTTCCTTTTGATGTGTTGCTCACAAGGTATGAAACTTCAATCTAATGTATCGAGTGTATGAAGAATGTTTTATCTTTGAAAATTGCACATATGGTCCGTGTATAAGCTAATGAGTTTCTCTTGTGGTGGCTTGCCATCTCTGATTTCAAATGAATGTGTGTTAACCTTGAATGGACGAAGTTCAGTGTTCAACAAAAATGTTATAGGTTCTGATTTTTTCTAATGATTATCTATACATGTGTTAGTTGGGTTAGAAGATTAAATAGTTGGTTTAAGTTGTATATAGCTTAAATCTGATGGCTGAAGTTTTGCACTAAGGTTTACTGTGAGAACACTAGCCATAAATCTGATGTTTGTGCTCGATCAGGTGCCTTTTTGCTCTTAACTTAACATATTGGAATGGTGAAAGTGATCTGGGTATTATAGTGAAAGATGATGTGAAAATGGCCATACTAGTCATTTGTTTTGATAAACCTGGGAATGTGGAAATAAGAAATTAACCAAATTCATGAATTCTTCATCTCTAAATTTTGTTCCTTTGTAGATTCAACATGTATGGAATAGCTTTGAATAGTTTCCTAGTTGGAAAAGATGGGGTCTCGTAAGTGCTTTATTCAGTCCTTTGTTGTCTTATTTGGTGTGTTTTCACCGGGCTTGTAATCACAGATTCATTTATGGATATTAGAGAGAATTTCATTCGAACGGGTTTATTTCTTGATTAGCTTACTTGTGTTGATCGTGTGTAGTAAATCAGGCCTTAGTTGAACCATGATAGTAGCTATTTTTTTTGTTTTGGAAATGTGCATAATTCTTGTTTGCTTCAAAGTTTTTGAACCGAATTTAGGGTGAATCAATAGCATGCTAAGTCATTCAGCCACATCTGTTAGGTCAGTCCATGACTTGTATTTAAAGATTCTTTTGATAATTTGAATTTGGTAAAATTGACCCATGGCGTAACACACATATTTGTATTGTATTCAAAGTTGCTGGTTAGTAGACTCACTTGGGTTTTGCTGTAATTCCCACGAAGCATGGTTATAATGTGTGAAGTCAAGGTTCACATGAGTTTGAGTCCTAAGAATTTGCTTTGTTTGCAATATTAAGAGCATTAATTCATCAGAAATAGGGGTTGAAGTTGCTATGTGAATCATTAAGTTTTATTCTGAATTTTAGATTAAGATGGGTAAGTGGGGGCGGTCTTGGTTCTTATTGTGCTCAAGGTCACCATCTCCAATCAATTAAAATTGCTAGTTATTCTTTGTTTGTCTCGTGACTAGAATTGTAGTTTGTTCTTCAATGTTTGGCTGTTTGGGAATTCTTTGAGTTTGTTAGAGCTGGTCTATTCGAAGTTTTGCTATTCGTGGTGTAATGGAACGCCCAGCCGTTTAATGATTTAAATTACTAACAAGCTTAGGATTTGGGCTGGCCAAAATGCACGAAGCCTCTCTAGCGAAAATACTCCATAATCTCGGGCCCGAGTGCTCACAAACACCAGTTTACAAACCTCGTAGAAGAGCTTTAGGCACGCGTTTAAGAATAATATTGTGATTGTGTAAGCATTCGCGTGACATAATTAATATTCTAAAACTAATTCAGAGTATGCGTTCGCGCAACTTCAATCAGCTTCTTCTTAATAATAAAATTGGTTTAATAGGCCGCTAAATTAATTTAGGATTATATAGTTCGAGGTGCGCCATCCACATTTAATTATACATGACCCTCGTATTAATTTCATAATTTAGATATAACAAATGATCATAGTGTTGATTTAGGAATGTTTAATATATTAAAGTGGTCGTGGACACGTTCGCATGACATGATTACGATTTTAAAAACAAAACCAGAGTATGCGTTCGCGCAACTTTGACCAAACTTTTCCTAATAATAATAAAGAGTTACTAATTATAGACATATTTGCATGACATGATTTTTGACGCGCCAAAGAAATGGGTACACGTGAGCGTGACCCGTCTCAAGATAATTTCTTAATTAAGAGGCCAATGCACATTGATTCTAAAATCAGTAATCAAACAATTTGTTTAAGCCAAGTATGATCAAAGCGACCGTTCTAAAACCACGGAACTCGGAAATGCCTAACATCTTCTCCCGGGTAAACAAAATTCCTTACTCAAATTTCTATGTTTCACGAACTATAAAATAGAGTCAAACTTTTCCTCGATTCGGGATTTTAAACCTGTGACTTGGGATACCAAAAAACCATCCCAAGTGGCGAATCTGATTTTAATAAAATAATCTCGTTTTGACTGTCACTTAAATTGGAAAAACTCCCTTATATCCCCTTCTAGGGGTATTAAAAAGGAGGTGTGATAGTTGTAACTTCTTAGGATATCGAATCTTTCCTACAAAGGAGTCAAATGGTCCTCTGCGCGCAGGGACTTAACTAGCATGTCATCAATGTAAACTCCATAGATTATCCTATTTGATGTTCAAACATCTTATTAACTAGGCGTTGGTATGTAGCTCCTGCAATTTTTAGTCCCAAGGGAATTACATTATAGCAGTATGTACCATACTTCATGATGAACGAAGCCTTTTCCCTGTGTACCATACTTCGTGATGAACAAAGTCTTTTCCTTGGGTTCATTTGAATTTGATTATACTCAGAATAAGCATCGAGAAAGGTGAGGATCTCGTGGCTGACATGGCATTGATGAAGAGATTGATGTTGGGCAATGGGAATGAGTCTTTCGGGCATGCTTTATTCAAGTCTTTATAATCCACGCACATTCTTAATTTATTTCCTTTTTTGGGGATCACTACAATATTAGCCAACCATTCGGGGTATTTTACCTCCTTGCTATTCCTATTTTAAGGTCTTTTGTTACCTCGTCTTTGATGAATGCGTGTTTTATCTTGAATTGAGGCCTCCTTTTTTGCTTCACAAGTTTGAACATGGGACCGGCGCTTAGTTGATAGGTGGCTATTTCTGGTGGGATCCTTGTCATGTCTAAATGGGACCAAGCAAAGCAATTAATATTGTTAACAAGAAATTGGATGAGTATTTTCCTGAGTTTGGGGGGTTAATCATGTTCCCACGTATACCTTTCGATTTGGAAGATGTTTGATTAAGACGGCTTGTTCGAGTTCTTTGACTATTGATTTTGTTGCATCTGATTCCTTGGGGGCAATGAAGGTCCGAGGAGTGAGGAAGTACGCTACATCATCTTCGTTGGAGTGTTTGCAGACCACCTGTTCCTCGAGGGTCGACCCATTTACTAACCCATCTTGGACGAGGGGAGTCGGTGTTGGTGGTGTGTTGTTTATCCCGAACATCTCCTTTGCTACATGTTATTCTCCATACACCATTTTTATACCGTTTTTTGTTGGGAATTTCATTATCTGGTGAAGGGTCGATTGTACCACTCTCATGTTGTGTATCCAAGATCTCCCAAGTAAGGCGTTGTACCCCATGTCACCTTCGATGACATGGAACTTGGTGTCCTGAACTGTACCAGACACAATGATTAGGAGGATGAATTCTCCATTCTTTGTCTCGCTTGTCATGTTGAATCTATGGAGGATTCGAGATGTGGGTACGATCTGGTCGAGCAGTCTGAGTTTCCCGCCACCTTCGACCTAATTATGTTGGCTGAGCTACCTGGATCCCCGAGCGCAAATTTAATTTGAACGTTATTACAAAGAAAAGAAATTACCAGCGCATCATCGTGTGGTTGGGACAAGGTCCCAATGTCTTCTTCTCTAAATATAAGGGTGTCCTCGGGTATATAGCTTCGATTTTGCCTTTCTATTGGGATGGATACTTTGGCATGTTTGAACATGGATCCCTATGGGAGGTCGGTTCCTCCAACGATCATGTGAATGATGCGTTGAGGTTCTTCTGGTCCGTTCTTTCCATGAATCCCAACATCGTTATTTTCGTGTGCATTTTCTGAGTTAGACATTTTTTTACCTGAAATCAAAGATCCTTGGACAAGAAAAATCGTGAAGAGCAACATGTGTTGACAGAAAACTAGCACAAAAAAATCACTATTATTTTTAGCCCCATGGTGGGCGCCAAACTATTTACATTGAAAATGGTATTTACAATTATATTTGATTTGTGGTTCTAAAAATATGTGATTAATCCTAATACTAGTTGATAGATGAATAATTCCAAATGTATGTACAGAAAATAAGAAAGGCAACCCGACAGGGTCACAAGACTGGGCCTTGAGCTGGCTGGAGTAAGGCCTCGAGGTCTAGCTGGGATAATATCATTGAAAGATTGATGAAGAACCAATGATGATGAAGGCCTCAAAGATGGAATTTTGCAGTTAATAATGAGCAATAAATGAAGAACAATAAATGAGCAATGAATGAACAATGAAAGAATAATCAACAAATATATAGAATAATTGTTTAAGCAAAGAGCAGAGAATGTTGTATTATATTCAATACATTGTGTAATAATCTGAATCCCTTTACAAAATGACAAGTGTCCCCTTTATATAGGAAGGGGGATCCTTACATAGTACATATCTAATCATGATGGGGAAATACTATTGGTATAGCTGTATAAGGGTTCAATGTGGATATCTATTATTCTTTGCAGACTCTGTTAGTCCTCATCACATGCCATCGGGGGTCTTCTGCCTTTTCATAATGGTCGTCGATTTTCATGTTGTCTCGAGGTGCATCATAACAAGTCTTCGATATGCTCTGCCAATGTGAGTGCTTTGAGAACAAGCCTTGGGTTGTGCTTCAATCCTATCGAGGCTGGGCTCGAAAATGCCATGGAAACCTTAAAATTGACCTTCCCTGATTTTAATCACATACAATTCTATAATTTAATTTTAAATATAAGCAATGACAATAAATTTTGATTATAACTCTAGTGGAGTTAGTAAGAAATTATAATCACTTGAAGTGGTAAAATTTCTCTGTCTTGCCATGATTAAATTCATGTATGATTATGGGCAAAGAATTGAAAACTCGTCCCGTTCAATTTGCTTCGTTCTCATTCCCTTAAGAGAATGTGATAATTCTGTAAGAAGACAAAATTATTACCGTGAAGGTATCAATTAATGTGGATGTAGAAATAGACAAAATTATAATTGTCATCATTGTGATAACGAGAATAATAAGGATTATCAAAATAATCCTTCACTCTATGAAAGTAATATTTTCCAAGAATTTGACATGAAATTTTATAACGCACAAATAAATGATTATGATACATTCATGATATGAATGTGGCAACTTCTGATTTAAAAATATATATTCATTCTTGAAAGAATATGAATGTGCTAGTGGTAGTGAATATACCACACTCACCTCTAGAAGGAGGTTTGAGATGATATAAGAAAATAATGTCATTATTATGGCATGAATGGTCATTAGTCACGTACCTATTGCATGCCAAAATATTTTGGTAATGTGGTTATTAAAGAATAACATTAATGCAAGAAACATATAGTGCATATAATTTTGATCATGACCATAATGGTATAACTTTCTCTTAAAAAGGATATTAACAATATAGATGTTGATGAGTATGTGGTAATACCAAATTAATTGAGAGCTCTGGAAGAGACAATTATTACTATTTTGGAGGAATAAAATTGATTATGAATAATGCATTGTGTCGTAATAAGTCTCAAAGAAACTTAATTGAGTTTCTAAATTATTTCTGAAAGCGGTTGATTATATTGAGACTATAAATAAAGGAAGACTTAATATCTTCAATTACCACAACTTGCGGCAGGGTAATATGTATGTGACAAGTTATCCCATTTATTCTCCAATTTATACTACACAAATAAAAAAATACCACAATAAAATGGATATTTATTGATATAAAATCTCATATCATAATAAACTTGGAGTTTAATGAGAATTGCACACGTTTATGGTGTAAACTTGAAGTTTATCAGTATTGATAATTTATCCAGTTGGCATAACAAGTTTAGCCGTATCAATTTAAGTATGATGTGCAAAATAAAAGAGAACTCGCCTGGATAAATATTAAAGAACTAGAAAGTTCATTACAAATTCTCTTATGCTACTTGTTCCCATTAATTAATAGACTAACTAAAATTGGGATTTCCATGAATGCTGGAAATATCAAAGGTGAATATGGGCATTCACCCGCCATGTATATCAAATAAAATGCATCTATGAGATGGTAACATATGTGATTATTATTAACCCTCAACCTCGTGTTTGCAAGGTAACTTGCTCAATAATTTAATTTCGAGTATAATTTTCAAATTTTCTATTCAAGATAGTTTATCTTGATAAGTTGGTTTACACCATACTTAGTTTAGCAAAATAATTTATTGAATGCATCCACTTAATAGCTAAACTATTGCTTATGAGAACGAAGTTATCTATATCAGTTTGATATACGTTATATACGAAAGTATATTATTTTCTTCCCTCACAAGTGGTTTAAGGTCAGGAACCAAATAATTTCTTCTTATTATTATTGATGTGCGGTGTTTATTTTGATTAGCACCCAAACGCACAAAGATAGATTTTCAAAATTGGAAGCAAGTTAGCTTTTCTAACATAAAGGGGAGACAAGATAAACAGTTGAGAAAACGTTACGTACAATGAATTATCATGTGTACATCTAGATCCTCGAATAAGATAATATGAACTTGGAGTTCATAAAAAATAATTCATTTGCAGTATGTTGCTAAGCATGCCAGATGCATTTGCTGACACGAAGAAAGTAACTATATTCTCACTGCAAATGCTCCTATTAGAATAAGTCCTAGAAGATCACATGACATAACACTTCATAAAATCTCAGGAGAGGTTCAGGTACCTGAAAATGACCACATTCTTGGTGCAGTTTGTGTACAAAGGTATCTTGCTATAACTATAAGCGTGATAATACGATAGCAAGAGCCTTTACCTCTATGTGAAGATAATGAAATAACAATTCCAACAAGATCGTATGAAGATAATACATCTTTTAGGGATGATAATTTCAAGGTGAAACAAATTCCTTCAAGTTAATATGACAGATTTGTTTATCGAATCTATTGCAATAATTTTTGAAGATGATATACATGATTGGAATGCAAAGACTCAAATATCTGAATTGATGCTCTCATCAGGGGGAGTAATACGCGTTGCATTTTTTTTTGCTTACAAGGTTTTTCTTACTCGATTTTCCTAGCAAGGTTTTTAACGAAGCAACCAAACGGCGTATTGTTAGATATGTGTACTATTTTTCCTTCTCTAGAATTTTTTTCCACTAGATTTTATTTTAGTTAAGATTTTAACGAGACACATTATCTGTTCAATAGAAATTCAAGAAGGAGTATTATAAATAGAATTTTATTTATGGTGAATGTCTATATTTTAGAGAGATTTTAGGATTTATTACTTGGTGACTAAGTCATTTTTTCCCTATAAATAGAGGGGTTCTATTCCATTGTAATTGACTCCAAATCAATATGAATTCTTTCTCCCTACTTTTCTCTGCAATGTTCTTCTTCTTCTTTTATTGTTTTATAGCGACTCCTCTATATATTGATATTCATTACCTCGTATTTCTTCAAACCTAAACCCTCCGCCTCTTCAAGTCTGTAATTCTCGGTAACAATATTTGAGGTAAGCAAATTCTCTATTGTTTTGCATATTTTATATCTATGTGATTGTGTATAAGTAATAAACGAGGACATATCATATTTTTGATGTATTGCTTCTTAAGTGTTGTATTAATCTCAATGTACATTAGTGATGAAAACCACAGATAAATTATTATTATTATTATATAGCTTATGATTATATGCTTATTATAAAATAAATTATATTTATCATAAAATTATCTTATCTAATTACATTTATATTTAAAATAAAAGAACAAATAGATTATTATGTATATGAATCGGTCTAGAATCTAACATATTGAAGAAACCACACCTGTATAAGCACTTCAAGGTAATGTAAGTTATTTTAATAGAAAAAAAAACTTATCAGCACTTTTTTAGTATCATCCAAACACGTAGTTGCTTATTTAATAAATCAACTTCAGCACTTAATAGTATTTTTTTGCACCTAATATTTATCATCTACTTTAAATCGGCTAATCTAAACGGGCTCCTAGTTTGTGTTAGGGTGTGCATTCGATTTTATCGATTCGATTTTGACCCTTATTGATAATTACTCATCGATTATTGATTTGTACATATACTTATTGTTATTGTTTCAATAAGATTTCAATTTTTTCGATTTTGATTTATCAATTTTTGAGGCTTATAGATTCAATTATCGATTACACCAATAAGAAAATTTGCGGGATTCCACGGAAAGCATATTGCTATAAACATGCCTAACTAATATGGACAAGAGGAAGCTAAAATAATACGAACACCATTTATAACATAAAAATTGTGTCAACATGCACATGCAACGAATAGGGATCAAATGTATGTCACCAACATTTCAACGGTATAAAAAATAAAAATACATCATCACGGTTAATTCTATTTTTCATTAATTGGAACTTTATTCCTTAAATGTGTAGATAAAATAATAGGGTTAGAGACTTAAGGTAAAGGAAAGAGTATTATAGGATAAGGGTAAAAAAATTAGTATCGGTTTATCGATAAACCGATAACCGAAGAGGACAAAATCAAAATCGATAACTCGATAGGAAAAATCGACAAATCAATAAATTGATAACAAATAATCGATTTGATTTATCGATAAACCGATTCAAATGCATATCCCTAGTTTGTGCGTTTTTTTGGACCATTTTTACTTTAGTTCATTAAAATTATTATGATCTCTTTTCTAAATGAAACTAGATGGCATACTCGTGCGATGCACGGACACATTTGTTGCTTTTTTTTGGGAAAAATAATATTGTATAGGCATTTTTAAAAAATTATTGAAAATATGTATATTTTTTTGTATATATTTTGTAATTTTGGCGCGAGCTAAAACTTAAAACCCCCCTTATTTTTCTTGTTTTCTTCCTTTTAACATTTCTTGATCTATTGCTAATTACAAAATTTATTCGTCTTTAAATAAAGAAGAAAGAAAATAGACTTTTGTGTGATAATGTATAGAATCGTATTTACCTATATTATTTTTTTATCTGTTGCGTTATGTGCATTTTTTATTTTCTGAAATCTTATTACTGCAATCACTTTGTAATACTTATTGAACTCCCACATTTTATTATAACAAAGATTTTACAATACTTCAAGTACAAGTTAGAGTATTTCTACATAGGTTCTACACTTTTTTATTTTAAAAAATAGTTTCGCACCACCAAACTTAAAATTGATTATAAAAAATAATTAAAAAGTCAATTGAAAAATAGATGTACTTTCTCATAAATTGAATAATATATAGTTGTAATCTTTTAGTATTTTCAATGTGTTAATATATTTCTTTTCTTTTTTATTAAACAAAATTTGAATAATAAATATACTCATTTTATTTCCAAATAGATGATGCAAAAATGTTTATTTTTGTTCTTTGAAATGATATTCGTGACTTTGAATTATTGAAAATATAATAATAAGTAAATGTGTGTTTTATTCTAGTTTAAAGACATATTTGGATAATTCATTAAAAATAAATAAATTTTTTTTGTCACAGTTGTGATTGAGATACTCTAGGGTGCAGTACCACTTCTTTTACTATAATTATGTGTTGAGCATTTTTTAAAAATAGTTAATTTTATATTTATGTATTTTAAAATTTTTATAATGTTGAGTTCTCTATTAAAAACAGAGAAAGTACCTAACTAACTTTGATCATAGAGGGAGAAATGTAATCATACATAATAATACTTCTCATGCTGCCTAACATATAATAAAAAGAAATTCAAATTAATTATCTTAATTTTTTTAGATATTCTCAAATCATATTTTATAAAGGGAATTAACTTTTTATACAATTTTGAACAAATTTCAGTATCCTTTAACAGAAAAGGAACTTGAAACTATATTTTATTCTTAAATATATATTTTTTCCTAATTTATAAAGTGCCAATTTTAATTACAATTTAATGAGAATTTGTATAAAATGATATCAATTGATATTAATATAAGAACCTTCTAATAAGAATCTACATAAACCACAACTTTAAATTTTCTTCACGAAAAATATTCAGTAAAATAAAACAAATGAAATAATTTTTCTTAAGGAGATAATAGAATTATTTTGCATAAATGTATGTTACCAACAGATAATTTTTCTAGTTAAAAATATTTATCGTAAAAGATACTTTATATAGTGATAGTGAGAACAAAGAAGTAACCTAGTACTTTCAAACAAACCAAAAAGTAATAGTAGTCAAGTAGTGTATTTAAAGAATCAAGTCAAAGTTGAATGAGAAGTGGGGTTCACTCGAAGGATTCAATAGTTTAGGCTACAACCAAGCTTTTGAGGCTAATGTACCAGCAAACAATGCAATTATATTTTTAAAATGACCATAATGCCCTTGGTAGACCTCCTCTTTTCTATTCTATATAATAGAAAAATTCATCAATCCAAAATATTCAAGAAACAACATCTTATGAATGGTAGATACGACAACGGGAATAGAGAAAAGTACACTGAAAATTGTCTGACATTTGAGAATATACTTATGCTGCAAGAATGTCGAAGGGGGATCAACACAAACAACATATTAGAACAATATTCTTGCCATAGTTCTCCTTTTGTACAAAATAGTGACCCATTATTGATGACAATAATACATATATGATGTAATACACAACTAGGCTAAAAACAAGCCCTCCATTTCGTATACTGGTGTAGGAGCATTTACAAACAACTTGATTGCCCCAGCTGTTGTGACAAGGAGACAAATTCAAGTACGAAAAACGAACTAACCCAATTTGTTCTAAAGATAGGAGTTCTAGAGATATTTGGCCTCAATCTCTTCCAAAGTAAGCCCTTTTGTCTCTGGTATGATGAAGAAGATGAATAGAAGAGATAAAACAGCTATGCCCCCAAAGATAAAGAAAACAGTTCCAGCCCCCAGTAAGACCTGCAATTAGGAGTGTGAGAAGGCACGGGAGAAGAATATATAATTGATATGTAAACATGATACAATGAGCCCTATATATAATACACATAACCTAGCCTACTCCTAATACAGTTTAGACTAGACTTCTAATACAGTTAGACTTTTAACACTCCCCCTCAAGCTGGTGCATATAAATCATATGTACCGAGCTTGTTACATATGTAGTTAATACGAGGACCAGTGAGGGACTTGGTGAAAATGTCTGCAAGCTGATCATTTGACTTTACAAACTTTGTAGCAATATCTCCCGAGAGTATCTTTTCTCTGATAAAGTGACAGTCAATCTCAATGTGCTTAGTTCTCTCATGGAACATTGGATTTGACGCAATATGAAGAGCTGCTTGATTATCACACACAAGTCCCATCTGACTAACATCACCAAATTTCAGCTCTTTGAGCAACTGTTTGACCCAAACAAGCTCACATGTCGCCATAGCCATTGCTCGATATTCTGCTTCTGCACTAGACCGAGCAACCACATTCTGTTTCTTGCTTTTCCAAGATACCAAATTTCCTCCTACTAAGACACAATATCCAGAAGTAGAACGTCTGTCAGAAAGCGATCCTGCCCAATCAGCATCGGAGTATCCAACAATCTGCTCATGGCCTCGATCCTCAAACAATAAACCTTTACCTGGAGTTGATTTTATATACCGAAGAATGCGAACAACTGCATCCCAATGACTATCACATGGCGAACCCATAAACTGGCTCACAACACTCACAGGAAAGGAAATGTCAGGTCTTGTCACTGTAAGATAATTTAGTTTACCAACTAACCGCCTATATCTTTCAGGATCGTTAAGAGGCCCCCCCTGTCCTGGAAGAAGTTTAGAATTCGGATCCATTGGAGTGTCAACAGGTTTACAACCTGTCATTCCTGTCTCCTCAAGAATATCTAAGGCATACTTCCGTTGTGAGATCACAATACCTGAGCTAGACTGTGCGACCTCAATACCCAGAAAATACTTTAGTGTGCCCAGATCCTTAGTCTGAAAGTGTTGAAAGAGATGTTGCTTCAATTTAGTAATACCATCCTGGTCATTGCCGGTAATAACGATGTCGTCAACATAGACCACTAGATAAATACAGAGACGTGAATCAGAATGCCGATAGAATACAGAGTGATCAGCTTCACTCCGAGTCATGCCAAAGTCCTGGATAACAGTGCTAAACTTACCAAACCAGGCTCGAGGAGACTGCTTTAGACCATAAAGTGACCGGCGCAAGCGACATACAAGGCCACGAGACTCCCCCTGAGCAACAAACCCAGGTGGTTGCTCCATATAAACTTCATCCTCAAGGTCACCGTGTAAAAATGCATTTTTAATGTCCAGCTGATACAGGGGCCAATGGCGAACAGCAGCCATAGAGAGAAAAAGGCGGACTGATGCTATCTTAGCCACTGGAGAGAAGGTATCACTGTAATCAAGCCCAAATATCTGAGTATACCCCTTGGCCACAAGACGAGCCTTAAGGCGATCAACCTTACCATCTGGACCAACCTTGACTGCATACACCCAACGACAACTAACAGTAGATTTATCCGAAGGAAGAGGGACGAGCTCCCAAGTACCACTCGCATGTAAAGCAGACATCTCGTCAGTCATAGCCTGTCGCCACCCTGGATGAGACAATGCTTCACCTGTAGACTTAGGGAGGGCAACAGAGGACAAAGAAGATAGAAAAGCATAATAGGGTGATGACAAACGATGATAACTTAAACCAATATAATGGGGATTAGGATTAAGGGTGGTCCGTATACCTTTCCGAAGTGCAATCGGAAGAGACAAGTCCGCAGTAGGAGCAGGGTCAGGTGCAGGAAGTGAATCAGCCGGGCCGGATGCTGGGCGAGGACGACGATGATATGTCAAGAGTGGAGTGTCTTGTGCATGGAGTCTAGGAGGAGCCACAATAGGTGGTCCAACGTTTGGAATGAGTAAGACTTCTGTAGCGGAAGGTGAAGGAGGAGATATAGACTCCCTAAAGGCCGGTATAGGTAAAACTTCAGATATAGCCAGATGGTCAGAATGGTCAGAAGAGGTAAAGAAAGGCTTAGACTCAAAAAAGTGACATCGGCTGACATAAGGTACCTACGAATATCAGGTGAATAACAACGATAGCCCTTCTGAACACGAGAATAACCAAGGAAGACACACTTGAGAGCACGAGGAGCTAACTTATCTTTCCCAGGAGCTAAGTTATGAACGAAACAAGTGCTCCCAAACACACGAGGGGGGGACAGAGTATAAGGGTGACTGAGGAAACAATACCTCATGCGGAATCTGATTTTGGATGGGAGATGAAGGCATCCGATTAACCAAATAACAAGATGTGAGAACTGCATCGCCCCAAAAACGCAGCGGAACATGAGATGCAATGAGAAGTGTGCGAGCAGTCTCAATAATGTGCCTATTCTTTCTTTCTGCAACCCCATTTTGCTGAGGGGTATAAGGACAAGAGGTCTGATGAATAATTCCATGAGAGGACATAAATTGCTGAAATTGAGAGGACAAATATTCTAAGGCATTATCACTGCGAAGGGTGCGAATAGAAACACCAAATTGATTTTTAATTTCAGCACAAAAATTTTGGAATATAGAAAACAACTCAGAACGATCTTTCATTAAGAAAATCCAAGTACATCTTGAATGATCATCAATGAAACTAACAAAATAACGAAATCCTAAGGTTGAACATACTCTACTAGGACCCCATATATCCGAATGAACTAAAGAAAAAACAGACTCTGCACGACTCTCAATACTACGAGGAAAGGAGGCGCGAGTATGTTTCCCGAGCTGACATGACTCACACTCTAATGTGGATAAACTGGACAAACGAGGCACCATCTTCTGAAGTTTGGACAAGCTAGGATGTCCTAAACGACTGTGAAGTAGGTCTGGAGGATCTGCAGCTAGACAGGCCTTAGAGGATGTTAGGGAGTTAATGTAGTAGAGTCCGTCTGATTCAAGTCCTGTTCCAATCGTCTGTCCCGTACTGCGGTCCTGCATAATAAAAGAGTCATCAATAAAGTATATTCCACAATGGAGGGCACGAGTCAAACGACTCACAGATGCAAGATTAAAAGGACAGCCATGGACATAAAGGACGGAATCTAGAGTGACAGAGGGTAGAGGAGTTGCTTGTCCAACTCCTTTTGCTTTAGTTTGAGACCCATTAGCTAAAGTAACGTTGGGAAGAAACTGTGAATACGTAATATCTGACAAAAGGGATTTATTACTAGAGATATGATCAGAAGCAGCTGAGTTCACCACCCATTGTTCAAGAGGACTAGACTGGGAAACACAAGCAAAAGAATTACCAGCAACATAAGTATCAGGCTGAGCAACAGTGGCTACTTGTGGAGACGTCTGCTTACTTGCTCGATATTTAAGGAACTCATTATACTCCCTTTCAGATACAGAAAATCCCTGGTTACCTGTAGGCTCGGTCTGAGCAACATAAGCATTTTTTGTTGGTCGACCATGTAAAGAATGGCACACATCACGAGTGTGACCAAGTTTATAACAATAAGAACACTTGGGTCTAGATCTTCCAAAACGACCTCCTCCTCGTCTATACTCCATAGTATGAGAAGCCCGATTGTCCACGGATTGGGAGACGAGGATAGATGAATCAAGTGACTGTGATGAGCTCACTGGGTGACTTGGTGCTGCAGCAAGGCGAAGTAAGCGAGAAAATAATTCATCAACTGTGGGGACAGTCGGACTAGCCAAAATCTGATCGCGTACTGAGTCAAGATCATTAGGAAGCCCAGCAAGAGTAAGAACTAGAAACAGCTTTTGTCGTTGCTCTTGCTGCTTTGCAACGCTAGCAGAAACTGGCATCAACGTCTCAAATTCCTCCATAACTGCCTGCACTTGACCCAAGTAAGTAGACATATCCAATTCCTGTTTCTTCAAATTTGTCATCCGCGATATCACATCATAGAAACGAGATATGTCATTAGTGTATAAAGTACGAGCCTTTTCCCAAACCAAATAACATTTTTGGAATGGACGAAACAAGGGCATCAACTTGGAATCAATAGATCGCCACAAAATACTGCATAACTGAGCATCAATCTTCTCCCAATGTGCTTTGGCTTTTGCATCTCCGTCACTAGACTCTTTGGTTAGATGATCCTGAACACCTTGGCCTTTACACCACAACTCGACAGACGAAGCCCAAGCTAGGTAGTTTGAACCTCCCATTAAAGGTTCTGAGGTAATCATAATACCGGAACTGCCAGAACCCTGGTGATTAGGCCCGAAAGCATCTAGTCCCAAAGACATCGTTGGATTATCAACTGAAAACTCGCTGAAACTGAACAGAGGACTGAAAACTGGTGCTGCCGGAAAAAAGGAACACTGTAGCTACCGGAAAAGCACTGTAGCTGCCGGAAAAGCACTGTAGCTACCGGAAAAATTCAAAGTTGTCGGAATTGAAAAGTAAAAATATGGATAGGCTCGGAATTCAAGTAGGAGCAAACTGTCCTGAAGAAATATTGGCCGGAAAGTACTGTAGCTGCCGGAAAAATCACTGTAGGTCGCCGGAAAAAATCAAAGTTGTCGGAATCGAACAAAAAGTGGATGGGTAGGGTCGGAATTGTATTCCGAGCAATCTGTTCTGAAGGAGCGAAGCCAAAAAATGGCCGGAAACAGCCCCACGCGCCGGCGCGTGTCTGACGCGCCGACAGCTGTGGTGGCGCGTGGGAGCGCGTGACGGGGATTCTGCCGGAGAAATTTCTGGGGTTTGGTCGGAATTGTGAGCCGAACCTCGCGGTGGTCTCGGATTTTGCACAACACCACCAGAAAAGGTAGTTTAGGTATACTGACAGATTGTTTAGTCGCCGGAAAATTGCACGGCGACGAGGTCTTCTTCCCGGAAGTAGCTGGAATGATGCACAGCTATACTATTCTCACCAAAGCTCTGATACCATGTGAGAAGGCACGGGAGAAGAATATATAATTGATATGTAAACATGATACAATGAGCCCTATATATAATACACATAACCTAGCCTACTCCTAATACAGTTTAGACTAGACTTCTAATATAGTTAGACTTCTAACAAGGAGTAACAAAAAATATAGTTTCTCAAAGACCTATTTGTTACTGGCTCATAGTTGATTTTGAAAAAAGACATCCATCTCAAAAGCCAAATAATAAGTGTGTTAAAAGAAACATATGATGGAATTATGGAAAAAGGGTAGCGACCCAAGAGAGAATAGCCTTGAATACACAATCCACCAGTACTTTGTCAACTTAAGATGGACAGCTAGATGACATAAACTTGTATGAACAAATGACATCACCACTTCAAGATGATATGAACTCACCATTGGCAATTATGCTGTTTCCAAGCAATAAAGAATTTGGGTGCTAGACCAAACTACCTTGTGCAATTATACTTTGCGTAGGGGATACCCTACGGTTTTTATTCTTTAACCAGAGGCGGCGGATCCAGAATTTAAATTTTATGGGTTCAATTTTAAAGTTTTTAACATTGAATCCGTTATATTCTTAAAGTTATGGATTCATATCTATCATTTTTGCAATTTTAACAAATTTTTACTCAGCGTCAAAAGTTATGCGTTCAGTTGAACCCGTAACAATACACTACATCCGCCTCTGCCTTTAACAATCATAAACCATGATTCCTTAAGGTGCTAACTATGTCCATCTATTGGTATCTCATACATCTTCAATTTAACAAAGAAAAATAATCCCCTGCTTAATATTAATTCTGATGCACACAATCCGGTTACTGTTACTAAAATCTTAATCTTATCAGGTATCATGATGGACTCGCACACTTAATCACTTATGGTGTTTGTTAGAAGTAATTTTAGACTTGTAAGTTAGTGCAGGGACAAATGTAAGAGTTAGAGATTAACTAGTTTTAAGAATCCCATTTAGTAATTTTTTGAGATTGAAGAACCAGATTTAGTAACCCCTATTAGTTCTGGATTAACGTATGATTGATTAACATATTGTAATCGCTACTCAGTTTGTGTTCTTTTGAGTGAATTTCCAAAATCAAAAAGACAAGTGAAGTCCGAAAGCTCAACCATAACACAGATTCTAATCAGCAGAAGAAGATGGACTCTGACCATGACAGTACCAGAATTAGCACCTAATAGACCCGCTGTTGTCACCTGGTGGGAATATACTGGGTAGTTGTTGTTGTTGTTGTAGACCCGCTGTTGTCAAATCTTTAAATTTACTATTTAGATTCATACAATTTGTTAGAACTAGAGGGTGTTGAATATCTACACAATCAAATACATAATAAGCTTGAATATATTCCAGGATAAAACAAATTATTTTAAACCTATGCATTACAGGCAAAAGAGATGCCTTAATTGCATCTTAAATGGATACTATTAATTCTATATGATAAAGGAATATAGCATATGACTATCCAAGACTACAAATTTCAAGCATCAGGTTTCACTCTCTATCCTTGTCTTCCAAGATAGGGGGTAAAACCAGATATTTGAAATTGGTACTCTTGGAAAGTCATATGCTATATTCCTTTACACCCTCTATACTTCTTATCTAATCAAAGATTAGGCTTAAAATTAATTAGAAATACTTCTCGAATGAATTGACAACAGACAACAACATGCCTCACGTTGCTTTTAAGGGAATTCTATAACAGACTAAGTGCAAAAATAACCATTTAGAAAATTCCAGAGTATAAAGAGTTTTCTGTACCTGAAGAGGAGAAAATGCAAATGCCACTAGTGCATTTGCACCGAAATTCACAAGAACTGAAATACTCAACCCTCGCCCTCTAACACGCAACGGATAGATCTCTGAGATCATCAACCAACCAATAGGACCAAATGATAACTGTAAAACAGGACTTCAAAATGTTAGAGCAATACTTGATCTAGCTCAAAAACCAAAAGAAGCTGGATAAAATCAACGCAGAAAATCACAGAAAGGACTGCAGATGTTATCTTGGAACTGTCAATTCACCATAGTAGAATCTTTCCTTTTCCCATTTTATTTGTTTCTTCTCTCAAAAAGTATGTCCAAACCTTCACTTCTTTCGGGAACAATCCAGGAAGTACTACTATTTATGGGTTTTCAACCTCTTGCAAAACTAGTACAGTACCTCATAAAAGAATGCAAGAAGTCTTTCAAACCCTTCGTCCAAATGTTCTTCACTTTTTGGACATGGACATACACATAGTAGATTAATAATAGAAAAGCTTTGTCAGAATTTCAGTTGATACACATAAAACTAGCAAGAGAAAGATTTGTGGGAGACTTTATGATTTTGGCACAAACTCGTGGAAACATACTCAACAAAGCCCCAACTTTCCTTTTTTTCTTCCTATAACATAATTCTTAGGTAAGCCAATACTGGAATAAGAAGTACTTTCTAATACCTCGGTGAATAACTTTCAGACACTTTATTCTGCTACTGACCTATGACCTAATTTCATGATCTGCAAAACAATGGTGTGTAACAGTAAAAAAATGGTCTCCTACCTTTTTCCTTTTTCATAAACTCTGCTAGTATAAGATCAATGAAAAGAACATGCTTCTCCCAACAATCCGTTTCAACCCCAGTTACCAATAAGATTTGACTATTTTCACAGTCCACTGAATTTTTAAAAGTAGTGGACATTCACGACGTCCAAATAAATAATTTCTATTCTACCAGTGGGGTTAAAGATGAGCAAAGATTGTTGGTTACTCTTTAAAAAAAAAGACAAAAATCCACAATTACTGCAGCTAATAGAAGGCATACAAAAATCATGATGTCATTCGCACTGTATAGCCAAAAGTTGGACTCACTCAAACAAATCTATTTGTGCACTTTCAAGCACAATTATTGAAAGAAATAAAGCTTGAATTACCTGGTAACAGCCAACATACAGTAGCAGAGCCGTAACAGCCACAGCTGGTACATTACCCAGGTAAGTGTAATATGATCCCAGGAGGAAAAGTGATATTGCCTGCAGAGAATACGTGGTTAGTGAGAGCTTCAGTAAATTAACATTGATTGTTATGAAGTTGCTTCTTTGCAAATAAATTATCCTTGGTTGAACATATCAAATCCACCTGAGTTGGCCTTCTGAAATCATAAACTAACATTTAATACTCACTCTAATTTACATGACACTCTAATTTACATGGCTAGAATGCGGGTTTCTGAGGACAATGACCCTGGATAGAAAAGTATGGAGGTCTAGTATCAGGGTTGTGGGATAGGGGGCCCTAGAGTTTTTCATACTCCTCACCCGGGGTTGGGTGAGGCTTGGCAGGGCTATGCATAGATGATTTGTGTATTGGATTTTGTCTTATGCTAGTTACTGTCTGATATTATTGCATGCTATTTTATTTATAGTTTTTATGTTTTTTATTTTTAGGTTTTTATGTTTAGATAATTATTTACGCTATTTATGTTGAAGTTACTAATGCTCTTTTGTTGTTTTTGTTTTTGTTGTTCCTTTCCTTCACTGAGCCGAGGGTCGATTGGAAACAGCCTCTCTGCCCTTTCGGGTAGGGGTAAGGCCCGTCTACATATTACCCTCCCCAGACCCCACTTTGTGGGACTATACTGGGTAGTTGTTGTTGTTGTTGTTGTCTAATTTACATGACACTTCTCTTTTTGACATGCTCCAGAATGTTTGAAACATTCTATTGATAATATCATTTAATACAAAGTTTCATTATTTTCTAGAATTCCAACACATTTAACTATAAGTATCGTTTTCGCAAACCAGTTACCATTAATTTAATTTTTACTACCACGATATAGAAGCCAAATTAACATCTAAAACTCAGTTGTCCAGTCAAACATATAAAATGAAACAGAGGATGTAGACTTACAATCCCAGACACACCTCCAAGAAGCAGAGGCCTTCTCCCAAGCTTATCAACAACTACAACTGCTACTCCAGTCATAATGAGCTGAACATGGTGAGAAAAAGGAAACCATAGGGTCATTCTAATGCTGTAGTAAAAGTTAAACTGAAACTAGCAGCAATATCCCAGAAAAGCAAAGAAGCAAACTAAAAGGAAAAGCCAGACTAGTACAAATATTATCATTATTTCTACATCAATGAATGTTGCTGCATCAACTTTGCAAAGATGTTCTGAGCAAACTCGAATGCAAGTTTTTTATCAACTTTACACCACGGGAAGTTGCAAACTGACATTACCAAAAACAATATCACTTAAAACAGTGTCCTTTACCACACGAGGGGACATCTTGTCTTTTTCATTCTTTTCCAGGTAAGAACAAGGTTAAAATAGAAAGAGAAAGAAAACGCTCCCCAAGAAACCACCTTCAACAGCGCAAGGAAAATCGAAGCTCTTGTAGCCTCAGCTGCAGCAGAAAATCCTGCATCCTGTCATTGTATGATAAGTTAGAACTACACGAAGAAGAGGAAGTGATATAAGAACAGCATTCGCATACAGCAACCTTCACCTATTTGGCAAGTGTACCTGAAAAATTTTTGCAGCATAATACAAGACACTTGGTTGCCCAGTTATCTGCCATGTGGAACGCAAAAGATGTGAGCACACAGTTAGATCATTGCAAATTGAACGGAAATGAACCTATTAGAAATATAGCTACCTGTTGAAACAAGATTAATCCAGCACCAATAGTAAGGGCTTTCAAGCATTTTCCTTGCAACATTTCACCTATTGTAGCCTCTTTTTCTTCGCTTAGTTGCGAAAGCTCAGACAAAATGTCATCTACTTGACGAGGTGCTGAATCACCAATTGCTGCTCCCCTAAGCTGGGATAAGCAACTTATGGCCTTCTCTCTTAAATCCTGCAACTCACCCTTCCCCTGTATAGCACATAGAAGAATCCACCTGGGAGACGAAGGAAGCCACCATATTCCGATTCCCATAATAACTGCTAAAGGGGCACTAACTCCATACATATATCGCCAACCAGCAACAGTTTCTATCAGAAGGCTTCCAACTGTATATCCAACCTACAAATGACAGGTTTACACAATTGAAAAGAGCCCAGTACAATAAATAATAATACTATGAAATATACCTATAGATCCAAAGTGCAACTTACTCTACATTAATGGCTGTATTATAGACCAACCAGAATTTTCAGGCAAGTATGTAGTACTTACTAGCATCCCAAAAACTATGAAGAACTCCTTAAGAGAAATCAGCTGTCCTCGTATCTGGCTGGGAGCTGTTTCAGCAATGTACATGGGAGCAGCATGCATTGCCTGCCATGGAACAGAAGGAGAAAATGGAGCAATCAGTTTGAAAGTTGCGACTTTAAACAGAAGTAGATTAAGTGGAAAGACACCTGAGAGCATAAAGAAAATGGTAAATAATAGACATCTTTTAAAGGAGATATAAACAAGTGGAAGGATTCGTGTGCCTGAGAATGCACCATCTCAATTCACAGGTAAATACGAGGAACCCTGGTAGAATAAATAAAATGGAAAGAGAAGGTTAAAGACGTCACAGTATCTTACCAGTCCAATTCCTACACCATACAGCAGGCGCCCAATTACCATAATAACATAGACAGGAGCAAATGCTGTTACCAGAGCTCCAACAAAATAGAACAACGCAGACACAATCAACTCCCTTCTTCTCCCTACAAATTAATTAGGTAGATTCAGTCACAAGTTGAAATGTGACAACTAATTGTGGTCAATAGAAAAACTAACCAAGCCAGTCAGCAATTTGGAAAGCAACGGCTGACCCAATTAAAGCACCATACAGTGAGCCACTAGTCTGTGACAAACAGCAAACGTAAGATCTTTCCGAAGCTCAGACAGAAGAAGGAACATATGATTTACAAGAAAAGGGGATACTCACAACAAGACCAAGCTGCACCGAAGACAAGTCATACCAAGAAATTCCACTAAATGTAGCTGACTGCAGAATATAAGCAACATTAACTTGTTAAAAGTTGTTCTTTTTAATTAATTAGCCAACTGCAGAAAATACGCAAGGTGACCAATTAGAAGCCATAACTTCTATATACCAGAACTAATAACAATAGTGTATGTAACAAGCGAATATTATGAACCGTCAACAGTTGGGTGCATTTAAAAGGATCACTATCAGCATCATTTGATGACCTTCCAGATTAACATGAATCTGTAGAAAATATCTATATGTCGTTGAAGAGAAACAAGAAATTCAAGTGGATGCATTTCTATGACTATCAACATCTTTGCAACAGCAAAATCTATTGAAACACGATGTTCAAAGGCTGACTCAATTGAAAATAAGCTTAAAAACATATTACAAAGTACCATGTGTTGGGAAATAGAAACAGGGTAACTGGAAAGACAGATAAAATGTCATGTTCAGTCTTTTCCCTACTTGCAAGAACCAATGCTGAAACTTCCATTTGTTTCCTCTAATATCAGTTCTCCTCCATTAACACCAAGTAAATCCAGAATCCAGAAAGGCTCTTATGAATAGACTTATGCCTCATCTAAGAAAGCTAGAACATTAAAAAAGGAGTAGGGGAGCTAGAAACATGGTAATTAGACCTCTTTTTTTCTTTTTTTCTTTCTTTAATTATGACAAAACACAAGGACTCTTTACTAGGCGAAGGAAAGAAGATACCTCTATAGAAATGGTAGCAGAGGATGTGGCTCCAATATCATAACCATAAAGCAGTCCTCCAAAAGCGGGGAACAAAAATCTGGAAATCGCTCATCAACTTATCATAATGTATTCAAGCGGAAAAGATGAGAAGAATAAGTATCTCTATTAAGCTAATCACATAGGACCTAGAAAATCTATGAATATAGTAATAATATTTTTGTATCCTAATTTTCTTTCCCTTTTAACTCTGGAATGCTAGACCTTAAGCAACTGGTCTTGTACAGTTTTCAGTAAAATATAACCCAAAGCTAGAAATTTTTCTTTCTTTTATCATCTGATTAATTCATATCTGAGAATAAACGGATATGTAGCTCCCCAACAATATACGTAGTATGCCGAATTACAGCAAAAGATGAATTAACAAATCCAAATTTTAAAGAGAAGATTCCCTTTTGTATTAGATAGTTAAGATAACCTAATAGAGGATTGTTGTTGAGCCAAAATCCATATTATAAGTTACATATATTATTTGAATAGTCAAAGAAATTGACTTGCAATTCCAGAATACGTCTTACTGATACGTTTACAAATGGAGACTACTATGTTCAGTTTCACCCCAGCACATGCTTCAATTTGATGACTCAGATCAGGAAGTAGACTCAATTAGTAGATACGTCTTACTGATTCTAGACATACAATTCCAGAATCTACTAAAAATGGTGAATACAATGTTCAACTTCAGTAGCACATGCTAAAATTTGATGATTCAGATAACAAAGTATACTCAATTAATAGATACTCACGGAAGTATTGCGGAACGTATTGAGTAGTTCTCAGGATGATGCTCGCCTTTTAGAAGTGGCTCTCGCACGTTGTTAATCTCATCCTAAACCAATTCACAATCAGCAAAATTGCACAGCACTTTCCCCAAACAATGAATAAGAACATATACTAGCAAAATAGACAAAGAATAAACGACCTTGTCAATGAATGAGACGATCGGCTGCTCCGGATCGCTGGCCATCGCCATTGCCAATTTGAAGATGTAAGTTTTACAGCTAGAGTATGCGAAGCTAACTGTATTTTACTCTTTTTCTTATTTTAGTGGTTTAAATTCTGGGGAAGTAAGGTGAAATAATTGAGAATGATTAGGAAAGAAAAAAGATATATAGAAATTAGAAACCAGTAGAAGGGAGATGACTAATTTCAAAGGAGCGGCCAATAAGAGAACAACGTTGCTATTCAACTTAGCAGAAAACTTAAATTTTGTAGACGGAACATGGTGGACTTCTCCTCAAAAATAATTAAAAAAAAACAAACAAACAAAAAACAAATAAGAAAATGCTTAAGGATAATTTAATAGGATAAATAACACATCAAGAAATAATTTCGTTCTTTGTTTAGTTCTTCCTCTAAGACAAGAGGGGTTGCAATCCCCACTTCCAACCGATAAGTTGTGAGTTCGAGTTTCTCTATCCAAACGTAGGGTAAGGTCTGCGTACATACTACCTCCCCAGATTATACTGGGTTATTGTTGTTTAGTTCTTCCTCTATTTTTGTTATTTTTTGAAGTTCTTTTTTAAATCCTGGAGATTTTAAAAGACATGGAGCCTGTTATTCTTGTTATTTTATTAAAAAATCGAAATTTTTCCTAATTCGATAACAAATAGACAGATATTAGTTCGATAAAGAAATGCAAACATACAGTCAATAATTAACAAATTGACAGATATCAGTTCGGTATGGAAATGTACATACAGTCAGCAATTAACTACATATAACAACACCCAAAATTACGGTAGCAATTAACACAATTATGTCTTTTTAAACATCAAATTACTCTCTCTATTTCAATGTATGTATTTCTAATTGTGCCTATCTCAATTGATGTTATTTTTAATAGTAATTATTCTTACTTTTTGTGATCTTAAATTCAAAAATATGTATTACTTTCTTTAAAGCCCGTGACTAATTAAAAAGGAGACATTTGCATTTATACTCGTTTTTGTATCACATTTTAACTTGTGATCGCTTTGCAAAAAAAAACTACATGTATACCCGTTTTTACGCATAACTTTCGCACACAGGGCTGAAGTAGCAAAAACAATCACGCAAAACTTTAGTATTTTACTTGCTGGGCCTGAAGTTCAGCTCTATAGCTAAAGTTTTTATTTTCTGTTATAACTTAAAAATTTCAACTCTAGTATGTTGTAACTGGGAAACTTTTTGTATTGTAACTAGAAACTTCGGCTCTAAGAACGAAATTTTTGTGTTGTAATCGGAAAGCTGATGTTTTTCACTGTCCTATTTGTGGATTCAGAGCTCAAAATTTTTCACTATCCTATTTGGATTCTTTTTCACTGTTCCCTGCATCATGTAAAATCTGCTTTCTTTTATCATTTCTTATCTGCTAAGTTTTATTTGGTATCTCCGCTTCTCGTGCATTGTATTCTTTTGAAATTTTATGTTGTAATCAGAATCAGAAAATTTCAGCTAAGAGCTGAAGTTTTTCTGTCCTATTTGGACAGAAAAATATGGGGAATCTGGTTAGCACCCATATTTAAGAATAAAAGAACAAAGACTTGACTGGACGGTATTCACGAGCAGATGACAAGCATGAGTGAAGAAGGGTCTTATGTTACCATTTTTGGTGGTAAAGAAGATGTTCTTGTTCTTCCATTCCCCAAACCCACTTCAGCTTTCAAGATTGGGTTGGTGTTCCGATAGGCGAGAGGTGTAAGCACCGCGAGGTGTGAAGCCAGATCGTACTAAACACAATGAAAAAATTTAGAAAATGAGAGATTTAAAAAAAATAAGTAAAAGCAGAATGAAAGACAGTCCTATATTGACAAGGACGAGCTTTTTCACGAAGAAAGCTTCACACCCAACTGCTTGTATATCGATCGGAAAGAAGCAGCTGCAAATGCTATCAGTGGTTCTTCCTTCCTATCCCATCTACCTATAAGAGTTGCATCATGTAAATCTGATTTCTTTTATCGTTTAGAACTTCAGCTGAGCTGAAATTTTTCACTGTCCTATTTGGATTTTCTTTTTCACTGTCCCTGCACCATGTAAATCTGCTTTCTTCTCATGCATTTCTTTTGAAGTTTCCCCAGAAATATATTTGGACAAGGAAGCTGAAATCTTTTAAAAAGTTGATACAAATCATCCGTTCAATTTTTTCATTAAAAAGAGGCATTAAGTTTATTAGCCAATTAAATTAAAACACATAAAATAAGAGTAATATTACCGTGGAAAACAAGTATAAGAAAAAACGAAAGGCGTTAATTATATAACGGAAAGAAGATAGTTCTCTCATAATGACAATGGCTACAATGCATATTCATATTAAGCAAATTGAGCCACTGCTGTTATTAAAAAGACAACTGATTTAATGGGGTGCGCCACGCCCATGATGTAGTGCAACGCATAGGCAACGCGCGAAAGCCCAAGTAGCAAGCTACTTTAATAGACTCTGCCCCTAAAAAATAAAGTTTATATCGCGTGAGCCAATAACCCACATATAAGATATTAAACTGATGAGAATAAATACTACATTTAATCTTAGCCACAAGGCCGAGAAGGGTATGCTCTAAACAGTCTCTCATTTGGCGTTTTATATTCCTAGTTTCGGTGTCTCAATAGTTGCTTTGTTCATTGTGGGAACTGAACAAAGGCAACTTTTTGTATCCTACTCTGTGCAATGCCCGAATTGTAATTGCTCTTTGCACTAATTAGCTTTTGTCCTCAACATTGCATTAGGACTTTCTTTGAACTTGGTATGTCCACAACTAATAATACTTCTTTTACACTAATTAAGAGAATTAAAAATACACTTACAAAAAAACTAAAACCTCGTATATGCAACCGGAATAATTAAGTTAAAACCAGCAACAAATAATAATAATAATAATAAAGTATATCTTTCGGGCGCTACTTATTTTATTATTTGGACCAAAAAAACTGCATTTAACATTATTTGATTATTTCAAAAATACTCAAAGTGAGAATAGCCAAAAGATTTAGTTTTGAGTGAAGAAAAATTTCCACACATATTTGATAAATTTTTTCAAACAAAATGGAAGTCATGCATCAAAATAGAAGGAAAGGTGAAAGTTTTATGACTATTGTATAATCTATGCAACTTCGTGCTATAATGTTAAATCGAGATGAGAACGGATCAAGGCACAACTACTCAAAATGAAGTGAATGTAACTAAACTTGTTTTGTTCTTTTTCTCTATATTTGGGAGTAAATGGGGTAGCTAATAGCAGTAGCAGCGACGAAGCTGTGTGGGTAATGAGACCCAGCGGCATGCTTGTCCAAAAGAGAGAAGATGATGCTTCTTTTACTTAATGCCACAATTGCAAATTACAATCAAGGTCTCGTATGCTTCTCAAGACTTCAACATCCCTGTTCCTTGTGAACTCACTCTCGCTTCCATGGGCTACTGGAAAAAGGTAATCAAAATGTTTCTTTGGATTTAATTGATGAAAATCACTGCAAGTAAATCTAAAGTCTGAAACCAAGATTGAAAAGGAAATGTAGTGTCGGAAACCTAGACTGATTGAGCACTCTTTTTTTCTGTTGTATATTTCAATTTAGTATGTTCATGACGAAGGGAGTAAGATGAAAGAGCACCCGCAGCCGAGAGAAATTTTTACTATTCGCACTCTTCTTCTGTGTGTAAAATACACACGATTGGGAGAAACAGTTGGTGTATACAAAATTGGTCGTGTTTTGGGGTGTGTTGAAGGAATTTGTCTACAAACTGAGGGGATCAACTATGTATTAAGCCTAAAACATGTGTTATTAAACAACTCTCCGCAGTTACTCAGCACAAATCGAGTCATAACATTCAGTGGATGCATGGCCACAATCACCATTGGGTCTTTCCACCACGTGCCACCATTTTCAGTTTCAATGGGATCACACATCAATGAATAGATTAGTTTCAATAAATAACCATCAGATACTTTAAACCGGTGAAGGAATGAAGTACATTTAGGATCCAATTCAACACCCAACGCCATATCCACTTATCCAGGATAAGAAAATTTTACAGCAAGTGTATCAACTTGAAATTTGATGGCACACAAGACCATAGGTTCAGTACGAGGGCTTTTTATTAACGAAGCATGGCAGAATATCCATATAACTCAGGCTGCTTAGAAGTTGCTTTTCTTGAAAAAATCGGAACTTATTCCTTCTTAGCAGGTTGCCAAGTTTGGTACCTAGTCCAGTCTCTTTGTCCAGGATTCAAAGCGTGTCCCTTGGAGTGATATATGTATGCATCACCTTCACCAGAGAAGTTCTCCTTGTGCTCAAGTCCGTACCTCTTTGGTTTCAGCAATAGCAGCTGCATGGCATGTACTATAAGAATTCTGAAATGGTGTGGCACGCATCAAAGAGAAGTTGTAAGGACTTACTTCATCTCCGGTGTGATCAGTGATGTAATGGAGCCAGCCATGCCACTCTGCTGGAACTTGTGAAGCGTTATAACGATCCTTCTGTGCATACTCCACCCACCGGTGTCTTCCTGTATAATCATGTTACAAAAAGATGTTTACTTACGCAATCATACATACAAAATAAACAAATCACTAGATCAAAGGTCTCTCAAATTTGGGTAGAGGAACTATTCCCTGCATATACATGGGGATCAAGGCCGATGAGACTCCAAAAGTTTACTCTTAAGTTTATGCAGTTAGTTAGTTAGTTAAACAAGATTAACATATCTCTAGAATATGAAAATGTATTTTCAAGCTTCCGAAAACCACCTATAAGAGCATGTTTAACCAGGTAGAAAACTATTATTTCACACGGTGAAACAAACAAGCCTTAACATCCTCTACCAAAAAAGATCACTAGAATACACATGCCGAAGCAGATTATTTGAAACGCACTAAGTTCTGTTACCATGAAGTATTGTCTGGACAAAGTAGCAACTCTTGCTAGTGGATAATGCAAGCAGGCGGCAAAAACTACTCCGTGAATAAAGTGCAAGAGGTTTTTACTTTTTTACCTAGAACAAGGGGAATATATAACCATTCTTATATGTGCTACATAACGCCTTTCCTCTGATCACCTTGAGGGAAAAGGGGAGCATAAGATATTACAACACAAATGACACAACTCTCAACTTTTAAGTGATACTTAAGGGAACCCGTAACCTTGAATATGCATTATGTACGCACTCTAATTGAACAAGATAACAACAAGTAGATGTACAAACAAGTAGGCAAACTGATTCAGACATAGGAAAGCAGAAGCATCTGTACCAACCATATTGTTCGTCGCCTAGCCTCTCATAGTATTTGTTACCAAATTTATCCACACCAACAAGTGCTGCACCTATGTTGTGGATCTTGGTTTGCCTGAACCAACAAGAAAGAAGAAACAAGAAACCAAAAACAAATACTATCTTAGATGCAAATTTAAGGAATCACTTTAATGAGAAAGAGAGGTGGCAAGGTCTCTCAATATTGTCTCACTGATACCTCAAAGAGAAAATAGTCTTACTCAGAGTCTTAGACATGTATTTTTTTCCTTTTCAGAAAGTTAGTTTTTCAACAACAAAAGAACACAACAAATCATTTCAAATGAGCTCTTACACAGGCATGTAATATACCGCTTCGAAAGCATGAAAGCAACAAGATGAAAAAAAAAAACTCTTAACATTTAAACCAAAGAGGGAAACTAGCCAATTCAAACTTTCAGTCAATTACAAGAATATGAGTTTTGCTGTTCTATGTTGAAACTTGAACATCTAAAGTTACAGCACATTTCTACCAAAGCAAATTTTCTTAAGGGCTTGAAACCTTAGCATCTGTGGAGAAAATATAAGGTTGAGAAAGAGAGTATTACTATTGCTGGTTAAAAAACAAGAAAAAGTACTTTCCAATATTTACACGTACAACACCAAAGGACTTTGTAGGACTTCTTTCATAGTAGAGTTAGCTATCCGGATTTCCTAAAAATATTAACCTCAACAAAGAAGTGAACCAGACAAGAAGCTGGGAGAAATCAAAAAGTAGACCTGCTTGACATGATCATGACATAAGCAAGCTAAAAATAGAGAATACCGAGAAGTAGTACTAAAAACTCAGACAATAACTACAATGAAGTCATTCCCCTTAAATTTGTCTTGTCTATTAACCTTTAACCAATTAACAGCTCTAACTCCACCCCCATCTCATCCAAGAAATGGACCAATCGTCTAATTGTTACATACTAAGGACTAAGGAGAGCATCTAGTTCAGCCACAAGGACTAAGAAGGGCATCTAGTTCAGCCACCATGGAACTTCAGATTTATCTATTTTATAACCAAGAAATCCACAAGGGCCCATTGGCACACAGTTTGAAACTTGATTGATAATGGGCCTGCCCATCTATCATTCTCCACTTTAAGTACCAGGTTTTTGTCTACGGTAGATTTCGAACTCGTGACGTGCGCCTAACCCACCGTCACTTGTTTCGCTCTTACCACTAGATTAAAGTCTTGAGGGCATAACTACAGAAAACTTCAACTAGTGATGAAAACCAATTAAAGGTAGATAATTTCCTATACTTGAAGGACACAATGACCTGTTGGAATGGAACAGAATATCAGGAAGGAGCTGAAGAAGAAATGGAAAAAATACCCCATCATGTATATCTTGGACAGTGTGGATAGAGAGAAACCATAGGTGCTTTGAGGATAAGTTTTTATCCTTACCTTTTGTAAAGTTCAATGTCTTCAGCATTTGTACCTTTGGCATAGAAAGGATGTAAACAGAATATATACTGTATTTCCTGGTCTCATTTAGCACCTGAAGTCCATGATTCCTTCAAACACTTTTGTATCTATCTAGTACCTACTTGGTACTAAACAGATTGATAAATTTTATTTACTTACAAAAGTCTCTTAGAATACATTGCGCAACTTTGAGATATATGAACTTCAATTGTAGGAGGGCCAAGTAAAAACAAGACTTCACTGCTGAAAAATCTAATTCACCATCAAGACTCCATGTTGTTGTGCCTATTAGTCGCAACCGCGCAAGCCACCAGGTCTAGGTGCAACAACTACATATACAGTATCAGCAAAAGCCTTGACATCGTAATGCAATTACCCTACAGCTCAGCGAAGGAAAAACTTAAAGGTACTCGAGTAAACTTCACATTCTAATGTTAAACCAAAAAAAACAACATCATTTTCTTCCTCGGTTCTACTACAGTCAATCGCTGACCATACTTTGAGGGTTAAAAATTTAAAACTCAAAGCATAGTGCCTATTAGGTGCATGTCACCTGGTCTAAGTGCCACAATTACAGATACAGACTTAGCAAAAACTTGAAATGGTGATCGAGCAATTGCCCTACAGATAGGTAATCACTTATAGATATTCAAGTAGTAGAGCTATCACTTTCTTGATTTTACTTTCTTCCTAAGTTCTACTACAGTCAATACTCAATCTCAATCGCTGACAATACTGACTTTTAGGTCCAAGATCGAAAACTTAATGAGACTGGCCATGGAAAAGAGCCAGTAATGTGGCTTTGCCTGTCAAGGTAAGAAGTTTTGTGCATGTAAAAGTTGAGTTCCTATCACCTCAATATAACACGTTGCTGGGGGAGATGAAAACACAGCTACCACTCATGCATATGAGTGCCAATCTATCTATACACCATAAAAGCCTGGACAAATCTAACTTTAAGGTTGGACACAACAAACAACATAAAGAATTAAATTAAACCACACCAAGATTTAAGTGGAAACCCCCACAGAAGGTAAAGCCACAGCCAGAGGAGGAAAAAGTCCAGTATGTCAAAGAGTAGAGTACCTAAGTTGCTCGGACTCGGGTGCGGGTACCGATACAGGGACAGATCTGAATATCGGATTCGGTAAAATCTAAATTTAAAGATTCGGAGTGCGGATTCAGATATGGATACGGGTGCGCGGGAATTCAGCTAATAAAAAATAGAGCAATAAAAATATTATAAATTTTGAGATATAATTCTGTGAAAAACATAGATGAATATTGTAGAATATTCAATCTACGGACATTGTTCTTCCATTCTCCTAGATCTATTTTATTTTTATTTTGAGAAATCAAAATCTTAATTTTTCTTCCAAATTTGTCGATGGACCCCGGTCAAAGTGTCCGAAGTCAGTTGACCGAATCCGAGATGTATCCCGCTCCCGTCCCTGTCTCGATACGAGACAGGGACGGCACCAAAATCGAAGAGTCCGCGCAACTTAGAAGAGTACTATGGAAGAACTTCGCAACAATAGAGAGAGAATCTGAAGTGCTAAACCACCCTACTAAAGCAGCTAAAGAAATAGGCCAAACAAAGAGGTCACATCGGTCCATCCCTCCACAACAACCACGAATCTTAAAGGAAAAATCCATGGTTCAGATATCATGTTGTCATCTTTTTAGCACAAGTCAGCCAGAATTTGGGCAACCAAACAACAAATGAATGGATTTCATTTGCTCAACCAATAATCACTAGTCTAGATGGTAACAAGCACAGCAAACAACACTGTAGACCACCGAATAGTTTTTGGATACGACCAAAACTCCAACAAGTATTGAACAATATCATAAAGATGAAAAGCCACAACCCCCCACCCCACACACGCACTTTACCCTCATTGACAAATGAACAATTCAGTTATGTATTCATCATTTCAAAGCTGGTATCCCCACCAAAAGTAGCTCAATTTTTTAAAGTACTTAATCAGAACGAAAGCTAAAAAAGTACTTACAAAAGATTTCCATCAGTAAGACAGTTCCTGGTAAATGCAAAGATGGAAGATATAGTTAGCTGAGAGTTTGAGAGTAATGAATACCACATAAAAACAAGAAACATAAATGTTTTTAACTGGTAACAACGGTGAGGGAGCGAAAAGCAAGTAAATTTCCAGATATTATGGTAGAAAAACATTTAAATGAAATGAGCGGTACCAAGAAGACATAAAAAGTTAATGCCCCAAAATACTGGAAGTCTACTATCGCAAATCCAATTTCTTCGGTCAATTAAAGGGCAGAGCTAAATAAGTTTAAGCTGGTTAAAATCACAACAAAGGCACCTCAATCCGAAACTGGTTGTATTCACCACAAAAAAAAAAAGCTCCCATAAAGATCAGAGGTCTTCTGGAAATATACTATAATAACTTTATCACATGTCATTATGCACAATAATGACGAAAGAAAACACCACAGCATTTTATGAGAATCATATTCTATAATCGTTTTCTCAGACCATTTAAACATTGTACTGGAGCTAAAAGTCACCTCCAGGTCATTATTCGGGAATGGAGGCTAATAATCGAGTTCATCATCACATCCCACAGTAGAGTCTCACTCATCTAGAACTTTAGCCTTCACACTCTTGCCATTAGCACTTACGGTAATATAGTTAAGGCACCTATCTCCTCCACTGGACCATCCGGCTGAAAGGGTAACAACTGGAGTATCATCAGAGTGGAATTGGTTGTCACACTCTGATGGTACACCGCCATCTCCACCCTTTCGGAAGCTATTTAGGGTTAGAACAACCTTTGTGTTGCCGGTCACGGGAGGCGAACATTCATATCTGGTGTACATCTTGCCTTGTATGAAACAATCCGAGTCATTTTCGAGGTTAATTGACATGGAGGTGGCTTTTAGCACCTTTTGGATACAGTTTAACGAAAGTTACCTCATTTAACGGGATTAAAAAAATGTTTAAACTTCAGACAATTTAATAGGATTACTTATTTTATTTCAATGTTATCTTATTGGTCTTGTTAATGCAAATCCAAAAGAAATCATTTTCAACAAAATTAAAAAACCAAACAATAGAACTATAGAGATTTCAAATCTAGAAAGAACAATAATTCGTTTACCCTCTAATTCTCGACTATGAGCTTACACTAGGAAATTAAACGGAAATAATCAGCACAAATAGTCGGTTTCAGATTAAGTAGACGGAATCAAATCGATAAAGATGTATATCAGACTGGCCATTAACGGATTGCAACTTGCAAACATGAAAATGAGGTTAGATGAATAAAAGGTAGAGAACTAACAGGTATCCTTCTTCGCGGACCTCCCTGAGGAAATTTCCGATGCCCTTTTCTCTGATTGACTTGAAAATGCCCCTCACCACCGACGCCATTCTCTTCTGTTTCGTTCTCTGAATTCTGAAACTCCGCAGACCGCGATTCGCTTGCTGCTAAGAAAATATTATGGGACTGAGGGGGAGTCCGTCGGGTGCTGACCCGCTTCAAACCCGTTTGAAGACTGTTCGAGGTTCGAATTAGTCGTTACGTGGAATAACACACTTGGTAATAAAATTATTTATCTTTATTTACCCATATTTATTTCTATTCTTAAATTAATTATATTTCCGTACCCATAATAGTTTTAGTGAAACAAAATCTTTATTCTTTAATTTTTTTATTTCTATACTTCTATTTCATTTTTTTCTTTTCCTTTTCTTCTTATTTTTTTCTTTTTTTTGTTTCCTGATTTCATTTAACTTCTTTTTTCTATATCCTTTTTCTCATTATAGTCTAATTTCATTTATCGTTTTCATCATTTCTTATTATTCTTTTTTTATACAATAAGAAATTAATTGTTATAGTAAATATTTGTTTGCCTTTTTTTAATATAACTAATACACTATACCTTCCTTTTTTTCTTTCTCATTTTCTAAATTCAATTATTAAACTGAAATAATATCAATTATCACTTGATTTAATTCACTGAATATCACATTGACTGCTGTTGAGCACCATAAATTACATAATCAGATTCTAAGAATCAACACGTGATTTTCATTCAAACCTTGATCTCCTTCCCTGTAAATATCAGTACGCACTCTACCATTAACAGTAATACAACCAGTTATAGAGCAAGAAAACATAATCTATGGCAACCAAATCTCCATATATATTAGTTAGAATAAAAATGATAATAGAATATTAAAAATGCAACAAAAGTATAAGTAGCAAAAAAGACTTATAGTACCACACTACCATGTGATACCAATATGGTATATATTTATATCAACAAAGCATATGATTTCTCTAGAATATTGCTACAACTATCTGCGACTATACTACTGTACCAACACATTAAAGAAAGTAATAAAAGTATGAGGAAATTTCATGCTCGTATTGCAAGCTAAATATTCACAAAACAACTTGCTCGTTTTGTATACTACATAATCAGATTCTAAGAATCAACACGTGATTTTCATTCAAACCTTGATCTCCTTCCCTGTAAATATCAGTACGCACTCTACCATTAACAGTAATACAACCAGTTATAGAGCAAGAAAACATAATCTATGGCAACCAAATCTCCATATATATTAGTTAGAATAAAAATGATAATAGAATATTAAAAATGCAACAAAAGTATAAGTAGCAAAAAAGACTTATAGTACCACACTACCATGTGATACCAATATGGTATATATTTATATCAACAAAGCATATTATTTCTCTAGAATATTGCTACAACTATCTGCGACTATACTACTGTACCAACACATTAAAGAAAGCAATAAAAGTATGAGGAAATTTCATGCTCGTATTGCAAGCTAAATATTCACAAAAGAACTTGCTCGTTTTGTATACTAAGAGGGTATATAGTTGTATGGAGTCATTCCAACAATTGCCTATAACTATAAAAACTATTACATAATACATATAATTTATGTCCATCCACACACAAAAATTCCAGCATTGCAACTTATGCTTATATAAATAATTTCATAATAGAATTCACTTAAAATACAGCTAAAACAACCAAAATAATGTTCAAACCACCATATGATACCAATATGGTATATAACTATACCAACATGGTATACAGTTCTACTAGTTAATTCCCGACAACTATATGACTATACTGCTATTACATAACACACATGCATAAAGAGAAAAATAAAAAAATAGTGTACCACATATTAATATAATAAGGTATTTCAAGATATTGTACTATATTACTATTATTAAAAGAAAATCAAATATTGTACCAATTAAATGCAGCTAATACAATCAAAAAATAATTCAGCTAGCATATGATACAAATATAGTATATAGCTATACTAATAGGGTATATAGTTCGAATGAAATGTATACTAAAATGGTATATTCGTATACTATTTGGGTATACAATACAAATTCGTCTGCTTCTCACATTCAACTATATTTCAACCCAACTTTCTAAAATCTATTACAAAATCTCCATCATATTAACTAAAACTTTAGGTACAACATCCAATAAACTTTCCAAACAAACCCATACAGGATCAGATCAAACAATTAAAAATTCAAACAAACTAAGTTATGAGTTTCAAGCTTCAAGGTCCTTCAATGGTGGATTTAATTTTTTGTATAGTAAATCTCCAAAAACCAGCATCAAAGATACAATCTACACATCAAAGAATATAACTAACGAATTTCAACAATAAAACACTATAAAAAAATCAGATATGGCATTTTGAACTCATTCATATTGAGTTTCAAAAATTGATTTATTCTTCCTGTGATCTAGTTTTTGAACTTGTGTCATGTATTTTAGTGCTGAAAACTTGTTTGACTGCTAAAACTTCAAACAAGCTCACGCCCTATATGAGTGTCGAAGGATAGATATGACACATCGTGTGACAAAATGCAACACAGATACAGAGAGCTTGATTTCTTATTAGAACAGAAGCATAGCAACCCTTGCCATAACGACTTTGCTTAAGGGCCTTTGTGCTTGTAATATAGTATAGATAAATTTATAGGCATTCAAAACAAATACATCTTTAGTACTTTTAGTGCAAAAGTAAACTTTTTCATATATATTTCTCTACTTGGAGGTAAAATCAAGACAAACTATCACCACTAGCACTACCCCCTCCCCCACCCCGACCCACCCTACACCAATTCAACTTTGATTGAAGTTGAATCAATACCAAAAGAAAAGGTTAACACCTTTAAGGAGATATTAGCAGATAAGAACTTGACAAAGACAAGCACATACAATACTCAGTACCACTTGTCGCACCTCATTTTTCCTCGCGGAGTCTGCGTTTTGACATTTATTGGGAAGAACTTGTTTCCTTTTTGGGAATTGGGTATTTGAATAGTTGACACCTAACGGATTAATGTGCGTTAAGGCACATAGAGCGGTTAACTCATGTAACTAGTTTGCATTATCAGAGATTAGGGTAAGGACTCGAAATAACCTTGAGAGGAAGATGTTAGGAAGCCTTAGAGATCCACAACGGTGGGTCCTCTCCGAACTTAAACTATGTGAATTAGTCATTTTAACGAGTAAACAGTTTCAACACATATTTAAAATAAAGGCATGTTTTCACATTCTAAACACATGTATGATTCAGGTAATGGGAGCAAGGGAGAGGTTTGAACAACTTATACATATATATAAAGAAAATTCATTTAAACACATAAAAATTGGGAAAGAGGGGTCCTAGGTTGGTTAGCCTACGGGATCATACCCATGCAATACCCATAATCACTCCTCGATGAGGGACTACGTGTGATATTAGCGCGCATTCATCATATCCTTACTACAATTCCCTCCCCTTTGTCATAGCCTGAAGTGTTCTAGCAACCTTGAAAGACATCATATGTGTGCACTACCCGTCCCTTCCTTGTGGCCATGGAGGTATTTAAGACCTCTAGTTTGCATAGTTCTAGATTATTCCAATGTACTTAAAGGAGAAAAATCTAGGCTAAAATCAGAACAGTTAGGACTGAACTAAAGAGGGAACAATTAAAGTCTCATGTTTTACCTCCACAATCAGAACAAGTAAGTGCACGTCTCAAACAACAGTTTTCAAATGTTTAAGAGAAACTCTAAAATAGAACATCTAGGTGACCAGAGAATATGCAGTACTGAGTTGAAACCAAAGTGAAAAATAACTTAATCCATTTGCCTACTAATTTTTAAACCTGTTGATTATGAGCAGTCACAAATAACAAGGCGTAATTTTACAGTTTGCAAAATTTAGTCGCCCTACAGGCTTGCCTAAGAGTATAGTAGCGATGTCCTATGAGCATGATATCTAATAATTGATCAGGAATGCAGTAAGACATTAAACAATTTAAACGGTCGATTTGGGTCCTATAGCCATGCTTTCTAGTGATATTCATTAATGCATCATTGAAGAAACGAGTAGGTTAGTTAATTCAACTGATTCAAAACCTACAAACGTGAGTTAAACTGATTTTGGATCTTATAGGCATGATTTCTATAATTAAAGCAGATTTAGATCCTATATGCATGATTTCTACAACTAAACTTGATTTAGATCCTATAGGCATGACTTCTAATTATGTAAAGTAAAGCAAGCAGAATTTATTTGAACCAAAGCAAAATCCTATAGGCATATAACAAACACATTAGAACCAAATGAACCTTACATGCATGTTATCTACCAAAACACATTTGAATCAAAATGAACCTTATAGGCATGTTATCTACCCAACCTTACCCATAGTATACAACTACTGTCCCTTTTTACTAGTCACCCAAATATTTGTTTACAATTAATTATTACAGACCAAGAATTGAATAAATTATACAAATACAAAAATACATTAAGCTATAGGGAGACTGAAGTAGCCCCAAAATAATTTCCAAGGCTTCAGTAGTCTCAAGTGCCCAAATTTCCGTAGCCAAATTTTATGTCTAGGTATGTCAGAGTTCCCTAAGGACCTCAAGGATCCCGGGCAGTCACACCCAGACCTTTCTCAAATAAGAACTGATTTATATGCAGAGTGGAAGTGACAGTCCTGATATGCCAGAGTTCAGAGAGATCCCAAGGGTCTCTAAGCAGTACATATACTAGAGGGGCATGACTTAGTAATCTAAGAGTAAGTGAGCGTGCATAACAATTTGAAAGAGTTTGGTAAACAATATAAAGAAAGGTCTCATGAGTGAAAAGAGTTTCTGAAAACCAGTACTGGTTTAGTGATAAAACAGTTCAAGGAAAGTATGAAAAACAATTTGCGCTCAAAACACAAGCCACAAACAAAAAGATTTGGAAAATACTTTGACAAACAGTTTCCATATAAGGAAATAGGGGTTGGGAACACATAGAATACACCTTAATGGAGAACATAAACAACAGGATGCACAGAGTTATCAAGGAGGTTCTTCAGAACTAATAGCCAATAGGTTAGATAGAATACAGTTAATTGAAACATGAAGTAAATATACAACAGAAACATGTTGATGACGTATAAACACACAACTAGAGTCACTCTAGGGAGATTAGGTAACTCAGCAGAAGTAAGGTAGAAAATCCAATGACTTAAATGAATATGCTAGGCAAGTATTAACGAGTGTAGGCATGCTAATCACATAAAAGCAAAGTTTAGGATTGCTAGATAAACAGTAGTCAGTCAAACATGATAGTTACACATGTAAGACATGTTAAACAAGATAGTGAACAAACAAGTAAAGTAGAGACATGCTAATTACATATTTGATTAGGCACTATTTGGCATGCTAGGTAAGCAGTGAAGAGAAGCAGGAACGAACTCAGGATTGATGAACTAAGGCAGTAAATAAACACATATGTTTGGATTCTAAAATTTAACCAGAAGCATACTAGTTAGAGAAAGAAAACACAAGATGTAAGACAGATGTTGCACAATTTCCAGCCTAAGCTTGTAGCCAGCTAGAATAAGAAAGATCACAAGTAGTAGAGAGAGAGAAAAAAGAGCTTTTAGAGTGTGAAAGTAGTGGTTTATGAACTAATGTTCATATGTCTGAAGTTAAAATAGAGTTTATATAGTAGTTCAGGAGTAGAGAAAATAAGATAAAGTAATCAATAATCAATAATTAAAAAATTTCAAAATCAATCACACAAAGATTCATCATAGTCTTCTCCTTTAATTAAGGAGAACTAGCCAACGGGAATGACAGGAACTAATTAAGACGATAGGTTTAATCAGATTGAGTAAAGAAATAAGAATCGGATGCCTTATTAAGGAAAGGAGTTCAAATCAAACCAAAAATAAAGACTTCAGAATAAAATAGGCAAGGGTTTAGTGTAAAGAATTAGCAAGTATCGAGACAATTCAAATAAGGAAAGAAAGGAATAGTCATGACTCAACACATAGGTCTTTACGAAACAAATTGACAAATCAAGAATCCAAATCAATCACTGATTTAAGGAGAGAAATATAGGTTTACCATGAATAACCAGAATGACTATAGACATATAGAATTAGTAGGGAGTTGAACCAAGAACCTTAATAGAGGTACATTAGGATAAAAAATTATAAGAAACCGAATTAAGCTAAAGAAACATCACAAGAACCAAAGCGTAGAACGGAATCGGTGCACAAGTAACATGGACAAACTCATCCAAACAAAATGTCAAACAAATTAGGGTTTTTAGCATAAACGAGTTAGGGTTAAAGCAAACCTTACGCAATTGGTCAAAACACAAAAGAAATAGAAGATTAAACACTCAAAATTATCAAACGTTTTGGAGAGAGAAATTTTTGAGAAACCGAGTTTTGAAAAAATGGAAAACCATTCGAAAGTTCCTGTGAACTCATGCGGAATAGGTTCGATCCATCTCTCATCTTGAATAGATCTGAGAATTTCAAAGGAAAAAATTAAGGTTTCAGGAAGAACAACACAAAGATTAAGAAGTACGCATATAAATCCATAGATCTAAGGCGACATAGGAAGATATTACTCGAAATCGAAAAGGAACAACTTGAAACAGATGAGCAAAGATCCAAGGCGTAGGCAGACTATCCCTGGTCCCTCGAGGACCCTAGAGACGACGATACCAGCATAAGAGAGGCCATTAGAGGCATGGGAGTGGTGAGAAACCACCATGAATGGCGATAGATGAAGGGCGATGAGGGTGAGTTAAGGTTAGGATTTGAGAGCATTTGATAGATCAAGGGGTCATATATCAACGTGAGAGGAGAGAAAACGAGAGGTCTGGGGGGGGTCATTAGGGTTTAATTTAGGTAAGGGAGAATCTGGACCGTTGATCAAAATGATCAACAACCAGAGTTTAGGAAGAGGTGGGTCAGGTAGATAACAGGTTTGGGCGAGTAGATTTTGGGCCTGGTTTGATTTTGAAATTGGGGTTAAATTAGGTTAGGTATTTAGGCTAAATTTGAAAATATCCTATCTAATTGACCAACAATTTTTTTAAAAATAACTAATAGGCTGTAAAAATGACTTTCATGCCTGGAGATATTTAAAAATAATTATTTAGTATTTTAAAAAATATAAAAGGCTATTTTTCGGTAACATAATATAATTATGCATGCATAGACTATAATTCAAAGTAAGTGCAATTCCATCCTAAAAATATAAATGTGGCTACTTGTGCAATAATTGAAACTTGATACAAATGCAAAAATAATAAAATTAAGACATAAAAATTATTATAAGACTATTTGTGATGCAATTAGTAATTGTTTTTTATAAAATAAATGATGGGATAAATTAATTAAAAGATTTTAAAAATGCAAAAATTGTATAAAAATACTAATTGATGATAAAGCATAGTTTTGAAAATATTATGGAAAAAATTGGGTATCAACACCACCAACCGGATGCAGCATTCAAATCCACCCCAGGCAACACAAGTCCTCTCATTCTCAGCGAAGTAGTAAAGAAAAGACTCTACCACCCATGTCTTTTTTCTTTATTCATCAAGATGTGTGTGTGTGTGGGGGGGGGGGGGGGTAATTCCCTGTCACCTATTGAAATTAAAATTACAACATCTATGAATCCCGGCAAACAACTAACACTACTAGATCTAGTTTAGGATTTGTTTGTGGTAAAATTCGAGAAAGAAAAGAACATGATGATTACATTGCACGGAGGCCCATGGTTCATCATGGACATTTCCTCTCCATCATAATTAGGAACCTAACTTTGTTGCGGCGGAATAAAAAATACACTCCACCGTCATCTTGATCCTACTGCACCAATTACCACCGGAGTTCTATGATAGAGAGATCTTGAAAATGGTAGGGAGAAGGGTTGACAGGATGCTGAAAATCGATACGTGCAACCTCTGCTACCATTCGAGGCCGATATGCACGGATTTGCATCCAGGTACCACTCTGAATGATGGTACTAATTGATGAACATAAAAAAATAATTGAGTATGGAGAGGATGGAATTATGTTCATGGGGTGTGGGAGACTGAGCCACCTACTCAAGAAATGCACAAACCAACGGCATATAGGGGTAAATGATACAATAGAAGCGTCATCGGCATGGCACGATACTATCGAAGATGGTGACTGGAAAGTGATGAAATTCCCACAAAAAACAAAACGACAAGGGAGTGCAGAGGGTTTCAAAGCCCAAGTACGACCGGAGGTAACAGAGAACAAATCGGGGAGCGGAAAAAATATCACCAAATTTGGGTAAGTTATCCGTCCTTAGTAACATTGGTGATTTTAAGGGCGGAAAAAAGGTTGTGAAACATGGAAGTGCTAAGGTTGTAAGAATTATGGGCTAAACGAAGCAGGCCTAAAACAAGCCACACAGGTCGCGTATAGCTAGCCCTCAACAAGATAGGTAGCTTAGGCCATATGGGCCAAAGATAGAGCTATTTGGGCCACTAGGGCAAAGCTCAAACCAATTGCACAATTTATACCATGTGCCTAGATTTGAACACGCGTTGGGCACGTGCCTTACCACTTACATGCCTAACGTTTCTCATGCAGCCCAAAGGAGAAAACACGTATCGATTTCGGGTATGGAAAATACCTAAAATGCAATCCCAAATATTATACCCCTTGTTCTGACACAAGTCAATTTCTGGGGTCCACCTATAGAGCTAAACCTGGTCTCTCTAACAATATAATTAACAATTGCAAGGGGAGGATAATTTAATTACGCCTTCTCACTGTCTCTCTCACAATACAACCAACCCTGAGTCCAATCATCGCTCCCTCTCTACTGATTTGGTTGACGTCATCGCTTCTCGATTTCTAATGATGAGAAATCTTCATGCACGGAAACCCAATGGAGAAGATTATTGCTTAAAAGGAAATGAAGGCGCAACAGCTGAAGTAAATTCAACGGCCATTATAGACATTGACAATGGAGGGGGGGGGGGGGGGAAAGAACCCAACAAACAACAAGAACATGCATAACAATGGGAGGATCTAAATCAGATAAGTGTTTCATCTACCCCACTTCCGATGGACCACATTCTAACCTGGCTAAAATGGTCACGGCCAGCCTGAACTATGCCCCGATGTACTATGCTCACCAATTGTGGTCGGCTTTCATGCAACATCACTATGAGCTAAGCTAGCAAACAATGACAATAGACCAACTAAGCCCTCTCATGCAGCAGATAAGCCACAATTTGCCTTCTTCCCACTAGTTTCCCTAGGGTAGGGGATTCCCAACCCCCTTTTCTCTCCATGGACACCAATGAGGATAATGACCCCATCTCCAAAAATGGGGTCAAAAAATGTCCACGAACATCTAGAGGTCACCAACATAGAATTGGAGGAAATGATAGCAAGGCTGGGAGTGCCAAAAACCAAAGCTATGCTTCTATAATATGAGGAAACAATAGAGTTCACAAGGCCTGAGAGAGAAATGTTTATCGTAATATGCCTAAGAAGCATGGTAATATATAGAGTAAGACTAAGTTCATCCTTAGAGTCAAACTCAGGAGACTTAGCTGTGAACCTAAAACCAGTAATGGCCTAGTTAGCTCCCAAAAATCCACCAAGGATGGAGAACCCAGAAAGCCAAATAGTGAAGGGGAAATCCAAATGCCTGAAAAGGAAGCCACAAACCAATTCAAGGTTACCAATGAATTTCATCATATGGATGCTAGAGGCACTAACAATGTGGAATTTAGGAGACATCGTGCAGAGATGGTCAAGCTGCACAAGCCTTCCACTCTTAAAAATCGAGATGACTGGTAACAAATACCTCGTTAAAAAGATGGGATTCACATGGCGAATTCAGAACCCTATTGTAGGCCTGCCATGCGGCATTGTTATCATGTGGAAAGATTATATGTTGAACATTGACGAAGTTTCCACTATTCCCTAGGGAATCAATATCATGGTCAAGGTAAATCTCTCCTCCACACCTTGGCTTTTATTGTAATTTAAGCTAGTAACACCTATGCTAACATAAGGGCTCTATGCAACCAACATAGAACTATCTCTAATGGTTATATGGTAACTGGCTAGTAGGGGGACTTGAATAAAGTTACAAAGGCTAGAGATAAGCAGGGGAAAAACTGTATCTCTTCCCTAAGTGCAAACTTATTCTCGCACTGCCTGAATCGCTATAAGCTCATTGACTTAGGTTTTAAGGGAGTAAATACGCTTGGACTAATATAATGTATGTGAATAGGAGTTAGTTAATCATAGAGAGACTAGATGGGTGCTTTGTCAATGATGAATGGATCTAGAATTACCCTTTTAGTAATGTGAGTCGCTTTTCTAGAACATACTATGATCACTACCCTATGTGGATTAGCTTGTGGCCCTTTGCTTTCAGTGCCACATACAAGACTTTTAGGTTTGAACCCATGTAGTGTAGTCACTCATCCTTCACCAACATTGTCCAGGAGGCCTATGAAGGTTGTGGTAGCCTTGAAAGAGGCAATACCCAGTTTTAGTCCAAAGTGATGAGCTAGAACATGATTGTGTTTGGTAATATATTTCATAAGAAGAAACACATTATAGATAGAGGTAGGGGTATTCAGAAATCTAATGTCTACCCCTTCATCACCTTTCGTGAAAATCTAGAGGGTTAACTTCTGGAGGAATACTCCTCTATTCTCAAATATGTAGAAGTCTTGTAGAAAACTAAGTCTATGATCAACTGGTTGATAGAGAGTACTGCTAATACTAGACTCTTCCATACCTTTACCCTCAATAGGAGGAGAAGGAACAAAATCATGGCCCTGCAGGATGAAGTAACTAACTGGATTGAGGAGCAACAGAAAATCCAGAACACCATTTACCACTGCTACTCCATGTTGTTCACCACTAAACACCTAGGCTCCTCCACCCATTGGAAAAGAATAGTTTGTGATTCCCACACTATGTCCAATAGGGAGCAAGATACTATAAATTCTCCCCTAATGAATAGTGAAAATAAAGACCCCTGCACCCGATGGTCTGTGCCCTCTCTTCAACCAAAGGTACTTCAATATCCTGGAGAGCAAAGTAACTCATTTTTGTAACCATACTTTTAATACCATAGAAGTGAAGCATGAAATTAATACAATCTACCTTTATTTAATCCCTAAGTGTGCATGTCACAACCTAAAATCGATGGGTCGTGACGGGTGCGCAAGTCGCGCATGTCAAATACCCCTAAGCATGCGTCTAAGATATGAACCTTAATAACGTATGCTGAATTACGTAAATAACAAACATGAAGGAAACCTGCAAATAAGACATATGTACGTGTACATGTAGAATACAATATGTGAGTCTGCAAGGCTGCTATAGACAACTATACATCCAAAACTGAAAGTCAATAAAGCCACATACAACCCAAGTAGACATGTTGTCTATAGATCACTAATAGAAACATAACTGTACAAAGACACGACTGAGCCACGTCATACTCATATATATATATATGTATATATGTATACACACAATTATATCGTACCAAAATCAAAAGCAGTTCTGGATCAAATGGAGCATGCCAACTCTCCCTGATGAGGGATCCTAAGATGGGGGAACGTCAGCTTGCCTACCCGCACCTTCGGGCATGAAACGCAGCCCCGAGAAATAGGACGTCAACACTAAAATTAGTACGTAAAGACATAGATGAAACCTGGAATAAGGAAATACATCTTTAAATCTGAATAACTTTGTAAATTATTAAACATCTATATTGTCATGTACGTGCATATAAATGTCGTGCCATGCATATGTATGGTGTATATAATGTCATCAAGCCACTGAGGACATCCCATCATATTATCTCGACCACGGTGAGCAACATTATCAGTATATACCAACTGATCATGTGGTAATGCATATATAATGTTGTAACCTTTTCCTATATGCCATATACATATATTTAGATATATACTTGTATATAAAGTTATCTGGTCATGGTTCAATGCACGTGAGTGAAATGCATGAAAAGATACGTAATAATTTTAATATTCCTTTCAGATAAACTTTTCCAACTGCGTATTATTCTGAAACCAATGAATAGAAAATAATAATAATTTTCTTGGGAATCAAGAATATAGACACCCCTAATAATTTTATGAATAGAGTAATTTATAAAAATTATGTATTTGTTCGTTTCTTCAGTATAGTTTGAACCATGCCAAAAAAAAAAAAAGAGAAAGCTTAACATAGCTATTTCTAGAATTAATTTAACGAATGTGAAATTTGAACTTGGATTCCTTGAAATCTTGGACGAATTTGTTCTGCTTATTGTTTGGATTTAATCTTAATTATTGAACTTTGAAAGTTGCTTCTTCCTAATTTTTCTTTTTTGACCAGAGACAAAATTCTATTTATCAAGAACTTTGAAAGTTTGCTCGTTTTTGTGTACTAAAGACAGAAGCTTATAATCATGTCTTACGTGTATGACTTGTAACCAAGTCTTGGACGTACTACTATTTTCTTGTCCAAAAGAGACCAAGCACTTTAATGTTAAGCAAGCTTTTAAAACATGACTCATTCTTATGAGTTATATGATTTACACGTTACTTTAGTGTGAAGCATATATGACTATGAGTCATATGCTTAAATGGTAGTCTACTGCCACGTTTCTTTTGGGTATAATTGATAAAGTTTTATCGTTTATTAGTTAATTGGGTAATATTCTGTTACTCGGTAATTAATTAATTATTCGTGTAATTCAAAAATTATCACAAATTACTTAAAATTCTATTATTTTTAAAATACTTCATATATACCTTATATATTATAATACCGTGGTCATATGGTAACTTGCATGGTACTAGTTCATAATTATCGAGTATTATCGCTCGACCTGTATTTTGTTCAAAATTGGCTACTTTCAACGAACCTCGTTCTCTTTAATTCGTGTACCCCTTTTCCTGCATAACACTTATTTATCGCTTGTTATAAATAGTGTAAGTACATTAACGTCAAGATGATTTCCTCCCCGATTCTACGTCAATTAACTGAAAACGAAACTTTTAACGTACAAAAATTCGAGATGTAACTTCTTTCCCCCTTAGAAACATTCGTCCTCGAACGTTCAACTCCCTACGATCCGTATAATTTTAGCAAGGCCGCCTCTGAAACAACACCATTACCAACTCTCCCCATAGAAGCCTAATGACCCAACGACACACAAGACCATAATTATGAATAATGATAGATGCTTCACATGCCTATCGATAATAGCTAACACAAGAATCCGTACATGTACCTTTAGGTTATGACTTCTCAATCAGACCCTTCTCTGGAGGAGGAAATAAGTAGGGGTATCTAGAATTAATGTCTTCCTCGGCCTCCCAAGTCATTTCTTCCACATCGTTGTTCCTCCAAAGTACTTTCACAGAGGTTACCTTCGTATTTCGTAGCTTGAGGATTTGTCGGTCTAGAATGGCAACCGAAATTTCCTTGTATGACAAGTCCTCTGTAATTTTTACATCATTCATGGACACTATTGGGGTAGTATCGCTAATTCATTTCCTTAACATAGATACGTGAAAAATGAATGGACATGCTCAAATTATGAGGGCAATTATAACTCATAAGCTACTTGGCCTAATCTCCGAATGATCCTATATGGTCAATATACCGCGGGCTAAGTTTGCCTTTCTTGCCAAACCTCATTACATAGGTGACACCTTTAAGAATACCCATCCATCAACCCCGAACTCTAACTCTCGTCGCCGCACGTCAGAATATGACTTCTGACGACTTTGAGCTGTCAATAGTCGGTCCTGGATAAGCTTTACTTTTTTATGGCTTGCTGAACCAGGTCTGGCCCATGTAATTTAGATTCTCCAACATCGAACCACCTTATAGGCGACTTACACTTCGTCCGTAAAGAGCATCGTAAGGAGTCATCTGAATGCTAGTATGGTAGCTAATATTATATATGAACTCAATAAGCGGCAGATGATCATACCAGCTACCTTTGAACTCTATTACAAAAGCTCGTAACATATCCTCCAGTGTCTGCATAGTACGCTAAGCTTGCCCATCTGTCCGGGGATGAAATGTTGTACTAAGACTTACTTGAGTCCCCAATTTTTTTTGGAAGTACCTCTAGAAGTTAGTTGTAAATTGAGCTCCTCTTTCCGAGATAATAGATACAGGGACACCATGCAATCATACTATCTTCTTAATATAAAGCTCGCATAATCCTCTAAGGAATATGTAGTTCTAATGGGCATGAAATGGGTTGACTTTGTAAGCCTATCAACAATCACCCAAATTGAATTGAACTTACACTGGGTACGAGGTAAGCCTACGATGAAGTCTATATTGATTACTTCCCATTTCAAGTCGGAATCTCCATAGCTTGTAATAACCCACTGGATTTTTTATGTTCAATCTTAACCTGCTGACGGTTAGGACACTAAGCAACAAACTATGCTATATATTTTTCATTCCATCCCACCAATACACTTCCTTAATATCATGATACATCTTTGTTGCTGGAGAATAGTGAGTTTCTCTCTTAACCTGCCGATGCAGCCCTGCAACATTAGGTATACATAATTGTCCTCAATATCTGAGGACCCCATTTTCTATGATTTCAAACGGCATATTCTCCTTCTAAATAGTGGTTTCCCTATAATGAACTAACACATGATCTTCTTATTGGCGTTATTTTACTTTAGTTAGTAAAGAGGATGTTGTTGTATCCCGAAGAGTAATTTTAATGTCACCTGAGTCTAATAATTGAACTCCAAGACTAGCTATTTGACGAACCTCATATGCTATCCCCCGCTTTTTCTAGCCGTAAACATGACAGGCTACCCATAAATTTATGGCTGAGGGCATCGTTTACTACGTTCTCTTTCCCTAGATGGCATGAAATATCAACGTCAAAAAATCTAAGTAGCTCCAACCATCATTTGTTTTACGTAAATTCAATCCCTTTTTTTCTTGAAGATATATGGGAGGCTCTTACGATCTGCATAGATATCAACATAAATACTATACAAGTAGTGCCTCCACATCTTTAGTGCACGAATTATCAGGGCTAACTCTTAATCGTGGGTTAGGTAGTTCTTCTCGTGATTTCTTAGTTGTCTAGAAAATTAAGCTACAACCTTACCATGTTGCTTTAATTTATCCTTCAATGCCAGGAAACTCCATTCGCAAGGATTGATCCATTGAAACTTAGTTACCTTTTAAGTTAACTTACACGGGTATCCTAATCCTTTACAATTCAGGAATTTCCCCTCTTTGGAGGCCTACATTTTATCCTTTATCCATCGCAATTACGCCATTATCCCACTATTAGGGCATCATTTCATCTATTCTAAACATTACTAGTATTAGACCCCTTTGAGTTCCTTCAGGCTATATTGAGCCTTCTATAATTTAAAGAAACCATCAGCTCCATCATGAACTGATTCCCATAGACTTATCCATTCTCATCACCTTTTATCTCATCTTTTCTTATCCTTCCTTTTTTCTTCCTAAAACCTTGCCGCTCTACCATACTTTAGCTTGTAACCTACACATATCTATTTGTACTTATTCGCAACCTTTCTTCAACTTATTTGCATCATAGATTTTCTTATATTTTTTTGAAATAATAAGAGAGACACTACATACCACTTTGGTTGAAAATGTTTAGAAGAGGAAAATTTTGTAACAAGTTTCCTGTAACAACCTGCCAAACGGAGAAGCTACAGACCTCCATCAGTGTTGTGGGCCTAGCCCAAGTCTTCAATGCCTCACTCTTTTGTGTATCCACACGAATGAATTCACCCAAAATGATATGCCCAAGGAAAGCTACAGAGTTCAACCAGAATTTTGTTTTTAGAAAATTTTGCATTCAACTTCCCTTTTTGTAGAACTTTGAGCATAGTACGCAAGTGATCTGCATTCTCAGCCTCTAAATGAGAATATACCAATATATATCGCCAATAAATATGATTACAAACAAATATTAAAAAGGGCCTCAATACACGGTTCATTGAATCTATAAATATTGCTGGGGCATTGGTCAAACCAAACGACATAACATGAAATTCAAAGTGCGCGTATCTGGTCCTAAATGCTGTCTTCGGAATATCTTTATCCTTAATGGTACCCGGACCTCAGGTTTATCTTTGAAAAACACTTGGCACCTTACAACTGATCAAATAAATCATTGATTCTTGGGATCATATACTTATTCTTGATCGTCACCTTATTCAACTGCCTATAATCAATACACATTTGTAAGGAACCATCTCTCTTTCTCACAAACAAAACAGGTGCTCCCCACGGACGTACTAGGTCTGATAAAGCCTTTTTCAAGTAAGTCCTTTAATTATTCTTTTAACTCCTTTAGCTTTGCGGGGGGCCATTCTATGTGGAGTAATAAGTATTGGGTGAGCATCTAGTAGTAGGTCAATAGCAAACTCAATTTCTCGCTTTGGCGGGAGACCCTAAAGTTCACTAGGAAAAACATCAGAAAACTCATTAACTAAAAAAAATGACTGAGTGGTTAGTGACTCTACTTTCACATCCCAATCCGAACTCAATGATAAATATAGTCCTTTCTAATTATCTTCATTGCCTTGAGATAGGAGATAAATTTACCTTTTGTCGACACGGTATTACATTTCCATTCTAAAACATGCTCTCTTAGAAACTGAAATCAAACCATCTTCGATCTACAATTGGTGTTAGTATAACAAAAAGCCAACCAATCCATGCCTATTATAATATTAAGTTCTACCAACTGAACACCACATACCTTATCCTTGTTTATTATCAACTCTATCCCGAACTATTTCAAGCTACATCCATATATATATATATGTGTGTGTGTGTGTGTGTGTGTGTGTGTGTGTGTGTGTGTGTGTGTAACAATATTAAAACATAACTTGCATAACTAATTTATAAAAAAGGTTTATATACATAGGGATCGACTAGGTTGTTGATATGCCATACCCAAAACTATATACAAGATAACATATGCAAAACCTCTAAGTAGGCATAACCATAACATATACAAGTTGGGATGGGCCTCCCTACGTCCTCAGAAAACAACCTAACATATTTAGAACCATGACTTGGTAATGTTCCGAGAAGAGGTGGAACTCATCAACCAAAAAATGACACTTGGAGGAAGTCTAAAGTAGAGGGTCTTTGCCTCGTCCTATATAAGAACCTCGATTAGACAGACTTCGAAGTGGAATCTTCGTGTCCTTATCAGTTACCTTCCTCCTTTTGGCTCGAATACTATCTTCTTCCTCTTCGTATCCCATAACACACACCGACGAACATTGACTGATAGACTCCCAATACTGTGAACTATCCGGAATCTCAAAAGAGCTAGTGTCCATAAATACCTTGACACATGCATCAATCTATGCACTACTCTCCTCATACCCTAATCAACGAGCTGTGAAACTAAGGGCCTTGGTGAGGTCGAAACTCCTCTCACCCCATTCACTACCGGAGTGGTCAAAATAGCTTGAACGGATGATTCATATGGATCCTCCTTAATAGAACCCATGATCTCCGACGGGTCTGAATCTATTGTATAACTTATCTCTCTTTCTAACACCTTTGTAGCCTTCTGATCCGTGCTAACAATTGTAGTCTTCAGAGGCATTGCTAAAAATATAACACGTCGTTAGGAACACGAATGCTCATATTGCACGATCTAAGATAAGAAGAGAGGATACCATCCTATATGTCCTGTAGCCTTCTGTTTGTAGACACAGTCTGTAGACAACCTTAGGATAGAACTGCTTTGATACTACTTTTGTCACGACCCAAACCGATGGACCACGACGGGTGCCTAAGTTCTACCTGTCAAACACCCCTAAGCATGCGTTTAAGATATGAACTTGAATAACATCTGCTGAATTACGAAAATAACATACACGAAGGAAACTTGCCAACAAGGAATATGTACGTGTACATGTAGAATATAGTGGACGAGCCGGCAAGGCTGCTATAGATAACTATACAACCAAAACTGAAAGTCGACAAGGTCATATACAACCTAACTAGACATACTGTCTACATACCTCTAATAGAAACATAACTGTACAAAGGCGGGACTAAGCCACGTCATACTCATATATATACAAACGTATCGTACCAAAATCAAAAGCACCTCCGGATCAAGTGGAGCACACTGACTCTTGCTGACCAGGGATCCTAAGAAGGGGGACCGTTAGCTTGCCTACCTGCACCTACGGATATGAAACACATGCCCCGAGAAATAGGTCTTCTGTACGAAAAATGTACTGAGTATGTAAGGCACTAAAATTATTACGTAAGAGACATAGATGAAACCTGGATATAAATATCATTTCTGAAACATTTATAATGTCATGCACATGCATATAAATATCGTGTGATGCATATGTATGGGTGTACACAATGTCATCAAGCCACTGAGGGTATCCCATCATATCATCTCGGCCACTGTGGGGAACATCATCAACATATACCAGCTGATCAGGTGGCGATGTGTATATAATACCGTAACCTTTTCCCATATACCATATACTATATACATATATACGCATATATAACGTCATCTGGTCATGGGTCAATGCACATAAGTGAAATTCATGAAAAAATACGTAATAATCTCAATTTTCCTTCCGGATAAACTTTGCGTAATATTCTGAGACCCATAAACACAAAATAATAATAATTTTCATGGGGAATCAAGAATATAGACGCCCCTAATAATTCTATGAATAGAGTAATTTATAGAAACTGTATGTTTACTTGTTTCTTTAGTATAGTTTGAATCATGCCATAAAAACAGAAGAGAGGGCCTTAACATACCTATTCCTGAAATTATTTGAACGAGTCTGCTTTTGCGAAATTTGCACTTGGATTCCTTGAAATCTTGGACGAATTTGTTCTGCTTCTAACGTTTTTGTGTACTGGATTTAGTCTTAATTTTTTGAAATTTGAAAGTTTACTTCCGCCCAACGTTTTCTTGTTTGATCAGAGACAAAATTCTATTTATCAATAACTTGAAAGTTTTCTCGTTTTTGTGTACTAAAGACAGAAGCTTATAATCATGTCTTACATTTAAGACTTGTAACCAAGTCTTAGACGTACTACTATTTTCTTATCCAAAAGAGACCAAGCACTTTAATGTTAAGCAAGCTTTTAAAAGATGACTCATTCTTATGAGTTATATGATTTACATGTTACTTTAGTATGAAGCATATATGACTATGAGTCATTTGCTTAAATGGTAGTCTACTGTCACGTTTTTTTTATATAATTAATAAAGTTTTGTCCGCTTATTACTTAATTGGATAATATGCTGTTATTCGATAATTAATTAATTATTCACGTAATTTAAAAATTACCACAAATTACTTAATATTCTATTCATTTTTAATATACTTCATATATACCATATATATTATACTACCGTGGTCATATGGTACCTTCCATGGAACTACTTTATAATTATCGGATAGTGTCTCTCGACCCGTATTTTATTTTAAATTGGCCACTTTCAACAAAACTTGTTCTTTTTAATTCGTGTAACCCTTTATCTTCTATAACACATATTTATCGCTTGTTATAAATAGCGTAAGTACGTTAACGTCAAGATGATCTCATCCCGAAATCTACGTCAATTAACTGAAGACGAAATTTTTAACGTACGAAAATGCGAGATGTAACAATGACTTTGCCACAATCCTCAAGAATTTCATACATATTGGGCTATGCAACATAATGTACAAGTTGATTAGCAAATAATTGTCAATAGAATCAAGCATATCCTTCCTTCCATCGTTTGCCCAAGTCAGGCCATCTTCTTGTCCAACAGAAGGTCCATCAATAATGCTATCATAATTCAAGAATACATCGATCACTTTAATAAGATGAAAGGAAAAAATGCTAACATAATCCTCAAAATTGACCCAGAAAATACATTTGGTTGATTAGAATGGTATTTGATCGGAGACACTTTAGTGTCCTTTGGATTTCATCACAATACGACTAAATTAATCATGTCATGCATTTCTTCAAGCTCTATTTCTATCTTGGTAAATGGGGGTACGACTGATTTCTTCCAGCCTAGTCGGGGTATCAGACAAGTAGATTCTATGTTACCTTACATTTTTATCATGTGTATGGAAAGGTTATCCATAAGCATCGAGGCCCAATGGCGACATGGTAATTGGCTCCCCATCAAAATTAGCCATTATAGGCCAAAAATCACTCACATATTCTTTACAAATGACCTAATTCTCTTTTATAGGGCAAACACCAAGAATTATGCCACCATCATGGATACTTTGCACCATTTTTGTAGCATATCTGGTCAAAAGGTCAATACCATAAAGTCCAAAGTTATCTTCTTCAATAACTGCCATCAGGACACTATAGATAGCTTAGCAAGGACTTTGAATATCAAGTCCGATGCTTTCTTTTGTCAATACTTAGGCTTCCCAATCTTCCACAAGAGGACAACCAACAGAGATTTATAGTTCATAATTGAGAACATGCAAAGCTGGCTGAAAAATTAACTTCATAAACATGGCTGGGAGAACCATATTAGCTAAGTCTTCATCGGGATGCATACCTAACCATGTCATGCAGTACATTAGGTTCCTACCTAGGTGTGCAACCAAATGGATAAGATTTAGAGAAATTTCATATGGGAAACTACTAATGTGAACAAGGAAAATGCATCTAATTAAGTAGGGTATCATTATTAATCCCAGAGAAGCAGGGGTCTTGGTGTGCATAAAGCTGACCTTAGAAATATTGTCAGTCATGCTAGTTTGGAATGGAAGATGTACAAAAACCCTCAGGCCCTGTGGGGTAGAGAGGTGTTCCACAAATACTGCAATAGCAATCACCAAGCAGGCATATTGGCTCTCGAACCTGGACAAGCATCATAAATGAGCGAAAAGTTATAGAAATGCTAACAAGTGGATAGTGCATAAAGGTGACATAATCCACCTCTATAGTGACATATGGATCCAAAACTTAGAACCTATTAGAGCTTTAACCAGTTGACCCCCAAACATGGGAGAGGAGAACAAAACTTTGGTTACCTGTCTCCTAAATGGCCAATTCATCCCCAACAACCTTTCCTTCAACCTACCTGGCAGCGCACTTGCAAGTAGGGGTATTCATGGTTCAATTTGGGTCAATTTATTCCTAAAAATAAATCAAACCAAGTAAGTAATATGTTTAAATAATGGAATCAAGCCGAACCAGTCAAGTCTATATTTTATCGATTCAGTTTTGTCAGTTTTTTGGTTGTTTATCGATATTTTCCTAAATATGAGTCATACACTACCAAACATATATCCCAGTGACTATATTTTTAACGTAAAACCATCAAATCAATTGCTATTTGAAAAATCTATCATTTACCAAGATATATTTATGATAATTGAATCAAATAGTGATGAATAATTTAAATACTCAATTAAAAATTGATTATTTTTAATATGAGGTAAATTTTTATATTTAGAAAAAAAAACTACCAATCAAACTAGAATGTAAGAGATAAAGAATTAGATTATTATAATAGCAAAGAACTAGACTAAAAGTACAAGTGACTAATATGTTGTTATGTACTATAAAATTTTAGAAACTTTATATATATATATATATATATGTAATAATAAATTTAAATAGCTACTTTTATAATCAGTTTGGTTCGACTATTTTTTGATTAAAATCAAAACCAAACTAAAATTGATCGGTTTTAAAAATTTAGAACCAAAACCAAACCAAACCTAACATTTTTTATTTTTTTTTGGTCGGTTTGGTTCGATTTTTTGGCTTTTTATGAATACCCCTATTTGCAAGTATAAACTCTATATTTGTAATGCTAGCCCTCTTAGTATAAACAATATGGTATGGAACAGGAGTCGTGATGGTCTCTCTTTCACCAAATCTGCCTAAGCCATGATCCTTGATCAATCTAAGAATGTGTATCTGTTTAAAATCAATTTTGGCTCTTCTTTTTCCCAATCAATTTCTCTATGCTTCCTAATTCTTAATAATTTATTAAATATATTTGGAATATTTTATCCAAAATATTTATTATGTTTTTTTTAGCCTCAAGAATTTAAAATAAAAATATAATTATTAGTCTTAATGTAATTTAGCGTATTAATTTATTATTATATAGAGAATATTTTAGTTAATTAATCAACATTATTATCAATTAATTCTAATAGATCTTAATTATTAATACAATAATTATTTGTTAATTATAATTTTTTTCCTCTATTTTTCTATCTATGTAAATGCATACATATACAGTAATTATCAACTTCTAAAAGTTTATAACGTAATACATTTAATTATCAATTATTATAATCATAGAAGCATGATGAAATTAATTTAAGAGAAAAGGAACTTTAAATGCAAATTGGGTCATCTTAGCGAAGTCTAATTGTTATTCAAAGAGACCATTTAACAAAAGAATACATATTTCACATTTTTTGCCTATAAAGAAGAAAATCATATCAAATAAGCCCATAAAATAGTCAATACCTACCAGCCCATCTATCTAACTCGTTCACCTATATAGACTCCACATAAGCTCCATGTCACCGAACCTAGGCTCCGAACAGCCAAAAGCACACGCCAAACGCACTCCCTCCTCATGCCTTCTCACTCTGACCTGACATCTTGCTACATGGATTCATCAGATCAAGTCCATTTTAAATTAATGGTCAAGATTATTTCTCCTATCTTCTAGAGAATTCCAAAATAAATGCTAGCATTTATTTTTTTTATTAAATGTTATTTACTTATATCATGATTAATCTCAGCCATTAGATGCATCTAAAATTTTATTGGATTGCTTTCTAGAATTAAAGTCGAAGTTTGACTAGTACTCCATCTATTCCCCTCTTTCAAAGAAAATTATTGTCCTTTCTCTTTCTGCCATGATAGAGGGTTTTGGCTTATTCATTTTCTTAGCAAAATTTAAATACCATATCTTATAATTAGAAATTTGTGTGGCCATTAGAAGAAATTTTTTGCTAACTCAAAGTCATTTGACTGAAGAATTCAAAATTCGTTTGCTATTTACAATGCAATACAGAAAGGTAGAAAAGGTTCTCTTTTTTATCTTTTCACAATTTCGCCAGCCTAATCCATGATCCCTCTGCCCATATCGTCCTTTGCTTCCTGCTACAAGATATTTCAAATGGTTCTTTAGTCATTTGACACTCTAACCCTTCAATAATTCCGCCTAATCCTAGAAAAGCCTTAGTAATCCTTATATAAATATCAATATTTCGGACAACTTTAGGGCCACTGCATCTATGCCTCTTTAAATAACTTTATTCTTCAAAATACTTTTAAAATCTTACTTGCGTCGTCTCCGTTACTACCATGATCCAAAATTCAACTAGTCATTATGGCACCTAACCTAACCCACTAGGTAGGCCAATAAATAACTATTTTTATACAAGATTTTTCAAAGAATGGTAGTACAAACCATGAGCTTCTAAGATTTAAATTTTTACAGGACAGAACTGAAATATTTACAACATCTGTTTGAAATATAAATGAACAGAATTTGAATCTAATGTTACCAAGGACAAGGAATAGCCATAACTGAACGCAGTTGCATCTTCAGCTTCAACTCCCGCCGTACAGAGCAATATCAGCATCCAACATCTGCACGCAGGGTGCAACAATGTAGTATGAGTACAATCGACCACATGTAATCAATAAGTAACAAACTAAACTTAGGTTCAAAGTAGTAACGAGCCGTAACAAAGGTCCGAGTCCAATACCAATAGACAACAATAGTTCATAATAACATAATAAAAGTGCTAAAAGAAGTAACTCGAAGATATAATGCTAAGCTCGTTCAAAATTCCAGAAATATAGGCACATTTTTCAAGAATAACAGTAAAACTGAAATCATTAACCAAAAGAACCAAAATATGAGTAAGTTTGTAAAATGTGATTTTCTCCAAAACTTTACGATAGGTAAAGGTTTCAGTGTCAAATGCATAAGAAAAGTACATCTCTATGCCTACATGTCAATGTGTATGCCAAGTCATGAATGACGTGATATAGTATAATGTAAGAAAAATGCATCTTTATGCATGTATGCCAAGTGTGCATGTCGAAGGCAATACAACATAGTGAATAAACCATATGCATACTCTCGGAGTATTAATTTACTCAGTACTCTCCGTTACTAAGTCCTCAAAGTCACTCAGTTCTCACTGTCACTTGGTCCTTCCAATCACCCGCCACTCGCTCTTGACACTCCCGCTCGGTATTCATACTCGCACTCGCACTTCGTAGCTACATGCGCTCACTGTGGATGTGCATACTCCAGATGGGGAATTCCAACCCAAGCACTCTAATAAGCCAACCATGGCAAGAATCAATAATAACTATTGCGGCGTGCAGCCCGATCCCACCATGAATCAATAATATATATTACAGCGTGCAACTCGATCCCATCATGAATCAATAATACCTACTGCAGCGTGCTGATAACAGGGGATTTTAGTCTATTTTATGCTCCTTTTTGCTTGAGTTTTGGATTAAAAGTGTGTACATGTATCCCAAAAGCTAAATTTGTTGTGCTTGTTTGCAGTGTTTGGTCAAAAAGAGATAGAGATGTCATAACCAGCTCAAAAAGGGGTGAAACATGCACATGTTTAAAGCCAAGTAAATTGAGAGGTACATCGGAAAACCAATCGGGAATGCGGAGGACCTACCGCGACAGCGATCCTTTTGTCGCGGTCCGCGGTGCTTTTATGCAGTAGTGGTGCATTTACCGCAACATTGATCCTTTTACCTTCGATCCGCTAAAACTAGAAGGTTGCAGTCCAGGGTTAATTTTATGTGGCCGTGGTAGCCTCACCGCTGCATCGGTACATTTTCCGCTGCCAGTGGTACCTCCGTTAGGGGCATTCTTGTCCGAAAAATTTAGCTGTGTATAAATACTTATTTTTTAGATTTTTAGGTCATCTTTTTGTCAGATGAGCATGCGAACTCATCGTTTTTCCCTATTTGAGTAATTTTATAGCTTGTTTAGCAATTAGTCTTAGATTATTAACTTGTAATTACTTTTTATGGATAATTCTTCATATCAATCTATGATTTGTTCTTCAATTATAAGTAGATAAACCTGTTAGCTAAAGTTGTGGATCAACCCTAGTGTAGGTATTTAACATATCTCTTATTTTAAGGATTAAATGTTTATGGGTGATTGATATTTGACTTGATTTGTGCTTTCTATATTGAATTGGTAGTTGCAAACACTAATTTGAGCCTTTTTGACTTAGTATCTTCTTGAGAAAGAGAGACTAGGTCTAGGAATTTTAGGCTAATAAGGAATTGGGGTGTATTTAAGAGACTGATAGCTCCAATTAAAGGGTTAAACCTAGAGATAGTAATACCCAACTTGATCCAATATTGCTTGCACAAATTGAACACCCAATTGGTCTTGAGAAAGCCAATTAGGGCAAAGTTTCTCTTACTACCAAGAGGTGTAGAGTGAGTAGCTTCGTGCATCGGCTATATCACAATCTCAACTATAACACTATTGCCCTAAGTTCTAGATCTCGTTTGATACTCACCTAGCAGTAAGTCACTACCCTAGTTCCTCTTTACCAATTTAGAAAACCATACAAAATTATCTACTTAGTTTAATTTCGTGCATCATTAGTATTAAATTAGAAGTACAAACAAACTAGAATAATTAGAAGTGCAAACAATAACATCGCGCATTGCAAAATTAGATAGGAACCCAACTCTAAACCTTATCTTAGCTCCCTATGGATTTGATCCCGACCTTTTTCTGGTAAAAGCGGCATCTGCCGCTCTTGCCACTATATAGTGGTGTAGGGTTGGACCCGATCACTTTTTGGAGGACCTCCCGCGACATCGGTACTTTTGTCGCGTTCCATTCGCAAGATTAAGAAAGATGCAATTATGGACATCTTAAGTCACCTTTGACCGTAGTGCTTTTCTGCGGCATCAGTTCCTTAACTGTGACAACAGTCCTTTTATCGTGGTCCATAGAGAAGAAATTCAGAGAGTCAAAATTGAAGTTAAAACTAGAAGACTGCGAACCATGGTTGATTTTATGCGGATATGATAGCCTCAGTGCTGTAGCGATCCATTTCCACTATCATCGGTACCTCCATCAAGGGCATTTTTGTCAGAAAAATTAGCTGTGTATAAATTCTTTTTTTTAGATTTTTAGGTCATATTTTTGTCAGTTGAGCGTGTGAACTCATCGTTTTTCCCTTTTTGAGTAATTTTATAGCTTGTTTAGCAATTAGTCTTAGATTATTAACTAGTAATTACTTTTTATGGATAATCTTCACCTCAATCTATGATTTCTTCTTCAATTATGAGTAGCTAAATCCATTAGCTAGGGTTGTGGCTTAACTCTAATGTGGGTGTTTAATGGGTCTGTTATTTTAGGGATTAAATGTTTATAAGTGATTGATATTTAGCTTGATTTGTGCTTTCTATGTTGAATTGCGGTTGCAAACACTAATTTGTGACTTTTGGACTCAGGCTATTCTTAAGAAAGAGAGCTTAAGTCTAGAAAATTTAGGCCAACAAGGAATTGGGGTATAATCAAGAGATTAATAGCCCCAATTAAAGGGTTAAACCTAGACATAGTAAAATCCGAATTGAGCCAACATTGCTAGAACAAATTGGACACCTAGATGGGCTTGAGAAAGCCAATTAGGGAAAAGTCACTCAAACTACCGAGAGGTATAGAGTGAGTATCTTCGTCTATTGGCTATATCACGATCCCAAATATGACATCATTGTCCTATGTTTTAGATTCTGGAAGATACTCACCTAGGAGTAATTCACTTCCCTAGTACCTATTTACCAACTTAGAAAACCCAACAAAAATATCTACTTAGCTTAATTCATTAGTATTAAATTAGAAGTAACAAGCAAACAAGAAGGATTGGAAATGCAAACGATAACATCTCACATTGCTAAATTAGATAGGAACCCAACTCCAAACCTTATCTTAGCTCCCTGGGGATTCGATCCCAACCTTTTTCGGGTAAAAGCTGCATCGACCGCTCTTGCCACTCTATAGTGGTGTAGGGTTGGACCCAATCACTTTTTGGCGGTGTTTACAGGGAGCTAAACAGTTTTGGCTATCTATCTAAATAGTTTTATGTCTTGTTTTTCTTTCCTTCTGTGATACTAATTTATGTGTTTCGCCAATTCAGGTACAAAATAGGGAACAATTACCCTTTTGGAAACGTTACCTCAGGAGAGGAGGTCGATGATAATGGTGAAGATGAGGTGCCTCTAGTACCTCAAGATCAAAGAAGAGGCCGCCAGGCCAATGAAAACATTCCAGAACCTCCCATGGTACCTCCAAGAAATGTTCCCCGGGTGCTTCCAAATCAGGGCTATGCTAGTGAAATTGTCCCACCCAGGATCCAGGCAGGTAATTTCCAAATTACAAACGTGATGTTGACTTTATTGGAGCAATGGGGGTATTTCATATGTGCTCCCCATCAGAATGCATATAAATATCTTAAAGGCTTCGTGGATGCCTGTTGGAGAAGCAAGATGACGAATGTGTCAGAAGATGCATTGAGGTTGAGATTGTTCTCGATCTCACTTAGAGGGAAAACAAACTGGCTTGAAAGACTTCCCAACCATTCCATCACTACGTGGGATGAGTTGGCGGACAGGTTTATAGCAAAGTTTTTCTCACCGGGTCACATAGAGACCTTGGGAGATGATATTTTGGACTTCAAAGAAGAACCTAATGAACCACTTCATGAAATCTGGGAAAGGTATTGGACATTGGTGAAATAATGTCCGAACAATGTCATGACCGAAGCAATGATCCAAAAATTAACCTACCGTGGAATTAACACGACCAATCAATGTCTGGTGAACCATCTAGTAGGGGGAAATTTTATGAACACACCTTAGGCTGAGGCGTGTGAAATTTTGGATGAGATGGAAGACACTTCCTAAGCTTAGCAAGGTCGAGCTAATGTGCCACAAGGTGATCCAATAGTTATTCACCTCCACAAGGAGCTCCACGACCATGGCTAGGAAATAGCAGAGTTAACCACGACATTGACCCAGCTGGCAAAAGCTGAATTGCAATAGGTTCAATCACCGAGACAAGTAAATGCCATGGAAGGTGTTAACATGTTGGTAAATAAGAGGCGAAAAAGAGGTCAACAAAGTCAAGGTAGCCCAGATCAATATGAGCAAAGTAGAGGTGGGTTCAATCAAGATGATAGTTATGATGAGCAAAGTAAAGAAGTGCAGTACGTGAACAATTATCAAGGACAAAGGGAAATGCTTCTAACCAACAACAACAGTGGATATCCCAAGGAAATTGAGGGAATCAAAACTGGAGCAACCAGAACTACCAAGGCAATTGGAGTGGCAACAACAACAATTGAGGAAACAACAATCAAGGTGGTTTGAACGACGAAACTCAAGAAAATCGGGGGCAAGGCGTTCAAAGACCTTAGATGTATCAACAACCAAACAACCCACCTCCATTTCCATCCTAAGGTCCTAGCTCATCGAACAATTAGATGGGAAGGATCGAGATGATGTTTGAATATATAATGAAAAAGAGTGTCGATTCTGATGCCGAGTTAACATCCTACAATACTTCTATCCGAAACTTGGAGGTGCAACTTGGCTAAATTTCACAATCCTTGAATACTCGTCCTAAGAGGGCTCCACCTAGTAATACGGTAGTAATCCCGAATGGTGGGAACTGTTAGAAACTACGCTTTACGCTAGAGAGGGGGTGAATAGCGTATTAATAGAATTTAGCGTTTTCTTGCGGACTTTAAACTTTGCAGGAAGTAAAATAAATGCAGAAAAATAAACTTACACAAAGATGTATACTGGTTGGCCACCAACGTGGTTAGTCCAGTCCCCGAGAGACTCTCTCGAGATTTTTCACTATCTTGTTAAGCTTACGGGTGCTCAACAAACCGTTACACACTTGAGGACACAAGCCTCAAACAGTTGCTCGGAGATCGCAATCTCAAAGACTTCACCCAAGGAAACGCAAGTTCCTTGAAACAAGAGAATCGCAATTCTCTTACAAGTATATCAAATACTTGGACACTCACTTAACTAAAGTACTCCTTATTGAGTAGATATGAGTAAAAGAATATGTTCAAGATCACAACAACTTTAAGCAATAATATGGCTCTCAAAAGCTTTATGAAATGAGTAGAAAATGAAGAACAATTGAATGAAAGCTTATAGCAATGTAATGATCAGTTTGTGTATGTTGTTGTTGTTAAAACACTGAAATGAAGCTGTATTTATAGTTGAAAACTTGGCATTACCGTTGCCTAATTGCCAATTAAGAGTTGCTGAAATTACTCAGTGATAATCGATTATTAAGACCAAACAATCGATTATCTGCCAGTCAGTTTAAAAATCAATCCCAGATTTAACGCTTCACAATCGATTATATACAATCTATAATCGATTACTGGCAATATTCAAAATCAGATAATCGATTACACCAAATCCATAATCGATTACTTTAGCAACGTTCTAAAAATCATTTCCGGATTTTAAGCAAAACATCGATTATATAAAATCTATAATCGATTACCTTATGGTATTTGAAAATCATTTGACAACGGTCAACTTCAACAATCGATTGTCCTTTGCAACAATCGATTACTTGTTATTTTCTGAAAATCATAAAACTTACTGTCTCAGTGATAATCGATTATCTAAAGACATAATCGATTACTTGTTATTTTCTGAAAATCATAAAACTTACTGTCTCAGTGATAATCGATTATCTAAAGACATAATCGATTACTTGATTAAATTTAAAATCACTGGAAGACATCAACTCAATACAATCAATCACCATTAGTTCATAATCGATTATTTTGAGTATTGAAAAACTTTACCTCAACAACAATCGATTGTCATTTGTTCACAATCGATTATCATGCAGATTTGGAAAAACCTGATGTTCACTGTCTTACTCACAATCGATTACCATTAATTCATAATCGATTGTCATGCAGTCTTGGCTCAGAAACAATCGATTATCATAAGTACATAATCGATTATTTTAGCCCAGATTTTTGAGGCATGTTTAGAAAACATTTTGTCTAATGTAAATATGCATGATTTAAAATCTTTTTGACACAGAATTAAATATGCATGATTTTGGAAAATAGTTTTATGAGAGAGGCCATACTATGAGTCAAGTTATAGGATCGAGATTACAGTTTAGAACAACTCAATAACAATTAAAAGCTATATCTTGAACTTCAATCTTATTCACAACCATTGTGCGCTTGTACTTGAATTCCGTCATATATCAATTTTTGCTTCGTTTGTCATTCATCAAAACCTACAAAAGAGTACACGTTTAGTATATTGCATTGAGAACGTGTTTCTAACAATTTTCCCCTTTTTGATAATGGCAAACATTAAGCGGGATATGCAATTTAGGCAAAAGATATTGACAATTCAAGACAAGTAACAATTATGCAATTTTGTTCTTGTTCCCCCTCAATTTAAGAGTTCCCCCTCAATTTTAGCTTATAAGCAATCAATGAATTAAGAGGTGGTGCGTGGTGCATACCCGATATCCCGTTTTCTTCCCCCTTTTGCCATTAGCAAAAAAAATAGTAAGGAAAGAGGCAAAAAGATGAAATAAACAAGGTTTATTTATTGAAAAGAAACTTAGAGGGTAGTCTATTATTGATACGGGATAATCGATTTTGATAGGGACATTGCTGCAGATTCGCGGTTTGCTTAAGAATTGCTCTTAGCTCTAGGGTGATACCCACAAAAAGAAGTTAGACGCCTCCGACGCTCAAGTTAGAAATCATGTAGGAAAGAAAATGCAATGCATGACTTAGATCAAAGTGGAGTCAAGGATCCCGAGTTCACTGCGAATTCGGAAGAAGGACTCTTTCTCTAAAGGCTTGGTAAAGATGTCTGCTAATTGGCTTTTGGTTTCAACAAATTCAATTTCGACATCGCCTTTGAGTACATGATCTCTAATAAAATGATGTCTAATTTCGATGTGTTTTGTTCGCGAATGAAGAACGGGGTTCTTCGTCAAGCATATGGCGCTAGTGTTATCACATCTAAGAGGAATGTGATCAAGACTTAGGCCATAGTCCAAGAGTTGTTGTTTCATCCATAGGATTTGAGCACAGCAACTCCCCGCGGCTACATATTCAGCCTCGGTGGTAGACAACGCAACACTTACTTGTTTCTTACTAAACCAAGAGACAAGAGAGCTACCGAGCAAATGGCAAGTGCCACTTGTGCTCTTGCGGTCCAATTTGCATCCAGCAAAATAGGAATCGGAATATCCAATAAGTTGGCATGAAGAGCCTTTGGGGTACCATAGACCCTCATTTGTAGTACCAATGAGATACCTTAATATCCGTTTCACCGCAGTAAGGTGAGACTCCTTCGGACATGACTGATAGCGAGCACATAAACACACGCTAAACATGATGTCCGGACGACTAGCCGTAAGATAAAGAAGAGAGCCAATCATACCTCGATACTTTTTAGTGTCGACTTCCTTACCTTTTTCATCTTTGTCTAGATGATCGGATGTGCTCATGGGAGTAGCCATTTCTTTAGCATTGTTCATCTCAAAGCGTTTTAGTAGTTCTTTGCAATATTTGGCTTGGCATATGAATGTACCTTCTTTCATTTGTTGCACTTGTAACCCCAAAAAGAATGTTAACTCGCCCATCATAGACATTTCAAATTCGCTAGTCATTAGATCGGAAAATTTCTTGCATAAAACATTGTTAGTAGCACCAAATATAATATCGTCTACATATATTTGAACTAATAAAATATCATTGTTTTTATGCTTGACAAAGAGGGTTGTGTCAACTTTTCCCCTAATGAAATCATTTTCCAAAAGAAATTTACTCAACCTTTCATACCAAGCTCGAGGAGCTTGTTTTAAACCATAAAGAGCCTTTTTGAGTTTGAAAACATGATCGGGATATTTAAAATCTTCAAAGCCGGGGGGTTGTTTGACATAAACTTCTTCTTCAATAAAACCATTTAGAAAAGCACTTTTCACATCCATTTGATATAGAATAAAATTCATTGAGGAGGCGAAAGCAAGTAATAGACGAATAGCTTCTAATCTAGCTACGGGAGCATAGGTTTCCTCATAATCAATACCTTCTTCTTGACTATAACCTTTTGCCACAAGCCTAGCTTTGTTTCTAGTGATTATGCTATTTTCATCTAGTTTATTGCGAAAAACCCATTTCGTACCAATTATAGAATGACCTTCGGGTCTTGGCACCAAATCCCAAACGTTATTGCGTTCGAATTGGTTAAGCTCCTCTTGCATTGCCAAGGTCCAAAATTCATCCCCAATTGCTTCGGAGATGGTTTTAGGTTCAATTTGAGAAACAAAAGCAGTAAGTTCTAAAGTGTTTTTGAGGGAGTTTCGGGTACTTACCTTTTCTCCAACATCGCCGATTACCTGTTCGAGAGGATGATCCTTGATCGTTCTCCACTCGTTAGGCGTATTTATTCCTTTTTCTAATTGTGGCGCTTCTTCCGTTGGTTGTTCCCCAATTTCATTTTTGTTTTCCTTTGAAGGTTCTTCTTGGATTTTATCTTTCAAGCTATCCAAGATACCTGCAAGATCAAAACTGGATTTCTTTCTCGCCAAGCGAGTATTATCTTCGGAAAACACAACATGAGGAGATTCCTCCACAATTTGGGTTCTTTTGTTAAAGATCCTATATGCTTTGCTACGTGAGGAATAACCAATGAAAATACCTTCATCCGATTTAGCATCAAACTTACCCAATTGGTCCTTGCCATTATTATGAACAAAACATTTACAACCAAAAACACGTAAATGGGAAATGTTGGGTTTTCTACCCTTATAAAGTTCATATGGGGTTTTCATGAGTATCGGCCGAATTGCTACTCTATTTAAAACATAGCAAGCGGTACTCACGGCGTCCGCCCAAAAGTATTTGGGAATCTTAGCTTCGTCGAGCATGGTTCTAGCCATCTCTTCGAGACACCTATTTTTCCTTTCCACCACCCCATTTTGTTGTGGTGTCCGTGGAGCGGAAAAGGTGTGTTCGATTCCGAGTTCGTCACAAAAATCCGCAAAGAGATTGTGATCAAACTCTCCCCCATGATCACTTCTAATCGAAGTGACGGTCGATTCCTTTTCGTTTTGAACACGCTTAAGGAAATACTTGAAATTTTGAAAAGCATCACTTTTATTTGCAAGAAATAGAGTCCAAGTAAATCTAGAAAAGTCATCAACAATTACAAAAACATATTTATTTTTACCAAGACTTTCAATACGAGAGGGACCAAATAAATCCATGTGAAGTAATTGCAAAGGTCTAGACGTTGAAACAATATTCTTGGATTTAAAAGATGCTTTGGTTTGCTTCCCTTTTTGACAAGAATCGCAAATAGAATCATTTTCAAACTTTAAACTGGGAAGACCAACTACTAAGTTTTGAGAGAGAAGCTTGTTCAAAAGATGCATGTTCATGTGTGCTACTCTACGATGCCATAGCCAAGAGTTATCCTCTTTGCTTAATAAACAATCAACATATTCGGGTGAGGAGTTTGCAAGATCAACCATATAGATATTATCAATTCTAAAACCACGAAGTATGATCTTGAAATCACTACGTCTAAATACAAGACATTCATCCGAATCAAATAGAGCAAGATTTCCCTTGTCACATAATTGGCTTATGCTCAAGAGATTATGCTTCAAACCTTTCACAAGTAGTATATGTTTAATAGAGGAGTTTTCGTCCTTACCGACCGAACCAATGCCGATGATTTTTCCTTTATTGTTATCACCAAATATGACACTCCCTCCTTCTTTGTGCTCTAGTTGAAGGAATTTGGATTCATCTCCCGTCATGTGTTTGGAGCATCCACTATCAAGGTACCATAGTACACTTGATCCCTTCAAGCACACCTACAAAACAAATTAATGTTCTTTAGGTACCCATGCCATCTTGGGTCCTTGAGGGTTAGGCATGTTATAATGATGCAATTGATTTATATGTCTATGACGAGTAAAGCAAGCGGGAGCAATATGACCAATACGTCTACAATAATGATAAGTCACGTTGGGATTATGCATTTTTCTAGGTACATAGTAACTAGATAAATGAAGGTTGCTTACTCTACTTTGAACACCATTGTTTCTCCTATTATGAGCTCTAGGAGGTTCACAAGTATGTCTAAAATATGCATCATTTCTAGAATATCTATTTCTAGGTGGAGGGTCATTTCTTGGTCTTCTAAATTGTTCAAGGTTTGGCCTAAAATATGCATCATTTCTGGGTCTTCTAGCATTTTCACTATTTGGTCTAACATGCAAGTTATTTCTAGGATTTCTACTTCTAGGATAAGCATTTTGGTTATTAGTCCTAGGTTGAGTTCTAAGTTGTTGTGGTTTAGCACCAACCTTTTCTTCATTCTTGAATCCTATTCCATGTTTAGTTGATTTTAGATTAACAAGCACATCATTCAAGTTTTTATGAGAAGAATTAAACTTATCTAATGTGCCTTTAAGTCTAGCTACTTCATTCTTAAGAAGCACACAAGAAGAACAGTTTCTAGTAGAACCTTCAGGTTTATCAGCACTTCTTTTTCCATAAAACTTGTTTTCCTCTTTTAGCTTCTCATTTTCGAAAACCAGTTTTTCTAATTCTTTTTCTTTTAATGAAAGCTGTGTTTTTCTTTTAGAGAAGCGTTTTCTTTAACACTTTTGACAGTTTTTGAAGCTTTGATAAATTCAGCATATAGTTCATCAAAAGCATTTCTCATTTCATCAAGAGTAAAGAAATTTTGAGAAGAGATTTGACTTACCTCGTCTTTGCCGTCTTCTTGAGCCATGAGACATAAATTTGCTGCTTCATCGTCTTCTTCTTCGCTTGCTTCATCTCCGGAATCTCCTCCCCAAGAGATGTATGCACGTTGCTTTTTGAAGGGTTTCTTCTCCTTTTTGATGTTAGGGCAATTCGATTTTATGTGCCCGGTTTCTCCGCATTCATAGCATTTTAGTTGATCGCCTTGCTTTTTGTTCTTGCGTTCATACTCTTTGCGCATGAATTTTTGAAACCTTTTGATAACGAGTCCAAACTCGTTGTCACCTTCCTCATCAATTTGTGGTTGGCTAGCCTTTAGAGCAAATCTTTGCCTTTTTTGATCATCAACAAACGGGTTAAGTATAGTTGATTCATAGGTTTTGAGATTACCTCTTAATGCGTCAATTGTGACGTTTGTGATGCCAATGGATTCTTGGATTGCATCGGCCTTTGATCGCCATGCCGGAGTGAGACTTCTGAGGATCTTCCGGACAAGTTCTCTATCCGTAAACGTCTTTTTGAGGGCGTGTAGATCATTTACGATCATTGAGAATCGCTCAAACATTTCGTCTACTTTTTCTCCTTCCTTCATGTGGAATAGTTCATAAGAGTGAGTTAAGAAATCAATTTTAGCTTCTCGTACCTGGTCGGTTCCTTCGTATGTCACTTCAAGCTTATCCCACATTTCTTTTGCTGTTTTGCAACATGATATCTTCCTGTAGTCGTTAGCATTAACAGCACAATATAATAAATTTATAGCTTTGGCATTATTTTGAACCTTACGAATATCCTCCGCGGTATATTCCTCTTCGGTCTTTGGAACCCATTCATCTTCCACCTTCTTGGTTGGAATTTGGTTTCCATTGGTGAATACTTCCACAAATGAAAGCTATTTGATTGCACAAAGATTTGCATCCTCTCCTTCCAGTATGAGTAGTTTGTGCCGTTGAATAGAGGAGGTCGTGTAGAGCATTGTCCTTCTTCAATTCCTGCAAAAGAGTCAAGAGTAGAAGCCATGGATGGTTCTCTCAAACGGTTAAGTTTTCAGAGAGTTGGGCTCTGATACCAATTGTTAGAAACTACGCTTTACGCTAGAGGGGGGGTGAATAGCGTCTTAATAGAATTTAGCGTTTTCTTGCGGAATTTAAACTTTGCAGGAAGTAAAATAAATGCAGAAAAATAAACTTACACAAAGATGTATACTGGTTGGCCACCAACGTGGTTAGTCCAGTCCCCGAGAGACTCTCTCGAGATTTTTCACTATCTTGTTAAGCTTACGGGTGCTCAACAAACCGTTACACACTTGAGGACACAAGCCTCAAACAGTTGCTCGGAGATCGCAATCTCAAAGACTTCACCCAAGGAAACGCAAGTTCCTTGAAACAAGAGAATCGCAATTCTCTTACAAGTATATCAAATACTTGGACACTCACTTAACTAAAGTACTCCTTATTGAGTAGATATGAGTAAAAGAATATGTTCAAGATCACAACAACTTTAAGCAATAATATGGCTCTCAAAAGCTTTATGAAATGAGTAGAAAATGAAGAACAATTGAATGAAAGCTTATAGCAATGTAATGATCAGTTTGTGTATGTTGTTGTTGTTAAAACACTGAAATGAAGCTGTATTTATAGTTGAAAAACTTGGCATTACCGTTGCCTAATTGCCAATTAAGAGTTGCTGAAATTACTCAGTGATAATCGATTATTAAGACCAAACAATCGATTATCTGCCAGTCAGTTTAAAAATCAATCCCAGATTTAACGCTTCACAATCGATTATATACAATCTATAATCGATTACTGGCAATATTCAAAATCAGATAATCGATTACACCAAATCCATAATCGATTACTTTAGCAACGTTCTAAAAATCATTTCCGGATTTTAAGCAAAACATCGATTATATAAAATCTATAATCGATTACCTTATGGTATTTGAAAATCATTTGACAACGATCAGCTTCAACAATCGATTGTCCTTTGCAACAATCGATTACTTGTTATTTTCTGAAAATCATAAAACTTACTGTCTCAGTGATAATCGATTATCTAAAGACATAATCGATTACTTGTTATTTTCTGAAAATCATAAAACTTACTGTCTCAGTGATAATCGATTATCTAAAGACATAATCGATTACTAGATTAAATTTAAAATCACTGGAAGACATCAACTCAATACAATCAATCACCATTAGTTCATAATCGATTATTTTGAGTATTGAAAAACTTTACCTCAACAACAATCGATTGTCATTTGTTCACAATCGATTATCATGCAGATTTGGAAAAACCTGATGTTCACTGTCTTACTCACAATCGATTACCATTAATTCATAATCGATTGTCATGCAGTCTTGGCTCAGAAACAATCGATTATCATAAGTACATAATCGATTATTTTAGCCTAGATTTTTGAGGCATGTTTAGAAAACATTTTGTCTAATGTAAATATGCATGATTTAAAATCTTTTTGACACAGAATTAAATATGCATGATTTTGGAAAATAGTTTTATGAGAGAGGCCATACTATGAGTCAATATATAGGATCGAGATTACAGTTTAGAACAACTCAATAACAATTAAAAGCTATATCTTGAACTTCAATCTTATTCGCAACCATTGTGCGCTTGTACTTGAATTCCGTCATATATCAATTTTTGCTTCGTTTGTCATTCATCAAAACCTACAAAAGAGTACACGTTTAGTATATTGCATTGAGAACGTGTTTCTAACAGGAACCATATCGGGCATGCAATGTCGGTGATTACAAGAAGCGGTCCAAGTGGTGATTTAAATGCCTCCAAGCAAAAGGGAATTGTGAGTGATGAAGTTGAGGTGCAAGATGATGTTATCCCTTTAGTTGATGAAAATTTGAGTGAAGAGAACTTGAATGCTGAAGTGAGGATTGATGTTCATGATAAATGAGGTGGAGACTCAAGATGACGTGAACCCGCATAGGAACATATAATAGACATATCGGAGACGGTAGTGCCTAAATCTAAAGCTCCCTTGCCAAGGCCTCATCCATCTTACCCTCAAAGGATGGCGAAGCAGAAAAATGAGAACCAATTTAAGAAATTTATTGACATGATGAAGAGCTTTTCAATCAATGTTACTTTGGTGGAAGATCTAGAGGAAATGTCGGGTTACACCCAAGTTCATGAAAGAATTTGTGGAAAAAAAAGACATCCATGGATTGTGAGACCATAAAAAAAACTCACCAAGTAAGTGCAATTGTGCACTCGATGGCTCCAAAGCTTGAAGATCCCGATGCTTTCACCGTTCCATGTACCACCAGGAATGCAAATTTTGCAAAGGCACTATGTGATTTGGGAGCAAGTATCAATTTGATGTCTTACTCCATTTTAAAACATTGTGTATCAGTCAACTGAAGGCTACTTCAATGAGGATGCAAATGGCAAGTAGAACAATGAAGATGTCGCTTGGTATTATTGATGATGTTCTTGTTCATTTGGACAAATTTATCTTGCATGCAGATTTTGTAATTCTTGACTGCAAGGTCGACTACGAAATGCATATAATTTTGGGGAGACCATTCCTTGCAACTGGGAATGCAATGGTTGATGTGGAAGCATGGGAGGTCATCTTCCAGGTGGGTGATGAAAAAATAATCTTTCATGTGTACAAATTAATGAGGCATCCGAATAGTACTGAAATGTGATCTTTTATGGACCTTGTCACGGATGCAATAGTTGATGATACTAGTGTCATGATCAATGTGGAGGATCATCTAGTATCGATATTGTTGAACCTTGATGTGAATGGGGATGTAGGTCGGGTGGAGTGTATCAATTCGTTGCATGGAATGGGATCTTACTCTTATGAGCCTTGAAAACTCTCTTTGGATCTTGAGAATAGGAAGACTCCACCAACAAAGCCCTCAATCGAGGAACCTCACTTGTTGGAGTTGAAGCCTTTGCCTCCACACCTCAAGTATGAATCATTAGGCCCTAGTTCAACTTTGCCAGTTATTATTTCCTCTTGTTTTACAAACATGCAGGTAGATGCCACATTGGTGGTGCTCCAAATATGGAAGAAGGAAATTGGATAGACTCTTGCTGAAATCTGGGGATTAAGCCTCGCCTTTTTTCATGCATAATATTATACTTGAAATGATACCAAGTCCTCAGTGGAACATCAAAGGAGGTTGAATGAGGCTATGCGAGAGGTTGTAAAAAAGGAGGTGATCAAGTGGTTAGATGCAAGGGTTGTGTACCCCAACTCGGATAGTGCTTGGACCTCCCCGGTGCAATGCGTGCCAAAGAAAGGTGGTATGACTAAGGTTACCAATGGGCAAAATGATATGATTCCCACCAGGGTTGTCACCGGATGAAGGGTGTGCATGGACTACCACAAGCTAAATAAAGTGACCTGCAAGGATCGCTTTCCATTGCCTTTTTCTAACAGATGCTAGATAGACCTGTTGCGCGTACCTTCCACTATTTTCAGGATGGGTACTCAGGGTATAACGAGATTTCGATTGCTCCGGAAGATCAGGAGAAAACCACCTTCACGTGTCCGTATGGCACATTTTCCTTTTTCGGGATGCCATTTGGTTTGTGTAATGTGCCAGCTATCCCAGTGGTGTAAGATGGCTATATTTACCGACATGGTGGAGGACATTTTGGAGGTGTTCATGGATGACTTTAGTGTTGTGGGTGACTCGTTTGATGAATGTTTGAAAAATCTTAACAAGGTTTTGGCCTGGTGTAAAGAGATCAACCTTGTGTTTAACTGGTAAAAATGCCACTTTATGGTTAAGGAAGGCACTGTCCTCGGCCATAAGATCTCAAAGCACATCATAGAGGTAGACAAAGCTAAAATTGAAGTGATCTCAAAGTTTCCTCCTCTTACTTAAGTCAAGTGGGTTAGGAGTTTTCTTGGGCATGCGGGGTTCTACCGAAGATTCATCAAAGATTTTCTAAGGTAGTGAACCCCTTGGGCAAGTTATTGGAAAAGGATGTCAAGTTCATGAAGGTATGAAAGCTTTTGAACTCTTCAAGTACAAATTGACAGCAACTCCTATTATCGCCGCACCCAATTGGAGCTTACCTTTTGAGCACATATTTGACACAAGCGATGTTGCAGTAGGAGCAGTCTTGGGTCAAAGAGTAAATAAGATGTTTCACCCGGTGTCTTATGCAAGCAAAATAATAAATGATGCTCAAGTGAATTACACAGTGACAGAAAAAGATTTGTTAGCAATTGTGTTCGCAATGGAGAATTTTAGGCCTTGTCTCATGGGTGCCAAGGTAATAGTTCATACTGACCATAAAACACCCCGCTATTTGAAGATAAAAAAGGATTCCAAAGCCCGATTGATGGGATGGGTTTTATTGCTTCAAGAGTTTGACCTCGAGATTGTGGATCAGAAAGGGTGTGAAAACCAAGTGGCGGACCACTTGTCACTCGTGGAGAAGGAGGGGAGGCCTTGTGATGACCTCGAAATTAATGATTCATTCCCTGATGAGAAACTCCTCTCCGTATCTGTGAATAACATGCCTTTGTTTGCGGATGTTGCCAACTTTCTTGTGATAGGTATTAATCCATGTGAGCTATTTTCTAACCAAAAGAAGAAGCTTAAATGGGATAGCTTGGACTACTACTGGGATGAGCCTTACTTATTCAAAATTTGTAGTGATGGTATGATCCGGAGATGTGTTCAGGAGGAGGAGCAAATGAGTATTCTGGATGCTTGTCATTCCTCTCCCTTACGTTGGTCATCATGGTGCGCGGGGAGAGATTCAAAGGTGCTTAGTTTTAGTTTTTATTGGCCTACATTATACAATGATGCAGGTGAGCTTGTGAGGAAATGTGATGAGTGACAAAAAGCAAGTGGATTTTCAAAGAAGGATGAGATGTCTCTCGCTACTATTTTTAAGGTTGACATATTTGATGTACGGAGCATTGATTTCATGGGTCCGCTTGTGAGTTCATATGGCAATATGTACATTCTGGTGCCCGTCAATTATGTTTTAAAGTGGGTTAAAGTTGTGGCTTTACCCAACAATGAGGCCCGGAGTGTTGTCACTTTTCTTAAAAAGAGTATCTTTACTCGATTTGGCACTCCTAGAGCAATCATAGGTGATTGGGGGTCTCATTTTTGCAATAAGGCGTTTGAAACTTTGCTTGCAAAGTATGGTGTCAATAACAAGATTTCTATCCTTTACTATCCACGAGCTAGTGGGTAAGTAGAGGTCTCCAACGAGGAGATCAAGAGCATATTGTCAAAGACGGTCAATGCAAGTAGGACCAACTAGTCAAAGAAATTGGATGATGCTTTGTGGGCTTATAAGACTTCTTACAAGAATCCGATTGGTATGCCTCTATACCGATTGGTGTTTGGAAAAGCTTGCCATCTATCGATTGAGTTAGAACACAAGACCATGTGGGCTTTGAGGAAGTTAAATCTTGAACGGGATGTGGCAGCAAATCTTCGGGTGGAGCAGCTTAATGAGTTTGATGAGTTCTGATTTCATGCCTACTCCAATTCGTCCATGTATAAGGACAAGATGAAGTACCCACACGACAAGTATACTCGTGGCAAGGAGTTCAAAGTGGGTGATTTGGTTATTTTGTTCAACTCTCGGTTACGACTGTTTTGGGAAATCTTAAGACAAAATCGATTGGACCTTTTAAGGTGGTGCTTGTGACTCCATTTGGCGCTATTGATTTGAAAAATAAAAATGGTGAGATCGTCAGAGTTAGTAGGCACAGAGTCAAGCACTATCTTGGAAAATTTGATGACAACCACGTGGTGGTAATGATCCATCTCAAGTGATTGATGGTAACCTACATCGTGTCGCGAAGGCGCTTCTTGGGAGGTAACCCATGTGTTTTCTTCTTTATTTTTTAATTTTCTTCTTAGTGTAGGATTTGTTTTTAGACTAACTGGTTGTGAGAAGTGTGTAGGGATGTTTGATGCAGTGCAAGGCTAAGCTAAAAGAATTTATCACTATCTGAAGTTTGGACCGCGACCGTGCTCCATTTTTCGCGGCTCGCGGTGGCCTTACCGCAGAGGCGGAATTTGATGGCGGTCAACGGTGTTAAAAAATGCAAGATGGGGGTTCCCTGAAGTTTCACCTGTTGCCGCGGTGCATTTTTTGTGATCTCGGTAGCCTTACTACTGTTGCGGGGCATTTTTTTCTCTCAGCGGTAGCCTTAGTAAAGTAGCGCCTCTCAACTTCACAATCGCGAACCGCAGTGATTTACCGCAGCCGCAGTGGGTAAGATTGTGTGGGTACTAGGGTTTCTATAAATAGAACCTCAAGAGCCCTTTTACACTTTTCGCTCGTTGCTTTCTCAAACAACATAAACCACTGTTCATCAATGCCCTAATTCGCAGAAACACAAGAAGTAAACTTCATTTGTTTCACATTTCACATGTGGTAATTCCAATCAATCCTTCGTCTTTAATTTTGTAAATGTTTGATTCTAATTAATAGTTCTTACTTCTTCTTCTTCTTCCTTTTTCTTTAATTTTGACTTAGGATTCCATAGTAATAACTAGATTAGGTTTAAAATAGTTAGAATTCACTACTGAACACCTAGTGGGATTTACAATGTTGATGATATTACTAAAATGCATGAAAATTAGAAACCCTAAGCGATGATCCCTAATTTTACTTCCACGACGGCGGTTGATTTTCTGTGGTCCGCGATGCTTAAGTTCAGAGCGGTCTAAACAAGGTCCACAGCCGCGATAGATCTTTTTCAGACAGCGAAGCAACTACCGCGGCCACGCTTTTTTTTTCGCGATCCGTGGTGCTATTGAATCAGAGAATGGGTATTCTAAATCCCACACCTCCGCGGCCGCGATATATTTTTCGCGGTCTGCGGTGCAGCCTTCACGAGTGCACTCTATTTTTCACGGTCCGTGGCCAACTATTTTATTCAAGTACTGTCAACTGCTATAATGCTTTATGCACTGCTTTTTCTAGTATTTTTACTAATAATTTTCAACTGATTATACTTGCAGACAATGGTTAAATATAGATGAGGCGGTAAGAAACAAAAGGGTAGAGCAGGAGTCCTCCCGGGGTAGGGGACGAGGACAAATAAACTTGATTGCAGTTTGGAAAGCAATTGGGAAAATGAGGAAGAACATCGAGATGTGGATAGAGTTTCTTCTCACTTAGAATGAAGTGAGTATGTGCCCTCCCAGGAAGCATCAGAGTCTGATTTAGTGCCAAAGTATGTACACGACTTCCCCGAGAGACATAGGTTGAGAGATACACCCCCAGCCTCTCCTACTTCTCCTGCTGCCTTTTCTGCTGAGTCGTTAGATGGCTCGACAGAGGATAGTAAGTCTTTAGATTCAACTTCACCTACATCTTTATCACCTGGACAAGATCCCATAGGTGATAAGGTACCGGATGAAGAGGGAGGGTGTGTGATCCAAACCGGGGGTGTGGAAAGGACTAGAAACCTTGAAGTGTGAAAAGGAGATTTGTTAGTGAGTTGCAATATCACAAGTTCCGGGAGTGGTGGACTCTAAGGTGACTTATTCATGAGTGACAGTTCATAAAGTGGAATCTCCTGCCTCACAACCCCAATGTGAAGCGACATTTCAATGAACGAGTGGGATGGGATTACTTCACTGATAAGGTTTGGGATGAAAATGAGCACTTAGTCAAAGAGTTCTACGCCTGTGCCTCCCACATCAAGAAGGATACAAAAGTGGCGAAGGTGTGGAATTTGAAAGTTAAGTTTGACGGGAAGATAATAAATGGCTATCTGGGATTCAATGATGAAGATGAGACATTATACTTGGAGAAGGTGGCGATGGATAAGGCATCCCTCATGTGGTTGGAATAATACCTAGCACTCCCGGATACCACTATAGCATGGTTGATGGCAGGGGTTCCTATCTTGAGGAACACCCTAAACTTTGAGGCGAATGGCTGGGAGACTTTTGTATGCAGCAGGTAAGATCCCAGTTACCATGAAAACACATTGCCGGTCTCCCGGGCGACATTATTGGTGGCTATTATGGCAGGGTTCCTGATCAATATCCAAAATATCATGTTTAGGGTGATCACCATATTGGTCAGTGAGGGTGATAGATCATACCCCTTCCCGAACTTCCTTACCATGTACTTGGAAGATCAGGAAGTGGAGAAAAGAAGCTTTGATGTAAAGGTAAAACCCAAAATTCCCTTTTCATGGTACATCCTCAAGGGTCCAGACAACCCCAAATCCGAGGGATCCAAGGGCAAAGCTACTACTTGAATTGTCCAATATGAAGAGCCAGTAGTGGCAGTCACTACTTCCCAGCCTCCCACAACCATACCAGATCCCGCCTCCGGACATTCTACTTCCATGCCTCCAGAAATTTTATCCTCCTCATCATACCCATTGACTGCCTGCCTATTGAGCCAAATACTCTTCAGCATCAATAACTGGATGCAGCCAACAACTTCTAAGCTGTATGTACTATCCAGTTCGGTGGCAGCCCAATTAGTTCCCCCATAGCCACAGGTGCCAGTTTTGGTAGAGGAGACTCTCAAGGAGCTTCTGGACAACCAGAAGAAGCTCCTGGAAAAACAAAAGCTTATAATGGAGGCTCTAGAAAGTCAAGGAAAATCACTTAAGGAGATGAGCACGCACGAAGAAGCTGAAGAATACTCAGGCCTCAAAGGAGTCTGTGAAGGAATTGAGAGAGGAAATGGAGAAGTTGAAGACAACTGATCACTTACCTTTGGAGCTACTATTACATTACCAGCCTCCAGCGGCCCAGACATAGAAGGTTCAGGAGTAGGGGTTTGAGAGAGCACCCAAGAGGAGGAGAGTGATGCCCCAGGTCGATGATGTAGATATTGAGCTGGAAGAGACCGAGGGCGTTGTTGCTGACCAGCCACAGGACCCCATGCAGACAGAGGACCCATAGGGAGTTTCTTTTTCTCTCTATCCTTCCTTATTAGCTTATTTTTGGTTAGTTAACATTGAGGACAATGCTATTTTTCATTTGACGGGGTGGCCTACTATGATGATATTGGTAGTTGGTTTGTAATTATGATACTATTTTCTTTATTTATGCTTATTTTTCATTTTTGGTATGTATATAAGTTTACCTTTTATTTCATTTTTCATTATTTTCTATATTGGTTTGTATATAAAGTTACTCTCATGTATATATTCATTCCTCATATGTATATTCGTCTAAACCCCGTATTGTACATATTTAGTTTACTTTACACATTTTACTTCATATCTTATTTTGCAATTCTCCTTAATAGTATAGCTTCTTATTTCATTTAGTAGCTTCTTTTTCGTTTCGTAGCTTCTTATTTTAAAATTGTGTGATCAATAAGCATTTGGTTTTCTTAATGCTACGGTTCTTTCCAAATGTGGAGTTTGTGTGAACCGGGTGGCTCTTCCCGTTGATGGATGGCATGACAACTTTCTTAAGTATTTGAGTGTATTTTTCTTTTAGTTTTTGTGTAAATAGTAGTTAGTGAGCTATGGTGCCTCAGGCAAAACTTCACTTGGGCCTAACACACTTACCTTTGGCCTTATGGTTAAAAACAAATTGGTGCGTATAGGATGGTGATATTTGTGACCTTGATACTCTTGTGTTGGTTAAACAATTATCGAGTGGTTTCTCGGAATCATTTATGTTGCTCAAATCTTATCTATGATTATTATGGGGCCCCGACTCTGTTTCTTTAGCAATCCTATAGCTTGTGTAGTGAGGTTTTGCAAGTACAAGTCCAGTGCCAATGAGTCTAGAACTTGCCCTTAATGGTTATTTAGGCGAAATCCTAAGTGAAGCTTGACTTGAGAAGTGATGATAGGCTCTTTTTGATCCTAATAGAGATTTGAAAACATCCATAGCCTACCAATAACATCCTTAGTCAACCCCGTTGAGCCGTAGCTTTTATTCTCTCAGTACCCATGTAATAAGCCTTTATCCGTTCTAAAATGATCCTCTCTTGGCACCTTATCTTTCCTTAGCACAAGGAAAAAACATAAGTTTGGGGAAAAGACGAGGAATGCAAAAGTGATAAAAGGTACAAAATGAAGAAAAGAAAATGTAAAAAGAAAAAGAAAGAAAAGCCAAAAATTCAAAAAGAAAGTGAACAGTGGAGAAGAAATGAAGGCATTAAATAGAAGCAAAAGATAAAAGGCATAGAAAGATTGAAAGGAGAAAAAGAATTGAAATGAACAAGAAAGAGTGGGAGTGAGTCTCTCTAGGCCCTAAAGAAGAAGTAAATGACTGAAAGAGTCAAGAAAATATGTGACAAATGAAGTGCTTAAGGGAAGATGAAACCTTCTTAGACCAATATATCCTACCCTGAACCAAAAGCCTTAATTATATTACCACAAAAGCTCTGTATGATCTTGAGCTAGGTGAGATTACATTAGTGGTGACTCACAAAAGGGGCAAGCTTATGATACTCAGAGCCGGGCTTGTGACCTTCCTTTGAGAGAGATGAGTATGTTTTCCACAATCCTCGTTTTGAATGCTACAATATAAAAGTGAGGTTTTCGCATGGAGAGTTGAGGAGTATGAGTTTGGGTTCCACAACAACCATTATAACATGAAGAGTTTCCTTGGTGAGTTGAGTCAACTCTTTATGCTTTTGTGTCACACTATAGCCATGGTGCTAAAAGGTTGTGTATTGTTGATAATGCATTTGAGTTGAGGGTAATTATTAGTCCTAGTTAATTTTTGATGGGGTTACTTTAGGACAAATGAATTTTCCTCTTTTATCTTGAGGAGGTGAGAATTAATTTGCTTGCTCGAGGACAAGCAGAAGCTTAAGTTTGGGGAGTTGATAACTAGGGATTTTAGTCTATTTTATGCTCCTTTTTGCTTGAGTTTTGGATTAAAAGTGTGTACAAGTATTCCAAAAAGCTGAGTTGTTATGCTTATTTGTGGTGTTTGGTCAAAAAGAGACAAGGATGTCATAACCAGCTTAAAAGGGAGTGAAACCCGCACAAGTTCAAAGACAAGTCAACTGAGAGTTACAACGCAAAACCAACCGCGGATGCGGAGGACCTACCACGACAACGGTCCTTTTATCGTGGTTCGTGGTGGCAAGATTCAGAGAGATGTAATTATGGACTTCACAAGTCACCTCTGATCGGGGTGCTTTAATGCGACAGCGGTGCCTTCACCACGACAACGGTCCTTCTACCGCAGTCTGCTAAGAAGAGATTCAGAGAGTCAAAATTGAAGCTAAAACTAGAAGACCGTGGTCCGCGGTTGATTTTATGTGGCCGCAGTAGTCTCACCGCTTCAATATTCCATTTTTCTCTTTTAGCAGTACCTCCGTCGGGGGCTTTTTTGTCAAAAAAATTTGGCTATGTATAAATACTTCTTTTTCAGATTTTAGGTCATCTTTTTGTCAACTGAGCACGTGAACTCACCGTTTTCCCCTTTTTAAGTAATTTTATAGCTTGTTTAGCAATTAATATTAGATTATTAACTTGTTATTACTTTTTATGGATAATCTTAATATATGATTTCTTCTTCAATTATGAGTAGATAACCCATTGGCTAGGGTTGTGGCTCAACCCTAGTGTGGGTATTTAATGGGTCTGTTATTTTAGGGATTAGGTGTTTACGAGTGATTGATATTTGGCCTGATTTATGCTTTCTATGTTGAATTGGCGATTGCAAATACTAATTTGTACCTTTTTGACTTAGGCTCTTCTCGAGAAAGAGAGCTTAAGTTTAGGAAATTTAGGCCAACAAGGATTTAGGGTGTAATCAAGAGATTGATATCCCAAATTATAAGGGTTAAACCTAGAGGTAGTAATACCCGAATTGAGCTAACATTGCTAGCACAAATTGGACACCTAAATGGGCTTGAGAAAACCAATTAGGGCAAAGCCACTCAAACTATCGAGAGGTATAGAATAAGTAGCTTCGTGCATTGGCTATATCATAATCCTAGATATAACATCATTGTCCTAAGTTTTAGATTTTGTTAGATATTCACATAGGAGTAAGTCACTTCCCTGTGCCTCTTTACCAATTTAGAAAACACTACAAAAATGTTTCCTTAGCTTAATTTCGTGCATCGTTAGTATTAAATTAGAAAAAACAAACAAGAATGATTGGAAGTGCAAACAATAACATTATACATTATTAAATTAGTCAGGAACCCAACTCCAAACCTTATCTTAGCTCCTTGTGGATTCGGTCCCGACCTTTTTCGGGTAAAAGCTGCATCGACCGCTCTTGCCACTCTATAATGATGTAGGGTTGGACCCGATCATGTGCAACTCGATCCCATCAATATCCTCACAACAGGCCCTCGGCCTCACTCAATCATTAATTTTTCCCCTCTCTACGGCTCATAATGTCATGAAAAATCACCCAAAAAATAATAATGTGGGGTATTAATAATTGATAACAGATATTGCAGTTGAATTTTGAGTATGCATTTTCAATGTAAGCAGATAACTCTACAACAGAAATGACCTCGGTGGGTCCCAACAGGATAAGCATATAGCTAGACATGGTTTCGAGCATGGATCACATCTTAATTACTCGAGCAGGTGGATATTTTATAGTTACAAATAAGATTATGTAACTACATAATATTGCAGAAATAATCGCATCACAGTTTACACGGTGTACGCCTACACGTGTCGTCATCTAGCATATGCGTGACCTCAACACCAAACACATATCATATATATATTCATGAGTTTATACCATCAATACCAGGTTTAGAAGTGTCACTTACCTCGAACAAGCTAAATCTAGTACTGAGCAAGCCAAATGATACTCTAAAAATGTCATCCCGCACGTACAGACCTTTAAAGGCTTCGAAACTAAACAAAAGCAACTCAAATACATCAAATAAAGTCTAAAGAAACCATTATGTCGAATCTTTACTCAAAAGCCTAAAGTTAACTAAAAATTCAAATTGGTGACCGCACCTCAGAACCCGATCAACTTATAAGATTCGACAACCCACTAAATTACAAGTCCAGCCATACTAGTTTCACTCAAATCCAACTCCAAATCGATGTTCAAAACTCAAAAATTAATTCTATGAAAATTTAGGCAACATTCTCTCCATATTTTCTCTTTAAAATTCATAATCCAAATGCCAAAATTGAAGATATATTCATGAAATATAGCCAAGACCGGGTAGATAACACTTACCTTAATCCATGCGGTGAGAGTCACCGTAAAAAATCTCCCAATTCCGAAGTCTATAGATCAATATATAATAAAAATGGTCATCCCTCGATATGTATAGAATCTGCCCAGCATTTTCGCATATACGATCATCCGCGACCTATGCTTCTAAGGTACAATTTTGCTTCTGCGAAGCCCTCTGAAGACCAGCCTTCCACACATGCGGGACTTTCCCTACTTATGTGCACATGTAGGTGCGGTGCACAATCCCACTTTTGCGCTCAATCTCGCTTCTGCGCAAAAGTACATCACTTCGATGTGACCGCAGATGCGCCTAAAGCCTCCACATATGCGATAACTCCAAACTCAGCTCCTTTAGCATGTGTGATCACCACTCCACTTACGTGACCACCTCACCTATGCAAAATCAGTCGCATGTGCACGGTATCAGTACCAACAGCTGTGACCACAACATATGAATGGAAAATGGTCTGAGACATGTTCGTAACTCACTTGGGCCATTCGGGACCCCGTTCAAATATATCAACAAGTCTCATAACGTAATACAGACATACTCAAGGCCTCAAATCACATATGACAACATCGAAACGACGAATAATACCTCAATTTGAACTTAAATGAACGTTAAACTTCCAAAACTCGCGCCGAAACATATCAAATTAACCCGTAATGAACTCAAATTTTGCTCCCAAGTTCCAAATAACATAATGAAGCTATTCCAATTTTCGTAACCATAAATCGAACATGATATCGCCAAATTCAACTCTCTGTCAAGCTGATGAACTTTCTAAACCTTCAAATTTCCAGCTTTCGCCAATTAGTGTTGAATCCTTGTAGAAATATCCAAATGCAAATCCATGCATACACCCGAGTCCAAAGTCACCATCCGGACTTATGGAACCATCAAAACTCTGGGATCAAATTCACAAAAGTCAACTCTTCCAACTTAAAGCTTTGACAATAAAATTCATTCTTCTAAACAAGTTCCTAAACACCTGAAAACCGACACCGACAATTCATACAAGTCATAATACATCATACGAGCTACTCGTGCCCCCAAATTACCAACGAAGTGCAAATGTTCAAATGGACCGATCGGATCATCACAATTACTATTCGCTACAACATAGGTATTTTTCTTTGCCCTTTTCAGAGCTTGTAAAGTACGTAGTTGTAAGCTCGAGTTCGAATTTGAATCCAGAGTCCAGTAGCTCTACTCGATGTGTCCCAGTTTTTGCACCATAAAAGGTTAGTGACTCTCTTATTCTTTCTCCCATTTTCTTTTACTCTAAGTTCAACCTACTTGTTTATTTTCTAGTATGTGAATCGTTGTTCTTGTTTATTTTCTAGTATGTGAATCGTTGTTTTGTTCTTTTTAGAACTTGATTTGGGACATATTCGAATCGTGTATTCTGGCTGTAAATAATTTTGTACTAGATTGAAATATGTTTGACCGAATTGCGGATAGCATGTCTTTAGGCAATTCTGATTTTGAATTATTTGAGATATATTATTGCAGTTCCCTTATTAGCAATCATGTGTTAGTTTCTGTCTTATCTAGTTGTAGAGAAGTTTTAAAATTGTTCACATATTAGAATTCATGCGTTAGGATTTTTGTTACTTATTTGTAGATAACAAAGGATTTATTCTCTTATACAATGACTTTAGATTAATAATTACCATTTAGGAGAAGAATGATATATTTATGACAACCCATAGTATAATTCACACCTTTAGGATATTCAGAATGAGCAGATAATTTAGTGGAGTACGTGTTCGATGTGTTCATTGAATTTGACTGTATTCAAAACAACGTGATTATAACTTGAACTCTAGTTTGATGAATATAAAGTATTTACTTATTATGTATTTTTAATAATTTACTTTAAATAATATACTTAAATTATATTTTGAATTTTGTCTCTTTCTAACTATTTTTGCTGGAAAAAAAAAAGAGAAGAAAAAGATTATAAATAATAGAAGGAAAAGACACGATAAAAGTCTGTTATGGCAAGCACAAAAATTGAAATGGCTAATGGAGGTCTATAATTGAAATTTTGACATATCGAACCTCCTATCTTGGACACATCTAAACTCCTATCTTGGCACATCCAAGCTTCTGTCATTGACACATCTAAGCTCATATCTTGGATATATCCATGCTCCTACCTCGAGACGCATCCAAGCTTCTATCTTCAGACACATCAAACTCCTAGTCTTTGACACATCTAAGCATTTAATGCTTGTAATAGTTTGTATAAATGGAATGCAGATTTGCGGGGAAGAGAGAGAGGAAGCAATAACTACTTTTATCTAAACTTTGGTCTTAACTTCTTTCTTTAACTATTTCATTTTCTAAGAGTATTGGTAATATTTTAGAATTTCTTTTTGTCGTGAGATTTAAATATTGCATAATGGAATAATCTCGTTTGTTGGGATAACTGATGAAGCCTGATACATATTTTTATAATGTTATTTCAGTTTTAATACAACTTTGGCTTGAAATGTTCTTTTTATAATTCATACCATGTTGAAATAATGGGTTTTAACTAATCATTGTTATCACTTATATTTATTTTATTATTCTCATGGAGCAAAATTAATATACATAACCAATGAATAAAGTAGTAGAGTGAGAATATTTTTTTTATAAAACTCTTATTTCAAATTTGTAATCTTGTTTGTCTCGGTTTTAGTTCTCATGAAAGAATTGTTGCAGGCAAGACTACTAATTTTTAGTTAACATATTCTCACGAACTTTTTACTACCTTTAGCATAATTTAAGCAAGAAAAATATTTCGGTTTGACCGTCACTAGTTTTAACTCAATTAATTATATAACCTCACGGAGTGCTATTAATTGACTTTTTCTTAGTGAGCAAATATAAGTGTATTGAATAAGCAATTATTCTTTAGAGAAATACATGTAGAAATTGCGATTTTATTGTAATGATATTATCAAGTGAATTCCATTATTACCAACTCTTTCTAAATTATAAATCTTTTGGAAATTGTTTGTTTTGCTTTAAGTAAATTAACAACTTTTAAAATCTCACTCACCTTTCAATAGTTCACTCAAATAATAAAAATATTAAAAGTTTTACCCTAGATTAATCATCTTTGTAGGACGATATCACAATTTTATTTTAGAACGTGATTTTTAGCCTTTCAGATGTTAAAGTTCTTTCTCAACTAAGCAAATTGTTTTATAGAGAATTCATACTACATTCTTACTCACTTTCTTTCTTCAATCTTTCATTATTCATATTTTTCCACTAAAATTTCACTAGTTCAGCGATATCTTTAAGCTTTTAATAGTTTTGTATTTCGATTGATATATAAAATCATAATATACATTTCAAACTTTAGAGAAATTATTTTGAAATAGCTAAGCAACAACTAGATAATACGAGTAGTAATTATACTCTAATCGATATTAGTCACTCTGATATTGATATTTTAGACTTATTTTGTGAGATATAAATGTTAAAAAAATACAATAGAAAATAATACTCTAATGATACACTTTATGTAATAAAAAAAATTAATTATTTTTTAATGTTAATTGTTTATAAAATAACGTTAATAATTCCTAATAACAAGGCCTTTATCTAGCACAGAGATAATGGTTATGAGTTTCATTCTTTTAGCCAATGATTTATTTTCAATATCGTGAAAATTTCTTTTAGAGTACATTGTATTAAGTACAATTGGAACTCTCATAATCTGTGTGGTAATTGTGCTCATCTTTTTTGTTTTTAAGTTATTGTGTATCTTTCTGGCTTGAAACTCTACGTCAACTTATACTTACTTGAGCGATTGTTGGATATTTTCCTTTTAGTTATTGCTAGCCATTTGGAGATTTAATCTTCGAACTTGATTTTTGATTTCTAGACTTTTATGTCTTATTCAGTTTTCAGTTATCTGAAATTCTTATATCTAATTTTCCATTTCGTCGGTATTCAATTCTTATATAATTCATGTTTGTGCATACAAGATTGTTCCATGAATATTCTAGAACTGGTTTATCTATAAGTCAATTAATTGATTTTGATTCTTTATTGATTCAAAGGTCTTTTCCTAGCAGTTTGTTTGGATGGTTATTACATATGGTCTTATAATATATCGTATTGTATTATATTATATTAATGAGTATAATATTTGAATGAATTTTGTCATTTTAACATCGTTTCATGGTATTATGAACCAGTAATATAATGAATAAATTTGCAATATTATAAAAAGATTATGATATGGTAAATAAAAAAATAGAGTAAATAATAAAATAAAATTATTTAATAATAATAAAGGGTGAGATTGAAAAAAAAATACAAGGAAACGATACGATCACACCGAATCGGTCGTTACATATAGTGACACATTTCATCGTTATGTAACAACGGTTTAGTGATATAATATAATAAATTTAAGTAACAATCAAAATAAATATTATATTTAAAATAACAATACGATACAATGTGTTTAAATTTTATTGCAAAGAGGATGTAAATGTGTGATTTAGAAATACAGGGTGTATCAAGAAAAAAGTTTCAGTTGAAAACCGTTTTGGTTGCCGGATCGGGTCAAGTTGTGAGTTGTGAATGCACACGTGGCAAATAAGAATTGGCTAAACCTCCCGCGATGACGCGAAAAACAAATTCCTTTCCCCTCATCCACCTTCTCCCATGGGTATCAAACTTAATTTCTTCAAGTACTCATATATCCAAACTTTCACAGACGCTTTCAAGGAATAGCTAAGGAATCGCTGTTAGAGTACGGTAACTTTGACGGGTAAGATGCTCTCCTTATCATACATGTGAACCGAACGCATTTCGTAACCCTTAATTTGCTGTTTCTATCTTCAGTCAATCATTCAATCAACTGCTGTCTATCCCAAACTGGTTCAGTCAGCTAATTGAATCCTATGTATCCATTACTTTTCTCTATTCGCCTCCGATTCATACAAAATTTACTTAAATATTTTTCTTCTGGTTCTAGAGGTAATTTAAATCTCAGAATCATACTAAAATTTCTGAAATCTGTTCCCTAAGTCGTAAGTTTATTGTTTCTATTGTGCCATTATGTCAGGATCTTAATATCTGGTGGAGTCGATCTATAAACATGCATAGTTTTGATATTTGGCCTTTTCTATAACCTAGGATGTAAAACGTGATGCTCTTTCATTTTTTAGCTTAGAAAACCAAAAACCATCCCTTTTAACACTTTTAATTTATGGAGATAAATATACTTTCTTCTTTTATTGATCTGATTTAAAGCTTTTGGTATTGACAGGATTAATAGAAGATGATGAGGTTACAAACTTATGCTGGGCTTAGCATAATAGCTACACTGGCCGTTATTTATCATGCATTTAATAGCAGAGGCCAATTTTACCCAGCCATGGTTTATTTATCAACGTCCAAGATCAGTCTGGTGCTTCTTCTTAATATGGGTCTTGTCCTCATGTGCATTTTGTGGCAGCTGACTAAGAAAATCTTCCTTGGTTCCCTTCGAGAGGCTGAGGTGGAGAGGCTGAATGAGCAGTCTTGGAGGGAACTCATGGAAATACTTTTTGCCATCACAATTTTCCGGCAAGACTTCTCAGTTATGTTTCTTGCAATGGTAACTGCGCTCTTGCTTATCAAGGGCTTGCACTGGTTGGCTCAAAAGAGGGTCGAGTATATTGAAACAACTCCAACAGTTACTACATTATCCCACGTTCGCATAGTCTCCTTCTTGGGCTTTCTCCTCCTCATAGACAGTCTCTTCTTGTACGACTCTGTCAGCTATTTGATACAGACAAGACAGGCATCTGTTTCTCTATTCTTTGCATTTGAGTAAGTCAAGCTCATCTGACTCACTGTTGTTGCTCCCTTTTTTGCTTAATATGTGCTCCATGAGTTCCACTACTACTTTGTGGTGTTTATACTACTGCAAGTGATATTCCAAGAGAAGAGCTAGAGATGTTAGTAGTCTTACTACCTAACCTTTTCAAAAAAACAATAAAGAGACGTTAGTAGTCTTATAAGATTGAGGGCATCTATAGTCGCGTTTCATGCCTTACAAATCACTTGCTTGGAGCATGTATTGTCATTGTATCATGTTTATGTGTGTGCTGGCGCGTTAACTAAGTTGACAGTGGGCTTTGGATCTAAGAATGCTATTTTCTTTTGCGCAATTCCTACTTTCCTTATCTTCTAAGCTGATGCAAAATGCCGTGATTTCGGTATACTTGTTAGTATTGCATTGTTAAGGCTCTTGTTTGTTAGAAACCTGATTTTTCTGTTGTAAGGGCTGGATAGTGTCTAATCTCTTGGAATAGCAGTCTTATCTCATATGTCATGTAAACTACATTACAAAATCTTAATCAGATAAAGATGTTAGTACACCCAATTTTCAATCCTCTTTGCTAGGATTGATCTTTTATAATGTATATTTTAATGATGATTCACTGTTTGGTTAGAATCCTTTGGTTTTTTCATGCATGTACTAACATTGCTATATCCATGAGTTCTATTAACACATGGCTGATTCGCATATCGTTCTTAAGTTCTGCATCATAGCTTTCAGTATATTCTCTCCAGATGTCAAGTTGAGGATCATCATGAGGGAACTTCAAGACTGTGGTTACTAAGTATTAGTATTTCTAGTTGTTGGAAATATGTTCTTGAACTTGATTACTTCTCGTATTCTTTTTCCTAACTGCAGTTTGATCATGTTAACCGTATCCTATATTATTCTCCCTAACGAAGAGCAACTTCTTTTGGGTAATGATTCAGGTATATGATACTTGCGACAACAACTGTCTCAACTTTTGTAAAATATGTCTTCTACATAAGCGACATGCTTATGGAAGGACAATGGGAGAAGAAGCCTGTCTATACTTTCTACTTAGAACTTATCCGAGACTTGCTCCACTTGTCTTTGTACTTGTGCTTCTTCATGGTGATTTTCATGTAAGTCAAATTTTAACTTCTATTTTGCTGCTTATTTCTCTGCTCATAAACTGTCTAGAGGTTTTTCTACCAACAGCTAAAAAGAGTAATTATATAGAGGTGTATCTCTTCTGGATATAACAAAATTTCATCCTTCTCTTACATAACTTTCTATTCTGATCAAGAGCAGCCATGGTTTCTTGTCGAAAGCTCCATCCCATTTATTTGACTGCTTTCACTTTTTTTTCCCGTAAGGAAACATTTATTAGTCCATTCCATTTTCATTATCTAGAAATTAATTAATGATATCAGTTGCCAATTTTGTTGCAAAAAGCTGCTCTCATCTTATTATACTTAGTCTCACCAACACATGATTTAGAATAGAGTTGGAAACGAATTTGGGATTTTTTTTTTCTTTTTTAAATTTTCTTCAGTCAAGTTTCTGGATCAATAGGCCCTGTTAGACTGTTAGATCTCTCTGCACATTCTGTGGCCGGCTTTGCCTATGTGTTGTAAGGAGTGCCGAGGATACATAATCTTTTGGCCACCCTAATGGAAGTTATCATTACTTTGTGATGATGAAATAGGTGACAGTGAAGCATGTTCATTTCTACAATGTGGTTGATACTTTCTGTTGGTAAACTGGTACTGAGATGATTCCACTTGAGTACATCATTTCTCTTTTTCCCCTGGAGGTTTTCCTTTTTTATAATAGGTTCTGAAACACATTATCGATTCATGTACGATTGGGGACATTCTTTTTGGTAAATAAATCTTGCAGCTGCCAGCAGACCACCATGTTTTTTTTTGGGGGGGGGGGGGGGGTGTTAAAGAATTCACCATGTTCTTTTTGATTCTCTCCCTCTTTATGAGGGAGTCAAGCTGGTGTGTGATACTTGTTGCTTGTTCTGCAGATCTGTGATAGAAGCGCCCATTCTTCTTTATCTATGTTGATATTACTTTCAATTCTTTGACCCAGGCTTGTTTATTAAAGCCTTTTTTCTTTTGCTTCTGTTATTAGTACATGGAGACACCTCGCTTGGTTTTTTTTTCATGTTACTTGTTCATCTTCGTTTCCTTTTCCTTGCTTAGCATTTATATTTTATTTGTTTTGTTCTACTTTCTAGGAACTATGGCGTGCCCCTGCATTTGATTCGGGAGCTTTATGAGACATTCCGCAACTTCAAGATTTGAGTTGCTGATTACATACGCTATCGGAAGATCACTTCAAATATGAATGACCGTTTTCCAGATGCTACGCCAGAAGAGCTCGATGTGTACGTTGATCATCCATAGCTTTTGTATATTTTTGGCTTCTTCGCAACTTTCTAATGTAATCTTTACTTCTACGCTTATGCAGAAGTGATGCTACCTGCATCATATGTCGTGAGGAGATGACCACTGCTAAGAAACTTATTTGTGGGCATCTGTTTCATGTGCATTGCCTCCGTTCATGGCTAGAGCGTCAACACACCTGTCCTACATGCAGAGCCCTTGTTGTGCCAGCTGAAAATGGGACGAATGTGGTAGGATCGCGACCAGATGCTCAACAAGGTATAAGTCTTTCCATTCATTGCTAATAATCTGTTTTCCAGCATCAAATTGTAGCATAAGTGCGGAAGTGTGAATCTCATTAATAGCAGGCCGTCCAATGGCAGACTTCTCACTTTTGAGGGTGTTTCTGAATTTTTTTTCCCGAGGTTTATACTTTGTTGTTGTCACTATGATTGTGGATTGTATGCCTATTTTTTTTTCTTTTTTTTCGAGAAGTCTAGTTTCTGTATCCTAGGGATGACAGTCATGTCGGAATAGCTAATCCAGAGATGGGACACTTTCACCGTATATATGTTTTTTGTACAAATGAATGAATGTGGCACTTGTATATATTTTACTGAACCTTTATTAATTCTCTCTCAGGTCCTGGATCAACTGGTGCAAGTACATCTCAGAATTCGCAAGCAAATACCGTGGCAAATAATAATGTCAGCCAACACCAGGCTAGACTCCAAGCTGCTGCTGCTGCAGCAGCAGTTTATCAGAAGTCCTTTGTTTACCCTTCTGTACCAACGGTATCGTGGTATTGATTTTCTTATCTTTTATGTAGCCACATTATTGATTATTTGCTTTGCATATTTTTAGACTTCTCCTCATCTTGCAGATGTGAAAAGCTGAAGTATACCTGTCTATATTCCTTTTTCAGCCTACTAGTTAGAGATAAGTAAATTTAGGAACATTACAAGCAGGTTAGATAGGATTTCATTGTAGACAACAGTAAGAGGGAGTTTCATTTTAGTTAGACATGCTTCCGTTTAACAACATAAAGTTGTTATCATTTACTCTCGTGCACTTTATTACTGCACTGCTCTTTTACACAGGACAGGTCTATTTTGGTTTTTGTTTTAAAATTCTATGGATAAGTCAACTCCTGCTTTTTCTCTTTGTCCTTGCGTTGCCACTAGATGGTTACGTTGGACGTTCATTTCTTGTGTTTCTCAGATAAATATCTTTCTTAGAAAGAAACTTTTGTTAGCATATTATGTGGTACATAAAGTTACAATCTATACCACTGCGCTTCTTTTTTCCTATTCAGATTTTTACAAAATTACATAATTAACTTGTGCCTCTTACATGCTACCGAATAAACATTTAAAATAGATCCATTTTAAGTGTCGTCTTGGTATTTGGAAAGTCAAATATAGCTCTGCTAGAGATGAATTAAGCATGAAATTTTGAATTTGCAAACAATGTCTCGCACTAGCATGTCTTCAGGGATTGTGATGTAATCACTAGTCTGATTGTGAGTCATTTTCGATTCACTCAATTGGGTTAGTTTCCTAGAAATTACTTGCTTGTCATGGACCCTCTTAGAGCCGCCAATATGGGCTTGGCTTGTTGGGCCAGCCCAGCTCAACCCGTGATTTAGCAAGACTGGACTAGAATTATTGTAGCCCATTTATGAACTAGGCTTTTAAGCCCTGCCCGAAAAACCCATGGCCCGTGACACTTGATTGAGGCCGGGCTGAGCCGGATTGTGGGCCTAATAAAAATATGTATTTAAAATATATAAAGTATAAAATTAAAATTATATGACATAAAAAATATCAAGAAGAGTATTCCAAGCTTAAATTTTATTAAGCTCATCATATTAAAAGATCAAAGTCTTAAAACGTTAATTAGTTTTAAAATTTTAATTATTTTTAATATTAAGTAATTAATAATTAATATTTTATACAAATTGTAGATGTAAGTGAAAGTGAAGATGTTTAGACAACCTTCTCACAAGCGGATTCAAATGTGATTGATGAAGATGATATGTTGGATATCCCATAAGCGTCATTGACGTTCTCTTGAATAGTTTGTTTTGAGTTTTGACTTTTAGTGAATGAAATATAGTCTTGTCTTTCACTTTTTTAGTGTTTATTGTGATATATTGGAACACTATAAATATTAAGTTTTCTGAAATTTTTCTAATAAGATTTTTTTAGCTTTTAAATATTTATCTTTTTTGAGTTAGAACTTAAAGAAAAATATAAAATTATATTTTAAAAAATAATGGGCCGGCCCATGGGAGCCTGCAGCCCACATAGGGTTGGGGTGGCTTGATCATTATAAGGCCCATCAAAATAGTGGGCTAGCCCGCCCAGCCTGTCAATTGCTAAAGCCCACGTGGGTTGGGCTGGGCTAGCCCGGCTTTGCCCATATTGACAGCTCTAGACCCTCTATTAATAGCTGTCCATGACTGTCAATGAGGTTGCCTTCAACTTGTAGTTCTTTGTTCTGCGATAGAAACTAATGGTTGATGCAAAATGAGGTGGACAGTGGCTGCTTTAAGTTCAACTTTTTGACAATGCCACCCCCCTTCCTGTTTTCTTTCTTTCTGTTTTGGCAGTTGAAGAGGGAGTCTGTATTTTAATTAGTTTCATAACTGTTGGAAGGAAATTGAAACAATGTGATCTTGCTTGCAGCTCTCCTGGATATGCTCCAGTTCCTCCTTCCGATAGTCCAACAGGCAGTTCTGTCAATGTGCACCCAGATGGGGAGCGGGCATCAAATGAACAGTCACCGCAACATCATTTAGCAAATATGCCCTTTGCTCAATATCCACAATGTGGTTTCCTCCCTTTTCAGTATCCTGGTGCTAACAACCTTAGTATTCCAAATGCTCAACTTGAGGCCCATAGGATACTTTTACAGCAACAAATTGAGGTATTAAAGTTTCTTTGCTTGATTGGTAACATTTTCTATATGCCTCTATTATACATTTGGTACTGCTCTGTAAAAGAGCAGGTAAATTCAAATGCACAAATCAATTCTACATGTGCTGAACTTGAAGTGTGGTCTTTTCTTCAATTCTACTCACCTATGTTTGTTTAGAGTTATAAAGTTATTGAAATAACCTTAATGTTAAAAAAAAAACACCTTATGCTCCTTTGTCAATTCTACTCACATTTGTTTGTGTAAATTATTCCAAGTAATATTCTGGAAAAACCATTGTTAATCTTAGCGAACTGCAAGAATAAGCAAGATAATTTTTTTTAAGAGAATATTGTGATTTTAAGTTCTGGATTAAGGAACATCTGATAACCTATTAGATCTTCTATGAGTTGTATCCTGTTATTCCTCGAGTAGCTCCTTTCTTTTTTCTCTAAGTAATTTAGAATTCTTATGTTGGATGATTGTTTTTTCTTACCTTTTCTCTCTATTTTCTGTAATGCTTGTTTATTCTCTCATGGAGAGCTTAATTCTCATTCAATTATGCGGCTGTACCCTGTATTTATGATCAGGTTTTGCAAAACCAGCTCAAGCTTTTAGAGAATGCACAAACACAGAAATCAGCAGGTGCTGTAAGAAATTCTGATAGTAAGGGAAAAACAATTTTGCCAGAGAACTCTCAAGGACAAACCGAAGGCGCAGAAATGTGAAGCTAGCACAACTGTATATTTGTCGTAAGTGCAGGCTGAAGTTTGGACGTACAGTTAGAAATAGCAATTGAACAATGGAATTTACAAGAGGTTCTGTAAGTTTATAATTCTCGAGTGCTCTGGAAAGTGTTGTATTTTAGTTCAGCAACTGACTATTTTTGTCTTCTGATAGGAATTCTTCTTGAGGATCTCAAAAAATCTTGTACTCTTTTTGAGTTTTAACTTCACTTTTTATGTGCTATACACATTTTTTTTTTTGGTAATTAAAATTTGTATTAATCACCAAAGAGGTTTCGTTACAAATCCATAGTGCAGCTCAGTGCCCAGCTGACTATCAAAAAGAAACTTAAAACACTGTCGACTGTCACTATACCTATCCTTCTATTTCACAGTAGAAAATGCTGAAGCTGTAGGCTAACTTTAAGGATACCCCTGACATTACAGACATATGCAATGGTCCTAAGTAATTGATCACTAGAACAAAAGACATTCTTAAACAGCCTCGAGTTTCTTTCTAACCAAATAATATAGAACAATTCTGCTATAGTCATTTTGAATATATGAGCTCGACTGGTTTTCCCTTTAGCTTTGGTAATAATCCAGTGAATAAACTGCTCCCAATTCTGGATAATAGACTGAGTTACTTCAATCCACAACATTGCTTGATGCCTCAGTTGGCTAGTAAAAAAACAAGAAAAGAAGAGATGGTCTCTGTTCTCCACACCTTGTTGGCATAGTACACAGGTGCTATCCACATTCGAGTTCCACTGGATCAACCTATCTTTAGTAGGTAATCTATCTTGAAGCACCAACCAAAGGTTGAAAACTGCCTTGGGTCTGGCATAATTTTGGATGGTTAAGTTCTTCCACATGACTGTAGGTAATTGTCCAATCTGATGTAGATACAGCATCCTTATAGTACACACTGCTTTATGCATCATCTGATATTGTTGCAATAGAACAGTAGCTTCAATTATCTTCCGGACCATCCAGCTGGCTTGCTTGGGAATAATTATGGACTCTAACTGATGTTGCTTTATATAGACTGTGTGAATCCATCTTCATCCTTCTTATGAGCCAAATCCCAGCAAAGCTTAGCAATAGCAGCTTTGTTCCACACTAGCAGATTCATGATGTTTAAACCTCCAGCTGACTTTGGCAAGCACAATTTATCCCAGGCAATATATGCTTTTTTTGATATACTGGCTGAATTTGTCCATATAAAGGATCTATATACGGCTTCTAACATCTTTAAGATTTTTGAAGGAATAAGGAAACCTGCTTGAGCATCACAAATGATACTGGACATGATTTTTGTAATCTATTGGTCAATATCTTAGAAATTATTTTGTATAAGACTGAGCAGCAAGCAATTGGTCGAAATTCTTTAACTGTTTGTGGATTAACAACTTTGGGTACCACGGTAAAGGAAGCACAATTGGCTGGTCTATATAGTTTGCTGGACTGGAAAAAATTCTTGACTGCCTTGATTATATGATTGCCAGTGATACTCCAGGTCTGCTTAAAGAAAAAAACATTATATCCATCAATCCCCGGGGCTTTGTCATCACCAATAGATTTTAAACTGTCCAGAATCTCAGAAGCAGTGATATCAGCAACTAAATCTTTCTTCTGGTGATGTGTAAGCTTTGGACCATTACTCATATACAATCTGTTAATTGCTGGTAGTGAGGCAGCTGATGTACCCATTAGTGACTTAAAAAAATCCTTGATCTCCTTTCTAAGGTCATCTGGATTGGTAATTCTGGATCCCCCTGCTGTAACCAGTTCTGTTATGCTTTTGTATTGATTCCTTTTCTTAAAGACAGCAGTAAAATATTTGTTATTTGAGTCTCTCAATTGGATCCATTTGGCCCTGGACTTCTGTTGCATGATATTCTCTTCAATCATTGACCATTTTTCTAACTTCGATACAAGTTCTTTCTCTTTAAGCTGCAAATCATCAGTATAAGCCAGCATTTCTGGCTCTGAATGTCCTTCAATTCCTTCCTGCTAGCCTCAATTTTCTATGCAATGTTCTTAAAATCTCTAGCATTTAGAAATTTTAAAACTGGTTTCAGTAACTTGAGATTATTCCACACATCCTTGACAGTACACTGAGTAGTGTTTTTTCAGTTCCCCTTGATAAATTGTTGAAAGTCCTCATGATTAGCCCATGCATTATAAAATCTGAAAGGAGCCTTCTAAACGTAGTATCTTTCGTCAGAGTAAGCATTATTTTGTTATGATCAGAGATTAAATAAACTTGTGTAGCCATGTACACAATTATCCCCTTATGTGAGACATTTCAGGGGAAATAACAAGTTTGCTATCCTTTCATAACTCGCACAGTGGGAATATATTGCAGTTCATCTGCCAGTGCTTAGACAAGAAGATTGATGGACTGCACGAGAATTAGCATTTATAAAGATTGTCGCATTACGAATACAAATACAAGGAAAACAGTTTACTAAAATGTTCTACTATCTGGTTTAATTTATACTAGTAGTCGTACTCGCGCAATGTGTAATCAATATTAAAAAAATATTAATTAACTTATAATCAGACTTGTTTGGTCATATTAGACTGTATTGTTTTGATAAATTTTAATTGTCATTTTATTTGTCAATACAATATACCAAACCCTCACCAACATTTGAGTAGTTAATTTAGACAATTAATTTCTTTGTTAGTTTTCAATAAATAATTTATTGTTATTAACTAATTATGCCATGTGCCTTTCTTTTAGACTACCACTTGTATTAATGTGGTGCCTTTTACTTTGGCTTTTAATAATATATAAATATAGATAAATTATTAGCATATTACTTGTTTAATATTTTTGTCTGCTATTTTTTGTAATATAATAAAAGATATATATTTTATTATATTTTTCTCAATAATAATGTTTGAATTTTAATGAATATATATACTTTTTATTTCAAAAAACTAAAAAGAAAATGATTTTAAAAAATGAAATAAAGAAATTAACTAACCTAAACTAATTCTCCCTCGTGTTTTAGTAATTAATTTAAGTAGTTAATTTCTTTGTTAATTTCAATAGATAATTTCTTTGTTATTAACTAATTATTTCATAAGGTTTTTTTCTAAGCTACCACTTGGCATAAGGAAATGGCTTTATTCTCTCCTTTTAATTATAAATAAGATTATATATAAGATATATAGAATATAGAATATTAGAAAGAAACTACTTCCCAATTTGAAATGGTAATTTTTATATTTTTTATTTTAAAACTCCAACTTAAAACTACTCACCGATTTGAATGAGTAGTTTTAGATTTATATTTTTGATGTTTTTATTATAACTATTTATGAGATATCTATTTTATTAATTAATATATATATATATATATATATATATATATATATATATATATATATATATAGAGAGAGAGAGAGAGAGAGAGAGAGAGAGAGAGTAATTTTTTTTATTTTTATAGATATTTAAATTTAAATATAATAACTAATAACTAATTATTAACTAAAAGTTAATTAGTAACTAATTATGCCATGTGATTTTTTTATGTTGCTATTTCGCTTAAGAAGATTGCTTTATTTTTTTGTAATATTATATAGAATATAGATATAGATGATGGTCTATCTGTTTTTAATGTTTTTGAAACGTCTGACCCTATGATATATAATTTTCACTTTTAGATATTATTTAATTACTTAAATTTAAAATTTTACGTAACGTCTTTATAACAAACTAATATTCCGACCAGTGTATATTTCTTTATTCTATTGTTACTAATATAATATAAAGTCAAAATTAACGTCGACTACGTACTCAGTTAAATATTCTTCAATAAAATGAGATGAATAGAATATCGTCTATGTGAAAATGAGGTTGTACTACAAACATTAATAATGAACAAAATACTCAAAACTTTTTGGTAATAACCGTGAAAAATTACAATGTAAAAACAAAATTAATGCACCTAAGGAGCACCTTATTTTTGGATCACCAAGAGTATCTCAAAAATCACAATTAGGCCCGAGAAAGCAGACAATTCATCAAAGGAAAACTTTTCGTATATATATCATATATGAAATTATATTGCCAAATATATTCATAATCTACATATTATTATCTATACTAATAATATTTCTACATAGTATACAATGCATTAAATAAAAAATCACTTTAGCTTTATGATTCCGTATTTATGCACGATAAAAAAGGGGAAATTAAATATTTTTCCAGATCTTTCACAAAGTAAATTACGCACATTAATCTTCTTTGTCAGTTTCTTATCAAATTTAGCGTCTCTACTTTTTCGATACACTATGTTTCAAACCTTTTTTCTGATTTGGCAAATCAAATACGACTAAATCTTCTACAATTCTTCTACGTTAAACTCAATTATGTCTAAATTTTAGTAATACAAAGCAAAGGAAACTAGAGTAGCAATTTTACCATTGACAACTATTAAAAAGCTTTGAAGCTTTGAATTGAAATTTGGATTTTCAAAAATTATTACTATTTATTTGGATTGAGTGTTGTTGCAAATAATTTGGAATATGGTTTGAAGTTTATATCTCAATTTTGAGGAGTTTTGGTGAAGATAATATTTGGTTTTGACTGTCGGATTGAAACTCGAAGAAGAAGAAGAAGAAGAATACGACGACGACATGACATACATTATATTGCAGAAATTGTAGAAAAATTATAAATAAATTGTAAACGGTTGTTTATTTATTTTCTTTTATTCATTTAAGTATTGTATGAAAGTTAAAAATATTGTATAAAAATCTTACTTAAGTAGATGATTTAATACTATTTTGGACAAAAATATGTATAAAAACGTGAAACATACATTCCAGTGGAAGCATGTCGAGTCCAAATATGTACCCAGTTTGTAGATATTTTATAAATAAATTATAAATTATTTGTATTCTGATTATAGATGCTTTATTTTTTGTTTTCACAAATAAAAAGCTACTAAAACTTTTACAAATCTTCTAAAAAATGTAATTATATCAAAAATATCAATTATGCTACAATTGATAGAAATTGGGATAATAAAATTCAATGTACCCAGTTTGTAGATAAATTGTAGATTATTTGTATTCTGATTGCGGATGCTTTATTTTCTATTTTCACAATTCAAATACGACTAAAGCTTCTACAAATCTTCTTCAAAAAACGCAATTATGTTGAAAATTTTAAATATACTACAATTGAATGGGAATTGAGATATTAAAATTCAATGTACTCTGTTTGTATATAATTTATAGAAACATTAAAATTCTGTATTTTCATATTAATTTTTCAAATGATATGTAATTTTGTTGTAGATTAGATGCAGAAAACAAGCCATTGCGAGTCTTATTTGACTCATTCATCACATTCAACCTATTTTACAAATTCACGCCTCTTTAAATACAATAGAACCATACTTCTTGAATTTAAAGGTATTACAATATATATTTTAAAAAACATCTTTTCTTCTACACAAGTTAGCCCAAAACAGACGAAGTAGAATAACAAGCTCTCACCAAAACTTTTAACACAAAAAACAAAGTTGAAAAATAAATAAACAATAGTCTACAATTTTTCTATAATTTGTTTACAAGGTATCTACAATTTCTGCAATATAATGTATGTCATGTCGTCTTCTTCTTCTTCTTCTTCGAGCTTCAATATGAAATTCAGCCAAAATCAAATATAATCATCACTAAACTACCTCAAAATTGAGATATATACTCCAAACCATATTCCCAATTATTTACAACAACACTCAATCCAAACAAATAATAATTTTTGAAAACCCAAATTAGAATTCAAAGCTTTTTAATGTCTGTCAATGTTGGAATTGATGCTCTCTTTCCTTTCCTCTTATATTACTGAAGTTTAGGATTGCAAGATTGAGAGAGACGCAGAGAGAATTCTCAAATCTTTGCAACAACATCCAATTCAAATAAACAATGTCTTTTGAAAACCCAAATTCGAATTTTAAGTCTTGGCTATGAAAGAAATAATAAGATTTTGATACGGAAATTGTAGGTGCAAGAGGGAAACATGGGTGAAGGTGCGGGAATTGGAGAGAGAAACGTGGAAAGAGTGGTATTAGGAAGAATATATGATACCATTAAATTAGGAGTATAATTAGTACTCTTAAAAATCACTAATAGTATATAATTGATAATTAAATATACTAAATGTAATTATATCATACCTTAAACATTAAAGGTAATATAATTTTCTATATGGAATAAAAATGTAAAAATTCCTTCGTCAAAATAATCAATTACTTTCAAACTACTAAATAGTCACCGTACCCTAACATAAAACACGATAAGATTTTGTTCTGAAACACCCTCTTTAGGGATGGCAAACAATGTGGGTGTAGGGTGGATTTACGACTATGCATGTGCGGTGGGGACATGTAATTTAAGCCATTATTTTAAAATTTAATGTGGGACAGGACGGATTGCAGGTTATACAGATTTAGACAAGTTTTTTTATATCTTACTTTTTAAAAGTCGTATCAACCGTTAATTATATTTTCTAACTTTGGTTAGCAAAACTTATTAGTCAATATAATAAATATACGTCTATAAATAATTTTTTATAAGTGTAAATGATATTAGATTTGGTATTCAAAATGGATATTTTTTATTAAATATTACATTAATTAATAATCCTACATTTATAACTAATATTATAAAAATAATTGATATATATATATATATATATATATATATATATATATATATATATATATATATATATATATATATATATATATATATATATATATATATATATATATATATATATATATATATATATATACACACACAAGCTGTCTTCTTATTTATTTCCTTTATCAAAAAAGTTAATTCATCAATTTTTTATCAAGGAAACAAATATGTTCTCCCAATACTTTAACATACAAAGTCAAGTAATTATTTTGAGAAATTAAATTATTAATCTCTAGGATACTGATTGCAGCAATATTTTCATCTATAAATTTTTCAATTGCTAGAAAATGTGATACCTGTATTATTAGGTAAAATAAAAGGTGCTTGAGGAGGGTATATTGCTCACATTAATAATATATAACTTAATTAATTATAAAATCTAAAGCACTGTGGAATGCATGTTAGATTGAATAATTAATATTTATACATATAATATCACAACACTATCCAAATATTTGATAAAATTAATCTGTCGATTTTAACTAAAAAAATGAAACATTTCAATATAAAATGACAAGACAATACTATTAAAACAAGTAAATTGGAAATAATTATAACACAATTCAAAATCCAAAAAAAAAAAAAATAATATTTCAAATTCCAACGTAATAAAAATAAGTTCTAATAAAACTTAAGATTAAGAAATATAATAAGTTTATAACCTCATTCAACAATAAAATTTTACTTTAATGATATCATTAATGACATGCCAAATTTGTTAATAATTCATTACTCATAATATTAGGAGGTGTAATTTCAAAAATTATAAAATAAATAAGAAATAAAATATACGAGCAATTACACGAAACGCACGAAATAAAAGAGAAATAATGTTTTGAAAATATATAAAAAATTAAAGAGGAAAAAGAAAATTTATATTAAAAAAAGAAATTAAATTAATGAAAATAAAAAGTTATAAAGAATATAAATTAAATTAAAAAAAAGAAAAGAAAGAAATTAAAAAGTAATAGTGTAATTACATAATGTAATTACCACAACTTCTTACTTTCCATTGAGAATTGGAGAGTGCAATTATCCATTTTCAATGACACCGACTTAACTACTTGGTTAGACAAAAATATCAAACTGTATAATTATATCCAATTATATCAAAATCCAATTCCTACGTGGCTTTCCAAATAGACTATGAATAACTTCTTCCATGATCATTTTTCAATTTAATGTATTTGAAACATTTACCAGATGTATCACATATTTTGCACCATATTTAATAGACAAATTAATAAGAAATCCAGGTTTGATTTTCTTCTTAGCAATTTTGTGTACCTAGTTATCGCTGTCGACTTTTTCCTTGCAAAATTTTACCTTTTTAGTAATTATCTTGAATAGCATAAAAAAATATAAGCTAATCCAAGCAGAAGAAATGAATCTATCAAAGAATAACACACATAATATATGAAACGACTAGTTAATAAAAACAGAAATAAAATTAAATAAATATTTATTACCGCATTCTTTCTTAGAGAAAACAGATGAATTGAAATTAAAATAAGAAAATTTTATAAATTTTACAATTTAACATCATATATTTGAAACAAAATAATAAAAAATAGTTAAGTAGTGCATATATGTGCGCGTTAAAAAAAAGGGACAAGTTAAAGCATTCGTGAGTTTAAGTGACCGTACCGTTTGCCATTCTTACCTCTATAAATTTTAATGGTAACCTCCAGAATCACACACCAAAAAATAATGAAAATATTCACTATTGGTAGTGGGACTGTGTGTGTGTGGGGCAATACCCTCCTTTCTCCCTTATATAAAAGCCAAAGCGGGAGACATTTCTACTCAAACCAGTCGCAACTCCCGAAACTTTGCCTCCCTCTTTTTTCTAATTTCCCCTAATCTTTTTAAAAAAGAAAAGAAGAAACCCCTATTTTAACTCTTTTTATTTAGTACGTTTTGTTATTACTCCTCTCTAGTTGCTTCAATTTGAAGCCGTCTCTGTTTTTTTCCCTTTTTGGCCTCTTTCTTCTACAACTTAGCTTCAAAATCCAAATCTTTGAACATACTTAAGATTGAGCGCTCACTTTTTTTGCTAGGGTTTTCGTCCACAATTTATGTTTCTTGGGTTTTTGAGCTGGACTGTTGATTTCTAGGGTTTATCACTCATTCATCTTTTCTCTCCATGGCGGCGGATAAGCTTAGAGATTTGAGTCAGCCTATTGATGTTTCGTTGCTCGACGCTACTGTTGCCGCTTTCTATGGCACTGGATCTAAGGAGGAGGTGAGAACTATTTGCCTTCTTTCTCAATTTGTCTAATTTCTCCAGTTCATTTGCCTTACATTCTATTCCCCCTCACAATTGCTGGTTTGCCATTTTTGTTTTGATTTCAATTGCGCGGGACGCCAATTCTTTTCAGACTCAGTTGTTGAAAGTTTTCTGTTTGGTAGTGTTTAGTTGAACAGTTTTGCGCTGTTCTAAATTGGAAAATTGGCTCAACGAAGATAAATTTGTTACTTTACAGATTTTATGGCGCTATAAGTTCGTCATTTGTTTTTTAATTGCTTCAAGGTAGCGCTACTTCCTTTCTTAAATTTGAAGATTTTGTATTGCTTACGCCAGCCATTCCTATAGCTTTTCACTAATTTTTTAATTTATCTCATTGTTGTTATTCAAGATATTGACTACTGTTTCTCCAATTCCTAACAATTCAGTTTCAGAGGTCTGGAATGTGCATTGTTACGTTCTTTATTCCCACTACTAGTTAAAAAAAGGAAAAAGTAAGAGAAAACTGAAGGAAGGGGGAAAAGGCCCCACCTAAATTAGCAGACTGTGGTAAAAGCAGCTTAGAAGAATTCATTTCATTTTTCGAAGATAGATAGATAGTGGCACATTAGAAGAATTCTCAATCCTGATATGTGGATATGGAAAAATGCAATTAACCCTGCAGTTATTCAGTATGGCACTAATCACCCAGTTGGTGTATATTGCCAGGCTGCTGCTAGAACTTTTAAAAAGATGCACTACTGCATTCTATTCAGGCTCATTTAAATGCTTTTCATAGCCGTGGATTCACCAATTGGATATTGGGGTCTGTATTCTGTGAAGTAGTAAGTATCAGATTTGGAAAAAATGGCAAAATTAGTGAGTGTTTAGTGTGAATAACAATTCAGTTAGGCATTGTAAATTGCGCGTAATTATAACAAGTATGTTAAGCAGTTACTGTTCGGTGCGGCAATTATTGTTTTTTTTTCAAATTATAGTATTTTTGGTAGAGCAGTCAAAGATGTGTATCAACTAGCCTTAAATAGTGATGCTTCACGGAGACAGTTGTCTAATTCTGAATTATTTCATGGCGTTGAAATGTCTTACGATTGTGAATGTTTCTATTGATCAGCTGATAATGCCTTAAAAAACATCATTTTAGATGGACTTATGGTTTACACGGAATTAGCTAAGAAACAGGATGCGCGAAAGGGAATGATAGGTATAGTTACATACACTAGAGGGTTTACTTTGAGGACTGGAACTTGCAAAATCTTGTTCATGTTGCTAGCCATATTACACGGATATTTCAAAGACTGGATAATAATAATAGTGGTAAATGGGTAACTGATAGAAAATTCCATCTGGTATTTGATTTGACTTCTACATCTGCTTTATTTTTGGAAACCAGATATGTATGAGGACCTCTCAATTCTCTGCTAGACTCAGAAGAAAAGAAACATCAAGTATTTGTTGTTCCACGTTAAACATGTAGATTATAAATTAAAATTTATGTGGATAATGGAACTTCGGAGATGGACAATTATTGAGTATAAACAACAGAAGATGACTTACCCCCAAAGGATTACATCTATAGCTTGTCTGATGGTGTGCTATGTCATCAATCTGATGATTTCTCTTTTTGGATGCATATACCTAGCTTTAGAAAGATTTTTTTGCTTTTGCTCTTTTGTTAGGTATGTACTAAATTATTGCTTTGCAGAGGGCTGCAGCTGACCACATTTTGCGCGATTTGCAAAACAACCCAGATATGTGGCTTCAAGTGGTTCACATTCTATCGAGCACTCAAAGCCTGAATACTAAGTTTTTCGCTTTGCAGGTCAGTTTTACAGAAGTATTTTTTGTGAAGATTGACTTACGGCGACGACTTTTTTGTTTAATTTTTAGTTTGGTGTTTAAATTGGAATAGGATTGTTTAACGCATCCGTCATACTATGATTAATGTTTTCTTTTATAAGTGCGACTTTGACTGATGTTGTACTGGCTAAAAAAGTAATTCATGTATTAATTTCTTTGATTTAAGATGAGAGCTTAAGTTCAGGAATTATACTTGGATATTGGAGAGATAAGGGAGAGCTGAGAATCCAAATACCCTTTTTTTCTGAAATTGGGAATTTGAATTGAGTTATCTAGTTTCGAGGAAAAAAACTGGAACAGATGCTAAAGTTGTGTGTTTTAATATTGATTGGTACAATATAGATGCTGATAGGTGGCATTTACCGTGTAACTGCCCAAAATTGGAAAAAAAAACTGTTGTTTTGGTTCCTTCATTCTTTGTTTGTTTGTGTTTTTTGATATTGTTAGATATGTAAATAGTAGAACCCTAATCCAAAGTGTATTAGGAGTAGGTTAGGTTATGTGTATTATATATAGGTCTCATTGTATCATGTTTAATATCAAGAGTTATATTTTTCTCCCGTGCTTTCTCACATGGTATCAGAGCTACAGTGAGAATATTATAGCTGTGCGTCATTCCAGCTACTTCCGGGAAGAAAGACCTCATCGCCGTGCAATTTTCCGGCGACTTAAGAGGCTGTCCGTAACTAAATTACCTTTTTTGTTGGTGTTGTGCAAAATCCGAGACCACCACGAGGTTCGGAAGAGAATTCCGACCAACCCCAGAAAAAATCACCGGAAAAGAACCATTCACGCGCCCCCACGCGCCGGCAACACCCTCGGCGCGTGAGCCCACGCGCCAGCGCGTGGCACCTCTTCCGGCCATTTTTTCCGGTGACTCCTTCAGGACAGTTTGCTCGCCCTTCAATCCCGACCCTACCCATCCTTTTTTCGTTCGATTCCGACAACTTTCAGTTTTTTTCCGGCGACTTTATTGACTTTTCCGGCAGCTACAGTACTTTCCTGCCAGAATTTCTTCAGGACAGTTTGCTCAACCTTGAATTCCGAGCCTATCCATATTTTTATTTTTCAATTCCGACAACTTTGAATTTTTCCGGCAGCTACAATACTTTTCCGGCAGCTACAGTGTTCCAGTTTTCCGGCGACGCCAGTTGTCAGTTCTCTTTTTCAGTTTCAGCGAGTTTTCAGTTCATAATCCAAAGATGTCTTTGGGACTAGATGCTTTCAGGTCTAGAAACCAGGGTTCTGGCAGTTCCGGTATTATGATTACCTCAGAACCTTTAATGGGAGGTTCAAACTACCTAGCTTGGGCTTCGTCTGTCCCGTACTGCGGTTGACCCTGCTCCTACTGCGGACTTGTCTCTTCCGATTGCACTTCGAAAAGGTATACGGAACACCCTTAATCCTAATCCCCATTATATCGGTTTAAGTTATCATCGTGTTTCATCACCCTATTATGCTTTTCTATCTTCTTTGTCCTCTGTTTCCATCCCTAAGTCTACAGGTGAAGCATTGTCTCATCCAGGGTGGCGACAGGCTATGACTGACGAGATGTCTGCTTTACATACGAGTGGTACTTGGGAGCTCGTCCCTCTTCCTTCAGGTAAATCTACTGTTGGTTGTCGTTGGGTGTATGCAGTCAAGGTTGGTCCAGAAGGTTGATCGTCTTAAGGCTCGTCTTGTTGCCAAGGGATATACTCAGATATTTGGGCTTGATTACAGTGATACCTTCTCTCCTGTGGCTAAGATAGCATCAGTCTTTTTCTCTCTATGGCTGCTGTTCGCCCTTGACCCCTGTATCAACTGGACATTAAAAATGCATTTTTACATGGTGACCTTGAGGATGAAGTTTATATGGAGCAACCACGTGGGTTTGTTGCTCAGGGGGAGTCTCGTGGCCTTGTATGTCGCTTGCGCCGGTCACTTTATGGTCTAAAGCAGTCTCCTCGAGCCTGGTTTGGTAAGTTTAGCACTATTATCCAGGACTTTGGCATGACTCGGAGTGAAGCTGATCGCTCTGTATTCTATCGGCATTCTGATTCACGTCTCTGTATTTATCTAGTGGTCTATGTTGACGACATCGTTATTACCGGCAATGACCAGGATGGTATTACTAAATTGAAGCAACATCTCTTTCAACACTTTCAGACTAAGGATCTGGGCACACTAAAGTATTTTCTGGGTATTGAGGTCGTACAGTCTAGCTCAGGTATTTTGATCTCACAACGGAAGTATGCCTTAGATATTCTTGAGGAGACAGGAATGACAGGTTGTAAACCTGTTGACACTCCAATGGATCCGAATTCTAAACTTCTTCCAGGACAGGGGGAGCCTCTTAAGGATCCTGCAAGATATAGGCGGTTAGTTGGTAAATTAAATTATCTTACAGTGGCAAGACCTGACATTTCCTTTCCTGTGAGTGTTGTGAGCCAGTTTATGGGTTCGCCATGTGATAGTCATTGGGATGCAGTTGTTCGCATTCTTCGGTATATAAAATCAACTCCAGGTAAAGGTTTATTGTTTGAGGATCGAGGCCATGAGTAGATTGTTGGATACTCCGATGCTGATTTGGCAGGATCACCTTCTGACAGACGTTCTACTTCTGGATATTGTGTCTTAGTAGGAGGAAATTTGGTATCTTAGAAAAGCAAGAAACAAAACGTGGTTGCTCGGTCTAGTGCAGAAGCAGAATATCGAGCAATGGCTATGGCGACATGTGAGCTAGTTTGGGTCAAACAATTGCTCAAAGAGCTGAAATTTGGTGATTTAGTCAGATGGGACTTGTGTGTGATAATCAAGCTGCTCTTTATATTGCGTCAAATCCAGTGTTCCATGAGAGAACTAAGCACATTGAGATTGACTGTCACTTTGTCAGAGAAAAGATACTCTCGAGAGATATTGCTACAAAGTTTGTAAAGTCAAATGATCAGCTTGCAGACATTTTCACCAAGTCCCTCACTGGTCCTCGTATTAACTACATATGTAACAAGCTCGGTACATATGATTTATATGCACCAGCTTGAGGGGAAGTGTTAGATATGTAAATACTAGAACCGTAATCCAATGTGTATTAGGAGTATGTTAGGTTATGTGTATTATATATAGGGCTCATTGTATCATGTTTAATATCAAGAGTTATATTTTTCTCCCGTGCTTTCTCACAGATATATATGGCAGAGACAAGAGGGGTTGCTCTGATGGTAAGCAACCCCCACTTCCAACCGAGAGGTTGTGAGTTCGAGTCTCCCCAAGAGTAAGGTGGGAAGTTCTTGGAGGGAAGGATGCCGGGGGTCTATTTGGAAACAACCTCTCTACCCAAGGATAGGGGTAAGGTCTACGTACGCACTACCTTCCCCAGACCCCACTAAGTGGGATTATACTGGGTTGTTGTTGTTGTTGATATATATGGCAGGAAACTGAGTATAATACTTGACTGGCTTCACCCTGCAGGTTCTAGAAGGTGTTATAAAGTATAGATGGAATGCGTTGCCAGTTGAACAACGAGATGGAATGAAAAACTATATATCTGAAGTTATCGTGAAGGTATAACTACATAATTCTTGTCATTTTCTCTTATTGAGGATCTTGAATTGAATTTTTCGTTCCAATGGATTTTATCAACTATTACTTATGCATATCCGTAATCCGTATATTGATCTCAGCTTTCCAGCGATGAAGCATCTCTTCGGCGGGAAAAGCTGTATATTAGCAAGCTAAACATAACATTGGTTCAGGTACTCTTAATACACAAAGCGCGCTCTCTCTCTCTCTTGGTGATTGCAAGTGATTGTGACTCAAGATACACATGAAGTTAAAATGTCTTACAGAAATTATCTTTTTCTTGGGAATTTATATTTTCAGATTTTGAAGCACGAGTGGCCTGCTAGATGGAGAAGCTTCATTCCTGACTTAGTTGCAGCTGCAAAGACAAGCGAAACTATATGTGAAAACTGCATGGCCATATTAAAGGTTTTTCTATGTTCCATTTCCATCTTCCACTCTTCCAGTGAAAACATTAGAAAGTACACCTTGATAACTTGAAACACTATGCTTCAGCTTCTAAGCGAGGAAGTTTTTGATTTCTCGAGGGGTGAAATGACTCAACAAAAGATTAAGGAGCTCAAACAATCTTTAAACAGGTACACCTCCTGATTATATGAGTTGTTTCCTGATACATTTTTTCATGTTTGCTGTTTTCAACATAAAATTGTTTGATTTATGGGACTCTGAAAAACTAGCTTTTTGACATATTGATGTTGAATTGTGTCTAGAGTTCATTTGCCATCAAGTCGGGCCTTGGCTAAAGTTTTGAAGCTGTGGTATAAAAGAGAAGGAATTAAATAGAATTATGCAAATGGTAGAGAAATCTGAAACAGTGTTTGGCTGCTATAGAAAATAGGATAGAGTTATAACTGTTTTAGTGTGAGACTTTGTGGCCACAGGCGAAAATGTTTCGCCATTCTATATTTTTCCCTTCACGAAAGAAGAAGATTATATGCATAAACTTATCTTTTTCACCCCTTAATGCATACATTTGTATCTTTCTGTGATTAAATACTATTTTCTTCTTTTCGATTGTAGTAATCACTTATTTTATAAACTTAACACTTGTTCTTCCCTGCTAATGTTTATTTTTTTCTCTTATTTGTTTTTCAAAGATTCAGTGCGACAAAATCTGTTTATTTCTTCTATGCTTGGATAATGTCAGTCGGTTTTGAGAATTAAAAGATCCTATACACTATGAATTGCGGAGCTCCTTTTATCATTTTGAAGCCGAAGGTCTTTTATAAAAGCATTATTTACATGTTAATTGATAACGAATTCTATTTAGACTCATCTTTTCTAAGGTGTTGGTTTTCTTCGTTTACAGCGAGTTTCAACTCATCCATGAACTATGCTTATATGTGCTATCAGCATCCCAAAGAACCGAGCTCATCAGGGCTACTCTTGCTACACTCCATGCTTTCCTTTCATGGATTCCACTTGGCTATATTTTTGAATCAACACTGGTTTGTATTCCTCAGCTGCTTATTATTTATCTTTTTGATTGAAGCGTGTCTACAATTTATTGTTTCAATACAGACTCTGTTTGAGAGGTGCTGCCTGACCTTTCTCTCTTCATATTACAGCTGGAAACCCTGCTTAAACTTTTTCCCATGCCAGCTTATCGCAACCTCACACTTCAGTGTCTAACAGAGGTATATTATGACCAGATCTCTAGTAGAGTTTCTTCTAACAATTAAATCAATCCAAGTTGATTCAGTATACTCTTGGTTTCTGTTTTAATATGACAGGTTGCTGCCCTTAATTTTGGGGAGTTTTATAACGACCAGTACATCAAGAAGTACACCATATTCATGGTGCAGTTGCAGGTGGAGTTAAATTAATCCTTGATGTTGCTTTATGCTTTTTTAATTAGTTCACGATGTACCAAAATGAAGGAAGTCTCTGATACTTAGTTATATCTTTGTATTGGTGTATCTACACCCTCCATTCGCTTTTACTTGTCCCCTATGCTAAGAATACATTTTCACTTTTACATGTCCATTTTAGCAAATCGAGAGAAAGACAAGAGTTTCCTGTTTTACTCTTATTATTAATTACTCATTCCCCAGATTATTTTCCAAGTCTTTTTGAAATACCATCATTATTATGGGTATTAATGTAAAATATGTATTTCATTTATTATTTCAAGGGGAGTGCAAGGTCCATTGTGGACAAGTAAAAGTGAACTGAGGGAATACTTTTTCTACTTCTTTATAACGGCTGTCAGTGGAGTTGTATCTTTGAGTGTGGTACGGCCATTTGGTTTTACTCTGAAGCGAGGCTACCCTTCTCTTTCTTTCTCAATTGAGCCGTAAGAAATGTTCTCCTAGAATTGGTTGCTTGGTCTACACATGGATAGAAGTTATTAGAAGAATTATTGAACTTCTCTAGGTATCAATTTTTGAATTGTTATATGAATTGATGAGAGCAAGTGTCTTCCGCTCCATGTAGTTGTGTAAAAGCAGCACTCCTATGGTACTGATATCCGTTTCTTTAGCAGTTAGCCAAATATATATATCTATGTTTAAAGTTTCTTGTGAGCTTTGAAGGTTGCGGTTGACCCAGTGTTGTCAAAGACGCGCTTAAGCTCTGAAGCGAGGCTCAACACATGTTGAGCGCTTCGCCTTACTTTGTGGGCGCTTTAATGTCGTATCAAGGCTCTGAGGCATACTTTTCCTTACCATTGAGTGTAATCCTGAAAAGGCAACATTAAACTATTGATATTTCACTTTATCGTAATTTGTTTTCAATTTCTTTGTCCATACATTTGTTATTCATGCTTATAATTATTAACTTGGACTACAAATACATATTTTTACTTTTTCTCCGGTTGCGTCTTTTTCCATTAAAGCCCACGCTTTATTTGCGATTTGCGCTTAATGCCCCAACCAGCCTTACAACTTTTTTGCGCTTTTCGCCTTTGATAACACTGGGTTGACCTTGTACCGAAGGCATGGTTTTCTTCTAATAAATTTGAAAATTTTAAAGGTGAAAGTTAATCTCATGAAAACCTTTGTGGAGAACATTCAATCGCTGGCATACTGCAAACAAAATTTATTACTGCAAACAAAATTTATTATAGGAATAGTGGACAGTTTTGATACATTATGTTTGGAAGTTGAATAATTTGGATGATCTACTGTGGTCTGAGGCGAACTATATTTGTCTGTAGGTCCCTTACTATTTTGTATACCACATGTATACCAGTGCTTCCTCACATCTGTGAAATTATTACTTTATCAATAAGAGTTATGTAGTCCAGTAGGTGCAAAGGGAATCTTTTAAATTTTCTCGAAGTCTAGACTGGCCGAAGCACAGGTGTTAAAACTCATTAGACTAGGTTATTGTTCTCTTGTTAACAGAACTGAGGCCTCCTTTAAATTGCTTATGCTAGTCTTCAATTGTGTCCTTCAGCAGATGCTATGATAAGTTTGAGTTTGCCTTTCGATTTAGATCAAGCAACACATCACATTCAACTTGCTGATTACACAGTTTGGTTGCTTAGATATCTGTGTCCGAATGTCCCTGTAAACTCAGTTGCTTGAAGCAAAATGTCCATACTTGCATCTGAACTTGATTCATCTGGCATCCTAGGTGTTAATGTTGTTGATAGAACTTATTTAGTTATACCTTATTGTATTAGCTAACTATCTTTGTACTTTTGTGCTCGTTATCTGATGAGTTTTCTTGACATCTAGACCATTCTTCCTCCCAACACAAACATTCCCGAGGCCTATGCAAATGGAAGCAATGAAGAGCAGGTTTGTTTGAGACAGTGAATGGTTAGTCTATTGTTGTATCAACATGTAACTAATGCTTCTCTTTCCTTTATCCAGGCATTCATTCAAAATCTGGCATTGTTTTTTACGTCATTTTTTAAGGCAAGCTTCTCTTTACTCTGTGTTCACTACATGATAGCTTTCACTATGTAGTTGCCTATTGACAATATGACTTTGGACTGTCAGTCAGCATTGTGTCTGAGAAGCTACTTTGTATGCAGTCTCATATACGTGTGCTAGAAACATCACAAGAGAATATAAATGCCCTCCTGTTGGGACTTGAGTATCTTATTAACATCTCGTACGTGGATGACACAGAGGTTTTTAAGGTATTGTTCCACTGTTTATTCGTGATGGATACACTTTCTTGGAAGTGTCTGATCCCTAATGTGTGGTTTCACAGGTTTGCTTGGATTACTGGAATTCCTTAGTTCTTGAGTTGTTTGAAGCACATCATAATCTAGACAATCCTGCAATGACTGCAAATATGATGGGGCTTCAAGTATGAGAAGTTACCTGTATCCTTGTTGACTAAAATTCTCCAAAAACAAACTGCTCATGTGCAAGTTTTTGTGTTAATTAAGCAGATACCTTTGCTTTCCGGTATGACTGATGGTCTTGGAGCGCAACTTATGCAGAGGAGACAACTTTATGCTGGTCCAATGTCCAAATTGAGGTTACTGATGATATCTCGCATGGCAAAACCTGAAGAAGTTCTCATTGTTGAAGATGAAAATGGGAACATTGTCCGTGAAACAATGAAGGACAATGACATCCTTGTGCAATACAAGGTATCTATCTTATTACAGAATAACCTGTTGAATTTGATTGACATAGTTAGGCTCCTCTTGTTTGATTGGAGTAAGATGCATGTTATATTTGGCAAAAGGCATGATTCTTGTTTTACAATCTTGGGTCTTTCCCCCTCTATCTATGTGTTTAATGATGTCTGATGTTGCAGATCATGAGGGAAACATTGATCTACTTGTCACATCTTGATCATGACGATACTGAAAAGCAGGTGCACTTCTTTTGAAGCCATCAACTTTGATATGACCTAAATTAATGTAGTCGAAGCAGCATGCTAGATTTTTCGTAGTTCGTATGGCGACATTATTTTCACATTATACTTTTTTGGTTGGTTAATCGACACCCAAGAAGTCTACTTTGGAAATAGCTGGTTTGAATGTGTTATTATTACTTTTTCTCAATTATGGTGAGCGTATGGGTAATTGCTGGAGATGCATTAAGTCCTGATCTGTTGTAGTTCTAGTCGAGATAGTGATCCTATCCTTCTTTACTAACTCCTGAAAAGGAGGTTTTAACAATTTCAATTGTCTTCGGGTTAATTTGCAATTTGTTTTATCCTTCAGCGGCTTAGTTATGGTTGAGCTGTTCATTTGTCTATCTTCGACATATTTTCAAGTGACTGTTGCTAGTTGCTTCTGGCTTTGATGAACCTTTACTTTTCATTGGATGTTGTTAATTGCCATTTCTTTACTTTGACATGGTGTTTCTGAAAAGATTGTTTCATGGTGCGCAGTCGCTATGTTCGAGATTCATAATGTTTCCGTATTCTTGTATCACTCCAGATGCTGAAGAAACTTGGCAAACAACTCAATGGTGAGGATTGGTCGTGGAACAATCTAAATACATTATGTTGGGCAATTGGGTCCATATCTGGGTCGATGCTGGAAGAGCAGGTATGCTTATACTAGTTTGTTTTATGTAGTTATTAACCAAATTATGATTTTCACTGAGGTTCAAACTGTATTTTGGCTGTGCAACTTTCTTGCTTGGCCCTCATGCAAGATATGTCCTAAATGTTGTTTCATGCTGTCATTTTTTCTGAAATTTTGCTTTGTGTTCTTCTGTGTGCATCACTATTTTCTTGCATTGTACCAAGCAATATGACTTAGCACTTCTGTATCATTTACATGCTAAGATCTTGAATTTTCACATGTTCCTTGTGTTCACTTTGGCAGGAGAACAGATTCCTTGTCATGGTGATACGCGATTTGCTAAACCTATGTGAAATCACCAAAGGGAAAGACAACAAAGCTGTAATTGCAAGTAATATAATGTATGGATGCGACCTCTTTGTTGTCTGCCAGTTCTGATCTCTTGCCAGAATTTTCAATTCTCGTGCTTTGTATTTACAAATCTGATCTTCCGGAATGTTGCTTATACGACATTTGTTAAATGGTTGTATTGCCTATGGGTAAACTGAGTTCTTTCAATCAAGAAATGCAGTCATGACTTGTGTTGATTAAATGCTAGGTATGTGGTTGGGCAATATCCTAGATTTTTGAGAGCTCATTGGAAGTTCTTGAAGACTGTTGTGACCAAATTGTTCGAGTTCATGCATGAAACACATCCTGGAGTGCAGGTTTGACTACTGATTAATGATTTCTCTATCAGTTACTGTTTTGCTGTTTATCCTTGTTGTAGAAATTTTTTTTGCACTCAAATTAGTGATTGGTTGGTTCACGAATCACCAATTGTTCTGCTGGCGCTTATGACTTGGTGATCGTTTGAATGTCCAATAGAATAATGTCATATGGTATCAGGAATCAGATGGCTTTTTATTAGTATGGCCTCTAAATAAATGATCAAATGACTTACATGTGAGTTGAGCCCCCTCCCGGCCGGGTGGGGAGGGGTTAGAGTGCATGGTACTTATTTCACCTTATGGCCTAGAAAACTGCACTGCAATAAACTTTTTTCTTGTGCTTATATGCTATGGTTCATTGTCATGGCTTCATTTCTGTTCCTGATGACCTTTTGTCTCTTTTCTCTAGGATATGGCCTGTGATACATTTTTGAAAATCGTTCAGAAGTGCAAGCGCAAGTTTGTTGTGGTCCAGGTAAGAGCATTTTTTGTTAATAGCATCAGTTTTTATGACGATACAAGAGTTGCAAAATGACTTAACACTGATCCTGTACTGACCACTATCCTTGTTCTCAGGTTGGAGAAAATGAGCCATTTGTCTCGGAACTCCTAACCACTCTCCCGACAACTATTGCAGATTTAGAACCTCATCAGATTCATGCCTTCTACGAATCTGTAAGAGTTTTTTGTTCAAAAGATTGAACTTCATTAGTTTTACTTGTTTCCTTAGATGTATTGTATTCTCTATGTCTTATTCTATACATCGGTGTTTGACTGGGTACGGAGTTGAGAAATAAAGATACTTGCATTACATACTTGAATTCATTATCTGTAAAATGGGGAGTTTAAAATTAAAGAGTTCCTAAATATATATAGGAAGGTGTAAACTTTTCTGAAACAAACTAACAAGGAAAGAATGATATAACATTGAAAAGAGGGAGTAGTATTTTATCTTTATTCCTGAAAGGTGGGGTTCTATATCATTTTGTTAGGTTGGTCAAATGATTCAAGCAGAGCCTGATCCCCAAAAAAGAGACGAGTATCTGCAGAGATTGATGGAGCTTCCAAATCAGGTATTTACGTATGGTCTAGATAAGATGTATTTGGGTGGTATCTATTTCTTTATTTGTTTATTTATATATTTTTGTGTATTAATATCTGGCTTTGCGTCCGTTAAATGTGCCACATAACAATACATGGAGTATACACTGCATATTATTGTGGCTTACTAACATTTATTTTTTACAGAGATGGACTGAAATTATAGGACACGCACGACAAAGTGTGGACTATCTTAAAGATCAAGATGTTATCCGAGCTGTGCTTAATATATTGCAGGTTACCTTCTATAGATGATAAATTCTAAGCTCTTTCTGTAAATGTATCAGTTGGCATGCACTTGTGATTTTTTTCCTTTCGCCTTCTTTCTGTTCTTATCACAAAGTCTTGCGAATTGCCAGAGTAAGGAAGAAGTCGGGGGCAGGTACAAGTACCCCAACCGAGTGCTTTCTGCTTCCAATAGGTCATGAACTGGATCAGATCATTTTCAGCGAGTCCATAAGAAGTGTTCCATGCTCTTTAATAGTCATTTTTTATATAATCATACTAGCGCAACCAAGTCTTTCAGGTTTAATTTTTGTGATATACTTTTCTCCAAAATAGAAAATACTTTGGTGATTTAGACTTAAAGAAAGCGTGTGGTATGATATATGATCCTTTTCTCCTTATGCACGACCTGTTTGCACATTCGTCAGACTCAGACCTCAGAAAATTATCCCAGTTTTAGTTTTACCGCGTGTTAAATTTTCTACCTTGAATACTATTTTGCAAATCAATGTTCATTTTACAATTTTGTCCAGTATTACAACTTCAACTTGAAATAGTGAATTTTGAAGTTGAGAAACTAGTTTGAGGAGTATTCTGAACGTCAACCAATAGTGTCCAATCCGGATGCTGTGTTATTTTGAAATCATGTGGCTACCTCTGTGTGCTGGTCCAGGGTGCTTTGATGATCAGTATTCATATCCTATTTTAAATGTTATCCTAGCAATGCTTTTGCACTATATTCTCTTATTCCTAGCACGGGGTTTATGTTTTTCTTTTGGCGTTGCAGACTAATACAAGTGCTGCTAGCTCACTTGGGACTTATTTCTTACCTCAAATTACTCTCATCTTTTTGGACATGCTCAATGTTTATAGGTATTGATATCGTATTTATTTGATTTTATGTTTTTAAAATATTTAGATGGCATCTTTATTATAGAATCTGATTGCATGCATTTGGTGCTTAGGTTGTCATCAGTGCCATTGTATTCCCACTCTTTAACAGTTATTGTGCTTTCTGATTTTTGATTGCGAACCTTTTCTGTTGCAGAATGTACAGTGAGCTTATATCTACAAGCATAGGACAAGGAGGGCCCTTTGCCTCAAGGACATCCATTGTGAAGCTCTTGCGGTAGGTTCCAGCATAGATTTCCACTTTTTTGGCCAGCTTTAAGATGCATCTACTTACACGTGTCATATGTGGCAGCTCGGTAAAAAGGGAAACATTAAAGCTTATTGAAACATTTTTGGACAAGGCCGAAGATCAACCACATATCGGGAAGCAATTTGTTCCACCAATGATGGATCCAGTTTTAGGAGACTATGCAAGGAATGTGCCCGATGCTAGGGAATCTGAAGTTCTCTCGCTTTTTGCAACAATTATAAACAAGTAAGCTAACTGCCTCCAACTCCCAACTGGCACTCAGCAGGACTGACAATTCATAAGTTGTGATTGTCACAATGCGCTCAAGATTCCATGAATTTCTTTTGTGCACAATACTGTCCATATTCTTATGGTGCATTTGCTTCTGTATCTAACATTTTTTTGTTAGGTACAAGAGTGCTATGATTGAGGATGTCACTCGCATTTTTGAAGCTGTTTTCCAGTGTACTCTGGAGGTTAGACCGCCCCACCCCACCCCCACCCCCTCCCTCCAAAAAAAAAAATTATTCCGAGTTGATAAGTTTTATAGTATTATATGTGCTCTCTTCTATACTAAATATTCCCCAATGTTGTGTAATTAAATATATACTTACAAAATACTTTTTTTGATGATGTGTTTTCCTAATTTAACAATGCTGCATCTTCTCACAAAATGTTATAGATGTATTCATTTAAGTCCTTAATTTAGATGATAGTATTCACCACCTTCATTCTTTTGATATCAAGTTTCTTTGTTCTGCTACTTTTGCATCCTGTTTCTTGGTGGCTTTGACTGCTTTTATCATCGTGGTTTTATTGGGGGTAACGTTTTGTTGACTGCCAAACAATTTTAACGGGTAGTAAGGTCATTATCATATGCCTTATCAGGGTGATTCAGCTGCAGACCTGTTATATGCTTTAGGGATAATTTGGTTACTATAATAAACATTTGGGAAGCTCAGCATTGAGATGACACATGATCAGTTTGATGAATTCATTCTTTGTATAACAGATGATTACGAAAAACTTTGAAGATTATCCAGAGCATCGGCTGAAGTTCTTTTCGTTACTTCGTGCAATTGCTACACATTGTTTTCCTGCTTTGATACGGCTGTCAAGCGAGGTATTTTTTTTTGCCTGCTCTTGGTATATGTATGGACCTCCAATTCTACTTTATGAAGCTTAGAATCCTTCAGAGATTTATTTATACGGTATCATATTTATTTTAGTGTCTGCGTAAGCTTATGCTGGATTTTCATAATGTCCTGATTGTTTTTCAGCAACTAAAACTTGTTATGGATTCTATAATATGGGCGTTTCGGCACACAGAGAGGAACATTGCTGAGACTGGGCTTAATCTTTTGCTGGAAATGCTAAAAAATTTTCAGGTGCATCTTTGTTTTTGGCCTTCCTATTGATCCTTAAATCTATGCGGTGGGGTTTAATAGTTTCTTCTTTCATGGCAGGCTTCTGAATTTGCTAACCAGTTTTATAGGACTTACTTTTTGACGATCGAGCAAGAAATTTTTGCTGTACTAACAGATACGTTTCATAAGCCTGGGTTTAAATTGCATGTATTGGTGCTACAACATTTGTTTTGCCTGGTATATGTCTAGCTAACAGATTGGTTTCTTATCTATACTTGCATTTGTTGTAACATAGTGATGTGATTTCAGGTGGAGTCTAGCATATTGACTGAGCCACTATGGGATGCATCAACAGTACCTTATCCATATCCAAATAATGCTATGTTCGTTCGTGAATACACCATTAAACTTCTTAGTACATCCTTCCCCAACATGACATCAGCTGAAGTATGACCATAAGTTTTACAGTGTTTTTTCACGTCAATTTGTATTGTTTTTCTTTAGATGTTAATAATGCTTTGTTCTTTTCAGGTGACTCAATTTGTCAGTGGGCTATTTGAGTCAACAAATGACCTTCCCACATTCAAGAATCACATAAGGGACTTCCTCGTTCAATCAAAAGAGTTCTCCTCTCAGGTTAGCGTTTCTAGTAGATCATTTGTTTCCAAGCTTTATTGGTATGTCTTTTGAGGGGGAGGGGTTTTAAGTGGAGGTCTTCTATTTCTCTTACCTGTCCCTTTTATACATCCAAAAAGATTGTCATGCTTTAACTTTGGCATATGCTCCCAGTTTCCTTGAAAAGAAAACTCAAAAAATGTAGGACCCTACTTTCAATCTATTCATTACCCATTTTTCTCAAATTCTTCAAAGGTGTAAAAATCAACGCATGAGTCACATATTCCCCCAAAAAAAAAACGGTTCACATTTTCGAAGTTATCTCTAATGTCTATGCCAGGTCATACTGAGACCGATTAAACAGGATGGAGTTACTTAGAAATTATCACGGATCTGATGAATTATCATGGACTTGTTTAGGGCTTTAGAATGTCTTTTTTTTTTATTATGGGTTAGCACTCATGGTCATGCTGTGAATTTCATATCAGCTTACATGCTAATTTTCTACCCTATGTCCTCTAATTCATGTACCTTTAAATAATTGTTTGGCATAAAGATTTCTGAATTGAATTCTGTTTAGGTCGTATTTTGAGTTCCAGATAACCTGCTTGTTCATATCTCAAGTAGAGCTGTTTGGATGACTTGTGAAAATGTTTTGTGAAAAAAAAAGGTGCTTGGATAGTTGTTATTTTGAAGATCTCTGAGCATTTCTTGAGTAAACAACTTTTTCCTAAGGAGTACCCTATAACAACTTACTCAAATAACAATTCTTTGTAAAAACTGCTTTTATAAAGCTTAAACAAAACTGTGGTTTCAGAAGCATTTTTTTGCTGGATATCAAAAAGTTGCACAAACAAACGCCACTAGTTTTAGAGCCGTTTGGATGCTTATCGAAAAGTTCTATGAAAAAATATTGGGAAAAGAAAGCTTCTGAAAAAAGAAACGTGCTTGGACATTTATACTTATTTGAAGTATCTCTGAGCATTTCTTGAATGGAGCAACTTTTCTCTAAAAGGTACTGTGAAAACATTTTCTCGCAAAAACTTCTTTTGAATAAACTTAATACAAAAACGTGATTTCGGAATCTCTTTTTACTGGATATCAAAAAGTTATACAATCAAAAGCCAGTAGTTTTGTCCCCTTTCCTTCTGATGTTTGATATAGGTGGATTGCTTTCTCACGAGTCTGGGCTTAGTCTATTAATGTTTTTGGTTCTTCCATCTTGGTCTTACAAGTATAACGTTCGAGAACGGAAATGGGGTGGGGAGAAACCTTAGATGGGCATGGGCTAGTGGGTCAAATTTTATTTTCCTGGAAATTTATAGCAGGGCAAGGTGGGTGGCCTGTTGTGAAATACTCGACTTAAACTGACTCAAATTATCAAGCAATGTACAAAGTCTCTTGCTTTCACAGTTTGCAGCTTGGGGACCTTCTCATGGTTAGCGGCCTAAGTTAGAGCCCATTCGGTCATTTAGAAGTGCTTTTTGCAATACTTGATAAGCAAATTTTATTTGGCTAATCTTTCCAAAAAGTATTTTGAGTATCAAATTACGAAAAAGGGATGGCAAGTGTTCAATTTACAATTGATATTATTTGTAAAAGAGAATTGAATTTATAAAATATAAAGTAAAAATATATATTAAATATTTTAATTTATATAAAATATAGTTATCCAAAGAAGTAATACTGCATATATGGCATTACTTATTGTTTACATGATGATTCAGACATATCAATATGCATTGTTCAGCATAGACTAAAAACCCACTCCATAAATTCTATATAAAACAACAACAACAACTACCCAGTATAGTCCCACAAAGTGGGGTCTGGGGAGGGTAATATGTAGACGAGCCTTACCCCTACCCGAAAGGGCAGAGAGGCTGTTTCTAGTCGACCATCGGCTCAATGAAGGAAGGAAAAACAAAATAAACAAAAGAACATTAGTAACTCCAGTAGAAATAGCGTAAATAATTATCTAAACATAAGAACCATAAATAAAATAGCATGCAATAATATCATACAGTAACGATCATAATTAACTACCATAAGGGAGACACAGTCCAAGACACAGATCATCCTAATACTAGACCTCCAACCCTGATACTTGACCTCCAGACTTTCCTATCAAGGGTCATGTCCTCGGAAACCCGCATTCTAGCCATGTCGTGCCTAATCACCTCTCCCCAATACCTCTTAGGCCTCCCTCTGCCTCGCCGAACACCGACAATCGCCAACCGCTCACAACTCCTCACCGGGGCATCAGGACTTCTCCTCCGCACATGCCCGAACCACCTCAGCCTCGCTTCTCGCATCTTCTCATTCACCGGGGCCACCCCTACCTTCTCCCGAATAACTTCATTCTTTATCTTATCTAACTTGGTGAGCCCGCACATCCACCTGAGCATCCTCATCTCCGCAACCTTCATTTTCTGAATATGAGAATTCTTCACTGGCCAGCACTCCGCCCCATACAGCATTGCAGGTCTAACCACGGCTCTATAAAATTTCTCCTTGAGTTTCTGTGGAACATTCTTGTCACACAGGACTCCTGATGCAAGCCTCCATTTTGACCACCCCGCTCCTATACGATGAGTGACGTCCCCGTCAATCTCTCAGTCCCCCTGAATCACCGACCCCAGATACCTGACACTGCCCCTCTTGGCTATGACCTGGGATCCAATCATCACGTCCTTGCCTACTTTGCTCGGCTCGGCGCAAATTCTATATAAAAGAAAGATATATTTATAGTGGAGAGACTATTCCAAAGAAAAATAGGAAGAAGAATAAAATAACTATAGAAAATAAGAAAAATGAAGAAATGGGTGGTAGAAACAAACAAGGAAAAGAAAAAAGTTAAATTAATGAGGGATAATTTAGGAAATATAAATTTTCTGTAAGGATATTTCTGTCTTGAAATATTTTTCTGCTTCTGCTTCTCGGAAGAAGCTAGAATTTATAGCTTCTTTCCAAAAGCCGAAAAACTGTTTTTTCTGGTGCTCGTAAAGCACTTCCTTGTATTGGCCAAATGCCTTAAATTTCCAAAGCGGTGCTTTTGGCTTCCTATAACTTGGCCAAACAGGTTCTTAAACATCTATACAGACAGGGGGCCATATGAGTTTTCTCTGAACTATCCAGCGAACCAAAATCAGTAATCTGTTCTTCATTTAGTTCTGGGAGGTTCTTGTCATGTCTAAGATTGCGGCATGATCTCGTCCAAGATTATGGCATGATTGTTGTTGAAAAAGCTTCTGCTTCTTCCCAACGACTTTCTCTTTCTTGTTATACGTGACCTATAAGCATCATTTGGAGGATACCAAAAATGAAACCCAACAGGTTTGGATTCTATCTAGCCAAAACTGGAAAGAAAAATCTCAAATGTTCTAGATTACAATAAATCACTTTCTGTAACACAATCCCCATTCTCAGTATTAAATGAGCCATTTCCATTCTAAGAAAATAAATAGAAAAAGTTAAAAAAAAAGAATATTATGAAGTGAAAAAACCAAAAGAACATGAATGAGGCATGCCAGGGAAGGAGGCAAAATTATGGAAAAATGCAAAACGGGGCAGGACATGGCGGGTTGGAATTTTAGGGGGTCAAGGCTTGCCTATCCTGCCCTGCCCCATTGACATCGAAACTGATGTTTTTCTTTCCCTAGTAATGTCATTAACTTGCTTGTCATTTTTTTTCTGTCCTTAGCTGTTCTTTACTTAATCCTGTTCAAAATAAAGATCTATCTTTTCCTTAGCTGGATTTTTGATATCATCACTTGGATGCCTCAATTTTCTTGCAGGACAATAAGGACCTTTTTGCCGAGGAAGCAGCTGCTCAGAGAGAAAGGGAACGACAGCGGATGCTTTCTATTCCTGGTCTAATTGCACCTAATGAGATACAGGATGAAATGGTGGACTCATGAGATACAAAATGTCCACCATATATAGATGCTTCATTCCGTTTTATGCCCCTGGAGGTGGTGTGGGTGCTTGGAGTGTGTTATCACAAACTGTAGTGGCCAGCACATCCTATTTTAAAAGAATTTCTATCGTGTTGCGAAAATCTTCTCAGAGTAGTAGTGGAAGTGGTATCTAGGACTCGTGACAATGGTTCCAAGAAAAGGATTGGGCTGGGTGTAGAGTGGTTAGATCCTAATCTAGGAGTACAGTGTGTTTATTGGACATTCATGGTTTCATTCGATATTGTAGTTGGTTAGAGTAGTTGATGGATTGTTGGATTGACATAATTCATCCATCGAGAGTAGTTTTATTATGTATACAGGCATCTGTCAGTGATGCAGAAATCATTTTTGTTTATTGGTGGAAACAGCAGTGTATTTCTGCACTATACTCAGAAGTATGATTTTTGGTTACTGGTATATGCGGTTTGTTGCCACAACAGCTGGGTTTGAAATGTATCTACGAAATTTCTGCGAAATTAAGGGAAAATATTCTCTGTTTCATTACGGGAACATTACCGTTGGTTTTGCACAAAAGGAGTAGAAAGGAATATAGGCACGTGTGCTGATTATTCTATTTTATTTTGTTTTATTATTGCTGGATCTTTTTTTCCAAATAGGAAGGACAGACTATTCAGTAGTAGTGTAGATTATGCTTCGACGGCTAGACCACGCGTGGCTGCGGAAGACGTAGACTGATTCAAATGACTTGACAAATATAATTCGAAAGTAAAAAAAGAATTAGAATGTATAATCCCTACTTATTGTAGCAGAGAATTTGCCAGAGACCACATATAATTTGTTTTCTATTTTGATATATCACTTATTTACTGGTGAAAGTATAAAACGATTTAGAAATTATACGAAAAGATCGACAACATGCCAATGGTAAACATAAAATAATGAATGAGAATATGAAATTATCTGAATTTACTGCAGTTACAACAAGCCATTCCGTTCAATGAGTTTTACTGTTTTGTTCTGAATTAAAATATTGGCAAAATACTTTAAAGTACCCCAAACTTAGTTTAATTTATAAATATTCTTCTCGAACTATGCCCGATCTTGATTACCCCTTACTCCCCTAGATGCTGATGTGGCAAAAAATATATGTGCGCTCACCTGCCACGTAGATTTTTTTGTCTAATGCGATATTTTTTTGAAAAATAAATATATTTTTTTTACCTTTTTAAGAATATAACTTTTTAGATAATTTTTTTCGAATATAATTTATAATAAAATTTGGATAGAACTGCATTATTTAGGCTAAATATTTTTATTTGGTCAAAAATAATAAAATTTTAGGTAATTTTTTTTAATTTGACCTGAAAATAAAGATTTATACAATTGAAATAAATAGTCACGACATCTAAAAAGTTATAAAAATATATGATTTGAAATTAACTATTTTGCTATTATTTTTTTATAGCTCTAAATTACGATGCTCTATTTTTTTTAATTACAAATTTCACCTAAAAAGGTAAAAACACACAGTTGAAATAAATATCATTGCATCAAAAGAAGAAATAAAAAGATTGTACAATAGCAAGAAATTGCAAGTGCATTTGTACACTCTTTTTTATTTCTTCTTTTGATACAATGACTATTTATTTCAACTGTATATTCTTTACAACTTTTTAGATGCCTTGACTATTTATTTCAATTGTATAAATATTTATTTTCAGGTCAAATTCAAGAAAAAATTAACTAAAACTTTATTAGTTTTGGCCAAATAAAAATATTTAATCTAAATAATGTAGTTATATCTAAATTTTATTCGAATTTTTTTAGAAACTAATAATCTTAAAAAGGTAAAAAATATATTTTATTTTTCAAAAGAAATATTACATAGACAGAAATATTCACGTGACAGGCGGGTACACCCACACTTTTTGCCACATTAGTATTTATGGGGATATGACTCTCAAAAAGTAAAATTAAAGGGATAATAAATATCAAATATAGTTCGGAAAGAATACTAATAATCTGAGCTAAATTTTAATGCGGTTTAATATATTCGCCCTAAATGCTCAATTGGATAGATTTTTTCCCTTTGAGACATTTCCAGAAGTTTCAAGACAAAAACAATATATATTGCAATTGGACTTGATTCGACTGGCAACTCTTCTGGAAACAAAGTGAAAATAAAAAAAGAGGGGACAAAGAAAAGTCAATTATGATGTGTTACTTAAACAATGGAAAGTACAAGGAAAGGGGAAAAGGGCAAAAACAAAAAGAAAAAAGAGAAGAAAAAAAAAAACAGCAAATAAAAGAAACTCAGAGAAGTTGCCAGCAGAGTGAAACCAAAAGGAAAAACAACGCAACCTTCTCTTCAAGCACAAGTTGTACTCTTTCCATATATCTGTTTGATCACCCAATTAACAAGCTGCTTTATCATCAGATCATCACAATATACTTTTAGGTGAAATAACTTCCGCCGCATCGATTCTTGAAGCTTCTCTCTCCAGTTTCATCTGATTTGCTTTTGGAGAGAGAGAGAAGAAGAAGAGAAAGGCGAGGCAAAATGGGACAAGCCTTTCGCAAGCTCTTCGATACCTTCTTCGGAAATTCTGAGATGAGGGTATAACAATCCCGACCTAGTCCTTCTCCTGTTATTTGTCCATTATAATATGATCTATTTATTGCTTCTTCTTTTTTCTGAGCGCTTTGTATGAATTTGTTAAAATTATAAAGTGTAACTTTTGGAAAATTATAGAATAGTGTAGAATATTATAGAAGTTAGGAGATATATGTAAGAGATATTTCTAGATTAGTGTAGGTGATAAAAATATCTAGATATTTTGTAAGAAAACTGTGGAGTATTCTAGAAGACGAATCTCCACCGTATGATTAAATAGATCATGACCGTCCATTGAGGAGGTGGAAAGCCTATATATACCCACCCCCTCCTCCACATTTGCATTATCCAAAAAAATCCAAGTCTTCTTGAGTTAATAAAGTATTCTCCAAGTTATTCAAGTAAGTCTTCCACTTTCTTAGTTCTAGTATTTTTGGAGCTATATTTTCTTCTTCGTTCTTCTTCAATTGTGGCTGTGAGTCTTGGGCTAGTGAAGCATAATTCACTACTCTAAGGAAGCAATTTTCGGAATTTGGAAAGTTGTTTTTCTTCACATGGTATCAGAGCTACAAGGGTGTTAGCTTGGAATCTTGTCAAGTCACTCTTGGTGAAGAAGTTCGTTGGCGTTCCAAAAATGGATTCAAGTGGAAGAGTTGTCGGCCTTGGAATTGAGGTGTTTAATCAATCCAATTACAAGGTATGGAAGTCTTGCATGGAATCTTATCTTCTTGGAGAAGATTTATGGGAGGTTGTTGGTGGAGACAACAAGGTTGCCCCTACACCCACGGATACTAATGCCGATGCCGTAAAGAAGTGGAGGACTTCAAACGCAAAGGCGGAATTCGTGTTGAAGAGATCAATCTCTCACGATCTATTTGATCACATTGTTGAGTGTAAGTCTGCATCTCAGATTTGGGATACTCTAAGTGCATTGCTTAACAAGAAGAACGTTGCTCGGCTGCAATACTTAGAGAATGAGTTGGCACAAACTACTCAAGGTGAGCTCTCAATCTCCGAATTTTTCTTAAAAATTAAAATATTTGTTCGGAAATTTTTGCTCTTGATCCGGAGGAACCTATTTCGGAGGCTCGAATGAAAAGGAATATTATTCGAGGATTAAACAAAGAATATATTCCTTTTGTCACTTCCATTCAGGGGTGGGCTAATCAACCCTCCCTTGTTGAGTTTGAGAATCTTCTCTCTTCTCAAGAGTCTCTAGCAAAACAAATGGCTGGAGTCTCCTTATCCTATCAAGGTGACGCCTTATTCTCTGGAAAGAAGAAAGTCTATAAACCAGAGAAGAAGAATGAAAGAGAGAGAAGAAAAGATGAAGGGGGAGAGCCACCAAAGAGTGCCAACGGGAAAAGAAGCACTATTCGATGCTATCGGTGTAACTTGCCTGGACACATCAAGAAGAATTGTAAGGTGAAGCTAAAGGGAGGAAATGTTGCTGATAAAGCAGATTAAACCGAAGAGAATTAGGGTGGTTGCTTCTCAACGGAAACTACCTCGGTAAATGCTTACGCTAACATCAACTTCAAGGATGACTGGATCGTGGATTCTGGTTGCGGTCATCACCTTACCGGAGATGAGTCAAAGTTCACATCTCTTCAGAAACATGAAGGTAACGAAGCTATTCTCACCGCGGATAATACCGTTTATCCGGTAGAAAAGGAGGGTACAATCATTATCAACAATGGCGGAGATCCTATCACTATGAAGAGTGTGTATCATGTACCTGGGATGAGGAAGAATCTTTTCTCGGTGGCTAACGCTGTGGATGCTGGGCACTATGTTCTGTTCGAGCCAAATGGAGTGAAGTTCTTCCGAAATATCACTAAGGTGGAAGGAGATGTCGTCACACCGGTAAGCGAGTTAAAGATTTATTTGTTTTGTCAGCATCTACATCTTATGTTGACAAGATGAGCACGAATGATAATGCATCACTTTGGCATGTTAGACTGGGGCACCTTAATATGGATAAGTTAAAAGTCATGGTAAACAAAAATTTGGTTGATGATTTGCCTCATATTACTACTTTTGGTAGTGGAACATTATGCGAAGGGTGTCAATATGGTAAGGCGCATCGTCTTCCATTTGATAGATCCCAAACAAGATACGAGGCACCACTAGAACTCATTCATAGTGATGTGATGGGTCCTACACATACACCTACCTTCTCTGGTTATCGCTATATGGTGGTATTTGTTGATGATTACACACGATATACTTGGGTATATTTCGTGGTGCAAAAACCTGAAGTATTTTCCAGTTTTTTGGAGTTCAAGGAGAAGGTCGAAGGTGAGTTTCAGAGGAAGATAAAATGACTGAGGACTGATAATGGGGGAGAATATACTTCCCGGGAGTTTAATCAATTCTGCTCGAGGCAGGGAATACGAAGCCAGCTCACATGTGCAGACACTTCTCAGCAAAATGGCATTGCAGAGAGGAACATTCGACATCTTACTGAGACATGTAAGAGCTGGTTATATGCTAAACATTTGCCCAAAGTTCTTTGGGCCGAAGGTATGGCTTGTGCGGCATATGTGATTAATCGGGTACCACTCAGTCCCATTAATATGAAGTCCCCGTACTAAATGCTCTACAACGAGAAGCCAAATGTGAAAGATTTTAAGGTCTTTGGATCGATCTGCTACGTCCACATTCCAGATTCACAAAGAACTAACTAGATGCTAAGGCAAGGAAGTGCATCTTCATCGGTTATGATGAAAGGAAGAAAGGCTGGAAATGCATGGATCCCGAGACAGGCAAGTGCAAAGTATCTCGGGATGTAGTATTTGATGAAATCTCTTCCTACTACAGTCCCGGTGGTGTTCCTGGAGATGCTCCTTCACCAGCTATAGAACATGAAGAGATGCCCGTAAGTTTTCCGGTGACTTCTTCAGCTCCTTGCTCCAATATTTCATCATCGCCATCATCATCAATGATGTGTAATAGTACGTCATCTTCAGAAGCAAGAGATTCTGGTGATACGGGGAGCAAGGTTACTTCTCGCGTGGATGAACAAAGGGAAAATATCAACCTGGAGGAGACAAATGGTCAAAGAACAACTCGATATGGAAGGCAAGTCATCAAACCTATTCGCTACCGAGATGGCAACATGGTAAGCATCTATCATTGCTTCAGTGCCGGTCCTATTTATGAAAATGAGCCTTCTTCCTATAATGAAGCAAAAGGTGTTAAGGAATGGGAAGAAGCTATGAATGAGGAGATGCACGCACTTGTGAAAAATGAAACTTGGGATCTTGTGCCAAAGCCCAAGGATGTGAAGCCGGTATCTTGCAAGTGGGTGTATAAACTAAAGAAGAAGGCAGATGGGAGCATTGATAGATATAAAGCAAGGCTGGTTGCACGAGGATTCTCTCAAGTTTATGGAGAAGACTATGAGGAGACTTTTAGCCCAGTGGCGAAGATGACATCAGTTCGAGTTGTGATCTCCTTGGCGGCATCACTTGGGTGGAAGCTATGTCAGCTTGACGTGAAGAATGCTTTCCTGTATGGCGAGATTGATAAGGAGATCTACATGGAACAACCTTTGGGCTACATTTCTCCTACTCATCCAGACTATGTATGCAAGCTGAAGAAAGCGCTTTATGGACTCAAGCAAGCTCCCAGAGCATGGTACGGAAAGATTGCTGAATACTTGCAGTTTTGTTGCTATCTTGCATCAGACTCAGATTCTAGCCTGTTCGTGAAGAAGCAAGGTACGCTCCACATGATTGTGCTACTATATGTGGATGATATGATTATTACAGGTAATAACAAATAGGAGGTTGCAAAACTGCAAGCTGAACTCTCGATCAGATTTGAAATGAAAGATTTGGGAGAGCTTAGTCACTTTCTTGGTTTGGAAGTGAAATATGTGAAAGATGGAATATTTCTTTCACAAGAAAGCTATGCGAGGAAGCTTGTGGACAGGTTTGGAATAAACACAAGTAAGCATTGCTCTACTCCTCTTGAGCCTAACATAAAAATTAGGCGTGATGAAGGAAAGCTTTTACCAGATCCGCGTCCTTATCGGGCTCTTGTTGGTAGCTTGATCTACTTGACTATTACAAGGCCAGACATTTCATTTTCTGTTGGACTTGTTAGTCGCTATATGCAAGAGCCACGGAAACCTCAACTTGAAACGGCGAAGCGCATATTGAAATACGTGAACTCAACATATGACATGGGACTTCTTTACAAGAAAGGAGCTGATTTTTCACTACTTGGGTTCACTGATGCTGATCTAGGAGGTGACTTAGATGATAGAAGATCAACTTTCGGTTATGTATTCTCCTGTGGTTCAGCATGTGTTTCTTGGTGCAGTAAAAAGCAAGACTCGGTCTCGCTCTTTACTACTGAAGCAGAATACAAGACTTCTACTCTTGCTGCTCAGGAATGCACGTGGCTTCGTCGGCTTGTTGGGGATATATTCTCACCAATTCATAAGCCTACAAAACTTCTTGGTGACAATCAAAGTGCTATAAAGTTGGCTACTAATCCGGTGTGTCACACAAGAACAAACCATATTGAGATTGCGCATCATTTCATCCGAGAGAAGGTTCTAGATGGTACCATTGAAGCATTGGAGGTTCGGAGTAATGATAACGTTGCAGACATCTTTACAAAGTCTCTTTCCAAAGGACCATTCGAGGATCTCCGTGGCGAGCTTGGACTTGTCTCCAAAAGTTCACTTTAAGGGGGGAGTGTTAAAATTATAAAGTGTAACTTTTGGAAAATTATAGAATAGTGTAGAATATTATAGAAGTTAGGAGATATTTGTAAGAGATATTTCTAGATTAGTGTAGGTGATAAAAATATCTAGATATTTTGTAAGAAAACTGTGGAGTATTCTAGAAGACGAATCTCCACCGTATGATTAAATAGATCATGACCGTCCATTGAGGAGGTGGAAAGCCTATATATACCCACCCCCTCCTCCACATTTGCATTATCCAAAAAAATCCAAAGTCTTCTTGAGTTAATAAAGTATTCTCCAAGTTATTCAAGTAAGTCTTCCACTTTCTTAGTTCTAGTATTTTTGGAGCTATATTTTCTTCTTCGTTCTTCTTCAATTGTGGTTGTGAGTCTTGGGCTAGTGAAGCATAATTCACTACTCTAAGGAAGCAATTTTCGGAATTTGGTAAGTTGTTTTTCTTCACAGAATTTGCGTAATTATTTGCCAATTTAAGCTTTCCGCACTTCTTCTTAGCTCGTTTGGAAGATGGCTTTTCATATGCTTCCAAATTTTCCTTTCTTTGGATTATTATAAGCCAAGTGATTAGAAACATGTTTGAGGTTATTCAGAACTAACTGTAATAAGCTGGATCGTGCTGAGCGTTCAACTAATGTGTATTTCGCTTGTCTTTTTTAGACTACCTTAAATTGAATTAGCCAGCATATCACTAATATTTTCTTTATGTATGAGTTGGAAATTTTTGAGTTGATTTCTTATTTTAACTCAGCTTCCCCTTTTTCTCTTTGGAGAATATTGAATGAGAAAGAAACTTATTTTTAAAAGCACATGAAAGTGATTAAAGGCACCTTAACATAATCAAGTATCTGTTGGCTAGGGATATTGGACATATTTGTGACAAATACTGTGATGTATGGTCCATTTTTTGTGTTAATTGGTAGTTAGAATGACTGATTGGAAATGTTTTCTTCCGCAGCAGACCATTGCTAATAATATTTTCTCTGATGAAAGGCAGCATTTTACTAAATAAAATAGTAACAAGGCAGTAGTAATCTATAAACAGTGTCTGATCCTTTGCTCCTCCTAAACCTGTAAGGAATCCAGAAGAGCTAAAATTTCTATAATTTCAGCTGCTATGTTTCTAATCCTCCAACACTACAAATCCTGAATACATCTAAACTTAATATGGGGATTACAATCTTCTAACCCCACTAATGTTAGTAAATCTGTTGTGCACTTACTGCAGCTAGTATGCTTCTTCAAGGTTGCTTCCTTTCTCACGTTGATTGAATGCACTGTTGTAGCTATATTTAACGTGGTTTTAGTAATGCATGCAGTCAAGTGATGAATTAGTTCCTTTGAAACATGAAAGTAGTTTTGTCAGTTCGAAATAGCAAGTTAGATATAGCCAAAACCACCAATCCGTATGTAGGTTGTGATTGATCAAGAGTTTTTTTAGTTTGGTCAGGACTTGTATGTTGGTGTAGGGATAAATGTGAGATATGGCGAACCCCTAATGAATATTTTTTTTTGATGAAGTAAGAAATTTCATAAAAGGCATCAAGAAGATGCAAATAGTATAACAAAAGATAAATATAAAAATCAATGGTAGCTCTATTACAAAAGGTCTATTCTAAAGTTAGGGAGCTAACAAAGTCCAAAAGGTTTCACGGAAACTAATTGGGGAAAGATCGCACCAACTAAACAGATTTGCTAAACATGCATTAGTGTAGTTTGGAGCTGATATGCCATCAAAACATCTTCTATTTCTTTCTGTCCGTAGACACCAGAATATGAAACCAGGGCTCATCCTCCAAACTATTATTGCTCTCTGTTAACAAACAACTGCTGCAAGTTGGTCGGGTTTTCGTAGCAGAAAATGAATTTTCTGCAGAAGTAATAAGTGATTATATAACGCGACGTTTCTTATACACAATTCAAGAACTTGCTTTCATTGTTCGTCCATTGCTATCTATGTTCACCAACCTCAGTTTCATCTTGAATTATTTCCTGCAGGAGTTCTGTTCTGTGGATCCTAGATTTTCTGCTTGTATGTGTAGTTACTTTTTAATAATACGTATGTCTTGTTATCTTGTTTCATTTTTCCCTCTACTGTTATTTCTCGTCTCTGATTCTAATTTCAACTGGGATAGGTTGTAATGCTTGGGCTAGATGCGGCTGGCAAAACAACTATATTATACAAACTGCACATAGGAGAAGTTCTATCAACAGTTCCTACCATTGGTATGCTGTCTGTTTTAACTTCTGCTTACTGTGGTATGGGACAGGTGCGGATCTAGCCTGTCATCTACGGGTTCCCGTGAACCCAGTAGCTTTTCTCCAAACAGTGTAAATGTGTTCTAAAAATTCATTAAATATCTACAAATATTTAAATGTGAACCCAATTACTATTAAAAATTTACTCGAAGTCACTGTAGGAACTCATAAACATTAAATCCTGTATCCGCCTCTAGTATGGGACCAATTATGAAGTTCGAATTTGTAAAAGTTCAACCAATCTGCTTGTGGTGAAGTCATTGTCAGCATGTGTTGCTTTCTTTTTTTGTTTCTTTGTTGTTTGACAGAGCTACCCGGTACCTGTGCTAGTGGGAGGTAGCAGGTGCTCACCGGATTAGTCGAGGTGCGTGCAAGGTGGTGTCTTGGACACTCCTCTTATTCAATAGAAAAGATGGGAAAAAGTTTGTAGGAGACGCCAATTTATAACTTTCTAAGGGTCATTGTTAGTTCATTATGAATTTTTGAGATTGGCTGGTACATACTACTTCATGAAGTAACTTATTTTGGAATTTGCTCCCAACACCTTAGTTGCTCGGACAAGGGTGGGGTTGTCCGACACGGGTGCGGATCTAGAGGTCGGATCCTTCGAGATGTAAATTCTTCGATTCGGGGATACAGATCGTAGTACGAATTAAAGTAAAAATAAAAATAAAAAATCTCTAAATTATGAGAAATTTTGTGGAATTACTTACGTATAGCTTGTAAAGTATGGATTTCTTTTTTATTCTCAAGTTGTAGATAAGTAAAGGATTGATTTCCTAGATAAGATATGCTATTTTCTTCAAATTTACCCTAGTTTTGGTTCTAATTTCGGGAATTAGATTGTATCTCGTCTCAAATATTTCCGTCTGACAACTACCCAAAAGTGTTTGCCCAAATCAGGTGCGGATCCCATACCCACACCCAGACTAGTGTCGTGTCGATACGGGTGCGGCACCTAAACTGCCATGTCGGAGCAACTTAGCACAATACTAACCAAAATAGTTAATGGAACCTTAAAAAAGCTCGCTTCTCCTATCTAATTGACTTCCTTTTTATTTGCAAATTGCCTCCCAGTGATCAGGTGTACACTTGATTCCATAGCATACTTTTGACATCTTTTTTTTTGTTTGTTTTTGGATAGATCACATACTAATCTCTTCTTCCTTAGGGGAATCCTTTTCATTTTCTTACATTACTTTGGCTGTCACATCTCGCAGCCCAGATCTTATCTTATGTGACTTAAAATAGGTTATGGTTTTTCTAATTCTGATGTCATTGCTTATTATTTCAACATAATATTTGCAAAAGGGAAGTTTGAAATCTTGAACATTGATGTGAAAACTCTTCCTGCTTGTAAGTCATTAAAATTTTCAGAGAAAATTCCCTAAAACACCCGCATAACCAGGTGAATACTTGTCTATGGTGTCTGGAACTACTGTAATAGATAATTGTATATGCATGTCTTGCAGGATTCAATGTGGAAAAAGTACAGTACAAAAATGTAATTTTTACTGTGTGGGATGTTGGTGGACAAGAGAAATTAAGGCCACTCTGGAGGCACTACTTTAATAACACAGATGGCCTGGTAACTGCATCTGTTATCATTCTTTGTTTTCTATTTTTCAAAGAAAATAGATTGTATTCTTTGGTTGGTACTCTATGTCTGGAAATCGTTTCTTTACTTTGCATTCAGTGGCATCTAACCCCTAATATCACATATACGCCTGTGGCCAAAATAAATTCTCATTTCTTCATTGAGAGAGGTAACATTGCGTAAAAGCAAAGAGGAATTTAAAGTCCTGAGAGTGATGAGATTAATTATCAAGGATACTGTAAATTCAATTGTATACTTCTCCCTATAACTTTTGGGGCCAAGTTTATTTGCTCGTTCCTTCTGAGCCCCACCCCTCCACAGACACAGACAAAAGGGAATGAAAAGAGATGGATATTTCAAATAAGAAAACATATGAATATTTTTATCCAAATGTTTGAATTTGGTGTACAGAAGAAGCATGCATTATTAAATGTATTGGCCCAATCCCTTATGATTGACAAAACTTACCGCTTCTCTTGTTTATGTATTTCAATTTCTTGTTTGGAAATTGCCTTTCTAAACTATATACCATATCTCTTCGCTAAGTGTTTTATGTTATACAGATTTATGTCGTTGACTCTTTGGATCGAGAGAGGATTGGAAAGGCGAAACAAGAATTTCAGGTTGTTTATCTAGACCATAATTTTATGAGTCAGGCTTCTTTGTCGATGACATAATTTAATGGCCTTTTTAATGTGTTTTCCTTATAAAAAAAAGTTTTCCTTATAAAAGATAATGTGTTTTCAGGCCATCATCAGAGATCCATTCATGCTTAATGCAATCATCTTGATTTTTGCTAACAAACAGGACATGGTAAGTTACTTTTTGTTCCAGTATGTATTTACCATTTTGCTCTTTTTACTTGGTCTTTGAACAAAAAAAAGAGGTGGCTAAAGCTACTAAATGAATCCAAAAAATAAAGGTTCAACGTAGTGTTACCATTTTTGTTTTAAAAAGAAAATAAAGGTTCAAAGCTTATTGAGCAACTTATCAGATTTATTGTCCTGCACTTTGAGGTGTTCTGCTCTTTAGTTTGTTATAACTAAAATTCATGTGGACGAGGATGATATACTGTAGTCCTTGATACCTTGATTAGTGAAACCGAACTATTGTCCATATCTCGTAAGATAGATTGTGTGTTCGAGTCACCAAAGGAGCAATAGCTCCAACAAAGGGGGATAAAAGGGGAATCAAAGGGGATGAGAAAAAAAGGTTCTACCTAAATCTAAGCAGACTTAACACGTGTACTCTGATCCTTGATTATTGAAACCAAAGTTTTATCTGCCTCAGTAGATAGTTGCTCATTAAGCTCTGGTAATCAAAGTATGTTAACATGGTCTCCAATGAATATCTGCACACGACCACCGTTTTTTCCTCTTTCTTGCTTTCTAGTTTCCACCAAAGAAACAGCTCATTCTTTTTCCTTATCTTTCTGTTATTGCAATAAAACCTTCAGAAACTAGACCTCCATAATCATTGAATTGCTACCTGGATGCTGATTCTTGTAGTTGAGTGAGCTCCTATGTAAGTGTTGTTAAAAGCAAGCATTTTATTACTTAAAAGCAATAGTGTCAAAGCAAGAAAATGTGGTAAGATGGATTTTGTAAATGACTCAGAGACCCTGTAAATGATGTCTAGAGAATCTACATAGATGGGTAAACAAGCACAATCTTTGTGCTATTCTAATTCTATAATATTTACCATTTTAAAAAAATGAATGTTTAATGTAGTCACATAGTTGCAAGAAATTGGAAGTTTCATTTATCCTATGCCATTTCCTCCCTTTAGTGTTGGGTAGAACTTTTATCATCTCGAATATCTTTTTTTATCCAGAAAGGAGCAATGACACCAATGGAAGTGTGTGAAGGCCTTGGTCTCTATGAGCTTAAAAACCGAAAATGGCATATACAAGGTACATGTGCTCTTAGAGGGGATGGCCTATACGAGGGACTAGACTGGTTAGCCAGCACTTTGAAAGAACACAAGGCTGTTGGATACTCTTCGATAGGCCCTTCATCCTTCTGAATAATCAGGTTTAGACCTAGCCTTGATGTCTTAACATTTGTAGCTAGTATCCATAACCTGCTGATCTTACTATCGTTGATCCTTTGCAGGCTCACTAAAGAAGTTGAACCTCTTTTGAGGAGCAACACTCAATACCCGGCTGTTCATAAATTCGAAGATTATGAACTCACGATGTTAGTTTTTTCCCTTCACTTCTTGGTACTGTGCTTTTGGTGCTAGTGAAGTAGTTAAGGCACTTGATTTTGGGCCTAGTATGAAACTTGATCTTTGATTCTGCTGTATACTGAAATCTGGGCCTTACAGTTAATGTTAACTAGACGCTAAGAATGCTTCTGTCGATATACCTACAGCAATACTCAGTATGAATGCTTTCATGTGAATATGGTAACTAATCATCTAGTTTCCAGATGTCCAACAACAAAATATGGTGGTCAAATTTTTCAGAAAACATGCTTTCCCAGATGGTGCTCGAGAAGCTTTTGCTATCAAAAATCAAAACATTAATCTCATTTTTTCTCAAGTGAATCTTATTCCTGGAACAGCTTTTGTCATCATGGAAATACATGTATCAATTAAAAAGTCTCCTTTTAAAGAATTTCAAACCCACCAAAAGTTTGTGTATAGACTTTACTTCCCTGTACATAATTCGCCCCTGTGCTTACTAGTTCTGTATTCAGAGACGAGTCTGTCTCGATCACCTAGCTTTTAATTCAACAGTACGTTAACTTTTAATTTAATAGTAGGTCGACAGCGTCGATAAACAGAAGACTAACTCGAATTTTTTTTTTTTGGTGCTCTTCATTGTGCCAGTTTTGGAGTTAAAGGTTAAATTGATTAAATTTCTTTTAATATATTTGTTAAAATTGGGGAGGGGTCTCTGAGGCAAGATAGACAATAAGTTGTGGAGGAAAAGAAAAGCAATGATATTATAAGCCATTCAAAGGCCAGCCTCTAATAGAATTCTGCAACAACAACAATAACCCGTGGTCTGGGGAGGGTAGTATGTATGCAGACCTTACCCCTACCCTTGGGTAGAGAGGCTATTTCCAAATAGACCCCCGACATCTTTCCGTCCAAGAACTTCTCACCTTGCTCGTGGGGAGACTCGAACTCACAACCTCTCAGTTGAAAGTGGAGGTTGCTTACCATCAGAGCAACCCCTCTTGTCTAATAGAATAGTGCAATTATCAAAATTCAAATAGTCAAACTACTCCGTTGACAAGGACCAAAATAGAATGAAAGAAGTAATTAAGTCGCTGATATCATTCTCGTCTGCGTTTATAATGCAACTCCAAATCTTTTGTTTACCACTGACCACTGCTCTTCTTATTCTTGGTATAGACAACGTAAACTCATATGTGATCAAAGTTACAAATGCACTTTGTTGCTGTCAAAATTTAGATTCACTAGTTTTACCAGTAGAGAATTATGTGGATATGACCTGCCTATAATAGAAGAAGCAAAATAGTACAACTGCATTTTCTTTTTCTTTTGGATAAGACCAACACTATCTGGTGGATCCAATTTTCCTTTTTAGGTTTCCTAGGAATTAGGATAAGAATGAAAAACTAAACTATTGGACATCTAATAGTAGCATTTTCTAGAATTTCACCATTCACCAACAACGAATGATGAGGATATGACCTTAGAGAGTTCAATCCTTCTTAATAATAGCAAGTGAAGATGCTCTTTTTTTCTTCCTACAATGAGTAAGAGAAATTCAAGTTTCTTGTGTGTTTGTTGTAAAGAATGAAATAGGACCACGGTTTGCTTAAGAAAAGCAAAACAAAAAAACTACGACATGATTATCAGAAAAGGAAGGTTTTGATCAATTATGATGGTGTAAAACAATCTTTTGTAAAAATAAATGGCTGAAATATGATCATACACTTGACGTTTTTCTATTCAAAAACTAAAGAATATCGTAGAAGCTCTCCTAAATGCACCCTTTTAAAATTTAAAAAAAAAAGATATAATATGTACAATTCAATAAGTTAAATAGAAAAAACATACAACTCTGTACTTGGTAAATTGCTATTACACCTTACATTTTAGCTTCTGGCTAGTATCAAACATTATTTTGGTATTTCTAAATTTTTTATAGTTGGAGCTTTAGATTAATAGTGAAGTTATTTTGGGGTTTAAGTCATGAAAGTAGTCAATAATGTTGCACTAAAGTGGGGTATCTACATCACGCACCTTAAAATACGTTTTTTAATCAAATTTTATAGCAACAACAACCCAGTAAAATCTCACTAATTGGAAATGAGGAGGGTAGTGTGTACACAGATCTTACCCCTAACCCACATGATTAGGGATGTTGTTTCCGAAAGACCCTCGGCTCAAGAAAAAAGACAAAGGACAAAAGAAGACAATATTAGTATCAATATAAAAATCATAAGAAAGTAGGAACAACATGAAATCCGGAAGAAAGATGCAATGCAAAAACAAAAGCAATGGCTAGCAAATAGGTAATGCACTCGAAAGCGAAAATAGTAAAACATGATATTGTCACTAGCTATCTTAGACAAAAAAACCTACCATACTAGTCCTACACTGGTACGAAAAAAGGCAAGACTCAATTACATCCTAGCCTGCAACCTTAATACGCGACCTCCATATCTTCCTATCAAGTGTCATGTCCTCGAAAATCAGAAGCCTCGCCATATCCTGCCTGATCACCTCTCCCGAATATTTCTTAGGCCGTTGTCTACCTCTCATTTGGCCCGCCATAATCAGACGCACACACCTTCGTAACGGAGCATATGGACTTCTCCTCTGAATATGTCCGAACTATCTGGACATCGCTTCCCTCATCTTGTCATCAATGGGAGCAATGTGCACCTTTCCCCCAATATCATCATTCCAGATCTTATCCATCCTAGTACGTCTGCACATCCACCTCAGCATCCTTATTTCTGCTACTCTCATCTTCTGGATATGTGACTTCTTAACAGGTCAACACTCAGCCCCATACATCATGGTCATACTAGCCACCTCTTTATAGAACTTACATTTGAGTGTCGGTGGCACTCTCTTGTCATATCGGTGGCACTCTCTTGTCATATAGGACTCCAGATGCTAACCTCCACTTCATCCATTCTACTCTAATATGGTGTGTGACATCCTCGTTGATCTCCCCTCCCCCTTAACTAATCGAGCCAAGGTACTAAGTTGTCTCTACTTGGGATGACATGTGATTCAAGCCTCACATCCACGCTCACATTCCCGGACTGAGTGCTGAACTTACACTCCAGGTATTCCGTCTTCGTCATGCTCAACTTGAAACCTTTAGACTCAAGAGCATGTCTTCAAGCCTTCAGCATCTCGTTAACACCTGCTCGCGACTCATCAATCAAGATTATATCATCAGCGAATAATATGCACCACTTGGGACCACGTGCATCGGACTTGCTCTGCCCACTTTATGATCATGGTACCGTTGGGGAAAAAAAGAATAAGTGTTACTCCATCTGTTTCAATTTATGTGAATATGTTTGACTGGACACAGAGTTTAAGAAAAATAAACTTTTGTAATTTGTGATCCTAAACAAGTCAAAAATGTGCCTAAAGTATTTGTGTGCTTATAAAAATTTCTCATTAAAGATAAAATAGTAAATTTATGCTAAATTATTTCGAATTAGAAAGGAGTTATTATTTATGGAATAGATCAAAAAGTAAATTCACATGAACTGAATATTGTTTTGAAAATTTTCGGGGAAAAACTTGCCGTGGCTATCTTTATATGCGCATTTGGTTAACATACTCACCGTGCTCACAAATAAAATGAGTGTTACTAATTTTATTCCTATCACATTTGTCCCTTTTCCCGAAAAAATTCACTATACTAGAACAAATAACTAATTAACTGTCACTGTCGGTGGAATAAAAAAGAAACCCCAACCACCAGTAACCAAATAAAGGCCTCTCACTTGTACCACACATTACCTACTGTTAAATCACACAAATGTCATGTTGTACTCCAATTTACATGGAATTACTTGGAGTTTAGGTTCGATTTTTTTCTCCTAAAAGATCAAAGTAGAGATGCGTTCATGTCAAAATTCCACTATGTTTTGCCACAAACGCGCCTTGATTTTACGTAAGAATCCGCTGTTGCTTTATTTCCCCTGTTGTCACGGTCTTCGTAGAAATGCGAAATTCCGATATGTTCTCGATCAGATTGTCCCCAAATTCGTCGTTTCCTCTTCGCTGAGCTCAGTTTTGACTTCCGGCAACGCGATTGCTGCAGCGGCCGCTGTGGCAGGTACCGGCTCACTTCACGGAGCGGTTTCGTCGGCGATAACTCAGGTTGCCGTCACGGCAGTGGCGATTGCCTCCGGAGCTTGCCTTTCCACTAAGGTGGACTTTTTGTGGCCCAAAGTAGATGAACAACCTGGTGAGCTCCTACTTTATATATATATATATATATATATATATATATATATATATATATATATATATATATATATATATATATATATATATATATATATATATGGAGTTAAGTTTTATATACTAATAGCATAATGAATTTTTTACTCTATTAGTGTAATTTGATTGGGTTACTTATGATTTATTTTAGGCTACAGTTCAATGTTATTAAATGGAGTTATTTACAATTGCCATTTAAATGACATGATTGTGGAAATATTTTTTGCACTGTCGGCATAAAGCTTAAACTCTATATTTATAAGTTTATTTTGATTTTAAAAGAAAAGCTGCATTGGAACTCTATGTTCCATTAGAAGTGATGCTGTTAGTAGAGTTAACATGAATGTGACTATAGCGGCAGTTTTGGTTATCAGGGAAGCAACTTTGACTGCAGTTGAATTTTAGAAGAATTGATGTGTTCCGTTAAACTAGAAAAAAAGTACAGCGGCCCAAGGGTCAAGCCACTAAAGCAAATGCTTTAGGCTCCCAAATTTTTGTGGGCCCCAAATTTTTCTTTTTATAAAAGAGAGAACACATTTTATGAGCATTTGTTTAACCACAGGACTCGAACCCATCATATCTAATAAAAGTAAGTTGGATTATATACATATCACATCAATCTTTAGAGGTAGGGCTTAAATATACTGGGGTATTTTGAAATAAAAAAAGTAAAATACTTTATAAAAATAAAATAAAAAGTAAGACTTGGACTATTGAAATACCAAAAAACGGATTCTAAAAGCTTATTACACGTTTTAGTGAGAAATGTAAAAGGAGAATAATAATATAGGTACTTCACTAATTATGTTAATCGTAAAATTGAAATAATAAAAAGTTTTATTTCGCGATAAGGGTTTAGGGGAGTGATTCTCTTTTTCCAATTAAAAGTTATTGTTAGAATATAGTTATGTAAATAGGAAAAATAACCCTAATCCCATATGTATTAGGAGTATGACAAGTTTTATATATATATATATATATATATATATATATATATATATATGTATATATAAGGCTCATTTTATAGTATTTAACATATGTCAAAATATCAATAATATTTTTTCCTGTGCATTCTCACATGGTATCAGAGAAGCAGTGAGAAAATATTCGGGAAAGTCTTCGTGCTTCAATTCCGGCAACCTTTTTAGGCCTATTTTTCGTCAAACAGATTTACATCGGTGTTGTGCAAAAACCAACACCACCACAAGGCCAACCCCCATCGACCAAACCCCAACAAACACCTCCGCCGGCGCGTGGAGCATTTTCTAGGCAGATTTTGACTTCGTTCCTTCAGAGCAGTTGGATCGCCCTCAAATTCCAATCCGATCCATAATTTTATTTTTAAATTCCGACCACTTTGAGTTTTTCCGGCGACTAAACTGATTTTTTTCCGGCAGCTACAGTAATTTTTCGGAAAAAACAGTGTTTCCTTCATCTGTTTCAGCGAGTTGTCAGTTGATTCTTTTTGTTATTTGGTGATAATCCAACGATATGTTTGGGAGTCGATGCTTTCGGGTCTAAAAACTCGGGTTCTGGCAGTTCCGGTGTTATGATTACCTCAGAACCTTTAATGGGAGGTTCAAACTACTTAGCTTGGACTTAGTGTGTCGAGTTGTGGTGTAAAGATCAAGGAGTTCAAGATCATTTAACAAAAAAGGCTAACAAAGGTGATGAAAAGGCCAAAACACTGTGGGAGAAGGTCGATGCTCAATTATGTAGTATCCTGTGGCGATCTATTGATTCCAAGTTGATGCCCTTGTTTCGTCCATTTCAGACATGTTATTTAGTTTGGGAAAAGGCTCGTAATTTATACACTAATGACATATCTCGTTTCTATGATATAATATCGCGAATGACAAGCTTGAAGAAACAGGAAATGGATATGTCTACTTACTTGGGACTAGTACCGGCAGTTATGGAAGAATTTGAGATATTGGTGCCACTTTCTGCTAGTATTGAAAAGCAACAAGAGCAACGACAGAAGATGTTTCTAGTTCTTACACTCGCTAGACTCCCTAATGACCTTGTTCAGTACGTGACCATATTGGCTAGTCCGACTGTCCTCACAGTCGATGAATTATTCTCTCGATTACTTCGCCTTGCTGCAGCACCAAGTCACCCAGTGAGCTCATCACATATACTTAACTCATTTGTCCTCGTATTCCAGTCAGTGGACAATTGGGCATCTCATAATATGGAGAATAGACGAGGAGGAGGTCGTTTTGGAAGATCTAGAACCAAGTGCTGTTATTGTCATAAATTTGGACACACTCATGACGTGTGCTATTCTTTACATAGTCGCCCAACCAAAAATGCTTATGTTGCTCAGACTGAGACTACATGTAACCATAGATATTCTTTATCTGAAGGGGAGTATATGAGTTCCTTCAATATCGAGCAAGTAAGTAGACGTCTCCACAAGTAGCCTCTATTGCTCAGACTGATACTTCTATTGCTGGTAATTCTTTTGCTTGTGTTTCCCAGTCTAGTACTCTTGGACAATGGGTTGTGAACTCAGCCGCTTCTGATCATATCTTTGGTAATAAATCACTTTTCATATTCAGAGTCTCTTCCCACTGCCACTTTAGCCAGTGGGTCTCAAACCAAAGCAAAAGGAGTTGGACAAGCGAATCCCTACCTTCTGTAACTCTAGATTCCGTTCTCTATGTCCCTGGTTGTCCTTTTAATCTTGTATTTGTTAGTCGTCTGACTCGTGCCCTCCATTGTGGTATATATTTTATTGATGATTCCTTTATTATGCTGGACCGCATTACAGGGCAGACGATTGGAACAAGACTTTAATCAAAAGGCCTTTACTACCTTAACTCACTCAATTCCTCCAAAGCATGTCTAGTTACAAATCCTCCGAACCTAATTCACATACGTTTAGGACATCCAAGCTTATCCAAGCTTCAGAAGATGGTGCCTAGTTCGTCTAGTTTATCTACATTAGAGTGTGAGTCATGTTAGCTCGGAAAGCATACCCGAGCTTCCTTTTCTCGTAATATTGTGAGTCATGCAGAGTCTGTTTTTTCTTTAGTTCATTCTGATATATGGGGTCCTAGTAGAGTCAGTTCAACCTTGGGATTTCGTTATTTTGTTAGTTTCATTGATGATTATTCAAGATGTACTTGGATTTTCTTAATGAAAGATTGAGTTGTTTTCTATATTCCAAAATTTTTGTGCTGAAATTAAAAATCAATTTGGTGTTTCTATTCACACTTTTTATAGTGATAATGCCTTAGAATATTTATCCTCTCAATTTCAGCAGGTTATGACTTCTCAAGGAATTATTCATCAGACCTCTTGTCCTTATACCCCTCGGCAAAATGGGGTTGCAGAGAGAAAGAATAGGCACATCATTGAGACTGCTCGCACACTTCTCATTGAATCTCATGTTCCGTTGCGTTTTTAGGACGATGTTGTTCTCACATCTTGTTATTTAGTTAATCGGATGCCTTCCTCTCCTATCCAAAATCAGATACCTTATGCAGTGTTGTTTCCCCAATCACCCTTATACTCTGTTCTCCCTCGTGTTTTTGGGAGCACTTGCTTCATTCATAACTTAGCCTATGGGAAAGATAAGTTAGCTCCTCGTGCTCTCAAGTGTGTCTTCCTTGGTTATTCTCATGTTCAGAAGGGATATCGTTATTACTCACCTGATCGTCGTAGGTATTTTATTCGTAGGTATTTTATGTCCTCTGACGTCACAATTTTTTGAGTCTAAACCTTTCTTTACCTCTTCTGATCATTCTCACCACCTTGATATATCTGAGGTCTTACCTATACCGACCTTTAAGGAGTCTACTATAGCTCCTCCTTCACCTTCCGCCACAGAAATCTTACCCAAGTCTACTATAGCTCATCCTTCACCTTTCGCTACAGAAGTCTTGCCCATTCCAACAGCTGAGGAGTCTAGGGTGTCTCCTCCTAGACTCCCTGCCACAGGAACACCACTCTTGACAGATTATCGTCGTCTGCACCAGCATCACGTCCAGCTGATTCACGTCCCACACCTGACCCTGCTTCTATTGCGGACTTGTCCCTTCCTAGTCACTGATTGCACTTCGGAAAGGTATACGGACCACCCTTAATCCTAATCCCCATTATGTTGGTTTGAGTTATCATCGGTTGTCATCACCATATTATGTTTTTCTATCTTATTTGTCCTCTATTTCCATTCCTAAGTCTACAGGTGAAACATTGTCTCATCCAGGATGGCGACAGGCTATGATTGACGAGATGATTGCTTTACATACGAGTGGTACTTGGGAGCTCGTCCCTCTTCCTTGAGGTAAATCTACTGTTGGTTGTCGTTGGGTGTATGCAGTCAAGGTTGGTCCGGATGGTAAGGTAGATCGTCTTAAGGCTTGTCTTGTTGCCAAGGGATATACTCAGATATTTGAGCTCGATTACAGTGATACCTTCTCTCCCGTGGCTAAGATAGCATCGGTCCACCTTTTTTTATCCATGGATGTTGTTCGTCATTGGCACCTCTATTAGTTGGACATTATGAATATTTTTTTACATGGTGACCTTGAGGATGAAGTTTATATGGAGCAACCACCTGGGTTTGTTGCTCAGGGGAGTCTCGTGGCCTTTTATGTTGCTTGCACCGGTCACTTTATGGTCTAAAACAGTCTCCTCGAGCCTGGTTTGATAAGTTTAGCACAGTTATCCAGGAATTTGGCATGATTCAGAATGAAGTTGATCAATCTGTATTCTATCGGCATTCTGCTTCGAGTCTCTGTATTTATCTGGTGGTCTATGTTGACGACATTTTCATTACCGGCAATGACCAGGATGGTATTATTAAATTGAAGCAATATCTCTTTCAACACTTTCAAACTAAAGATCTGGGCAAACTAAAGTGTTTTCTGGGTATTGAGGTCGCTCAGTCTAGCTCAGGTATTGTGATCTCACAACGAAAGTATGCCTTAGATATTCTTGAGGAGACAGGAGTGATAGATTGTAGACCTGTTGACACTCCGCTGGATCCGAAATTCTAAACTTCTACCGAAACAGGGGGAGCCTCTTAGCGATCCTTCAAGATATAGACGGTTGGTTGGTAAATTAAATTACCTTACAGTGAAAGACCTAACATTTCATTTTCTGTGAGTGTTGTGAATCAGTTTTTGGATTCTCCATGTGATAGTTATTGGGATGCAGTTGTTCACATTCTTCGGTATATAAAATCAGCTCCAAACAAAGGTTTATTGTTTGAGAATCGAGGCCATGAGCAAATCGTTGGATACTCAGATGTTGATTGGACAGGATCACGTTTTGATAGACGTTCTACGTTTGAATATTGTGTCTTAGTAGGAGAAAATTTGGTTTTCTGGAAGAGCAAGAAATAAAATGTGGTTGCTCGGTCTAGTGCAGCAGCAGAATATTGAGCGATGACTATGGCGACATGTGAGCTAATTTGGATCAAACAGTTGCTCAAGGAGCTGAAATTTGGTTAGATTAGTCAGATGGGACTTGTGTGATAATCAAGCTGCTCTTCATATTGCGTCAAAACCAGTGTTCCATGAGAGAACTAAACACATTGAGATTAACTATCACTTTGTGAGAGAAAAGATACTCTCGGGAGATATTGCTGCAAAGTTTGTGAAGTCGAATGATCAGCTTGCAGATATTTTCACTAAGTCCATCACTGGTTCTCGTATTAACTACATATGTAACAAGCTCGGTACATATGATTTATATGCACCAGCTTGAGGGGGTATTAGAATATAGTTATGTAAATAGAAAAAATAACTCTAATCTCATATTTATTGGGAGTAAGATATATATATATATATATATATATATATATATATATATATATATATATATATATATATATATATATATATATATATATATATATATATATATATATATATATATATAGGGTTCATTGCATAGTGTTTAAAATATGTCAATAATATCAATAATATTTTCTCCCGTGCATTCTCACAGCTATATTGTTCTCTAAAGAGTTTATTTTTTCTATAAAAAAACAAGAGATGAAGAGTACCGTTGAATAAAACTATATTCGCATTCTTTTTTCCCCCTCAGTTTTCAAGCGTTTCAACAAGTATATTAGAACATCAAAAATTATTTCGATATCAAGTTATCAAGTTTTTGAATATGGTTCTATTATCTAAGATCAACAATATCTTAGAAGAGGTCTAAATTAGTATTTATACAAAAAAACTATTAACAATTTTACATCTTAAAAAGCTAGAAAAATAGACTTTAATTAAAAATATAGATGAATTATTATTATTTTCTTTTGAAAGGCCCCGGATTAATAATAAGCTTTAGGCCACCAATCTTCTTGAGCCGGCCTTATATGGCCATATATATTACACGTTGTAAGTTTAGGAATCCTGGTGGACAATGGAAGAGTATGTTAGTTTTTGTTTCTACCTTTTGTAGTGGACGCCTTTCTTGCCTCTGGAGCTTGTCCTTTCAAAGTTTTTGATGGGAGCTTGGCCCTACCATTTGAATGTGTTACGGTCTTTAAATTGGAACTGCCTTTAGAACTATTGCTAGGGCAATACTTACATTTTATGCAATTTCTTACATGTTCAACTAAACTAGAAAGAAGTAGCTTTCACTTTCTCATTTCCTTTGTTGCAAGTAGCATGTGCATTCTGCGCTATTGCCTCTAAAGCATTCATTGAAGAAGTCTTATGTTCCATTCTATATCTGAAAGTGTAGGGATTATTAGATTATGTGTGTCTGTGATGTAGATAGGAGATGAGATAGCTTCTTAGTTCTCTGGTTTTTGCAGGATAGAATCTGATAGTATACTATCTTTGACTTAGTAACAGATTGGCTTCTTTTTTACTGTAAAGAGTATACATCACAAGGGCTATTAAGAAAGTGTAATTCTTCTGCAGGATCACTCTTGTTGGATGGAGTAGATGTCACCGGATACCCTATATTCAATGATGATAAGGTTTACCATCTCAACTTGCGCCTGTTGATGTCCAAATAAACATTTGTCAATAGTACTTAAGATTCTGAATCTTTAAAGGCAGGTGCAGAAGGCTATTGCATTTGCACGGAAAGCTCACCATGGACAGCTACGAAGAACTGGAGAGCCTTATTTAACACACTGTATCCACACTGGAAAAATCGTAGCTGTCTTGGTTCCATCAACTGGGAAAAGGGTACAATTCTATCTTTCCAATGGCAGTAATTTGTTGAACATCTCATATCACTTGAAGCTATGTGTCTCTCTTTATATAGCTAGGTTCCTTGTTCTCATTTAATTTATATTGGAAGTAATGCATGAACTGTTTTAGCATATCTCTAAATGAATTTGCTTACTGTAACTGCGAAATGTTTTGTAGGCGATTGATACAATTGTTGCTGGAATTCTCCATGATGTGATTGATGATACTAGTGAGAGTCTGGACACTATAGAGAGAGAGTTTGACACTGATGTTGCAAATTTAGTAGCTGGTGTTTCTAGGTTAAGTTACATCAATCAGGTACAGTATGCACTATGATCACTAATGAGGGATTTGAAGTCACAACTATGGTTGATATGAGTTTAAATCAGGACATGGTAATTTTAAAAATGGATGAGCCAATTATATGCCTCAATTTAAATTCAGAAAATTGTTATCTGGGGTACTTTGACCGGGCACATAACAAGAATTTAAGATTACTGTATTTGAATGGAAGCTATCCGAAAAAGGAAAGATAGAGATAACTCCTATGGAAAAATGTATTTTTAAAGAAATATGATCTTTGAAATAGACTGCAGTGCAAAAGAAAAGTATATCGTTTAGACAAGTGGACATAGTTACGGATGCCCCAAACTGGCCAACAAGATTGTTGATTTGGGTGGAGCAATTGGTTTTCTCCTTCGTCTTCTTCATGGTTCTCTGGTCTCTTCTAACTTTTAAGTAAATTTGCCATGCAGCTGCTAAGGAGGCATCGCAGGTTAAATGAGAATCAAGCTGCACTTAGCCAAGAAGAGGTACTTGAATGCACATTTAGATAGTGACCATTGCATAGAATCTGAAATAATGGTGATGGCTTGTTTGGAGAATGGTAGTAATAAGGGGATCTCTTAATTCATTCTTGTGTATTCTTTGATATTCTGAGAAAAGTCCAGCTACTTCCATCTTGCCAGCATACTCTTCTCATTGTTTTCTGAGTAAAGCAGAATGTATAAATAGATGTGATGACATCCATCCTTTTTGTAAGACAGTATGTAAATGTAATGTTCCTCTTCTCATATTTTATATTCGCTATCACTTTCAGCTCTTTATTATTTCTAAAGTTATCAAACAAGTGTGACTTCTGAGAGCAGCGGGAAAAGGGGCTTTGACCTGTTCTTTTTAGCATCATAATATGATAGTGGATAAAGTATAAAGTTTTGTTTAGTCCTGAAGTTAGTAGCCATGCACTATGCTTTATATGTTTATTTCTTTGTATATCTGTTTACAGGCAAATAGTTTACGAGTGATGCTACTGGGCATGGTTGATGATCCGCGTGTGGTGCTTATCAAACTAGCAGACCGTCTTCACAACATGAGAACCATGTACGATCTTCGAACCAATAGTTTTAGTTTGTTTCAGTTAGATTGATTTATGCTTGAGTGTGTCCAATTGGGTTTCGATAATTAGGAAAATGTTGACTTTTTTATTTGAGTTCCTAACTTCAATATTTTGTCTTTGAAAATCCTAAACACCGATGTGTGACACTATTTTTGATGTGGTTGATTACCCGTTCATGGGAACTCTTCTAGATATGCATTACCTCCAGCCAAGGCTCAAGCTGTTGCTCAGGAGACTCTGGCTATTTGGTGCTCACTTGCTTCAAGATTGGGTCTTTGGGCATTAAAAGCCGAACTTGAAGATCTATGTTTTGCAGTGCTTCAGGTGTGTCATGTTTTAGTCATTTATACAGCAAATGCGGCAAAAATTTGTAGTAACTTGAGAGTATATAATGCAGCCTCAAATTTTTCTTCGCATGAGAGCTGACCTAGCCTCCATGTGGAGCCACCCAAACAGGACAGGTAATGCAAGAAAATTTTTTGGCAAGTCCAGCTCTCTTTTACACCAGAGAATGAAAAGTATGGCTGATGAGCATGAAGAACCCGCAGAAACTGACGAGGAATACATATGCATGAAGGTGAAGACCGTTTGGAATTTAGTTTCATCTGTATTCTTGAAACCTATTGATTCATTGCAACGATAAATTGATAGATAACTGATATGTTGGGTCTGTTCTTTGTGTTCCCAGTCACTCTATGAATGATCTATTTTCTATCAGAGAATCACCATGTCATTCGAGCTCATATGCTTTTGGTTTGGTTGATTTTTCTTTTGCCTTGTAATTCCTCTCATTTTTGTGCCAAATCATCTTTCACTAGTCACAACTTGTCAGAAGAAACTTCTTATTAGGATTTTCTAAAAGCAGATATTGCATTTCCAACTGACGCCAGAGTTGGGCAATAAAGCATTACAGCTTTACTAAACTAGAAGTTCAAACTGATCGTATTTCTGAACTTGTAACTTTCCAATAGCAAATTCAGTTTACCTGTTCCTGCACAGTCTGTCAGTCATAACTGACTTGAACAAGAATTTGATATTTTTACCAAAACCTTTTCCTTTGCCCCCTATATGGGCAGGGGATGCCATTATTATTCTTTCCTCTTAACAGTTTTCGTCACTCTATTTTTGCGGGAGGGTTGGTGCTGGTTGTTCAGTCATCTGTGTTTATCTCTGCTCTTGTATTACCTAAACAGCTAATGAGTATGAGTCTAACTATCATTTACCTTCAGGTTCTTTTGCAAGCTGTACTTCCTTTTGATCTTTTACTAGATAGAAAGAAGCGTATTGACTTTTTCAACAAGCTTGTGGCAAATTCAAATTTGGAGACAAAACCAAAGGTCGTAAGGGATGCTGCTTTTGCACTAGGATCTCTGGTAGTTTGCGAGGAGGCTTTGGAGCGTGAATTGTTCATTTCTACCTCGTATGTTTTGCTCATCAATCAATGCAATACATCTGGAATAAAAGAAAGGTCACATGACCTATTATAATGCTCTTTAACATTGTGTATCTGTTTTATGTTGCAGATATGTGCCTGGGATGGAAGTCACATTATCTGGACGCTTAAAGAGCTTGTTCAGTATTTACAGTAAGGTAGAAAGATAAATTCATAAAGCACAATAATGCAAAGTTATTGCTTGTTAAAAAATATCAGAAACGTGGAAAATCTATTGTGGTGCTAATTATGCTTTAAATTATATAGATTTGAGGTCTTTGTTGATTATCTTTCTTCTTTTGCTGCTTCATACTCTGATATCTTGCTTCTTTGTCATATAGATTTTAAGGACAATCTATTTATATTTTTATTTTACTTGACACAGATGAAAAGGAAAGAAATTGGCATAAACAAAGTATATGATGCCCGTGCCTTGAGGGTTATTGTCGGAGATAAGAACGGAGCATTACACAGCCAGGCAGTTCAATGTTGCTATAATCTTCTCAATATTGTGCACAGGTGTATAAATTGATTTTTTTTTTTTTTAATATCACCTTTATACATATAATTGGATTAGACCTGCAAACAGCAATGTCACAAAAAGTAGGAAAATGGTTTGTTCCCCTCAAAGAATCTGCACACTTATTAAGAACACATTGATCATCTGCTTGTTTTACTTTAATTATCGGATATTATATAAACATTCTTAAGACAGATTGAATATGCATGTCAAAAATGTGCCTATAGAGGTTCAAACTTGAACCTATTCTGCTTTTCAAATGTTTAGGCTATGGTCCCCTATTGATGGAGAGTTTGATGACTACATTGTTAATCCAAAACCAAGTGGCTACCAGGTTTGACCTTTCTTTTTACTTCAGCGAGTTACTAATTTCGTTAAGTTAGATTTGCCATCTTTGAGGCATAACCACTGTTCTGACATCTATCCATCCTTGATTTCTCCTTCTGATCTCAGTCCCTACACACTGCAGTACAAGGTCCCGACAATTCACCCCTGGAAATTCAAATAAGAACCCAGGTATTATTCCTCAAACCTTTCAGTTGATAATAGATATTTATTCTCTATACTTTTGGTCTTTCCTTTTCTTTTTTTAAAATATTTTCTTTTGTTAGTTGGTAGAGTGGTGATTATCGTTAAGTTTTATGTAAAGATGCTGATCTTGAATATTCAGAGGATGCATGAGTGTGCTGAACATGGACTTGCTGCACATTGGCTTTATAAAGAAACTGAAGATAAGCTGCCCTTGGAGACCAGTGTAACTGGTTCTGGAACGACTACACCCTCATACTTCTCAACAGATATTGAAGATGAAGGTTCAGATGATGGGTCACATAAGTATAGCTCGTTAAAAGTGGGACATCCTGTCCTCAGAGTGGAAGCAGGTCACCTGCTTGCTGCAGTTATTGTGAGGTAGATCATCACTGAATTCACAGTATGTATCTCGAAAGCTTTTCATTTGTATGTGCGTAATTTTCTTTTTCACCAGAGTGGACAAGGATGCAAGAGAATTGCTTGTTGCTGTAAGCTTCGGGCTAGCAGCTTCTGAGGCAGTAGCTGACAGAAGATCTTCTTCTCAAACGAAAAGATGGGAAGCTTATGCAAGCTTATATAAGAAGGTACTCGGTGGAAGTTTTATAACTTATATTTGAGAATAATATGGTTCTTACACCCAGCAAGTTCTGTGCTGAATAGTTGGCTGATCACTGCATGTCTGTTAGCGTTTCGTGTTCTGGTGCCAAGGAAAATAAGTCACATCTCTTAAATCTCAAGAACTTCTCCTCATTCTCCAATTCATTAACCTTGACGTACTAGAGATGGTTAGTTGACCTTTATTACTGGATGAAAAGAAACCTTGATATTCTCTTGATATAACCTGATAAGCTAGCTATCACCCACCCTAATCATGAAAGTGGCTTAAGTTTATTACCGAAAACTTTTCCTTTTTCATAGTTTTGTTAACCTTAAAAATGGAATATTAGATAAATATTAGAATTGTGACACCAATATTGCCTCTTTAACTTACCTGATAGCTAGCTGCGCTTACGTCGGTGATGATAACATTAAATAGTTGCATGGTGCCCGTAGATCAATATATAATGGGGGAGGCCAAACACATTTATCTGCAAATGCAGATAGAGCAGCGGATCAAAAACTGAAAGCAGGTAGTAGGAAGAAGCTAATCAATCAGAATTGAGACAAGGAGGTGAGACAATATTGCCGAAAAGAGAAATTTACCTTGGAGTTTTGGAATATGTACTTGAGTCCAGGCAATCTGCAGCTGATATAGAAATATTTAGTGTTCCTAGTTAGCCCTTTGATTGAGAACCGATATTCAGACTATAAATTTTAGGTATACAGAATCATCATCATCAACAACAACAATAGTAATAACAATAATGATGATGAGATGGTGATGTAAGTTCCATAGGGCGCAAAAAATACTAGGTGACTTCTTCCCATTTGTTGAAACCTTAGTGGGCAGAGTTGCCCGGTACCTGTGTTGGTAGAAGGTAGCAGGTACTCGGTGGAATTGGAACAGGTGCATGCAAGCTGACGTCAACATCACCTTTATCAAAACAAACAAAAAAAGATGGTGATGTAAGATCCTGTCTCTTCAAATTTCTGTTTACAGCATACATTCTTTTGACATTATCAGCATATTTGCAGGCAAGTAGTCATCTCTTAGTACCTAAGATCGTCAAACTTAACTTTAGGGATTACGAAATGGGTTTTCAGGTTTCTGATGAATGGTGGTTCGAACCAGGACATGGTGATTGGTGCACTTGCCTGGAAAAGTATACACTTTGTCAAGATGGTATGTACCACAAGGTATGAAGTCTCATACCATGGCTTGAAAGTTTAATTTTAAGAACGCAAAGGTAAATCATGATGTTATGTTTCCTCTGATACTTCCCAAACTGCTGCTTGAATATGTTCTTATTCTAGGATCACCATAATTCACAAGTCAACTTATTAGTCCCATGTGCAGTCAAGTTGTGTTACATAAAAGGGATGTATGGAGTAGCTGCGATTTGCGAATGAACAGTTACCATGTCTTTAATCTGCTGGGATCTTGTAACAACTATTATTTTGTTGATGCAGCAAGACCAGTTCCAGCGCATGTTGCCGACTTTCATCCAAATCATTGAATTGACAGAGGAGGAAGAAAATCTTTATTGGGCTATCATGTCTGCCGTCTTTGAGGGGAAACCTGTTGCTTCTGTTACATCTAACCCAAGTTTTCAGAATAAGCCTGGGTATAGCTCTGCTAATTCAACACTAATGGATTCTGGCATCAACAATAAGGTACTGACTGCTAGTACATACCCGAAGTTCACAATAGCAGTATGATGAACTTCTTGCCATTGTTATGTGCTTATCTAATACTTGGGAGTAGTAGTAATGTCTTCAGTGATGATGAATGAAGTTAGCCATTAAACCATGTAAGTGGACATTGGGTGTCTTTGTCTGATCAATGTCCATCCAATATCTGGGAAGAGACTAACAAAAGGGAATCAGTAGTTATTCAGAAGTATTTATTCCTAGCAGTGATCAGCGATCATAGCTGAGGGTCTATTGGAAACAGTCTCTCTGCCTTTCCAGGGTAAGGGTAAGTCTGTGTACATCTTATCCTCCACAGACCCCATTCGTGGGAACCCACTGGGTTATTGTTGTTGTTGCAGTGATCAGTGATCACGACACCAAAAGTATGGCATGTATGGGAATTTCACTTGCTTTTCTGTGGTTTGACATAAGCTATCACTTTGATAATAGATGTTGTCACAAGATAGTGTTTTGCTTCATTGTCAGTGACAATGGTATGGTGGCTGGGTATTTGGAAATAAAAGAGAGGGAAAAGTTAGAGGACGGTTTGATTCATTGAAGTAGTAGACTAATTCGACCAATGAAACTTTAGCTGCTTTGTGAGGTGACAAGATTGTAGAACATGAACCTTTTTTTTTTAAAAAAACAAAGAACAGATAGATTGTAGAACATGATACAATGACATGATAAGAAAGCACTATGTGGATCCTGGCTTTTTATCTCTTTTCAGTCTCAGGTGATCTATCCGTTCCTATTTCCTTCAATCTTCATTGTATTTGCACATAGGGGTGTAGTGGATAAGCTAAACAGTCCCCCACATGACCCTTAAAGGTTCATTTAGCTCATGAATTGAGCTTGCACTTTGGAAAACCTACAGGTCTATTTGCTGAGGACAATGCTTCAATGGGAGAAGCAACTGCGCTCTGAAGCAAGTCTCCAGCGAGTGGAGTATGCTACAAAAACATACGATGCTGGCTCTGGTTTGCTAGGAGAGGTGGTGATTGTATGCTGGCCCAATGGTGAGATAATGCGCCTGAGCACCGGTAGCACAGCGGCTGATGCTGCTAGGAGAGCAGGCGTAGAGGGGAAGTTAGTTTCAGTAAATGGCCAGCTGGTAGTGCCCAATACAAGGTTAAGAGATGGTGATGTGGTTGAGATCAGAATGTAGATGTGTCATTACGTTCAAATCTAGTACAGCCTGTACAGCATGTATATTCATTGCAGTTGTGAGAAGCGCTCGCAACATATTGAAGTTCTATGCCCTTGCTCTGATTTGGTCACAATAGTCACAGTAACTAGCTGCTGTGCGAAGTCCCTTTTTTTTTCATAGTTAGGCCTTGAAGTAGCTCTTCAAAATGTACATATTGTTGACTTTTGGCTCAAATGAAAACACTCCTGACGCAGGGCGAGCATTATACCGTTCAAAGAAAAATGAAAAAAAAAGAACCAAACACTTTTTAGTTCATTCGATCTGATTTCACAAAACTAGTTTTTGTTGCGCGAAGAAAACACATAGGAAAAAGAAAATGTCTGTGATAAATTACAACAAATCCATATACTTTATAAAATATGCTTTGCAATAGTAGTTTTTAAGTTTCAAATAATTTGATATTTTTAGTAGGTGTACAAAAGAAACTCACAAATCGTACCAAACCGATAATTTGAGTCAAACCGAGAAAAAAAATCCGACTATAATTTGGTTTGATTTGATTTGGTGTTAGAAAAAAAAATCCGACCATAATTGATTTGGTTTGATTTTAATTAAACAAAGTCAAACGGAAATCAAACCAACCCGACTTTACATGTATACAAGTTTTAAAAATATTTTATACATAAAAATAATTATCGTAAGTTAAATAAATATACTTTAAACCCTTAAATAGTTCTCTCTTTTATAATGTATTATTTTAAGCTTGGACTTAGAACCTTTGAATGGTCAAATATTTTTTATAGCCCATAAAAGTTAGTAACTCAAATAACGCCCAACGCAAAATCAAATGGGGAATTATTAGCGATGTCCATTTATAAGTAGCTCATTACAAAAATTGGTCAATTGATAAAATATTACTAATATTAGCCAAATTAACCAATTAGCTATTTGTAGCAAAAAAATATCAATTTTTTGCTTTGTTTTGAGTGAGTGTTATTAGAATAGATTGGGCACAACTTACGGAGCTTGATATCAGTTTTGGGATGATTTGGTAAAGTTTTGAGGTGGTTTGAATTGAAAATTCGAAGTAAAAGCTGAACATGAAAAAAAATGATATTTGTATCACACTGTGTATCATTTGTGTATCACACATGTATCAATTATGTATCACATGTATATCCATATATGCTTGTGTGTGAGATACATGTTTGATACCTGTGTCGCAGAGGACTTTTTCGAACTCAATTTAATTACGAATTTTGATACAAAACCAATCCAAATCACCTTCAATCTTCCTCAGATCTTGTATATTGACTTATCTATATATTTTCATATGAATTTCATCTATACCCATTGAAAACATTCCCTTTTTGTTTACATTTTGGAATATTGTTGTATTTCATCACCTTATTTGCTACCCCGTCTATGAAATTTCCTTTCTACCTTGTATCTAATGTTGTTAATCACGCTTAAAATATACGGAAGGTGATTTTTGCATGTGATTCTTTGATAAAAAGAACCATATTATTTAGTTTTTCAATTTTCGTTGACTAGTTTTGGTAAGTCTATGACTAATAGCTAGAGGTTGGTAAGTTAAGATTTATTTGGGATATTTGTGTAAGTTTCCCAAATCAAATTAATACTAATGCTAAAAAAAATCAATTCAATACTAGAAATGACAATAGCATGGGATATTTATATTTTTAGTTTTGCATTGATTTAGATAGTGAAAATGCATAACTCACATGTAATATTATTTAATAATGTAATTAATATTGGTACTTATTAGTCGTACTTACTTTTACATGATTTAGTACTTTAGATTATATTTATTTTTATTATAGCTTATTAATTAGTAATATTTATCTTATGCAATTTGTTGAGTATTTTAGTATAATCATGACTCATCTTCTATTATTTTATTGGGCAATTTCTTATATAACTTTGTCCTACTAGGACTTAAGAAATATTAGAGTACAAATTGTATATTTTATGCTATGAAGATTTTATCGGAAAAAAAAAACCCTCAAAAACCTCGAAGAACTCGAGAAAACCGAAAAACCCGAGAAAATCATGATTAAAAACCTTGACTTTTGTTGATTTAGTTTGGTTTATAAGTTTAAAAATTCGAGACACTTGAATTGGTTTAATAATTAAAAAATTCGAATCAACCCGGCTTATATATATCCCTAATTTTTAGAATAATGTGGAAAAAGAGTTACTTGTTATAAAATAGAAGTCTATTTAGAGTGAATGTCTAAGAGTTTTAGCTTGAAGCTAAGTCATTCCTCTTCCTATAAATAGAGGGGTCTTACCCCATTGTAAATCACCCCAAGTATTAATAAGAATACTTCTCTCTCTCCCTATTCTCTCTATTTTGCTCTTGTTCTTGAGTTATTGTTCTTGTCTTTTATATTATTTAATAACACGTTATCAGCACGAGACTCTACCGTCTCAAGAACCATTCTCGAGAAATCTAAGGTATTTCCCTCTTCCTAATTTAATTTTTGATTATGTCTGACATTACGAAAAGAAAGTTCGTTGCCCTTGAAATTTCGGGCAAGAACTATATGACATGGGTGTTGGATGCTGAAATCCACTTAGATGCTATGGGTCTCGGAGACACCATCAAAGATAGAGAAAAAGCATCCACCCAAGAATGTGCGAAGGCCTTGATTTTCTTGCGCCATCACCTTGATGAAGGTTTGAAGATTGAATATCTCACCGTCAAGGATCCACTCATCTTGTGGAACGGCTTAAAGGAGAGATATGACAACCTGAAGTTGGTCACTCTGCCACAAGCACGATATGATTGGGCTCATCTGAGGCTCCAGGACTTTAAGTCCGTTTCTGAATATAATTCTGCAATGTTCAGAATTACTTCTAAATTGAAGCTATGCGGGGATAATATCTCCGATTATGATATGCTTGAGAAAACGTTTACAACGTTTCATGCCTCCAATATAGTACTGCAACAACAGTACAGAGAGATAGGCTTTACAAAGTACTCTGAACTGATTTCTCTTCTACTAGTGCCTGAGCGAAATAATGACCTGCTCATGAGAAATCACGAAAATTGACCCACAGGGTCTACACCACTGCCTGAAGCAGATAAGGTGCACTCTCATTATGCCAAACATGAAAAGGGCCATGGTCATGGTCATAAACGGGGTCATAGCCAGGGACGTAGACGAGGAAGAAATTCCAATGAAGTCCGTCAACCCCCAAGGAGAGATAACCGCCGAAAGCAGAAACGGGGTCATGAAGATCCTAAGGCAAATGGTTCAGAAACTATATGTTATCGTTGCGGTGGGAAAGGGCACTGGTCAAAGACTTGCCGTATACCAAGACACTTGGTTGACCTTTATCAAGCATCTCGAAAGAGAAAAGGCCCTGAAACAAATTTTGTCTATGACGACAATGAGGACATCACCTACCTGGATGTGGCAGACTTCTTTGAGCAACCCGAAGGGAAAATAGACCACCTAATCGGCGATGGGTCCGTGATGAAAGAAGATGGAGTTATTTGATTTTGTTCTACTTATTTGTATTAGTTAGTGAATAAACTAATAGTCATTAGTATTAGCTCGTATTAGTTAGTTCATAAAGCAATGTTAGCAGTAGTTCTTTAGAATATCTTCAATATGTTCAAATATCAATAATATTTTTATTTTTCAGTAGGGGTAATCGACTAGCCTGAAAAACTAGTCGATTATCAACTATTTTCGCATTAAAGTTGAAAAACAATTGATCAACAATCGATTGTCGTTGACTAACAATCGATTGTCATTAAGACAGTGTAATCTGGAATTTTTCAAAAATCATCCACAATCGATTGTCTTTGTCTAACAATCGATTGTCATTAAGACAGTGTAATCTGGAATTTTTCGAAAATCATCCATAATCGATTGTCTTTGTCTAAACAATCGATTGTCTTGAAACAGTGAGGTCTGGAATTTTTCAAAATAGCCAACAATCGATTGTCTATGTTTAACAATCGATTGTCTTGAAACAGTGTGTTCTGGAAATTTTCAAAATAGCCAACAATCGATTGTCTATGCATAACAATCGATTGTCTTGAAACAGTGTGCTCTGGAATTTTTCAAAATAGCCAACAATCGATTGTCTATGCATAACAATCGATTGTCTTAAGACAGTATGATCTGAAGTTTTTCAAAATAGCAAATAATCGATTGTGTGTGTTTAACAATCGATTGTCAATGTTCAACAATCGATTGTTTGTAAGTAACAATCGATTGTTTGAAGAAAACGTTTAAACTGAAATTTTCAAACTGCAAAGTAATGGATAACATATCTGTTAGTCAACTGTTAGCAGCAGATTTTGAAAATATTATGTGACTCAAAAGAATTGAACTTGTTTATTCTTATGTTCTTGTATCTCTTTTGTATGTCAAACTACGGGATAGCAAATATGGATATCTCACAAAGCGAACTTGGATCAACATCCAACTGTAAAAGTATTTGCCTAATTGATTCATGTACTACACATACAATACTCAAAGAAAGGAAGTATTTCTCTCAACTAAATATGTGTAAGGCAAACGTTACTACAATATCTGGAAGTAGTAAATTGATTGAAGGCTCCGGAAGATCAATTGTAACTCTGCCCAAAGGCACGATGTTAATCATAGAGAATGCAATGTTCTCCTCCAAGTCTAAGAGAAACTTGTTGAGTTTTAAAGATGTACGCCGGAATGGCTATCATATTGAGACAATGGATGAAGATAATATTGAATATCTCGTCATCACAAAGAATGTCTCCGGCCAAAAGAGGGTTATTGAGAAATTTCCGTCTTTTACTTGTGGCCTGTATTGGACAAGAATTAGTGCAATTGAGGCACATTCAACAGTAAACCAAAGGGTTACTGATTCCACTACCTTTGTACTTTGGCATGATCGATTGGGACACCCAGGATCGGTCATGATGAGACGGATTATAGAAAGCTCATATGGGCATCCGTTAAAGAATTTCAAAATTCTTTTGAATAATGAATATCCTTGCACTTCGTGTTATCAAGGCAAGTTGATTATCAGGCCATCACCAACAAAGGTTGGGACTGAGTCACCCACGTTTCTGGAACGTATACAAGGGGACATTTGTGGACCTATTCACCCACCTAGTGGGTCGTTTAGGTATTTCATGGTCTTGATAGACGCATCCTGTAGATGGTCTCATGTGTGCCTGTTATCATCACGCAACCTTGCGTTTGCGAAATTAATGGCACAAATAATTCGACTACGAGCACAATTTCCAGATAATCCAATCAAGTCCATTAGACTGGATATTGCTGCTGAGTTTACATCCCAAGCATTTAATGATTATTGCTTATCAATCGGGATAAAAGTTGAACATTCTGTAACTCATGTTCACACTCAAAACGGTCTTGCAGAATCGTTAATTAAACGCCTGCAATTGATTGCAAGGCCATTACTTATGAGAACGAGGCTGCCCACTTCGGTATGGGGTCACGCCATCTTACATGCAGCAATGCTAATTCGTCCCAGACCGACGAATTACCACAAGTATTCCCCGTTGCAATTGGTTTTGGGTCATGAACCCAATATATCCCATTTAAGGATTTTTGGATGCGCAGTATATGTGCCTATTGCACCGCCATCCCGCACCAAAATGGGTCCGCAAAGAAGGTTAGGAATATATGTTGGGTTTGAATCGCCCTCCATCATTCGCTACCTCGAAACATTGACAGGCGACTTGTTTACTGCACGATTTGCAGACTGTCGATTTGATGAGACACTTTTCCCAAAATTAGGGGGAGAAGTTGGTGAAACCAAACGGGAAATTTTGTGGAAAAATGCATCATTATCTCATCTTGATCAACATACCTCTATTTGTGAAAGAGAGGTACAAAAGATTATCCATTTGCAAAGAATAGCAAATCAAATGCCTGACGCATTTACGGACTTGAAAAGGATAACGAAATCCCACATTCCCGCGGAAAATGTTCCAATCCGTATTGATGTCCCTATTGGACAATCATCTAGTGTCGTATCCAATGAGTCAAATGCACGCCTGAAGCGTGGCAGACCATTAGGTTCCAAAGATCGAAATCCTAGAAAGAGGAAAAAGAACGATCAAAATGACACCACGAAAGAATCTCATGATTTAACAAATTCTGAGATTCATGAAGAATCCATTGAGCCCGAGACTCTGGAAAATACGGAACTATCCCTAAATCCAATTAATATTGAGGCAAATATTAATCGAGTGGATATTGTGGTGGATAATGCCTTTGCTCATAATGTAGCATCTAGCATTATGCAAGAATGTGAGGATCTCGAACCTCAATCTGTTGAAGAATGTCGAAAAAGACATGATTGGCCAAAGTGGCAAGAAGCAATTCAATCAGAATTGAATTCGCTGGCAAAACGTGAAGTTTTTGGCCCTATAGTTGAAACACCTAATGGTGTTAAGCCTGTCGGCTATAAATGGGTCTTTGTACGCAAAAGAAATGAGAAAAACGAGGTACAAAGATATAAGGCACGCCTTGTTGCACAAGGTTTTTCTCAAAGGCCTGGTGTCGATTATGAAGAGACATATTCGCCTGTAATGGATGCGATAACCTTTCGTTATCTCATAAGTTTTGCTGTCCATGAAAAGCTTGCCATGCACTTAACGGATGTAGTTACTGCCTATCTTTATGGCTCACTTGATAATGAGATATACATGAAAATTCCCGATGGACTCAAGATGCCAAACGCGCATAATTCAAAATCTCGGGAAATGTTCTCAATTAAATTGCAAAGATCCTTGTATGGTCTAAAGCAATCTGGACGAATGTGGTATAATCGTCTTAGTGAATACTTGTTAAAAGAAGGCTATATAAATGACGCCATTTGCCCGTGTGTTTTTATAAAGAAAACAACATCGGAATTTGTTGTACTTGCCGTATATGTCGATGACATAAACCTTATTGGAACCCCTATAGAATTCCAAAAGGCAATTGATTATCTAAAGGATGAATTCGAGATGAAAGATCTCGGAAAGACTAAACTATGTCTTGGTTTGCATATTGAATATTTGGCAAACGGAATTTTTGTTCATCAATCTACCTATACAGAAAAGGTACTGAAACGGTTTTACATGGATGAAGCACATCCTTTAAGTACACCGATGGTTGTTCGATCACTTGATGTGAACAAAGATCCATTCCGACCACAAGAAAGGAATGAAGAGCTACTTGGTCCTGAAGTACCATATCTTAGCGCAATTGGCGCACTAATGTATCTTGCAAATACTACAAGACCTGACATATCCTTTTCAGTTAATGTCTTAGCAAGATTTAGCTCGGCTCCTACGAGGAGACATTGGAATGGGATCAAACACATATTGCGGTACCTAAAGGGAACTACCGATATGGGCTTATTTTATGGCAAGAATTGCAGCCCGGATCTTGTTGGTTATGCTGATGCTGGATATTTGTCCGACCCACACAAGGCTCGATCTCAAACGGGTTATGTGTTTACCTGTGGAGAAACCGCCATATCTTGGCGATCGACTAAGCAATCAATTGTGGCTACTTCATCTAATCATGCCGAGATAATTGCTATTCATAAAGCAAGTCGGGAGTGTGTGTGGTTAAGGTCGATAATACATCATATCCAAGACAAATGTGGTTTGAAGTGTGATAAACTACCCACAACTTTGTATGAAGACAATGCAGCATGTATAGCTCAATTGAAGGGAGGATTCATAAAAGGAGATAGAACGAAGCATATTTCACCAAAGTTATTCTTCACACATGATCTTCAAAAGAATGGTGATATCAATGTTCAACAGATTCGTTCAAGCGACAATATGGCTGATTTGTTCACAAAATCTCTACCAAAGTCAACCTTCAAGAAGCTAGTTCACAAGATCGGGATGCGAAGACTTAAGGACATAAATTGATGTTCTTATCAGGGGGAGTTAATGCGCGTTGCACTCTTTTTCCTTACAAGGTTTTGTCCCACCGGGTTTTCCTTGCGAGGTTTTTAACGAGGCAACCAATAAGCGCATATTCAAACATGTGTATTCTTTTTCCTTACTTTAATTTTTCCCATTGGGTTTTGTTTTAAGGTTTTATGAGGCACATTATTGAATAGACATTCAAGGGGGAGTGTTATAAAATAGAAGTCTATTTAGAGTGAATGTCTAAGAGTTTTAGCTTGAAGCTAAGTCATTCCTCTTCCTATAAATAGAGGGGTCTTACCCCATTGTAAATCACCCCAAGTATTAATAAGAATACTTCTCTCTCCCTATTCTCTCTATTTTGCTCTTGTTCTTGAGTTATTGTTCTTGTCTTTTATATTATTTCATAACATTACTCACTTTTAAAGCAATTTTGTGAACAAACAGAGCTTCAAATTTTGTTAAGCATTTTCAAAACAACGTGATTGCATCTTGACAGGGCAGTAATCAGTGTTGTGCTGTTGGATGAAGTAATTCAACTAATTAGATGCAACCTTTTTTCTCAAAGAATAAAATAGTATATATCATCCCTATTTCATCCTCCCAAAATGATCTCTTTTTTATTTTGTAAATAATTGAATAGGTAGAGGGTCAAATGGAAAAAGATAGAAGGATCGAGCGATAAATCAAATATCCACCCCTATAGTTCATTTTTATTTGTTCATTATTGACTTTGCATAAAATAACTTGAAATAAATAATTAATGCAACAAGCGAAACTCAAATATTTTTTTTCTTGATATACAAAAATGGACAAGTAAAATTAAAAATATTTGTACTTTTAGAGAGGGTAGCATATACATCAAGGATGCAAATGCAAAGGAGGTCTGTTTTTATCATTTTCATAACAAAAGGGCCTTTCCATAATTTGGATCCAAGTGAAATTATTGCTCAGCCTTCTTTCGTTTTCCTAAGCGAAACCGGAATGGGATCCAGTCCAGTAATGTATTGTCCAGTACTTTCCAATAGTGTGTGCTAAGAATTTAAAGGCTTGAATTCGATCGTTTATTCAACTATTTTTAAATTCTTTACGCATAAATAAAATTTATTTAATTAAAAATAAAAGAACAAGATATTATTTGGACCAAATAAATTCACCCCTTTCAAGTTTTAACTATTAAGTGGTGAAATCTTCCGTGCCATTGCTACCCCTCAGCTTTGCAAATACACTATTGGAAAGTACTGGAAAATACAATACTGGACCGGATCCCATCCCAGTGAACAAACGAAAAGCAAAGAAAAGTTTTTGATCCTACTTCTCCCCTCCATCTTCCTCAATGGTTCGCAAGCGATTTCATGATGTCAAAACAGGTAAAGGACCAATTATTTTGAGTTTATTTTGTTTGTTTTTCAAGTTTTTTTCCTCTCTTATGATTCGACTATCACTTCTACTATTTTGCGGCAACCCATTTCTAAAAGGTTCAAAATCAGACTACAAGAAGTATTTACCTTGTATATTTTTCTGTAAAACATGATATACCATCCAATTAAATGGAATTTTAGTTTTAACAAAATGGTGAGTTTACTCCAACTGTATGAGGCATGCCAGTTGTTCGACGAAATGTTTGAACCACATTTTCGTTTTGCAAATGACAAAAAGATGAGTAATTTTATACGTATATGCAAATGCCGCTGTTTTGGTAGGTGCTTTGGTGGCAAAATCATTCGATGCCCAGAAATATCTGAAGAGAGTTGGGCTAGGAAAAGAAGACTATCACTTCTGGAAGCAAGTGGGCAAGGCGTTGCTTTGTACTTACACTTTGTTCGGCGTAGCGTGGTTATGGAATGAGACTTCGCCACTTAGTTGGTGGACCCTGAAACCCAAGCCAAAGGAAGAAAAAGAACTAGCACACCTGTATGAACGCCGGAAATTTCCATATCCAGGTGATGAGAAGGCAATGGAGGAGTTTATTGCCAAAGGTGGGATGATTGGTACCACTATTGGTCCTAAGGGAGTTATTGAATCCGATAAAGATTCCTATAATTTTCAGAAAGCATTGCAGGATAAGAAATTTAATCAAGAAGCCTTCAAGTTGTGGATGAGGATGAAGAATGAAGTTATTTCGGAGCTCCAAGAGAAAGGGTTTGATGTAGAGTGAGTGAATATAGTTATTTCTTGCGAGGGGAGCCTTGGCGCAACTAATAAAGTTGTTGCCATGTGACCAGGAGTTCACGGGTTCGAGTCGTGGAAACAGCTTCTTGCAGAAATGCATGGTAAGGCTGCGTACAGTAAACCATTATAGTTTGGTCCTTCCTCGGACCCGTGCATAGCGAGGGGTTAGTGCACCGAGCTGCCCTTGCAATCAGATTATGTGTTATATGCATTGGTTAGAAGTGTGATTTTGTGTCAAACTTATCAGACAGCTTTGAAGTTCTTGTTATCATATTTTTCTGCTTCTTTTTCGCAAGTTTATTTTTCCTACACTGGTATTCTCATAGAATCATTGTTATGCTCTTATATAATACTCTGGATACGTAATAATGTCGTTGATGATGATGAATGAAGTTAGCCACTAAACCATGTAAATGGACACTAAGATTGTTCTTCTGATCAATGTCCATCCAATGTATGGGAAGAGACTAACAAAATGGCATCAGCACTGATCAGTGGTCACGACACCAAAAGTGTGGCATGTGTGGGAATTTTATTTGCTTTCCCTCTAATAATTTTGCTATTTTAGCTTCATGTTGTTTGACATAAGCGATCATTTTGATAACAGGTGTTGACAGAAAGATAGTATTTTGCTCACGGTCAACATAATGCAGTTGGTTGGGTGTTTGAAAAATAGAAAAAAAAAGGGAAAAGATAGAGGACAGCTTGGCTCATCAAAGTAGTGGATTAATCGATGGATGAAACTTTAAAAGCTGTTGAATAAGTTAACAACGTCCCCCCTATGGCTATTACCATGAATGGTTCATTTAGCTGAGGAATTCAGCTTGCAATTTTTAAAAGCTACAGGCGTATTTGCTGAAGACAATGCTTCAATGGAGAAGCAACTGCGCTCTGAAGCAGGTCTATAGCGGGTGGAGCATGCTGCAAAACCTATTGATGCTAGCTAGGCGAGGTGGCGATTGTATGCTGGCCCAATGGTGAGATATAATGCACATGAGCGCCGCTAGCACTAAGGGTGCAAATGGGCCGGGCCTGAACCGGGACCGGACCGGGACCGCGGTCCTGGCGGGCCGGGCCTGACGGTCCCGGTCCTACCGGTCCATTAAGCCCGTGACGGGCCGGTCTTCAGCTTCGAACCGTCAGGCCCGGGATTGCCTGGCGGGCCCAACGACTATTTTTAAATTTTTTTTTTTTGAAAAAACAATAACGGCTATTTTCAAAAATAACCGCTTGGAACTTTGTAAAATAGCCATTTGGCCCCAAAACTTTAATTTAACCCCAAATTTTATATAATTACACTTTTTCTCCTTTCTCAACTATAAATATTCCCTCATTCTTTCATTTTTATTCACAAATTCATCAATATCTCTCAAGCTCTCTTTCAAACTTTCTACTACAATTGCTTAATTTATTGTTGAAAATTCGTGAAAAATTGTGAAGTTGTTGAATTGAAGTTTTCAAGTGTTCAACGATTTTCAATTTTCAAGAAGTTGTTCGGCAATCCGGTAAACTCGTTTCAACTCTTACGTTTTAATAATATATTTTTGTGTTGTTTAGTTTGCATAATTCTAATTAGTATGGCATTTTCTTTGAAAAAAATATTCGGTAAAGGAAAAGGTAAAACCGGTGAAAGTAGTGGCCATAATACTACCCTTCCCCCTGCTCCCCGACCTACAAAAGATAAGCAAGTTGGAAGTAGTCGTCGACCTAGACGTCCTACTCTGCCTCCCGTAATGCTTGATAGTGATCACCCTTGTTTTCAATTTACCGATAGTGAATTTCTACATGATGTTGCAGTATGTGATAGATTAGATGATGAAATTATGAATGTTCTTTATCCTAATGAACCTATCCTAGAGGAAATGAGGATGATAACGATGATGATGAAACACAAGCACCAGATTTAGATGATACACATACTAGTCATGTTCATAACTCAAGTAATGCACCGGCACACCCACTTGTAGCAACTCCAACTTTTAGTAGACAACCTGCTAAACGTGCAGAAACATCATTAGTTCGGCATTTTTTTACTCAAGTAAGAGAACAAAATAAGGTTAAGTGTAAAACTTTTGAGAAATTACTTGTTCATAAATTTACTGGAGACCGTAGCGGCACAGGTAGTTTGGTTATGCACATAAAAATACACCCTAGAGATAGGACTAGATTTTTTCAAATGCAAGCGCAGCAAGAGGAGACAAGTTTAGATTCTCAAATTAACCCTAGTACAGGTTAAAAACTAGTTCAACCAGGAATTAATACTGTCATCGGAGGTATTTTATAATTCGATCCAAATAGAGATCGTGAAGAATTAACAAAAATAATTACTGTTATGTGCTTGCCTTATACTTTTGCTTCTAATCCTAATTGGGTTCATTATATTAGAAGAGTTTTTAATCCTACTTATAAAAGTTGGCCTCGCGCAACAGTTAAGGCCGATATTTATAAATTCAAGCATGAATATGAATAATATTTGCGCTATTTATTTACTCATATACCTAATCGTATTTCTATTACAACTGATATTGGTAGAAGTAATAATGATTGTGATTATCTGACTGTTACAAGTCATTTGATAGATGAAGACTGGACAATGCAAAAATGCATAATTGCATATAGAATAAATAATTCACGTCACACTGGTAGGTTTATAGCTAACACTGTTTCAGATATATGTAGATATTTTTGCTTTAGCAATAAAATAATGGCAATTTCTATGGATAATGCTTCTAGTAACACTAGTGCAATAGGCATGATAACACAAACCCTTAATCATGCATTTAGTAATGTTTTCCATGTTAGATGTATTTGTCATATTTATCATTTAATTGTTGGTGATGGTATGCGAATATTAAACATATAAATTGAAAAGGTGAGAATGACTCTTAATTAGCTATTTTATTCAAACCGTAGAACTAGACTTAGAGAGTATTTTAAAAAATGTGATGAATATGGCCTTAGAGAAAGAAAGGTTCCTAAACCTTGCCCGACTAGGTGGAATTGTATGTACGAAAGTTTAGTAGTTGCGTATGAATATAGAAACTCAACTAATGCTACGTTTAATTCTCGGGTAGGTGGTGAGGATGATGATGAAATGCTTATTACCCAAGATCGGACTAATGTTAAAATTCTTTTAGATTTTTTAGAACATTTTCAAGTTGCTACAAATGCATTTTCAGGGCAATATTATCCTACTATTTCAAAATGTTTAGTTTATATTGCCGCACTAGCTGATTTGTTTGTTGAATTTAGCGAGGGTGGAGATATTTATGAACTTGCTATGAATGAAATGAAACAAAAATTTTAAAAATATTTTTTCCCTATCCCTCATATTTTTGGTGTAGCTGAAATGTTAAATCCAACAATGAAATTAGGAGGTCCTCATTTTTGGTATTCTAATATTTATAAAGCTTTAGATCTCTCAGAAGAGGAAATTGCTACACTTGATGATGCAAAAGCATCAATTAAAATTAATGCTTAAACTGTTTATAATGCTTATAAACAGGCGTTAGAGCATGCTAGGCCAAATATTCCAACCCCTACTTCGTCTAGCTCACAATCGTTTAAAAGAGCTGCGTGCTTAACATCTCTTAAATCTTGGACAGAGTTCCGGGGTTCTCAAGGTGATAATTATGATGAAATTTCACATCTAAATGAGCTTCAAGTTTACTTGTCACATGGACTAGAAAAGGAGAATCTAGACGGCTCTTTCGATCTTTTGGAATGGTGGAAGTCAAGGAAAAAATATTTTCCCGTTCTTGCAAGGATGGCTTGGGATGTTTTATCAATTCAAGCTTCAATTGTTGCATCAGAGAGCGCTTTCAGTCAAGCAAGACTACAAATCGGTGATCATAGAGCGGCGATGATTGAGAGCTTGGAAAAATCGGTGCTTTTTAGAAATTGGATCCGCGCGGAAAGAAGAAACTTTGGCATTACAGAATCACAACCGGGGATAGATGAAGCATATGAAGAAATGATAGCAGAACTTTTGGAGGATTTGGCTTCACCCGAAGTGGTGATGAACAAGCTTCATTTCCACCACCACCAACACAACCTCCTCCCAACCTTGACGGATTTATGAGATTTGTTAGAGATACAATGTAGATTATGATGTAACTTGTACATTGGCACATCTTCTTTTAGTTTTTTTTCCCTTTTAATGGTGGTATTAGTACCTTGTTGTGCTCATTCCATTGGGGGAAGGAAGAATAAGAAAGATATGTCATTTTGGTCAATAAAAATTATAAGACATGTCCTTGAATATCTTTTTTCTCAACATTTCTTTGTCTTTACTTCGATATCAATCCTTGAATATATATAGAACATACAATATATACTACAATAAAATATATACGAGAATATATATACATAACGTACAACCTAAACTACAAGAAAATATATAAGTAATAACATATATACATAAGATACAATATATATAAGAGAATATATATACACTATACATAAGAGATATAACATATATACAATATATACTAATTACTACAACACAATATATACATAATATATATCAATATATACATAATATATAATATATACTAATTACTACAATGCAATATATACATAATATACAATATATACTAATTATTACAACACAATGTACAATGAAATATATATTATATATACTATACTAATAACTTAGTACACCATATAAAATATATTCTACACTATACTAATAACTACTATACAAGATATTGCCTTATAAAAACCCCGTCAGGCCCGGCCCGCCAAGCCCAGGATCACTGCGGGCTTCGGTCTCAACCACCAGGATCACCAGGCCCGGCACACGAAGCCCGGAACCGCGAAGCCCGGCCCGTCAGACCCGGGCCCGGGCCAGAAGACACCCTTAGCTAGCACTGCAGCTGAGCTGCTAGGAGAGTTGGTGTAAAGAGGAAGTTGGTTTCGGTAAATGGCCAGCTGGTAGTGCCCAATACAAAGTTAAAAGATATGTGGTTGAGATTAGAATGTAGTTATGTTCCAAATAAGTTGATTTGTTCTTAAAGTTGGAAGTAAAAGTTACTCTTTCTTTATTCAAAAGATTTTGTGACCAAACGAAGTTTGAAGTGCTGAAAGAATGTGCAAAAGTTTAAGTTTTATTCCAAACAACGCCTGTAATTTCGAAAGATTCTGTAGTGATTGACGCTAAATTTCTTAATTTGGTAAAAATGGCACAGCTAAGCCAATTTTAGTTTTCTTTGCAGAAAAATGTGAATAAGAATCAACAAAGTCGACTATTCGTCTTCACTTACTCAAAAGTGCTAAAAAGAGCTCCTGGGCGCAGACCCTTTCCCATGGGACTAAATGCATTCAGTTATCTTTCATTGATTGAAACACCCCGAAGAACAATTTAGGCACAAGTAAGAAATTTAGCAAAACTATATAGAAAAAAAAATTTAAACTAGGGAGAGAATTTGGTATGAGAGTTTTTTCACAACTCATAAACTCTTGAAAATATGTAGTAACACCCATATTTATAATACTGCAAAATAAATAAATTATTCCAATATAAAATTGGTAAACAAATCCTAATAAGACATGAATTAAATAAACTATCAACATCCTAAACAACTTAGAAACACTAATTAATCTTGGTTTAATTTCCAACAAATAAGCTTTTTTTTAATGTATTTGTTTTAAAACTCAGTAAAATCAATTAAAAAATGTATGTCACTTAATGTTTCAAAAAATTAATTATTTTCTGTTTTTTAGATGCGTATTATTATTATTATTATCATTATTGTTATTATAAACTAATCAATAATAAAATGAACAAAAATAATTATTCATTTTGAACTCATATATAATCAAAGTTTCTTTTTAAGACAATATTGTAAGACACAAAATACTTATAGGTAGATTTTGATGTACAATGCATGCGATTCATTGAATGTATTTGTACATATTGAGGAATGTGATATAAGTTCCTCAATTAATTTTGTCATATATTTTAAAAGATTAAACTCATTTCCTAAGCTAGATGGAGCACATGTTAATACTGACGTCTACACACTCGAGCATGATTCGAATATGTCTCTTACTTGATATTAGGATATTTTTATTGTTGTATTAGATAAAATAAGTAATATGGTGTAAAAACTATATTCTTCTATTTATAATTGTCTCATTACTAATTTAAAATTTAAGATATGTAATTTTCATGTATTTATAAACCAATTAATGTATTATTTGTGTGAGATCATAGTGGAATAACACTATCACGATTAGTTATACATAAGCACCGGAATGACAAAACTTTTGCCAAAACGTATTTTGGCGAAGATAAAAAAGTTCGACATCTGAAAATCCACGGTGTATATATAAATATATAGTGAGAGAAAGGGGTAAAAATGATTGATTCAACGAAATGTTTAGGGACTTCTCATTTGTGGGAAATAAAACTATCATGCTTACGGCGGGTGACCATCTTATAATTGAAGATAAGCACCGAAAGTAAGAGAAGTGAGGCGTTCGGGACCTATTTTAATTGAGGAACCAACCTAAAAAAAACTGACCAAAAGTAGCGTTCGTAATCAATCTCCTCAATTGTATATCGATCAAAAGGCAGGGTGACACAACTCCCAACCAAAGGAGTGGTTACGTCCAGTATGTCTCCCCTTATTCCCGACATGCTATGGTATCCCCGGAGTGGGTAGGAGAGGATCGAGTCCGTATCGGTTGCGAAACAATAACAGCACCACGCCAGTAGAAAGAGTGTTTCTACTAAGCTAAGTTACTGTTGGAAAATTCGGTATAAGCGATTTGCCGTTTCCGCCTTTCTAGGCTTCACAATAGCTCCCCCTTTTCTTTTCCAATTTCTAGCTTTTCATTTATGGTGGTATCTTCGCTAACTCGATTCAAAAGTGACTCACAGACAGAGAAAAAGATTGAATCTTTCTATCCGATAGTATATATGAACGACATTCTGTTCTAAAGCTACAACACTAAATATTTATTGTTGATATTAAATATCTTAATAGTAAAACTACTTTTATACTACTAAACAAGGAAGCCTTTGAGAGTCTACACAAATCACTTTTCAAACTCTTATGCAGTTTAACTAAACACAAATTTAATAAGTCATGCATTGTATATTTAATTTTTAATGGTGAACCAAATATTTTGATAAAAAATACCCTTTGCATTACGATCTATGCATGGCTAATCCTACATTATTAATCCAAAAAATTACAACTATAATATAACTTGGTTCTAAATCAAACGACCTCAGACATATTTTCTAATTAAAGAGAGTTACATGTCATGTTCTAAAGACTTATGTTGTCTCTAGGAGGAGGGACTTCAAATTATACATGGTTATATATTATATTTTTTAAAAAAGATAAGGAAAAATAACAAAAATAGTCCCTTTATTTTGAGGAATAGGTTCAAATTGACCCTTTAAATATATTGATGAGCACTTTTGGTTATTTAATTGTCAAAAGTGAACACTTTTGTTCTCTTTTCAACTATTTAAATGATATTAATCATGTTTAATGGAAAATAAGAAAAAAAAGATTTGACATGAGCTCACATTTGGAGGTGTAGTTTTTGCTGTTCCTTTTTATATATTTTTAGAATTGTTATTTTAATTATTTTTAGTGTTTACTGTAGTATTTTGGTAGTCCGCTTATAGAATTTGCAGAACTCTCATGTCGCTTCTCCTTAATTTTTTTTCTATTTCATAATTTCCGTTATATATAACATTCAAAGTTTGTTAAAATATTTGATGGAGACAAAAAATATTCAATGTTAACAAGCTTAGAGGACCAAAAAAGTTAAAGTGTATATTTAAAAGATTATTGTAAATATACTCTCAAACATAAGGGACCGTTTATGTCATTTTCTCGAAAAATGAGTAAATAAAAATTTGACAAGCGGGAAATGGTTTTGAGGGGACCGTATGGCATTATTTCAAACACAAATCCCCTCTCCATCTAAATTCGAACATCTTCATTTCTTCCCTAAACACCCAAAACCACTGTTCCCGCTTTGAATTTCATATATATTCCAGTTCATCACACGCTTGGTGGTGCAGGCATTCATCAATAAAAAGGTAAATTCTCCACTTGTACTCACTTGTTTCGGATTTGGATTCATTAGTTAGTAGAGAGGAGATATTGTTACTCTTGAACTTGTAAATTAGTTCTACCGTGAAATAGATAATTAACTTGTATATATTTATGCAGAAAAAACTCTATGTTTTGACTTACCCCTCAGCTATGATGTAATACGATCTGAATTTATAGCTATCTGTCTGCAATAATTGTGAGAATTTTAGGTTTTAGAACTTATTGGATCAATTAAAGATATATGTACATTTGGTGCCAGAAAATTTCATCTACCTTTTAAGATGGGTGTGGAGAGCTACCATGTTATAGAGCTTGTGGGCGAAGGCTCTTTTGGGAAGGTGTACAAAGGGAGGAGAAAATTTACTGGCCAGGTGCATTTCTTTTTTATTCTTAGGCAAGACTATTTGTTATTCTTCAGGATAAGGATTGTTAGTGCTTTTGCTAGTCATTCTTATTTTTGTTCTTACTTTAAATTTGATTACTCTCAGACGGTTGCCATGAAATTTATCCCGAAACATGGGAAAAGCGATAAGGACATTCACAACTTAAGGCAGGAAATTGAGGTATTCTCTGTGGTGCTACCATACTTTGGGCATTCGCTAGGTCTACAAAATGTGGTTAAAAAAAACATTTCCTTGGATTTTGCTGAAACAGGACGCTTATGCTTGCTCTTCGATCATAAGTTTTAATGTTTCATCTTGATTACTGTTTTTTTGAGGTTCTGCTCGCACTGTCTCTATTTTCTCTGAAGGAGGTTATTTCAATGGTGCAGATTCTAAGAAAGTTGAAGCATGAAAATATTATAGCAATGCTCGATTCTTTTGAAAGCCTGCAGGAGTTTTGTGTCGTTACAGAATTTGCTCAAGTAATTGGTCTCCTTTCTCTATTCTCTCTCTTCCAAATGTTAGGTCACAATGCCATATGCATTTCCTCCATGTCTACATGCATAAGTCATATTAAATTTCTATCCCGTAGTAGCAGGGCAGCATCGCTGACTAATGAAACCTGTCATATCCAGGGTGAGCTGTTTGAAATTCTCGAAGACGATAAATGCCTTCCTGAAGAACAAGTCCAAGCAATAGCAAAGCAGTTGGTAATCTACACAAAATTTTGATTTCTTTTATGTCTAAACATTACTATTCTTCTATCGACTACTTATATGTGGAGGAATTCCATCACTGTCCCATATTATATATTTTATTTATTCATTTAACAGTTTTTTTCTTTTCGTTTCAGGTAAGAGCACTGCATTATTTACACTCAAATCGTATAATACATCGTGACATGAAGCCGCAAAATATTCTCATTGGTGCTGGATCTATTGTCAAGGTTTGTTATAACTAATTTATTATATGAACCAATAGTTTCACGGAATTGTGTTACAATTAGATATTACAAAAACATAATTGACGCGTTTATTTCTCATGGATATTATTCTAGTTATGATCTCATACTTAGCCAATTCTGTAATAAAGTTTTGCCCATTCAAAATGTTGTGATTTCATGTTACGCGAGTCTCGGAAGTTCCTTTTTTTTAGGTTTATGATTGTGTATGAGTAATGTCTTTCTTAGCACACCTAGAAATTGGAAAACAGTGCCATAAGCACAAAACCCAAGCAAAAGAAAACCATACAGTTCTCTATTCATTCTTTATTCACCATCAGATCCTCTGTTAGTATATTTTGACATCATTAAGCTCAGCCGGAAGCAGTGGCAGAAAGGCAGTGTACCCTCTAATATGTTGAATGGAGGCTTGCATTTTGCGTATTAGAACAACTGCCCTACTGGCAATGTAATATGGGAGTGGGTGTTGAACCTAAACATATCCACAAGATGAGCGAATCATAAATGTGGGCTGTGCAGACCTAAAATCAGATGGGAAGAAGTTGTCTCGAAAGAGTCAGAATTTGTGAAAGCAACCTTAGTAAAAAATACAGCAAAATGGAAGAAAAGATCCACATAGGCTATACCAACAAGTTGGGATTAAGATTTAGTCATGTTGATACAATTACTTTAGGTTCTTGTCCACTTGGAGTTTTGGAGTATTCAAGAGATCTATATGCTACTAGAAAGTTTAAAGAGCTTCTATGTGGTGTAGAACTTGAATTATTGAATATTGCACAGAGACGCGTCTAATGGAGTGACGTGGATACTTAGAATTCGTATAGATTATTATTGCCGATCCAAACTAAAATGGGATTGAAGCATAGTTGTTGTTTAATTTGCTATCATCATACATTCAAGTGATCTTTATTGCCAGGGATCTAGTCTTATTTTAGTTCCTTGAGGTAACATAATTAACTTATTCATTGGTATGTTCTGTGGCTATATGACAACTAGCCTGCAATATCTGTTAAAGCATTATTACATAATAAGAACTTGCGAGGATACTGGAAATGCATTTGAGCTTGTTTTATCTTCATGTTTTTGTGGATAATTTGGCAGTGTATAACTTGGTACTTGTTGTACTGTGTGTTCAGCAGTAAAGAGATAACCCTATCTTCTTATGTCTCCCTCTTTTTATTTTTTATTTAACAGCTATGTGACTTCGGTTTTGCACGAGCCATGTCCACAAACACAGTAGTTTTGCGATCCATAAAAGGTGACTTTTGCCTCACTTAGTAGGATTGCTTCAGTTTCCGGTTATAAATGGACATCAAGTGGTTGATAAAAGCTACATTCTCAAAAAAGTGGCTGATACAAGCTACTGTTGGTCCATTTCTTACCTGATCTCTGTTTTCTTTCCATTTTCTTAGGTACACCATTGTATATGGCTCCAGAATTGGTACGAGAACAACCATACAACCACACTGCTGATTTGTGGTCTCTTGGTGTTATCTTGTACGTGACATCTACTTAATTTAGGAACTCTTTCGGTGTTTTGAGTAACTTTAAGATTCTTTGTGATTGTTGGAAATGAATTGTCTTCTAGCTGGAGGGAAGCTTGACTCCTGTTACATGAAATGAGCTCCTCTTATGCTAAGAAAAAAAAGAACAAACTTTTCAGTTTGGCAGCATTAAGAATCTGAAGTTTCTAAAATAGGAACAAACCTCTGAATAGGAACATGCTCATACATTGACAAGGAAAACAGTTGCAGACTAGTCCAATTATACCCTTTATTGGCTTCTTTCCTTCTTCTGCATATTTTTATTTCTCCTTATGAATTTTGATCAGCTGATTTTATGCAGATATGAGCTATTTGTTGGTCAACCTCCATTTTATACTAATTCAGTTTATGCTCTTGTTCGCCACATCATCAAGGTAACCAAGGTTATGCTTGAATAGATTTTGGATCTAGAGCAGTGATTGATTAGATCACTAAATTATAATCAAACTCGTACTCAGGACCCAGTTAAGTATCCAGACAATATGAGCTCAAGCTTCAAGAGTTTTCTGAAGGGCCTGCTTAACAAGGTTTCCATCTATAAATATAAAAGCCCTTGCACTACTATATTTTTAGCTTCCTACTTTTGATCTAGTGATCAATCCTGTGAATCAGGTACCACAGAATAGACTGACCTGGCCTGCACTTCTTGAGCATCCATTTGTTCAAGAAACATTGGAGGATGTGGAAGCCAGGGTAACTATAGATTTTGAAGAGCAAGCTAATAATATCTAATCTTCCCTTTTGGTCTTTCATTAATGGAACAATTTATCAAAATAACAGGAGATTCATGCTGCAGCAGCTGCTGCAAAGGGATGTGATGCTACTTGGAGGGGAAAGGGAGATATTCAATCAACTCAGTTGAATGTTGCAAGTCCCGAAAGTAAGTCCATCCATTAACATATTGCGCATGCACTTCTAATTTTGCCCAATTCATCTATCTTAAACAATACCACTGCAGGTAAAAGTCATATTCAAGCTGTCAATGGAAATGGAAACATTGGGAACCTTCAGACTGACGTTCATTTGAAAAGTCCAGACAACGTCACAGTCAGTGCTTCACCAGAGGAGTTCCCAGGTTTCTCACAGCCTGATGATATTGTACAGTCAGGTAAGTTGTGTTCTGCTAGGTAGAATAGACATATTTTTCTTCTTACGTGATCATGCTACAAAATCGTCGGCTTTATATGAGCTTACATACAATACAGCTGATACAATTGTTTTCAACATAGGAATAAAGGAAGAGCTTCATTCTTGTATTACCTCTTTGCCGATTGTAATCTAGGATATATAACCTCTGTGTGTGTGTGTGTGTGTATATATTATTTAAAAAAAATTAGTATTAGTTCCTGAACGTTGAAAAGGTCAGTTTCACTTAGAAAAAGTCCAATCATGACACTTTAGGATGGAAGGAGTAAACTAAACTCTTGTCACGACTTTCATTTAATTTTCTTTTTTAAATTAAATCAGTAGTGGCTCCACAATTACTCTCTTTTGTTTCTGATCATGTAATAATTTTCTTCTTCTGCACTCCTACGGGATAAAAAGCCACCAGGATTTGCCTTGAGGTACATTAGCACCTATCGGTTAGAGTTTCGTGTGTACGTAGGGCAGACAGAAAGTTCAACTTTTTGAAGACCTTTCAGTAGGAGCTGCATACATGTAATATAATATTTACAACAGTATTCTTTATCTGAGTTTTATATGGATAAGTAATAGCTCTTTCTTCATCTGTCAGTTTCTTCAGCTCATCTTTCTTAGCTTCTTAAGCCATTTGAATTTCACTCATTAGATAGTTCTTGATCATGCTTTTAACTGCTTAGTTACTTATGATATCTCATTCATATGTTTCTGTTAGTAATTCTTGTGAATCTTTCGGGAGGGGAGGATCAAGAAATCTTTACCAATTCTCCTATATCACATCCCGTATTTTATTATGTATAGCCCCGTGTGAGATTTCCATGATTTGTGATGTGTACGATATCCATGATATATGCCATCTTCTCAGGTTGTCAGGTTTTGGACAGACTGGAAAGCAACTCCCGAACAGTCAAGGGTGCAAAACTTATTGGGCAAGATAATGATGCATTATCAGCTATTTTGGTTCCGTTAAGAAACTTGCGTGATGAGTCAAAAGTTCCTGGCAGGTAAGAACTCTGTATAAGAGGTGTGCAGCATCTTATTTCATGATTAGACATGATATTGTATATTTTACATGATATTTGTAAAACATATTTGTTCAACGAGCAGCTAATCCAAATGACCAGTTTTTGTTAGCCTAGATAAATCATTCGCCTTGTTTTTTGCCTCCAATTGAGAAAGGATTTTCCATATTGAGGGATTCCATCACCCTCTGCTGCATTGATGCTACTAGAATGAATTCCATCTGCATGTCTGTAAATACTTAAAGGAGAAAGATATAATTTACTTTCTCAGAGGTTTTGATGTTATGTGTCACATGTATTAGAAGATCAGTTCAGAGAATTTTCGCTGCTTGCTGTTGTTTGACTTTGGTATCATTTATCAAGCCAAAGTTGGTAACATTTGATGGTTACAAGAACTGAAATCTGGTTGAAGTAAGTAGACACACAATTGCTACTTTTGAGTTTTGATATTACTAACCTTCTTGTTTCTCGCACAGGGATCATGATTTTATCAAATTAAAGCAATCACTTAGAATCCTTTCAAACTTAGTTGCAGCAGCTGCCATCAACTCAAATGGGACTCTTGATCAAGTGATATGTGTCCTTCTTGGTTTCACTTCTGCTGTACTTAAAATCAGGTCTTCCAATGGAACTGAATTGCTGATGAAGGTAATTTCATGAGAAAGATCTTTACTTACCAGGCCAAAGTAAAAGAGGAAGAGATTTTGCTCTGATATGGGTTTCTCTTCTTGTGGACTATAATTGCACATCTTTTCGTTGGACTTCAATGAGATAGCTAAAATCTCAAACTTTGTGCTTAATTTTTGTCCAAACTTAAGTGTTAAAATATGTAAAGAGAGCTACGTTTCACTAGGATTAATATGAATTTTGAAGTACCCGTGTATCCTTCAAAACAAATTTTCAACAGTATTGCTGGTGCTGTTTTGCTTCCTTAAAAACTAATGATTAACGTGGTCTGACTGTAATGCAGAGTTTTTCCGTCACCAGAAAACTGTTAGAAATCTGTGGAGGTGCTATTGGAGGCTCAAGTCTAGGGCATTGGAGAACACTTCATGAATTGTACTCACAGGTTTTGTTTTGTAACTTGGAAACTGTGCACTGATGTCACCGTTTTATTCTTGCTTTCTTTTAACTGTTATATACTAATGTACAGGTGATAAATAACCTGGATGATGCTTCTGGTCGAGTTTTGTCTGAGTCAACTGGTTGCATTGCAGCTATGTTGTTTCGAGTGGCTCAGGCTCTTAAAGTATCATCTTCTCCGCCAACCCTTGTAGGAACTCTCAAAGAACTGTTAGACCATGCTACCAGCTCTGGCATAGCGGACCTTTTGATTTTTTGCTTAGCTACATCAGGGTCTAACCTCATATCAGGTTCCTCAAATTTACTGCGAGCTGCTGCTGAAGCCTGCAGGGCTCTTTGGTTGCTGGTGGATGCATTTGAACTACTTTCTCTAAGAGATAATAGATATCATTTTCCAATTAGCTGTTTGCGGAGTCCATCTTTACATCGACTTGACATCAAGGACCATGAACGAGGTCCATTACTTGGAAGGGATTCAACAAAAATTATTGATTCCATGACAAAGGCATTTCTAAGGTCCAAAGCCATACAAGTTGCTGTTTATTATTGTCTGCATCAGCGTCTTGAACCTTCTATCTGTGCTGGAGTACAGGTATCTATCTTTTTGTTGTCACTTACTATGTTTTACTGGAACTTGCTTAATGAGTTTGGAGCTGTTGGATTTTTGTGGATAGGTACCATATGAATCACAGTAACTTGGATCTTTTTTTTTTCTCTACTCTGTGTGTGTGTGTGTGTGTCTGTATTGTATTTACAAATCCACCAATGTCCATTTCTCAGCTAACTTTTACCATCTCCAGGCTAATAATTCATAGCAAAATGTTCTGGAACAATTATTAACTGACAATTGACATTTGTTGAAAGGTCCTGTGCTATTATCATTATACCTTGGAGCCATTGACCAATAGATCTATTTGGTGGTCCTGTTCGTGCATAGTTGGTTGCTTAAGTACTTCTATTCCCGCTCAAGCTAATGTAGTAAAGCAAGATTGCTCTCTAAATTTTTCCTAAACATGACATCTAATGATGTAACGGGAACGGGAAGAATTAAGGGTGTCAGCTCAAAGTAGCAGGACAAGGTCCATAGGGCTTGAAGGGAATAACAAGAAGTGAAGCACGTGCTTCTTTGAAGTGAAGCTCACAAGTCATGACATTAAAGTAACAAACAAATGACTCTACTAATATTATGGTCAAATTGCAACTAAAATGACTGATGTCAGTATCCAATAATAATAAAATATTAATCCAACTCCTCAAAGTTGATCTTCAAAGAACTGACCATGTTCAGGTTTGCTTTGTGCATCATTGTTTGAAGCAGACATCTCTATGAAGTGATGCCCCCTTGCTTCGCTTCGCTTCTTTAAGCAACGAAGCAATGTCTTTCAATAACACTGGCACACTCTTTAAACAAACGGCTAATTGGCTTATTACATCTCATCAAAATATATTTTGTTTTCTGTTTTTCACACGCATCCTGAAAGAAGGTTAGGTGCATGAGACGTTGAATAAAGTAGCTATATTTTGTGCCTTTATCCTGTCTTGTCCTGTCACATGTCAAAATTATTAACTTATTCTTCTTTTCAGCTTGTTCTGAGGTGTTGCTTGCATAGTGGAGTTGTTGCCAATATCCTCTGTGGTCTGCCTAGTTCTCTTCCCGTTACTACTGTGGTGAGTGGAGGAGGCGATGGTACTATTGTTTCAGAGATTTTCTCTGTACTGTCATCAACTAAGAAAGCACGTGGTGGAGAAGCAAACACCTTGGTTCTGCACTTAAGCCTTCTTCTTGCCACCATTGCACAATGTCTAAAATCATCAGGAAGGAATTCTGCCTTGTTCATTCTCACCACATCTTCAAGAAAGCAGCTCACTCGGCTCTCTGACCTTGCACATTATTTCTCTGCTGATGTACAGTCATTATGCCAACCTCATTCTGCATCTGCAATGCTAGCTCTAGCATCCATTTTGTCTCTTGAAACTGGCTGCACTGTTGAAACTGCCATTCTTGACATAGCTGTGCCTATGATCCCTAGGACTGCCAAGCTATGTGAATACCTTAGGAATCCCGCTAATGAACAAGATGGAACAAGTATGTTTAGTGGAATGCTTTCACATTGGCATGGCCTAAGAGATGGATGTATTGGGTTATTGGACGTACGACTGAAGAAGGAAGGACCATTGGCTGTGCAACACTCCTGTGCTAGTGGTATTCCACAGCTGCTTATTGATTTGTTGACAAACAACATTACAGAAGTCTCTTCTGAAGAATCCAATTTTTCGAAAGACCAAATTGAGCTATCACCAACTGGAGTTGCATGGAGCATTTCATTACTATGCCAATGCCTTACTGGGGGAGTGTCAACTTTTCGTCATATATTGCTTAAGATGGAACATGTCAAGGTCATATCTGATTTGATATTGGACATACATCTTAAGCTAGTCAAATCTTGGAGCGGACCCGGTGGCGGGGTGGATGGGGTTAGGGATACAATAAATGCGGTTATAGATCTTTTGGCATTTCCGTTTGTGGCTGTACAGAATGGTCTGGGTTTGCCATCTGCTACTGCTTCAGTGAATAGTGGATTTCTCCTTAATGTTGGTTCACCTGGTGGAAGAGTTTGTCCTGAAGACAGAGACATGGTGAAAGCAATTGAATCACATTTGGGAAAGTATACTCAAATCCTATTGGAGGTTGGACTTTGTATCTTCCCTTCAAACTCTTATAATCTTACTTGAAATATTGTGTACTTGAAGGATAAGGTTTCTGAGTGTGGTTTGCAGTTTATCGGCCAAATTTCTTAAAAGGATATTCGTGGAAATCTATGCATGAAGTATCACAAGTACAAAGCAAACTGCAAGTTGGTCATTCTGCAAATTAAGAGTCGTTATGTGTGTCATCAGTATATGATTCTCCATATAGTTTTAAGCTTTCAATAAGCTAGTTTGTCTAATGAGACATGAATTTCTCAGTATCGTTCTACTGCATAGATGGCACACATGGTCCTCTGTACCTCACCTTTTGTCCTTTCTATTGGAAATTAATAACATAACTCATCCTTGTATGACATGGGTGGCAAGTAACTTTGGATTGGTTAACCCATGATAGATATGCTTTATGCTTGCAGGTAGGAGTTCCAGGCATTATTCTTCGCTGTTTGGAACATATGGAATCCAAAGATAAAGCCAGGCCTGTTGCATTTCTTGCCAAAATGACGGCTTACCGACCTCTTGCTGTTCAACTATTGGGTAAAGGTTTGCTGGATCCAAGGAGAATGAAGTCTCTACTGGATGGTTCATGCCCCGGAGAAGTAGTTCTAGATGTTCTCATGATTGTTTCAGATTTAGCTCGCATGGATAAGGTCAATTCTTTACTGGGCATACACTCTTAGTTGATCGATGGTGAACTTTCGTGACTTTTAATTCTTCATTGGTTAATAGAAGTCAAAGAATGGTGTACAGGAATGCTAAAGATTGACTTTGTTTATAATGTCATTGGCTGTGTTTTCTTTTTTCTCGCTCTATGTTTTACATGTTACTGCCTGTTTAATTTCTTGTCTGATGTATCTTTGATTATTATTTAAACATTCCTTGATACCTCTTCTCCCATACCCCACTTTGTGGGACATTACTGGGTAGTTGTTGTTGTTGATAACTCTTATACTATTCTGAAGTTTCTTTTGGCAATATGTGGAAATTAAGAATGATTGACCTTTAAAGTTGGATTTGTATGCTTAAAAATTAAGAATGATACTAAGGTTTGTTTATTTTTGTGTGTTTAAAAATTATGTTGAACGTAATATTATAGTCTAGTTAAAAAATTTACTCTTAAACCTTGTAGATAGTGTGAACTACTTATTTGATGCAGATTGTGGATGGACTCATTTAGTGGTTGCTCTGATGGTAAGCAACCCACTTCCAACCGAGAGGTTGTGAGTTCGAGTCTCCCAAGAGCAAGGTGGGAAGTTCTTGGAGGGAAGGATGCCGGGGGTCTATTTGGAAACAGCCTCTCTACCCCAGGATAGGGGTAAGGTCTGCGTACACACTACCCTCCCCAGATCCCACTAAGTGGGATTATACTGGGTTGTTGTTGTTGTTGTTGTTGTATCATTGAAGAGACCGATTGTATCATAAGTTTTCATAACTATGCTGATGTTGATTCTAACTGTACATATGCATCCAGGCCTTCTATGAATACATTGATGGGGCAGATATCTTGGAGTATCTTAAGGAGTTCCTAACCGATAAAGATCCTAATGTGCGTGCCAAAACATGCAGTGCTATAGGAAATATGTGTCGTCACAGCTCCTATTTCTATGCTTCGCTGGTAACGCCCTCCTGTATAACCTCTGGTTTCATCTATATCGAGTTTAAACCAAAATGATCTTTCATTTATAATTTCAGCATTACTTTCTATTGAGGTTTTACAGTTCTAGAATTTACTGCATATACTAATTCTCTCTCTTCCAACTATCTATTGTTTTTTGCTGATTTTGTAGGCAAAACGTGGCATCATTAGTCTTCTCATTGATCGCTGTGCTGATTCTGACAAAAGAACGCGGAAGTTTGCTTGCTTTGCTGTAACACTTTTGTTTGCTTTTGCTTGCTTTGCTGTAACACTTTTGTTTGCTTTTGCTTGCTTTGCTCTAACAGTTTTGTTTGCTTCCTAGCTGTCTGATAAATCCAAATTATCTTTTTAATTTTTATCAAACTATTGTTATAAATGTTAGCTGATTAAGATCTTCTCCACATTTCTAGATTGGCAATGCTGCCTATCATAATGAGCTGTTGTATGATGAGCTCCGGAGATCCATTCCTCAGCTCTCATATCTGCTGCTTTCAGCTGAGGAAGACAAAACCAAGGCCAATGCTGCTGGGGCACTCAGTAATCTAGTCCGCAACTCCAACAAGCTTTGCGGAGATATTGTTTCTAAAGGAGCCATGCAGGTTTTTCATGCCCCTATCATGTTTTACCTTTGTCATTGCTTATTTGCATAGCAAATCTAAACCTACTGATTCTTTTCATCTGCAAAGATATTGTTTCTAAACCAGAATATTTTCATAGTCATATTACTTTATACTAGTTTTGAGTGCCTGATGCAAATGCCTTATGCCTTAACTGCCTGTTCTATCCTAATAGAGAATGCTGAATTTGTTCAGCAAACTCCCTTTACCAAAATTGATGGTTCTTTTTCTCCAGGCATTACTTAAGCTGGTGACAGACTGTTCAGTCGTAGCTCTGAGCCCCAGTAGAAAAGATACAATAAATGAGTCACCTTTAAAGATAGCACTATTTTCTCTGGCGAAGATGTGTGCTCATCCACCTTGCAGACAATTCCTCCGATCATCCGAGCTATTTCCAGTAGTTAGGCAGCTTCAGCAGTCACCAGATTCAACGTTAGCTAATTATGCTGCTGTAATCGTTAAGAAAGTTGCAGAAGTATAATTTATCATTGATTTGCTTGAAATCTGCCAGCCACTGAATTGAAGCTCATCTCGCATGTGCCACTATGAAAAGGTTGATGCAAGCTCAGCCGGTTTATCATGCAATTGCGCTTGTACAATTGAAGCAAACATGAGGTCATCAATGACTTGGTTGCTGGTAAATATATGTATCTAGCAACTTATTAAATTTCTGTATTCGGTTCAAATATGGAAACATCCTTAGAATCAAGTAAACTTTTGGGCAGTTTTCCATTGCCTCTCACAGTTATGTCTCTGCAGTAGGATATAATGCTGTTAGTCCTTACTTGAAGAAAATAATATGTATCGGTCCACTTTTGTGAAGCTCTGCGAATATCCTTTCTTTTGATTGTTCCGGGCTAAAGCTCATTCTTTATAACAACTGGCATGAGTGACCTTTATTCCCATTTTCAACAACAACTACCTCGTATAGTCCCACAAAGTGGGGTCTGGGGAGGGTAATATGTAGACGAGCCTTACCCCTACCCGAAAGGGTAGAAAGGCTGTTTCCAATCGACCCTCGGCTTAGTGAAGGAAATGAAAAACAAAAACAAAAACAAAAACAAAAGAGCATTATTAACTCCAGTAGAAATAGCGTAAATAATTATCTAAACATAAGAACCATAAATAAAATAGCATGCAATAATATCATATAATAACTATCATAAATAACTACCATAAGGGAGACACACTCCAAAACACAAATCATCTATGGATAGCCCTGCCAAGCCTCACCCAACCCCGGGTGAGGAGTACAAAAAACTCTAGGAGCCCCTATCCTACAACCCTTATACTAGACCTCCAGACTTTCCTATCTAGGGTCATGTCCTCGGAAACCCCCATTCTAGCCATGTCATGCCTAATAACCTCTCCCCAATACCTTTTAGGCCTCCCTCTGCCTCGACGAACGCCGACAATCGCCAGCCGCTCACAACTCCTCATCGGGGCATCAGGACTTCTCCTCCGCACATGCCCGAACCACCTCAGTCTCGCTTCTCGCATCTTCTCATCCACCGGAGCCACCCCCACCTTCTCTCGAATAACTTCATTCTTAATCTTATCTAACCTGGTGAGCCTGCACATCCACCTGAGTATCCTCATCTCTGCAACCTTCATTCTCTGAACATGAGAGTTCTTCACTGGCCAGCACTCTGCCCCATACAACATTGCAGGTCTAACCACATCTCTATAAAATTTCCCCTTGAGTTTCTGTGGAACATTCTTGTCACACAGGACTCCTGATGAAAGCCTCCACTTTGACCACCCCGCTCCTATACGATGAGTGACGTCCCCGTCAATCTCTCCGTCCCCCTGAATCACCGACCCAAGATATTTGACACTTGTCCCTCTTGGCGATGACCTGAGATCCAATTATCACGTCCCTGCCTACTCCGCTCGGCTCTGCGCTAAACTTGCACTCCAGGTATTCAGTCTTAGATCTGCTTATTTTGAAACCCTTAGACTTGAGAGTCTGTCTCCATACCTCTAACCTCTCAATAACACCGACCCTCGTCTCGTCTATCAGGACTATGTCATCAGCAAATAGCATACACACAGGCACATCCCCTTGAATATGTCGAGTTAGAGCATCCATCACCAAGGCAAACAAGAGAGGGCTAAGCGCCGATCCTTGATGGAGCCCCATAACCACTGGAAAATGGTCTGAGTCGCCACCCACCATCCTAACCCTAGTCTTAGCTCCATCGTACATGTCCTTGATTACTCTGATGTAGGCTTCCGGCACGCTCTTCGCCTCCAAGCACCTCCATAGCACCTCTCTTGGGACCTTGTCATATGCCTTCTCCAAGTCGATAAGCACCATGTGCAAGTCCTCCTTCTTATCCCTGAATTGCTCCACTAGCCGCCTGACAATGTGGATAGCTTCTGCAGTGGAGCGACCCGGCATGAAACCGAACTGGTTCACAGATATAGATGTCATATCCCTCACCCTCGCCTCGATCACCCGTTCCAAGACCTTCATGGTGTGACTTATTAATTTGATACCCCTATAGTTGTTGCAGCACTGGATGTCCCCTTTGTTCTTGTACAAGGGGACCACAGTACTCCACCTCCACTCCTACGGCATCCTTTTTGGTCCTTAAGATCGCATTGAAAAACCTGGAGAGCCACTCCACTCCTGACCTACCCATGCACTTCTAGAACTCCACCGGGATCTCGTCAGGCCCGGTCACTCGACCCCTACTCATCCTACGCAAAGCCCCCATGACCTCCTCAGCCCTAATGCGCCTGCAGTACCCAAGGTCTCTATGTTGCTCTGAATGCCCCAACTCCCCTAGCTCTATGTTACGATCCCCCTCTTCGTTAAGTAAGTCTCGAAAGTACGCCTGCCACCTCTGCTTGACTTGAGAATCCCCCATCAGAACTCTACCATCCTCCCCCTTGATGCACCTAACTTGATCAAGATCACGCGCCTTCCTTTCCCTTGCTTTAGCTAACCGGAATAACTTCCTGTCCCCGCCTCTCTCCCCTAGTTCCTTGTACATGCGTCCAAACGCCGCGTTTTTAGCTTCCGTAACCGCCAGCTTTGCTTCTTTCCTCACCACCTTGTGAATCTCCCTGTTCGCTCTCCATTCTTCCTCGCTTGTGCTCCCTGCCAACTTCGCAAACGCCGCCTTCTTCACCTCCACCTTTCCTCCGACTACATCGTTCCACCACCAGTCACCCTGATGTCTGCCTGAATAGCCCTTGGCTACCCTGAGCACGTCCCGTGCTACCTCCCTAACCAAGTTCGCCGTCTCTGACCACATAGCGTCCGCTTCCCCAGAACTTCGCCAAGCTCCGCCCTCAGCTAACCTCCTCTCCAACTCCTGTGCTTTCTCCTTAGTCAAAACACCCCATCTAATCCGCGGTTGTCCCCGAGCACCCCTCCTCTCCCTCTTCACCCAGAGACTGACATCCATCACTAGGAGTCTATGGAGTGTCGAAAGGGACTCTCCCGGAATAACCTTGCAGTTCTTGCACATACCCCTATCGCTCTTTCTGAGGAGGAGGTAATCAATCTGAGTCCTCGCCGCCGAACTCTTGAAGGTGACCAAATGCTCCTCCCTCTTCTGAAATGTCAAGTTCGCAATCAGAAGCTCGGAAGCCCTGGCGAAATCAAGCAGTGACGTGCCTCCTCCGTTCCTAACCCCAAAGCCGAAGCCACCATGCACCTCACCATAACCACCAGCATCAGCCCGAATATGACCATTAAAGTCTCCTCTAATAACTAGCTTCTCAGATTGGGGAATACTACTCACCAGATCATCCAAGTCCTCCAAAAAGCGCCTCTTAGCCTCCTCGTCTAAGCCCGCTTGCGGCGCGTAAGCGCTGATGATGTTGAGGACGCAACCCCCAATAACCAACTTAATAGACATTAACCTATCATTCACTCGCCTAACCTCGACCACGGACTCCCTTAGATCCCTATCTACCAAGATGCCCACTCCATTCTTACCTGTCACGACCCCAGAATACCATAGCTTAAACCCGTCTACATTCCTCGCCCTCGTCCCTTTCCACCTAGTTTCCTGGACACATGCTATGTTAACCCTCATTTTCTGAAGAACCTTTGCCAACTCAATGGACTTACCCGTCAGAGTGCCTATGTTCCACGACCCAATCCTTAATCTATGAGCGTCTGCTACCCTCTTCCCTCCCTTACCTCGCGCCCTACCCGCAGGACCACTCCCCGCCCCCCTATTCACCCCCGCCACCGCCCCCACCCCCCGAGGACATGACCTTACACTATCATCCCCCGCCGCGGCCATTATCCCTCCAACCGACTATGGAGAATAGTGACGCACACACGCACTACAGCGGAATACGCAAAAAGATGCAAACTAGATAGCAACAGAGTAAACCTCACACGGAATGCTAGCTAAAATACGTAAAGAAGTGAACAAAGTAAACAAGAGAGCGGGAGGTACCAACTCCCGGTGGAAAAACCTGAAAGTAGGCTTTGATGCGCCCAAGGTGAACTGCTACCGACTCTTGCACGTCCCGGCCGGTGTTGTTTAGCTCTTCACTCCCAAATACCGCGAACTGGCCTCGCTGCCGCCGCGCCCAAGGTGAACTGCTCCGTTCTTTATTCCCATTTTCCTTTTGTTATTTTTTCATTTAATGCTGTTAAGCGCGATACCTAAATTCAGGAATTCTGCCAATATAACCCCTCGTTCATCCCCTCTCCAGGCCATTTAATATATAAGTATTGTCTTGGTTGAAAACATGACATGTCCAATACAGGAGAAGCTGAATGAAGTTGAAAGTGAGTTGCTTCACTGCCTTAATACAAAACAATAACTCATCGGCAACAATTTTTCTTCATATCAGTCTTTGCAATTCAAACATGATCTACACCATCTTGTTGACTGAATGATACAAGAACTTGCACGACCTCATGTGTAAAATCTGTGATTCATTGTCTAGAACTTAAAAACTCTTATGCTAAGGTAGGTTGTGCATGCAAGCAAATAGCTGTATTGTCCATTTCTTCTAGACCCCTCCTAAAATAGATTTCACTTTTTCTTAAAATATTAAAATTGTTATGAAATATTATACTTTGTAGTGGATGTCTATAACTCCTAAAGAAGTTACTCCCACTACTCTTCTTCATTATGTAGATAATCCCAACTACTTCTCACCATTATTATTGTAACTCCCATACCTTCATAATTTACCCATGATCTTCCTCCATGATCTCAAATACTTAATGACATACTTATGAAATTCTTTTGGTATACCTATATGTTGTACTATAAATAGAGGATGAAAACTCATTTTGTAATACACTTGGATACATGGAAGAAATATATTCCCTTCTCTCTTTCTCTCTACTTTGTTGTCTATCTTTTTGTTTATTACTTTGAGCTAAGTTTTGTAACACGTTATCAGCACGAAGCTCTACTATCTCAAGAATCTCTTTGAGAAAATTAAGGTATTTTTTCTCCTCCTAATTTTTGTTTTAAAATTAATATTAAAACAATTTAATCAATGATCAAATATCGATATGTACCTTAAGAGTTTTATCAACTTGACAAATAATCTGTATTATGGTTTTAAAATATATAACTTTAGATTACACATACTATCTATATGCTTTAGTGTGATTATTTCATAAGTCAATGTTCTGTGCTAGCTAGAATTTATTCGTTTATCAAAATATTAGACTTTGTTAAATGTTAGGCAAAAACAGTACATATAGGAAAATATTGTACACAATGAGTAACTAGTGTCGTAATGTTATCTATGTATACTACAGTGATTTTGCGTTCTTCAAAGACATTGTACTATAATACTACAAATTGTTTCCTTACTATATTGCTTACAATTATAAGTATTGTGCTTGTGTATATTCAAAAGTTTTTGTACCCATGACATTTATTTGTGTAGTCTACGTTGGCACATTTATTTTTCACATGGAATTGTTGCACTGTCTAAGCTGTAACTAAAATCATATTTGTCTTAAAACTTTGCAAAATTGTATGCAATATTGTAAAATTTCTTATTAACACATTTAGACATATACATGTATAGAACTATATTTGGTGTCAATTAACAATACATGAACACGTTTTGAACTTTGAATGTATTGCAAGTTGTCACTGCGAATCAGTACTTAAGGCATGACTATGCATATTATTTTATATTATTTGCTTAATTGATTCATGTACCACACATACGATATTCAAAGAGAAGAAATATTTCTCTCATTTAAGTATGTGTAAGGCAGATGTTACTACAATTTCTGGTAGTAGTAAATTGATTGAAGGCTCCGGAAGAGCAACTATAACTCTGCCTAAAGGAACAATATTTATCATAGAGAATGCAATGTTCTCCTCCAAGTCTAAGAGGAACTTGTTGAGTTTTTAAGATATCATTCAAAATGGATATCATATTGAGACAATAGATGAGAATAATCTTGTATATCTCATCATTACAAAGAATGTCTCTGGCCAAAAGAGGGTTATTGAGAAGTTCCCATCTTTATCTTGTGGCCTGTATTGGACAAGAATTAGTGCAATTGAGGCACATTCTACCGTAAACCAAAAGGTTACTGATTCCAATACTTTCGTACTTTGGCATGATCGAATGGGACATCCTGGATCAATTATGATGAGATGGATTATAGAAAACTCAAATGGACATCCATTAAAGAATTTAAAGATTCTTTTAAATAATAAATTTTCTTGCACTTCTTGTTATCAAGGCAAGTTAATTATTAGACCATCACCAACAAAGGTTGGAATTGAGTCACCTGCGTTTTTGAAACGTATACAAGGAGACATTTGTGGACCTATTCACCCACCTAGTGGTCGTTTAGATATTTTATGGTCTTAGTAGACGCATCTTCAAGATGGTCTCATGTGTGCATATTGTCATCTCGCAACCTTGCGTTTGCAAAATTAATGACACAAATAATTCGATTACGGGCACAATTTTTCGATAATTTAATTAAGTCTATTAGACTAGATAATGCTGCTGAGTTTTCATCCCAAGCATTTAATGATTATTGCTTATCAATTGAGATAAAAGTGGAACATCCTGTAGCTCATGTTCACACTCAAAATGGTCTTGGAGAGTCTTTAATTAAACGTCTGCAATTGATAGCAAGACCGTTACTCATGAAAACGAGGCTGCCCACTTCGGTTTGGGGTCACCCCATTTTGCATGCAACAATGCTAGTTCGTCTCAGACTGATAAATTATCACAAATATTCCCATTTGTAATTAGTTTTGGGTTATGAACCTATTATATCTCATTTAAGAATTTTTGGATGTGCAGTATATGTGCCTGTAGCACCGCCATATCGCACCAAAATGGGTCTGCAAAGAAGGTTAGGAATATATGTTGGGTTTGAATCACCCTCCATTATTCGCTACCTCGAAACATTGATAGGGGATTTGTTCACTGCACGATTTGCAGACTGTCAATTCGATGGGACACTTTTCACAAAATTAGGGGGAGAAGTTGGTGGTGAAACCAAACGGGAAATTTTGTGGAAAAATCCATCATTATCTCATCTTGATATGAGTGCCTCTATTTGTGAAAAAGAGGTGCAAAAGATTATTCATTTGCAAAGAATAGCAAATCAAATGCCAGACGCATTTACGGATTTGAAAAGGATAACAAAATTACATATCCCCGCAGAAAATATGATAGCACTATGTAATAAGTCTGAAAGAAGACAAAATTATTACCGTGAAGGTATCAATGGATATGGACGTGGCAATAGACGAATTTATAATCGTCATCATTGTGATAATGAGAATAATAAGGATTCTCAAAATATTCCTTCACTCTGTGAAAGTAATATATGTCATCGATTTGACATGAGATTTTATACAGCACATATAGATGATTATGATCCATTCATGGTGTGAATGTGACAACATATGATTTATGAATACATATTCATTATTGGAAGAATATGAACATGCTATTGGTATTGAATATACCACACTCACCTCTAGAAGGAGGGTTGAGATGATATAAGAAAATAATGTCATTATTATGGCATGAATGGTCATTGGTCACGTACTTATTGTACGCCAAAATATTTTGGCAATATGATTATTAAAGGAAAATAATAATGCAAGGAACATATATTGCATATAATTTTGACATGACCATAATGGTACAACTTTAAGAGCCAATTATATTATTTTGGAGAAACATAATTGATTACCAATAAGGTATTGTATTGTAGTAAGTCTCAAAGAAACTTATTCAGTTTCCAAAGTATATGCGAAGCGATTGATTATATTGAGACTATAAATAAAAGAAAGATTTGATATCTTCTATTACTACAACTTGTAGCATGATAATATGCATGTGAAAAGTTACCAGCTTTATTCTCCAATTTGTACTATACAAACAAAAGAATGCCACAATAAAGTGGATGTTTATTGATATAAAAACCCATATCATAATAAACTTAGAGTTTATCGATAATTGCACATGTCATGATGTAAACCTCAATTTTATCAATATTGATAATTTATTCAATTAGCATTCGGGTTAGCCATATCAATTTAAGTATGATGTGCAACAATAATAGAGAATTCACATGGGTAAATGTTAAAGAACTAGAAAGTTCTTTACGAATTCTCTTATATTACTTGTTCTCATTAATTAGTTGACCAACTAAAGTTGGGGTTGAATCCCATAAATTCTGGAAATATCAAAGGCGAATATGGGCCCATTCGCCTGCCATGTATACCACATATGATGCATCTATGATATGGTTACATGTGCGATTATTATTAACCTGCAACCTGGCCGGTGCTTGCGAGGTAACTTGCTCAGTAATCTAATTTCGAGCATAGTTTCCAGATTTTCTATTCAAGATAGTTCATCTTGATAAGTTGGTTTACATCATAGTTGGTTTAGCAAAATAATTTATTGAGTGCCTCCACTTAATAGCAAATTATTGCTTATGAGAACAAAGTTATCTATATCAATTTGATATACGTTATACACGAGAGTATATTATATTCTCCCCTCACAAGTGGTTCAGGGTCAGGAACCAAATAATTTTATCTTATTATTATTGATGTGCAGTGTATATTAACATGATAATGCACAAAGATGATTTTCCAGAGTTGAGGAAACAAGTTAGTTTTTCTAACATGAGGGGGAGACATGATAAACACTTGAGAAAAAGTTACATGAAACGAATTATCATTTGTATATATAGATACTTGAATATCATAATATGAACTTGAAGTTCATAAAAAGATAATTCAATTGCAACATATTGCAAAGCATGCCATACGCATTTGCTGACCCAAAGAAAGTAACTATATTCTCACTGCAAATGCTCATATTAAGTCCTAGAAGGGCAAAATCTTTGATACGCTTAAAGCGTATAGACAAATCGGTTTCAAAAAGAACTTCTTAATAAAGAAGATGAGCAAATGATCAAAGTGATCATAATAAGGAGGCAAGTGATCTAGAAGATCACATGACATAACACTTCATAAAATCTCATGAGAGATTCAGGTACCTGAATATATGAATGAAGAGATCTTCATGTTATGTCTTTATGAAAATTTACTGGAACCGATATAAAATGTTCGTCGACGACATCTATGATAGCGCTAAATATCGATGAGGATCTTAAGTTTGTCGAATATAAACAAAATATTGGCCAAATGGAAGAGATACAATTCAAGTAGAATTGATTTCATATGAAAGACATGTAGTTTTGGACATGTAGTTCGAATACTTGAAAGTATAAAGTCAATGGTATGTGTAATCAGTTTTTCGATATCTTATACGTCTAGCATGACATGAAAACTTGATATGCATCTAAAGTCTATAATATGGCTTATATGACTCAACTTATATGACAATCCATAAAGGATTTAAGTTGCTTGAAGCATCTATAATTCTTGATCTTGAGGTACCACTTCCTCAGTGCAATTTATGCACAAATGTATCTTGCTATAACTATAAGCATGATAATATGATAGCGATGATACATTTATGGAGATCTTGAAAAGCCATTCCACGATATTTGTGAAGACATTATATATCTACCACGAGTTATGATTTCAAGGTGCAAATATTCATTATAGTTAATATGGCTGTTTTATTTATCAAATCTCTACCAGCGATCTCTTGAAGATGGTGCACAAGATTGGAATGCGAAGGCTCAAGAATGTGAATTGATGCTCTTTCAGGGGGAGTTAATGCGCGTTGCACTCTTTTTCCCTTACAAGGTTTTGTCCCACTGGGTTTTCTTGCAAGGTTTTTAACGAGGCAACAAAAATGCATTTTGTTACATATGTGTATTCTTTTTCCTTTTCTAGAATTTTTTCCCATTGGGTTTTATTTTAGTTAAGGTTTTAACGAGGCACTATCTATAGACATCCAAGGGAGAGTGTTATGAAATATTATACTTTGTAGTGGATGTCTATAACTCCTAAAGAAGTTACTCTCACTACTCTTCTCCATTATGTAGATAATCCCCACTACTTCTCACCATTATTATTGTAACTCCCATACCTTCATAATTTACCCATGATTTTAAATAATAACATACTTATAAAATTCTTTTCGTATACCTATATGTTGTACTATAAATAAAGGATGAAAAAACAAAAATGTTAAATTGGTCAATTTTTCGTCAAAAAGTCTGTCCCTTTAGGAAAAGCGGCAATCATATCATTAAAGAACTTAAATACGAAATCAAAATATTGAACTGAGAATTGTGGGGCTTAAACCCCGAAGGGAACCCTTCCAAAAATTCTCAACGGCCAAGGCAGAACCCAGGCCGAAGAGGGGGTTTGGAAATAGTTTTCAACCAGCAATAGACGCGCCTCGGTTAGAACCTCACTAGCTGCGTCATTGCCCCAAGCGCAAAGATGGTTTTCATCTAATTACCGGCTTTGCATTATATAGGACCCAATTGATCCGCTTTTTCATGGATTACCGATATGGGATATTGGCAACCCTCTGAGCAAAACAAACCACCATTTTATTATGGTTTTCAAGTTTTTTGGACGAACTTTTTGTCTCTACAACATCATCTGTTTCAAATTACATGGCATAAGACGAGAATATGTTTAAACCAAGTTGAAATTAAGATGATATGAAATGTTTTGGTACGATGGTTAAGATTAAACTAGGGATCGTGATATTAACATATCAGTTATGCTAAAACTGCACCTCCTCTGTTTGAGAAAGAATGAATCTATTACTGTTTGGAGAGTAAATAAGGTTTTCTTTGATCATATTTTTTACGTATAATTTTTATATATTTTGAATTATTAACTATTACAATGTTCAGATTTATTTACGTTAAAGTCATTTTTGTTTCTTTTGATACAACAAAGTCATGCAACTATTATATTTTGACACGAAATATAAATATCACACATTTGATATGCATGGATGGCTCGACTATAAGGCCAGTAAAATAATGAATTTTTTTTATAAAATATTATTTTTATTAGTAATTAATTATTTATAGTTATCATTTGTTATTATTACGGATTACAAATACCTTTTATGTAATTATAAAATGTATTTGATATATTTAAGATATTATATTCATGAATACAGTAGGAAAAATATGTATGAGTTAGAAAAGTCCAACTAATAAGTTGTTATATTCGAGTGTATTCGACTGTATTCATGGAGTAAAACATGTGATTACAGCTGAACAGATTATTGTACGGCTGTATTCGATTGCATTCACGACGTGAAATATGGGATTATACTATTTTTAAAACGGAAATTAAAGTGAATCAATTAACATAATAGACTTTGAATATAACTCAACAAACTCAATTATAACACACAAATTTTATTTTTTCATGTATAAAAAAGATTTTTAATCAAAAATACCCTTAAAATATATCAATATTCAGAGAAATTATAAATATATCTAAATACATAAATTATATTAATTAAAAAAATTTATGAATATATTCATGTCATATATCAAGACAGTAAATACCATAAAATAGATAGTATACTATCAACATATCAGCAGCTACTGTATCTTCTTTAGCAAGAGAATGATGTGTTCTTATTTTCAAATACTTCAATACAGCGTCATCGTTCTCTTTCTCCTCATCATGACCATCCACGTCATCCTCACGATCAAATAGATGGTCATACCGAAAGCCAAAATCAAAGGTTGAATTTGCCTCCTGAGCGATCAGATGATGACTAGTGAAGTTGATTATATGATCAAGCATTCCAGTTCTAATATCTATCAACTCACTCGGACCATTAGTGACATAGCCATCGTCGATCAATTCATAATTTGGCACATGACAATACCTCAAAATTAGCCCCTACCGACCACGGTTTTCTACAACAACTGACGGTAATAAGGCCATATCAGCTGAATAATATGGCGGAGATGGGCTTTGCACAAATCCGATGAAAGAAGAAAGAGATCAAAAATTTTAATGGAATGAAAGAAGAGAATGAGATATGTCAAAGTAGAGAGAAAAAAAAGATAATGTAACTGATTAGGGTATTACATGACTTAGAGCTAGGGAATAACTAAAATTAAATATTTTACCATAAATATTAAAAAGTATCTATAAAATATAATTTTTTAAATAATATTTATTTAAACTAAATAAGATATTAACCTTCACTATAAAAGTTAAAAATTTACTTTGGGGCCCTGACCTTTTGGGGCCTTTCTAAAATTTAGTTTTGGGCTCCAATATTGTTGAAACGGCCTGTTGACATGCCATATCATATTTAAAACTCCATTTTCTAATAATAAAGCTCATTTAAGCCGTGACATTTATACCCACCTAACGAACGTAAAGATATATTGTACTGACATTACTGTTTTCTCTTTAAATATTATTCTATCTCAATTTTACACGTTTTTTCTAATTTGAAATGATTCAAATAGTTTTAACTATTCTTTTTACCTCTCCCTCAGGATAACTTTTCGATTTTGAGTCTCATGTTGTTTTGAGATGTCAACTAGACCTTCCAAGTGGATTTTATATTAGAAAATGGAGTTAAAAGAATTTTATTATTTTGAAGGCGTCTATGGAGGCTAATATTTCAGTAGTTAGCCTTGAGAATGTGCTCTATGTTATCCCCATTGTCTGAGATCACATTTGATTGTGAAGATTAGACATGAAAGCATTTTAGCAAAATTAGACACATTTGCTTTGAAATATTTCTAAATTACTTGGATATCAAATTAATTTGGATATGATTCTTCACAAACAAGATAATTTGAGAAAGACACTACAAATTAATTTTTATAAATATAATCAGCACAAGTATGTATTTGAGAATATTTTGACAGAAGTCAGAAAAACTTATTTAGATCTCAAGAATGAAAGTTGCTTAGAAGTTGGTCCAGTGACATGATACATGAAGCGGATGTGGATGTGAAGCTTGATACTCCCGAACAGGGGTAGTTTTAAGTATCTTGAGTTTATAATCCAAAGTGACAGAGAGATTGACGTGGGGTCTCTCATTGTATTGACGTGCGGTGTTTTGTGTGATAAAAATATGCCACCAAAACGGTAAGTTCTACAGAGTAGTGATTAGACTTACTATGTTGTATGGGCCTAAGTATTGGCCTGTTAGAAATATCATGAGAGATATAATTAGGAATGAAGTTGTTAAAGACTATGCGTCCACCAGACTGTATAAAGAACTGGGTTCTCTATGAGTTTTCACTGAAGATACTGACGAGCCGAACTGCATAGCGATCTGATCCTATATCAGTTTGATACAGTGTTAACTGCGGAACCAGTAAGTAGATATGACACATGATAAGCCCCAATGTATAGAGAACCAGATTCTCTATAGGTTCCCACTGTATGCAACAGACTGTAAAATCTACCAGTATAGGGAATCATGCTTTCTAATTGTTCTTGCAGTAGCTCGGCAGTAAGTAAAGAACACAGATGATTTTTACGTGGAAAAATCCCAACTCAAGGGGACGAAAACCACGACCTAAACTTGTAGGCTTTCAACTTCACTAACTTGTAATCTACCTATTACAAGCCACTTTGAATTAACTCCGATTACAAAGACTTCAACTACCACAAGCCACTTTGCAGCTCCCTAGTTACAAAGAATTTAACTAACTTGTGATGCTCACACCACAAGCCACTTTATCACTCTATAGTAACAAAGAATTTTGCACACTCTAACTTGTAATAACACTTATTACAAGCCACTTTGTAACTCTCTAGTTACAAAGAATTTGACTTATGACTATTTCTAGTCACAATGTAAACTAAGAGTTTACGGATTTTGGGTTTTCTAAAAAGCAGCTTCTAAGTAAGTTAGATAGGAATAACAAAGACTCAACAACCTAAGGACTTAAGATATCTTCGATCTTAGATCAAGTCCTTGGGGTTGAAGCAACTTTATTCTTGAGAGAGGTTGTTCTTGCACTTGAGAGAGTATTTCCGTTTCTGATTTTGCAAGTCTTGGAAGAGATGGCCTTGTGTCTTGCACCAAGTTTATATTACAAAAGACATCACCTTAGTGATGTCAATTCATAATGGTGATATCTAATCTTGGTTAGTACATGTCCCTTCTCAATAGGAAATGTTTGCTGCACTGTCTGCAGAACTGTTGGTTATACTGTAGCAGGCAGTCACTCTTTGCAGTTTCTTTCCAGCTGTACTGTTGACTTTTCTTCTATCAAGGTATCAGGTCCCTAATCTGGTTCCTGTGATTCTGAAGGCACACTGCCCAGATTATCTTGAGTCGATCAACTTGAATGATTGTACCAAGCATGCTTCAAGTCCTTCATCTGGTTCTCTCATGAAGTAAGGTGTTTTACCTTCCTTGATTCCGTTTATGCATGTGTGACATTACTTACAATGATATAAGCAAGGTAGGTAAAGAGCCTTCCACAGAAAGTTGACTGCTGCGCTGTTCCTGGTGCAGTAGCGTGTGCATGCAGCTACTTTCCTGCTGGAGGGTTGACTTCATACAGTCTCCTCGGGAACTGGTAGGGACCTGTTATCTCAGTTGTTCCTTCCGCTCTTCCTCACTTGAGTCATTACTATCAGCTTTGAGTACCATATTCTTTTCTTTCTTTGGTTCTCTTCTTTCACTGTCTATCTTCCTCTTCATCTCGTAGGTCTTCAAATTTCCAACCAGCTCTTCTATGGCCAGCTCCTGCAAGTCTCCTTGCTTTCCCAAGGGCTGGATCCCAACCTGGAACTTTGTGATCTAAAGGTCTTGTAAGTGTATAATAGGTTCCTTATCTGGTTTTAGATGTTAAGTTTGTTAGATCATCAAAACACTAAGTAAAGTACTTGTGCCCAAGGTACTTGTAACCTATCAGAAGTTATTCGGCAATAAGTGGGGTGGTCCCCGTGGAGGACAAGATGCGAGAATTGAGGCTGAGATGGTTTGGGCACGTGAAGAGGAGGAGTACAAAGAGTCTGGAACCGAAATATTATCTTTTTGGAATCAAATACTTAATTAGGTGAATTTTTTTTGTTACCACAATATGTAAAATGCAGTAATGAACAACGTTTTACCTTAACGTATGTTTAGGACGTTAAGGTAAAACATGGTTCATTGCTAGGTTTTATATAAAATGCAGTATCAAATCACGTTTTATCTGGAAGCTGATAAGACAGCTATGTAAAGCGCGGTTCATTAACGCGTTTTATATAAAACGCAGTATCAAAATGTGCTTTACATGTATAAGTGATCGTCCCCTTCCCTTCCCCACCACGTTCTGAACAGAATACCCCCTCCCCCGTTTTTAAAAAGCTTCAGCGGTCCCCCTATTTTTAAAAACCTTCAGCGCCCCCCCTCCCCCCAATTAACTCGATAAAATCATTGAGTGGACCCCAACCGTCCCACAAAAACTAATCAAAGTTGATCCCACATCCTAGCCAAGCCTTCTATTGTTGTGGGTTGGTTGTTTCGGAGTCAAATTTTCAATTTTTCAACTTTCTAAAAAACATAAATCGAGTTATTTCGATTTATTTTACGTCGATAATCGTATAAATAATGCATATTAGTTGAATGTGTTCCATGTTATTTTGCATTTTTTTGCGATTAAATTGGTATATTATTTTTCTACGGACTAAGATATTAATGTTCTAAAAAAATATGTCAAAATTACGAAATTATTATTATTTGTTAATAAAAATGTTAATAAATTATTATCACTTTTTTATATGTATTTTTGTGATTAAAATATATTTATTGTATTTTATCTGGTTTATATTATTTATTTGCTTAAAGACTAGTAACATAGTGGCTTTTTAAGGTAGCAAAATATAATGCCTTTTAGCATAGTAAAATGTAGTGCTTTTAACGTAGTATAATATAATATCTTTTAGCATAGTATAATGTAGTGCCTTTTAGCGTAGTATAATGTAGTGCCTTTCAACGTAGTTTTTCTGTAGTTTAAGTATCTCTTATACTAAAAAGTACGTCAAAATAACTGATAGAAACACAAACTCTTTCCAAATTATAGTCCACATATAATTGGTACTACTGGGCTGCAAATATCGAGCATGGAACCCATATATGAATATTTAGTAGTTAAATATTGTATTATTATAAATATTAATTATTTGATTTACAAACAAACATATAAAATTATAAAACTAACATGTAAAATAATAAAACTAACATATAGAAGAATTCAAGATAAATTGGTGTTACTGGGCCGCAAATATCGAGTCTGAAACCCATATGTGAATATTTAATTATAAAAATTACTTATTTATTTTACAAAATAACATATAAAATTATAATAAAATAAACACATACAAGAATTCAGGATATCTTGGTGCTACTAGGCCGCAAATATCGAGCTTGAAACCCCTATATAAATATTTACTTATAAAAATTAATTATTTAACTTATAAACTAACATATAAAATTATAACAAGAGAAACATATACAAGAGTTCAGGATATCTTGGTGCTACCGGGTCACAAATATCGAGCCTGGAACCCATATGTAAATATTTAGTAATTAAATATTGCATAGTTGTAAAAATTTATTATTTAGTTTACAAACAAACACATCAAATTATAAAACTAACACGTAAATTAATAAAAGTAACACATAGAAGAATTTAGGATATCTTGGTGCTATTGGGCCGCAAATATCGAGCCTGAAACCCATATGTGTATATTTAATTATAAAAATTAATTATTTAATTAACAAACAATCATATCAAATTATAAATCTAACATGTAATTAATGTTGTTTAATTTACAGTAAACGATATAGAGGTGCTGCTTATTCATCCCTGACCTTCCAGTGATGAACTACTGTCGTTACAGGGTGATTATAGGCCCGCCCACATATGGGAAGAAGAGTTACTCACCCATACTCTCCGCATCAGGAGAGTGGTTGACTTGTGGAACTTTTTGCATGATAGAGTTCTCCATCCCCGTGTAGTCACACGCCAGTGGGAGACATGTTTCTGCAGGATTTTAGAGATCGGGTGGTTGCAGCTCGATTGGTCTTTGGTCACGGCCTTGATAGAGCGGTGGCGACCGGACACACACATATTCCACCTGTTCATTGCTGAGGCCAGCATCACATTGCAAGATGTGGAGATTTTATATGGGCTGCCCGTTAATGGACACCTCGTTGCTTTGTCGCCTGACATGAGAGAGATGACACGTGTGCCTTACTTGGACATGCAGCATCGGCTCACTGCTTTCCAACCAGAGGGTGAGAATGTACTGGTTGGGGCCACTTGTTTTCCATTGACGACTATTCGATAGTGGTTGGAGGCATTTCATCCTGATATCAATGGAGATATATCGGGTTATCATGTTGACCGGTATACGAGGTTGTTGTTACTCTTTATGTTTGTAAGGGTCTTGTTCCCAAACACTTAGGGGAACCTAGTCAGCTTGATATTTCTTTATCATCTTGAGCTACTAGATGATTTATCCCAGTACAGTTGGGGTGTTGTTGTTCTAGGCTACTTGTACAGGAAGATGTGCCGGGCGAGCATGGGCACCTAATGTGACGTTGCTGAATTTTTGCTGCTACTACAACTGACAACATATTCGAATAATCTATTCATTTTAACATACCTAATAAAAATGTATCTTAAATTTTACGTCAATTTTTTATGTTAGGTTTGGGTCTGGGAGCAGTTCCTGCAGTTGTAGCCACCTCTACCACCATTAGATCCAGATGTACCACCTCTGTTGCTCCCTTTAGCTAGGAGGTGGGTTCTTCGGGAGGGACATATACACGAGTACGAGGCTAGACATAATCTCTCTTTGTGCAGGGATATCTTGGATTTGCTGGAAGGTGCACAAGTAAATGTATATCTAAGTTTACTTGTCATAACTTCCGGCACAAGTTGCCTATGCTGACATTTTCTATTCTTACTTAATAGTTCATCTGGGCTATACATCAACACGTTGATAGCTAGTTTGCCCTGTTATTGCTCGGTCGGTCGATTTATGTGGGCTCTTCAGTCCCATTGATCTGCCTTGATATTGTGGAGCATCATGCCACCGAGCGGGTACTTCGCCAGTTTGGCAAGCCGCAACTTGTACCGACACCGCCCACCTGGCAGACCACCCATTACCAACATGATGATGGTACCAGGGTGGACCAAACCAGCTAAAGGACATTTACGATGGTCGTGTTCTATTTGTGAGCATATACCACATTTTCACGCATAAACGATATCACCAACATCCATTTGGTTCCATATACGCGTTCCTTTATGCACTTGTAGCTTGCACTAATAGTCCTTGTTACATAATATTTTAAATGATTTCGGCGGCCAATAATGCTCAGCACCCACTGGCTGCAACTGCCACAATATGTGTTTAAGTATGCATTAACATTGTATTTCCTATCAACATAGTTGGTTGCCCCTAAACCTGTATGTTGAGAGCACTTCATGGCATGTGAGCACGACATGTGGTAGATGGTTCATTTTCCACATGAACACGACCTAGTGGCTTCATTTACGACGTGTATATTATTCTCATGACGTTGATGGATAGCGGTGCAAACTTCAAAAATACCCCGGTCATGATCATAATGTAAAAATGAATGCCGATGTGCTTGCCTCCTATATTTCTAAGATCTTTTCATCGGTATTGGCGTAAATTCAACACTGCTCTCCATCAATTTTGATGCACCTCAATGCCTTTCAACAAATCTCTCCGCCATCTGTTTGAATGTCATCCGGACCATGGCAGTGATAGTCAATCCACGTGCAAACTTCAATAACCCATTGAAAGACTCTGACACATTTGTAGTCAGGGTTCTGCATCGACTGCCACCATTAGCATGCAATGTCCACTTGTGAAGCTCATATCGCATCAACTAATTATAGGCTCTTTCGGCTAACTGTTGAGTGCATGTGACTTTTGCCCTATATGAATTACTTCCACAAATTCAAAACAAAATAATTTCTTTCATTGTTTGCAATTTTGTGGATTTTCGTAGCATTTTCTGTTAATTGTTTGCATTTGTCTGTGCATGTTTATTTTATTTAATTCATGAAAAATATAAAATATGTTGCATTTGCATTTAGAATTTAATTTTATATTTATTAGACTAATTAGTAAATTAGTTATTTTATAAAAAAGTAGAAAAACCACAAAAAGCAATTTACTTTTGATTTTAGAATTTTGGTAGTTTTACTTTTAATCTGGGTTTTGATTATTTGTGATAATTATTATCTTGAATTAATTATTATTTTTGACAAGCTATGTTGATTTTATGATTTTATGAGAAAAAAAATTATTAGGAAAAAAAAGAGAAATGAAAAGAAAAGAAAATAAAAGAGGATTTGAATAAGTTTTTTTGGGTAACCAATCTCAAAGACTAAAACAAACCCCTAAACACACCCCAGTCTAGCCCACGACCCTTTTCAAAATTGGTCCACCCCACGCTAATCCAAACGACCCCGTTTTTGAATGCCTGATTTGAGCTGTTGATCTCATCCAGATCAACGGTTAGGAACTGTGCAGTCCTTTAGTATATAAATGTCGGAATCCCCCTCTAACCCCCCCAAACCCATCTCGTTCACACCCTTTCTCTTAGAGAATTATACCCCAAATCCTAGCGCTGCCCTGAAATCCCCTCCCCTCCGGTGGCAAATCCAACTCCAAACCGCCCCAAATTCGTATCATGCAACCCCCAGGCCCTTCTAAATCATATCACTACCCCTATTTTCCAAAACACCCATGGAATTCCTCAAGTTCCAAATCTAAAATTGCTGGAAATGTCAAGTTTTCATTTCTTCAATTCTTTTCGTTGATTTTGGCATGCTTTGAGTCGAAATTAACATTAGTTAATGGCTTTTGTGAAGATCCATTGATTAATGTATGTTTCAATTCATTTCGAATTTGTCGAGTTCCGGTCAAATTGCCTTCGACCGGGCAGAGTGCATTCGAGTTCGTTTCTCCGTTTTCAGAGAAGGTATTTTCTTCTTTATTTTCTGAATTCGTTATGTGACTTTTGAAGTTTTAATTTTGTTTATTAGATTAATGCAGGTTAATTAAAAGGGGAAAACCATATAGTTTCATTTTGTCTTCTTGGTATGGTATGAATTTTGAGTTGATTTTGTTTGTGTTGCTAAAAGGGTAATACAAGGATATTAGAAGGTTAGTTTGGTTTTTTTTATTTGAAGCATATTTCTATTATAACCAAAGAAGAGTCTAGAATATGGGGGGAGGGGGCTTTAGGAAATTAAAATAAATACGTCTCAGCTATTTTTGGGGTCGAGGGGGGATAAAATAGCATAGTTGATGGTTAAAAGTGGAAAAACTCTGGTGATGCTGCCCTAAAAATCTTCTATAAGAGGCTCATTTTTCTCATCTCTAGGGCAGAGATGTGTTTTTTGTAAAATCCAGAAACGGCTGGCAATATAAAAAAATCACTATTTCATTGAAGTATTCTGTGACTCTTGAGGCTTTCAAATTCTAAAGTAATTCTTGATTCATCTAGGGTTTGGAAATGGTTTGAATTAAAGGCTGCTGGTTGATTTTTGTTGTTGTTGGTCTATTGTTGTTACCTTCCTCTTAACACTGAGCTTATTTTTCTGATCTTCTTGTTGTAATTAGGTTTAGTTTTTGAACCTTTGGAATGAAGAGTATAAATACTGAATGAAAGTTGATGCTCCATTTTTATCCTAATGTCTGATTCCAATTCAAGGAGTCCTTATATCATGGCTTAGTGTTTATTATATAGTTCATTTCCAGCCATAATTAGGCGTGTTATAGCTGTTTGTAGATGTGATATGGTTTTAGTATTCATAACTTTGGACACTCAGTTTAGCTCAGTGGTTTCGCACATGTTTGAATGATTTCTTGTTCATTAATAGGGACCTAATGTTCTGGATTTATCATTGTTTGATTCATCAGCTTCATGTGCTGAAATTTGACTCATAATCAGCTTTGTTATGCCTCGTATGATGTCTGTTCATGTAGTGTCAGTGATCCTGCTCAAAGTTATGCCTATTTGAGGATTATTGGAGGCTATTATTGTTGAGTGTTGGCTGCAGTGTGTGGATTTGGCAATTGATTAGACAAATCAGCAAGTACTAAGCCCAATAATAGGCCTGTTGTTGACGTGGTGTTAGTAATAGATAACTCTACTGCTGTGCATTAAAGCTTGGGTGGATAGACTATATTCATCTTGGCAAGTATGTATTAGTATATCAGTTTCATGAAAATTGGAATAGAAGTAATTAATGTCGTCTCTTTGAAGTTGGATTTGAGCTATTTTGGATTTTAAGGTTACTTCTCTACTGATTAGCTACTGTTTTCTTTATATGACCTATTTATCTTTAGTTTGGCTCGAGGCCTATTTTTATTTTGTGGCTAAGGGTAGTTATTTGTGATTGGATACAAAGCTAAACCAAGGTGAAAAGAGCAATGAAATTCATATAGTACTGCGCAGACAATTGCACTCATAAATATTCCTATGATCATCATAGCAACAACCATGGTGGATTTGTTGTTGATTGATTTTGGTTTGATTGTTGTGTAATGGTTGAATGCGCATAAATATGTCCCTCTATGGTACTCCATGTTGTGGTTTGAAACAAGAAAGACTAGTGAAAGTAATGTAAACCTTTTTCATTTCTCGTTTGGGGCCCCAATGGAGGCCTAATGACCATTCATGTGTTCAAATAAGGTCCATATCTATTGATTAATGCATATCTGCATGAAAGCATGTATGGACAGTTGGTTGTTTCACCTTATTTAATTTCAAATGTGTATTTTGGGTTGGGCGTCTGTTGGCTCAATTTCAGAAGCCCATGCAATCCAACATTGCTCCTAATAATATACTGGGCCAATTATGGGCCCAACACTTTATCCACACTATCATAGGCATGCTCTTTATTCCGTTGCCCATCATCCGAAGCTTTAAATCCAAGCTATTTGTGAACCAAAATTCCCTTAGGCCTAAGTAAATATAGCTTTTTTTAGAATATATTGAGGTGTGCCATCCAATGTGAATCATACATGGCTCTCATATTAATAACCTAGTTATAAAAATGATAAATACTCGTAGATTGCTTTAGGTCCGTTTTAATATACCATCGTGGTAGCGTACACATTCGATTGACATGATTACGATCTTAAAAACAAAATCGGAGTATGCGTTCGCGCAACTTCGGCCAAAATTTTAATAACAATAAAGCGTTATTAATTGTGGACGCACGTGACACGATTTTAACGTACCAAACAAATGGGTATACGTACATGTAACCCGTTTCAAGATAATTTTATTAATAAAAAGCAACGAAAAAAAGGTAAACACAAATAGGTTCTAAAATCAATAATTAGACAATAAGCCAAGTATGATCAAAGCGACCGTGCTAGAACCACGGAACTCGGAAATGCCTAGAACCTTCTCCCGAGTTAACAGAATTCCTTATCCGGATTTTTATGTTTGCAGACATAAACAAAGTCAATCTTCCTTGATTCGAGATTTTAAACCGGTAACTTGGGACACCATAAATTATCCCAAGTGGAGACTCTAATTTTCAATTAAATAATGCCGTTTTGATTGTCACTTAAATTGAGAAAAACTCCCTTCTACACCCTTTCCGGGGATGTAGTGAAAAAAGGAGGTATAAGAACTGCTGGATCGATTCCATGCGCCTCCTGAATTTGCACTGCTGGTGATCACTTGCAGCCATCCATATTAAACTATGCAAGTCCTTGTTGGGGGATTTCTTATTGAAATTGGCCTTCAAGTGCCTCAGACAGGGGTGGTATGCATAGGGTTCCTGCCATTCGGGAAATTGCTCTACAGAACTTAATATACCACCATGCCGATAAGATATTAGACAAATACCTGAATGTTGTTTGACAACGTGCTGCTTTAAGTGGTTCAAAAATAGCGTCCACGTCTCTTGGCTTTTATTGGCACAAATGGCAAAAGCTAGTGAAAATATTTATCCATGTGGCATCTATTGCAACAACGATCAACATCTTAATATCATACTTTCCATAGACATGAGTACCGTCTATAAAAATTACCGGCCGACAATGCACAAAACTATCAATTCCTGGTTTAAATGACCAGAACACGTATCACAATATATATTCCGGTATTCCTGTACTCTGCTCAAGTGTTTCAGTGCGGCCATGTACCCGGGTTGAGATGAAAATGGATTATCCCAATCACCATAAACAATTTCAAATGTACGTTTGCATCCTAGATATGCATTTCTTTTGGTAACAATACACTATTTGATCTTGTACTTAATGGACACTTCTATGTGGGGAATTAGTTGAAGAGAAATCAAGTCAGCATCCAAGTTAAAGTGATTCCCATTGAATGTGTCTATTTCACAATTGTGGGTGCCAAATTATTTACCCACTTTCCACAACCTTGTTTCCTTCTTGGTTGTACGCAACATCCAGTGACAACCCCGTAAACTATCTATGGCAAACAACCTTGTATACCTCCGGACTTGACTCCCATACTATCATCTCCCGACACTCTCTTATACTGTACATTTTATAACCCTTGGTTAGCCGACTTTATCGAGAAAAAATATGCCCTTTGACAGCACCGTTGGTCTAGACTCATCCCACATTGATGTCTGAATTTCATCAATATCTTTTGTGAGCGCATCCACATCTAGCATACTTGGAGAATTATCAAGGTAGGGAATATTACTTGAATGAAACGACACGTGCGAATCGTGCACTCTTGGTATAGCGGGAGGTGGAACATGCTCCATCGTCAGCTCAGGTTCGACATTCATTTCCTCCTCCTCATCACCCTCGTCAGGGAAGGGTGTTCCACCTACAGACTCATCGACATTGTTGTCATAATCACTATTATCTTCTTGACTTTGTGCATTTGCCAAATCCCGAGTAAATACGTCGTCTATAGGTAACTAAGTGAGGTCAGGACCATCAAGTTGGTCATTTTCACTGCACAAACAACAAAATAATAAGCTACTCAAATTGATAAATACTTTACATATAGCTATAGCACTTTATCACATACAAGTCGTAATGTGTTAACATTCCATAATGGACATTATTTTCTTGATAATGACTCCGGGATAGGCCAACGTGATCCAACACACCAAAACTACGCATATTCCAATTGAGCGTGGAGTCATAACTTGTAAAATTCATATCGTGACGGTTACCCCTGTGGAATATATGAGTGCTTATACAAATTCAATACAACAAAAATAAACATCGTAACAAAAAGAAAAGTTGAAGTTTACCAGTCCTCTTGTGAATTATGTAAAGTAGGAGAGAAATTATTTTCTCGCTCCTCGTTCACCCGTGGAGATAAGTTTAGATCCGACCAAACCCTTCAGCCGGAACCTGTTGGGCTAAAACTAATCTAGAATAATCACCCAATGATTAAGGGTTATCCCTGCTTTGCGCAATAACATTATTGCGAACATCTTCAACCTTCACGTATATTTTCTATATTTTTATCAAAATAAGTTCGCGATATTCATCCAGAGTCCCCAGAAAATCTCTCAGAGTTTCATTATCCTCGATGTTAAACTTAACGTAACAAGCAACCCCTTGCGGAATTACAGAATACGAATATCTTTTGCTTATTTCAAGATTCCCGAATGTCTATCGTACTCTATTGTAAGTGGCAACTTAACATGACTCCATGGAGATGAAGTATAGCTCACTGAGTTATTCGCCACCATAACCTCACCCCCCACCCCCAATATAATGAAACCCTTACTTTTTGCTCTTCAGAAATTATGAAAAAAGCTTGAGAATTTAACAACAAGAAAAATTTATCATGAAGTTGGAGTATTTCTGAATGATTTTTCTCAAAACCCTTAACGCCTTTAAATAAGGCAATTCCCAATCCGGAGGGGTCAAATTTTTGGAAGTAAAACGCAGTATAAAAGGGCGTTTTACATATTTGAATTATTGTTATGTCAGTTAAGCACAGAAGAGTTATTGGTGGGCCTACAAAACATGTAAAATGTGGTATTAAAAGGCTTTTTATATAGAAATGCATTATTAAAAAGCATTTTATATAAAACGGAGTAATGAATCACGCTTTACCTTAATGCCCAAACGGACGTTAAGGTAAAACGTGGTTCATTACTGCGTTTTATATATTTTGGTAACTAAGTTTTTTTCCCCACCTAATTAAGTATTTTGAGTCCAAAAAGACTACATTTCGATTAAGTATTCCGGATTTGGAGTACAAATGCTCCTTTTATGAGGTGTGAGAGGTTTGCCATGGCGGGTCTGAGAAGAGGTAGCGGTAGGCCAAAGAAGTATTGATGGGAGAGGTGATTAGACAACACATGATGCTACTTCATCTCACTGAGAGCATGATACATGATAGAAGGTTATGGAGGTTGAGGATTAGGGTAGAATGATAGTAGGTAGTTGAGAGTTTGTATTCTTTACTAGTAGTATGAGTAGCACTCTTATATTTTTGTGTTCTTTGATCTCTAGTATTTGCCTATTGTTTCGTTCGCTTCGTGTATTGTATTTTCCTGAATGTTACTATTTGATGCTATTTTTTCTTTTTCGGCTTCCTTCTTCTCCCCTTTTTTCTTATCGTCTTTTGTCTCCCTCCTCCTCCTCCTCCTCCTCCTCCTCCTCCTCCTCCTCCTCCTCCTCCTCCTCCTCCTCCTCCTCCTCCTCTTCTTCTTCTTCTTCTTCTTCTTCTTCTTCCTTTTTACCTTTTCTTGAGCCGAGGATCTATCGGAAATAACTTCTCTGTCTCTTTAAATATGGGCAGGTTCTGCATAAGCACTACTCTACCCAGACCCAACTTGTAGGATTATACTGGGTATGTTATTTTTTTTTATTGTTGGGTAACTTTGTTATCCTAAACCAAATAAAAATAATTTTGGTAGGATAATCTCATAAGTTGGGTGACCATCTAAGGAATTTACTCCTAGGCTAGGATTTTTCTTCTTATTCGGGCAATAAAACGCATTAGTTATATTTATTTTTAATCCCGCGCTAACCATATCATTTTAAGTAGAATTTTGTGTTGTGATTATTTCTCCTAGCAAACATACTCACTTCGGTCACTTTTACTTATCCACTATGTTAAAAATTATTTCATTTTTACTTGTCCCGTGTACTAAATCAAGAGAAAGACAATTTTTTTCCCTATACTCTTATTATTAACTATTCATTCCCCAAGACTTTGAAAATACTCATATTATTATGGGTAAAATTGTAAAATATGTATTTCATGTGCAAAGTCAAAAGGGGACAACTAAAAAGTGAACGGAGGGAGTATATGAGAGGCCAAACACTAGTGTTGTTGTTGGAATTTTTGCACAAAGTAGTCCAGAAATGGACCATTTGAAAGCTGTAAAGAAGTGTTATAAAAACCACTTGCGCGTGTGTGTTTCGCCATACTGCCATGCCAAAACCTAGGATTACTAAGAATGTTCATATCAATCATTAGAATCGTGATGACTCAATCATTAGGATCGTGATACACGATTTGGATAACTACGGTCTAATGGAGTTAAAACTTTAAGTGACCATTCAGGATCTTTGCCAAGAGAAAATTGCAGGGACTTTACCAATATATGGAATATGCTAGATGAAAGATACTTCTCGTGGGGTCACACGGGTGGAGCTAGAGACCGAGGTGTGGGTTCAGCTGACCCAAATAACTTTGGTCCAAACTCTGTATTTGTCTAAAGAAAATTCATTTAATATGCACAAAACATTAATTTAGAATCGGCCTCTGCGTGGGGATCACGTTTCTGTTCAGTTGGTATACTTCGGTTATTCAGTTTCACTAATTTGACAATAATCTAACAGTCACTATGTCCAGCAAGAAGTTGGTGAGGCAAGTTGATCACAACTATTCCGGAAATGGACACAGCTCAAGTGACAAAGTGTTGAAGAGAGGAAAACTAGAGAGAATTACTATCAGGTGGATCATCATAGAATACTTCATAAGTTTTCCTAAATTCAAAGGAAGCATAAATAAGAGCGATCACAATTTTGATACATCTCTGAAGGGCAAACCAAGAAGGTTTGCAAGGCTAGTTAGTCTATCATTCCACTCTCTAAGTTCATATAATCTATGGCAAAATGGTTTGCCTTGTAAGCTTCACTTCTCAGTTTCACCCGTCAAGCGATTTTCTGGAAGTGTCTGCAAAGCTGGTCTTGAACTTGCTACCTGCGAATGAAAAACACTTTAGCTCCCTTAACATCACTAAGAGCTACCTGAAAAAATATGACGGATTCAAGAAATGAAAGGAATGAAACAGGAATATCTCTCACCTTAGTGTTAGTGCTATCCGTTATTTTAGGATCTTTTGAAATATGCATCTCCTTCAACATTTTTGTAAGCTGCCTCAAGCTTAAATCTTGCAAAGATTGCTTACTGTTATTGACAGCATTGCTTTTGTTTTTCTTCAACTTATCTTTTGTCAGGACGAATTTTCTGCTACTGATATCTATATTCTCCTTGTCGTCATGGATCTGAGACAGATTTTGAGGCAGCATTAGGTATAGGCGAAGCCACAGGGGAATGAGCAGCAGGATCCAAATCAGCCTGTGCATCATCAACTTCAAATTCTTTTATGGGTTCTTCTCCAGCAAATTCTATGTTAGCTTCTGAAACATCTTGCAGAGGATGAAGACCTTCACTCGCCTTAGCCTCCTTCTCACGGTTCAACTGCCCGAACAAATCCATATCAAGAACATCCAAGTTAGTTTCTGCATTAAAACTTTCAACTTCTCCCATTGATTTGGCATTAGGAACAAGAGAAACCAAGGGGAAAAGAGGAGCAGCAGCAGTAATATCCACATCAGCCTCATCATCGTCAACTTCAGATTTGTCCATCAGTTCGTCTCCAGGAAGTTCTACATTAGCTTCTGAAACATCTTTCAAACACTGAAGATTTCCACTAACATTTATCTCCCCCTTTTCTTTCATGTGTTCCATCAACTCTCCTTCTCCTGCATCATCAGAATTAGATTCTGTTCCATCATCCACTTCACATTCATATATGCCATCATCATGGTTTTCTTGGGTCAACTGCTTGGACAAGGCCACGTTAGGGAAATCTAGGCTAGCCTTTGCATCATGACGCAAGTCCTGGGTTTTGTTCTGAATATCTTCATCTTTTGTTTCTCCCTCTCCATCATTCACTTCCTTTGCAGCAGATCCTTCTGTTTGTTTATTTCCGTTCACTTCGTTCATGGACTCAATTTGATTCTCATTCTCAGAGTTGAATGCATCAACAACTGCAAAATTGAGATATCATGTCATAAAGTGCTAAATGAAGATGATAACATTCTAACAAAAATGTGCAGTATGTCACAAGAGAAATACAAATAACTACTTTAGCCCTACCGCTATCTTCAAGGAGCTCAACGTCCATCATTTTAGAATGCAGACCACCAGATTCCTCTTCAAGTACATTATCTTCTTTTGCATATACTTCTTCAAGCCCTGCAACGGTTAATTTCCCTTAATGGCAGCAAAGCAAGGAGTAATTGGTTGGGACTAACGTGAAGAATGAGAAGTATATACAACAATGACAGTGAATCAAGTAATTGTTAAAGGAGTACATGGATGAGCAGATAAATTGATTCTCATCATTCTTTTGTACTAAGAAGAACAACTGATTTTATCACATAAGAATATTCCAAAACTATTTTAAGCATGAACTTCATGGTAATACCCTGAGAATAACACATACCGTTGTTACTGTGATACGCTACTTCTACCTCCAAGACCTTTTCTGCTTCTTTGTTCAAGACATCAACTGCAAGGCTATCGGCACTTACTTCTTGAACACCAACTTCCACTTCCATTAAGTTTTCTGAATCTTTATTGATATCCAAACTCTCTTCTGCTGCCTTCAAATCAATACCTGTGGAAATGTTGCTGTCAGAACTCAGAGAAAACAGCATCTTAGGGAAAAGGAAACTTATTATTTCTGATATTACCATTTCTATCTAATTCTTCATTCTCGTGACTAGAATGCTGCTTAGAGTTCACCTCCAAATTTTCGTCATCGTCTTCCGAATGATCATCATACGTAATGGTTCCCGATTTTTCGGTCTCTTGTGTGATTGATTCAGAGCTAGTTTTCCCAGCTAACCTAGTTGATCGACGGGTGCTATACACTTGCGTGACTGAACTCTTTGCCTTCACTTCCCTTCTTCGGCTAGTATGCCCAGCTGCTGGTGTCTTTGGAACCTCTTTCTTTTCCATCTCAACCTGATCACCAATGTTCTCATCTGATTCACATTCTTTCATGGACGTTTCCAATTTCGAACGAACTGAAGTTGCTGCAGCCCTTCTTCCTCTGGTAGTTGGCAAGGCAGGAGTCTCAATCATCTCAACCTTTGCTTCATTGACAGCTTTGGCTGTCGTTCCTCTTGCTCTCCCGCGAGTCCTAGTCGAGATACAAGGTACATTCGCTGCTACTTTTTCCGACTTTTCAGGAGACAACATGGACGAGGAGTCTGCAGTTTCCGATTCACATGGATTCAGGAACTCCTCAATACCATCGACCTGCACATAAAAGGGTAGCTCACTTCTCCTTCGAAAGCAAAAGATAAATATGAAATTATCCAAATAGTTGTAAACAGATGTAGGACAACTGATATTTGAAGAATAAATCTTGCAAATTTTGGTAAAAGTAGCTTTGACGCTAATATAGTTCGCAAATATCCTTAACAGACTATATCAAAATTACATATATGCACTATGAGTTTTCGTGTAAAATATTCACATAATCAGGTTATTTATATGTAATTATAGGTAAATCTCTTGATAGTACTAATTGGTAATCTGATAAAAAGGGTTATTACATGTTAAAAATCATTGATAGTGTAAACATTAAACACTGCATATGTACTTAATCTATGCAATAATAGCTATAGAAAGCAGCTTCAACATTGAGTCAGAGACGACAAGACAATAAATGGAATGGAAAAATGAACTTTAACCTTCATGCATAATTAATTGTAAAAAGCAGAATTCTACGTACAGAGTTCCCAACAAAAATATCAAGCTGGCAACAGCTTTCATTTGTATTGGTCAAATATCAATAGATCTAATTAGCAATTAGGTGATTAGGTCTCAATCCTATTTATATTTGTCAGCTACATGAATCATCTGTATCAGTTCCGTTCAATAGATCATAAATTTACATAGCTACATAAATCATCTGTATCAGTTCCGTTCAATACATCTTAAATTTACAATTCAATAATTAAGTGGAAAACAAACACTCACATTTTTTTATTTGCAGGCCTACTGACGTAGTTATCTTCATTTTCATTAATTCACGAACTCATCAAAATCCACTAAGCAAAAGAGCATATCATGAATATTTTCGATGTTCGATTAAAATACTTACGGTGTCGAGAGAAGCGAGTGCGTCAGCCATGGCGACGTTTGTGATGTTAGCTGGGATTTTGTTCTTCTTACAAAGTGCTTGGAGATCTCTCCTTGTGAGGCTGTGGAAATCCATTGGAATTTTCACTGGAAATGATTGAAGATGGATGTGTTCTTTTGATTATGGTGAAACCTACTTCTACTTTTGGGCGTTTACTGAATGAGAGGGATGGGAAAGGTGAGGGACATATATATACTTGAAAATGTGACTGTTGGAGCAGAGATTCAAATTTTGAACTTTTTCTTTTTAGTTAATTCCATCCAATATGGGCCTTGCTTAGATTCTTCTAGAAATTCAGAGCCCGAGCCACAGAATAAATGGGTCCTGATGTTTTTGTGTCCAATAAGCCCGCCAGCTGAAGAAAAGAGGCCGTGCTAAAGTTTTCAGTGACTTAGCTTTGTTATTGAGGAATTTTCAGAAACCACCGCAATAAGTCACTATTAACGTGCTATAGTTACAATATTCATTCCTAGTTACAATTTTGTTGCTACAGAGCTGATGGAATGCAAGGGTCCATCAAACTCTATAGATAACCTCAACTTCGGCAGTACCGCACACAACAACAAAAATTGACAAGAAGAATTTTACATGAAAAATTTCCAGCTCAACGGGATTAGGAACCATGACCTAACCTTGTAGGATTTCAACTTTACTATTGAGCAACTTTCAGACTAGAATCTATGCAACCTGGAAATTAAACTCTTAATCACTCACTAACTTGTATATTCTATTACAAGCTATTTTGTAATAAACTCTATTAGAAAGACTTTACAACATGACTAACTCTAGTCAAGACTCAAGCACACTGGCTTAAGGTTTACAAAGACGTTCCTATATAATGCTTCTAAATAAGCTAGATAGGAATTAAAATTTGAAGAACTAGTACAAAGTCACTACTCAACTAAGAACATACAATAACTCAATGTGGGAACTGGTCCTTAGTTGCTTTGCTCTTTGTTCTTGAAGCACTTAAAGCTTTCTTGCTAAATGGTCACGTGTGTGAGCTTGAGTGAAAATCTCTAAGTGTTCAAGTGTATTGTTTTACCTCCCTTGAATACATATAAACATGTGTGACATCACTTGCAATGATGTAAGCAAGGTATGTAAACAGTCTTCCCTAGAAAGTTGGCTGCAACACTGTTCCTACATTGTAGCGTGTGCAAGCAGCAACTTTCCAAGTAGAAAGTTGACTTCGTACAGTATCCTCGTGAAGTGTAAGGGACCTGGTCCCTCAGCTGTTTCTTCCACCCTGAAGAGTTGAAACATAGCGCACGCTAAATCCTAACATGGAACCTTGTGATATAAAGGTCTTGTAAATATGTAATAGGTTCCTTATCTGGTTCTTGATAGTAAGTTTATTAGATGATCAAAATATAAAATAAAGTACTTATAACCAAAGTACTTGTAACCTATCATGTGTTGTATTACAGGTATTTGCACGATTGTATTTAGAAATATAGTCAGGTCCTAAAAAATAGGGATTACATGTAACGACCTGGCCGGTCATTTCATGAGTTATTGCTATGTTTCTCCCATTTTTGCTTCTTTATGCTTTGTTCATATGTGTTATATGGTATCAGGTTAATCGGTCTGAATTCGGAATGGGTTTGGAAAGGTTTGAGACACTTAGTCTCTTAAGATAGGTCTTTTAGTTGGAAAAGTCAACCGGAAGTTGACTTGTGAGCAAACAATCTCGGAATTAAGTTTTTATGATTTGGATAGCTTCGGGAGGTGATTTGGGACTTAGGAGCGTGACCGAAATGTGTTTTAGAGGTCCAGAGTAGATTTAGGCTTGAATTGGCAAAAATGAATTTTTGACGTTTTTCAGTTGATAGTGGAAAATTTGATATCGGGGTCAGAATAGAATCCCGGGAGTTTTAGTAGGTCCGTTGTGTTATATGGGATGTGTGTATAAAATTTAAGGTCATTCAGACGAGGTTTGATAAACTTTTTGATCAAAAGCAGAATTTGGAAGTTTTTGGAGTTCTTAGGCTTGACTCAGTGGTTGATTTGATGTTTCGACGTTATTTTAGGTGTTTCTAAGATTGGTATAAGTTTAGATAGTGGTATATGACTTATCCGTACTTCTGGTTAAGGTCCCGAGGGCCTCGAGATGATTTTGGGTGGTTGAAGGAAAGTTTGGAGTTGGAAATTTGCAGATGAAGCTGCTGAAGTTCCTGTCATAAACGCACTTGCGGCTTGGGGGCGGCAGGAACGGGCCCGCAAAAGCACAACGAGGTTCACAGATGTGAAAATGGGAGAGAGGAGCTGGAACCGCAGATGCTAATGTTGGAGCGCACCTGGGATATCGCATGTGTGGGATTTCGATCGCAGGTGCGGTCCTTGAGCGGTTAAGTGGATTCGGAAGATGCACACCTAGGACCGCAGGTGCGGATGCACAGGTGCGAGATTTCGACCGCAAAAGCAATTTAGCTGGGCCGAGCATATAAATTTAGCCATTTGCGATTTTTGAGTGGTTTTTTACCATTTTCATACGGGTTTGAGCTTGGGAGAGCAAATTGAAGAGGAAATTAAAGAGGGTTCGTGGAGGTAAGGATTTTGGACGTTAAACTTGTTTCTATAATGGGTTTTAATTGTTTAAGCTTGAACTAAGGAAAATCAGTAGCAAAATTAGGGGGTTTGGGCTTGGGAATTGGAGGCCTAAATTTAGAGATTTGAAGGGTCATTTATGGTTAGATTTTGGTATATTTCATATGTATGAACTCGTGGGAGGATAATGATTCTATTTATATAGATTTAACCAGATTCCAGGACTTGGGCATGGTGTCGGGTTTGTCCAATTTCGAGATTTTTGTGTGAATTTGATAATTTTCGTATGGTTTCATTCTTTTAGTGTGAATTAATTATAATATACTGATATTTATTAGATTTGAGATATTTGGAGGCTGAATCAAGAGGAAAGGGCATTGGGGGCTAGAGTTTGGCTTGGCTTGAGGTAAGTAACGCTTTCAATCTTGGTTCTGAGGGTTCGAAACCCCAAAATTTGTATTCTATGATTTATTATGAAAGTGATGCAATGCCAAGTGATGGGCGTGTACCGTGAGGAATGCGGCTCTGATCATTCCGGAGCACCGGTTAGTGATTCTTTTTGTTTATATTTGTGTTGTAATTATGTGAATAAGTTAATGAGCTGTGAATCATGCTAATTATCATGTTGAGGCTTCACACCAATATTGTTGAGACCCGAGAGATCGTTTCTTGCTGTCATATCATTATCTTTATTGATATTTTGTACTCATTCCTATTCATGTATATTATATCATGCCCAGTTGCGATTATTATTATTTGTCACATTATATTATTGACCGGGCTAGAAACATAACATTTTGAGCTCGTGTGTGTGAGACTGGATAGTTATTACTGAGTGAGGCCGAGAGCCTAATATTGAGTGGTAGTATGGGATCTGGTTACACGCTACAACGAGATACTGAACATGCCTTCGTTGGCTTTGTCATAGCGGTTGGGCTAAAGAGAGAAGCCCCTCCGGAGTCTTTACACCACCAGTGAGTGCAACTGATGATATTGAGGGATGAATCTTCCCTGGACATGGATCTTGTCCGAAGTATTATACCGGGAGAAGAATCTTCTCCATGAGGCTGGATTGGCATGTGTCCTCAGTACTGGGTGACTGTTGTAAGTGATATATATTCCGGGATGGATCTTCCCTAGGCTGGATGACCACATACAATATCGAGTGGTTGTGTACTTGTGAGTGAAGGTTCATGGAACATTGATCATGCTAGTTGTGCATTGGCACATAGAGAATTTGATTTTGTATTCCTTACTATTCAGCTTGCATTTTTTAACTATTGAGTTTTACTTGAACACTAAGCATGTCTATTTTTCTGTTCCATTACATGTTATTACCTGTCGAGGTTGTTTCGTTACTACCTATATGTCCATAGGTTGGACTTGTTACTTATTGAGTTGGTGTACTCACGTTACCTTTTGCACCTTATGTGTAGATCCAGGTATTTTAGGTCACGGTAGTGGCTGCTGATCATATCGCCATAAACTGTTTTTTGGAGATTGCGAGGTAGCTACTTGGCAACCGCAGTTCCACCTTCTCCTTCCTTATCTTCCTCTTAGCATAATTGTTAGATATTCTCAAACTATTTAGTCTTGTTTATTTCGAATAGTTGTTGTACTATTGCTCATGACTAGTGACACCCGAGGTCGGGCTTGTATTTTTTTCTGCATGATTTGGATTTCTACTTTTATCTTATTGCATTTCTTCTAAGAATATATTTTTTCTTAAGTTTTTACTAGTAAATGGAGTACTTTGAAAATAAGTGGATGACCTAGTTTCACGATAGGCGCCATCACGACCGAATCGATTCTTAGATCGTGAGATGTTGGTATCAGAGCCTCGGTTACATAGGTCTCATGGGTCATAAGTAGATTTAGTAGAGTCTCGCAGATGTGTACGGAGATGTCTGTACTTATCCTCGGGAGGCTGCAGAACCTTTAGGAAAAACTTCATGTTCTTAAATTATTGTCGTGAGAATCTATTGACTATGCTAATTAAACGTCTGTTATTCTATTCTCTCACAGATGGTGAGGACATGTGCTGCTGATCAGGATGATGACCACTAGTTTGGGCCACTAGAGGCCGAGGATGCGGTCGAGGCTGTGGTAGAGGTAGAGGTAGAGCCCGTACAATAGCTAGGGCAGCACATGCAGATCCGCCAACTGCCCCAGTTCATGATCAGGATCTAGCAGAGGATGCGCTAGCAGTACCGGCTTAAGTAAACTGTGAGTATTCTTATTCCGGGTCTCTAGGAGAACTTGGCTCAGATTCTAACAGTGTGCACCAGTCTTGCTCAAGCAGTCACAGTGTTTACTCTAGATGCTACTTCCTAGGCTAGGGGAGGCACTCAGACTAGGGGTGTGTATTCGAATCAGTTATCGGTTTATCGATATCGTTTTATCGATTTATCGATTTCAATTTCAAAAAATTTTTCTTATCGAGTTATCGATTTCGATTTCAATTTTGTCTTTTTTCGGTTATCGGCTTATCGATAAACCGATAAGTTATACAAAAATAAATTTACCTAATATTTTTTTAACCCTTATTTTATAATACCCTTTCCTTTACCCTAAGTCCCTAACCCTATTATTTCATCTACTACATTTAAGGAATGATCATATTCAAAGCTCAAGGGAATGAAGTTCAAATTAATAAAAAATAGAATTAGCCGTGATGATGTTTTTTTATACCATTGGAGTGTTGGTGGCATACATTTGATCCCTTACTTTAGTTTCATTGCATGTGCTTGTTGACATAATCTTTATGTTATAAATGGTGTTTGTCTTATTTTAGCTTCTTTTTGTCCATATTAGTTAGACGTGTTTATAGTGATATACTTCCCGTGGAATCCCACAAATTTTAGTATTGGTGTAATTGATTACCAAATTGATAAGCCTAAAAAATCGATAAATCAAAATCGAAAAAATCAAAACATTATTGAAACGATAACGATAAACATATGTAAAATCGATAATCGGTAAGTAATTATCGATTAGGGTCAAAATTGAATCAATAAAATGAATGCATACCCCTAACTTAAAGTCTTGTCGCTCGTACACCTGAGCAGGTTGTGCAGGGACTTCAGACGTTGGAGGCACCACCAGCCCAGCCGGTTGCCCCTGCTCAAGATTATATGGTTCCAGTTATGCCTGATGACGAGCAACGTCAATTCAGGAGATTTGGTAGACTTCAGACTCTGACTTTCAGCGGAGATGAGGGCAAGGATTCCCACGGTTTCTTATACAAGTGACAGAGGATTCTACGTACAACAGGGATTCGAGAGACTAGTGGGGTTGCATTTACCACTTTTTAGTTTTTTGGAGCTACTTTCACTTGGTGGGAATCTTATGAGAGGCGTAGGCCTGTTGGTGCACCTCCCCTTACCTGGCATCAGTTCTCCATTCTCTTCCTAGAGAAGTATGTACCGCATTCCCGTAGAGAGGAGCCGCACTGTATCAGGGGGACATGTTTGTTTCACAGTATAAGATGAGATTCTTCGAGTTGGCCCGTCATACTATCTGGCTAGTTCCCACAGATAGGGAGAGGATTAGTAGGTTCATTGATGGCCTCAATTATCAGTTACAAATTTTTCTGACTAGAGAGAGAGTATATGTGATAACCCAAAAGGTCATCACTTGCTTTTATATTGAATTCTATGTTCTGAGGCCTTAAAACCTCTTTTAGCATCGCATTGGTTTGCATGCGCAGTCCGGGCACGTAGCGAGAAAGATGAAATAAGAAAATGTGTGAAAAATAATAACTATAAGATAAATTAATTTGACTTCGGTCAATGTTTTGGATAAACGAACACGGACCTATGATGTGACGGTCTCGAAGGGTCCATAGGAAAATATTGGACTTGGATTATACCCAAAATCAAATTCTGAGGTCCCAAGCCCGAGAAATGAATTTGTAAAGAAAATTATTTTCTGAAATTGTTTAAAGAATTTGGAAATGAATTTTGATAAGAACATGTTAGTATCGGGCCCGTATTTTAGTTTCGATGCCCGGTACTGGTCATATATGTGGTTTAAGATAATACTGTGAAGTTTGGTAAGAAACGAAATCCATTTGACGTGACTCGGACCTTAATTGCAAATTTGATGTTTTAAGAAGTTTGAAACAATTCATTTGTTTTGAGGTTTAATTCGATGCTAATGATATTAATTTGCGATTTCATTGCACGAATAAGTTCATATGGTGTTATTGAGTTAGTACGTATGTTTTGTTTTGAGCCTCGAGGGCTCGGGTGTGTTTCATATGTCTTTCGGAAGGTTTTTGGAACACAAAAAGTTGTAGGTTTCAGTTGTTGGTATTCTGGTATTTTCTTCTTCGTGTTTGCGGGAGGACCCTCACGAACGCATTGAGTTAATTGTGATGAAGGAAAATTCCTTCTATGCGAACGCGAGACCTAGGTCGCGAATGCGATGCTTTGGAAGATCTACCCTTTGCGAACACGAGCCTGGTATCGCGAACGAGAAGGTTTGTAGGCTGGTCAGGGGGGATGGGTATTATGCCTAAGCGAACGCGAGGGCTTGATGAGGTTCTTCTCTATGAACGCGAGCCCAGATACACGAATGTGGGCCTATCTGGCCTAACTCATAGCGAACGCGATGACCAAATTCTGCCCAGTCATTTTAAGTTTAAAAATAGTAGCCATTACAGGATTTCACCAAAATTCATAACTTCATCTTAACTCCAAATTTGGGTGATATTTGAATGAGGATTTCGCCATCAATTCATAGGTATGTAATCTTAGACTTATTTTCTTCAATTTCTGTTAACACCCATTAGATATCTAGGCTTAAATCATGGGATTACGAGTAGAAAATTAGGGATTTGGGTGGAGTTAGGGCTTTTTGACTATTTGTGAATTTGACCTCATTTTGAGGTCGGGTTTCAAAAATAAATTATATATTCGGGATCGTGGGTGAATCGATGATCGGGTTTTGGTCCGAACCTTGTATTTTGACCAAGTGGGCCCGCGGTCGATTTTGACTTTTTGGGAAGAATGATTAGAAAGCTATAGTCATGTATGAAATTGCATTTTTAGCATTTATTGATGTTACTAAGTCGATTAGGTATAAATACGATTGAGTTGGAGCCAAATTCGAAAGAGAAAGTGGTGTTTGAGGCTTGAGTTGGCCATGGAAATTCGAGGTAAGTGTTTGGTCTAGCCTTATCTTGAGAGATTAGGAGTCGTATCTTACTTGCTACGTGTTAATTGTGGAGTACGACCTAAGTATCTATACGTCGATGTTAAGCATGTCCGTAAGTCTTGTTTTATTACTTCAATGACTTCGTTGTGGTTTATTACACTTCATATGCTATTGTCATCATTGGTCCCTTATCAGGATGTTTGTTTTGATGTTAATGTTCCCTTGCCAAGATGTTTATCTGATAGTATTGCGAGATGTTGTTGAAATATCATTGTTCCCTTGTCGGGAAGTTATTATGTTGCTTTTGTTCCCTTGCAGAGATTCCTTGTGGTTATTGTTGGCTTGTAAATGGGAGCGGGTGGTACACATTCCACAAGATATAATGAAAGAGCAAGTGGTATGCCTACTACAAGATATAATAAAATGGGAGCGGGTGGTATGCCTACCACAAGATATAATGAAATAGGAGCGGGTGGTACGCCTACCACAAGATATAATAAAATGGGAGTGGGTGGTACACCTACCACAAGGTACATAAAATGGGAGTGGGTGGCACGCCTACCACGAGATAAATGATATGGGAGTGGGTGGCATAGCGCCACAAGATATAAGAAATGTGATCGAGTTGCACGCCTGCAACAAGATGTGGACTGAAAGTGATTTTTTTTTTTTTTTTGACAAAATAAAAGAAAATACTACTAATATAATACAACAAATGCAACGTCTGTGAAATGGTTCTTAAAAAAAATGCAAGGCATATAAAACTCATTTCTTAACAGACTTCTTTCTCCATTCATTTCGGCCCCTATTTATTTCAAGTCCATCACCTGATAATCTCACCAAATGCAAGAAGCTCTTGTTTATCTCTCTTGAAGCAGAAGCTGATCCGTTAGTCCCTAAAGCAGAGTCCTCAAACGATTCAAGGCTCGTGAGGGAATCGACTACGTCATCATGCTGGCATTCACGCCTATAGTCTAATGTAATCGTTTGCAGTTCATGTGTGTCGATGATATCTTGAGGCATACTCTCAAGAACCCAGCCGATGTAAGTCACATTGTTTACATGTTGATTCATGTCCAAATCAGCTCTTCGTGGCGCCAGTCCCAGCCTAGAAGAATGAGCAGGATCTTCCAGTTTCGATATCTTCTTTAGGCTGCTATTGTTCTCCTCGGGAAAAGCTAGCCTCAGTTCTTTTGGGCAAAAGACTAGGTACTCCTCATGATCATCATCTGTAACTTTCTGAAGACGCCTTGTGTCCTGGTTCATCATGACCCACTTGCTGGTTGCTCTTCCAATGAATTCACCAGTTGCATAATCTTTGAGAATCCAATCACGTCTAGTCCCACTTCTACCTTCGCTTTGACACCAAGTCTCTATTTCAACAACATCACTCCAAGCAGGGTATTTATATATTTCAATGTGCATGCGAGCAGTAACCCATATGAGATGCAATTTTCTCATGGTAAGGGTTGTCGCAAATCCATCAGTAGAAAATCCAACACTTTGACCATGGTTGCATCCAACCTCCTGTAATAGATTGGCGATGATTTCAACTGTGGCGGTCTTGTTAATTCCGACCTCATAACATCTAACTATGAACTTCTCCTTATAAGACAATCCATCTTCTGTCAAGCTCCCAAGTCTAAGCTGGTCAGCAAGGCTTGGCTCAAATGCAGCTTCCTTATTCTTCGCCTCATTGGTTGCCACAGCCATAATCGAATTGGTCCGAGCAGCCGAAGCAGAAAATAAGAATTTTTGTCGACATGGAGTGAAACTGTGAGAGAACTGATTGTTTTTTTGGGGTTGATTATAGTCGCTGACGGCGACATTGCAAGCCGGAAACGTCCCCCGTAACAACATTGTATCGCCTGAATCACCAAATCAAGCAATTAATTAATTAATTAATTTTTTACTTTTTTATTTTTTTTCTTTCTTCTTTATTTCTGTCCAGATAAACAGATTTGCAGCAGAGAGAATGTGTGTTTTTAGCGTGAGAGAGATGTGTAAAAACGACAAAAGTGTCTGTGGTTTACGTTTTGGGTGAAGTAGTTTATATAAGGAGTGAATATGTCGATGGCAACGAGGCTGCGACTGAAAGTGAAATATGACAGAGTTAGATTTTGGTTCCTTATAATTCTGTTGATATTCTGTACCTGTTATTCCTCGAAGCATGTTTTCCCTTCCCATCACTATTTGTTTATTTTGCTTTAATTTCCACTATATATTATATAACTGCACAAGTTTACTTGGTAGTCTGGTCCTAGCCTTGTCACTACTTTGCCAAGGTTCGGCTAGACACTTACCATCACATGAGGCCGGTTATACTGATACTACACTCTGCACTACATACAGATATCGGAGCAACATTTGGTCGGTAGCTCTCGAGGAGCCAACCTTCAGTCCATCCAAAGATCCCGAGGAGTTCTCTTCGAATTCATTATGTATTCTATTTTCAACAGATTTCGAGACATATTTTATTTCTTTCAGACATTTGTTGTAGTACTCTTAGTCCGTCTATGGATATTGTGACACAAGATTCTGGGTAGAGGAGTATATTAGTATTGTAGTACTAGCTTGGTTATTTTTTAGCTATTTAAGTCTTCCGCTTATTTCTGTCTATCATAAATTTAAAATGTTGATTATCTGCTAATTCAAGTTGTTAAAAAGGTTTAGAATGAAATAGTTAGAATTTCTACATTTCGTGGCTTGCCTAGCTTCTATGAGTAGGCGTCATCACGACCTCCAGGGTGGGAAATCTGGATCATGACAAGTTGGTATCAGAACACTATGTTAAATAGGTCTCACAATTCACAAAAAAGCTTAGTATAGTCTGAGAGATCGCTACAGAGTCTTCTGTATTTATCCCGAAAGGATACAGAGTTAGGAGAAGTTTCACATTCGTTCTTTCTTGTCGTGCGGTTTGGTTTCTCAAAGCTAAATGAATTTTTAATCTGTTCTTTAATAGATGGAGAGAACACACGCTTCCTCATCCACATATCAGCGGCTCGAGCCTCCCAGCAGCATCTCCCACGAGGGGCATAGGGCGAGGCAGAGGCATAGCTCAGCCCAGGGCAACAACACCCATAGCGGAGCCTTAGGTTGACTTTGATGATGAGGTTCCGACCCCAGTAGTTTCGGTAGGCCCAGATCAGGTCCCAGAGGGTTTATTGCTACCCCTGTTTTTCAAGATGCTCTGGTCCGACTAGTGTGCCTTATGGAGAGTATCACCCGGGCAAGTTTACTTCCTGTAGCACCAGCCGTCTCTCAGGCTAGAGGAGGAGCCCGGACTCCTGCTACTCACACTTCGGAGCAGGTAGCTAGCAGCTCAGCCAGTTGGAGCAGTTTATCCACGTGTGATAGCTCAGACCAGTAATGGCGCAAGTATATCTGCCGATGCTTTATGGAGATTGGATAGGTTCACCAAGCTCTTCACTACTACCTTCAGCGGTGCATCTACTAAGGATCCTAGGATTACCTAGACAGCTATCATGAGGTTCTTAGGAACATGGGGATAATTGAGACCTATGGGGTTGAATTTTTCCACTTTTCGCTTGTCTGGATCCGTCAAGACTTGGTGGAGAGACTATTGCTTGGCTAGACCAGCTGGATCGCCAGCCTTGCCCTGGGAGCAGTTCACGCAGCTATTTTTGGAGAAGTTTCATCCTATCACACAGAGAGAGGCCTATCGGAGGCAGTTTGAGCGTCTCTAGCAGGGTTCCATGACTGTCACCTAGTACGAGACCAGATTCATCGATTTGGCCTGTCATGCTCTTATCATACTTCCTACTCAGAGAGAGGGAGAGAGGGAGAGAGAGGAGGATCATTGATAGACTCGGTCAGCCAATGCGTCTTTAGATGGCTAGATAGACTGGAAGTGAGATATTTTTCCAAGAGGTGATCAATGTGGCCTAGAGAGTTGAGATAATTCAATCAAAAGGGGTGGTCATGGGGCAGACAAGAGATCCCGTCATTTATGCAGATTCAGTGGTGCCTCGTCTGGAGGCAGGGATTCGTATGCTAGAGGCTATCGTCCTAGGCCGTTTCAATCAGCACTTCAAGTTTCTTATGGTGTTTTAGGTGGTTGTGATTCTCAGATGCACTATTCTGATCAGCAGTCCTATAGTGCACCACCAACTCCTATCAGTTCACCGCTGCTTCAGAGTTTCCAGGGTCGTCAGCCCTAGCATCCGATGGCTTATTTTACTTGTGGCGACACAAGGCACATTGCTAGGTATTTCCCTCGCACACCAAGTAGCTCTCAGCATTAGGGTTCCTATGCCATGGTTCAGGCACCAGTTGTTCCACAACCCACTCAGCCAGCTAGGGGTGGGGGTAGAGGTGCTAGAGGTAGTGGTAGAGATCCTAGAGGTGGAGTTCAGACTGCTATAGGCAGAGGCCAGCCAGCAGCATACCGTTCGAGAGATGTAGTTCCTGATGTTATGCTCTTCCATCCAGGCTCGAGGCTGAGGCTTCAGATACAGTTATTATAGGTACGATTTTGGTTTGTGATAGAGATTCTTCGGTGTTATTTGATCCAGGGCCTACCTACTCGTATGTGTCATCTTATTTTGTATCGTATCTGGTCATGCCTAGTGAATCTTTGGGTTCTCCTGTTTATGTGTCTACATCGGTGGGTGATTCTTTTGTAGTAGATCGAGTCTATCGTTCTTATATTGTGGTGATTGGAGGTCTTGAGACTTATGTAGATTTATTTCTTGTGGACATGGTTGATTTCGATGTTATATTGGGGATGAACTGGTTATGACCTTACCACGCTATCTTGGACTGTCATTCCAAGATTATGACCTTAGCCTTGCCGGGTTTGCCTCGTTTAGAGTGGAGAGGGACTCCTGGTTATTTTACCAGTAGTGTTATCTCTTATGTGAAGACTCGACGTATGGTTGAGAAAGGGTGTTTGGCCTATTTGGCATATGCTCGTAATTCTAGTGCTGAGGTTCCATCTATTGATTCTGTGCCCGTTGTTCATGAGTTTCCTAAGGTTTTCCCCTCAAACTTGCCAGGTATGCCACCCGATAGGTATATTGACTTTTGCATTAATTTGGCTTTGGGCATTCAACCCATTTCTATCCCGTCGTATCGTATGGCCACGCCTGAACTGAAAGAGTTAAAGGATCAGTTGCAAGACTTGCTTGGGAAGGGTTTCATTAGACCTAGTGTTTCACCTTGGGGTGCTTCGGTTTTGTTTGTTAAGAAGAAGGATGGGTCAATGAGAATGTGTATTGATTACCGGCAATTAATAAGGTTACAATCAAGAATAAGAATCCGTTGTCAAGGATTGATGATTTGTTTGATCAGCTTCAAGGTGCCAAGGTATTTTCAAATGTTTACTTGAGATCTGGCTACCATCAGTTGAAGATTAGGGCATCTGATGTCCCTAAGACAGCTTTTTGCCCTCGGTACGAGCATTATGAATTCTTGGTGATGTCATTTAGGTTGACAAATGCCCAGCAGCTTTTATGGATTTAATGAACCAAGTGTTCATGCCTTATTTGGATTTGTTCGTGATAGTCTTTATTAATGATATATTGATATATTCCCGCAGTTAGGAGGAGCACGAGTAGCATCTTAGGGTGGTTCTTTTGAACTTGAGGGATAGTCAGTTATATGCTAAATTCTCAAAGTGTAAGTTCTAGTTTAGTTCACTTGCATTTCTGGTCATGTTATACCAGCAGAGGGTATTCAGGTTGACCCGAAGAAGATTGAGGCAGTCCAGAACTGGCTAAGGCCAGTATCATGTATAGAGATTCAGAGTTTCTTGGGATTTGCAGGCTACTATGTTGATTCGTGGAGGGTTTTTCATCTATTGCTACCCTGATGACCAGGTTGACCTAGAAGGGTGCCCAATTCAGATGGTCGGACGAGTGTGAGGTGAGCTTTTTGAAGATCAAGTGAGCTCTTACTACAGCACCGGTGTTGGTTTTGTCCATAGGTTCAGGGACTTATATGGTTTATTGTGATGCTTCTCGTATTGGACTTGGCGCAGTGTTGATGCAAGATGGCAAGGTCATTGCCTATGCTTCGTGACAGTTGAAGATTTATGAGAAGAACTATCCGGTTCATTATTTGGATTTGGCAGCCATTGTTCACACATTAAAGATTTGGAGGTATTATCTGTATAGCGTGGCATGTAAGTTGTTCACATATCACAAGAGCCTTCAGTATTTGTTCAAGCAAAAGGAGTTGATTTGAGGCAAAGGAGGTGGTTGGAGTTGTTGAAAGACTATGATATCACCAACTTATATCATCCGGGAAAGGACAATGTGGTGGTTGATGCTTTGAGTAGAAAGTCGGCCAGTATGGGTAGTCTCACTTATATTCCGATCAGTGAGAGACCGCTTGCTTTAGATGTTTAGGCTTTGGCTAATCAGTTCGTGAGACTGGATGTTTTTGAGCCCAGTCGTGTGCTAGCTTGCATGGTCGCTCGTTCTTCTCTATTGGAGCACATCCCTGATCGACAATATGATGATCTCCATTTGTGTGTCCTTAGAGACACGGTGTAGCACGAGGTGCCAAGCAGGTTACCTTAGGTGATAATAGAGTTTTGAGATTGCAAGGTCAAGTTTGTGTTCCTAATGTGGATGGGCTCTGAGAGTTGATTTTAGAGGAGGCCTATAGCTCTAGGTACTCTATTCATCCAGGTGTCGCGAAGATGTATTAGGATTTGAGGCAGTATTATTGGTGGCGGAGAATGAAGAAGGATATCATTGCTTATGTGGCTCAGTGTTTGAATTGTGAGAAAGTTAAGTACGAGGATCAGAGGCCCAGTGGTTCATTTCAGAGGATTGAGCTTCTCGAGTGGAAGTGGGAGCGGGTCACTATGGATTTGGTTGTTGGAGTCCCGCAAACTCGGAAGAAGTTCGATACAGTATGGGCCATTATTGATAGGCTAATCAAGTCAGTGCATTTCATTCCTGTGGCAGTTTCCTATTCCTCTGAGAGGTTGGCTGAGATCTATATATGGGAGATTGTTCCCCTTCATGGTGTGCCCGTGTCTATCATTTCGGACCGGGGTACGTAATTTAGCTCGCATTTCTGGAGATCAGTTCAGCGAGAGTTGGGCACACGGGTTGAGTTGAGCACAAGATTTCATCCCCAGACGGACGGGCAGTCCGAGCGGACTATTCATATTTTGGAGGATATGCTCTGAGGTTGTGCCATTGACATTAGAGGCTCGTGGGATAAGTTTTTTCCTTTAACAGAGTTTTCCTACAACAACAACTATCATTCGAGCTTCCAGATGGTTCCTTTTGAGGCTTTATATGGTAGGCAATGTCGTCTCCGATTGGATGGTTTAAGCCAGGAGAGACTCGGTTGTTGTGTACGGATTTGGTTCAGGATACCTTAGACAAGGTCAGGATTATTTAGGATAGGCTTCGTACAACTCAGTCTAGGAAAAAGAGTTATGCCGATCGCAAGGTTTGAGATTTGGCCTTCATGGTCGGTGAGCAGGTATTGCTTCGAGTGCCGCCTATGAAGGGCATATTGAGATTTTGGAAGAAGGGCAAGATTAGCCATAGGTTTATTGGTCCGTTTGAGATTCTTGATCGAGTGGGAGAGGTGGCTTATAGAATTGCATAACCGCCGAGCTTTTCAGTTGTGCATCTAGTATTTTATGTGTCCATGCTTCGAAAATATCGCGGCGATCCATCTCACATGTTAGATTTTAGCATTATCTAGTAGAAAAGGGACTTTTCCTATGAGGAGGAGCCGGTAGCTATCTTAGATCGACAGGTTAATCAATTAAAATCGAAGAGTTTTCCTTCTGTTTGCGTTCAGTGGAGAGGTCAGCCTCCTGAAGCATCTACATAGGAGTCCGAGTCCAATATACGAAGCCGTTATCCCCATCTTTTCCCCGACTAAGGTACTTTCTTCTTATGTCTGTTCGAGGACTAACTGTTATTTTAGAGGTGTAGAATGTGATGACCCAAAAGGTCATCACTTGCTTTTAAATTGAATTATGTGTTTCGAGGTCTTAAAAATATCTTTTAGCATCGCCTTGATTTGCATCGCAATCTGGGCGTGTAACCGGAAAGCCTAAATGAGAAAATTTGTGAAAATGATAAGTTTTGAAGATAAAATAATTTAATTTGACTTCGTTCAACATTTTGGGAAAAAGAACCAGGACCCATTATGTGACGGTCTCGGAGAGTCCGTAGGAAAATATGGGACTTAGTCGTATTCCCGGAATAGAATTCTGAGGTCCCAAGCCCGAGAAATACATTTTTAAAGAAAATTATTTTCTGAAATTGTTTAATGTATTTAGAAATGAATTTTGATCAGAACATGTGCTATCAAGCCCGTTTTTGGTTCCGGCGCACAGTACATGTCTTATATATGTGTTAAGATAATACTGTGAAATTTGGTAAGAAACATAATCTATTTGACGTGATTCGGACCTTAATTGCAGATTTGAAATTTTAAGAAGTTTAAAATAATCATTGGTTTTGATGTTTAATTCAATGTTAATTTGGGGAATTGATCGCACAGATAAGTTCATGTAGTGTTATTGAGTTAGTACGTATGTATGGTTTTGAGCCCAGAGGGCTTTGGTGTGTTTCGGAAGATTTTGGAACTCAATAGTTATAGGTTTTCAGTTGTTGGTATTCTGGTGTTTTCTTCTTTGCGTTCGCGGGAGGACCCTCGCGAACGTGATGAGTTAATTGCACTGAAGGAAAATTCCTTCTACGCGAATGCGAGACCCAAATCACGATCGCGAAGCTTTGGGGAATCTACCCTTCGCGAACGCGGGCCTGGTATCGCGAACGCAAAGGCTTGTAGCCTGGTCAGGGGAAAGGGGTATTATGCCTATGTGAACGCGACCATTTGGACGCGAATGAGAGAGATCGTGGAGGTTCTTCTTCGTGAAGGCAAGCCAACTTACGCGAACGTGTTGGCTTATCAAGCCTAACTCATCGCGAACGCGATGATCAAATTCCGTCCAGTCATTTTAAGTTTTAAAATAGTAGCCATTACGGGATTTTCACAAAAAATCATAACTTTTTCGTCTTAACTCCCAATTTGGGCAATTTTTGAAAGGGGATTTCACCACCAATTCATAGGTATGTAATCTTAGACTTATTTTCTTTAATTTTCATTAACACTCATTAGATTTCTAGGCTTAAATCATGGGATTCAGGGTAGAAAAGTAGGGATTTGGGTAGAGTTAGGGCTTTTGTATTATTTGGGAATTGGACCTCGTTTTGAGGCCGGGTTTCAAAATAAATTATATATTCAGGCTCATGGGTGAATGTGTGATCAGGTTTTGGTCCGAACCTCATGTTTTGACCAAGCGGTCATGGGGTCGATTTTTGAATTTTTGGCAAGAATGATTAGGAAACTATAATGACTGGAATTGTACTTTTTAGCATTTATTGATGTTATTAAGTCGATTATGTATAGATATGAATGAGTTGGATCCAAATTCGAAAGGGAAACCGGTGTTTGAGTCCTGAATTGACCGCGGAAGTTCGGGTTAAGTGTTTTGTCTAACCTTACCTTGAGGGATTAGGAGTCGTGTCTTACTTGCTTTGTGTTAATTGTAGAGTACGACGTATAGGCATGGTGATGAGTATCTATGTGTTGGTGTCAAGCATGCGCATGACTCTTGTTTTATAACTACTGTGACTTCGTTGTGGTTTGTTGCACTTCATATGCTATTTTCATCATTGGTCCCTTGCCGAGATGTTTGTTTTGATGTTAATGTTCCCTTACTAGGATGTTTATTTGATAATATTTTTTCCTTGTCAGGATGTTGTTGAAATATCATTGTTCCTTTCCTGAGAAGTTATTATGTTGCTTTTGTTCTCTTGTCGGGATTATTTGTGATTATTGTTAACTTGTAAATGGGAGTGGGTGGTACGCCTACCACAAGATATAATGAAATGAGAACGGGTGGTATGCCTACCATAAGATAAAATGAAATAGGAGCGGGTGGTACGCCTACCAAAAGATATAATGAAATAGGAGCGGGTGGTACGCCTACCACAAGATATAATAAAATGGGAACGGGTGGTACGCCAACCACAAGATACATGAAATGGGAGTGGGTGGCATGCCTGCCACGAGATAAATAAAATGGGAACGGGTGGCACACCTACCACAAGATATGAGAAATGGGATCGAGTTGCACGCCTGCAACAAGATGTGGAATGAAAGTGAAATCTGTGGTTTCCTTATCTTTGTATATTTGGATTTTGGTTCCCTATAATTCTCTTGATATTCTGCTTTTACCTATTATTCCCTGAAGCATGTTTCCCCTTCCCATCATTTATTTGTTTATTTTGCTTTACTTTTTGCTATATATTATATAACTGCATAAGTTTACTTAGTAGTATGGTCCTAGCCTCGTCATTGCTTCACCGAGGTTAGGCTAGACACTTACCAGCACATAGGGTCGGTTGTGCTAATACTACAATCTGCGCTATTTGCGGATACCAGAGCAGAATTTGGTTAGTAGCTCTTGGGGAGCCAGCCTTTAGTCCATCCAGAGATCCCTATGTAGTCCTGCAGGCGTCCGCAGGCCCGGCGTTCTCTTCTATTTCATTTGTATTATGTTTTCATTAGATTTCGAGACAAGTTGTATTTCTTTCAGATGTTTGTAATAGTAATCTTAGTCCATTAGTGAATATTGTGACACCAGATTCCTGATAGAGGAGTATATTGGTATAATAGTACTGCTTGGTTATTTTTTAGCTGTTCAAGTCTTCCGCTTATTTCTATCTATCATAAATTTTAAAATGTTGATTATCTGCTAATCAAGTTGTTAAAAGCTTTAGAATGAAAGAGTTAGAATTTATACATTTTGTGGCTTGCCTAGCTTCTATGAGTAGGCACCATCAGGACCCTCGAAGGTGGGAAATCCTGATCGTGATAGTATCTGGAGCTTCATTTGAGGAGGTGGTTGACATTGCTAGAGATATCGAGTTATTTCGCCGCATGAAGAGAGATGAGGGGGAAGCCAAGAGGTTTCGAGGATTTGGTAGCTTTGGTGGTACTTCTTCGGGAGGTTAGTTTCAGAACGACAAAGGCTGTCTATTTAGGCATGCTCAGTTAGCTCGTTCTGGTCACTGTGGTGGGTCATCTGGCCGCGGTTCTCACATTTCACATCAGGATCACTCGTCTCTCAGTGCCTTTCCAGCTTAGAGTTCGACTCAGGCACCATTAGTTCAGGGCTTATATATGCCTGGTTCTTCTAGTGGGCATCCTGGTGTCGGGGGCTCCCTTCAGTCCCCACCACTATTTGCTAGGAGAGGTTGCTTTGAGTGTGGAGATTTGGGCCATATTAAGAGGTTTTGTCCCCGTCTTACAGAAGGATCATCCCAGCAGAGGAGTCAGCCTTCAGCTTCAGCACCAGTTGCTTCCCCACCCGCTTAATTATTTTGTGTTGGAGGTTAGTCAGCTATGGGTTGCCCTAGAGAGGGAGACCGTCAGGTGGTGATCAGGCCGTTTCTACGCCCTCCCATCCAAACCAGATGTCATTGCTTTGGATGTCCTGATTACATGTATTGTCTCAATCTGCCACGTAGATGCCTCTGTATTATTTGATCTTGGCTCCATTTACTTATGTGTCGTCATATTTTTCCCATCATTTGGATACACTCCGCAATCTCTTATTTGGTTTATTCATGTATCTACTCCAGTGGGCGATACTATTATTGTAGACTGTGTATGTCAGTCGTATGTGGTGACCATTGGGGGTATAATGTCCCGGGTTGACCTTTTGTTACTCTGTATGGTGGATTTCAATATGACTTTGGGCATGAATTGGTTATATTGGTTCCATGCTATTCTGGGCTGTCATGCTAAGACAATGACTCTGGATATACCGGGTGTGCCATGGACTGAGTGGCGAGGTTTGATTGATTTTGTTCCCAATAGGGTGATTTGATTTCTGAAGGTCCAATGCATGGTTGGGAAGGGTTGTCTTTCATACTTAGCATTTGTGAGGGATGTTAAGGCAGAGACTCCCAACACTGATTATGTTCCAGTAGTGAGGGATTCTCCCGATGTGTTCCCTGCAAACCTACTAGGCATGCCACCGGATAGGGATACTGATTTTGCTATTGACCTGGTGCCCAACACTCAGCCCATTTCTATTCCACCGTATCGCATTACACCAACAGAGTTGAAAGAGCAGCTTTAGGAACTTTATGATAAGGGGTTAATTCGTCCTAGTGTCTCGTCGTGAGGTGCTCATGTTCTGTTTGTGAAGAAGAAGGATGGAACTATGAGGATATACATTGATTATAGGCAGTTGAACAAGGTTACAATTAAGAGCAAGTATCCCCTGGCTCACATTGATGATTTGTTCGACCAACTTTAGGGAGCGAGGGTATTCTCCAAGATTAATCTCCATTCAGGGTATCACCAGTTGAAGATCAGGGACTCAGATATTCTTAAGGCAACTTTCACGGCCCGATACAGTCCATATGAGTTCCTTGTGATGTCTTTTGGGCTGACCAATGCCCTATCAGCGTTCATGCATTTGATGAACCGCATGTTCCGACCTTATCTCAACTCATTTTTCATACTTTTCATTTGTGATATTCTGGGGTATTTGTGTATCTAGAAGGAGCACTAGGAGAATTTGAGAGTGGTATTGCAACGGTTGAGGGAGGAAAAGCTTTATGCAAAGTTCTCCAAGTGTGAGTTCTAGCTCACTTTAGTGGCTTTCTTGGGGCGCCTGGTATCCATGAGGGTATTCAGGTTGATCCGAAGAAGATAGAGGCGGTTCAGAGTTAGCCTTGACCGTCCTCAATCATAGATATTTGCAGCTTTCTTGGATTGGAAGGTTATTACCATTGGTTCGTTCAAGAATTTTCATGTATTGCGTCAACCTTGACCAAATTGACTCAGAAGGGTGCTACATTCTAGTGGTCGGATAAGGGTGAGGCGAGCTTTAAGAATCTCAAGACTGCCTTGGCCACAACGCCAGTGTTAGTGTTGCCATCAACTTCAGGTTCATACACACTGTATTGTGACGTTTCGAGAGTGGGTATTGGGTGTGTGTTGATGCATGAGGGTAGAGTTATTGCTTATGGTTCTCATCAGTTGAAGCTCCACGAGAAGAACAACCATGTTCATGATCTAGAGTTGCTGCCATTGTTCACGCATTGAAGATTTGGAAGCATTATATGTATGGTGTGTCTTGTGAGATCATTGTAGCCTCCAACACTTGTTCAAACAGAAGGACCTCAATTTGAGACAGCTGAGATGGTTGGTGCTGCTAAAGGATTATGATATCACTATCTTGTACCATCCGGGAAAGGCCAATGTAGTAGCCGGTGCTTTGAGTAGGAAGGCGGTGAATATGTGGAGTTTGGCGTATATTCATGTTGCGGAGAGGTCTCTTGTAGTTGATGTTCAAGACTTCGCTAATTGGTTCGTGAGGTTGGATATTTCGGAGCCCAGTCGGGTCTTAGCTTGAGTGATTTCTCGGTCTTCCTTATTTGATCACATAAGAGAGCACCAGTATGATGATCCTCATTTGCTTGTCCTAAAGGACAAAGTTCATCATGACGATTCCAGAGATGTGACTATTGGTGATGATAGGGTATTGAGGATCCAGGGTCGAATATGGGTGCCCAATGTAGATGGGCTTCGGGAGTTGATTTTAGGGGAGTCCCATAGCTTGCAGTATTCCATCAATCCGGGTGCCGCAAAGATGTACCAGGATTTGAGACAAAACTACTGGTGGAGGGGAATGAAGAATGATATTGTCGAGTTTGTAGCTCGGTGTCTTACTTGTTAGCAGGTGAAATACGAGCATCAGAGATCGGGTGGCTTGCTTCAACAGATATATATTCCAAAGTGGAAGTGGGAGTGGATCACCATGGACTTTGTAGTTAGACTCCCACGAACTTTGAAGAAGTCCGATGCTATTTTGGGTGATTGTGTATCGAATGACCAAGTCTGCGCACATCATTCCTATATGTACTACCTATTCTTCAGAGGGGTTGGCAGGGATCTATATCCGAGAGATTATACGCTTGCATGGCATTCCAGTTTCTATTTTTTTTAGTATCCGCTAGGCAAGCGCCTAGGGATAGGTTTTATAAATAAAATTCGAAAATAAAAAGGTTATGTTGTCTGTTGGTCTTAAGTAATGATGGAGATAAACTTTGATCAATACATGACACCTATTATCAATATTGAGTATGAAACTCAACATTAATATTACAGTTGATCTAAAATGTGTATTAACAAAATCGTACATGATTAATGTCCAAAACACATCCTTGTTCCATTTTGTCACATGTATGATCAATATAACCATTCTCCAGTAGCAGTGATATCCTATATTGATCCAAATTACCTTTCCAAAATGCTTGCATTTGTCTCTTCAATTGCCATAAACAATGCATGCCCATCGTGTGTTAGATTTATACAAAGCCCACCACCTCGAAAATCTGTGTGTCCAGGCATGCAGTTGCGATGCATCAGCATTACAAAACAGGCGTGCGTTGTATCAAATGTTGAGGCGTGCTTGATGTCCGTTTCCAAATGTTTTTCCAAACAAATGCTTATCGTGTGTGAGAGCAGCACCTCGTTTGAAACAAGCCTGCAACAAGAAGACATGTGATGGCTTGTGATATTGCCTATTTTTAAATCCCTTCCATTGGAATGAATTCAAAGCATTAATACCACCAATTGAAATTTCATTAAAAAGTAGACAAAGATGACATGCCAACATTTAAAATTCCCATATAGGTCCTGCTTTGCCATATGAGGTTCTGAACAAAGGCCAGAAACGAGGCGTGAATTGACTATAAAATGGGATGCTTGATTTAAGAAATTAAAAATCTTCTTAGGTCTTCCCAACACTTCCTCGATGACACGCATTTTCCTCCATGCTTGTTGTAATTCCCAGATGTGTGTAACACTGTGTAAAGCAGCTTGCAAGTGTATCTGCATTAGAATAAAAACTCCGAGGCAGAAGCTGCTGCTTGAAGACCGTGATTCAGTGGTCCTAAAGAGGAGAGGCGTGCTTTTGATGACCTTATGTGGTTTAATTCCCACGCTACACTGCTCCATCGAATCAAGCGTGATTAATGAATCATGTTTCCAATGCATCATTAAAAAATTCTGACATAGCATGCGACATTGAAACTCCTAGAGCAATTCAGAGATGCAAGTGTTCTTTATTGGACATGAGATAATGGGGAAAAAAAAAGAATTCCCAATATTCCTGGGTCCTGACACCCACGCTTGTATTGCTTTTGTTTCTCTCGAGTGTTGTCCTTGATTCCATTCCCCTTCAGCTGGCTGTGTAACTCCTTGTCTACCCATGAGATCCTCATTAAACATCGAACAACATTGTATCCGAGAACTAATGTCAGTTTCGATTCCTTTTCTCATTTATGAAACTTGCATTCCAGTGATGTGCATGAAAGTGACGATATAAACTCTGCACATAATATTTGTTTGCAGATTTCTTCTTCTCTGTTGAGTAATCTTGATGAAGTAAACATGTTATCTTGTTTGTTGACGCTTCCATGGTTTGTAGCACTGTCCCTCTGCAAGTTACTTCCATTGGAATGAATGTATTGCATTAATACCACCAATGGAGATTTCTTGACAACAAAGAACAACAGTATAAATTTAGTACCTGCAAAAAAAACAAATGTTAATGAAAAATGTTATCTCCATGTTCTCCTCTGGTCGATCATGGTGACTGCATGTTGTATTAATTTTGATTGCATTTGTTTCCTTCATTTCCTTCTCTAATTTCTTGCAACTATTATTCTCAGGTTTGGACATTGTAGCTTATCCTCATTTACCAGCCTTCTGCTCGACTCATCAAGTTCTCAGAAATCATAACTCTCTATGTTGCCACCGTCAAGTGCATAATTTGCAAGGTGGTATGCTAGTTTGTTTCCCTCTCTGAAAATGTGAGATATCTTGAAACTACACCCCACTTTGAGTCTCTTGATTTACTCCACTTCATCCACAATATTCCAGGGTGGTTTCCATTTTCCATCTATGTTCTTTTGAAGCATCATTGAATCTGTCTGAAGCCAAACATTATGGAAGTTCATTGTTTTGCACATTCTCATTGCCTCTACTATTGTTGTCGCCTCAGCTTCCTTGTTATTACCCTCCTTAATTTCTCTTCCTTCTGCATATATCAAATCACCTATCTCATCTCTTAAACAAAAACCAATTGAACTCCTCCCTGGGTTCCCTCTGCATGCTCCATTAGTATTCACTTTGATCCATCCTGTTGGAGGAAATTCCCAAAGCACTTTATCATATTTCAATCGAGGTGTGTATTGCTCAATCATTGTTAGAAAGTCCAGCCACTTGTGAGGCACATGTAGTCCTGGTTTTCTCAGTTGGACTAGAGCTTGTAGCGTCGATGACACCTGGTAAATAACTCTTCTTACTGACACCGCTTCTCCATATTTCAAACTGTTTCTTCTCTTCCATAATTCCCATACAATGCATGCAGGTAAAGCTTGCAAGACTAGCTTCAATCTATGAACAACTGATGACGTCGAACACTTTGTAATTGCTTGTTGTAAAGACAACCCTTCTAATGCAATTCCTGCTCTCCTCAGGAAGTAACTCCAAACAATCCTAGATGCATTGGATGTGAAAAACAAATGTACTAAAGACTCCTCCTTAGGATCTGCACAGCACCAACATTTAGATGACATGGAGTATCTTATTCTACGTAAGAAATCATCAAGTGGCATTTTGGCTTTCCACACCTTCCACAGGAAGAATGATATCTTGAATGGTAAGCCTTTGACCCATATCATCTTATAATCTATCCTTGGACTGTCTCTTCTTCGCAGGTAATCCCATGCAGATTTCACTGAAAAATGTCCCCTTGTTTCAAGCATCCAGAATGGTGTATCTAACTCTGCTCCTTTAACTGGTGGTCTAATATTCTGCACAATGTGGTTTGCCAAATCTTCAGGTAGAGTTTGAAATAATTTTTCCAAATTCCACATACCATTTTCAACCATATCATTGACATTTTGAATGTCTTCATCAACGACAAACTGTGCAGGCAATTAGAAATATAAGGCTCCCATCTCTGTCCAATTGTCGAACCAGAAATGAGCCGATCCCATTCTCAGTTTCCAAAAGATTTGATGCTCAATCAAGTCCATGTATTCAAGCATTTTTCTCCACACATGGGATCCACCCTTCCACGGTACAATTACAGGATTTAATTTCTTGCAATACTTTTGACACATAAATGCACTCCATAAGCTAGGATTTATCCTGAAATTCCACCACAATTTGCAGAAAAGTGCCTTGGATACATCATGAAGGGATCTGAAGCCTATAGCCCCCTCCTCATAAGGCATACACAGGTTAGTCCATGATGACCAATGTCTTGAGCTTCCTCTCACATTACTGCTCCAGAAAAATTTGGCAAAGATGCGATGTAATTTTTTGATCACGTAGCTTGGTGGATTAACTGCTTACAACATATGAATTGGGATACTCTGCAGGACATTTGCGATCAATACAGCCCTGCCTCCTACAGATAGGAGTTTTCCTTTCCACGATTGTAGTTTGTCCATAACCTTAGTAATTAATCCCTGGTAGTAATCACTCTTTCTTCTGGCATAAAAAATAGGACATCCAAGATAGGTCATAGGGAAACATTGTCTTCCTATACTAGTAATCATTTCCACCTTGTAAGCACATCATTATCCGTTAAATGATGCAGATATATAGCTGATTTGGCTTTGTTCACCAGTTGACCATATGATGATTCAAAGCTTGCAGAACCTCCATCACAAGTGACAATGAAGTTGCATCAGATGAGCAGAAAATGATTGTATCATCTGCATATGCAAGATAGTTTATTTTTGGGCTCCATTTTTGTAGTCCAAATCCACGGAAAAATAGGTTAGTATGCAATGAGTTCAAGCCTCGAGACAGTGCTTCTGCTGCTAAAATGAATATGGTTGGTGACAGAGGGTCTCCCTGCTTAACTCCCCTTGATGATTTGAAAAAGCCATTTGGCTGACCATTTATAAGAATAGAGTACCAATTATTCCCAATCAAATCAAATATCAATCCAATAAAATCTTCAGGAAATCCCATTTTTCTGAACAATTTAGTCAGGAATAGCCATGATAATATATCATAAGCCTTTGTCATATCTAACTTAATCACAATGTTTGGACCTGCTTTTGTTCTTAATCTAATATCCTTAATGATTTCTTGAGTTAGAAGTACCTTCTCAACGATGCTTCTTCCCTTTACAAAACCTGCATGTTCGTATGAGATTATGCTCAGTAACAATTCAACCAACCTTTCATGAATGACTCGCGAGAAAATCTTGTTAACAAAGTTGCTAAGACTGATTGGTCTCATGTCTGCAAAGGTATACACTTCTTTTTTCTTTGATAATAAAACCAGGTTTGTGTGCGTCACACTCTTTGGAAACTGCTGACCGCAGAAGAAAGACTTGAAAATGCCGACTACATCTTCTTCAATGATTTCCTAACATGTTTGGTAAAAGGCTCCAGTAAAACCATCCGGTCCGCCTGTTGATTCCCCATTCAGCCCCATAACTGCTCTCTTCACTTCCTCATTCATAGGCAAATCCATCAATCTCTCATGTTGATCATAATCTACAATTGAGGGTACTCATGTTGAGTTGAGCACATCTTTTCACCCTCAGACAGATGGGCAGTCCGAGCACACTATTCATATATTGGAGGAGATGTTGCGCGCGTATGTGATTGACTTTGGTGGTTCATGAGATCAGTTTCTACCGCTCGCAGAGTTTGCTTATAACAACAACTACCAGTCGAGTATTCAGATTGCTCCATATGAGGCTCTATCTGGGAGGCGATGTAGATCTCCAGTTGGATGGTTCGAGCCGGGTGAGGCCATGATTTTGGGTATACACTTAGTGTATGATGCTTTGGACAAGGTGAAGATGATTCAGGAGAGGCTTTGTACAGTGCAGTCGAGACAAAAGAGTTATGCTGACACGAAGGTTCGTAATGTGTCTTATATAGTTGGGGAGAAGGTTCTACTGAAGGTTTCACCTACGATGGGTGTTATGAGATTTGGGAAGAAGGGTAACTTGAATCCTCGGTTCATTGAGCCTTTTGAGGTGCTTCAGAGCATTGGGGAGGTAGCTTATGAGCTTGCTTTGCCACCTAGCTTGTCGAGTGTGAATCTGGTATTTCATATTTCTATGCTCCGGAAGTATATAGGAGATCCTTTTCATGTTCTGGACTTTAGCAAGGTTCAGTTAAATGGTGATTTGACCTATGATGTGGAGCCAACAACTATTTTGGAGCATTGGATTTGAAAGTTGAGATCAAAGGATATAACTTCAGTAAAAGTGTCGTGGAGAGGTTTGCCCATGGAGGAGGCTACCCGGGAAACGAGCGGGAGATACGGAGCAGATATCCTCACCTATTTAAGGCTTTAGGTATGTTTCTTGACTCGTTCGAGGAAGAACATTTGTTTAAAAGTGGGAAGATGTAACGACCCGGCTAGTCGTTTCATGAGTTACCGCTCCGTTTTTCCCATTTCTGCTTCTTGATGCTTTAATCAGTCCAAATTTGGAATGGTTTTGGAAACGTTTGAGACACTTAGTCTCTTAAGATTTGGTCTTTTAGTTGGAAAAGTCATCTGGAAGTTGACTTGTGAGCAAACGATCTCGAAATTTGGTTTTTATGATTCATATAGCTTCGAGGGTAATTTGGGACTTAGAAGCATGATAGGAATGTGTTTTGAAGGTCCGGAGTAGATTTAGGCTTGAATTGGCGAAATAGATTTTTTACGCTTTCCAGTTGATAGTGAAAATTTTATATAGGGGTCGGAATTGAATTCTGGGAGGTTCAGTAGGTCCTTTATGTCATATGAGATGTGGGTGCAAAATTTCAAGTCATTCAGACGAGGTTAGAAAGACTTCTTGATCGAATTTGGAATTCAGAAGTTTTTGGAGTTCTTAGGCTTGAATTCGTGGTTGATTTGATGTTTTAACGTTGTTTAGGTATTTCGATGATTGGTATAAGTTTGGATAGTGGTATATGATTTGTGTGTACTTTTGGTTGAGGTCTCGGGGGCCTCGAGATGATTTTGGGTGGTCGATGGAAAGTTTGGATTTTGAAATTTGCAGTTGAAGCTGCTGAAGTTCCTGTCATAACCGCACCTGCGGCTTGGGGACCGCAGGTGCGGGCTCGTAAAAGCGCAATGAGGGGTGTAGATGCAAAAATGGGTGGGAGGAACTGGATTTGCAAATGCAGATGTTGGAGCGCACGTAGATGCGAAAATGGGCGAGAGGAACTGGAATCGCAGATACAGATGTTGTAGCGCACCTGCGATGGCGCAGGTACGGTCCTTAAGTGGTTAAGTGGATTCGGTAGAACCGCACTTGGGACCGCAGGTGCGGGTCCGCAGGTACGAGATTTCTATCAAAGAAGCGGTTTAGTTGGGGCAAAACATATAAATTTAGCCCTTCGCAATTTTCGAGTGGGTTTTCACCATTTTCATACGAGTTTAAAGATGGGAGAGCAAATTGAAGTGGGAATTAAAGAGGGTTTCGTGGAGGTAAGGTTTGACCCACAACTTATTTCTATGATGGTGTTTAACTGTTTATGCTTGAAACCTAAGAAAACTCAGTAGCAAAATTAGGGGTTTAGGGCTTGGAAATTTGAGACCTAAATTTAGGGATTTGAGGGGTCATGTGTGGTTGAATTTTGGTATATTTGATATGTATGAACTTAATGGAGGATAGGGATTCTATTGATATAAATTTTATGGAATTTTGAGACGTGGTCCCCAGTGTCGGGTTTGGCCAATTTCGATATTTTTGAGTAAATTTGATAATTTTCATATGGGTTTCATTCCTTTAGCATGTGTTAATGATAATATATTGATTTTGGTTAGATTCGGAACATTTGGAGGTCGAATCGAGAAGAAAGGGCGTCGCGGGCTAGAGTTTGGCTTTGCTTGAGATAACTAACGCTTCCAATCTTGGTTCTGAGGGTTCGAAATCCTGAACTATGTATTCTATGATTTATTATGAAGGTGACATAATGCCAAGTGACGGGCATGTGAGCGTGCACCGTGAGGAATGCGGCTCGGACATTTTGGAGCACCGCTTAGTGACTCTTTTTATTGATATCCATATTGTAATTATGTGAATAAGTTAATAAGCTGTGAATCATGATTATTATTATGTTGAGGCTTTACACCAATACTGTTGAGACCCAAGAGGTCATTTCTTGCTGTCATACCATTTGCTTCATTGATATTTTGGACTCAGTCCTATTCATGCATATTATATCATGCCTCAACCGCGATTATTGTTATTTGTCACATCATATTATTGACGGGGCTAGTAACATGACATTTTGAGCCCGTGTGTGTAAGACTGGAGAGTTATGACTGAGTGAGGCCGAGAGCGTAATATTGAGTGATACTATGGGATCGGGCTGCATGCCGCAGTGAAATATTGATCATGCCTATGTTGGCTTTGTCATAGCGCTTGGGCTATAGAGAGAAGCCCATCTGGAGTCTTTATACCCCTAATTAGTGTAGTTGATGATATTGAGGGATGGAGCTTCCCTGGGCATGGATCTTGTCCGAAGTATTATACCGGGAGATGGATCTTCTCTATAAGGTTGGATTGGCCTGTGTCCTTGATATTGGGATAGATCTTCCCAGGGCTGGATGGCCATATACATTACCAAGTATCTGTGTACTTGTGAGTAAAGGTTCATGGAACATTGATCATGCTAGTTGTGCATGGGTACATAGAGAATTTCTGAGTTTTTATTCCTTACAGTTTAGTGTGCATTTATTTAACTGTTGAGTTTTACTTGAACTTTAAGTATGCCTATTTTTATGTGCCATTACATGTTATTACTTGTTGAGATTGTTTCGTCACTACCTGTCAACCCATAGGTTGGACTTGTTACTTACTGATTTGGTATACTCACGTTATCCATTGCACCTTGTGTGCAGATCCAAGTATTTCGGGTCACGATAGCGGCTGCTGATCATATCATTGTGGACTGTTCTTTAGAGGTTGTGAGGTAGCTGCTTGGGGGTAGCAGTTCCATATTCTCCTTTCTTATCTTCCTTTTAGCAAAATCGTTAGACATTCTCAGGCTATGTAGTCTTGTTTATTTTGAACAGTTGTAGTACTTTTGTTCATGACTAGTGACACCTGAGGTCGGGCTTGTATTTCTTTTCGCGTGATTTGGGTTCTGCTTAAAATATAATTTTTCTTAGTTTTAACTAGTAAATGGAGTACTTTAGAAATAAGTGGCTGACCTAGCTTCACGATAGGCGCCATCACAACCCGATCGGTTTTTGAGTCGTGGCATTACAGTTATTTAATAACGGAAAGCGCAATAATTCAGCGTGTATCAATTCGATTGTATACACTGCATTTAACTCAGATGTATTTATTCTTATATATTTTACATTGTATTCAATTTCACTATATTAAATTATATTATATTTAAATAACCAAAAATCATGAACTAGAGTGTATATCCAATTCGGTAGTATACACTATATTCAATTGACCTATATTCTTTCTTAACTATTTTACATTATATTCCATTAACTTTATTCAATTTGATTGTATTCAAACAATAAAAAAATCACAAAATAGTGATATTCGGCTGTATTCAAATAACAAAAGTTACTCTAACTTGTAATGTATCACTTACAAGACTGTAATTCAATACTTTTCAGTACTGCTACTATGACTATTTGATTCACAAGTTACTCTAACTTGTAAAGCAAATACTCACTTTAACTCACTAATTGTTTGTAACACTTTGTTTATAACTTAATTTCCCGAAAATACATTCACTAGACTGACTCAAGAATATCATAACCCCGATACTCGACTAGAATGAACAAAAAGTAATTCTTTGGTTGATGTATAAAAGGATAATTTCAGAAGTCCAAAATAGACAGTATTTAAATGCATGGACTTGAAGATCTTCTAGGAGTCCTATGCATAGTTAACTTCTCATTTGATAGGACTCTTACTGTTCTAAGGACCCCACAGGTTTTGGGACTCTTTTCTCTTACTGATTTATCCGTATTTTCTTGTGCAATAACCTTTATCACATGTAGCAGCCTTCTTCCACCTAACTCGGACATGGGTAACTTTGAAATATAGTTATTGTCTTGCACAACGTTCAATCATCAAGCTGAGGAGCTGGTTCATAAAATAGTTAATCAACTACATTGAGGACCTGGTTCTTCGAACATTGCATCTAAACAAATTTTGTTAATCATCAAAATCTCGATACGCAACAGAGTAATATTTTATCTTCATAAACCATTATTAATAGGCCTAATTTTAGGATTAATTTTTCTTTTCCGGCATAAATGAACTCTTCCAAGCATCATTGAATAATCGAGAAAGTCTCCAATTGTTATGAAATAATATAAGAACAAGAACAATAATACAAGAACAAGAACAATAGAGAGAAAAGTAGAGAGAGGAGTATTCTTATTGATACTTTGGGATGGTTTACAATGGAATAGAACCCCTTATTTATAGGGAGGTGGTGACTTAGCCACCAAGAAGTAAACCCTAGAATCTCTCTAAATATGGACATTCACCTAAAATAGAATATTTTATAACACTCCCCCTTGAATGTCTATTCAATAATGTGCCTCGTTAAAACCTTAACTAAAACAAAACCCAATGGGAAAAAATTAAAGAAAAGGAAAAAGAGTACACATGTTTGAATATGCTCCTATTGGTTGCCTCGTTAAAAACCTTGCTAGGAAAACCAATTGGGACAAAACCTTGTAAGGGAAAAAGAGTGCAACGCGCATTAACTCCCCCTGAAAAGAGCATCAATTCATATCTTTGAGTCTTCGCATTCCGATCTTGTGAACCAGCTTCTTGAAGGTTGACGTTGGTAGAGATTATGTGAACAAATCAGCCATATTATCGCTTGAACGAATCTGTTGCACATTGATATCACCATTCTTTTGAAGATCATGTGTGAAAAATAACTTTGGTGAAATATGCTTTGTTCTATCTCCTTTTATGAATCCTCCCTTCAATTGAGCTATACATGCTGCATTGTCTTCATACAAAGTCGTGGGTAGTTTGTTACACTTCAAACCACATTTGTCTTGAATATGATGTATTATAGACCTCAACCACACACACTCCCGACTTGCTTCATGAATAGCGATTATCTCGGCATGATTAGATGAAGTAGCCACAATTGATTGCTTAGTCGATCGCCAAGATATGGCGGTGCCTCCACAGGTAAACACATAACCCGTTTGAGATCGAACCTTGTGTGGGTCAGATAAATATCCAGCATCAGCATAACCAACAAGATCAGGACTGCAATTATTGCTATAAAATAAGCCCATATCGGTAGTCCCTTTTAGGTACCGCAATATATGTTTGATCCCATTCCAATGTCTCCTTGTGGGAGCCGAGCTATACCTTGCTAAGACATTAACTGAAAAGGTTATGTCAGGCCTTGTAGTATTTCCAAGATACATTAGTGCGCCAATTGTACTAAGATATGGTACTTCAGGACCAAGTAGCTCTTCATTCCTTTCTTGCGGTCGGAATGGATCTTTATTCACATCAAGTGATCGAACAACCATCGGAGTACTTAAAGGATATGCTCCATCCATGAAAAACTGTTTCAGTACCTTTTCTATATAGGTAGATTGATGAACAAAAATTCCGTTTGCCAAATATTCAATTTGCAAACGAAGACATAATTTTGTCTTACCGAGATCTTTCATCTCGAATTTATTCTTTAGATAATCAATTGCCTTTCGGAGTTCTATGGGGGTTCCAATAAGGTTTATGTCATCGATATATACGGCAAGTACAACAAATTCCGATGTTGTTTTCTTTATAACAACACACGGGCAAATGGCATCATTTATATAGCCTTCTTTTAATAAATACTCACTAAGACGATTATACCACATTCATCCTGATTGCTTTAGACCATACAAGGATCATTGCAATTTGATTGAAAACATTTCCCGGGACTTTGAATTATGAGCGTTTGGCATTTTGAGTCCATCGGGAATTTTCATGTATATCTCATTATCCAATGAGCCATAAAGATAGGCAGTAACCACATCCATTAAATGCATGTCAAGCTTTTCAAGGACAGTAAAACAATAAGATAACGAAAAGTTATGGCATCCATTACAGGCGAATATGTCTCTTCATAATCGACACCAGGCCTTTGAGAAAATCCTTGTGCAACAAGGCGTGCCTTATATATTTGTACCTCGTTTTTCTCATTTCTCTTGCGTACAAAGACCCATTTATAGCCAACAGGCTTAACACCATTAGGTGTTTCAACTATAGGGCCAAAAACTTCACGTTTTGCCAGTGAATTCAATTCTGATTGGATTGCTTCTTGCCATTTTGGCCAATCATGTCTTTTTCGACATTCTCCAACAGATTGAGGTTCAAGATCCTCACTTTCTTGCATAATGCTAGATGCGACATTAAAAGCAAAGAGATAATCCACCACTATATCCACTCGATTAAACTTTGCCTCAATATCAATTGGATTTATTGATAGTTCCTTATTTTCTTGAGTCTCGGGCTCAATGGATTCTTCATGAATCTCAGAATTTATTAAATCATGAGTTTCCTCATGAGATTCTTTCGTAGTGTCATTTTGATCGTTTGCTTTCCTCTTTCTAGGATTTCGATCTTTGGAACCTAATGGCCTGCCACGCTTCATGCATGCATTCGACTCATTGGATATGACACTAGATGATTGTCCAACAGGGACATCAATACGGATTGGAACATTCTCTACGGGGATGTGGGATTTTATTATCCTTTTCAAGTCCGTAAATGCGTCAGGTATTTGATTTGCTATTCTTTGCAAATGGATAATCTTTTGCACCTCTTTTCACAAATAGAGGTATGTGGATCAAGATGAGATAATGATGCATTTTTCCACAAAATTTCCCGTTTGGCTTCACCAACTTCTCCCCCTAATTTTGGGAAAAGTGTCTCATCAAATTGACAGTCTGAAAATCGTGCAGTGAACAAATCCCCTGTCAATGTTTCGAGGTAGCGAATAATGGAGGGCGATTCAAACCCAACATATATTCCTAACCTCCTTTGCGGACCCATTTTGGTGCGGTATGGCGGTGCTATTGGCACATATACTGCGCATCCAAAGATCCTTAAATGGGATATATTGGGTTCATGACCCAAAACCAATTGCAACGGGGAATATTTGTGATAATTCGTCGGTCTGAGACGAATTAGCATTGCTGCATGCAAAATGGCGTGACCTCATACCGAAGTGGGCAGCCTTGTTTTCATGAGTAATGGTCTTGCAATCAACTGCAGGCGTTTAATTAAAGATTCTGCAAGACCGTTTTGAGTGTGAACATGAGCTACAGAATGTTCCACTTTTATCCCAATTGATAAGCAATAATCATTAAATGCTTGGGATGAAAACTCAGCAGCATTATCCAGTCTAATAGACTTGATTGGATTATCAGGAAATTGTGCTCGTAGTCGAATTATTTGTGCCATTAGTTTTGCAAACGCAAGGTTGCGTGATGACAACAGGCACACATGAGACCATCTACAGGATGCGTCTATTAAGACCATAAAATATCTAAAGGACCCACTAGGTGGGTGAATAGGTCCACAAATGTCCCCTTGTATATGTTCCAAAAACGTAGGTGACTCAGTCCCAACCTTTGTTGGTGATGGTCTAATAATTAACTTGCCTTGATAACAAGAAGTGCAAGAAAATTCATTATTAAAAAGAATCTTGAAATTCTTTAACGGATGCCCATATGAGCTTTCTATAATCCGTCTCATCATGATTGATCCAGGGTGTCCCAATCGATCATGCCAAAGTACAAAAGTATTGGAATCAGTAAACTTTTGGTTTACTGTTGAATGTGCCTCAATTGCACTAATTTTTGTCCAATACAGGCCACAAGATAAAGACGGGAATTTCTCAATAACCCTCTTTTGGCCAGAGACATTCTTTGTAATGATGAGATATTCAAGATTATTCTCATCTATTGTCTCAATATGATAGCCTTTCCGGCGTATATCTTTAAAACTCAACAAGTTTCTCTTAGACTTGGAGGAGAACATTGCATTCTCTATGATAAACATTTTTCCTCTAGGCAGAGTTATAGTTGCTCTTCCGGAGCCTTCAATCAATTTACTACTACCAGATATTGTAGTAACATCTGCCTTACACATACTTAGTTGAGAGAAATATTTCTTTTCTTTGAGTATCGTATGTGTAGTACATGAATCAACTAAACAAATATTTTTACAGTTGGACGTTGATCCAAGCTTGCTTTGTGAGATATCCATATTTGCTTTCCCATGGTTTGACGTACAAAAGAAATACACGAACATGAGAATAAACAAATTCAATCCGTTTGTTTCACATTTAAACAATATTTTCAAAATCTGCTGAGGTTAGTCGATTAACTTAGTTGATAGTCGACTATCTTGGGAAGCAGTCATTAGGTTAGTCGACTAACTAAATCAGATAGTCGACTATCTTGCCTTGCGGAAAAGTCCAGTTTTAATGCGAAATATTAGTTAGTCGACTAACTAAGTTGATAGTCGACTAACTTAGTAAACAGTCATCAGGTTAGTCGACTAACTAAATCACATAGTCAACTAACTTAGCTTGCAGAAAAGTCCAGTTTTAATGCGAAATATTAGATAATCGACTAACTGTTAGGTCAATCGATTAACTCTACTGGAAAATAAAAATATCTTTGAAATTTAAGCATATTGAAACATTCTAAAGAACTAATACTAACATTATATCATAAACTAACTAATACGAGCTGATACTAATGACTATTAGTTTATTCACTAACTAATACAAATAAGTAAAATAAAATCAAACAATTCCATCGTCCTTCATTACAGATCCATCACCGATTAAGTGGTCTATTTTCCCCTCGGGTTGCTCAAAGAAGTCTGCCACATCCAGGTGGGTGATGTCAAAATTGTCGTCAGATACAAAATTTGTTTCAGGGCCTTTATTCTTTAGAGATGCTTGATAAAGATCAACCAAATGTCTTGGTACACGGCAAGCTTTTGACCAGTGCCCTTTTCCACCGCAACGATAACATATAGTTTCTGAACTATTTGTCTTTGGATCCTCATAATCCCGTTTCTGCTTTTGGTGGTTATATCTCTTTGGGGGGTGACGGACATCAGGGAAATTTCTTCCTTGTCTACGTCCACGGCCATGACCCCCATTACGACCACGACCATGATTAAAGCCATAGCCTTTTCCATGCTTGTTATAATGAGAATACACCTTATCTGCTTCAGGCAATGGTGTAGACCCAGTGGGTTGATTTTCGTGATTTCTCATGAGCAGGTCATTGTTTCGCTCAACCACAACGAGAAGAGAAATCAGTTCAGAGTACTTTTTGAAACCTTTCTCTTTGTACTGTTGTTGCAGTACCATATTGGAGGCATGAAACATTGTAAACGTTTTTTCAAGCATATCATAATCAGAGATATTATCTCCACAGAGTTTCAATTTAGAAGTAATTCTGAACATTGCAGAATTATATTCAGAAACAGACTTAAAGTCTTGGAGCCTCAGATGAGCCCAATCATATCGTGCTTGTGGCAGAGTGACCAACTTCAGGTTGTCATATCTCTCCTTTAAGCCTTTCCACAAGATGAGTGGATCTTTGACTGTGAGATATTCAATTTTCAAACCTTCATCAAGGTGATGGCGCAAGAAAATCAAGGCCTTAGCACAGTTTTGGGTGGATGCTTTATCTCTGTCTTTAATGGCGTCTCCAAGACCCATAGCATCTAAGTGGATTTCAGCATCCAACACCCATGTCATATAGTTCTTGCCCGAAATTTCAAGGGCAACGAACTTTCTTTTCATAATATCAGACATAATTAAAACCAATTTCGGAAAAAGGGAAATACCTTAATTTTCTCAAGAGGATTCTTGAGACGGTAGAGTCTCGTGCTGATAACGTGTTATGAAATAATATAAGAACAAGAACAATAATACAAGAACAAGAACAATAGAGAGAAAAGTAGAGAGGGGAGTATTCATATTGATACTTTGGGATGGTTTACAATGGAATAGAACCCCTTTATTTATAGGGAGGTGGTGACTTAGCCACCAAGAAGTAAACCCTAGAATCTCTCTAAATATGGACATTCACCTAAAATAGTATATTTTATAACACCAATATTTTTATTTCTTTTTTAAAGTAACCATTTTTTAACCGCTTCTTTTATTCTTATTTCATTTTACAAATTAACATTGATCATTTTGATGTAACTTCTTAATGATCGTATTGTTTTAAGATGACGAATATAACTAAAATTAGCAAGGTTGTTGCAAGTTGATCAAAATAAAGTCTCTATTTAAAAAAATATATATGGTGGATGATACTAAGGATATATTACAACTAATATATAAGACTTTAAAATCGATTAAGAAAATGACATTTAAATTTTGGATAAACTAATATTTAAAAGATCTGTACCCCCTCACCTGATGAAATGTTATCTTATTGCCGTAGCAGCGAGCAAAAGAAGTTTAAGTAACGCGGAGGTGAATAAATACTGTTGAGCGCACTAAAACTAACGTAAAATTTGACAAAAAGTGATTTTGCTCCTTTATTTAATGAGCAAAAACAATAAAGATGAAAAACACTCAAAAGTATAATAAGTTACACCTGCGGAACATATGAATATTAATTGAAGGTTAGATGATCAACTTGAACTCATATTTATTAGTAATAAGTAAAAGTATTAAAATTAATTTTTATCTTTTATAGCAATTATTGATACCTTATTTATTTTAAATAAATACCCTTTTAAAAAATTATATTTTATAGATATCTTTTGACTTTTATAGCTAAATATCTATTTATGGTTACCTCATACTCTTAAGTCATAAAATACTCTTTGTATTGTTTTTCTCTATAATTCTTTTAGATTTTTCTCCACCCTCACACCCCCCTCTCTCTCAACACCAGTATTTCTCCATGGTTATCTTCTCTCTCTTAATAAATGTGTATGCATTAAAAGGAAAATAAATACTGATTCTGATCGGAAATGAAGTTGGATTTGGTTCAAAATCTTATCCTTTTCAACAAATTTGCACAAGTTCTTTGCACAGGGCTTTTGCCCCTGGCAATGCTTCCAACTATGTCTCTTCAACCAACAGTTCCTCTAACTTCACATATCGTACGCCATCCCCATTAGTGTTTAACTTGAAAATTTTATCAGAACATAGTTTGAGGTTCATTTTGGCCTTGCAAGAGATTTATTAAACTTCATTCTCGACTTCTGATCGGACGTGAGCAATGTATCTTGGGGGTCTTTGTTGTCGCCGTCTTCACCCGACAATGAAGATGACAAGGCGGTGGAAATGAAGTTGGCAGCGGAAGATGGCGAGGATCTTAGCCGCTTTGCTGCAGGTTGCTTGAATAGATCCATTAGGGTTTTAGGGTTTTTCATTGTAATTCAATGTATCTCTTTGTATTCCATATATTTCATTGTATTCACTGTCTTTTTTTTATATTTCAATGTATCTCGCTATATTATATGTATTTCAATATATTCACTATCTCACTATATGTCATGAATGTATTCGTATATTTTTTTAATTAATATAATTTATGTATTCAAATGTATTATATAATTTTTTTGAAGATTACTATATTTTTGGGATATTTTTCGGTTGAGAATTTTTTTATAATTGAAAATACAAAATTTGTGCGTTATAATTGAGTTTGTTGAGTTATATTAAGTGTTTATTATGTTAATTGATTCACTTTCCATTTTATAAATAGTGTATTCCCTTATATCACGCCGTGAATACAGTTGAATACAATAATTTGTCCAGCTGTAATCCCATATTTCACTCCATGAATACACTCGAATACAACAACTGATTAGCTGGACTTTCCCGATTCACGTCTATTTTTGCTACTGTATTCATGAATACAATAGCTTAAATACATCAAATACATCTTATAACCACATAAAAGGTATCTATAATCCTTAATATAGCAAATGATATCTATAGATGGCTAATTACTACCAAAAAATAGTGCTTTATGAAAATTAGAAGGAGCTAAGATTAGTTTCTCTCCATAGTGAATTTTTATCTTCATTTCTTAGAGCCCGGAGCACGTAACTACTTGTTGCTTATGAAATTAATTTTGTGTAAATTTTCACAGTGGAACATCCGTATCGTAAGTTAAAATGCATTGTTGCATTTTAAAAGTGTCTTTTGTAGGGGCGGCCCTTTCATAAAGCAAGTAAAATAACCGTTTTAGGCCCCATATTTGTGGGGCTCCTATTTTTTTTACACTTAATAGATTATGTATAAGTTTAAAAAGAGTTTTGTAAAGTAAAAAAAATTAATTTCTTTTTTAAATAAATATATAAAAGAAGGATTTGCAACTACTATAATTTCTACCAAGGAAATTACATTTGAAATGAATATCGAACCCGAAATTCATAAGAAACGTGTGATATATAGGAAATAACAATTTGATGCAAATGTTGATAATGAAATCTAAAAATCTTTCGAAGAGTGATTTAGAGTTGATCTTTTATACATAATAGACAACACTAATTTTTTAACTTCAAAATAGATTTGAACAATTCGAAGCATATGAAAATATTTTTAGTTCTATTTAGCAGTAAAAAAAACCACTAGATGTTGGAAATTAGAAAAAATATGTCACGACCCGGATTTTCCAACATCGGGAGTCGTGATGGCGTCTACTAATGGGAGCTAGGCAAGCGAAACCTTAACCACTTGGTACACCTTTATATTGCTTTTTTTTTTTTGACAAATACACGGCGATAATATGATAACAAATGAATTATAAATAAATAAGCGAAAGTCAACAATTATATATCTTAAGGCTACATCTATTACAACTTTTAAAACCTCAAATGCCCAAAACCTGGTGCCACAGACTATCTAAGATGACTACATACAAGGTCTGAAGAAGTAACAATACACTGTTTCTGAATAAAAGAAAATAAAACAGAAAATAGAGATAGAGGGAGACGCCAGGGCCTGCGAACGCTTGCATGTCTACCTTGGGTCTCCAAGAGGACTGAAGGAAGCGCTCCAACTACTGTCCAAAAGTTGCTCCTGGATCTGCATACAGTGCAAAGTGTAGTATCAGCACAACCGACCCTATGTGCTAGTAAGTACCTAGCCTAACCTCGGCAAAGTAGTGACGAGGCTAGGACCAGACTACCAAATAAATATGCAGTTCAAATATATATAGAACGGAAAATAAATATAGAGATAACTAGTCAATATGGAGCACGCTGTGGGGGAGATAACAACTACGAATAGAGAGACATCAATTATCGAAGAAACAATATAACTCGGATATCAATAAAGAAGCATAAATTGATGAATGCACAACATCACCCTTCATGCTTTAGCTCTCGTCCTCGCAAAAGCAATTATATGATAAAAGTGTGCATGGCATTATCCTTCGTGCTTTTACTCTCTTTCCTCACCATATAATCAATAGGATCAGCACGGAATGGTACATCGTGCGGCATGGCATCACCCTTCGTGCTTTACACTCTTTCCTCACAATAACAAACAATACAAGGTTACACTCTTTCCTTACCAAAACAAGCAATGCTCGGTATCTCCCTTTGTGCTTTACACTCTTTCCTCATAATAACAAGCAACGCACGACATCACTATTCATGCTTTAACACTCATCCTCACCTAAACAATAATAAAAAACAATAGGGGCAAAGGAATAAACAAGATTATAATAGGAATCCCGGCAACGGAACAATAATTTAACGAATAAGTCCCGGCAAGGGAGCAACATCAAGAATATCAACATCCTGGCAAGGGAGAAAACCAATATAACAACAATATTCTGGCAAGGGAATAATTTAATGACTACTTTCTCTTATTCACCTTTACTTCATAACTCACTTTACCACTTGAGTCAATACTTCAAAAGGTTCAATAAACTCATTTACTTTCGCAATTCGTAATATAGCTTGAGCCATTGCTCCTTGATGTTCAAAGGTCACAATTAATTCCACAAATTTGTAATAAAAATAGAAATCATCACTAATGCATGCTATATATCAACTTATAGATACACGTCATCATTTCTATAGACTGTACTCAATAATTACCACATAGCAAATAGGACTTGACTCCTAATCTCTCAAAATAAGGTTAGACCAAACACTTAGCTCGATGCCTCGAACAACAACTCCAGTTTCAATTATAGATTTACCCATTGATTCCACTGCCAATTCGCTTGTTTCTAGCCACAAGTTACTTAATTATATCAATAAATGCTAAATGAATTAATTTGAATGCATGAAAATAAGTTTTATAAAGTCTTGCCCAAAAATTCAAAATTTCCACCAGGCCCACGTGGTCAAAACCTGCGGTCCGAACAAAAACCTGATTATCCATTCCCCCACGAACTTAAATATATAATTTGTTATGGAATCGAACCTCAAATCGAGGCCATATCCCTAATTTTCAAAAAACCCTAGGTTCCATCAAAAACACCAAATTCCCCCATGAAAATCATTGACTTGAAGTTGAAATCATGTTAAAAGATGTCAATGATTAAAGGAAACTACTTAAAAACGACTTACAATTGGTATGGAGAAGAAATGTTGTTTGAAAAACTGCCTCTTATGTTTGTGGGGTTTGAAAACTAAAAAATAACTAAAAAGTCGGTCTAAATATACTACTCTCAGGTGTCCTGTGCGAACAAAATGGACTACGGCCGCACAGGCTTCCCTGTGCTCTGCAGTAACAGATCTTAGTATTTTGGCCATAACTTTCTCTACAGATGTCCAAATGCCTTTATAATATGTTTCTGAAAACTAGATTCAAAGATCTAAAATATTATTTTTGAATCATCCCCAAATTCCTTGTAGATATATGAGATTTCTGAAGTCGGACCAGTGGACCTGTGCGGACCGCACAAAATGGACTGCGGTCGCACACTCACCAGTGCGTAATGCACAAAAGCTACTACCGTCAGCACTGCGGGTTCAGAGGTTTGCACTTCTCTGAACCCATAACATCCATGTTTTTAAGCCTAAGACATTCCGGGACCTACCCGAAACCCACCCGATCCCTCGGAACTCCAAAAAAAGTGCACACAAAACCTCAAAAATATCCGACGGATTTATTCGTGTAATCAAATCATCAAAATAACATCATGAACATCAAATTAAACCTCAAGATCGATGAAATTTTCTCAAAACTTCTTTAAACATCAATTTTTGCAATTTAACTTCGAATCACGTGAAATAATATCCTTTTTTCACCAAATTCCACAAAAATGTCTTAAATCATATATAAGACTTGTACCGAGAAGCAGAACCAAAATACGGGCCCGATACCATCATGTTCTAAGCAAATTTTATTTCAAATTTCTATAAATAGTTTTAGAAAACAATTTTCTTTAAAATTTCATTTCTTGGGCTTGGGACCTCGGAATCCGATTCCGGGCATGCGCCCAAGTCCCATATTTCCTATGGATCCTTCCAGATCATCAAATCACAAGTCCGAGTCCGTTTATCCAAAACATTGACCGAAGTCAAATTTTATTTATTTTATCGTCAAAACTTATCATTTTTCACAGATTTTTACATTTATGCTTTCCAGCTACGCGCCCGGACTGCACACACAAATTGAGTTAATGCTAAGAGAGGGTTTTAAGGCCTCAGAAACACAAAATTTAACTTTAAAATGAGTGATGACTTTTGGGTCATCACATCCTCCACCTCTAAAACAATCATTCGTCCTCGAACGTACAGAAGAAGGAAGTACCTGAGTCGGGGAAAATGGGGATAACGGCTCTGCATATCTGAGTCGGACTCCCAGATCGACGCCTCAAGAGGCTGACATCTCCACTGGACACAAATAGAAGGAAAACTCTTTGATCTCAACTGACGAACTTGCCGGTCTAGAATAGCCACCGACTCCTCCTCATAAGACAAGTCCTTGTCCAACTAGACAATGTTGAAATCTAATACGTGGGATAGATCGGAGTGATACTTCCGAAGCATGGACACATGAAACATTATATGCACGGCTGCAAAGCTCGGTGACGATGCAAGTCTATAAGCCACCTCTCCCACTCTATCAAGAATCTCAAATGGACCAATGAACATAGGGCTAAGCTTGCCCTTCTTCCCAAATCTCTTCACGCCCTTCCTAGGTACACTCAAAGCAATACCTGCTCACCGACCATGAAAGCCCAATTGTGAACCTTGCGGTCGGCATAACTCTTTTACCCGGACTGGATGTACGGAGCCTATCCTAAATGATCCTGACCTTGTCCAAGGCAACCTAAACCAGGTCCATACCCAGCAACCGAGCCTATCCCGGCTTAAACCATCCAACCGGAGATCAACATCACCTACCATATAAAGCCTCATAAAGAGCCATCTGAATACTCGACTGGTAGCTGTTGTTGTAGGCAAACTCCGCTAAAGGCAAAAATTAATCCCATGAGCATCCAAAGTCAATGACACAACCTCAGAGCATATCTTCCAAAATCTGAATAGTCTACTCAGAGTGCTGTACATCTGGGGATGAAATGTTATGCTCAACTTAACCCGTGTGCCCAACTCTCGCGGAACTGCTCTCCAGAAATGTGAGGTAAACTGTGTACCTCGGTCTGAAATTATAGATATAGGCATACCATGAAGGTGAATAATCTCTCAGGTATAGATCTCAGCTAACCTCTCAGAAGAGTAGGAGACTGCCATAGGAATGAAATGCGCTGACTTGGTCAGCCTATAAATAATGACCCATACTGCGTTGAACTTCCTCCGAGTCGTGGAGTCCAACAACGAAATCGATAGTGATCCACTCCCACTTCAACTCGGGAAGCTCAATCCTCTAAAATGAACCATCAGGCTATTGATGGTCGTACTTAACCTGCTGAAAATTCAAACACTGAGCCACATATGCGACGATATCCTTCTTCATTCTCCACCACCAATAAAGCTGCCGCAAATCCTGATACATCTTCGCGACGCCCGGATGAATAGAGTACCGGGAACTATGGGCCTCCTCTAAAATAAACTCTCGGAGTCCATCCACATTAGGCACACAAACTCAACCCTGCAATCTCAAAACTTCATCATCATCTAAAGTAACCCGCTTGGCACCTCCGCATTGCACCGTGCCTCTAAGATCACACAAATGAGGATCTTCATACTGTTGATCACGGATACACTCCAATAAACAAGAACGAGCAACCATGCAAGATAACACTCTAATAGGCTTAGAAATATCCAATCTCACGAACCGATTGGCCAAGGCCTGAACATCCAAAGCAAGCAGCCTCTCACCGACCGGAATATAAGCAAGACTGCTCATTCTGGCTGACTTCCTACTCAAAGAATCGGCCACCACATTGGCCTTCCCCAGATGATATAAAATAGTGATATAATAATCATTCAACAACTCCAACCACCTCATCTTCCTCAAATTCAACTCCTTTTGCTTGAACAAATATTGAAGACTCTTGTGATCCATGATCACCTCACATGCCACGCCATAGATAATGCCTCCAAATCTTCAATGTGTGAACTATAGCTGCCAACTCCAAATCATGAACTGAATAGTTCTTCTCATAAATATTCAACTGCCACGAAGCATAGGCAATGACCTTGCCATCCTGCATCAAAACTGCACCAAGCCCAATACGAGAAGCATCGCAACAAACTGTATAAGGCCCTGAACCTGTGGACAAAACCAACACCGATACCGTAGTCAGAGCTGTCTTGAACTTCTAAAAGCTCGCCTCACACTCGTCCGACCATCTAATCTGCACACCCTTCTAGGTCAACCTGGTTATTGGGGATGCGGTAGATGACCCATTCATGAACCGACGATAGTATCCTGCCAACCCTAAAAAACTCTGAATCTCTATGGTTGATGTTGGTCTAGGCCAGTTCTTGACTACCTCAATCTTCTTCGGATCAACTTGAATACATTATGCTGATCAATATGAACCAGGAGTCCAACCAAACTCAACAAGAACTCACACTTCAAAAATTTAGCATACAGCTGACTATCCCTCAAAGTCTGAAGAACCACTATGAGATGTTGTTCGTGTTCCTCCCGGTTGCAGGAATATATCAAAATATCATCAATGAAGACTATCACGAACAAATCCAAATAAGACTTGAACATTCGGTTCATCAAATCCATAAAAGTTGTTGGGGCATTTGTCAACCCGAATGACATAACCAAGAACTCATAATGCCCATACCGAGTGCGAAATGCTATTTTAGGAACATCAGATGCCCTAATCCTCAACTGGTGGTAGCTAGATCTCAAGTCAATCTTCGAAAATACATTTTCGCCTTGAAGCTAATCGAACAAATCATCAATCCTCGGCAGCGGATACTTATTCTTAACAAACAACACCGGCATACCCCAAGGAGATACACTAGGTCCAGTGAAATCATTCTCAAGCAAGTCTTGCGACTGTTCCTTTAATTCTTTCAATTTAGGCGGGTCCATACGATACATCGGGATAGAAATGGGCTGAGTTCCCGGAGCCACATCAATGCAAAAGTTAATATCCCTATCGGGCGTCATACTTGGCAGGTCTGAAGGGAATACCTTAGGAAACTCACGAACAACAGGCACATAATCTATAGAGGGAACCTCAGTACTAGAATCACGAATATATGCTAAATAGGCCAAACACCCCTTCTCGACCATATGTCGAGCCTTCACATATGAGATAACACCGCGTGTAGAATGATCAGGAGTCCTTCTCTACTTTAGACGAGGCATACCAGTAAGTCTAAGGTCACAGTCTTGGCATGACAGTCCAAGATAGCGTGGCAAGGTGATAACCAATCCATCCCTAATATAACATCAAAATCGACCATGCCTAGAAGCAACAAATTCATACGAGCCTCAAGACCCTCAATCACAACTACACAAGAACGATAGACTCGATTTACCAGAATAGAATCGCCCACCGGTGCAGACATAAAAATGGGAACACTTAAGGAATCACTAGGCATAACCATGCACAATGAAAAATAAGATGACACATACGAGTATGTAGACATAGGATCAAATAAGACCGAAGCATCTCTATCATAATCTAGAACAACACCTGTGATCACCACATCTGAAGCCTCAGCCCGGGGCATTTGACAACCCGAATGACATAACCAAGAACTCATAGTGCCCTTACCAAGTGCGAAATGCTGTTTTAGGGACATCAGATGCCCTAATCCTCAACTAGTGGTGGCTAGATCTCAAGTCAATCTTGGAAAATAAATTGGCACCTTGAAGCTAATCGAACAAATCATCAATCCTCGACATGGGATACTTATTCTTAGTTGCAACCTAGTTCAATTGCCGGTAATCAATACAAATTATCAGTAACCCATCCTTCTTTTTAACAAACAACACCGGCATACCCCAAGGTGAGACACTAGGTCCAATGAAATCATTCTCAAGCAAGTCTTGCAACAGTTCCTTTACTTCTTTCAATTTAGGCGGGGCTGTACGATACATCGGGATAGAAATGGGTTGAGTTCCCAGAGCCACATCAATGCAAAAGTTAATATCCCTATCGGGCGGCAGACTTGGCAGGTCTGAAGGGAATACCTTAGGAAACTCACGAACAACGGGCACATAATCTATAGAGGGAACCTCAATACTAGAATCACGAATATATGCCAAATAGGCCAAACACCCCTTCTCGACCATACGTCGAGCCTTCACATATGAGATAAAACCGCGGGTAGAATGATCATGAGTCCTTCTCTACTTTAGATGAGGCATACCCAGTAAGGCTAAGGTCACAGTCTTGGCATGACAGTCCAAGATAGCGTGGTAAGATGATAACCAATCCATCCCTAATATAACATCAAAATCGACCATGCCTAGAAGCAACAAATCCATACGAGTCTCAAGACCATCAATCTCAAATACACAAGAACGATAGACTCGATCTACCACAATAGAATCGCCCACCGGTGCAAACATATAAACGGGAACACTAAAGGAATCACTCGGCATAACCATGCACAATGCAAAATAAGATGACATATATGAGTACTTAGACCCAAGATCAAATAACACCGAAGAATCTCTATTATAATCTAGAACATCACCTGTGATCACCACATCTGAAGCCTCAGCCTCGGGCTTGGGTGGAAGATCATAACATCGGGGATGGGCCCCACCACCCTGGGCTACATCTCTAGGATGGCCTGCAGCTGGCTGGCCTCCAAATCTAGTGGTCTGAGCTCCACCTGATGCTGAGAGCTACTCGGCGTTCGAGGGCAAAACCTGGCAATGTGACCCATATCACCACAAGTGTAACAAGCCTTCGACTGCTAAGACTGTTGGCCTGACGACCTAAATGACCACCCCAAAAACTCTGAAGGGGTGGTACACTAATAGGAGCTGATGGTGCACTGTAGGACGGCTGATCAGAATACTGCATCTGAGAACCATGGCCACTTCAAGCACCGTGAGAAACCTGAAGTGCTGACTGAAAAGGCCTTGGAGGATGGCCCCTACCATATCCTCTACCTCCAGACGAGGCATCACTGAATCAGCCTGAATGATGGGGCCTCTTGTCTGACGCATGACCGCCTCTTTGTGATAGAACCAACTCCACTCTCCATGCCATATTGGCCGCCTCCTGAAAAGTAATCTCACTCCCAGCCTCCCTAGCCATCTGAAGACGAATCAGCTAAATAAGACTGTCAATAAACCTCTTCACCCTCTCTCTCTCAGTGGAGAGTATAATAAGGGCATGACGAGCCAAATCTATGAATCCGGTCTCGTATTGGGTGACAGTCATAGATCCCTGCTAAAGGAGCTCGAGCTGCCTCCGATAGGCCTCTCGCTGTGTAATAGGGAAAAACTTCTCTAGAAAGAACTGTGCAAACTGCTCCTAAGTCAAGGATGGCGATCCTGCTGGTCTAGCTAAGCAATAAACCCTTCACCAAGTCTTGGAGGATCCAGACAAGCAAAATATAGCAAAATTAACCCCATTAGTCTCAACAATCTCCATGTTCCGAAGAACCTCGTGACAGTTGTCCAGATAATCCTGGGATCCTCAGTAAATGCACCATTGAAGGTAGTAGTAAAGATGTTGGTGAATCTATCCAATCTCCACAAAGCATCGGCAGACGTGGTTGTACAATCGCAAAACTGAGCTACCGCAACTGGCTGAGCTTCCTCAACTGGCTGAGTCGTTGGAGTCTAAAACTGGGGAGCTACCTGCTCCAGAGTGCGAGTAGCAGGAGTTTGGGCTCCTCCTCCACCCTGAGAGACGGTTGGCTACCAGAAGTAAACTTGCCCTAGTGACACTCTCCATAAGGCCCACTAGATGGACCAGAACATCTTGAAGAACTAGGGTAGCAATAAACCCCTCTAGGTCCTGAGTTGGGCCCACTGGAACTGCTGGGGCTAGAACCTCGTCATCAAAATCAACCTGAGGCTCTGTTATAGGTGCTGCTGCCCCGGTGAGCTTTGCCCCTACCTCGACCTCTAGCATGACCTCGGCCTCGCCCTTTGCCCCTCATAGGAGCTACTGCTGGGGCTCGGGCAGTTGATCGGTAGATGAAGAAGTGCGTGTTCTCGCCATCTGCAAAAGAATAGAGTAAAAATTCAATTAGCATTGAGAAACCAAACTAAAGAATAGGAAAGAATAATGTGAAGTTTTCCTAACTCTGTAGCCTCTAGGGATAAATACAGACATCTTCGTACCGATCCCCCAGACTCTACTAAGCTTGTCCATGAACTGTGAGACCTATGTAACCTAAAGCTCTGATACCAATTTGTCACGATCTGGATTTTCCACCCTCGGGAGTCGTGATGCGCCTACTAATGGGAGCTAGGCAAGTCAAACATTAACTTCTTGCTATACCTTCATATTGCTTCTTTTTGACAAACACACGATGATAATATGATAACAACAAAATATTAAATAAATAAGCGGAAGTCAACCATTATATATCTTAAGGCTACGTCTATTACAACTTTTAAAACCTCAAATATGAAAAACTTGGTGTCATAGTGTCACAGACTATCTAAGATTACTACATACAAGGTCTGAAGAAGTAACAATACATTGTTTTTGAATAAAAGAAAATGAAATAGGAAATAGAGATAGAGAGAGATGCCAGGGCCCGCGGACGCCTGCAGGTCTACCTTGGGTCTCCGGATGGACTTGAAGGAAGCACTCCAACTACTGTCCAAAAGTTTCTCCTGGATATACATGCAGTGCAGAGTATAGTATCAGCACAACCGATCCCATGTGCTAGTAAGTGTCTAGCCTAACATCTGCGAAGTAGTAACAAGGCTAGGACCAGACTACCAAATAAACTCGTACAGTTCAAATATAAATACATCGGAAAAAGAAATACAGAGATAACCAATCAATATCGGTGGGGGAGCATGATGTGGGAGAGATAACAACTACGAATATAGAGACATCAATTAACGAAGAAACAATTTAACTTGGATATCAATAAAGAAGCAGAAATCAATGAATGCACGACATCACCCTTCGTGCTTTTACTCTCGTCTTCACCAAAGCAATTATATAATAAAAGTGTGCACGACATCGCCCTTCGTGCTTTTACTCTCTTTCCTCACCATAAAATCAATAGAATCGGCACAGAATGGTACATCGTGCGGCACGACATCACCCTTCGTGCTTTATACTCTTTCTTCACAATAACAAACAATACACGGCATCACCCTTCATATTTTACACTATTTCCTCACCAAAACAAGCAATGCACTTTATCACCCTTCGTGTTTTACACTCTTTCCTCACAATAACAAGCAAAGCACGGCATCACCCTTCGTGCTTTAACACTCGTTCTCACCCAAACAATAATCACAAAAAATGGGGGCAAGGGAACAACAATTTAACAAATAAGTCCCGGCAAGGGAGCAACATCAAGAATGTCAACATCCAATCAAAGAAAATAACCAATATAGCAATAATATCCCGGAAAGGGAACAATTTAATTATTACTTTATCTTATTCATCTTTACTTCATAACTCACTTTACCACTTGAGCCAATGCTTCAAAGGATTCAATCAACTCATTTACTTTCACAATTCGTAATATAGCTTGAGCCAATTCTCCTCGATGTTCAAAGGTCACAATTCCTTCCACAAACTTTTAACAACAAATAGAAATCATCACCAAGGCATGAAAGTTACAACGAAATCAAGATATTCACCATATAAAGCCTCACGGTCATGCTAGACACCAACGTATAGATACCCATCACCATGCCTATACGTCGTACTCAACAATTACCACATAGTAAATAGGACTCGACTCCTAATCTCTCAAGCTAAGGCTAGACCAAACACTTACCTCGAAGCCTTGAACACCAACTCAAGTTTTAATTATAGTTTTACCCCTTGATTCTACCGCCAATTCGCTCGTATCTAGCCACAAGTTACCTAGTTACATCAATAAATACTAAATGAATCAATTTGAATGCATGAAAAGTTTTCCAAAGTTTTACCCAAAAAGTCAAAATTGCCCCCGGGCCCACGTGGTCAAAACTCGAGGTCGAACCAAAACCTGATTATCCATCCCCCCACGAATTCAAATATATAATTCGTTTTGGAATCAGACCTCAAATCGAGGTCCAAATCCCCAATTTTTGAGAAAATTAGGTTCCACCCAAAACACTCAATTTTCCCCTTGACAACCATTGATTTGAAATTGAAATCATGTTAAAAGATATTAATGATTGAAGAAAACTAGATTAAAACGACTTATAATTGATTTGGAGAAGAAAGGTTGTTTCAAAAATTGCCTCTTATGATTTTGGGGTTTGAAAATTGAAAAATAACTGAAAATACGATCTAAATATACTACTCCCAGATGCCCTGTGCGGACCGCACAAAATGGACGGCGGCCGCACAGGCTTCCCTATGATCGAGAGTGATAGGTCTTAGTATTTAAGCAACAACTTTCTCTAAAGATGTCCAAATGCCTATTATAATATATTTCTGAAAACTAGATTCACAGATCTACAATTTTTGTTTTTGAATGATCCCTACATTCTTTGTAGATCAAAAGATATGAGCTTTCAAAGTCGGACCAGTGGACCTGTGTGGACTGCACAAAATGGACTGTGGCCGCACAGTCACCAATGGGGACACCACAAAAGCTATTGCGGTCAGCACTGCGGGTTCAGAGGTTTGCACTTTTATGAAACCACCACATTCATGTTTTTAAGGCTAAGACATCCCGGGACCTACCAAAAACTCATCTGAGCCCTCGGAACTCCAAACCAAGTGCATATAAAATCTCAAAAACATCCTAGGGATTTTTTCGTGTAATCAAATTATCAAAATAACATCATGAACATCAAATTAAACCTCAAGATCGATGAAAACTCTCAAAACTTCTTTAAATATCAATTTATGTAATTTAAATCTGAATCACGTCAAATGACATCCGTCTTTCACCAAATTCTACAGTAACGTCTCAACTCATATATAAGACCTGTATCAGGCGTTGGAACCAAAATACGAGTCCGATGTCATCATGTCTAGGGGTGTGCATTCGATTTATCGATTCGATTCTGACCCTTATCGATAATTACTTATCGATTATCGATTCTTACATATGCTTATCGTTATCGTTTCAATAAGGTTTCGATTTTTTCGATTTCGATTTATCGATTTTGGAGGCTTATCGATTCGATTTATCGATAACACCAATAAGCCAAGAGGCGGGCTGCACACTTTGATTATCACGGCTGAAACTATTGAGATAATACAACATAGTACTTTGATTCTCTAATTTTTAAACTAACATATGACAATGTCCTGGGCAATTTGAAATGATACAAATCCCTTTCCAAATGTTTACAACAAGCACACACACAATCCTAATAGTTCAAATGCTCAAACACAAAAGCTTAGTAATTCGTCTGTCCAATTATTACAATAAAACTGTAATGAAAGCTGTAGAACTGGAAATTTCAACAAAAAATAGTATTCCACTTCATTCATTCTCAGCTGGAGACCTACATATGTATCAAGTTTCAGAATGTCAGTTCAAGTGTAAGATAAATTAACTGTGCAATTGTGTATAGAAGAGTGGCTTATGCATATCACCTGTTCAAAATTCCTTTTCCAGCCAAGGTCATACTTCCAGCGCACAGTTTTTTTCTTCTCATAAACCTATAAGAAAGACAGCAGCAGCAGTATTCAGCAATATTCAGCAGACAACAATACAGCAGCAGTATTCAGCAGCAGACAGCAGCAGAAAGATCAGCAGCAGCAGTAGGATTCAGCAGCAGCAGACAGCAATACAACAACAACAGCAGACAACAATACAACAACAGCAGACAACAATACAACAGCAACAGCAGACAGCAGCATTCTGCTTAACAAAAAGAAGAAAGATCAACAGCTTAACAAAAAGAAGAAAGAAGAAGAAAGAGTGCATATCAACAGCAGCATTCAGCATATAGCAAATTAGCAATACATCCAGCCAATCTGGAGTTACAGAGTGCATATCAACAGCTTACCCATTATAATTTATCAGCAGCAGCAGTATTCAGCAGCAGACAGCAGACAGCAGCAGAAAGATCAGACAACAATACAACAACTGCAAGTTATTAAAGAGAAAAATATTAAGAACTTTGTAATACATCACATTCTTTTACAAAGTATATTATTTAAAAAAGAGAACTTACATAGCAAATAGCAACTAACAAACTCTAGCAAACGTCGTCGGTTGAAGCTTCTTTGCCAAGATTAGTAAAATCTAATAAGAAAATATATTAACAAGACAAGCAATTAATATATTATTTAACTATCTTAAGCAATACAATAAATTTTATTAAAATATACATACCTTCCTCAAGTGTCTCAAGAAAATCTAAATCTTCCTCAATATTTACAGGAAGTGATTCACTCCGAAGCCAATCTTGAAGGCACACTAGAGTTTCAACCAATTTAGGAGTTAATGAACTCCTAAATTGGTCAAGAATACGCCCTTCAGTACTAAATGCACTTTCAGATGCCACACTTGAAATAGGAATAGCAAGCACATCTCGGACCATCTTGTCAAGAACAAATCTTTCCAAACATCTGAGTTGCCACAAAATAATCATGTTTAACATAAATGACCAATGTAAAATAATAATAACAAATAGCCACTTAGATATATATAAAAAATTATAACCGAAACAATACAATGAACAAAGAGGAAAAAGCAATGGCAAACTCAGCAGCTACAAGGGGTAGCTAACAAAGAGAAGGGCACAAATCTGTTTTGCTATTTGAAGAATAAATCTTGTACTATAAAAGAAAAATTGCAGATATGAGAGGATGACAATTAAAAAACCTTCACAACAGCCATGAAATTGGAGCGAGAATCAGACAGATTAAGAACGACATCAGCCATTATATTCAGTCGTCAAAATTTAAAAGTCTAAATAGAACCGAAACAAATTGGGAAAAAAAGAAATTGGCGAAAAAATAAAAATAAAGCTGACCTGATCACCTGAAGGGAGAAACTGAGGAAGACGAAGAACCGAGAAGATCCAAGAAGATCGAAGAAGAAGCTGCACAGCCAAGGCAGTGTTAGGGTTAGGCTTTTTAGTTTTTACTCTTCGGTAGGGGTGTGTGTGATTAGGGGTTACTGATTGTATAGCAGTATATATAAATATGCGAAGGGTTAGGTTAGGGCAAAGACTGAAGAGTCAGGCTGACCGCTGACTGTATGTATTATGTAAGGATAGGGTAGTCATATTATTATAAAATAAGGGTATATTTGTCTTTTTAATATATCTTATCGATTTATCGATAAACCGATAAACCGAATGGCCAAAATCGAAATCGAATCGATAAACCGATAAGGAAAATTTTTTGAAATCGAAATCGAATCGATAAACCGATATACCGATATCAATAAACCGATAACAAATAATCGATTCGATTTATCGATAAACCGATTCGAATGCACACCCCTAATCATGTCCTAAGCAAATTTCATTTCAAATTTCTTTAAACAATTTTAGAAAATAGTTTTCTTTAAAAATTTATTTCACGGTCTTGGGACCTCAGAATCCGATTCTGGGAACACACCCAAGTCCCATATTTTTCGGACCCTCTAGGACCGTCAAATTATGGGTCCGGGTCCGTTTATCCAAAGCGTTGACTGAAGCCAAATTTTATTCATTTTACAGTCAAAATTTATCATTTTTATAGCTTTTCGCATTTATGCTTTTCGGCTATGTACCTGGACTAGCACGCAAATCGAGGTAGTGCTAAGGGAGGTTTTTAAGGCCTCATAAATACAGAGTGATGACCCAAAAGATCATCACAAAATATTGCCTTAATCTTGAATGTTCCTTAATGTATTATTATCAATTCGATATTGATGGTTTAGATTTATTTTCTGAATTAAAAGTTAAGAAAAATAGTACAACTAGAAGATAACTGTTTAATTGATTCACTTAATCAAATAAAAAGATTAAATTCTTTTCCAAATGCCTAAATTGCTTATGGAATTATGTTCATAACTCATGTTACCATTGCTTCAGCGGAAAGAAGTTTTCAAAGTTCAAAATTGATAAATTTTATCTAAGAAAAAAAAATGTCACAAGAAGGGTTAAATGGACTGGTATATTATCAATGAAGAAATACTTATTAGGAGTTATTGATTACAAGAAAATTATTAATAACTTTGTATATAAGAAAAGATAAAAAAATAGATTTCAAATAAATAATAAAAAAAATAAAAAAAATAAGGCTTCTCGTAAAGTTTGGCTTTAGGCCATAAAATTTATCGAGCCGTCCTTAGTCTTTTGTTATATCTGTGCACCCTTTATTACTCGCAATATTAACCCAACGGCCAACACCATGAAATGATGTTCTCTTACAGCTTGTTTGGATACCATGTATTACTGGGATGAGCTACCATGCATGATACGGGTTCCGTTAAATCCGCATTGGCTGGTCTTCATGGGCACTTGTGGGACTTACCATTAATTTTGACTATATTTGCTAAATTTACATAGACGATTAAAAAAATATTTATATAAATATTGAGTGAATACCTACTACTAAACTCATTTTTCCTCGAACTTTCTAATTCTTTTCCGGCGAGAACCTATAAATTTAAAATCCTAAATCCACCATTAAAATCGAATAGCTTTGGTTCAACTTTTATATATATAACGAAAGATTATATAAAAGGAAGGGCCCACTTAAAGGCATAAAATTTTATGAAAAAAAATATTCCCTAACTTATAAACTTTAAATTCTTATTCCAGCTATGTTATAACAACAACGAAGAAGTTATTCGTCCCAACAGACAACACAAGAATATTTATTATCTTAGCTTGGGAATCCAAGTGTGTGGTTAATTATAAAACATAGATCCAAGAGGAGGGTGCATTACACTGGGCTGAAAGAAAAACTAGATTTCTTTACCCAAATTGCCCCTAAGATATATGTAAAGTACTCTCTTGTTGATAGATTTGGAAACAGCCTCTCTACCCCATGGTAGGGGTAAGGCTGCGTACACACTACCCTCCCCAAACACCACTGAGTGGTATTGTACTGGGTCGTACTTTTTTTTTTCTCTTGTTGATAGGCAATTTAGTCCAAACAAAAATTACAACGGCTATCTACTCGAACATAGCCGTTAGAAGGGTTTTAACCCTGATGATGCAAACCCTAGATTAATCCTTGTGGTGCCGACAGAACAAAGTATTTTTCAATAGAAAAAACGAATCCAATACGCACACATATATATACCCATCAATCAACTGAAGAGAGACTCATTTTTCAATAGAAAAAACAAATCCAATACGCACACATATATATACCCATTAATCAACTGAAGAGACACTCATCAATCAACTCTCTCTCTCTCTCTCTAAGTTTCTCAAGCAACCAGCGAGCGTCATTCTTTTCATTTCTATATTCTGCTTCATTATTGTATTATATTGTTTCATTTGAATTTGTTACTATAACCTGATTTTAGTTTTGCAGGCTTTGTCAATCAAGTTATCTGATTCACGACGCAGCACAAAATTATCACAACTTTTGACTTTCTTAGTTTTGTTTTTGTCTTTGTTTTTTTTTTTTTGTGCTAACGAAATGGATGCAGGATCATACTCAGCCTCGTCAAATAAGAAGCAATCTCGTTGCCCTCTACAGGAACAACTTCTTCAACGTAGAAATTCTCGTGAAAATGTATGTCTACTCACCTCTAACCATTCTCTCTAATTGTTATTGTTATTAATTAATTGTTCCAATTTGTGTAATTAGATGGGTAAAAGGGAATTTCTTTTTAAAAAAAGGAGGAGATGGGTTTTCATTTACTTTGGCATTTTTGCTTTTAATCTGATAGACCCAGGGACGGATGTAGGCTTTAAGATATGGGTTCGGCAAAACCCAATAGCTTCGGCCTAACTCCTGCATATGTGTTAGGACATTCGCCAAAAATGTACAAAAAATTCAATTCAAAACAAGTTACTAGCAATTAAGATCGCTGTCCTAGAATTCATAAATTTCAAATCTCGGGTCCTCTTCTGGATAGACCATTTGAGCTCGAGCATTATTTAGTTTGATTGATTATGCCCTCTTTTTTTGTGTCAATTTCTGTTTTTTATTTTTCTTTTGGGGGAAGGAGGGGGTGTTTGGAAGTTACAAGCTCTATTTTTTCATTTCTTTTAGATGAAAACATGAATATCTCACCAAATGCCTTTTTCTTGTTTTGTGTGGCAGTTGGATAGGTTTATTCCAAATCGATCAGCGATGGATTTCGACTATGCACATTACATGCTGACAGAGGCCGGAAAGAAAGGTAAGGAAAATCCAGCTGCCAGCTCTCCCTCCAGAGAGGCGTACAGAAAGCAGCTTGCAGAAACCTTCAACATGAACAGGTCGCGCATTCTGGCGTTCAAGAACAAACCACCCACTCCTGTTGAGGAAATTCCTAATGAGTTTGCCTCTGTTCAACAATCCAAATCTGCAAAACCCCGTCGACACATTCCTCAGGTTGGAAACATAATCTGCACCAAAGATTACTTTTTTTTTTCTGTTTACTGTATGACAAGTTTTTAATGGTTTCTTCAATTGGTTTATATGCAGACCTGTGAGAGGACATTGGATGCTCCAGATATTATGGATGATTACTATTTGAATTTGTTAGACTGGGGCAGCAGCAATGTTCTTTCTATTGCTCTTGGCAGCACTGTATATCTGTGGGATGCATCTGATGGTGCTACTTCAGAGCTTGTCACTATTGATGAGGAAAATGGCCCTGTTACAAGTGTTAAATGGGCTCCTGATGGTCGACATATTGCTGTTGGTCTTAACAATTCTGAAGTTCAGCTTTGGGATTCTACAGCAAATCGACTCGTATGTTCCTTTAAATTTTGTGTTTTTATTGTTTTCACCTAATATTCTTGATGCTAATATTTATGCTTTCATTTGTTGGTGCAGCTGAGAACTTTGAAAGGTGGTCACCGATCCCGAGTTGGTGCTCTAGATTGGAACAAACACATTTTGACAACAGGTGGAATGGATGGTCAGATCATAAACAATGATGTGAGAATAAGATCACCTATTGTTGACACTTACCAAGGCCATGATCAAGAAGTCTGTGGTCTAAAATGGTCAGCTTCTGGCCAGCAATTAGCTAGCGGCGGAAATGACAACACTCTCCACATATGGGACACATCAATGGCTTCTTCAAACTCTACAACACAGTGGCTTCACAGGCTTGAAGATCATACAGCTGCTGTTAAAGCCTTAGCTTGGTGTCCTTTTCAGGGTAACTTATTAGCCTCGGGTGGTGGTGGAAGTGACAGGTGTATTAAGTTCTGGAATACACACACTGGTGCTTGCTTGAATTCTGTTGATACAGGATCTCAGGTTTGTTCCCTTATATGGAACAAGAACGAGCGTGAGCTGCTAAGTTCTCATGGTTTCACCCAGAATCAGCTCACTCTTTGGAAATACCCTTCTATGGTTAAGGTAGCTGAGCTTACTGGTCACACCTCAAGAGTACTTTTCATGGCTCAGGTAAATTCGTATGATCTTTGTACACATTTCTTGTGCGGTCAGAGCTCAAGAGTTTTACAGAGGTATTTATTTTCTTGTTTATCGGTTTTGCAGAGTCCAGATGGTTGCACAGTTGCATCTGCAGCTGGAGATGAAACTCTCAGATTTTGGAATGTATTTGGAACTCCTGAAGTTGCAAAACCTGCACCAAAGGCAAACCCTGAACCATTTGCTCACCAAAGGCAAACCATGATCCGCTGAATGACAATGGAACAACATTACATGCCTGGTGATTTCTGTACAGTCTTGTCAATACAAATACTGGAGCAAAGACTGGTGATTGAAGAAGACAACTGTAAATTCATTTCTAACTTTATGATCTGTATTAGATCCTAGACCAGATCAACTGCTGTATGTAGAACACATTTTTATTTATTTTTTATTTATGATCACTAAGATCAAGATTTGTCCACGACAACTTGGACCTGGTCTGACAAAGGGCCTCTGTCCAGAAACATTACAATTACCTTCAATTCCCCTTGTACAGTTAACAACAACAACAACAACAACTACCCAGTATAGTCCCCTTGTACAGTTACCGGATGATTAATTCAGTATTTCTCAATATAAAAAACATGATGAATTTGAAACTATTGAAGGTTTGTTATCCTAAATACAATTCAACTGAATCTTTATCGCCTTTTTTCTTTATTAGTTTAACTTCGAGTTACTCAGTCTTTGATCTGATCAAATTAGCAAGTACCTCCCAACTTTCATTTACCTCCCCATCCCCTTTTCTTTTTTATCTTCGCTTTCATCTGGAATCAGATATCCAAAAGATATTGGAGAATTGATTCGATAACAACTTTTGGAAAATGAAGGTAAGTGTTTTCTGTATGCCTCTCAGAAACCCTATAATTAATGGAAATTGAACCTAGACCATTAAATTACATTTTTTTGGTTGTGTTTAAAGGGGTTCAAAACTTAATATATAGAGGTAAAAAATAGATTTTGCATTATACAGTGTAATTTTTTAGCGACTTCCGCACCCCTAAATCCGCCACTGCTCTTGGCCTTGTTAGCATGGGCCTACAAGTAAAGGCGGAGCAAGGTTTTCAAGCTTGCTAGGTTCTAAATCCATAATTTATACATATACTAGGTTCTAAATCCATAATTTATACATATTTAATGAATTTTTAAGACAAATTGGTTCGTTACAACTATTGAGTTCGACCAAACCCGCTCCCGACGCTCTAGCTCCGCCCATGCCTATTCATAACTCCATCAATTCGATTTTTTTTTTGGAAATTCAACTGCTGCTGCTGCTGCTGGTGGTGGACTGTGACTCCATATTCTAATTTTCTGCCAGAGTGGGGTGAAAATCCACTATAGGTTGAATTTACAACAGACGGAAAGCCAAAGTAATATACATAAATGATTTGTCAATGCATGTTTGGTTCACCTTGCATCCAGCATATCTGTAAGAAGAGTACTATTTCAAATTCCACCTAAATATAAATTCATTTCTCGAGTCTAAATTTTGCTCGCCAACCTTCATTCCATGGCTTCAAGGACAAGATAGCTACTTTATCCAGGAAACTGATTCTGAAGTTCAAGTAGGTGAAGACATTGGTGACAGATCTCCGCATTGCTCTACCTCACAATCCAACCCAGTGAAACTATAGCGAGAAACATTACTAATTATAGTACAAGGAACTACAAACTTCGTAGGAGTATGTTGCATTATTGGATTACATACAAACTGCACCTCCAGATAAATGTTATAAGGCTACAAATTTCCATCAAAACTCAGCTATCACTACCATTGAAGTTCCAAAAAAGCAAATGGAAAAACAAAAAAAATTGTATGATATAGCTCACAAAGGTGAGCAGATGGTTCACATACAGAAAATTCTTCACCCTTCACACCTCCAGTCCTTGTGTTTATACAAGTTCTAGGGACAATCACGTAGATATGTGTCTCATGTAAGTATCTTCATGCACAAAAACAGGTTCCTGACTGGTCTGTGGAGGAATTTGTGGGTGTCCCATTGCAATGCCACCTTGACTTGGTACTGGTGGATGCCATGGCTCGTTGATGTTCTTTGCAGATACCAAGGAAATATAATAGATGATTCCAAGAGCAACACTGGCAAGGGGCAAGACAGCAGCTCCAGCAAATACTCCAGGCTTTACAACATAGCAATAGTAGTTGCCAAAGTAAAGGCTCTCTTCACCATGCTGATCATTCAGTGCTGCGCCCGTCAGCAATAAGAGAAATGCTATGACGAATGTAAACCTGCATAAGCGACAAGTTTTGGAGACCTTTACTTAGGCTTCTTCAGATGGTAAGTAAAATCTAATTGATCCACTGGCTACACCAGAGAAATAACCTTTGATAATGCAATGACCAAAATAATAGCAAAATTAGAAGGAAAAAAAAACTGTTGGTTTGAGGGGAAACGACATCTCAAAGTCCAGATAAATTTTGAGGTTCAAAGTCACCAGTTAGACCACATTTCTGGAATCACAGCAAGATATCTTGTGACCTGGCTAATACATACAGCAACAATTAATCTACAAGGACCACATTCCCAGAAGTTTGAAGAGGTTGAGGATGAAAAAAAGGGAGGAGAGAAAAGGAAGTAGGCTCTTGCCCATTCCCCTTGCACATCACTACCATAAAGCTTCTTGCATCTGTGTAGGATCAGCAAGGTACCATCGGGTTATGAAATGCTAAAGGACAACCCGGTGCATGAAGCATCCCACAGGGTCCGGGAAAGGGCCACATCAAAGGGGTGTGATGTAGGCAGCCTACACGACTCGAACCCGTGACCTATAGGTCACACGGAGGCAACTTTACCGTCGCCCCAAAGCTCCCCTCAGGATGGTGAATTTTAAGAACAATATTTACATAAACAGAACTTAAATCCTAAACTACCATGAACAAGAGGTAGCTTGAGTCTGGAACGCAAGTATATCTTCAATGAAAGGCTTCGACTATTATATATTTTTTATCAGATTAATTACTGTCCTTTAAAAGAGGGGGGAAAAAAGGTCAATACTGTTAAATACTCATATCCACTAGCCACAACAAATGCTAAAATATTCATACTTCCAAGAATTACTGAAAAAGTTCGTAAATGCCGTTCTTACAACTTACAAGTACATGAGCCAGCATCACAGATGTAAGGCGAGCTTTTGGCTTCACCAACGTTGATAGATATTTTATCATACTTCTATATATAAGACAGAATAGTCTAACCTTCAAGATCTTACATATCAGAAAAATTTAAAATAATGATTGGTTTAAATTAATCATATTACCGAGAGTCTCCTGGAAACAGCCTCTCTGCTCCTCCGGGTAGGGGTAAGGTCTACGTACATATTACCCTCCTCATACCCCACTTGTGGGATTATACTAGGTTGTTGTTGTTGTTGTTGATTGGTTTAAATTAATAATGATATCTGGACAGAAAGAAATCTAAGGTGTTTTGAGGGTACAAGTAGCCCAATTCAGAAGATCAAGATGAATGCCCTTTTGTTATTTTATTTTTGGTGTAAAGAGGAATTTACAGTCAATATTGAATCTATCCTAGAGATTTTAGAATCCTTGTAAGTTGTATAGGATATATGTTTTTTTTCCTCATTTCTTTCCACCTTGTCAGGCGGCTGGTGGAGTAGTTCAAGGATAAGAAGAAGGACCTGCACATGGTGTTTATCGACTTGGAGAAGGCGCATGACAAGGTCCCAAGAGAGGTGCTATGGAGGTGCTTGGAGGCGAAGAGCGTGCCGGAAGCCTACATCAGAGTAATCAAGGACATGTACGATGGAGCTAAGACTAGGGTTAGGACGGCGGGTGGCGACTCAGACCATTTTCCAGTGGTTATGGGGCTCCATCAAGGATCGGCGCTTAGCCCTCTCTTGTTTGCCTTGGTGATGGATGCTCTAACCCGTCATATTCAAGGGGATGTGTTGGTGTATGCTATTTGCTGATGACATAGTCTTGATAGATGAGACGAGAGTCGGTGTTATTGAGAGGTTAGAGGTGTGGAGACAGACTCTCGAGTCTAAATGTTTCAAAATAAGCAGATCTAAGACAGAATACCTGGAGTGCAAGTTTAGCGCCGAGCCGAGCGAAGTAGGCAGAGACGTGATGATTGGATCTCAGGTCATCGCCAAGAGGGACAGTGTCAGATATCTTGGGTCGGTGATTCAGGGGGACGGAGAGATTGACGGGGACGTCACGCATCGTATAGGAGCGGGGTGGTCAAAGTGGAGGCTTGCATCAGGAGTCTGTCTGACAAGAAAGTTCCACATAAACTCAAGGGGAAATTTTATAGGGCGGTGGTTAGACCTGCAATGTTGTATGGGGCGGAGTGCTGGCCCGTGATGGTAACAGCCTCTCTGCCCTTTCGGGTAAGAGTAAGGCTCGTCTACATATTACCCTCCCCAGACCTCACTTTGTGGGACTATACTGGGTAGTAGTTGTTGTTGTTGTTGTTCTTTCCACTTTCTCTCCTGTAAATTTAGCTTTGCACAGGCCTTAGTGCCCTGTTATATGAAAATTGTTAGCATTCTCAAAAAAAAATTAATAGTGATGTCAAATGGCTATTTCCTTTCTCAAAAATTACAATAAAAATGGTTATGCAAAATGGACAACATCGCTGAGTAAGCTTGTCAAATTCTGAATGTGGGAATAACAAAGGTCTATTTTCACTTTGACTGCAGACATATAAGGTCTCTCTTCCAACACAAAAAGGCAGGAATTCCGTAAAAACTACAGGACAACAATTATCTGTTATTCAGGTCAGACTCCATTTGATCCACTACAATAATCAACAACCGAACTTGAATTTAGTTAACAGTAAGCCCAATTACAATGATATGAAGAAACAAATAAATACCTTTTGATCTAAATGTATTGCAATAATGACTACTGAACTTGAAATTACTTATTAGTTCATAACCAACTTACCAGGATACAACAAAACATACTAGTGCTAGTGACCGATTAGATCCGGATTGATATTGACGGCAACAGACACATCCACTTGTTACGTTGACAATTATTTGAGCAACCATAAGAGCCACAGCAGTAGCCAATCCAAGGCCCAGTGCAGGACACTGGACTTGAGAACCCTGAAGAATAATTGAATAGTACTATGAATTAGTCATACCGACTCTCTATGAAAGCAAGGATAACATAAACTCTCTTTACCCCCATATTCTAAGGACTGAAAATTGTTACCGATTGTCCGTGTTTAAAGCAACGAGAAACTGGAAACCAGTAAGAAGAAGAGACAAAAAAAAAAAAAAAAACAGAACGTATGTAACGTTAAAAAAAAAAAACAAATCACAGAAATGAAGAAATCCGAGACCACAGAATTCACTGTGTGTCCTTAAGGAATTTAACCCCCTCACTGTACCCGAGGTTGTGGATTATTTCCTCCCAGGATATAACGGATATACCTATCGTAGGAGTGGCGGTACCTCAAACGCCTACGACTTCGACGAACTCAAATTCGGGAACGAAATCACACTATGACTCGATATGTTTCAGTTTGCAGAAAATAATGCAGAATTTTTAATGCACGAATAATTTTTTTTTTTCCAGTACTCGAAAATGAGGCATTGCCTCAGTTTATATAGCCTCGAATTGTGACTGTTCGGAAAGGCTTGGTGCCTGTTCGGGAAAGGCCATGCCTTTTTCTGAAAAATAAGAACGTTGGGAAGTTTACAGTTAACAAATTAATATTTTTCCCGCGGGAATTAAAAATAATTTCAGAAAATGAAGATTGAATTTTAAATAAATTTGGTCCAAAAAGATTATCAATCAGATCATTTGACCAAATCCAAATCCAAATCCAAATCCAAAGCCGAAGCCGAGCCGAGCGACGACGACGGCGCGAGGGGAGTCCCTCTTCTTAACCCTTTAAGAGCTATAAGAAGTGCTTTCTAATATAAGCACATAACTTTCCCTTTCTACCACCAATGTGGTACAAAGCTCCTTTTCAAAGGAACTTTGCTTTGAAACTTCATTTTCCTTCTATTGTCTTCTTCCCTCCATTTCTCATTCACACCAACTTAGCTAGCTTTAATCATTAACTAGCTTTAACAATCCCCCACATGAATGGGGAATGGCTATATGATGAAAAACATGCATGAAAAAAAAAAACTGTGTGATTCGTAAGCAAGGATTAATTGCATCTGGATAAGTAGATTTCTCTTTGAACTTTCCGTAGTGAGCATATGTCGGATATACTCGGTCAATCGGTAGATTTGATATCTTTGAACCGTCGAGCTTTGGTGTATACCTAGACAACCACATGTCACACAATTAACCCTTTAACCGTTTTTGGTTCTCATTGTTTTGTTCGTTTCAGCCATGAACACTTCCTGGTTCATAAGTGCGTAGAGAGCTGGCCTTACAGAGTTCTCCTTGAAGCGGCTTACACTTCACACTTACATAGGTGATTCCTAAATGTGTCATCTCGTAGATACACTATTTGATATACCCCGTATCAAACTTAGAAACCATTAAAAAGCCTTAATGCTTTATCCTGGTACTGAACATTGTCTCATCACGAGAATGGACCAAAAAGTTATTGTGACAATGTTGAACCGTCATCAATGACTTTGTTTGATCTCTTTGAACCTAGATCTTGGGATCTCATGTCTTCTAGGTAGAGTTACCGCCACGATGACTTGTCCTCGGCCATAGTCCCATTCCCCTCGATGATCTTTCAACCACTTCTCTAGTTAGGCCTTTAGTTAGTGGATCCGACACATTATCTCTTGACTTAACATAGTCAATTGTGATAATTCCACTAGAGAGTAGTTGTCTAACGGTATTATGTCTTCGTCGTATGTGACGAGACTTTCCGTTGTACATAACGCTCCCGGCTCTTCCTATTGCCGCTTGGCTATCGCAATGTATGCATATAGGAGCCAACGGTTTGGGCCAAAATGGAATATCTTCTAAGAAATTCCGGAGCCATTCAGCTTCTTCACCGGCTTTGTCTAGAGCTATGAACTCAGATTCCATTGTAGAGCGGGCGATACATGTCTGTTTGGATGACTTCCAAGACACTGCTCCTCCACCTATAGTAAAAACGTATCCACTTGTGGATTTAGTTTCAGTTGAACCGGTGATCCAATTTGCATCACTGTATCCTTCAATAACTGCAGGATACCTGTTATAATGCAAAACAAAGTTTTGAGTATGTTTCAAATACCCCAAAACTCGTTTCATTGCCAGCCAATGATTTTGGTCGGGATTACTCGTGTAGCGACTTAGTTTACTTATAGCACACGCAATATCAGGTCGCGTACAGTTCATAATATACATCAAACTTCCCAACACTCTGGCATAATCCAATTGAGAATGACTTTCACCTTTATTCTTTGCAAGAGCAAGGTTCATATCAATTGGCGTCTTTGCAACTTTAAAGTCCAAATACTTGAACTTTTCAAGTACTTTTTCAATATAATGAGATTGAGACAATGCTAGACCTTGAGGAGTCTTATGGATTTTAATTCCCAGAATTAAATCGGCAACTCCTAAGTCTTTCATATCAAACTTACTAGCAAGCATGCGCTTAGTAGCATTTATGTTAGCAATGTTGTTACTCATTATTAACATATCATCCACGTATAAACAAACAATGACGACGTGGTTCGGAGTGTTCTTAATGTAGACACATTTATCACATTCATTTATCTTGAATCCATTTGACAGCATCGTATGGTCAAATTTTGCATGCCACTGTTTTGGTGCTTGTTTTAGTCCATAAAGAGACTTAACAAGTCTACATACCTTCTTCTCTTTCCCTGGAACTACAAACCCTTCGGGTTGTTCCATGTAAATTTCTTCCTCCAACTCTCCATTTAAGAAGGCTGTTTTCACATCCATTTGATGGATTTCAAGACCGTACACGGCGGCTAATGCTACTAACACCCGAATAGATGTAATCCTCGTTACCGGCGAGTATGTATCAAAGTAATCAAGACCTTCTCATTGTCTAAACCCTTTAACAACTAGTCTTGCCTTATATTTTTCAATAGTGCCATCAGCTTTCATTTTCCGCTTGAAAATCCATTTGGAACCAAAAGGTTTATTCCCTGGAGGAAGATCAACCAATTCCCAAGTATGGTTGTTCAATATGGATTCTATCTCACTATTGATTGCCTCTTTCCAAAATTGAGCTTCCGATGAAGACGTAGCTTCGTTGAACGTTCGAGGCTCATTTTCCAACAAAAATGTTAAAAATTCTGGTCCAAAGGAAGTAGTCGTCCTTTGACGTTTGCTACGTCTTGGATTTTCCTCATCAGGAATGTTTTCCTTTATTTCTTCCCGAGGTCGTTTAGATTCTTTGCTAGACGACGCACATTCCTTTTTATACGGATATATGGTTTCAAAGAAGTCAGCATTATCTGATTCAATTACCGTATTCACATGAATGTCGGGATTTTCTGATTTGTGAACCAGAAATCTATATGCCTTACTATTTGTGGCATATCCTATGAAAACACAATCAACGGTTTTAGGTCCTATTTTTACCCTTTTGGGTTTAGGAACTTGCACCTTGGCCAAACACCCCCACACTTTGAAGTATTCCAAATTGGGCTTCCTTCCTTTCCACTTTTCGTATGGAATAGATTTTGTTTTGCTATGGGGCACTCGATTGAGTATTCGGCTAGCTGTTAGAATGGCTTCCCCCCACAAATTCTGGGGTAAACCAGAACTTATTAACAGGGCATTCATCATTTCTTTCAGTGTTCTATTTTTTCTTTCCGCAATTCCGTTTGATTGTGGCGAGTAAGGAGCAGTTGTTTGATGAATAATGCCATATTCCAAACATATTTGTTCAAAAGGAGATTCATATTCACCGCCCCTATCACTCCTTATCATTTTAATCTTTTTGTTAAGTTGAGTCTCAACTTTAGTTTTGTATTGCCTGAACGCTTCAATTGCTTCATCTTTACTATTAAGTAAATAAACGTAGCAATACCGCGTACTATCGTCAATAAAAGTTATGAAATACTTCTTTCCACCGCGAGATGGAATTGACTTCATGTCACAAATATCTGTATGGATTAAGTCTAAAGGACTTGAATTCCTTTCAACTGACTTATAAGGATGTTTAGCATACTTAGATTCAACACAGATTTGACATTTTGATTGATTGCATTCAAACTTAGGCAATACTTCCAAACTAATCATTTTTCGCAAGGTTCTATAATTGACATGTCCTAAACGTGAATGCCATAAATCATTTGACTCAAGCAAGTAAGACGAAGCAGAAACTTTATTATTATTAGCAACAACCATTACATTCAGTTTGAAAAGGCCCTCTGTGAGGTAGCCTTTTCCTATGTACATTTCGTTCTTACTTATTACAACCTTGTCAGAAACATAAACACATTTAAAACCGTTCTTCACTAGAAGTCCGGTAGATACAAGATTTTTCCTAATTTCAGGAACATGACAGACGTTGTTGAGAGTCACCACCTTGCCAGAGGTCATCTTCAGCAGTATCTTTCCATAACCTTCAATCTTGGCCGTTGCAGAATTTCCCATATATATTGTTTCGTCGGGCCCGGCGGGAGCATATGAAGCAAAGGCTTCTCTAACAGCACAAATGTGGCGAGTGGCGCCAGAGTCAATCCACCACTCTTTCGGACTTCCCACTAGGTTGCACTCGGACAACATAGCGCACAAGTCATCAACCTCCTCGTTTGTTTCAACCATATTAGCCTGACCCTTCTTCCTTTCCTTTTTCGGAGCACGACAGTCTGCAACTTTGTGTCCGATTTTTCCACAATTATGGCAGTTTCCCTTGAATTTCTTCTTGTTGGGATAGTTCCTTGGTCCCGATGCCTTTTTCCTCTTTTTCATATTAGTTGGGGCAGTTTCAACTATATGTGCTCCCCCTATAGTTGATCTCCCATTTGCCTTTTTCTCCGCTGCCTTGTTATCTTCCTCGATTCTCAACCGGACGATGAGATCTTCCAATGTCATCTCCTTTCGCTTATGTTTCAAGTAATTTTTGAAGTCCTTCCAGGAAGGAGGCAACTTCTCTATCACTGCCGCAACTTGAAACGCCCCACTAATCACCAAACCTACAACAAACAACATGTAAGTGACGGGGCACTGAATACTTTTGACAAAGGCATTAATTAAATTTATACCTTCAGCGAGGAGATCATGGATGATAACCTGCAACTCTTGAACTTGAGTGACAACAGACTTGCCATCTACCATTTTGTAGTCCAAAAACTTGGCAGCGATAAACTTCTTTAAGCCAGCATCTTCTGTTTTATATTTCTTTTCCAACGCATCCCATAGTTCTTTTGATGTTCCCACATTACTATAAACGTTGTAAAGATCATCCTCCAGTCCGCTAAGAATGTAATTCTTGCACAAAAAATCTGAGTGCTTCCACGCCTCAATTACAACAAATCGTTCATTTTCAGGTGTTGATTCCGGCGGAACCGGAATATCCTCCTTAATAAACTTTTGAAGGCTTAAAGTAGTTAGATAGAAGAACATCTTTTGTTGCCATCGTTTGAAATCAATCCCGGTGAATTTTCCGGGCTTCTCTGCCGGAGCCGGTGCTGGTGCAGTACGACTGGAGGACGCAGCATTGCTCGTAGAACCAACCACGGGAGCTGGTGTGGCAGTAACAGTAGCAGTAGCATTCAAATTTGGAGTTTGGTCTCCCATTTCTGTCGTAGGAAATAACAGAACACTTTAATAATCGGTGAAGATTTTATTTCTTCAAACCGAATCAAATTTACACAAACAGAATTAAAACAAACTTCAAATAGAATGTAATAAACTGTATGTAGTATACTTGATGAAGTTTTTATATCTTCAAATCAAGTACCCAAATGAGTAGAAAGTTCTGAAAACTTTAATCTCAACCGGAGTAGAAAATCCGAAGATTTAGTCTCCAAACAACATACAAGTTCGTTACATGCAAACAACAAAATTACAAGTTTCTTTTATTTTCTGGACAGTCACAATTTTATGTTAGGAAAAACTGTATGTAGTCACTGTTTTATGTAAGAATTTTTTTTTCTATACTGTTGTATCGTTCTGTAACGTTTAAATCAACAGCAGATGAACACGGAAATAATAATATAAATTCCTTAAGCTTGTTACCGATTGTCCGTGTTTAAAGCAACGAGAAACTGGAAACCAGTAAGAAGAAGAGACAAAAAAAAAAAAAAAACAGAACGTATGTAACGTTAAAAAAAAAAACAAATCACAGAAATGAAGAAATCCGAGACCACAGAATTCACTGTGTGTCCTTAAGGAATTTAACCCCCTCACTGTACCCGAGGTTGTGGATTATTTCCTCCCAGGATATAACGGATATACCTGTCGTAGGAGTGGCGGTACCTCAAACGCCTACGACTTCGACGAACTCAAATTCGGGAACGAAATCACACTATGACTCGATATGTTTCAGTTTGCAGAAAATAATGCAGAATTTTTAATGCACGAATAATTTTTTTTTTCCAGTACTCGAAAATGAGGCATTGCCTCAGTTTATATAGCCTCGAATTGTGACTGTTCGGAAAGGCTTGGTGCCTGTTCAGGAAAGGCCATGCCTTTTTCTGAAAAATAAGAACGTTGGGAAGTTTACAGTTAACAAATTAATATTTTTCCCGCGGGAATTAAAAATAATTTCAGAAAATGAAGATTGAATTTTAAATAAATTTGGTCCAAAAAGATTATCAATCAATCAGCCGAAGCCGAGCCGAGCGACGACGGCGCGAGGGGAGTCCCTCTTCTTAACCCTTTAAGAGCTATAAGAAGTGCTTTCTAATATAAGCACATAACTTTCCCTTTCTACCACCAATGTGGTACAAAGCTCCTTTTCAAAGGAACTTTGCTTTGAAACTTCATTTTCCTTCTATTGTCTTCTTCCCTCCATTTCTCATTCACACCAACTTAGCTAGCTTTAATCATTAACTAGTTTTAACAAAAATTCCCAACAGCAAACATGAAATGAAGTTAACTTAAATCATGTGACAATCCTTAGCAAATGAAATTCCGCATGCAACCAAACAACCATAAAAGATCTGTTTTCTTAGTCCATTTACGCTCTCTCCATCTACCAAACCCACCTGTAAACCTCCTCCGATGTATTTATGAATGGTAGCAGGGCAATGGGTGATATGATCTGAAAGCCAATCTAAGTAATCTTCTCCGCTCTCCACTGTTATGAGCCAATTGTCCCACATGGATCAAAAAGAGAAATATTAATGGATTTATAGGCCAAATGGGCTCTCCCAGTCTTTTGGGTTGGGTACCTCCCTATAACAGCCCCTAAAATTCTTATAATTCCCTCCGTCAACAATACCTCACCCATAGGCCTGTTGTATGGGATGGGGGAGAAGTCAGCAGGTTGTTACTCATGGAAGAGAGCGACGCCCAAGGTGCTATTTCTTGCCAGGTTTGAACATTCAGAAACCATGCAAATTCAGCTGAATATGCCAGACTGAGCCCAAAAATTTTTGCAAAGACGAGCAAGATTGATCATAAGAATCCAGGCTTTAACAGTTGCACCAGAAATGATGTTGGTTTCTTTTAAATTGGCAATCACGTGAATGCTAAGTTCTACTAGGAAAAAACATCGTAAGAGCTGAATGGAGTTTCAGCTCAAAGTTGACCTCACCTAATTTGTAACACTCCTCAAATTTATAAAAAATTTCAAGATTTGCTAATTATAGAATTTAATTTTTTCCCCTTAAATTATACTCATATTATGGATTTAAACCCTTGTGATTGACTTTTGAGTTACTTCTCTATTTATAAATAATTAATTATACAATTAGGAGAATATTAATAATTTTAATATTACTAGGGTATCATTAATTATTAGTTAAGTAAAAAAAAACAATTAACCTAAAGCCCATAAAATGGCTATTGTAAACAAAGGCTTAAAGCCTTATACAAACAAAAAAAAAGTATCTACCTTTTCAAAAGGCAAAAGACAAAAAGCTTAAAAGGCCTTAATCAAGTCAGGATTTAAAAAACCTGAAGGATGAGGATTCTTATACGAACAAAACAGAAGACTTAAACTTTTATTCATTCACGCAATTCTTATACGGGAAAAAGAAACAAAATGTTATTCCGTTCACGCAGCAAACGCAAGGCACGCAAGCAACAAAAACAAAATTCTAGGGTTCTTTACAAGTTATAAATTCTTGGACTCAGGTATATAAAATTCTCTATTGTCAATTACCTTACAAGAATTGAACAGTTAATTCCTTTCTTCCTCTATATCAACAATAAATTTCATGTTTAGGTGTGAAACTTTAAAATTGATTAAAAAGCACTGGTTGTTGTAGAATCGGTTGTTTGACTGGTGTCAATTGGACTGGGGTCTACGTATTGGCTCGACAAGTTTTGAGGTGAGTTGATATAACCCTTTACTAAAGTGGTTTAGCTCACAAAATCACGCATACAAGGTGTTTGATGAATTGCTTAAAAGAGTTTATACCTACTTAATTGGAGCGAGTAAGTACTATTTAGCTTAGAATTATTTTCTAACTAAAGTTTAGATGATTTATTCTGATATATGTGCATACATTTTCAGATTTTTGTGTTATTCTTATATGTCATTTTCATGTTGAAAATTTATGAAGAAGCAAGATTCTTTAGAAATACTTTTGAGTGATTATTTCATTCTTATGCCATGCTTTACATTTAAGGATAACAGCATGAGTACGTATAGTATGTCCCAGAAAGGATTTAGACTTGATAGAAAGAAAAGATTTATTTTGGGAATATCCTTTATTATGAGAAGGGATCATCGTCCAGGCCAAGGGACCTGACCAAGGTGTTGACTTCCTGAAATTACTTGTGCCAAAGTAGGGAGCACACGAGCAGAGGTTCTCATGCTGAGAATTTACTTAGCCAGGCTAAGGTATGATACATGAGCACTAAGAACTAGGTGCGTTCAAAACCGAACCGAAACCGAAAATCGAACCGAAATTGAAGCCTAAGGCTTATTGGTATCGGGTGAACGGTTAACGATTTAACGGACGGGGAACAGATTGAAATTTTTTATTAACGGCTTATCGGTTTGGGAGCGCTTTGTGGGACTATACTGGGTAGTTGTTGTTGTTGTTGTTATCGGTTTGGGAGCGGACTATTCAATTTTCTTAACGGATAATCCGTTAACCCGTTAAGAATATATATGTATACACACACACATACATATACATATATATATATACATATATATACATATATATATATATATACATATACATATATATATATATATATACATATACATATATATATACATATACATATATATATATATATATACATATACATATACATATATATATATACATATACATATACATATATATATATATATACATATACATATATATATATATATACATATATATATATATATACATATATATATATATATATATACATATATATATATATACACACACATATATATATATATATATATATATATATATATATATATATATATATATATATATATATATATATATATATATATATATATATATATATATCCAGGCTAAGGTATGATACATGAGCGCTGAGAACTAGGAGTGTTCAAAATCGAACCGAAACCGAAAACCGAACCGAAATCAAAGCTTAATGGCTTATTGGCTTAGACCTGCAATGTTGTATGGGGCGGAGTGCTGGCCCGTGATGGTAACAGTCTCTCTGCCTTAGCATTATAAGCATGTTCTCATTGAATTAAAAGGAGAATTACATGTCCGGGAAAAAAAAAGTACCTTAGTAGCAGTAATAAGTCCTTAAACAGAGTAATCACATTTTAATATGGTGATAGCAGTCCGTCACGGGCCGGTCTCAACCGCCAAGCCCGGCACACAAAGTCCAGGATCACAAAGCCCGGCCTGTCAGACCCATTTAGGCCCGGGCCGGGGCCAGAATACACCCTTAGTAGAAACCAAGCAATGTAAAGCTTGTGAATTGGGCGAAAGTTAGTCACACAGTGGAGACAATGACAAGTGACGATATAGGAGAAGGTTATGGATATTAAATGTCACTACTATTTTTTAAGACAAAAGTACTGACAATACGATAAAGGATTGGCAATCAAACAGTACTTTTCCAAGATGATAAATTAACAGCTGCTGACTACTTGTAAATTCAAAATAGTAAAACATTTTAAAATTATGTAAAGCAATTATTATGTCTTATATTCACAAATAAATCAAAATCAATTAACAAATTCACATAAATTAAACTGAGGGAGTATACAAATTCTCACTAATTTATTTTTAAAAACTTTTATATAAATATTGTAAGTGCACCTTCTTTAAACTAGTGCAACTAATTTGTGAGATAGAGCATCACACAAAATAAAAAATTCTACAGGAAATAGACTGTTTAAAAGATAAGACTTCATAAGTGTTAAGGCAACTCCCAATATGATAGATAAACAAAAATAATTATTGGATAAAAATTTAGTATCATATTATTTCTTGTTTGGTTATTAATTATAAGTTAAGCTATATTAAGATTAAAAAAAGTATCGAAATAATTGTTGGATAAAGATTTAGTACCACATTATTTCTTGTTTGTTTATTAATCATAAGTTAAGCTATATTAAGATTAAAAAAAAAGTATCGGAATAAATTATATTTGCCAAATAATGGAATAACAATCTCAGAATAAAGCATAAATTTAAAATTTTAAAATTAATACATATATCAGACAATCAATAAAAATAATATTAGAATAATTAATTCTAATATAACTTGTCGTCAAACCAAACTACTCATGAAAGAAAAAGCTACATGTATATTCAAACTTTGGAAGCTTTCAATAAGTTATATGTTCGTCACAAATTAATCGACATTAGATTATATGTATTTCATGTATCAAGTCCGTTTCATTCAAATCCATTTTACTCAATTACGTTTATAACTAATTTTTTGAAGTAAATTAGAGTTTTTCTAACATAAAGGTCATCTAAATCTCACACTTATTCATACAGAAGGTACAAGTCTCTAATCAAAATGAAAAGATTTCACGACAAACACCACATCTAAGGTAAAGTTAAAAACTTTTAAAACTCAAATAAGTATATACTCTGTTTGATAAAACAAATATAACAACAACAATCCAGTATATTCTTACAGGTGGTGTTTGAGAAGGGTAATATGTACGCAGACATTACTTCTACCCCGAGGGGCAGAGAGGCTGTTTCCAAGAGACCCTCGGCTCAAGAAGAAAACAAGTGACACAAAACTCACAACCTCTTGATTAGAAGTGGGGTTGCTTACCATCAGAGCAACCCCTCTTGTCATGTTATTGGTCATGTTAGGCAATATCTCTCATAATTAACTACTTTATACCACTCTTTTGAAAAGTATAGTAGTACTCTTTAAAGTAGCTATGCGGATAGTAGTACCTTTACGGCTACACTGCCATAGTGATAAAAGCTTTTGCCAAACAAAAATAGGGAAAGTAAGAGGAGAAGAGAAGCCAGCAACCATCTCCTAATCATGTGCGCCATCTTGTATCTACGTGCTCGAGTTAGTGTGTCTTTTCACATGTTTACCTTGATCATATACATCTATCTGCTGTCCATCTAGGGTTGAATTAATTTCCCGTTCAATTAAGTGTCAAAGTAAATTCCTTATGTTTCTGCTATTTGTCTATGTTAAGTGTTATCTTTTCTATTTTCTTTCTTTATTTGTAAAAAACATGATATGAGAAATGATTAGAGCAATTATAAATTGATAGGAAGATTATACCACTCAGTTGTGAAAAATAAATGATTATATAGATGGATACCCATAAATAAAAAAGATTCTCATGATAAGGATACCTAAATTTATGATCATATAACAATGGTCGAGAAAGAAGCAGTGTTGTTGCAATAATGCATCAAAAAATGAGAGGAAACAAGTGACCGTCTTCTTGCAAACACAAGTCCTGTCAACAGATCTCAAATGCAGAGTCAAGGTTTATCCCTTATTGGAGTTCTTGGCAAGGGGAAAGATGTGGTTCATCCTTTTCATATTTTTTATATGTAAAAGGTAATCCACGAAGTAGTACTGCTCATTTATGTTTCTTTGTGTATTTTCATAAAGTAAGCTAATATCATGCATACAATAGACCATTGTGGTCCGTTCCTTCCCCGAACCCTCCTCATAGTGGGTCTTAGTGCATCGGCCCGCCCTTTTAATATTTATGTTTCTTGGTGTATTATGTGCATACATCTAATCACTAATTGTCTTAAACCCAGATTTTGAAAGTTCTTAGTGAAACCTTTTTCATAAAAACTGAATGATAAAATTGAGAAATCTGTAATTGTTGCTCTCATGGTCCAGAACTTAAAAGTTAAATCTCCGGATGCTTATTTGAATATGAACTAGGTCTTGACAGTTCTTAAATTCAGCTCTATTTGTCAAGAACAACAGTACAATGTGATTATTGCTATTTTGGTACTTAGACATACTTATAGTTTAATCCCTCCAAGGCTCCTCCTACATTCTGGTCAACCCAAAACTTGTTTATTAACAAATTTTATTTTGACTTTCACATGATATAACTCTTCGAATTTTTTCCTTAAATAACTTCACCCCAGCTATATGATTTCTTAGTAATTATAGAAATTGACCTGCATTCAACTTTATAGTGACAGATTATATAGTGGGAGTCATCTGAATTGCATCGAGTGACAGATTAGTAGTAGTAATCGTAGTCGTAGTCGTAGTCGTAGTAGTAGTAGTGGTAGTCGTAGTAGTAGAAGGCTCCAGATCTTCTGGAATGAGAGCAAACGTTTTCACTGAATTGAATTGGGAAATGGTAGTGCACCTATACATTATATAAAAACTACTCACTGACACTAACTAACGGATGTAACTAACTACTTGCAAAACTAGCACTGGCAGGCTAACTAACTAACTGTTGACAATGTGACTACGACTAAATAACTACAATTAAATTCTAATATTAACACCCCCTCCCCCCCCACCCCAAGTTGGAAGGGAGGTACTCATTTCCAATTGGTGAAGCAGTGATGAATATTTGAGAGCTTCTTGTTTGTATGGAAATAGTATAGAGAGATCAATCCTTCAACGACCTTATCCCTTATAAAATAAAATGGCAGTCGACCTCTATGTGTTTTGTTTGTTCATGAGACACTAGATTTCTAGCGATGTGCAGGATTGCATGATTGTCACAATATGTTGGAATGTGAAGACTCAAGGGTACACTTAGTTCCTCCAAAAGCTTAGACAACCAAACAAGCTTTGCAACTACCTTTTTTGCAGGCCTATACTCTGCCTCTGTAGACCTCAGTGACACAGTGGACTGTTTCTTCGATTTCTAACTAATTGGACTGTTTTCAAGCAATACAATATAACCGCTAACTGATTTTCTAGTCTCAGGGAAAGCTGCCCAATCTGAATCACAGAAACCTCTTAATCTATAATCTCCATTATTCGACAAAAAAATATCCATACCAGGACCACCTTTCAAATATCTAAGTACATGCATGGCAACTTTGAGGTGAGAGTCTCGAGGGCTTTGCATGTACTGGCTCAGATGTTGGACATTGTAGGCAATATTGTGTGTTGGTGAGGAAGTTCAGTTTTCCCACTAGCTTTCTGTATAGAGTGGGCTCTGTGAGTAAGGTACTTTTAGTGCCTTTCAACTCTGTTGAGGGATCAAGTGGAGGGGCCATGGTAGTGCAGTATGAGCATTCAAACTCCTTTATCAGATTATTTATGAACTTTCTTTGTGTGATTATTGCTCCATCATGTTTGTATAGTATCCTCAATCGTAGGAAATAATGTAGTCTTTTCAAATCCTTTATTTTGAAAGTCTCATGTAGGAAAGACTTCAAAGCATTGATTTCTCCCAAATCTGTTCATGTTAAGAGGACATCATCCACATATGCTTCTACAAAAATAACTGATTTACCCTCCTTATTGTAGAAACGAGAATAGTCTAGCATAGAATGCACATAATCTTTGGAGCATAGGGCCTCTGTCAACTTAGCATACCATTGTCTACTCGCTTGCTTCAAACCATACAAGGATTTGTTTAGATTACACACCAAGTTCTGATTTTCTACTTATAGCCCCGGTGGTACTTACATGGGTGAGCATGTGATTTTTACCCTATACGAACTGCTCCTAAAAAATTCCATGAAAACAGAATTTTCTTAATTATTTGTCATTTTTAACAAATTTTGTAGAAATTTTAGTAATTCTTTGAATTTATGTGCACGTTTAATTCTATTAAAAATCATGAAAAAATGCCAAAAAATAACATGCATTACATCTAGGTATGTTTTTACATATTTAGGATTAATTACTAATTATTTCTTTTATTAAAAATAAAAACCACAAAAATAACTCATTTTACACCTTTTAATTTTTAGTTTATTGATTTTTTCTTTTCAAGTTAGGACTAAGTAATTTTTATTGTGATTAGGTAATTAGTTTAGTTTTGCAATTTAGGATTTTAATTCTAGGATTTCATTAATTTAAAAATTAAAAAAAGAGGGAAGGAAAAGGGAATTTAAGAATAAAAGGCTGTTGGGCCGATTAAGCTAAAACCCAAATATTTTTTTTGACCCAGATATGTCCCAGCCAAACCTTTAACTCGGTTCAGTTCCCCCAATTAACCAGAAACGATTGCGTATACACCCATTTCGATCTCACTCGTTGATTCCATCTGATCGGACGGACAAGAACTCAATCGCTCCACCATATAAAAATGTCTGAACCAGCACCGCCTCATTTCATGCCTCCTCATTCCCCGTCTCTCAAGTTCATAGAATAGAACTCTAGCTGCTGCCCTAAACCCCCCCTCGTCTCCTCCGTCAACCACCTGCCGGGAATCGCTTCACGGTGATTCCGACACTCCAGTTCACTCCAAACTAATATCCCATAACCCCCATTGCTTCCTCTTTTCAAATACCTAATCCATGTCCCTCGAATCCCTCCCAAACAGTTCGAATCTTAGATTTAAGATCGATTCCCAAAATCCTAACTCACCCAAATAACCCCAAATTCACACCCAATGATTCTTGATTTTCCCTCATTGCTAGCTTGCCTTTGATTCCCAAAAATTCCTATCCAAGTTGCTCAAATTTTGAATCTGAAATCATGAACCTTAATTCTTCCCCCTTTTTGTATTTTGGTCTATCGATTGGTCAGGTGAACCAAAAGCACCCATTAGTCGATTGTTCTTGTTAAGAACAGTTGATTAATGGTACTTCGAGTTCACTTGTGCTTTGTTAAGGCCTGGTCAGGTTTGTAGTAAATTCCGTTTGGAGCAAACATAGGTAATTCTCTTTTGTTTTTATTTTTATTTGTTTTTCTCTGTTATTTTCTTCTCCCATCTCTTGGTTTTTCTTCACGGTTGTTATTATGTCTAGTTGCATGACTTGGGGTTTATTTTTTTAGATTTGTAATTAATTTTTGTGCTTTATCATTTATGCTTAATCAATAGTTTTAGGGCTCATTAATTACGCATTTGCCATAAGAATTGTTAGATATCCAATTTTTCATTTAGGATTTATTTAAATTGGTTAACTTATGTTTAATGAAATTTATTTCGAAGTCAGTATATTATTATTTCGTGGTATTTTGAGTCCCTGTAAATGGTTGTATTAATTGGTTCAAAGGTCGAATTTTAGTAATAGGTTCATTCATTGGTTAATTCTTGCTGATGTCAGTCTCAATTGTTCAAATGTTGGTTCATTTCTGATTCCATTTCAATGTTAAACCTAATTAGGTTGTAGGAAATTGATGCCATTTGATTTTGGTTGCCTTGATTCTGTTTTAGAGAGTTGTTTGCCTTGGTTTTTAAATGTCTAAACCTTTTAGGGTGCTAATTTAATAGCTAAATCTTAGGGGTTCAGGTTGGAAATGAAATCTGATTTTTCAGATAAAATTAGGGTTAGAAACTTCTAGAATTTGGGGCAGCTGACCCTAGTTGGCCAGCACAAATGCTGAAATTAATTAGAGGTTGATAACTATCCCAATTCAGTTAGAAATATGCCTTTTGCGGGCTGGAAATAATTCCCATTTTTATGCTCTGAAGCACATGGCTGAAAAGCCTATGAAGAGGCCTTTTCCGTCATTATAAAAAACATATTTCAATCATCATTCTCTGCACCTAGAACACTACAATATTGTAACGATCTGATCGGTCGTTTTGAGAAATTAAGCTTTGTTCGACGGTATAAGGTCTGAAATAGCTTCAGAATATGAGTATCGACTTGTGTGCATGGTGGAATTCGGTTTTCGGATGGTTTAGAGTCAAATTGGAAGAAAGAATCTAGTTTTGGAAGTTTGAACAATGAAAAGTTGACCAGAATTGGACTTTTCGGTAAACGACCCTGGAATGGGTCATGGATAATCTCAACAACTTCGTATAGTGATTTTGGATTTAGGCGCACATCCAGATTCAGATTTGGAGGTCTAGAGTGAATTGAGGCATTTTGGCGAAAATTGGAAAAGCTGAAGTTTGGGAAATGAAGAAGTTTGACCCACAACTGACTTTTGTGATATCGGGGTTGAAATGCAATTCCGAGAGTTGGAGTAGCTCTGTTATGTCATTTTGGACGTGTTTGCGAAATTTGGCATCATCACGAGTTGCCTTCCGTGATCGTGAAGGTATATCTTTCTATTCTTCGCGATCGCATCGTTAACCCTGCGTTCGTATAGTAGGAATTAGGAGTTGGGACAGTTGATCATTTGTACTCTTTGCATTCGCATAAAAACCTACACGATCGCGTAAGACCCACCAGCTATTCTTCGCATTCGCATCCCTTTTCATGCGATCGCAATGTGCATTTCTTGGCAGCCTTGAATTCTCTTCTATGCGATCGTGTCCCTTCTTCCGCGATCGCGATGAACAAATACCTGGGTAGACAGATTAAATCCCAAATTCGAGGGTTTCACCATTTTTATCACATTTTAAGTTCTAAAACTCGGTTCTTGGCAATTTTTGAAGGGATTTTCACCTGGGCGACTTGGGTAAGTGTTTCTTACTCGGTTTGGACTAATTTCCGTGAATCTCCTCTTAATTTCATCCTTTAATTTCAGATTTTTGCATAAAACTTTGGTAGAACTTCTTAGGCCGAATTATTGAGTTTTGAATGAGTGTTTGACATCCCATTTGAGAGATTTTTATAAGGTTGGGCTCGTAAGAGTATGAGATTTCTGAAAACGTTAATTTCACCCGAATTTGAGACATTGGCCTGAGGGGCGTTTTGGTCATTTTACTTAATTTTATGTTTTAGCTTTGAATTAAATCATAGAATCAGTTGCTTGAGATGTTATTTACGATATGTAATTGAATTGAATAGATTTGGGCCATTTGGAGTCGAGTACTCGTGGCAAGAGCGTAGTTTCTAGTTGATTTTGACCCAGTTCGAGCTAATCATCGTGCCTAACCTTGTGTGGAGGACTTCCCCTTATAATTTGAGTCTTCTCTGTTGATTGTATTCCTTGTACGTGGGTGACGAGTGTGTGCGTGGATTTGTTAATTTTTCCCCTTTTAGGCTCTCAGACCCTCGTAATCACTGAGTATGAAATTGTTTTTGATATGATTGAGTTCCCTGTTAGTTTCACCTCTACATGTCTTACTTGGAATTTAATTGCCCTTTTTGGTTTATTCTTGCTGCCTAATTGACTGTGACTTTGTTTAACTGAAGATCCCTACCCTTCCGTAGTTACGCTATCTTTCATAACTGCCGGTCTCTATTTTGAAATCATTAGTATCTCTCATGCAATTAATTGGTATTAATTGAGGTTACGATTATCTTTCCCCTATTCATCCTTAACTGAAATTGTTGTATATTCTTCGTAACTTGCCCCACTGTAAAGAAGTTAGAATATTCTATGTTTAGTTAATATTTCCTTATTTGAAATTATTTGATATGATAACTTCCTTGTTAAACTACGTATTATGAGAACGTTGCTTCATATTATTTTTCTCCCTTGTTAAGTTGTTCTTATTACGCTTAGTACTTTCCATTGTGGTTATTCCTCATGAGCTAGTCTTACCGCTCCGGTGAACCAAAGATTTTGAGTTAATTCACTTGTTGTGCTCTTGTATATATTGTATTTGTTGTTGTTGTTGTACTTGATATTGTTGATGCACGATGTTTCTAACGTGCGGTTATTGATATTGTGATGCACGGTGTTTCTGCCATGTGGTTGTTAATATTGTGATGCACGAGGTTTCTGTCGTACGATTGTTGATATTGTGATACACGAGGTTTCTTCCGTGTGGTTATTGATATTGTGATGCACGAGTTTTTTGCCGTGCAATTGTTGTTAAGGCTTTGCACGAGGTCTTTGCCATGCTATTATTGCTATTGATATATTGCACATGTGGCGTAATAAAGCGGGATATATTCATATGCTTATATGTGATTTGTACATGTGGTAAAATAAGGTGGAAAATACTATGATGCACGTGTGGCGAAATAAGGCGGTACTTATTATGTTATTAATTTCACACGTGGTGAAATAAGGAGGCTATGTCAGGGATTGATTGTAAGGATTGTGACGGCCTGTAGAGGCATTTCTATTTTCGTTTAATATTTTGATTGTGTTTGCTTTCCTGTATGAGCTTTATCTTGTGGATGTGGTGAGGGAACATTGTGCGTGTTGCTTGCTCTTCTTCTTATCTTTATTAGCTGGTAGAAATCTTGTTAAAACACTCGCACAAGCATACAAGTAGTTGAAATACTCCTATTGGAGGTGATGTTCCCCTGATTTTTCTAAGTATAGAGGTACGTCCTCATTTAATCATTATATATGTGAGAGTGACCCTAGTTGGCCAGTTAGCTATTAGCATGACTGTGAGACTGATGGGGGCACATGATGCCAAGTGTTAGATTTCAGATGTTGGGTTTTCGTGAGTTGTGGTTTGACTGAGATTTGGTAAATATATGGAAATAGTTGAATAAGACCTTATGTGAACATCACTGCAGAACATGAGTTATTGTTTTGTTTTTTCCCTTACTGTGCTGTGATCTTAGGAGTTGGATTATGTTTTGTCGTCATTATGTATCATCACTTCTTATATTCTCGTTATTACTTGTCCTTATTTTTCCCTCACTGTGATTGTAGCATTAATGGTCATTCTGTGCACTCTTTACATAAATATATGTATATAATTTCAGATGTTCCTATAATTATACTGTTTACTTGACCGGTAGGTGTCTTGACTGTTTCTCGTCACTACTCTATCAAGGTTAGTCTTGGTACTTACTAGGTACCGATGTGGTGTGCTCATGCTACTCTTTTGCATATTTTTGTTGTGCAGATACATGTACTCCCACTCAGTTTTGTCAGCCTTGGAAGGAGGCATTTCGGTAGAGACTTTGAGGTATATCTGCTACGTCTGTAGACCGAGAAGTCCCTTTCCAGCTTTCTGTAATAAGTATAGCTCTTCAGTATTATTCCTTTGTATAGACATTTTTGATATAGAACCTCTTATGTATCCCTTAGCTTGTGATTTGTGAGATTTCGCGTATTGAGAATTTTGTTAGCTTCGAGAGCTTTTATTGTATGTGCCAAGCGACACCTTGACCACTGTTTTATGTTATTACTTCAATTTTAATCATTTTCTTCTACAATTGTGATTTATATTCCGCATTGATGGGCTTACCTAGTCGTAGAGACTAGGTGCCATCACGATGGTTCACGGAGGGCGAACTGGGTCGTGACAAAAATACACACACACTGATAGGGTTTCAAAATTAGAAAAAAAGGGTTCTCAAATATTATTCCATTGATTAACTGGTTTAGGCTGCTCGGTACTGTTTAAAGCAAGGTAATTTATATCAAAAAATGTTAGGTGGTCCCTTAGCAAGGTGTCTTGGACCTTCGCAAACAGAGTATGTAATGAGAGAGATACATGAGGGATAATGTGGTAATCACACAGGAGGAAGGATACTATTGGTCTAAAATGGAAGAAGAAGCAGAAAGTTTTACTAGAGATGGATACTATTGGCAAAGTATTATCTTTACATTGGAATGCTATTCATTTGAAGAGATATTACTTCTAAGAAATACCCACGATATGGTATCACCATTTGCATTTAATTTTCGAATTATTAAAATTTTACTAACGATTTTAGATGATAGGTAAAAACTAGCCCAAACTAAATGATGAGTCACGGCCTGTAAGGCACATGGAATAACCTAAAATTCTTGGCCTAGAGTTACAATTATTCTATAGAAATCTAAAAGGGTTAAGCAGTCTTTATTTATAATCGTACCTTCGAGTCCCGTATGTGTTTCTTTTTCAGGAAAAGGACCAAATGAGAGAAACTATAAAGTGCTCGAGGCTTCATACTTCAACACTCAAAACTTGGGGGACTACATAATATACACAAGTATATATAAAGAAGGCAAAGAAGACAAGATTGAAGAAAAATCAAGCCTGAAAAGGTCAAGTGCGGAGTAATAAAAGTCGCATGAAGTCATGAGCCGAGGCTAAAGAAAATCTTACTGTAGTTAAGGTAAAAGTTATGTAATAAAGCAGGTTATAAAGAAAAATATCGTGTAAACCTCGTGTTTATTATTTTTCTTTTTAAAAAATCTGTGACAAGAAAAAATAGTTACGAAAAAGTTATAGATGTAATTCAAATACATGTAATATGTTATTCAAAACTTGTCAAGGTTTAAATTAAAAACGTGTTAATGTTATTCAAGAAACATGTGTGTTCCTATTTCTTTTATCGTATGTTAACATCATTATGAAGTTGAGACGTTATCTTCATTATGTGTCGAAATATAAAAGGGTCCTCTTTTATAATTCATGTTTAAAACTATTCATTCATGAGATTAACAGACATTTTTAAAGAGAAAAAAAAATTTCAAGTTATTCTATAAGTCCTTAAAATAAAGGCAAGAATAAAATAAACAGAAGTCTAACATCAAAAACTTCTTAAAATACTTAAGATTAAGTACGAACTTGATCACAAAACTGTAAAATTGTTTATACAGATTGCCCATAAATGACTTGGGGACTTGAGTTCCAAAAACCAACCCTTAAATGAAACTAAGGGTTTTACTACAATTTTCTAAGAATAAACCCTTAGATGAAGCCAAGGGTTTCTAACACGACTTTCAAAAGAGGTACCTACAACAAAAATAAGAAATTCAAGATAATGTTTTTAAAAATATGAGGGAACTGAAGAAGTTGCATCAGCAGCAATGGGCTCAACTTGAACAGGAGCATCAACGGTTGCAAGTTGATTTTGATTCAAAACAATAGGCTCAATTCAAGTAAGGGCTTCATCAGAGGTAGTGTCAACTTAAGTTGCAGCAGTGGGGTAAATGGGGCTTGAAGAAGATGTGGTACCCGTAGCTTCAATCACGGGAGAAGGAAAGTCCTGGGATTGCTGAGCTTGTTCTATGGTTTCATTTACCTTAGCTAATTCAGCTTCCAGGTCAAAACTTTCTTGCCCAACTTCAAGCAGGGTATCACAACGGGAATTCAGAAAATCCCAACTTACCTCAACATCAAATTTTCTTCAAGGATCTCATAATCCTTTTCCCAAGCACCAACCTCACTCTTGAGCTCTTCATTTTCGGCCAATGCAGAATTACAAGAAGCTTGAAGAGAAGCACGAGAGATCTCTAAAGCATGTACCTTATCAACAGAAGCTTGAAGGTCTTCTTGTGCTTGAGCTAAGTTTTTCACAAGTTCTTCAGCGTAAATTTCTTTTTGAGCCAATAGTGCCTTTAATGCCCTATTCTCCTCGCTAGCCTTGGATAGCTGTTCTGAAAAGGAGGGTTCAAAGGGTTCTTTTTCCTTCTCAGCTTGACTCAAGAAAGCCTTAATAACCGCTAGCTCCGAAGTTAACACTAGTACTTGTTGTTCTAAGGTACTTCTACTCTCTTGTAAATCCTTCACCTTAATTTGAGCAATATCAAACTGGTCCTTCCAGTTGTTTGCCTCCAGCTGAGAATAGCAAGCAACCTTCACCGCATTATGAGCAACCTTCTCCAAGTCACGTGCTACCTTCTCTAATAGGGAGAATCTGTTCATCAGCTCAGTACCAATAAGGTTGGCCTAATAAACAAAAAAAAGGGAAGTAAGAATCCCGAAGTCAGAAATCTTTACAAAGTGGAGAAGAAAAGAAAATACCTTTAAAGTGGCATGCACTATGTTATTCATAAGGGTCAGGTTGCTATGGCTTTCAAGTTTTGCCTTCTCGATCGAGTCAATCAGAGGTTCGAGCCAAATATCAGCTTGGCCGAATTTTCTCAAGAGGTTATTGTTGGAAGGAACTTCAATGGTTACGCTCCTCATATTAGTACTTCTACTTGAAGAACCCACTTCCATATGATGAACGATAGGTGGGAGAATTGTCAAAGGAGGAGCGATGGAAGAAGTAAAGATGGTGGATGAAGGAATAGAAGAAATGGTTGATGTAGGTAAAGAAGCAATCACAGGTACATGAGATGAAAAAGAAGATAAAGAAAGTTCATCTAGAACAGGTCCTACGTTTATACTACCAAAACCACTAACAAAAAGTTGGTCAATAGACTCACGAGTATCGAGAGGAGAGATGTCATCATCAGAAGTGATAACTGGAGCAACAACCGGCTCGGAAAGAGATAGATGGGGAGAGATTTCAGCCTCGTCATCATAAATGATACGACTCCTAGCTCGTGGTCTCGTTACCAGGGAGCCTTCACCTTCTTCCTCAGAGTCTTCTTCTTCAGCAGCTTTTCTCTTGGAAGAAGAACCCTAGACTATTTCTTGGGACAAAGAGGTACGAGTACCCAAAGATATCATAAGAAGCCATGGTTGCTCCAGTAGTGACCCCTCGAATAGCAAATGCTGATAAAAAAGAAGGATAAAAATCACAACAATAAAAGAAAATATTTATGTACATACAAAAAATAAAACTCTTACCATGAGTTTTCACTTTCTAAACGTAATGACTGGAAAGGTGTTTCCATGACCTACCCTCATTTAGGGCGGTCCTTAACAATTTTTCTACCCATCCATGGAAGTTGGGTACAATCTCCACAACACCCATGGTTGCTGAAAAAAGAAAAGAAGCGACAATAGAAAGGTCAATAAGCTTGAAAGAAAAAGGCACGAGAAAGACGTAATACTTTTTATTCCATCAAAGGCCAGTCCTAATTTATCCTTCGAAATTTCATCCATAAGCCTTTTATAAAGCAGGCTCCGGTAGGTCCCCTGGTTCTCTATTTGTCTTACGTGCAAAGTTCCACTTCTCAGGAAAAGGAACCTTCATTTCACCCACTAAACTAGCAACAAGGGCAGCGACAAACCGAGCATACCAGGGACAACCCTCCAAACAATTGGACTGAGTTGACCCAGACAAGCATTGAAGAAATGCCAAAAATCTAGAATGACTAAGTCAATGGCTAGTTTAAATCCTAGAGTGAAAGGGTATGTGTAGATAAAAGAAAATCCAATCATGTAGGAAGTGATCGTCTGATTTGGATTGCGAATGATAATTGGAAAATCACTACTCTAGTGACAGCCCTTACGAACTATAGGAGCTAAGATTTATGTAATCTGAGCAGGGAAAATATCGGCACGATCTAAACTATTTACTTGGTTCCTTAAAGATTCCCTATCATGATGAAAAGATAGTTCAGTAGCGACTATCTCATCCACTAGAGGCTCACACAAGGATTCAGTGGGTTCTTTATTCCTAGAAAAAGCCCTCTTAGAAAGAGAACATCTAGTTCTGGAAGAGGGACCAGAACTAGGAGAAGGTGCGGATGTGCTACCACCACGAGTAGACCCCAAACTACAAAGTTTACCCCTCTTCTATACCTAATAGGAGCACTGGGAAATCTATCTTAAATGGGGGTTCTCCTAAGATTAGGGTTTGGTGAAGTCATGGTGAAGAAGATCAAGACCGGAGTAGGGAAGAAGTAAATATATTCAAAGAAAAGAAAAGTTCAATAAGTTTTATGTGATAGAAGACAAAGAAAGAAATTATATCTAAATTGGGGAACAACCGGAAAAAGGAAAATATACGATGATGGAAGAACCATAATAATGATAATTGATACTTCGAGAATAGTGGAGCCATAGAAAAAGCCTTGAAAATGGCTGGAAAGCTGCAAAACCAATGAGATAACGACACGTATACAGAGCATTAAATGGAAGCGACAATTGAAGCGTCAGTTTTGTCATAGCATTTACGGAGACAATTTTTTTTTTAAAGAAATCCACTTCCCAAATATTCAACGAATGAATAAATGAAAAGTGGGTGGACTATCTGTGTTGGAAAAATTGTATTTAAGGAAACATGTCATGGACACACAGACTGATTAAGCGGTCAAAGGATGACAGCTGGTTAAGAGGCACGAGCAACAGCATGGACGAAATACAACAGGGACGAGCTAATAACAGAAGAAAAGGTACGAGTAGATATTAATAATTCAGCGTCCGTACCTGTTGAAGTCGTTTATATTCAAGAGCCCAAAAGAATGAATCTGACAGTAAAAAGAGCGGTGATACAACATATAACAGACATTAAATACGAAATATGTTAGGGAATTGTATTTAATGTAATGATTATGTAACGTAGCACTCAGTGTCATTATTACTCATAATAGCCTCATTATGATTTGGACAAAATGCATATCTCTAGGACACCTATAAAAGGAGAAACATCTTATCAAGTTGAGGAAGCGAAAAAATCATTAAAATATATCTTTGTTTACTCGCTTTATTATTGAAATATTCTTCTGCTACATAATTTAATTTATTCTATACATTCTTTTAATTATCAGTAACCCGAATTCTTCTAAAATTTAAACTTTGACTAAAAATTCATTTTTTGGTTAAATAATAATATGATTACTAACCGTGAATGAGTATCGTTATGGCTATCAAAATAAGTTTAATTTATTATGATAATCAATTTGCTATTTGAAATGTTTTCGGCTTTATTGCTCTAAAGTTATGTAACGTCTCTTGTTGGAAATATTTCTTTTAACTTTTATAACATTACTTTACTGTGCAATGTTACATTCAATCAGATGTCCAATTTGGACTATATATAAGTATATGTTTGTTCATTTGAAGGTGGAAGAAAGTAAATCTTTTCTTCTATTGTACTGGGTTGTTTTTGTTAATCTTTATTGCTTCTGTTCTTAGTATATAATAGAAGAACTTGTTGAATCGTCGGGAATATGCCTAATTTTATTCATCACAATATGAGCAAAATATACTTAAGGATAGTGTACTTGACACGTCTCAAGCTAAACCTTATTTCCCATAATCCAATAGTTTCCCAGCAATCGCTACTCAACATAGCGACATATAAGTATCTTGACATGGAAAAGAAATCACTTTATAAACCAAACAGTCATTCAACTAGATCAAAACCTGTAAGTAGTTAAATAGGAGAAATAGAAGAAATCGCTTAACACATTACTCTTGTTAGTGAATCTCCATCTTTTTTTTTTGCTTTCTCATCCGGTGTTCGGTACCCGCATTGACTTATTGTGGCGACTTAACATTATCTTTTGGTGACAGCTTAAGAGATTGCTATAGAATGTCGTCACTTTAAACCGTATTTTCTGTAGTGTTAAGAACCGAATTGAATGCGTTGAAATCGTTTAAACAAGAAATTTATCAAGGGAAACCCAAGGCAGTAATACAAAGCATTAATTCGTACTTAAACATCCATTATAATACTTTTTTTCATGTAGTGTAATTAATTGCTCCCCCTGTTTTAATTTAGATGACATACTTTCCTTAATAGTCCATTCAAAAAAGAAATACACATTTCGACTATTAGAAATAATTTAACTTTACACTCTTCATTTTACCCATTTTATGCTTAACCAGACAAATATCATAGCTCCACAAAACTTTTATCCCTTAAATTTTTAAGACTATAAATTTTAAAAGTTGTTTTTTTCTTTTTCTTAAATTTCATGTTGAGTCTAACTACAAACTTACCAAACCCATCCACAAGCAAAGTAATTGGTATAACATATCCATCCAAAGATATGGAAGATCTTTACTATCCACATTAGGAAACACAGATTTATTTCTTTGGCTTTTAGTTTGCAAGCAATCTTAGCTGCATTCAGGTACAGTATTGGCTTAGCCTTGACAGATGATGCTTTTGATACAATGCAAATACCAAAATGACTACTATTTCATTTTTTTTTCTAAATAAATCCTTTTATTTTGAAGTAAAAGAATATCGATTATTCGTCATGTTATCTACTACTCTGTAATTAACAGATCACGTGATATGAAAAACAAATTATAGATAAGCTTTTCAGTAAGCATGACTTGATAACCTGAAAAGTGGAAAACAACAAGGTAACATGTTGAAGTTGGAATGTGGTTATTAGTCTTTGGAATGTGTATTTCTGAGCATAAACAATGGTTTTTAACACTTTTTAAGGTCTAGATCAGAGGAAGTTTTTTGTACTAAGAGAAGATCATTTATTGAAGACCATAAACAAGTAATGCTCCAACACCACCAATACCAGCAATGAGACCAATAATGACACCAATTGGGGGCAATCCTCCTCCTATTGCTCTCCCAGTGTTAACATCATATTTTGCAAACCTCTTCTTTGGTGCTCTACACTGTGGACATGCATAGTCCTCCGGCTGCATTCGTGAAACAGAACAAATCAAATACCTCATTTGGTGTTTATATTGTCAAAGTTTCACCTTCCTTGAATGTAGTGAAGTTAATTGTTCAGATCACGTTGTAACCAGGGGCAAAGCTACATGTCTTAAAGATCGTCGGAAAATTACACGGCTTATATAGGTAAAATATAGTTTTTAGAGGTATATAACATATATTGAACACTCCTTGTCGGAGAATTTTTTCACTTGTTTCAAGTTTGAATACTCTTTAGGAAATTCCTGACTTCGCCACTGCTTGTAACTTAGAAAGTTGCTGTCACCAGTACTTAATTAATTTTACTCTATAGGCAGATAACAATGGTGATTGCATAATGTAGTTGTAGTTAAGGCTGAAGTAGTGGCAGCCTTTGTTACTATTAGAATTTTCTCCAGTGTTTTCTTCTTATTCTTTGACATAACGCCCATTTTAGGATTAGTTGGAAGAATAATCTCTAATACTCAGATCACATTGTAACCTAGAAAGTGGTTGTCATCGGTACTTCTCTAATTTTACTCTATAGATAGGTACTAGCGGGGCTAGCCTAATGTTGTTGTAGAGGCTGAAGTAGTGGCACTCCTTATTACTATTAGACGAATTTCTCCAGTGTTTACTTCTTGTTCTTTGCCATAGCGCCCATTCTGGGACGAGTTGGAAGAGGAATTCCTGATCCATTTATTCCCGAGTCATTTTGTTGCAAGTATTAATCCCCACTTTCTAATTTTTTGTTACTTTCTCCTTTCTCAATAATTTTTATTTTCATGTTTGGAAGTGGTCATAGACTTTTGTTTGTCTGCACAGAGTTACTGCTAAGCAAGCCAACAGGTTATGAGAGAGTGATAGAATTGGCTGCAGGCTAATTAGAAGGAGAAGAAGAGGCTTTTGAGCGGTTGGGCCTAAAATCTCAACTGCTTAACCTAAGCTCTGAAATGTTCTAACAGTTTTTGAAGCTGAAAAAAGATACCATAGGCTCGTTATACTGAAATACAGATAAAAGAAAAGTGCAGAATCTTGCCTGGTCATCGAAAGACTTTGGCAAAGTGTATATGTAACCACAGTCTAGGCAAATGTGGGTTGCTCTGGCCTGAGGACAGTGAAGTATAGATGATTAGGCAAAGAAACAAATATAAAGGACGAACATGCAGCAAATACAAATTAAAAGTGATAATTTCTAATGATGCACGGATCAATACTAGCCTTTTGAGCATCTGTTAATTTCCTTCCAAATTGAGGAGGAGCTGGACGCTTGGGTAGTCTTTTAACATCTACATCGACACCTCTGCATCAAAATATCAACCAAAGATATTCAATACATTGAAATATGTTAGTCTCACATCTTTTGTTAATTAAGATGTCACTATCGACATACGTGGCCATCAATTACCCTGTCATGCCTAGAATTTTACAATATGGAAGCGACATGAATTAGAATATAGCTCAGCTTTTCAACCATGCTCAATATTTTCACACTCAAAAGTTAACCATAGGAATGAATGAAAGAACAAACAATGACTACAATGACAGAAAACTTATGCAGACTTCTTGTGCATTGGTAATACAGATTTTAACCTATTATACAAGATGGTAAAGTAATTCTTAAAAGCGAATCACAAACAACATACATGTTAGTGTTTTTATGTGGAAAAGACTAGTTGCAACAGCTCAAGTCAATAAAGATCATAATAAATCCAAGAATCCAAGTGAACTTGTCATCGTTTATGCAATTTCTTAGTGTCTTTGACTGATATATTGGCTCAGATAACCTCATCCGTATGGAATGAGTTGCTTTTATTAAGTACTCTTTTTATATTATCGAAAAAAATTCATTCCGAAGAGTCTAGGATTATATTATTATGCTTGCAAAAATACTAGCCAATCTTCACATTAATGTTGAGAAATTCAAAACGGCAATATCGTGTACGAGCTGCACTATTTCAAGCATATTTCATCCCAGGTTCCTCTACTACAGCAGCAAAACCAAAAGGATTTAACTTATACATTGATAGTATAAAATTTTTATGTATTTTTAACCTGTTGTAGCAGGTAACTTGTCTTATTTTCGAGGTTACTAACTCCACTTGTAATTATCTTTTAGGTGAAGTGATAATATGAAAAGTCTTTACACTGCTAGTATAGAAGTTAACCCAAAACCGAATATACGGCCAAGGAAAAGTTAACCTGCTAACGACGAAGTAGACAGAATCAGGCTTCGCCTGAATGGCAGTTTTGGTAAATCCAAGCTTATCAGCTGGCCAGAGTTCGTCGCCAAAGAAGCTACTAGTGTAGACTACCTGGTCACCAACCTTAAGCCCTGCCCTTGCAGCATTACCACCATTCTCTATACCCTAATTCAAAAGATGAAAATGAAAACATCTTTAACGTCAATCATTCATTTTGATTTAGGCAGCTTTTCCTGCCTAATAGCCAATCAGAGGTAACTTAGTTTAACTAATATACAGTGACAATGTAATAAATTTTATACAATCAGGTAACTTAATAGCCAAATCACAGTTAATTTGTGTCGATTAGTAACTTGTAAAACATGGCAAATGACAGCAAGTATTACTGACCGTAATAACAACTCCTCCACCAGTCTTAGGACCAAGGGTGAGTCCCAATGGCTTATCAACTTCAACTTCGATATTCTTCGCAGCAGTTGATCTTGCAGTGATCTCAAGGGTTCTACTTCTTCCACCAATGCTAGTAGTATTCCTCTTGCTCTCAGATAAAAACGAATTCGAAACACCCCTTTTGGCTTCTTGCAGTGATAAACCTTGAAAACTAGTTCTCTGTAACAAGCCAAAAATCCACAATTCAGAATACACATTTGAAAACCAAAAAATAGTTTTATATGATTGCCCCATGAAAATAATAAAGCCAGCATACCCAAAAAAAAGGGCAGTTCGATGCGAGAAGCATCACACATTCACACACTTGCGGAGCTACCTTATGCAAAGGGGTGTCAATTGAAAGTCATTTATTGGAAAATTACACTGTTTTGCTAGGTCAAAATTTTATTTTTATCCTTTGTATGAGCTGAGGATCTCTCGGAAGCAGCCTCTTTACTCCTTCGGGGTAAGGTAAGACTGTTTATACTCTACTCTCCCTAGAGTCTAGACTCTAGGTGTGAGATTTTATTGGGTTGTCATTTTTGTTGTTGTATATATATGCTCTATGCTAACTCCCCTTACTTTCTTCGTGTGTTTACTTTTGTATATTTTCTATACTACTTAGTTAAATTCTTGGCTCCGCCGTTACATTCACACAGGATCCATCCGGAGAATAGTCGCACCTCAAAAAGGTCTGATGCAGGCAGTCTAGGTGATGCTTGGCTAGTTCAACGGCTCGAACCCATATAATCATACTAGTAATTAAATAATTGAAAGTGTGACGTTTCAAATGATGATCAAACATTTCAAGAGATATGAATTGAATACCTGGCATGGAGCGGTGGAGGATTTGGGGGATGGGATAGAAGCACTAGTTTTGCTGATGCTAAGGTTTCTTGAGTAAGCAACAGAGCAGGAAGAGGCCGAGGTACCAGCAACAACTGCGGACGATGACATGATTTGTACGTACGTTAGAATTTCCAGTTAGGGAGAGGAGAAAATTTTAAGTAGTAGTTTTTGGATGTGGTGTGTGCGTGCCTCCTCTAACTTGGGCTCTCGTGTCAGCAAAGTAGTTATGTGGAGAGGATAACAATCTAGTGGCAGATAGCTTGCTCTTACAGGTCAGCCACATGCCCCCTCTGCACTATACTTCCTATTTTCTCGAAATAACGCTAGTAGTACTACTTTATTCGTTTTTTAAATTCTATAATATGGCATTGAAACGAAGTCTAACTAAAAATAAGTAAGCTTTTAAGTAATTACAAATTTACATATACATAAAATACTAAAAAATATTTCTAATATCTAATAAGTTTAATCCATTTTATATACACTCTTTCTTTTTAATTTGTTCTAAAAGAATAAAATATTTTTATATTCTTATGGAGTTGCTTGGAGGTTAAAGGGGTTCCGGTTGCCTACATTAGGGTGACTAAAGACATGTACGATGGACAATAGTAGGCGACTCCGAGCATTTTTCGATTGTTACGGGGTTGCACCAAGGATCTGCATTCAGCCCTTTCCTATTTTCCCTGGTGATGGATGCCATAACACATCATATTCAAGGGTAGGTGCCATGGTGCATACTATTTCCTGATGACATAGTCCTAATTGACGAGATACGACGCGACGTCAACGAGAGGCTAGAGATTTGGAGACATGCCCTAGAGTCTAAAAGTTTCAGGTTGAGCATGATGAAGATGGAATACCTCGAGTGCAAATTTGGGGCCGAGCCAACGGAAGCGGGAGTGAAAGTGAGGCTTGACTCTCAAGTCATCCCTAAGAGGGGTAGTTTCAAGTAGGGGTGTACATAGACCGTGTTGGTTCGGATTTTACAATTACCAAACAAAACCAATTGTGTCGGGTTATTAAATCTAAAGACCAAACCAATAAATTCGGGTTTTTCAATATCGGTTTTTGTCGGTTTTTTTTTTGGGTTTTCGGGTTATTCGGGTTTTTTCGATTTTTTTCTGGTAAAATCTTCGTAGAACAAAATATATAAAATATGCTCAAAATATTTCTTTAATCCTAGTAAGATACAACTATATAAAATATTTTTCAAGAAAATAATACAAAATATGAGAAATGTCATGACTCATGACATTATCCTAAAATATTCAACAATAAAAAAATTATGTACTATAAATATTGCTAATTAAAAAGTCATAATAAGAATAAACATAATCTAAAAGCATTAATTCATGCTAAACAAGATAGACTAATAAGGGAGTATTAATTATATGCCTAAAAGCTAAAGGAAAATAAAAATAGGTTATGTATTTTTATCTAAATTATTCAAAACAAGAAATAGACATTTAATACATTCACGTTCGTCATATTGAATTGAATGTCTTTTGTTAGCATTAGTATTGTTTGCTAGCATTATTTAATTTACTAATATTAATGGCTATAAAACTTATTGGAGCATTCAAAAGTTCTAAATCAAACCTTGAAATAATACCTTAAAAGATAAAATTATGAAACTTTTTAAGAAATATTTATAAATTACATTACAATAAGTATATTTGTATATTAAATATATCTAAAATTGCTATATATGTAATGTCGAGTTGGTTTGGTTTCGGTTTGACTTTCTTTAGTTAAAGCCAAACCAAACCAATTATGGTCGGATTTTTTTTCAACACCAAACCATAGTCGGGTTTTTTTTCTCGGTTTGACTCGGATTATCGGATTGGTGCGGTTTATCGGTTTTCTTTGTACACCCCTAGTTTTAAGTACCTTGAGTCAGTTATTCAGGAGATCAGGGAGATCGACGAGGATGTCACACACCATATAGGGGTGGGGTGGATGAAGTGGAGGTTAGCGTCAGGAGCCTTGTTTCACAAGAAAGTGCAACCGTTACTAAAAGGTAAGTTTTAGAGAGGAGTGGTTAGGCTAGCCATGTTGTTTAGGACCGAGTGTTGACCGGCTAAGAACTCACACATCCAGAAGATGAAAGTAGCTGAGAGGATGTTGAGGTAGATATGTGGGCATACAAGGATGGATAAGGTTAGGAATGAAGATATTCGAGAAAAGGTAGGCATGGCCCCCATGGAAAACAAGATGCGGGAAGCAAGACTCAGATAGTTCGGCCACATTCAGAGGATGAGCACTGATGCACCGGTGAAAAGGTGAGAGCGACTGGCTGTGGTAGGCGCGATGATAGGTAGAGGGAGATCTAAAAAGTATTGGCGAGAGGTGATCAGGCAGGACATGTCGCGACTTAGGATTACTGAGGACATGGCCTTGACAGGGAATTATGGAGGTCGAACATCAATGTTGTAGGTTAGGGGGAAGTTGTGAATATTTTTACAGCGCAGTAGAGTGAGACTAACCAGTTAGGAGTTAATCTTAGGATGCTACTCAGCTACTGATGCAAGGCTTTATATGTTGGATATTAGTATACCTTCCAATTTTTTTGTATTTCCTATATTTCTTATATTGGTGTTTTTGTTATTTTATTATGAATCTATTGATAGTACGAATATATCGTCTCTTGTTACTTTATTGAGCCGATGATTTCCTGGAAACAACCTCTCTGTCCCTCGGGGTAGGGGTAAGGTCTACGTATGTATTACCTTCCCCAGACCCCATTTGTAAGATTATACTGGGTTGTTATTGTTGATTTACCTTTTATGACATAGTGATTTAGGCATAGAAATATCATGCATATTTAAAATTACTAGTTCTAAGATTATTTTTTTATATGTGTCAAGAATCATTTGTATTTTTAAATATTTTACCTAGTCAAATATTGCATATGAAATGAAACGAAGGAAATATTCTTTAAAGCTGTCATCTTAATTCACATAACTAGAGGGGAAAAAGAAGTCTTAGAATTAGAGAGTTTTAAATATAAAACGTGTTAAGAATTAAGAAAGCCAATGTCACCTATTTTTTGAAAAAGGACTTAGGGAGTAGTTATTTACTGAGTTACTATCCCTTTTCAACTGCAAATGGTGATAATCTTTAAATTACAAGGCTTTCAGGAGTGGCCACCACAAGATTTTGAGTGTGGGTGAAGTGTAGCAATAGTCTCTATTTAAAATATATTTATAATTTATAATATATTTAAAGATTAATTAATTTACTAAATTTTAGGATTTAGTGTCCTAAATTTTTGAGCTGTTAATTTAAAATTCAGGATTAACTGTCTTGAATTTCCGAACTACTAATTTAAAATTCAGGACATAAGATTCGAATTTTTAGACATAATTTTAAACTTTAGGACGCGATGTCCTGAAGGTCCTGGATTTGTGAACTATTAATTTAAAATTCAGGACATAAGATTCAAAATTCTAAACATAATTTTCGAATTTTAGAACACGATGTACTGAAGTTTGAACTAAAGTTTAAACTCTAGGACATCGTGTCCTAAAGTTTAAGCAAAATTAGCTAATTTTTAAATATATTGTATATTTAGAATATTGTGAAGATATTTTAAGTATGTTTAAAATATTATAAATACATTTTAAACATACTTAAAAATGACTACCTGATGTCATTTCGTGTCTATTCAAAGGCGTTTCTGTCCTCATAAAATAGAAAGAGAGGAATTGGGCCTAGTCTTATAGACCCAGGTAAGGTTTGTGGACTGTAACATAGAAATGATGCTAGATAGCCATTTATAATAGGGATCTTTACCTATACATCCCATATAACAAACCTTACTATCATTATTGTGCATTGTTTGTTTATTACCCTCATATTCCATGTTTTTGTTACACAATATGTGCCAAACGAAATCTTTCCAGATGTTGCCTCCTAAAAGAACGCCTTTATTAAGGCTCAAATCTATGTTACCAATTATATACTTATTAATTATGAATGAGTATCCCTTAATTATAGACAGTTAAATAGGTAATAATTGATACCCTATCAATTTCTCTCTTTCTCTCCCCCCTCTCTCTTTTTCTGTCTCTCTCTTTGTGTGTATTTTTTCCTCCGCGTTTCATTCTTAATAGAACGGGAGTATATCAAAACAATTGGAATATTCGCTGAAGCAGAAGATTCTCTTTCCCCTATTTATGAGTTCTTGATGATGACGAGAGCTTTCACTACAAGAAAAATGGTTTTTAGCAAAGGGAAATTTAGTAGTTAAAAGTTCAAACCCTGTCACTATAAGTCACCAACGGTTGAACAAAATTCAATCGTTACCGATACGTGAAATATTAGGTACAGTACATATTTTGCTTTATCAATGCACTAAATAGGTTGCTGCCATCTTCGAGTACTGCATTTCTAGGGAATTTTTTCCTTCTCTTTCATCTCATTTTATTTAACGTTAGACAATATGATGAAAATTGTTTCATTCTTAATAGAACGGGAGTATATCAAAGCAATTGGAATATTCGCTGAAGCAGAAGATTTCTCTTTCCCCTATTTCTGAATTCTTGATGATGACGAGAGCAAAGAGTCACTCTTTTGTGAAGCGAATCTCAGATTTTCATTTACTGCTGCTGCTGGCCAAATTTTTGGACATCAATGCAGATGTTCCAGCGTTTAATTACAATGCAGATTTTCCAGCATTTAATTACAAAAAAAGTAGTAGCTGTTGAACTTGTTTGCAGTGAGTTTTTAAAATGTAGTCAAATGTAGTCAATTGTAGTTAAATGTAGTTAAGGTTATATGAAGTGTTTCCAGTGAATTTTTAAAATATAGTCAAATGTAGGTAAATGTAGTTAAGGTTATATGCAGTGTTTCCAGTGAGTTTTTATAATGTAGTCAAATGTAGTTAAATGTAGTTAAGGTTATATAAAGTGTTTCCAGTGAATTTATTCCTTTCGTGATCATATTGAGTCTCAAGTTAATGTTGTTATGTATGTTCATGGAATATTGTTGTTGTGGATTCTTTAAGAGAAAATTTGAAAGAAGTGTAACAGAGGACATATTATGGACCTGTAGTAGTTTGTAGATTCAGAAGGATACACTACTGGTGGGCATCCACCAATCACATTTCTTCTGAATTTTCTATTGGATATGAGGGAGTGAATGGCTATTAATTCCTTTCTGGTGGTTTAAACAGAATTCACAACAGCTAAGATGACAAGGTGAAGGAAGTGAAAAAAGAAATTTAGCAGGAATGGTTGTGCCTGCACTATATGATGTCATTAAAGTAGAGAAGTCACCATTTTTAAGATTCTTCCCTTACATTAAAATTCCAACTGCCTCAGGAGAAATTTATTACAATAACAAATAAATACGAAACGAAAAAATTCACTGGAAACACTTCATATAACATTAACTACATTTAACTACATTTGACTACATTATAAAAACTCACTGGAAACACTCCATATAACCTTAACTACATTTACCTACATTTGACTACATTTTAAAAATTCACTGGAAACACTTCATATAACCTTAACTACATTTAACTACAATTGACTACATTTTAAAAACTCACGGCAAACAAGTTCAACAGCTACTACTTTTTTTGTAATTAAATGCTGGAACATCTGCATTGTAATTAAACGCTGGAACATCTGCATTGATGTCCAAAAATTTGGCCAGCAGCAGCAGTAAATGGAAATCTGAGATTCGCTTCACAAAAGAAAGACTCTTTGTTCGATTGAAATGATCTTTTAATGCTCTCATGCTCACTGGAATATTCCTATTTTCAATGGGAAATGATGATGATAGAGGACCCTGCGCAATCATAAGAATTCACATGAGACGAGAGCAGAAGAGAGTAGATGCTCAAAGTATATGTTATCACTAGTTCGATAGCAAACTAGTCAAATTGGTCCTTTTTCGTAAATAATATTTTTCAAAACTCAAAATCGAATTCAAAGTTTCGAAACTTTATAATAGTTTTCAATGATGGAGAATCAAACACCCTCATGCAAATTTTATGAATTAGCAATTTTAATTCAAACAGTAACTTTTCGACATGAAAAAAAATTGTTAAATTAAAGCTTCATACCTAAACAATTGAAATCCATTGTTGAATTCCTTGAAGAAGACAAGAGATAGAAATGAAAAAAGAGAAGACAAGGGCAAAATTTTTATTTAGTACAATTCATTCCTCCCTTCTTGTATTTCATGATAGAATATATAAACAAAATTATGTTCAGATTTCTCGTAAATAAGGGAATTTGCAAACGTCGGCCACTTTAAATAAAACGAGATAAAAAGACACTAACACTTGCTCCTCTTGCATTTACAGTGACATGAATATTATATTGCCCAACAATTGAACAGTTAGTAAGATTAAAGAAAGAAAAATAGGGCGGAGGAAAAAATACACACAAAGAGAGAGACAGAAAAAGAGAGACGGGAGAGAGAAAGAGAGAAATTGATAGGGTATCAATTATTACCTACTTAACTGTCTATAATTAAGGGATAATCATTTATAATTAATAAGTATATAATTGGGGAAAGAAGATATGGAAATATTTTGTTCCACAAATCAAGCCCCTAATAAATCATTGATAATTAAATCTTAAAAGTAAATTTTGGTACATAAATTGAAACATGGTATGCTTAAATGTAATAAATACTAACCTTAAATATGAGTGGTTATAAGGTTTGTTATATGGGATGTATATGTAAAAATCCCTAATAGGGATCTTTACCTATACATCCCATATAACAAACCTTACTATCATTATTGTGCATTGATTGTTTATTACCCTCATATTCCATGTTTTTGTTACACAATATGTGCCAAACGAAATCTTTCCAGATGTTGCCTCCTAAAAGAACGCCTTTATTAAGGCTCAAATCTATGTTACCAATTATATACTTATTAATTATGAATGAGTATCCCTTAATTATAGACAGTTAAATAGGTAATAATTGATACCCTATCAATTTCTCTCTTTCTCTCCCCCCTCTCTCTTTTTCTGTCTCTCTCTTTGTGTGTATTTTTTCCTCCGCGTTTCATTCTTAATAGAACGGGAGTATATCAAAACAATTGGAATATTCGCTGAAGCAGAAGATTCTCTTTCCCCTATTTATGAGTTCTTGATGATGACGAGAGCTTTCACTACAAGAAAAATGGTTTTTAGCAAAGGGAAATTTAGTAGTTAAAAGTTCAAACCCTGTCACTATAAGTCACCAACGGTTGAACAAAATTCAATCGTTACCGATACGTGAAATATTAGGTACAGTACATATTTTGCTTTATCAATGCACTAAATAGGTTGCTGCCATCTTCGAGTACTGCATTTCTAGGGAATTTTTTCCTTCTCTTTCATCTCATTTTATTTAACGTTAGACAATATGATGAAAATTGTTTCATTCTTAATAAAACGGGAGTATATCAAAGCAATTGGAATATTCGCTGAAGCAGAAGATTTCTCTTTCCCCTATTTCTGAATTCTTGATGATGACGAGAGCAAAGAGTCTCTCTTTTGTGAAGCGAATCTCAGATTTTCATTTACTGCTGCTGCTGGCCAAATTTTTGGACATCAATGCAGATGTTCCAGCGTTTAATTACAATGCAGATGTTCCAGCATTTAATTACAAAAAAAGTAGTAGCTGTTGAACTTGTTTGCAGTGAGTTTTTAAAATGTAGTCAAATGTAGTCAATTGTAGTTAAATGTAGTTAAGGTTATATGAAGTGTTTCCAGTGAATTTTTAAAATATAGTCAAATGTAGGTAAATGTAGTTAAGGTTATATGCAGTGTTTCCAGTGAGTTTTTATAATGTAGTCAAATGTAGTTAAATGTAGTTAAGGTTATATAAAGTGTTTCCAGTGAATTTATTCCTTTCGTGATCATATTGAGTCTCAAGTTAATGTTGTTATGTATGTTCATGGAATATTGTTGTTGTGGATTCTTTAAGAGAAAATTTGAAAGAAGTGTAACAGAGAACATATTATGGACCTGTAGTAGTTTGTAGATTCATAAGGATACACTACTGGTGGGCATCCACCAATCACATTTCTTCTGAATTTTCTATTGGATATGAGGGAGTGAATGGCTATTAATTCCTTTCTGGTGGTTTAAACAGAATTCACAACAGCTAAGATGACAAGGTGAAGGAAGTGAAAAAAGAAATTTAGCAGGAATGGTTGTGCCTGCACTACATGATGTCATTAAAGTAGAGAAGTCACCATTTTTAAGATTCTTCCCTTACATTAAAATTCCAACTGCCTCAGGAGAAATTTATTACAATAACAAATAAATACGAAACGAAAAAATTCATTGGAAACACTTCATATAACCTTAACTACATTTAACTACATTTGACTACATTATAAAAACTCACTGGAAACACTCCATATAACCTTAACTACATTTACCTACATTTGACTACATTTTAAAAATTCACTGGAAACACTTCATATAACCTTAACTACATTTAACTACAATTGACTACATTTTAAAAACTCACGGCAAACAAGTTCAACAGCTACTACTTTTTTTGTAATTAAATGCTGGAACATCTGCATTGTAATTAAACGCTGGAACATCTTCATTGATGTCCAAAAATTTGGCCAGCAGCAGCAGTAAATGGAAATCTGAGATTCGCTTCACAAAAGAAAGACTCTTTGTTCGATTGAAATGATCTTTTAATGCTCTCATGCTCACTGGAATATTCTTATTTTCAATGGGAAATGATGATGATAGAGGACCCTGCGCAATCATAAGAATTCACATGAGACGAGAGCAGAAGAGAGTAGATGCTCAAAGTATATGTTATCACTAGTTCGATAGCAAACTAGTCAAATTGGTCCTTTTTCGTAAATAATATTTTTCAAAACTCAAAATCGAATTCAAAGTTTCGAAACTTTATAATAGTTTTCAATGATGGAGAATCAAACACCCTCATGCAAATTTTATGAATTAGCAATTTTAATTCAAACAGTAACTTTTCGACATGAAAAAAAATTGTTAAATTAAAGCTTCATACCTAAACAATTGAAATCCATTGTTGAATTCCTTGAAGAAGACAAGAGATAGAAATGAAAAAAGAGAAGACAAGGGCAAAATTTTTATTTAGTACAATTCATTCCTCCCTTCTTGTATTTCATGATAGAATATATAAACAAAATTATGTTCAGATTTCTCGTAAATAAGGGAATTTGCAAACGTCGGCCACTTTAAATAAAACGGGATAAAAAGACACTAACACTTGCTCCTCTTGCATTTACAGTGACATGAATATTATATTGCCCAACAATTGAACAGTTAGTAAGATTAAAGAAAGAAAAATAGGGCGGAGGAAAAAATACACACAAAGAGAGAGACAGAAAAAGAGAGACGGGAGAGAGAAAGAGAGAAATTGATAGGGTATCAATTATTACCTACTTAATTGTCTATAATTAAGGGATAATCATTTATAATTAATAAGTATATAATTGGGGAAAGAAGATATGGAAATATTTTGTTCCACAAATCAAGCCCCTAATAAATCATTAATAATTAAATCTTAAAAGTAAATTTTGGTACATAAATTGAAACATGGTATGCTTAAATGTAATAAATACTAACCTTAAATATGAGTGGTTATAAGGTTTGTTATATGGGATGTATATGTAAAAATCCCTAATAGGGATCTTTACCTATACATCCCATATAACAAACCTTACTATCATTATTGTGCATTGTTTGTTTATTACCCTCATATTTCATGTTTTTGTTACACAATATGTGCCAAACGAAATCTTTCCAGATGTTGCCTCCTAAAAGAACGCCTTTATTAAGGCTCAAATCTATGTTACCAATTATATACTTATTAATTATGAATGAGTATCCCTTAATTATAGACAGTTAAATAGGTAATAATTGATACCCTATCAATTTCTCTCTTTCTCTCCCCCCTCTCTCTTTTTCTGTCTCTCTCTTTGTGTGTATTTTTTCCTCCGCGTTTCATTCTTAATAGAACGGGAGTATATCAAAACAATTGGAATATTCGCTGAAGCAGAAGATTCTCTTTCCCCTATTTATGAGTTCTTGATGATGACGAGAGCTTTCACTACAAGAAAAATGGTTTTTAGCAAAGGGAAATTTAGTAGTTAAAAGTTCAAACCCTGTCACTATAAGTCACCAACGGTTGAACAAAATTCAATCGTTACCGATACGTGAAATATTAGGTACAGTACATATTTTGCTTTATCAATGCACTAAATAGGTTGCTGCCATCTTCGAGTACTGCATTTCTAGGGAATTTTTTCCTTCTCTTTCATCTCATTTTATTTAAAGTTAGACAATATGATGAAAATTGTTTCATTCTTAATAGAACGGGAGTATATCAAAGCAATTGGAATATTCGCTGAAGCAGAAGATTTCTCTTTCCCCTATTTCTGAATTCTTGATGATGACGAGAGCAAAGAGTCTCTCTTTTGTGAAGCGAATCTCAGATTTTCATTTACTGCTGCTGCTGGCCAAATTTTTGGACATCAATGCAGATGTTCCAGCGTTTAATTACAATGCAGATGTTCCAGCATTTAATTACCAAAAAAGTAGTAGCTGTTGAACTTGTTTGCAGTGAGTTTTTAAAATGTAGTCAAATGTAGTCAATTGTAGTTAAATGTAGTTAAGGTTATATGAAGTGTTTCCAGTGAATTTTTAAAATATAGTCAAATGTAGGTAAATGTAGTTAAGGTTATATGCAGTGTTTCCAGTGAGTTTTTATAATGTAGTCAAATGTAGTTAAATGTAGTTAAGGTTATATAAAGTGTTTCCAGTGAATTTATTCCTTTCGTGATCATATTGAGTCTCAAGTTAATGTTGTTATGTATGTTCATGGAATATTGTTGTTGTGGATTCTTTAAGAGAAAATTTGAAAGAAGTGTAACAGAGGACATATTATGGACCTGTAGTAGTTTGTAGATTCAGAAGGATACACTACTGGTGGGCATCCACCAATCACATTTCTTCTGAATTTTCTATTGGATATGAGGGAGTGAATGGCTATTAATTCCTTTCTGGTGGTTTAAACAGAATTCACAACAGCTAAGATGACAAGGTGAAGGAAGTGAAAAAAGAAATTTAGCAGGAATGGTTGTGCCTGCACTACATGATGTCATTAAAGTAGAGAAGTCACCATTTTTAAGATTCTTCCCTTACATTAAAATTCCAACTGCCTCAGGAGAAATTTATTACAATAACAAATAAATACGAAACGAAAAAATTCACTGGAAACACTTCATATAACCTTAACTACATTTAACTACATTTGACTACATTATAAAAACTCACTGGAAACACTCCATATAACCTTAACTACATTTACCTACATTTGACTACATTTTAAAAATTCACTGGAAACACTTCATATAACCTTAACTACATTTAACTACAATTGACTACATTTTAAAAACTCACGGCAAACAAGTTCAACAGCAACTACTTTTTTTGTAATTAAATGCTGGAACATCTGCATTGTAATTAAACGCTGGAACATCTGCATTGATGTCCAAAAATTTGGCCAGCAGCAGCAGTAAATGGAAATCTGAGATTCGCTTCACAAAAGAAAGACTCTTTGTTCGATTGAAATGATCTTTTAATGCTCTCATGCTCACTGGAATATTCCTATTTTCAATGGGAAATGATGATGATAGAGGACCCTGCGCAATCATAAGAATTCACATGAGACGAGAGCAGAAGAGAGTAGATGCTCAAAGTATATGTTATCACTAGTTCGATAGCAAACTAGTCAAATTGGTCCTTTTTCGTAAATAATATTTTTCAAAACTCAAAATCGAATTCAAAGTTTCGAAACTTTATAATAGTTTTCAATGATGGAGAATCAAACACCCTCATGCAAATTTTATGAATTAGCAATTTTAATTCAAACAGTAACTTTTCGACATGAAAAAAAATTGTTAAATTAAAGCTTCATACCTAAACAATTGAAATCCATTGTTGAATTCCTTGAAGAAGACAAGAGATAGAAATGAAAAAAGAGAAGACAAGGGCAAAATTTTTATTTAGTACAATTCATTCCTCCCTTCTTGTATTTCATGATAGAATATATAAACAAAATTATGTTCAGATTTCTCGTAAATAAGGGAATTTGCAAACGTCGGCCACTTTAAATAAAACGAGATAAAAAGACACTAACACTTGCTCCTCTTGCATTTACAGTGACATGAATATTATATTGCCCAACAATTGAACAGTTAGTAAGATTAAAGAAAGAAAAATAGGGCGGAGGAAAAAATACACACAAAGAGAGAGACAGAAAAAGAGAGACGGGAGAGAGAAAGAGAGAAATTGATAGGGTATCAATTATTACCTACTTAACTGTCTATAATTAAGGGATAATCATTTATAATTAATAAGTATATAATTGGGGAAAGAAGATATGGAAATATTTTGTTCCACAAATCAAGCCCCTAATAAATCATTGATAATTAAATCTTAAAAGTAAATTTTGGTACATAAATTGAAACATGGTATGCTTAAATGTAATAAATACTAACCTTAAATATGAGTGGTTATAAGGTTTGTTATATGGGATGTATATGTAAAAATCCCTTTATGTAATATCCTTATTTAAACTATGTCCAGTTTTAACAAATTATGAAAAATTTAGCCAATTTTGATAAATTTCAGACTAAACTTAGTTCTACTGTGCGGAGATGATACCAAATATCTATTTTTAAGTATGCTATTTAAAATATATTTAAAATTTATAGTGTATTTAAAGATGAAACAATTCGCTCAAAGGACATAGACTTCAGGACATCGTATTTTAAAGTTCGGATATTGCATTCAGAAATTAGAATTTTATGTCCTGAATTCAAATTAACAGCTCCTAATTTAGGTCACTAAGTCCTGAATTCCAAATTAACAGCTCAAGAATTAAGAATACAAAAAATTTAGAATACTTAGTTGTGAAGTTTGGTTAAATTGGCTAGTGAATATATTATAAATAGCAAATTTAAAAGTGGCTACGAGAGTGCACTTCTCACTTCTACTGCTTAGCTTCAGTTACGAGATTGGGCTTTACCAAAACATAACTTTATACTCGAAGGTCTAAAGTTTGAAAAGTCAAAGTAATCGAATATACAGTAGTAGTAACAAATTTGCGACATCACAAATCACTTTAATTTTATTTGGACAAATTACCTCAATTATTGTTTGATTAAAGAGTCATGTCCTCAATGGAGATATGACTAACTGGATGTTGGTATCTCTAATAGCTAAGGTTCATGCATCAGAATCTCATCGATCTTGCCATCTTTAGTATTGGAATGCTATATTAAGCGTAAGTCATAGTAAATATTTATCCATACCCGATGTTTACATCAAATCATATCAACTTACTCGATTAAGTGAGTTGCCATCAAATCATTCTCTTTCTTAATTCCATTAATTTGCATAATTTTTTTTTGGAATGAAATTTGATGGTAAAAGATAGTCCGGAAACGGATAACGTCAAAACCACTACATTTGCATATACATGAAATTTAAACTTTAGAGAACGACAGTGAAACTGAAAAAGGTATTACCAACATGAACTGTTGAGTAAATAAAAATGCCATTTTGATACTGCTTAGTTTAACTGATGATTTGTGCCTTAGTTATTGTATCAAATTAGTCACAGCAAGTCTCTGCCTAGTGATTTCATCCAATTGTTCAGCCATCTCTAGTGTCGGATGGTTTTTCCAATCTCCAATTTCAACTTTCCTCAAGAAATGTTTGCTCTCGACAGCAAAATGTGGACTGAAATGTTGCATTCCTATCTGATTCACTTCCAAACTGCTCAAATTCTCAAAGCTACACATTTTTATAATCTCCTGCACAACCCCTTCTCTCTTTTCTTCCAAGGGAAAAGGCTTATCCAAGATCTTAGCCAATTTGGTAAGACAACGAATGGGATCTTTCTTCACGTCCTCGTACATTATGAAAAGAATCTTGTCCAGGATTTTCCATGCTTGCCTTCCAATAATCCAAGACATGATCCAAATATTAGGAAATATTGTAAATATCTTTTGTGTATCTTTTTATTATTGGTAGAATATTCTCTCATTAATTGTACAATCCTATAGTTGGTAGGTTTTGATTTTCTTTCATTATTGTACAATCCTGTAGTTGGTAGGTTTTGATTTCTATATACTCTATATATAACTTTGTAAGCAATATATTTTAATGAGAAGCCTCAAACCAATTAACTTCTCCAAAACTCTCTACACCCAAAAGGGTCCACAATGTGAGACACCTTTGCAAAACAGATCAAAGGCATCTTCGATTGGAAAAGATGGTAGTTCTTTGGGTCTTAATTTTATCATATAATGCCAAGTTGAAACAAAAACATCTTTAGCCTCGCGAAACACATACACAATTTTGTAACCAGACGAAATTACAGATACTGGTAACAAAGAGTAAGGAATGTGGGTTGCAAAAACGCAACATGGCGAACACAACAACAACAACAATTACCCAGTATATTCCCACCAGGTGGGGTCTGGGGAGGGTAATATGTAGACGAGCCTTACCCCTATCCGAAAGGGTAGAGAGGCTGTTTCCATTCGACCCTCGGCGCATAGGATAAAATGAAAAGCTGCATTAAAACAAAAACAAAAACAAAAACAATGATAAAATTAGAAACAAAAACAAGACAAAACAAAACAATAGAGCATTAGTAAATCCCGCAGAAATAACGTAAATAATTATGTAAACATAAGAAACATAAATACAGTCGCATGCAATAATAACAAACCGTAACTACCATACTAATAACCATAAGCGGACATAAGCTAAAACATTAATCATCTATGAGTGACCCTGCTATCCCACACCCAACCCCGGGTGAGGCGTACGAAGAACTCTATGAGCCCCTAGCCTACAACCCTGATTCTAGACCTCCAGACTCCCCTATCAAGGGTCATGTCCTCGGAAACCTGCATTCTAGTCATGTCCTGCCTAATCACCTCTCCCAATGCTTCTTAGGCCTCCCTTTTCCTCGCCGACCGCCAACAATCTCCAGCCGCTCGCAGCTCCTCACCGGGGCATCGGGACCCCTCCTCCGTACATGCCCGAACCACCTCAGCCTCGCTTCCCGCATCTTCTCATCCACCGGGGCCACCCCTACCTTTTGTCGAATAACTTCATTCTTAATTTTATCTAGCCTGGTGTGCCCACACATCCACCTAAGCATCCTCATCTCCGCAACCTTTATTCTCTGAACATGGGAGTTCTTCACGGGCCAGCACTCCGCCCCATACAACATCGCAGGTCTAACCACGGCTCTGTAGAATTTCCCCTTGAGTTTGTGTGAAATTTTCTTGTCACACAGGACCCCTGAAGCAAGCCTCCACTTTGACCACCCCGCTCCTATTTGATGGGTGACGTCCCCGTCAATCTCTCCGTCCCCCTGAATCACAGACCCAAGATATCGGACACTATCCCTCTTGGCGATGGCCTGAGAACCAAGCATCACGTCCCTGCCTACCCCACTTGGCTCGTCGCCAAACTTGCACTCCAGGTATTCTGTCTTTGATCTGCTTATTTTGAAACCTTTAGACTCGAGGGTCTGTCTCCACACCTCTAACCTTTCACTAACACCGACCCTCGTCTCGTCTATCAATACGATATCACCAGCAAAAAGCATACACCAACGCACCTCCCCTTGGATATGTCGGGTTAGAGCATCTATCACTAAGGCAAACAACAGGGGGCTCAGCGCCGATCCTTGATGGAGCCCCATTACCACAGGAAAATGGTCTGATTCGCCATCCACCGTCCTAACCCTAGTCTTAGTTCCATTATACATGTCCTTGATTACTCTGATATAGGCTTCCGGCACACTCTTCGCCTCCAAGCACCTCCATAGCACCTCCCTCGGGACCTTGTCATACGCCTTCTCCAAGTCGATAAGCACCATGTGAAGGTCCTTCTTCTTATCCCTGAATTGTTCCGCCAGTCGCCTGACTAGGTGAATAGCCTCTGTGGTGGAGCGGCGCGGCATGAAACCGAACTGGTTCCCAGATATAGTTGTCGCCTCCCTCACCCACGCCTCAATCACCTCTCCCATACCTTCATCGTGTGGCTTATTAATTTGATACCCCTATAGTTGTTGCAGCACTGGATGTCCCCTTTGTTCTTGTACAAGGGCACCACTGTACTCCACCTCCACTCATCCGGCATCCTTTTGGTCTTGAAGATCGCATTGAACAGCCTAGAGAGCCACTCCCCTCCAGGCTTACCCATGCACTTCCAGAACTCCACCGGGATCTCGTCAGGCCCGGTCGCTCGACCCCTACTCATCCTACGTAACGCCCCTAAGACCTCCTCCACCCTAATGCGCCTGCAGTACCCAAGGTCTCTATGCTGCTCTGAAAGCCCCAACTCTCCTAGCTCTATGCTCCGATCCCCCTCCTCGTTAAGAAGGTCCCGAAAGTACGTCTGCCACCTCTGTTTGATTTGAGATTCCCCCATCAGAACTCTACCATCCTCGTCCTTGATACACCTGACTTGGTCTAGATCACGTGCCTTCCTTTCCCTTGCTTTAGCCAACCGGAATAACTTCTTATCCCCACCCCTCTCCCCTAGTTCCTCATATATGCGACCGAACGCCGCGTCTTTAGCTTCCGTGACTGCCATCTTAGCTTCTCTTCTCGCCTCCTTGTAGATCAACCTGTTCGCTCTCCGCTCCTCCTCGCTTGTGCTCCCTGCCAACCTAGCGAACGCCGCCTTCTTCACCTCCACTTTTCCTTTGACTACCTCGTTCCAGCACTAATCACCCTGATGTCTGCCTGAATATCCCTTAGCTACCCCGAGTACGTCCCGTGCTACCCCCCTAACCAAGTTTGCCGTCACTGTCCACATAGCGTTCGCTTCCCCATAACTTCTCCAAGCTCCGCCCTCCACTAACCTCCTTTCCAACTCCTGTGCTTTCTCCTTAGACAAAGCTCCCCATCTAATCCGCGGTTGACCCCGGGCGCCCCTCCTCTTCTTCTTCACCCAGAGATCGACATCCATCACTAGTAGTCTATGGAGAGTTGAAAGAGACTCTCCCGGAATAACCTTGCAGTCCTTGCACAAACTCCTATCGCTCCTTCTGATGAGGATGTAAGCAATCTGACTCCTCGCCGCCGAACTCTTGTAGGTGACCAAATGCTCCTCCCTCTTCCGGAATGTCGAGTTCGCAATCAGGAGCTCGGAAGCCCTGGCAAAAACAAGCAGCGAAGTGCCTCCTCCGTTCCTGGCCCCAAAGCCAAATCCACCGTGCACCTCATCATAGCCACCAGCCTCAGCCCCAATATGACCATTAAAGTCCCCTCCAATAACTAACTTCTCAGATTGGGGAATACTACCCACCAGATCATCCAAATCCTCCCAAAAGCGCCTTTTAGCCTCCTCGTCTAAGCCTGCTTGCGGCGCGTAAGCACTGATGATGTTGAGGACGCCACCCCCAATAACCAGCTTAATAGACATTAACCTATCATTCACTCGCCTAACCTCGACCACGGACTCCCTTAGGTCCCTATCAACCAAGATGCCCACTCCATTCTTACCCCTCACGAGCCCAGAATACCACAGCTTAAACCCATCAACATTCCGCGCCTTCGTCCCTTTCCACCTAGTCTCCTGGACGCACGCTATGTTAACCCTCTTCTTCTGAAGAACCTTCGCCAACTCTATGCACTTACCCGTCAGAGTGCCTATGTTCCATGATCCAATCCTTAATCTATGGGCGTCCGCTGTCCTCTTCCCACCCTGACCTCCCGCCCTGCCCGTAGGACCACCCCCTACTCCCCTACTTACCCCTGCTACCACCCCCACCCCCTGAGGACATGACCTTACGCTATCATCCCCCGCCGCGGCCACTATCCCACCAACCGATATGGGGTGCAGTGGCACACACACGCACTATAGCGAAAAACGCAAATGTAGCAAACTAGATAACAACAGAATAGACCACACTCGGAATGCTAGCTAAAATACGTAAAAAGGTGCACAAAGTAAACAAGTGAGCGGGAGGTACCAACTCCCGGTGGAAAAACCTGAAAGTGTGCTTTGATGCGCCCAAGTTTTCCTGAAGCCTAGCAGAATGTGCAGCTCTATTGCGTCCTGCCGCGAGTCTGAACGAGAGTTGCCGGAGATCCTCGCCGGTGAAATAGGCACCTGTCCAAGAAAATAGAACACACCCACAAAAGCAGAAGAGAGAATAAAAAGGAAAGGTGCAGGGGTTGCCAGAAAAATTTCGGCGACAACAAAAATTCCAGACCTCTGGGCAGCACCGAGATCTGTTGTGGGTAAGCAGTGGGAAAAATGGGTGGCTAAGTGGACAGTGTAAAATGAAAGTGACCAGGGAGATATTCCGGAAGTACCGAGTTGGTCGGAATTGTGGGGGGGAAAAACTATCCAAAAGGAGCCGGTGAAAAAAGTGACCGGAACAGTGTTCACGCACGTGGCGCGTGGGTGTCGCTGGCGGCGCGTGGGTGGTCGTCGGCGGCGCGTGAGGCAGCTTCCGGCGACGAAATTTGCAGAGGGTGTGCGCCTGACACTGTGTGTCTCGACGGTGTAGGAGGTGTCGAAGAAAGACCACCGTGAGTTGTCGGAACAGTGTTCCGACAGCAATGTGCAGTCGGAAAAGACGAGAGAGGAGAGAGAAGAGAGAGAGAAGAGGAAGAGAGAGACGTACCTGACGGAACCGGCGACGGTGGTCGCTTCAGACGGGAAGAGAGAGAGATTGAGGAGATAGAAGAGAGAGAAGAGAGCCGTTAGAAGAGAGAGAGGCTGCACCAAATCCCTAAATTCCCAATGCAACATGGCGAACACGAAATTTGATAATCTTGATAGGAAGTTTCATCTTGCATGATGGATTCCACGAAGGGAATGCAATCATGGGGGACCTTTGGCAAGCAAAGGGTGGGAGGAGAAATCGAATCGAGCACGATTCATGATTGAGAAAATAAGGGCCTTGAACCATGTTGTTCCTGCTTTTGGGAAAGTAGCTAGAAAAATATCTGTGGGTTGAGCATTGAAGTACTCTTGCACCCTCTTAGTACGTCTAATAGCTGCTGGACTAACCCAAAAGGACTCATATTGGTAAACATGTTCAACCATCCAACCTTTTCCTTTGGGAAAGCTTGTGAGCATATCACTATCATTTTGATTATTATATTGTATTCATTTTCATAGTTGTGTTCGCGCTGATGACAATGGGAACGTGACATGTCCCTGGAGGAAGTCCAAATTTGATAAAGTCTAGACCAAATTAACTCGTATTCCCCAGATCGGGTCAGAGCTGAACCCACTCATCCAAAATCTTGTCCCTCTTTGTTGTGAGAAGACTGAAAGGATGATCAAATGGCAAATAACTCTTCTATTATCCAGAATATAGCACTAAAAAAACTCATTTGTGATTTGTGATGTGAAGTAAAACACTTCGTAGTTTAGACGATTTAAGAAAGCATTTTACTATAATAAGTAACACATGCAAGTCTTTGATTTAGAAAGCATTGCGAAGACTGCAGACACCGGCATATTCAAATGCAACAAAATGAGCCTAACACCTATCCGAAACTCACCCGAGCCCTCGGGGCTCCAACCCAAACATGCACCCAACCTCTAAAACATCATGCGGACTCACTCGTGCGATCAAATCGCCAAAGTAACATCAAAATCAAAGAATCAACCTCCAAAATTCATAATTTTCATTTCAAGTTCAAAACTTTCAAACTTTTCCACTTTTAGTGCAAAACACGTCAAACGACGTCCGATTCAAATGAAACTTCAAAGGTAGTGCTTAACAATTATTTTATGACTTGTACCATGCATCTGAACCAAAATACGAGCCCGATGCCATTACCTTTTGCTCATTTTTTGTTCTAATTCTTTTTCCTTGAACATTAACATAAATCAATTAAACTGAAAAATTGTTTTCTCGGGCCTGGGACCTCGGATTTCGATTCCGGGAATATGCTCGAGTCCCATATTTTCCTATGGATTTTCCGAGACGGTCAAATCATGGGTCCGGGTCTGTTTACCCAAAATATTGACCGAAGTCAACCATATCAATATTATATTCAAAATTCATAGTTTTTAACATAGAATTCCAATAGTTTCACATAAAAATTTCCCAGCTTCGCGCCCGGACTGCACAAGCAAATCGAGGTAACCAAATAAGAGATTTTCAAGGCCTCGTAAGTGCAAGAAAAGGGAGAATTACGTTGATGACCCTTTGGGTCGTCACAACTAGAACTCCCTCTTATCATTACCATTGCTATCTCTTTAGCTCTCCATGCTTTCATGTAGCTCACCTCAATTCAGTCTTGCTTTTATATGTCCTATATTATATCATTTGCGGTGTGAACCTTTTTGGAATTAACATACTTGTCCTTGACTATACTATCAATTACACTCGAAGTAGCTTGACATTGTGTTAAGTATCTTTCACCAGAGTCGCATGTGTGATTATTATTATTATAACTTATCACTTTGAATATATTTGCCTTGAAAACGGCAGAAGATTTGAAACTCCAAGCACAATTTTCATCCATACACATAAAGTAATACCTAGGATTAAAGATCATTCAACTTGTAAATACACTTGTATACAAAAACATAACTACATATATTCCAATTTTTAATACCTATATACAAATATATACTACTTTATACATACATACATACATATATACATACATACATACATACATACATACATACATATATGTGTGTGTGTGTGTGTGTGTGTGTGTGTCTATTCCTTGTTGCACTTGATCTCTTCATCTTGAATTGGAACCTTTCACGTACAGCCAGGTTCTTCATCACACTGACAACTGTCTCTTTATCCTTATAAACTTGATCTTCCTCAACAAATTCATTCAATATATCATCTATTATACCTGTGTTTTCACTAAATTTCGTGTTTTTAATAAATTTGATATCAATAATCTCAGTGCTATCAATTGTTGATATATCTCTAAAATCTAAACTTGTACCAACCAAATAGCTAGAACTTGTAGCAACTACACAGCTAGAACTTGTAGCAACCAAATGAATTTCATGTATCTCTTTCACAGTCACAAACAACAGATATTCAGTGAAATTCAAATTTTTCTTCTTTAATTCGATATACACCTCACACCTGTATCATTGTAAATCAGGATCAGTGGCAAACCAACATTTGGGAGAAAGTTAATCTCTATTATATTTAACTCACTATCGATCCTAATTTGTTCCGAAATAGCTGCAACTAAATTGTTGTAGGTGAATGTCGACTCGATTATTACACAATCGCTAACGAAATTGATAAACTTGTTTTCTTCCCATTCACCACTATGAAGAACGTAAACTGGAAAAATCTCCATCGAACAAAAAATGGAATTCAAAATTGAAGCAAAAACTAAAATTGCGCTGATTTTCAGCAAACAAATTTTACTTTTCGTGTTTGATGTGTTGTTAATTCGAGATGAAGAAGAAATTCTAGGGTTTTTGGAGCTACATTCTGGGAAGATCTCGTTTTTGAATATTTGGGGAAGAAGATTGGAAATAATATGAGAAAATGTAGAAAATCTCGATTTTTACTCAAAAAAGAACGGAATTAACGCTCCTTTTTCAGATATGTGCCTATAATTTTTGGGAATTAACGCTCTTTAAGGCTGCACCAAAGTTTGCACCAAATTTAAATTTGTAGAAAATTTGGTATTTTTTGCTCCAATAGAACACAAAAATTTGCATCATTATAGAGCATGAATAGTATCATCACACCAAATTTGATTTATTATTATTTTATTCATTTTTTTATTTTTTGTACTTTTAATTTATCATATATTGTGTGTATAATTAATTTCTATATTAAGATATTTATAATTTTAATTTTATATCCTAAAGTTAAATATTTATGTAGTACTTAAAATAAATTTGACTATGAAGTAATATTTATCTAATTATCTTTTATCAATGATTTCACTTTTAGTAGATTTATCCTTTAAAGTAATTTTATAATAAATAGTTATATAAGTGGTGAATGTAAATTATATATAATGAATATGGAAAAAAGAAAAAGATAGTATTTGTTTTAAGGAAATAAAAAATAAAATTTAAATAGAAGATAATAATATAATATAGAAGAGAGAGAAGAAATATTATTTTTTGGTATAAAAAATAGTATAACAGTTGGAGTAAATTTAAAATTACACCATTTTGCTGTGAAGTTTGATATTAGGGTTGGAAATGATCTGAGCTCATTAAGTCTAATAAAATGAATAATTGACATATTTAGAAGGACATGTGTATTAATATATATTTAATAATAATAGTTAATCATATATCTAAATAAAGATCTTATTTCATATTTTAATTTTTGAACATCATTTTGCTTATTTAAAATTTGAATTTAATATTTAAAACTTGAGTTAATAGAAAACTTGTGACTATTCATAAAAGGGACAACTTTTAAAGAAAAGTCTCCTTTTCTTCTCTAGAAATACGAAGTTATTCTAGAAGTAGTGTATTCAATTTGTATGTATATTTTCAGGTATTATTGTATCATAATAGAGAATTGCTTGCAATTATTAAAGAATATACATACAATAATTCTTGAAAGATATTGATCTTTCTCGCCTCAGAGCCTTAATTTCTTTGTCATTTATCTTCTATTTTCTAACAAAAATTGTCTAAGACTATATATATAAAGAAATAACAACTCACACCCTCGACCAATATGAGAAATTAGAAATCTTGCAGTTCTAGAATTGAAATTATATAAGGAGTGACCAATATTCGAAACCAAGAATATGAAGGAGTCTAATTATACCATGCAATTTTGCCCCTATTTTCGGACGTTTTGCATCCAAATATACGGTCAAGTAGACAATCAGATAGCTTTACAAGCATTATTTTTTCTCAAAAGCTAACTACGAATTTAAAAGGAAGAGAATTGCGAAATCAAAGAGTAATTAATAATAAATCAATGAGTAATTAATAAATTAAAATGGTAAAATATGGAGAAACTATTGTGCATTAATAATTCTTACCAAGTTTACCCTTTTATCGAAGCCAAAAGAACAATCAAGATCTGGTTCAATCCAGTGCCCCCACCAACTTTCCCAATTATTCAATGGCTTAAAATAAATAGAGTGGTGTGGAAGCATAAAGAAAAGGTAACACGGAATAGAAAAGAAAACTATGCAAAGATCCTTTTAACGCATGTTCAACGCTGGATTCCCAACTTAAAATGTCCTAATGCAACCACGTCTACGTCTAGTTCTCATTCTTAATTTTCTTGTTCCTAATTTGATTAACATATTTGATAATTCAAAGATCAAAGATGTACACTTAAATTTTCAACATTATTTAATTATAAAGTAAGTTATGACTTTTTTGTTTATCTTAAATCTAAACAAGAAAAGTATTTGCCCTTAAAATTGTTGTAAAGCTATATATTCATACATTTCCCAAGTATATTAACAACTAGCTCAACAATCAACATATATGCAGTGGCTGGTGGAACGATTGGGCTAGTGCTCTTGACCCCGCAAATATAGATACAAGAAAAACTAGATTTTGAGCCCAACATCACCAAAGTACAATGAATTTAATACTACAATCTTAAAACAAAATATGAGACTCAGGCTAAATTCTAACAATCAAGATATTATAATTCATGATAAGAGGAATTGCTCTGACGATTTAATCGTGATATATCAAATATAATCTTGGGTTACTTATTTTGAAAATAATGTTTATTCGAAACCACCTAATCTACTCTCTCAACCTCAGTTACACCGGGGTGCCATTTTCCTATTCAATCTCTAAAATATTATTTTAATTTTCTAAATATCAGGTTTGGAATTATCCTTAAAGTAGGAGTGACTTTATAGCCAGTCAGCAATGCAGTTGGACTGTTTAAGGAAGCAGATATATTAATATGGAAGATATATTTAATGAGGAATCTTATTTAGTCTGCTCCAAAATAAGTAATATATTTTTAATTTTAAAAATAATTTAACTTTAAATTTTTTATTTTTTTTTTATCTTTAATGAGAAGTTTTATAATCACATAAATGACATGTTACCATAATTTTTTTATTCCTTTTTCTTTTAAGATTATAAATTTCAATTTTTTTTTAATTTTATGATGAGTCAAATTATTTCAAATAATACGGAACAGAGAGAATATAGTGGAAGGAGACCAAAGGTTGTGGACATTTTTATCTTCTGCCCACGCGAGAAAACGCGTGTGTTGCAATATTAGGATAATATTGATACGTGGCGCAAGAAGATAGGAAGGAATCAAGGACAGAACTGTCATTTCATGAAATATCATCTCCTAAAGGAGATGATAAAATAACGTCAAAACGGGAAACGATATCCTTGTCGTACATCCAGATCACGAATAAATTTTCCCTAACAAAATCTGATTATTTATAATAGATTATATCCGGAACCACTGTTTTAGATCCATAATTCCATTAGGCTACACAAATGAAAAAGGATTAAGAAATGGATATTCTGTTAACGTAATCGTTACCGTTAAATGACGGTCCAAAATTTGACGGAAGTGATACTCCGTTGTACTGGGGAGGTGCGAACTAAGAATACAGTGAGAAAACTAAGCTCATTTTTCCACTATAAAAAGGGGGAAATAGGCAAAGGGTGTGATCATCAAACATAGGGGCTTTGCTCTTTATCTTTGTGATTCAGATTACTGAGTGAAATCAGAGAAACTTTTTACGAAACTCCATTTCTTCTTCTTCTTTAGTGTGTATTGTATGGCCGCCAATTTGCAGAGCCGTGGACTCGTGAGCTTAGGGAAACGTGTTGTGAACCAGATCAGCTACGCTAGTGGTCGAACTTCTGCTAACTCACCTTCACTCTCTGGCAGGTATTACTTCTAAATTTCTGTCTGTATGTTGTTTTGTCCTTTTACAGCTGCTTATTTACCTATTGATCAGTGTTTGCTTTCTAGAGCATGTTGTTGGTTTAGACGAAAATTTTTGGTTTAAATTCTGTGAAAATCATGCTAGCTATCTGCTAAGTTCTGAAGGATATAAGGTTAATGGTTTAATTTCCAGAATACGAGATCAGTTCAATTAGATTTACAGTTTGTGGTAGCTAAATTTACGTTTACCAGTTTTAGTTTGTTTGTTAGATCTAGCAACCATGGATTCTGGTACCGCATTACGTCGTCTTCTAGCTAGCTGATATTTTTTTGTCCGATTTGTCATGGGATATATTTTCTCGGAAATTCACTAATCTATCTTGCGATTTTCTATTCTGATTTCTTTCCTATTTGATACGACAATAACAGACCCAATTAAATCTCATCAAATCTAAAGATATATTATTTAAATGGTGGCTCTATTATCACAAATTATCTCCTAAAATTATTTTACTTTCATTTATAACAACAAAGTAATTCAACTATGTCTATTTCACTTTGTTAAATACCTATTTTACTCTCTAAATTTAAAATATTTATCCTTTTTCTAAATTTTTTTTTTAATATTATAATTTTTCCTTTTTAATTTATATTAGGGACTTATAGAATAAATAAATATTATTTATAAATTAAAAAATAAAAGTATTTAAGCATATATAATGCTGGAATAACAAAATAATGAGCATAGTAAAAAATTAATTAGAATATTTTGTCAGTAATAATAATTTCAGTATTAGCAATAAAAATTCAAAATTTCTTTACACAATTCAGAATGAAAGAAAATAAAGGATGTAAAATATATATTACATGCAAGTAATATAAAAATAATTATTTAAATAAAGGTATAATATACATTATATATTCTTGAAAATTATGCTCAATTATATTATTATGTTTCTACCAACTTTTCGAAGACACAAAGTTATATCACCGAAAAGCAGGGGGGCTATCTGTATAAGGTAAAATATGCTATGTTAAGTTGTGCATGCAATAAATATAATATAATTGAGCATAATTTTCAAGAATATATAATGTATATTATAAAAATATTTTTACGTAAATAATTATTTTTATATTATGTGCATGGAATATATATTTTATAACATTTATTTTCTTTCATTCTAAATTGTGTAAATAAATTTCTGAATTTTTGTTGTTAATACTAAAAAAGTTTTACAAAAAATTACTCTAATTAATTCTTTTAGTATGCTCATTATTTTATTATTCCAGCTTTATAGATACTTAAATACTTTTTTTTAATTTATAAATAATATTTATTTATTTTATAGGTAAGTCTATAATATAAATCAAAAGGAAAAAATTATAATATTAAAAAGTTTGTAAAAAAATAAAAAAAATAAATATTTATAATTTAAAGGGTAAAATAAATATTTAATAATTTAAAATTTAAAATATTTAGTTGAGTAACCATTTGACTCTCAAATCTCACAAGTGAGACAGGCCTTATCCTGCTTCCTGAATGCAGAGAGATGCAAAATTACGGCTTATAGATTAGGATATTTTCACCAAAGCTCTATTTTAGTTATACTTTGATACTCACGTTTTCCTTTTCTTGTTGCTTAATAGGACAAATAATAACTCTTAACATTAAAATACTGCGTGCTGAAGTGGAAGGCTTATCGGATAAGGATGTCTCACCCACTAATATCTCCCAATTGTCTTTTAAAGTGCATCATAGGAATTTCCGCTCACAAAATATATTAAATATTATTCCCTATGCCTTGCACACATATGTAACAATATCTGAACCATTGAACTTTCCCAATGTAATTGACGGTGAGATATTTATACTCCGTCCGTCCCCTGTGAAGTGTTCGAGAATTAATTGTATTTTTTTATTGTAATTTTTTAAATATTAATTATTATAACATATAATATTTTTATATAATCACTATATATGTAAATTTTAGTTTTAAAAATTTAAAATTTATGTTCAAATTTACCGTCAAATAAAAATTTTGAATCTCAATAAGCAAATGGTATCACATACATTAAGATAGTACTAGTATTATTTTTTACTACAACAAATAAAGAGAGTTGGATGTAAGATGTAACCGTCTAACCGGAACCTTACCCAAACTTGGAAGGAAAAAGAAGAAAGTTTAGGAAAAGGAGTAGGTGAGTAGGTCTGTATTTAAAACAATAGGGGCCCTCATCAAAATAAAGGCTGGAGATAAAAGGATGAGATAGAAGAACTTGACAAGACATGTGGGGTTGTTGTTATTTACCTTTTTGAAGCAACAATATTGCTGATGATTAGGTTGAACTATTTGTTCTTGGTAGGTGGATCACGTGATATGTCAATGTTATCAACAATTTTACTGTGGTCCAGAAACAGGAGTTAGTGATCCGGTTGAACTCTAGTCCAGTGATATTTTCAATCATTTTTCGTGTTTGCTATTTTAAAAAATTTAAGGACCAACAATCCAAATGTATGCTTGATTGAAGTTAATGATGATATACCTCTTGTTGCGGTTACTTCCAACACACAGCGTTGTGACATGAGGGGTTGGTCAGCACCCTCACCTACAATTAGGGGTGACAAACGGGCGGATCGAGATATGAGACAGGTCGAAAATTAATAATACAAAAACGGCTAAATTATTCGACACGACTCATATTAAATACAGATAAAAGATGAGTGAACTGACAGATAGTATGGATAATCATCCTATCCATATCTTCTTGTATATGATCATTTTTGAGAAAATTCCTAGACTTAAGGAATCCCCAATTTGAAACTTTACAAATTAAAAAGTTAAACTCATTAGTTATCAATTTTTAAGTGGATAATATGGTTCTTATACATATTTGACCTATTTTTTCATATTGTAGATGGATAATATGAATGGATAATTTATTCATTTTGCCACCACAACCTACAGGGTCGTGAGCTCAAGTCCCGAAGGAGTACTAATAACTCTATTAAAGGGGTTCAAAAAAGAAGAGAATAATTAGTAAAGAAAAAGACACAGCATTTGTGTACAGATTCTTTAGAGCATCCTTTAGCTTCCTGTAACTACACTAACGCTTTTGCCAGCAGTGTAGTCTACATTAGTTTTTTACTTCTTTGTTAGGTTAAACATGATCTTTTCACTTCCGCATATTTGCAAATCGACTTTTGATTAGTTATTACTAGATGCCTATATAAGATGTTCAACTTTGCCGTTTAATTAAAGTTTGGCCGGTTTGGAAGGTGTCATAATCACGTGAGTATCCCGATATTTGGGCACGAAATATGTTGGGCATGTGTGGCAACATTTACTGCATGTACCTGTATTAGTTGAGTCACGGCATATGTAAATCTCAAGAAGTTATATAATTAAAATGCCTAATGTATTGTACTGTTCATTCATGAATTAAGTTGGGTTAAGTAAGTACTAGTTTATTGTATTGTGCAGGAGGGGAGTGCAGACATCGGTGTACGACAAGAACCCGGAGGATCATGTGCGGGATTCGGTGGTGCCGGATGAAGTGATAGAGCCACAATCAGAAAAATACTGGGGTCCTCACCCACAAACTGGGGTGTTTGGGCCTGCAACCACTGACAGTGCTGGTGGGGAACGTGGTTTCCACTCCTCACCTGCCACTGCTGCTGCTGCTGAATCCATTTTGGAGCAGAAGGCCTTCTTCCGCCCTCTAGAGGACTTGGACAAACCCCAGCACGCCTAAGTTTCACATTCCCTTAATAGCTCCAGTGCGTCTATCCTCACTAGCAAACTTAACTATATATAGTGTGCGGTGGTGGCTTTTAATAAGTTTTTGTTTTGCATGTGTTTATGCGAGTCTGTATTATATCAAGTTTAAAGTGCAGTCTAGACTATTAGAGTAAAGCTGCAACGCTTTTGAAGGTTCCGTTCATATGGTACTGCAATATGGGTGTCTTTTGTTACAGTTACGTAACTGCTGAGCTATGCTATGATATCCTTAAGAACTTTTGCTTTCATATAATTGTGTGCGTCACTATCAAAATCTTATCTTTAGTTATTGTCCAAAGTAAGAACAGGGAAGAGATTGGTAGCTGTGGGCGACGAACAGAAGGTGATGGGTGCAATCATAAAGATGCAAGCAAAGTTAGGAAAAAAGATAAGATAGCGAGAGAGACAATAACTCCAAAGAATGTGGACACGAAAGCAGTAATAGGGCAAGAAGATAGGGGGCACCACCTATTCGGGATTACGTGCACAGTCACCTTAGCAATTGGGCCTCCAAAATATCTAACTCATCCTATCACAATTTCTCCAATGGTAAATAAACAAGAAATATAACTATGTCCATATCATGGCCGTACCCTATTACCTGCTTAGGGATGAAAGAGTTACTCCAACCCAAGTACCCAACCCCATCTGTCCCTCCAATTCCTTGGCCTTATTCAGCTTTTTATCTTCAGAGTTTTGACACAGTTTTTCATAAAAACAAAATTATTTATACTTATTTATTTATTTATTTTTTTATCTGTAAATTAATTATATTTTTTACCCATAATAGTTTTTGTGGGATATTTTTTCTTTATTTTTCAATTTTTTCTTTATTTTTATGTTTTTTTTCTTTTCTCCTTTTCTTTTTTCTCTATTTTTCTTATTTTTTATTTTCCTAATTTCATTTAACTTCTTTTTTTATTATTATATTTTTTTCTCTTCATAATCTAATTTCATTTACTATTTTCACTAATTTTATTATTCTTTTATTTTATATTATTACTAAAGAAAAATCAAATTTTGTACCAATTAAATGTAACCAATACAATAAGAAAATTTTAACTAACATATGATACCAATATAGTATATAGTTATACCAACAGGGTATAAACTGTACGCAAAGAGTTAAAAAAAATTAATTCAATTATTAAACTGAAATAATATCAGCTGTCAATAAAAAATTTAAAAAATTCTAAAAGGATCTAATTGTAAGAGTGTACTGTTGCATTATATAACATACTTAATTTTTATTTTTTTTTGCATTTTCAATTTTCTTCTCATGTTTTGTAAGCACTTAAAGCAAATTAAAAGGGAAAAGGCAAGTGAATTTACAGGTAATAAGTATATTATGATAGTATATTGTATTCTATACTGTTACAATATATTGCATATTGTTACAGTATACTATAATAATATATTGTATACTATAATAGTATATTGTTACAGTATAACTATATACTCTTATAGTATACTGTTGCAATATAGCGATATACCCCTACAACATATTGTATATCGTAGCAGTATATTATTGGGTAGTTGTATTCTTCTTCGATTTTAAGCTGAAAATTTTGATCTCAATCATCTCAGATCAGCTCCAAATGCTACCAAATTTTAGTATGAACTTTCAGAATGTATTACAAGTAATATTTAACAGCACCCACTTTGAATCAAACAAGAAATTTTCAAAAATAAAAATTTAAAATTTCAAACAAGCAATATACCATTTTGGTATACAGTACAAATCTGTCTTCTTTGTTAGTTCAACTCAATTTCAACCCAAAGTTTAAAAATATAGTCTAAACTCTCCACCAAATTGACTCAGAATATAACCACTTCCTCGAACTAATATTTCGAAAATACCCAGTCAGAATCGGATCGAAATAATTACAAACTCAATTTATGAATTTCAAGCTTCAAGGTCTCTCCAATGGCAGATTAATGTTTGTCACAACTAAATCTTAAAAAAATCATCATTAACAACAAAACTTGCCATAAAGAGCGTCGGCAATTAAAATTTGTTAGTACATACATAACTTTACAAATTTGTAGCAAACTGAAATCTTAAAAAATTTTATCCTTTTTTGATAGATCTTTCTTTTTTAGCCTTCTTTTTGTTGGGACAAATGATAAAGATATGAGAGAGCGGTATATAGATCATATATCTAATGAAAAATTGTAAGGATATTGGCAAAAGGAAAGAAAGAGAAAGAGCAGGGAAAATGAAGAAAGCAAAAAGGAAGAGAAAATTAGCTTTAACAAGAATAAAATAGAAAGAAGAATTAACGGGAAATTACTTTTGGTTGCATAGGTATATATTGTAATTATTTCCAGAATAGGTAAAGGCAGGAAATTATTTTGGATAGAGTAGGTATATAACATAATTGATCTATCTTCATGTGGAGTCTTCTGGGACCGGAAAAGCAACTGATCGCTCAAGTTTTCACTTGATATAGAATTTCAAATATTGCAATGACTCGTCGTAAGCATTACAAAAATGTTACTCTTCGATTCCACTTTATTTGGCACAAGTTCTTAAAAGACTTTAGAATTTGTGATCTTAGTCATATCATTATGGGTTTTTAGTTCGAAATTAAGGTGTCTGGGAACGGAATGGAGGAAAAATAAAATTTTGATTTTTCCTCCTTTACAAAAGAAAATTGTCTCAAAATTTGACTGTTCAAAGATATCAAATGTACTGATTGATCGAGTATATCCGACATAAGTTCACCGCGAAAAGTTCAAAGGGAAACCTACTTATCCAGATGCGATTAACCCTTACTTGCGAATCACACAGTTTTTTATGCATATTTTTGTTTTATAACCATTCTCCGTTTATGCGGGGGATTGCTGGGTTTTTAGTTCAAAATTTAAAGTGAATGGGAAATTGAAGGAAAGACGAAAATTTAATTTCCTTCCTTTGCAAAGGTATATTGTTCCATATTGGAGAAGGAAAGCTCACTTGTTATATAATTGTACTTCTTCTAACTCTTAAAAATTTGAGGAGAACTCAAGCCTCGCATCGCCGTCGTCACTCAGCTCGGCTTTGACTGGTCAAATTATTTGGTTGATTAATTTTTTGGACTTACTTTATTTGTTAAATGGTGAAATTAAATTAATATTTTAATCCAAGTCAACCGTTTCTATAACGATAGTTTGAATTCCTCCCTTTTGGTTTTTTTTGGGTGTAAATACCCATTTACATAATAGAATTTTTACACGACAGGATTCAGAAATTTCTTCTTTCTTTCTACATTGTTTCTTACAAAACAAACGAAGTAAGTGTGATTCACTGTCATCATTTGTGTTAATTGTACACTGGGATTTAAAATACCGCTACACCAATGCGTAATCCGTTCTATCTTGGGAGAATAGAATACTAAACCTCGGGTACTAGAAGGGGTTTAAGTTCCTTAAGAAAATACTGCGAATTCAGTAGGCTCAGATTAATTTCTATTTCTTCTACATTTGTTTTTCATTATTTTTATTTCCAGAATTGTTTTACAAATACAAATTACAAACGTTCATAATATTTATTGTTCAACCAAAAAATAGGAATTTCGGTCAAACTTTTTAGAAGAACTCGAGTTACTGATAATCAAATATGTTATAAATAAAAGAAATTGACTTTAATAAGCAGAAGAAAGCAAAATAGATCGGTATATTGTAATATTATTTCGTGTCCTTATAAATGTTTATTCTTCTCCTTTATAGTTATCTCTGGGTAATATGTTTTGTTTTTCTCATAATAGAGTCATTATGGTAATTAATGGCATTTAATGTAACGTTATAATTAGTAATCATATTTGACTTAATACAGATTCCCTAATATTTTCCGTTTTTAATGCCTATTAACTACTGACAATACGTATCTATACCCTTTTTTACTATCCAGATTCATTCTCTCAATACGACCTTCGAATATTGATAGGTTCGAGCATCTATCTCTCCTGTTTTTCTTGAACCTTTGCCCGTGCCTGTTGAAGCTCATGTCTCTTCACTATTCTTTGCCAACTGTCATCTTTTGACCAGTCCACATATCATGACGTGTCACCTTATAGTTAATTCTATGTAAACTTGATTTTTTTACCAATACAGATAGTCCCCTTATTTTCCACTTATCGTCAATAGAATATTTGGGAAGTGGATCTCATTAAAGAGGGAATATTTGCCTCCATTAATTCTTCTCTAAAATTGATACTTCGTCTATCACTTCCATTTAATATTCGTGACACGTGGCATCCCCTGGTTGGTTCTGCAACTTTTAAGTCTTTTTACAGTTTCACCAATTACGAAATGACAGTTCTCATCATGCCGTTTATATTATTGTACATTTTCCTTTAACAGTTGCTTCTGAGTATAAACATAACTTTTCATCTTTGTCTTTCTCATAAAAGGTTTAGAATACTCAATTCTTATTTTCTTCTTCCTCGTCCTACTATGTTTTCTTCAAACCCTAACCCTTGGAGAGTCCCCATCGTTGATAACCTTCATCTTGCTCCTGTTAGAAGTAGGAGAGGAGAAAGACTTCGTAGTTTTGGATCTTTATCATCATGAGGCCCTTCTCTTCCTTCAACGAGTTCTACTCCACTTTCTAGAACCAGAGGTTCTCTTTCCCAAAAGTCTTCATCTAGAAATAAAGAACCCAATGAACCTCTTCATGAACCTCTAGTCGATGAAATTGTCCTGCTGAACTATCTTTTTACAATGATAGAGAGTCCATCAGAAACCAAGTTTCCTCTATGTATTCATTAGATCGTACTGACATTTACCTGACTCAAATCACTGAAGGTTTGATTTCTGTGGTTCGTAGAGATTGCCTTTGGAGTCATGATTTCCCCATTATAATTCCCATTGCAAATCAAAGAATCACTTCTTACTTGACTGGGTTTGCTTTCGTATATACATAACCTTTCACATTGAATTTCAAGCCTCCTATTGACCCTATTATCATCGAATTCTGTCGCTTTTTCGATGTTTGCTTAGGACAAATTCGATTGTGGAGGGTTGTTGCTTGTTTGAGGTATTTTGCCAACATGGTTTGCCTTCCTTTTACTTTCTTCCATTTAATCCACCTTTATTCTCTCAAAATCTTCCGTTAGGGAATTCTCACTTTAGTAGCGAGAATCAAGAGAGTTCTAGTCAACCCAGAGGATGATAAAGATCGTGATTGGTATGCCAGGTATGTTGCTACCCCCACTGTTGGTTTAGTGGGTGAAAAGAATGTTCCGTTTCCTGTGGAATTCTGCACGTGATTTTTCTTTTTATAACTTTTCTATACCTTTTTCTCGATTTTGATGGTTGTCATTTAACTTCCTCTTCTTTTTCAGCGATCATAGGAACTGTGGATGAGATTCCCAATTTCTGTGGTTGGTAGAAAAGTTGTTAAGTGTTGCTCCGATGGAAGGTAGACCTTGGAAAAACCTTTATCACCGGTTTGGTTGGAAAGTGAAAACTCACAGTAAGTGTTTTTTCCCTTATATCCTTTGTGTTTCCATTCACTTTTTTCCTTAGAACTTATTTTGATCATTTTTTTATCAGGATTTCCTATTCGAGGTATAAGTGATGAGGCAGTCGTAGATTCAGGATAGACACCATACAGCGCATTCCAGACAGAAGAGCTACGCAGACCGGAAGGTTTGTGATGTTTCCTTTATGGTTGGAGAGCGGGTTATGCTTCGGATTTCGCTTATGAAGGGCGTTATGAGATTGTCAAAGGTTCATTGGCCCTTTTGAGATTTTGAGGCATGTTGGGGAGGTTGCTTATGAGCTTGTCTTACCCCCATCCTGGCAGGGGTTCATCCGGTATTCCATGTTTCGATGCTCTGGAGATATCACGGTGATCCGTCGCACGTGTTGGATTTCAGTTTAGTCCAGTTGGACAAAGATCTACCTTATGTTGAGGAACTAGTTGCTATATTGGACACGTAATTATTGCTTTAGTAAAGGTTCAGTAGCAAGGTCAGCCGGTCGAGGAGGCGACCTGGGAGACCGATCAGGATATGCGCAGGTGTTACCCTTATCTTTTCACAACTTCAGGTATGTCTCTATGCTCGTTCGAGGACGAACGAATGTTTAAGTATAGTAGGATGTGACGATCCAGCCGATCGTCCTAAGAATTAACGCCATGATCCCCTATTAATTGATTTCCCCAAGTTTATTTTTGCCAATTTGATTTGCTAGGCCGTTCGTTTTGAGTTTCGGAGAGTATTGGGACACTTAGTCCCTAAATGAGAGCTTAAGTGTTGAAAAGTTGTCCATAGTCGGAACAGTATAAAGACGGCCTCATAATGGAAATTCAAGGGTTCTTTTAGCTTCATTAGGTGATTTCGGGGTTAGGAGCATGATCGGAATTGGTTTTGGAGGTCCGAAGTAGAATTAGGCTTGAATTGTCGAAGTTAGTATTTTGGCGAATTCTGGTTGATAGGTGAGAATTTGATCCGAGGGTCGGAATGGAATTTCGAGAGTTTCTGAGTCTTTGTTATGACTTTTGGGATATGTGTGCAAAATTATAGATCACTCGGACGTGGTTTGGTTGGGTTTTTGATCGAAAGTGTATTTCGAAAGTTTTTAGAAAACTTATGCTTGAATTCGATGAGAATTGATGGATTTGGTGTTGTTTGAGGTGTTTTGATGATTGAAACCAGTTTGAATGAGGTTTTGGGAGATGTTGATGCTTTTGGTTGAGGTCCCGAGGGCCTCAGGTGAGTTTTGGGTGGTCAATCGGACCATTTTCTAAGTTTAAAAGTTGCAGATTTTTCATTTCAGGTGTTGCAGAAAATTTGCTCTTCGCGTTCGCGTAAACAACCTTCGTTCGCGAGGAAGGAATTGGGAGGCAGGTGATTTGATATTCGCGTTCGCGTCTGTGGGACTGCATTTGCGAAAGGCCAGATGTTTGTGCTTCGTGTTCGCACAAGGCCTCTCGCGTTCACGTATAAGGAATTGGGGTCCAGTGGAAATTACCCTCCGCGTTCGCATTATGGTCTCGCATTCGCATTGGTCTGGAAAATTATGCATTGCATTCGCAGTGTGGGGGTCGCGTTTGCGTAGAGTGTTTTTCAGGTTTTTAAATTTCGCCATTCGTGTTCGCGAGGCAGTGGTCGCGAATGCGATGAAGGAAGTTCAGAACTGGGCAGAAAGTTTATAAAATATTTCATCCATGATTTTGAGCCATTTTTTCTCCATAGCTTAGTATCTTGAGAACTTTTTGAGGGAGATTCAAGAGGTAATCAAAGAGAATCAATTGGAGGTAAGATTTTTAAACCTAAAACATGATTCTATTGTGAAATTAACCTAGAAATTTATGGAAACTTGGGCAAAATGGAAGAACTAGGGCTTGGAATTTTAAATTTTTAATCTGGGATTTGAGGGGTCATTTGGACTCCGATTTTTGTGTTCTTGCTATGTATACACTCATGAGAGTATGAGGTTTCTGAAAATATAAGTTTCATCCAATTCTGAGACATTGGCTTGAGGGGAATTTTGGTTATTTTACCAAATTTCGCGTCTTAGCTTTGAATTTAATCGTAGAATCAGTTGTTTGGGATGTTATTTATGATATATAATTGAATTGAATAGATTTGGGTCATTTGGAGTAGGATACTTGTGGCAAAGGCGTGATTTCTAGTTGATTTTGAGCCGATTGGAGGTAAGTGGCTTGTCTAACCTTGTGTGGGGGGACTTCTCCTCTTAGGATATGATATTTTGTAATTGAATTGCCTTGTGCGTGAGGTGACGAGTGTGTGCTTGTTCAAGTTGTTGAAAAATCCGATTTTCTTAATGTATTTCTTAGCATGTTCCTTTTCCCTATTTTACTGTATTTACTGACTTAGCTTGTTGTTAGTTAGAAGAGCATGTGTAGTTGACTTAAATTGCCTATATGCTTAAACTGCCTTAATTGGATTACGTATAGCATGTAGGCTAGAATTGATTGTTTACTTATACGGATTTGGCATTTAATTTAATATTCATGTGTCGCTATTGTGTTTTTTAAATTGGGACAACGGAATGGTATTCCGGGAGATCCCCTATATGGAAGTTATGATTTGGACTGAGGTACGGGATACCAAGAGATCACTGGCATTTATATTGAGGATACCAAGAGATTCTCGGCATACCAAGAGATCCCTTGCATTTATATTGAGGATATCAAGAGATCCACAGTTATTATTATTCTTGTTGAGAGGGGTATTTCCCTGTGTTCTACCTTTATTTCTATTTTTCTGTTATTGTATTCTTGTTATCTGTATATAATCTTGTTGTTGATTCTCAAATATACTGTTTAATCTTATCCTGTCATTACTATTATTATTTTACCTTAGTAGGGCCCGACCTTCCTCGTCACTACTCTACCAAGGTTAGGCTTGGCACTTACTTAGTACCGCTATGGTGTACTTATGCCCCTTCTAGGTACCACTGCTAGGCGTATCACCCTTGAGGCGGAGAGACCTAGGAGAGACTTCGAGGTGCATCTGCTGCATCCGCAGACCAAGGAGTCTCTATCTTATTCTATCTTTTAACAGCTAGCATTTTTTTCTTACTGTTGTTTTAGACATTCTGGAGTTAGGGCATTGTACTACATTTCCTCCAGCTTGCGTTCCCGTGAGTTTTGGGGTTTTGGGTTAGTATTGTAGAAGTTGAGATATTCTGATGTATGTGCTGAGTGGCATGTAACATTTCGTTCTCCATTTTGTTAAATCTTGGTTTTGAGTTATAATATTCGCAAGTTATTTGTTTCCGCATTGTTAGGATTACCAAGTCGTAGAGATTAGGTATCGTCACGACATGTTCACGGAGGGTGAACTGGGTCATGACGGGTGTGTAGACTCTGGAAGGGCTCCTACAGCTCAAGCGCTATATCGTTGTGGCGTGTGGCCCGATCCAACATATCGTTGCGGCGTGCAACCCAATTCATATTAGTATCGCTGCAGCGTGTAGCCCGATCCATCTATATATATATATATATATATATATATATATATATATATATATATATATATATATATGTGTGTGTGTGTGTGTGTGTGTGTGTGTGTGTGTGTGTGTGTGTGTGTGTGTGTGTATACACACATATATATTGTTGCGGCGTGCAGCCCGATTCATAGATATATATAATCCTTACAATTAGGCCCTCGGCCTCTCTCAGTGATTAACCTCACCATCAGACTCTCAGTCTATCTCAGTCATCAACTCACGATCACTCGGACTATCGGTAAAATAGGGAACTCAGCCCACACAGTTTTCACATTTTTAAGAATATAGATATAAAGCTAGATTTAATCAATGAGCAGGTAAAACATGACTGAGGATATGCTTTCAAACAAATAGAGTGAGGAAAAATTGTAAAAATACACCTAAAGGTCTCAACAAGTCGGCACAAGGCCCCAAAATATAGCATTCAGCCCAAAATGTAATAATATCAAACAATTAACTATCAAATATGCAGCAAAATAATCATTCGGGATGGACTAAGTCACAATCCCCAGCAGTGCTCTACCCGACGCTCGTCATCTACCGTGTAAGTCACCTCAACATTGTCGTACGCGGTCAAATTCCAGTGTTTCAAACCCTCAGGACAGAATTTACAATCATTACTTATCTCGAACCGGCTAAATCTCTAGCTCGCGACACCTTTGCCCCTAAAATCAGCCCCCACGCACGTCGAATCTATCCAAAATTAGGACGAAGATGTCACAATATGCTAAGGGAACAAAGCCCAAGCGAAAACAATCAGAAAATATCAAAAATCCCGAAATTAGCAAAACACGAGCCCCGGGCACACCTCTCGAAACTCAAAAATTTTCACATCATTAGATTCCTTATCTCCCCACAAGTTCATACATATCAAAAGTTCTCAAATCCGACCCCAAATGGTCCTTCAAATCCCAAATCGAAAGTCCAATTTCTCAAGCCCTAGTTCTTCAATATTAGGCTTAGTTTTCATGATTTTCTAGGTGGAATTCACATAATAATCGAGTATTGAGTTCAAAAATCTTACTTCCAGGTATTTCCCCTTGAATCCCTCTTCCATTAGCTCTCCCCAGCTCCAAAATCACTCAAAATTGGAGTTTCTAAGCATAAAAATCGCGGAATAGCCTTTTTAAAACATTCTACCCAAGCATCAAAAACCTTCTTCGCGAACGCGGTCCAAGCCTCGCGTTCGCGAAGCACAAAATCCTTTGACCAAAAATTACCTTATGTGAACACGACCTCCAGCTCGCGAACGTGGAGCTTCCTCTTTCCAAACCATTACGAACACGAACCTTTTACGCAAACACGAAGCACAAAAGGGGCTGGGACTCCATCTAAACCACTTACTCTATGCAAATGCAACACAGGTCTCGCGAACGCGGAGAATCAAACACCACCACATCGCGAATGCAACTCCATAAATGCGAATGCAAAGGCAAAATTTCACGCCTCAAATAAATACCCTTCGTGAATGCGGGTCCCTGACCGCGAATGCGATGAACAAATGTATCTGCAACACTTTAGCTGATTTTTTGCTATTTTGCACAACATGAAATGGTCCGATTGACTAACCGAAACTCACTTGAGGCCCTCGGGACCTCAAAAAAATATGACAACATATTTCTAACATCATTCAAACTTATTCCAACCTTCGGAACACTCAAAACAGCATTAAAACACCAAATTCGCATCAGATTCAAGCCTAAGAATCTCAAAATCTCCTAGGTTACGCTTTTGATCAAAAACCCAACCAAACCACGTCCAAATGACCTGAAATTTTGCACATCCCAAATGATATGAGGGAACTACTGCAACTTCCGAAATTTCATTCCGACCTCTATATTAAAATCTCACCTATCAACCGAAAAAAGTCGAAATCTCAATTTTGCCAATTCAAGCCTAGGCCTTCATAGACTTCCAAAATGCATTCTGACCACGTTCCTAAGTCCTGAATCACCTAACAGATCTAACCAAATCATAAAAATTCCAATCCAATATCATAGACAAACAAGTCAAATCTTGGTCAAACCTTTTAAATTTCAAGCTTCAACTGAGAATTGTTTTCTTCCAGATTCACTTTGATTACCCTGAAAACCAAAACCAACGATTTACATAAGTCATAATACATTACACGGGGCAAGTCATGCCTGAGAACTGGCGATCAAAGTGCAAAAGCTCAAAATGACCAGTCGGATCGTTATAGTTACCCATGTGGGATTTTGAAATTTAGCAAGGTGATTCCCAACCTGTTCAGGAAAGTCTGGATCTTTTCATCCGGTGAAGGAAATCTCGTATCTTTTTGCTGGACCTATTTTTTAGATTTTTGCGTTTAGATTTGGATCACCCAAGAACCACCTCTATTTGGTTTATGAACCTATTTTTGACTTTCGATTGAACCTCTGTTCCATCCTCTATTTGAAGCTTGGTATTGTAACGGTTATGCATATCATTCTCAAGGGATAGTTGGAAATTCGCCGGAGGTGTTCTATCCACTCGTTATGTTCCTTGATCTACTTATGTAAAGTTAGAACTAAATCCTCCAAATTAAAATTACCTAGTGTATCTGAACCTCCTGTTTTGGAACTGTTTTGACCAAATCTGTTTTAATTAGATTCGGTACTAACAGTTGCGTACAAATATACTGTAATGACCCGACCATTTGTTTTGAGAATAAAAGACCCGTTTAGTGGCATAAGGCCTTTATCTTCTTCATATTGAGTATTATGACTTGCGTGTATGGCCAAGTTCATCTTTGGATGATTCACGATCAAATTGTAAGAAGAATTCCAGCTTTAGAAGCTTAAACAGTAAGAGTTGATCGGAATTTTACTTTTGTGTAGACGACTCTGAAATGGCATTTTGATGATTCCAATAGCTTCATATAGTGATTTTGGACTTAGGCGTGCATTCGGATTTCGGTTTGGAGATCGTACGGTAATTTGAAGCATTTCGAAAAAAAACTTGGAAAGTTGAAGTTTTGGAAGGTTGAAAGGTTTGACCGAGAGTTGATTTTGGTGATATCAGGTTCGGAATGCGATTTCGAGAGTTGGATTAGCTATGTTATGTCATTTGGGACTTGCATGCAAAATTTGGTGTCATTCTGGGTTGATTCGATAGATTTCAGCGTGAGTTTTAGAGGTTGGAAGATTTCAAAGTTTATAAGTTTGACCGTGGAGAAATTCTTAGTTTTGACATTGTTTGATGTGATTTGAAACCTCGAGTGGGTCTGTGTCATGTTATGGAACTTGATGGTATGTTTCGATGGGGTCTCAGGGGCCCCGGGTGTGTTCCGGATGGGCTTCATGCTATTTCGTCAAGTTTAGAGTTGTTGGTTTCTTGATGCTCCAGGTACTTGATGCGATCGTGTGTATACTGTCGCGATCGCGATGTGTTGGCGTAGCTCGGCGTGGTTCTTCTTCGCGTTCGCATCCCCTGTTACGCATTCGCGAAGCACATTCTGGCACCGTTATTAGCTTCTTATTTGCGATTGCACAAGTGGGTTCGCGATCGCGTAATACATGTTTTTGGGCAGTTTTGTTTCTTCTTCCCATTCGCGTGTTTAATTCCTCAATTGCGGTGTACAAATCACTGAGAAACATAATATATTTTCAAAAACGAGGGTTTGACCATTTTAATCATATTTTGACTTGTAGAGCTTGGTTTTGAGCAATTCTTTGTGGGGTTTTCAAACAAATCAATGGTGTAAATGTTCTTCACCCGGAATTTGTTATATTTCATGATTTTATCTTTATTTTTAACATTAAATTAGCGTTTTGAGTTGAGGAAAAGTGGAGATTCTTAAAAGAAATCTTTCAATATGAAAATGAAGATTTGAGGGACAAATTGGTATCAGAACTTAGATAATTTTGATATGGTTGAACTGGTATCAAAATGAGTGTTCGGACTTTGTAAATTTTATTGGGTTCTGAGGTGCGGGGCCCGAAGGGTTGACTTTTGGATTGACCTTTAGTTTATTATTAAAAATTAAATCTTTATTATCCGAAATTATTTATTATGATTTTCATTTATGATTTGAAGTTATTTTAGTTAGATTTGAGCTGTCCGAAGGGTGTTTCACTCGAGAAGTTCATTTTAGAGTATCGTTATAGCTTCTTTGAGGTAAGTATCTTGCCTAACAAAGGGTAAAAAGTCATTGATGTTAATTATGTCATGCTAACTTTCGGTACGCGAGGTGACGAGTACGTACTCGGGCTTATTTGTGAAAATTTGACCGTTTAGGGATCTTAGGTTCTTATGTCTGTTAAATATGAAGTTGTTTTGCCATGTTAAGTGTTATACCCCATTTTAATACGGGTCAAACTAGAGTATAACATATTGGTAATTCTAAAGGTTTAATTAATTAAAGAGAGTCGCCACCTAATTATTGCAACGGTGAATTAGGACACTAGTTTTAGATATATAGTGCTCAAAGTTAACTCTGTTTTATGATTTATCTAATCTTTAAGATTATAGGTAAGGGTTATAATTAATCTTATAGGAAAGGTTATTCAAGCACCCTATATGATCCATTAAATATGATTAATCGGCCAAACTTAGGTTGATAAAAGTCATTTTCTAAAATAAATCACCTTAAGTGTCTTATAAGTATTCGAAGAAAATAGCTCTTTAATTGCTAGCTTCAAAAGTAAGTTGTCCTTAATTGTAAAATTAATTTTCAGTCTCATAAGACTTTACAAAAGAACGACTTGTCAGGCAAAGTAAGAGAGCTTTGATTTGAAATTCAAAATGTGGCGATTACTTAATTTTGATTAAACTCAAAAGATTCTTTTTCACTTAAGTTGAAATACTCAATGTGAACGAAATGGACTGGCAAGACTATTTCTTTAAACAAACGTCAAAAGTTCCCAACTTATTTCGGAGAAGTAATTAGTTAAGAGCCCTATAACTCAAAGAAGTTTCAGGTTTGATTAATTCCATGGAAAAAGCTTGGACGATGCAGAGTTGGAATAAATTCTATAAATAACTATTTAAGGATCGGTCAAAATAATATTCTAAATATTTTGAGTGAAGAACATAGATTTTCTTTTAGATATAAAAATAGATCAGTAAAACTACTAAATTGATAATATACCAGTAGCCTTAGTAATTACGATTTGCTGCAACTTCTCAAGCTCCTACGTGATTCAAAAATTAATTCAAACTTAAGGGAGACTCCCAAATATTATAAAATCCTAACCTTAAAGTCAACCAAAAGCACACAAATAAAATTAAGGATTATAAAAATTAAACAAGAATGAATGGCAAAAGAAAAAAGAAAAAAACGGTCAGAAAGGCGCCATAGGCACCCTCAAGCGTTCCGTTTGTTTTCTAGCTATCCGGTGCATTTTATGATTTAGTATCGATTCCATGAGAGAGTCTCGCAATAACCGAGAGGTTGTGAGTTCGAGTCTCCCCAGGAGCAAATTCTGGGGATTTATGCCGGGGGTCTATTTGGAAACAGCCTCTCTACCCCAGGGTAGGGGTAAGGCTGCGTACACACTACCCTCCCCAGACACCACTGAGTGGTATTGTACTGGGTCGTACTTTTTTATCGATTCCATGAGAGAGTCTCGCAATAAGACTCCATGTGGATAAGGAGAGTCGTGTCGCTCCAAGTGTTCATGCAAAGAAAAGGGAAAATGAAGATTAGTAAGGAAGCCTCATACTATATGCATTGTAAGAACAACTAAAATGCCCCACATTAAAAAATGCATCAATTCACAACTCTTAATTTCCAGACATTTTACATTACTACAACAAGGATTTAAAGAACATGTAAAAGAACAAAAAATGATTCTTGATACTTCAAGATAAGATGAAAGTTTACGACAGAAGGGATAGACAAGAACATATTAGTCATCAATATAGCATTTGGTTAGTTATTCTCTTCGTATTAGTACTGCCTCAACTTATTGAGGATTATGAATAATATGCATTTTAAAGTAATCTCTACAATATGTTTTCTAACAGGAGCACCTCAAGTAAAGTTAACGCAGATCTTAACCATATAAAATAACTTTCTAATATCATGGCAAGTAAATTCTATAGAAAGCAGGAAAGAGCAACATGCATAAGATTCACAAGTCCACATGTGTATATTTAACTTATAATCTCGACTAAGCAATCAAGTTATTCCTAAAATAAGGATCACAAGACACTTAGTAAACAAGAGTAGTAAGTATTCTCCTTTCTTATGGTCTTTGAAATTCAACCACATACCTAAAAAATTAATGTCTAGTTTACGATGAAAGACAAACTCATTCAATAGGGAGAAAATTTAAGGAAAAAGATAGAAGACCCTTTTAGTCATTCACCTAATTAGACAGATTTCTTGTGTAAAAGTTCCATCTTTATTCAAAGGGATAAAATTAATATCCACAACTTCATCACATCACCTCTAAAGATATGCTTTTCTAGAGAAGAGTAAAAGAAGCAATCAAACTTATATAAATACCTTTAGTTACTTAAATTCATGCCTCTAAAAATATGTATAAAAGAAGTCTTGAATCAAGGTGTATAATTGTAAAAATAAACATCAACTTCTATAGGCATGGCATCTAAACCTCCGAGGAAGGAAAATCTAAAGTCAAATTTTCTAACTCTCGAGGGCAAGAAAAACGAATATATTCATACTTTAACAAAATGCAACTTTTCAATGTTTAGAGGAGTAAGCAATAATTTATCATCTAAAGATTATCCTCTTAAAGCATACTCATTAAATAAATTGCTTACGGTCATTTATGAGCATTTACACTTCATAACAATGAAAAGATCTCATTACATACTGCGTAAGTTAAATTAAACTCCTATGGAGATGTTTATTGGTGTAACACAAAGTAAATCAAATCTTCACTTTGCAATGTTCATTTTTTAAGATTTTGAAAGAAACATGAAAATACACACAGATCTGAAAATAAATAGCTCTCAAACTTGATTTGCACCAAAAAATAATCACTAATGTTGGAAGATTTTGAAGTTTGAAGTTCTGGTCATTATTATTATGACCTTGAAATCTCGAATTTGAAATTGAGTTTGTATAAAAATCACAACTATGTAGCAGTTTGTATTAACACTGTATACTAGTGTATAATTGTGTATATAGATATACAAACACCACTATTATACATGTTTATACAAAGTTATACAGTATTATATAATCGTGTATAAATGTGTATATTTGTGTATAATATTGTGTAATTATATATTTTTCAGTTTATAAGGATGTATACATATTATCAATGTGTAAGAGGCCTCTACAGAAGTTTGACACTTCCTTCTCATCTTCTTTTTTGTGTAAGGTGTTGTATGAGCATTGGAGGGATTCTACAATTCATTCACCAAGTTTTTATTTTTCTTTTATCCTGTTGGATCGCTTTAGCAATTGCACATAAAAGTGTTTGAATTTCTTACCTTAAGATAATATGTATTATTCAGGATTTTTGAGTTGTGTTGTGGCCGATTTGCATTTTTTATCAAATGCTTAATAATCAAAGGAAATCAACAGAATAAAAACAACTAGTTGTATACAGAGGGAGCAAAATAAGCTTTCTATCGGGAATTAACCTATTATTTTTTGGCCTATTGATTTGCAAAGTGGTATCTAAGCTGTTATGTTGTAAGTCATGTGTGTGAGTTGTATTTATGTGAAACTATCGCTTTTTTAAGGGTACAATTAACACAACGTATATCCATCCTTAATTCAAGGTACCGTATATCCTACCCCTCCCACGTTTCTCTCTCCCAAACCACTATGATTAATCAAATCATTCAGAGATTTTAACCAATATGTTAACTCTCTTTTCTGCGCCCTCAACATATTATTATGAGCAGTGTAAAATGTCAAACTCTCTATAGTCTCTTCAATTTTAGCCACAATGCTTCTGTTGGCAGCTTGTAATATAATTTGTTGACTTCCTCTGTCAATTCTTACACAAGATTTTGTTTCTTCATCCTAGATCGCCTTACGGATTCCTTATTTGAAATCATTCTTTTCCTTTTCTTTTCACACGTTTTTAATATCCCAATTTGCTGACATTTTTTTCTTCTACGTTTCCTTCAGTATTTTTATGTTATTTTGGTTTCAATGAAAAATTGGGACTCAAAAATAAAATCAAGATCAATTCTCATTTAATTGTATCTTAATTGATATCTTCGACATAATTGCGTTTTTTGCAGAAGATTTTCTAGAAGTTTTAGTCGTTTTGAATTTATGAAAACAAAAAATAATGCATCTGCAATCAGAATAGAAATAATAAAATTTCTACAAACTGGGTACATTGAATTTAATTGTAGCATAATTAGTATTTTCGACATAATTGCATTTTTTGCAGAAGATTTTCTAGAAGTTTTAGTCGTTTTGAATTTGTGAAATTAGAAAATAATGCATCTACAATCAAAATATAAATAATCTACAATTTATCTGTAAAATATCTACAAATTTGGTACATTAAAATTTAATATCCCAATTCCCATTTCAATTGTAGTATAATTGGCATTTTCGACATAATTGTATTTTTTGCATAAGATTTATAGAAGTTTAGTTGTTTTAGTCATTTTTTGATTTGTGAAAACAGAAAATAAAGTATCTACAATCAGAACATAAATATTCTACAATTTATCTACAAAATATTTACAAACTGGGTATATTAAATTTTAATATTCTGATTCCCATTCGATTGTATTTTAATTAGAATTTTTGACATAATTACATTTTTTGCAAATGATTTTTAAAGTTTTAGTCATTTTTTATTTGTGAAAAAAAATAAAGCATCTATGTGGGGGGGGGGGGGGGGGGGGGGGGTGTGGAGGGGGAATAAAACGGTTGTGTTCCTCACAAATTGAAGTTGCTTCAGCTATTGACTAAGATAATTTGCGGAAAAAGGGGAGGCAGGTATGTAGAAGATGCTGTGTGTTTGTAAGAGAAGCATAATATATTATTAGTGGCTAATTTTAAGAGAGGGTGGGAGATTTATGTGGGTTAGAAAGAAAGAAATGAGAGGCGATGAGAGAGAGAACGGAATGAAGAAAGAAGAAAATAAACCATAAAACTATCTCTTTAATAATGGACTAAAGTCTGAAAAATTTCTTTCAAGTTATGTACAATATGGGCTAAATAGGGTAAGAGCTTTAAATGTTGGTCATTTTCGATGGCGGCGGCGGCGGCAGCAGCAGCGGCGGCGGCGGCAGCAGCAGTAGTAGTAGTAGTAGTAGTAGTAGTATCTAGTTTGTGTTAAAAATGGTAAAATAATGTTCCTACATTATTAGTGATATTAGAAGCTTAAAGAAATAGTTTGAAAGAAATGAGGGACAAAATTGAATGTCAACATTAAAATCCCCATTTAGTAGTTTCACCCTTACGTGCTTTAATTGGAATTAATTGTTTCATGTGCTACCCTTATTGCCGATTAAATTCTTATGTGCCTTAAGAGAAGTTATTACATCTTCTATTTCCATGCTATCTTTCCCTAATTGTTGTCCTTAATTGAAGTTATTATTACCTTTTTCTGTAATTGTTTATCCTTAATTGAATTTTATGTATCTCTTCTGTAATTGCTCAACCTTAAATGAATATTGTTATCCTTTTTTATTGTTTACTTGTCCTTTGGAATTATTTGCTCATGTTATCCCCCTTATCGTTGAATTGTACTTTTGTGGAATCACTAGTGCACATTATCTCCTCCTTGTTGAGCTATTGTTATGTGGTACCATTATTTCCTGATGTTCTTTCTGAGTTCATTCTTCCGTCTCTTTGTGTTTGGAGATCCAGAGTTGCTTTACTTGCCACATTCTTTTGTTATTGTCGTTGTTGCTGTTGTTTTAGTGTTGTGTTTGCAGGAGATTTCTGCCGTGCGGTTATTTGTTTGCACGAGGTTTTTGTCGTGTGGTTGTTGTTGTGTTGCACGAGGTTTCTAACGTGCTATTTTTATTGATAAGCAAGCGGTGGTATAAGGTCTGAGTGTTGAAATGCATGCAGGGAGATAAGATGGACTTGAAACATATGGCTAGTAGGGGAACTAATAAAAGTCATACGGTGTGATAAGTCGGGCTAATAAACTTAATGCTATTTCGAGAAAATAATTTTCAAAAACTAAATATAAAGGTTCGCGTTTCAAGTCCATCTTATCTCCCGGTATGCATTTTACTATTTGAGACTACGAGGCAGTACCTCAGGAGGGCTCTATCATTTTTCCTTTTCTGTGCACTTGTCTTTGATTGTTGTTTTCCATTGTTTTCATCCGCGTTGTTCTATTTTCTCAGTTCTATGTAGCTAATCTTATTGTGTTGGTCGCTGCTTCAAAACTCATTGTTGCTTTTACTATATTGTATATTTCGTGGTGATTGTTTCATATATGTGATTCATTGTCTCTATTTATATTTATTGACTGGAATTATGGTAGAACACTTGCATAAGCATATACGTAGTTAAAGTACCCATATCGGTTTTAAAAGGTGAATACTGACATCATTAACCATTATACGTATTCTTGTCTTCTTGCCTTATATATAAGGATTATTCTATTAGCACGTGAGTCGTCTGTGCGGTTATGAGTTGTAATGTGGGCACAAGATGGAAAGTTATTAGGGTTCGTGAACTAGGACCCACGAGCTATGATTATATGGTTCAGTACCTCGTGGAAATGCTTGAACAGATCTGGTGTGAAAGCGATTTTTCTGATGGAGTTGTTGTTGGTTTTCCTTTATTTGGTATCCCCGAACTTAGATTGTGATCCGTTACTCTACAATATTATTACATGACTACTTCCTGTTGAATATTGTTGTTACTAGTGTATCATTGCAAGTATTCTTTTTGTATTCCTTATCCTGCATAGCTATATTAGTATCGTTTCTTTGTTAGTTCATCTACACACTTGTTTAGGTTGCTTAGTCTGGTAGGTGTCGTGACTGTCCCTCGTCACTACTATACCGAGGTTAGTCTTAATACTTGCTGGGTACTGTGGTGTACTCATACTACGCTTCTACATATTTTTGTGCAATTCTAGGTGCCACAATTGTCTTTGATTATTAGCTGGTTGATCAAGATGTTAAGACTCAAGGTAAACATGTCGTTGTGTTCGCAGGCCTCAGAGCCACCTTCTGATATGTTCGTTGTACTGTTTAATTCCATTCTAAACAGTTGCACTTAGGGGTTTTCCAGCAAACTCAATTGAGCTAATTACTTGTGCTACATGTTTTGGCAATTGTAATGGAGTATAAGATTTTAATCTCGTATTTATCATTCACTGGCTGAATTATTCTGTTTATTTAGTAAGTGTTACGGTTACCTAATCTTAGAGACTAGGTGCCACCACGACATCCTACAGAGGAAAAATTGGGGTTGTGAAACGTTGGTATCAGAGCTCTAGGTTCATATGTAATACGAGTCATAAGCGAGTTTAGTAGAGTCTGGCAGATCGGTATGGAGACGTCTGTTCTTATCTTCGAGAGGCTACGAAAATATTAGGACAGTTTCACTTCCTTCATTCCTATTGTGCGAGTTTATTGATCTCGGAGCTAAACCTTTATCATTTTATTCTCTTACAAATGGTAAGGACACAAGTTGTATTTAGCGGCAACACTTCCCCTAGAGCCGCCGTTGCTAGGGATAAGGCACATGCATAGGCAGAGGAAAAGTCCGAGGAGGAGCACATGCTAGAGCTAAAGCACCTAACAGAGCAACTATTGAGGAGCCGCTAGTAGCTCTTGTTAGGGGACAGGTACCGGAGGCACTTGTTGTGACCTCAGCACTTCAGGAGACTTTAACACAGTTTTCTGAGCATGTTTGATACATTAGCTCATGCAGGGTTGCTTCCGGTTGCACCAGCTACTTCACATATCGGGGGAGGAGCTCAGACTCCTACTGTTCGTACTCTGGAGCAGCAAGTCCACATTGGCTAGGTTCCAAGAGTTATGCCAACGCAGCCTGTTTTTCCGGTTCAGCCTGTAGTTAGGACAAAATCATACGAGAGAGGAAAACTTAGACTTGCGAGGTTCAAAAATTATTACATTCCTACTTTCAATGGTATATCTTCAGAGGGTGAGCATGGGTTTCTAGGGGAGTTCTACCATATTCTCTGCACTATCAATATTTTGGAGATGAGTGGGGTTGCTTTTACTATGTTCCAACTTAAGGGAGCGGCATATTAGTGGTGGCGAACGTACGAGTTGGGTAGCCTATTCGAGATAGCTTCACTCACATGGATTGGTTTCCAGAGTTCTTCTTGAGGGACTATGTTTCTCAGGCTCTCTAGGGTACTTGGCGCATGGAATTTGAGCAGTTGTGCTAGGGCACTAAGTTAGGGCCAACATATGCCGTTATATTCAGTGATTTGTCCAAGCATGCGCCTACTTTGGTTTTTATACTTAGAGAATGGGTCTATAGGTTCATTGAGGGGCTCAGTCATGATATCCGGTTCAACATGGTTCGAGAGTTGGAGTCTAATGTTCCATTTTAGCAAGTGGTAGATATTGCCCGTCGATTTAAGGCCATGTAGGGTCAGGAGAGAGAGTGTAGGGAAGCTAAAAGGCCTCGTAGACTGGGAATATTTATTAATGCCTATTTTGGAGGCAGAGTATGACATGGTAAAGGTTTTGTAGGTCAGCCAATTCAATTTGTACTTCAACATTTGCACGGTGTTTCAGGTACCCAATGGTCTCAAGGTATCCATATCGGACAGCTTCCACAACCACGTTAGTAGAGAGGTTACTTTAAGTATAGTGATATCATCCACATAGTGAGAGATTTTCCCTAGAATCCTAATAGATGTATTACATCAGGGTATTCAGGCTATGAGTTCTGCGTCAGTTGTTGATATCCCCGGAGCTCCAACTTGGGGTGTAGGTTAGGCGAGTAGAGGGCACCTAAGAGGGGGAGACATGGCTTGTTGATGTGTTTGCTACAGTAGGTCTGAGGTTGTTGCACTAGATGATGTCGTATAGTTATGGTTTAGATTTTTTATAGAGGAGAATCATCCATATATTGTTCGGGTTCTGATTATTAGGGTGAGTCCTTCTATTTTACTTCACATATGAGTGATTTTTGTGATCTTGTACTCTGCTTGTGGGTTTACTCTTGTCGGGAGATTCTATAGTGGTACCCCATGTCTATCATTTTGTTTTATTCACCATTGAAAGTTATGAGACTAGAAGTGACAGTCTGTTATTCATTTCAGTAGTTCTGATATGATTTATAGGTGATAAGTTACGATATGTGATTTAGATACTCTACCAGTGTGGGAGTTCAGTATATGTTGTGATTTTGTTGGCAGAATTAATTAGTAGAAGGTTTAAATTGGTATGATATGTACTCCACTTGTGATTGAGAGTTGAGGGCGAGACCTTTGCGGTTCCATGTGATTTTATGTGTTTGAATCGGGCTACGAACTACGCTAAATGTTATATCATGATGATATCCTTGTGATTTGTTCATATGATTTGATTCTTCTTTGTTAAATTGGTTCGTAATATGGTATTGATAGGGAGGCGTGCCTGTTAAGATTGTTTGATAGTTTCTTTATGTGTTTCCTTGTATACTTAGTCATATTCGTGTTGTGCTTATTGAGTTTTAAATTGCGAGGTGTGTGGCCAGGTGGCGTTAGATGCGACTTGTTGATTCAGGTGAATAGTTATGAGGTCTTCATATTTCTTGCATCACCATCAGTGTTGCTAAGGTTTGAAATGGGGTCCCAACAGATATGAGTCTAATTGCCTGTACTAGATTTGATTATATGCAGGAATTTTGATTAGAGCTGTGGCTATGGCCATGCGTATGATGTGTTACATCATGTAGGTGAACTTTGTGAGTGCAGGCATAAGTTGTTGCAACTGTTTGAGGTTTGTACCGCGTGTAGATGTAGGAATCGGGTCTTTTGGGAACGATTGGATGGTGAGAAATTTGGTGCTAAGGTTATCAATATGGGTGAAAGGACTAATTTTCAGTTGGGATGGTGTCATCGGGCCTATGTAGACTGGGGTGACATGGGATAAACTGCGGGTGTATGTTTGGTAAGTTTACTCAGCAAATTGATGACTTCGTAATGGTTCTTGACACGTTTGAGGACAAACGTTTATTTAAAGTGGGGAGAATGTAATGACCCCATCATTCGTTTTGAGAATTAATGTCTTATTTGACGGTATAAGGCCTTAAGCAGCTTTGTATTGAGTGTTATGACTTGCGTGTATGGCCGAGCTCATTTTTCGGATGATTCGAGATCAATTTGGAAGAAGAATTCCTATTTTAGAAGTTTAAGCGGTAAGAGCTGACTGGAATCTGACTTTTGTATAGGCGACTCTGAAATGGAATTTTGATGATTCCAATAGCTTCGTATGGTAATTTTGGACTTAGGCGTGCGTCCGGATTTTAATTTGCAAGTCTGTTGGGTAATTTGAAGCATTCCGGCAAAAATAGGAAAATTAAAGTTTTGGAAGATTGAGAGGTTTGTTCTAGAGTTGACTTTGGTAATATAAAGTTCATAATGCAATTTCGAGAGTTGGATTAGCTCTGTTATGTCATTGGGACTTTCATGCAAAATTTGACGTCATTTTGTGTTCATTTGATAAGTCTCAGGGCAAGTTTTGGAAGTTGGAATATTTGAAAGTTCATAAGTTTGATCTATGATGCGATTCATAGTTTTGGTTGTTTGATTTGATTTGAGACATCTAGGGGGTCTGTGTCATGTTAAGAAACTTGATGGTATGATTTGACAGGGTTCTGCCGGGCCCAGGTGTGTTTCGGACAGGCTTCTCGCCATTTCGTCACGTAAGAGTTGATGGTTTTCTAATGCTCCAGGTGCTCTATGCGATCACATGTATGGTGCCGCGATGAGTGTTCTGGGGGAGCTAGCTGTGGTTCTTCTTTGTATTCGCATGTAGACTTTCGTGATCGCGTAATTTTGAATTTTCCATCATCGCATTCGTGGCCCCTGTTACGCATTCGTATAGTACATTCTGGCACTACTATTTGCTTCTTCTTCACGATCGCACAAGTGGGTTCGCGATCGCGTAGTACATGTTTTTGGGAAGTTTTGTTTCTTATTCACAATCGCGTATTTAATTCGCAATTCAGATTTACAAATCACTGGGCAGCAAAAATATATCTTTCAAAATTGAGGGTTTGACCATTTTTATCATATTTTGACTTGTAGAGCTCGATTTTGAGCGATTCTTTGTGGGGTTTTCAAATAAATCAGTGGGGTAGGTGTTCTTCACCCGAAATTTATTACATTTTATGATGTTATCTTTATTTATCATTAAATTATTGTTTTGAGCTGTGGTAAAGTGGAAAGTTTTGAAGAAATCTTTTAATATGTAAAATGATGATTTGAGGGACGAATTGTATCGGAATTTGATAATTTTGGCATGGTTGAACTCGTACCGGAATGGGTGTTTGAGTTTTATGACTTTTATCGGGTTCCGAAGTTACGAGCTCGGAGGGTTAACTTTTGGGTTAACCTTTTCTTCTTGTTAAAGATTGAAGCTTTATTATCCGGAATTATTTCTTATGAGTTTTGTTTATGATTTGAAGTTATTTTGGTTAGTTTTGAGCCATCCATGGGATGTTTCACTCGAGAAGTTCATTTTAAAGTATCGATCTAGCTTCTTTGAGGTAAGTATCTGACCTAACTTTGTGGGGGGGGGGGGGGGGGAGAGGGGGAACTACCCGTTAGGATTTGAGCCTTTTGTGCTAATTGTGTCATGTAAAGTCCATGTACGCGAGATGACGAGTACGTACTCGGGCTTATTTGTGGAAATCAACTGTTTATGGATCTTAGATTCTTATGTTCGTTAAATATGAAGTTGTTTTGCTATGTTAAATTTCCCATTTACTAGTTTCACCCTTACGTGCCTCAAATTGGAATTAATTATTCCATGTTCCACCCTTATTGTCGATTAAACTCTTATGTACCTTAGCTAAAGTTTTTACATCTTCTGTTGCCATTATATCTTTCCCTAATTGTTTATCCTTAATTGAATTCATTATTACCTTTTTTTAATCACTTATCCTTAACTAAATTTGTTGTATCTCTTCCGCAATTGCTTAACCCTAAATAAAGTTTGTTATCCTTTATCATTGTTGACTTATCCTTATTTGGAATTATTGACTCATGTTATCTCCCTTATCGTCAAATTGTACTTTTGTGGAATCACTGCTACACATTATCTCTTCCTTGTTGAGCTATTATTATGTTGTACCATTATTTCCGATTGTGTCTTTCCTTGTGAGTTCGTTCTTCTGCCTCTTTGTGTTCTGGAGTTCCTGAGTTGGTTTACTTGTCATATTCTTGTGTTATTGTCGTTGTTGATGTTGTTTCAGTGTTGTGTTCACACGAGGTTTCTCCTGTGCGGTTGTTATTATGTTTGCACGAGATTTACGTGCAGCTGCTATTGTATTCCACGAGGTTTCTGTCATGTGGTTGTTATGATACGCAAGCAACAGTATAAGGTCTGGGTGTTAAAACGCATGTGATGAGATAAGGTGGGCTTGAAATACATGGCTAGTAGGGGAACTACTAGAAGCCATGCAGTGTGATAAGCTGGTGTAAAACGTGAGATGTTATTTTGGAAACATGATTTTCAAAAACCAAATATAAAGGCTCCCATGTGATATATTCAAAGTTGTGATTCATTTTACTATTTGAGACTACAAGGCTGTAATTCGAGAGGGCTATGTTGTCATTTTTCCTTTTCTGTGTGCTTGTCTTTGATTGTTGTTTTCCTTTGCATACTATTAATTGTTTTCCTCCGTGTTGTAGCTAACCTTATTGTGTTGGTCTCTACTTCAAACCTCATCGCTGCTTTTATTACACTGTACATTTCATGGTGATCATTTCTTATATGTCATTCATTGTCTCAACTATTATTTGTTGATTGGAATTATGGTAGAACACTTGCAAAGGCATACACGTAGTTAACTTATCCATATCTATTTTAAAAGGTGAATCCTGGCACCATTAACCATTATGCGTACTCTTGTCTTCTTGCCTTCTCTCTGAGGATTGTTCTGTTGGCACGTGAGTCGTCCTTGCGGTTATGAGTTGTAATGTGGACGTGAGATGCCCAGTTATTAGGGTTCATGAATTGGTTCCCCTGAGCTGTGATTATGAGGTTCGATACCTTGTGGAAATGCTTGAACTGATCTAGTATGAAAGTGGTTGTTCTTATGGAGTTATTGCTGGTTTTTCCTTTAATTGGTTTTCCTATAATTAGACTGTGATTAGTTACTCTACAACATTATTACCTGACTACTTCCTGTTGAATATTGTTGTTATTAGTGTATCATTGCAAGTATTATTTTTGTATTCCTTATCCTGCTTAGCTTAATATTAATATCGTTTCTCTATTAGTTCATCAACACACTTGTTCAGGTTGTTTAGGCCGGTAGGTGTCTTGACTGTGCTTCGTCACTACTCCATCAAGGTTAGTCTTCATACTTACTGGGTACTGCTATGGTGTACTCATACTACGCTTCTGCATATTTTTATGCAAATCCAAGTGACATGATTTTTGTTAATTATTAGCTGGCTGGTCAAGCTGTGGAGACTCAAGGTAAACCTGCCCTCGCATTTGCGGACCTCAATATCACCTTCTGATATTTTTATTGTACTGTTTAATTCCATTCCGAAAAGTTGTATTTAGAAATTTTCTAGCAAACTCAGTAGAGCTTATGGCTTGTGTTACCGATTTTCGAAATTGTAATTGAGCATAGGATTTAATCTCGTATTTATCATTTGATGGTTGAATTATTCGATTTATTTAGTAAGTGTTACGCTCACCTAGTCATAGAGATTAGATGTCACTATGATATCCTACGGAGGGAAATTTGGGGTCATGAAAGATACCAATGTACATTCTCTATTTTTCTCTGTTTGTTGCTTACCTACCATTATCATGGCTACTCTTATATTTTATTTTGCATGGTAAATCCATCTCCATCTTAATTGTCCCTAACTGTGTTGATTTGCGAATTTCATTTAAACTAAAAACAAGTGAATATTAACAAAAATTGCTAATATATTTGGATGAATAGCAAATTTCCTTGAGTTTCTAACAACAAAACCAAACTGTTAACCAAAAAAATAATTTCAAGGTCAAAGTAATTGATGTTGTATGTAACATAATTGATTGTCTTGTTCTACCCTTTACAACCATTTATTGCATTTATCGTACATTACATAATTGATTTTGTAACTGATGGCATAATGAGAGTAAATTCCATATAATCTGGGATTAGTTTATTCTTTCTTCATTTGTAATTATGAGTTATTTTCATGTGCCTGAACCGGGCTATTAAATGATGATTAGTTTTAAGGCTAACTGACATGGTACGAATATGTTTGGTCCAAAGGGGTGTCACATATCATCTTTATATATCATTCTTTACTTTTCTCCAAACTTTATTAACAAGTGTCGCCATTTAATAGACTGACATGGCGAGTCAATTTTTCACTAAGACACTTCCCCTGTACTCAACCACCATTGCCAATATCACTTAACCATACAATCATCAGTTTTAACTCACCACCACAACCCTCCATTAGCACCCTCCTTCTTTGTGTTGCTCAAACCCTCCTTTGTGTTGCACAAACCCATCACTGTTCCCCCTTTTCTTCTTCGATAAAGGAAAATAAATTGCAAATAGTTCTTGAAGAAATTCAAGAAAGCATGACAAAGAAAGAGCTACCTTTCATGGAATTACACGTATTTCGAATTTATCGGTATTTCCGTCCACACTATAACTATTCACAACCTTATCTCTCCGATTCATACTTTTTCATTTTTCTTTTATCTCTTAATTTTTCTAATATTCCTCAATTTCATTCAAGATGGATTCCCATAATAGAAAATTCACCAAAAGTGACATCTTTAACGACTATGCAAATAAGGCCGAGTAGCTCAGACTTGACGCCAAGGCGCAAAAAGCCATGACTGAAATATACAAAATAGAGACTAAAGCCAAGAGGACCCAAAAGCTTGGAAATGGATGACCCAAAAACAGATTTGAATTTAATGGAAGCCCGAAATATAGTCTAATTAATTTCTAGGGCCCGTTCATCATCAAATACTCAACTTTCTTGGAGCTTCAGTTGTTGCTAATAAGGTTCAAAGATTGCATCTTTATGTGTTTTAATAAATAAAAATGTGATTTTTAAGAAAATTAAATAAGTAAAGCAAATTGGGATTCATGTTTATTTAATTTATTTTCTGAAATTCTTTTGTGATTCTTCTTTAAGAATTGTGCAATAACAGAGAGGAAGAAGTGGGGGAGGGGATTAAATAGGGTTGGGGCAGTGACGTTGCGTTTCACTTGGCATCTACATCAGCAAAATGTTAGACCATGTGGGATATTACTGGATACTCTAGTGGAGTAAGGGTATTTTTGCACTAGTTTTATAATGTCGGTGTAGCGATGAACCAATAGTATAACATATGGTATATATGATCATTTTCACATAAAGGTGTTTTTTTTTTCATGCCCCAAACCTGGGTGTAAGGCCCCATAAAATTCTTCCTAAAAATCGAAATATCCTGATGCCAGTTAGGATCATGTGTTAGAGATTGTTGAAATGGTGCGGACTTTTTGGATTGAATTATGCATTAAAAAGTTAAAGAAAAATGTTCGCAGAAGTATGCATTTCTGTAGCCCATTATGCGGCTGCATGATCACTCTGCGAGTCGTATAATGGCCGCAGATTGAGGCAGTCTTATGGGCTAATACGTGATATCATTTCGCGGCCCCATTATGTGATTGCATACCCATTTCACGGGCCACACATTGATCACATATTCACCTTTGAGATTTGTCTGTGGGAGTTCCGCGGACCCCAAACTGGTTGCAGACCGAGGCAGAAAAATGCCACGGGTTGAGGCCAATTATGCGGCCCATTTGTGGATAGCAGAAGCATTATATGTTCACATATGCGACCACTGATCTATGTTGGGCTCCTATTTTCTTATTTTTAAACCCGACCTATTCTTTTAAAGCACCCATTTTAGACTATTTTGAGCACATTTCCTGATATTTCTAAAATGAGAGAGAGAGAGAGAGAGAGAGAGAGAAAGAGAGAGAGATAGATAGAGAGAGAGAGAGAGAGAGTCCTAGAGGGAGGGCCTAATCTTCATCAAATTATTTTTTAATTATCACTTAAAACCTTGAAGATATTCAAGTGAGGCACCTAAGTCTTCATCCTAAGAGTTAAGACTTTATTGCCCAGCTCTTAACTCCAAACACAACTATAATGGGCCATTAGTGTGATAATTCACGGGGATGAGGGTGATTACATTCATGCATGTGTTCTTAGAAGATGCAGGGAAGTTGTATATAAAAGATAGAGAATTATAAACTAAAGACAGAGAAGAATGATGAATGGGTTGGTGTAATCTTCTATAAAAGGGCCATAAAACCTTAACGAACATATAATGTTTGATCAGATGCTCAAGTGAGCTAGGATTATGATCATTTATATAATTATGGATTCAATTGTGCTACATTGCTAAAACAAATTGAAGTTGCGAACATTCCAGAACATTGTACGAATTAAGGAAAGCTCAATTGAGGTATATATGGCTAAACCCCCTTCTTTTTAGAATCGAACCCCTGGTGCTCGTGTGATTGGTGTAAGTCCTTAAATTGATCACACTAGGATCATTTGCCCTAATGTGTGTGTTATAAGATTCATGTTCAATAGTTGTTCTAAATGTTCATCATGTTGTTATGCTATTTGAGAGTGTGTTTAAAGTGTGGAATATATGTGTAGAAAAAGGTCAATAATTCACGTCAAGAATCGAATATATCTTGCTATACTAATTTGTATTAAAAACCTCCATGTGATTAAGATTTCCAAGCTTTTCCCTTACGTGTGCAATGGCTTATATGATATGCCTTATTAATGTCGATGATATCGTTATTTGAATATATAAAAATGGAAACTTGAATTGTAAGGTACGGACAAGTGCCAAGAATGACATAATAAATGAGGATACATCATACCATGTAATGAAATATGGGAAGGAAATATGAATTGAGATGAACAATTGAAAGTATGATGTCTCAAGTGAGATGGACTAGCCGCTTGGACCGTGATCGGACGCCATGCCACACACATGGTGGTAATTGTTCTGGATTGCTTGATTGAAATTGTGGATATAATTGATGTCTCAAATGAGATGACCTAGCCTATCGGGTCAAGATCGGACTCTGTGTACGAACACAGTGGTATTGTGGATTGTGGCACATGACACTAAGTTATTAACCTAATAAGATAGAAATTGAACCAGAAACTATGTGATTCTTACTTGATATTTTTCGCGTTTGTTTGAAGCTCTTATTGTACATCATGATTGCTTCCTCTATATTTCATTTTCCATTCTATTAAGATTGATGTTTAGCTCTACTTACTGGTACTATTCGACAGTATTAATGTCCTTTTTGCCGATGTGCTACATCTTTAAACGGATGTGGGGTTCCATAACAGATAGTGTTGATCGCAACTAGTGGCGCGTCCTCCTTCCAGATGACTTGGTGAGCCCCATATTATTTCGGGGTCATATATATTTTGTATCTTATGTTCACCTTCTTATCATATTTTGGGGTATAACCGGGACTTTGTTGTCGGTACTTTTGTAGCACTTTCTTTTGTATCTATTTAGAGGCTCCGTAGACATTATATGGGTTGTATATGGGTATTGGGAGGTTCAATGGATTATGTTACACTTTGGATTCCTATTCCACTAAATCGTAAGGTATATGTACTTTAAAACATAACAATGATGTACCTAATGAATTGGCTTAGGAATGTACTTGTATGATCTCCTATTGTCTAGTTGATGAATTCATGTCTTCTCTTGATTGTAAGTTAGTTGGGTAGAAAGTGTATAACAAGATTGCTCTATGGGGTTCACTCGGTTGAGTGCTGGTCGCGCTCCGCGAGCTTGAGGCGTGACACTAGAGAGGTGTGATCATTACCCGATACAATATTTGGCATGAGCATATCACTCTGTAACTGTGAACTCTGCAATGGTAACCCTCAACTTAGGTCGACGAGGCCTACCTGCAAGCTGAAAGTACCAATCAAGGCCGATGAGGCCACCATGAATGTCTACAACCAGCAATTCCAAACTAACATGTCCACAAGGCTGGAAAGGCCACAATATTGATATACAAAATATACAAGACCTATCTATAAGCCTATAGAGATAATTGAATTGTATCATGGTCGGGATAGAGCCTCGACCTACCCATCAAACCTGTATATATAAAATGGACTTCAATGCTTAGACCTGGTAACTCCGACGAAGTGAATCTTACCAACCAAGCTGATGTTTGACTCCATCTACTAGGAAGGTCTATCCAGCTGTCTATCAAGACCGCAGGCATGAAATGCAACGTCCATAGCAAAAAAGGACGTCAGTACGAATAATGTACTGAGTATATAAGGCATAAAAATCAATATATAAAAGACATAAAAGAAACATGGTGCAAAAGACTCAACCTATAAGTCTGAATACCTTTGTGAATCATGAAACATTTATAATGACATGCATATGCGTATGAATGTCATACCAAACATATGTATATGCGTACATAACATCATCAAGTCTCTAAGGGCATCCCATCATATCATCTTGGCCTCGGTGGGCGGAATCATTAACTTATACTATCTTATCAATTGATGGTGCTTATATAACAATATAACCTTTCCCCATATTCCATATACATAAACTATACGCGTATATAATGTCATTTGGTCATGGTTCAATTTACATATATAAATGAGTGTAATACATAAGAAGTAAGTCAATAAGATCTCTCAGGATGTCATAAGATCGATATGCCTTTGGTTAATATCACGAAATAAATATTATCAGCTTACGTATTTTCCGAGACACAAAACCATATGATATGAAGATAGGACATATGTGAAATCAAGAACATAGGCAAACATAGTACTTCTAAGAATAGAGTCATTTGTGAAAGTTGTATGTTTGATCGTTTCGTTGTATCATATGGATCATGCCAAAAGAATAAGGTATAGCCTTAACATACCTTATCAACGAAGTTACAACTTTCACACAAGTCTTCGCACCTTTTATGGATGGTAATCTATATCATACAAAGGATTGGTATCAATATCGACTTCATATTCAATAGGGAAGTTCATTTAGTCATTTTATTGAACAACTTATGTGCATAACTTCACAGAGTCTTTTATAGCTCCAATTCAACATGTTCTAGCACAATGATCTTCATCTTCATCTTCACTTCCCTTCATCCTCACCATGATCCATACCTTTCTCCAAACATGTAAAAAAAATCCCACTCAACATAGCTCAACATCAAGTTTCATAGTTGCTAGTTTCTTCAAGAATCCTCCAACAAAATTCAGTCCAACACTTGTACAAACTTAAGACTAGGTTATGGAAGATGAAACATACCTCAAATATACCAACAATCCTCTATTCTTTAACTCACTTCAACACCAATTAGTTTCCTAAGTCGTCACAATGAGAAGGAAAGGTAGTTAATGTTTAACACGATATTCTTTACGTCGAACTTGTGTGATTTATCTTTGGATTCGCTCTAGGGTCATGGGGGAACCCTTGGAGAGCATCTAGAAGGGTTTAGAAATTGGTCGAGAAAAATGAGTTAAAACGGCTTAGAATTGACTTACATATAAGCTCGAGTATTACACCAACTTTGTGGGTCCCAACGGAGCTGCTTGTGCAGTATCGAAAAATGTGAATATCTTTCTACTCCGATGTCGTATCGATGAATGGTTTAATGAGTTACAAACTAGACTCGTAGATATTCAATTCGGTAGGTGTATCACCCCATAACTCAAAGTATATTTGGAGAAAAACTCAACTATATTTGACCTAATTTTCAACACATTTATGAATGTAACTTGTGATGACCTTTACAAACTTTTCATAACTCGCTTGACTTCAAAACATAAGAAAAACTATCATATGACTAAAATAACTCATAACATAACCTACTTATCATGTTAAGCGTCCTAGTCTCACCCCAAAAGTACACATTATAACATTCTCAACTTGTCGACTTTTGACGAAACTTATTTTCTTAAATTCGTTTAGCTTCTAAGTCTTCCAACCATCTTGCCACTTGTTATCTATGGTCTTTGATTTGGAACCTCCAAAGTAATATTATTTACTTTCAAAGATGATCTCATTTCTGAGTTTACATCAATTGACTTACAATGTATTCTTATGTACGAAATATGGGGTATAACATTTTTTACCCTTTTCCAAAGATATAATTTCCATCGAAATGGACCTAGACTTATATAAAGGACTCAAGCAACTTGTTCAGCTTTATGGCAAGGTGGAGTTGTGAAGGCAAGCTGGTCAGATGTGCAATACTTGGAGGGGCCATCTCCTGGCTTTAGCTTCATTGAGAGCCCTCTAGGTGCGGGGCAAGTACTTGTTGGCTCTAGTTGTGCGTTGGTGTTGTGCAGAGACAGAACAAGGATATAAAAATAGCAGGGTACGACTGTTGAATAAAAATTTGAACAAATACTACAACAAATATTGAACCCTAAAAGTCAAGATGTGTCTCTCCAAATCGTCCAATACAACAGCCTATTCTTTGAGCCTTACAGTGCCAATTAAAATATATACCCATTATTTAAGATATAAACATATATTTTTTTTTGGAACATATATTATTCGAAGTTATCGGGGCAGATCTGCCTTTGGCGCTATGGCATTGCCTACTCTTGGATGTGGGCTACCGATGAGACAACATAAGCACAAGCGTAATTATCACTTGGCACGGTTAAAACTACAGGCCGCCTATTGCACTAGACATCTTTGAAGGGCGGATTCATAGGATAAGATACGAGTCACGTGAACTCAATGCTCTCTTCACAAAATTAAATATTTTATGTATATATTTTCTAAAATTGGTATAATATTAACTCTTTGCTCATGCTCCAAGAAAGTTGAATGGTGTATTTGATTGAAAATTAAATTATTTACCAAAAGAAAAAGGATTAATCCCCATTTAATATTTTTTCTAATAGTACACTCATATACTAGAAATACTTATATCCGCCTATGCATCTTTGGCGCTTTTCCAGAAAATCATAAATCCATCCGTATCAAATGAGACATATATAACGCAAACAACCCGCCAAAAACAACAAATATCTTCTCAATTCATAACAAACACTTAAAAGTAGATAGAAGCTCTCCACTAGCTTTGATTCTGTGTTCTCAAAAGTCAAATCCCTACCATGTCGTGAACTCTCTTTTAACCCAAGAAAATCTTAAGGGAATGGCATCAACGGCACTGCTGAGTATTCCTCCGCCACAATTAAACTCCGCAACAAAATCAAAGGTACAACGACAAACCTCTGTTTATTGCTCTCTAGATTGCTCAACTTCTGCGGCTGCTGCTGCTGCTACCACTACTGTTAATGACCAAGATACCCCCAAGAAATTCACCTATAGTAGAGCTTCTCCATCTGCTAGATGGCCCCACCTTAAATTCACGGACACCCATCAAAATTCACAGCCCCCCCAGTTATCTGTACCCGTTCCCTCCATTAAAGATGTTGAATTTGAGACTGAAAGTGATGTAAAAGAGGAGTCTTTCAACTCAAATGATGAAAACCAAGAGGTACTGGGTAGGCCCAGTAGGACTAAGGCTAAGAAAATGACTAAACTTGCACTTAAAAGGGCTAAAGATTGGCGTAAAAGGGTCCAATTTTTAACTGATAAGATATTGGAGCTAAAACCTGAGGAGTTTGTAGCTGATGTGCTTGATGAAAAGATGGTGCAAATGACCCCAACTGATTTTTGCTTTGTGGTCAAATGGGTTGGTCAATCTAGTTGGCAAAGGGCATTAGAGGTTTACGAATGGCTCAATCTTCGACATTGGTATTCTCCAAATGCTCGAATGCTTGCAACTATACTTGCTGTGTTGGGCAAGGCCAACCAGGAAGCATTGGCCGTGGAGATATTTATGAGGGCAGAACAAAATGTTGGGAACACAGTTCAAGTGTATAATGCAATGATGGGTGTTTATGCGCGAAATGGACGGTTTTCACGTGTTCAGGAGTTACTTGATTTAATGCATGAGCGGGGGTTTGAGCCTGATCTTGTGAGTTTTAATACTTTGATTAATGCACGTCTGAAATCAGGCCCTATGACACCAAACTTGGCAATTGAACTTCTTAATGAAGTACGTAGTTCAGGGATTCAACCTGACATAATAACTTATAACACTCTGATTAGTGCTTGTTCGCGTGAATTAAATGTTGAGGAAGCTGTAAAAGTTTTTAATGATATGGAAAGTCATAGGTGCCAACCTGATTTGTGGACGTATAATGCTATGATTTCAGTTTTTGGGAGATGTGGAATGGATGGTGAGGCTGCAAAGCTGTTCAATGAACTGGAGGCGAATGGCTTTTATCCAGATGCAGTGACGTATAATTCACTGCTCCATGCATTTGCAAAGCAAGGGAATATCGAGAAGGTTAAAGAAATATGTGATGAGATGGTGAACATGGGATTTGGAGAGGATGAAATGACGTATAATACCATCATTGACATGCACGGGAAACAAGGCCGGCATGACCTTGCATTGAAAGTCTATAGGGACATGATATCTTCTGGTCGAAGTCCTGATGTAGTTACATATACTATTCTTATTGACTCACTAGGGAAAGCCAGTAAAATGGCAGAGGCTTCAAAAGTGATGTCTGAGATGCTTAATGCAGGGGTAAAGCCGACAGTGAGAACATATAGTGCCTTGATTTGTGGTTATGCAAAAGTGGGGAAGCGGGTTGAAGCAGAAGAGGTGTTCGACTGCATGGTACGTTCTGGAATTAGACCAGATCACTTGGCATACACAGTGGTGTTGGACATGAATCTGAGGTCTGGTGAGACGAAGAAAGCAATGCTATTGTATCATGAAATGGTGTGCAATGGATTTGCTCCTGATCTTGATCTATACGAATTTATGCTCCGAGCTCTTGGAAGAGGAAATGAAGAAGAAAATATCCAGATTGTGATTAAGGACTTGAAAGAATTGGGTAATTTGAGTCCAGAATCGATTTCATCTCTACTTATTAAGGGTGAATGCTATGATTTTGCAGCCAATATGTTGAGATTAGCTGTTGAAGAGGGTTCTAACTTTAATTATGATGACCTGTTGTCTATTCTTGGTTCATACAGTTCATCGGGGAAGATGTCGGAAGCTACAGAGTTGCTAAATTTTGTGAAGGAACATGATTCCAGGTCCAAGAAGCTTATAACTGATGCCTCGATTATTATTAACTGCAAAGCTCAAAATTTGGATGTTGCTTTGAATGAGTACCATGAAACATGTAGTGGTGATTCATATAACTTCAGTTTTGCCGTGTATGAGTCCCTCATCAGGTGTTGCGAGGAGGCTGGACAGTTTGCTGAAGCTTCTCAAATATTTTCTGATACGAGGGCCAGGGGTGTGGAACCTTCTCCGGATATTTGCAGAATAATGGCTGTCATTTATTGCAAGATGGGTTTTCCAGAAACAGCTCATTATTTGATTGACCAGTTGGAAGGAAATGGAATGTCCCTTGGGGATATCTCAATTCATGTAAGTCTTATTGAGGCGTATGGTAAGCTGAAAGTAGTTGAAAAGGCAGAGCGTGTTGTGGCAACTTTAGAAGAACGGTGTGGTGTTGTGGAGAGGACGGCTTGGAATGCATTAATACAAGCTTATGCTTTGAGTGGGTTTTATGAGAAAGCTAGAGCTGTTTTCAATAGCATGATGAGAAATGGTCCATCTCCTACGGTGGATACCATCAACAATCTCATGCAAGCGTTAATTGTTGATGGTAGATTAAATGAGCTGTATGTTCTGATTCAGGAACTACAAGATATGGGTTTTAAGATTAGTAAGAGTTCCATTCTTCTGATGCTTGAGGCATTTGCACAAGCTGGTGATATATTTGAAGTGAAGAAAATATACCACGGAATGAGAGCTGCTGGATATTTACCTACCATGCATCTTTATAGAGTTATAATCGGGTTACTGTGCAGGACTAAGCAAGTGAGAGATGCTGAAGCGATGCTTTCTGAGATGGAGGAAGCTGGATTCAAGCCAGATCTTTCAATATGGAATTCAATGCTTAAGTTATATACTGGAATTGAAGATTTCAAGAAGACGGTGCACATATACCAGAGAATTCAAGAAGCTGGACTCAAACCAGATGTGGATACTTACAATACTTTGATAGTAATGTACTGTAGAGATCGTAGACCAAATGAAGCTCTTATGTTATTGCATGAGATGAAAAGGTTGGGTCTGTCTCCTGAGAGAGACACTTATAAAAGCCTGATTGCTGCATTTTGTAAGGAGTTGATGCTGGAACAAGCTGAGGAACTCTTCGAAAGCCTGAGGTCAGAAGGACATAACCTTGATCGTTCTTTTTATCACTTAATGATGAAAATGTATAGAAGCTCTGGGAATCATTCACAGGCTGAAAAGCTAATAGACAAGATGAAGGAATCAGGGGTGGAACCATCTGATGCTACGATGCATTTGCTGATGACTTCGTATGGTACTTCAGGCCATCCAATTGAAGCTGAGAAAGTGCTGAATAGTCTAAAGTCAAATGGTGTAAATCTCAGTACTCTACAATATGGCTCTGTTATTGATGCTTATCTCAAGAGCAGAGATTACAGTACTGGGCTTTTGAAGCTTAGTGAGATGCTTGGGGAAGGTCTAGAACCAGATCACAGGATATGGACTTGCTTTATCCGGGCTGCTAGTTTATGCGAATATGTGACTGAAGCCAAAACTCTTTTAGCTGCTGTCGCCGATGCTGGTTTTAGTCTCCCCATCAGGTACTATTTGAGTTTAATTTTCTTTCCCTTTTCAGGGAACTTCTATTTTGTGGGTGTCTTTTTAGGGGTGGCGTTGCTAACTATTCCATTTCCTCGGTTCAACTAACTGCCTGTCTCATATATGCAGGCTTCTAACAGAGAAGTCAGAGTCTCTGGTGTTGGACTTAGACCTCTACCTGGAGAAAATTGTAGCTGCAGAAGATAAAGCAGCATTAAATTTTGTAAATGCTTTGGAAGACCTGTTATGGGCTTTTGAACTCCGGGCCTCAGCCTCGTGGATTTTTCAGCTGGCTATTAAAAGGAGCATTTACCATACTGATATTTTCAGGTACATTAACTTTGCTTGCTCATAATAGGGAAACCTGTACTTGTAATCATGGTGTTTGATGTATAGCTTAACTGTTCCACTTTTAAAACTTACATGGTATCTGGAAACCTCTTAAGTTTGTTTATTTTTTTAATTTTTAAATAATTTTTTTATGGAATAAAGAGATCTTCCAGATGAAATTTGCATCTCTTACTCAAAGCATCTGATATCATTTGTTGATTATTTTATTTTGTGATTGTTTATTTGAAAAATTAAATGCTAGTTTCTGCCCTTTTTCTGAAATCCTTTAGGAGTTGGCCACTTCAGACAATAGTGATGCAGCTGGTTAAACCATGGCTGGGGTTATATGTCAAACTATGAGTATATTATAATTCAACAATAGTAGGAGACAGCATGGCTGGGGTTGCATTATCTTTTGCTAGATCCAACTATACAGTCTGATTAACAAGTATGTTCTGTTCCATGGTCCAATGCCCAATATGAGGGTCAACTCCTTCAACTTTTTGCTGATATCTTTAACGAGTTGATTTGACCTGCATAAACCCATGGACGGACATGGAGAAGTTAAAAGCAGAGTTCCATTACAAGTTGCTAACTCATCCATCTGTCTCAGAATTACTTGTCCAAGTGATGAACCACCAATTGTGTGCATGTCCCTTTTTTTTTTACGATTAATAGGGTGCATAGAAATGTCGTAGAACCTACACCTAGCAATTTCTGAATTCTGATTTTGACTCTTTCAGTAGTGGAGGTTTATTACATGCAAAACATAGATTTGAAGTCAGATTGAATCTTGGATTTCTTTTTATTGTTGTCTTTCAGTGAGAATTTGTTAAAATCCAATTATTTGCCACTTCTATGACTTGCATCTTCTTCTTGTGTTTTGAAGATACAAGCAAATCATCCAAAGGATAAAACCAACAGCATCTTTTTTTTTTTTGTGTGTGGTGGGGTGGGGGGGGGGGGGGGGAGTTGTAAAATGGAACTTGTAGATGCGGCAGAATCAGTCCTAGAGCTACTTGAGTACCTACGTGTTTAGAAAGGGATATACTTTTGCTCCTCTGTGCAGATTTGCGGCACATTCTTATTGTTGGTATTAATAATATCTTATGATTTAAAGGTGTATTAGAACATTTAAAATTGTACCTTGTTTTCTGTTTCCAGTGCTTCACATTTCAGGTACTTTGTTGTCTTGTTTCAAGCTGATGGTCACTCTTTTGTTGTTTTGACTCTTTACTAGGACAGAAGTCTACTTCTATGTTTTCTGCTTCTATTGGAGCACTGTATGCATCCTAACTGCTGATTGGTCACTATTCCACTGAAGTGGAAAATTTATATGGACTAAAAACTATCTTAAGAATCGTGAACAAGTTTCGTTCTTGCTACTGCCCCTTTGCTTGATAGGGGGAATAGAGCTTAGCAAATCCTTCTTTCACCAAAATGGTTTTTTTTTTCTTTTTTTCTTTTTTTTGGGGGGGGGGGGGGGGGGGGGGGGGCGGGGGCTGCAGATTTGTTTTTGAATGATAATTTCCTTATAATTCTCTTATGGAAGGCCTTGGGGAGAAGAGCTTTTTATATTATCTCCATGAAGTCAAGATTGTGGCTTGCATTTCATGACCATCTTTTAGTTGAGCCTTTCCTACTTTTGCATTTCCAACCGAGAGGTTGTGAGTTCGAGTCTCCCCAAGAGCAAGGTGGGAAGTTCTTGGAGGGAAGGATGCTGAGGGTCTATTTGGAAACAGCCTCTCTACCCTAGGGTAGGGGTAAGGCCTGCGTACACACTACCCTCCCCAGACCCCACTAAGTGGGATTATACTGGGTTGTTGTTGTTGTTGTCTTTTGATGATCATCTTATTCTGCAGGGTGGCTGACAAGGATTGGGGGGCCGACTTCAGGAAGTTGTCTGCTGGTGCCGCTCTTGTTGGTCTAACATTATGGCTTGACCACATGCAGGCAAGTTTTTTCTGTAAAAAGCTTTTTAGTTCCATAACCATATCCTAAAGGAAGAAAACAATTTTTAAGGTCTTTAAAGCTTCGTGCCCTTTATATAAAGATTCTTTTTCAATTAGGAGATTTGTTAACTAGCTCCTCTCTCTGCTGGTTTTTGTTGACGAGTTCCAAAGCTAATTGCTTTATCGCAGCATTCATAAAACTTGGGTTGTTATTAAGTGCGCTAATCTTATCAGCCAATACCCGCAGCTATATTTGACAAACTTGACATTGACTTAATTCCTTTTTTGTTCATTGAGGGTATAAATCAGAGTCTTGTTGCATTACTGTTCTAGCTTAGCTTAATAAACCAGGAAATAATAATTTATTCATGACCATGCTTGATTATATTTACTCTCCCTTTTTTTCATTGTTTTGCTTCTAAAGATGCTTTTGATGACTTTGCCATTGTTGTCGAGGTTTCCTAAAGGTAGCCCAAAGTGAACAGAGCTGCTTGACATAATCCTACTGTTACTGCAGGATGCATCCTTGGAGGGCTTTCCTGAATCTCCAAAATCTGTTGTACTGATTACCGGTAAATCTGAATACAACAAAGTTTCTTTAAATAGTACAGTGAAGGCATACCTTTGGGAGATGGGTTCTCCATTTCTACCTTGTAAAACTCGGACTGGAATACTTGTTGCAAAAGCTCATTCCTTAAGAATGTGGTTGAAGGATTCCCCATTTTGTTTAGATCTTGAGTTGAAAGATAGACCTAGCCTTGCAGAGATAAACTCAATGCAGCTTATTGAAGGATGTTTTATTAGACGTGGTCTTGTTCCTGCTTTCGAGGACATAAATGAAAGGCTTGGGCCAGTAAGCCCAAGGAAGTTTGCGAGGCTTGCTTTGCTGTCAGATGAGAAGAGGGAGAAAGTAATTCAGGCTGACATTGAGGGGAGAAGGGAGAAGTTAGCCAAGTTGAAGAACGCGGCAGTCACAACAAGGAAAAATACGAAAAGCTTTACCATGAAAAAGTTTGTCAGGGTGCCCGGTCCTGCAAAATCCAATGGCTTTGCCTGAGATATTGATGCTCTTGTTTGTGGGGTGATCAGAAGTCGATAAATATTTGCATGAAAAGTTCTGGAATATGGTCTGAGATGCATTCTTCTCTTTGGATGAACGGTATAAAGAGCTGACTGGGGAAGGAGCATGGGAGGTGTCAGCGTCATGGCATATGCAAGTTTAACTAAGCGGAGATAACAGAACTTCAAACAATTCCAGAGCTGCAAGGAAAACTCACTTATCAAATCTAACTGAAATCATATACTAGCAGTTTTCCATTTCAGACATTTCCAGTTGCTGTTTGATTAAACAATGCCTGGAACGACTCCAGTAAGTTCCTGCTCAACTCTCTCTTCTCCTCTGATTTGAAGTTTATGGATTCTGAGCTTGCCATTGAACTCATAGCTCATCTTATTACTGGTTTCGCAATTAAATATTTCTACATATTTAATGATTTTTTTAATTCAAATACAGGGTCTAAGCAAAAGCTACTGGATTCGTCCGAACTCGTAGCTAATGCTCTAGCTCTGCCTCTGCACGCACTCTCAACTTTGCTTCCCACAGTCTTTTGCAAAAATTGTGATTCACACAACTTATGCCCTTGTACCTTAAGGAATAGTTTGATTTCGCCTTTACTCATAGAGCTACTTATACCTAGTTATCTATGCAGTTGTTTTCATTATGAAGTTCAAGACGCGTTTTGGCCTCTAGCACTGGTTAACAACCTGATTTATCGGGGCCATGAGATTCTTGTCCGTGTTAAGCTCAAACGGGAGGAACTAAAGAAAGCCGAGTGCATGAGCTTGAGTCTGCGTTTGCTTGTAACTTGTAAGTTACTACCTGTCTACAGCGCTGGTGTTGTCCCGTGCAGCAACCTGATCATGCTCTACATGCAATTGTGGGAATGCGAAATCCTCGTGTTATCTATGTAACTGCGGTTTATGCGTGGAGATAGAAAGTATAAATAAATGTTAGGCATGTATGTGCCTTCAAAACCACAGTATGAATAGGTAGCCTTCTGTCTTTGTTTTGTGCCAAGTTTTATATATTGCTCGTATAGAAACCTCTTTTATGTGCTCAAAGATAAAATCAAACCTTGAACGGAAATGTTCATTGATCTTTCTAAATTCTTACTTTATTTTATTGTGTTTGCTATTTCGTTTCAAGGAGATGTCCTCATCTTATTGCATTCATCTTGGGACAAATTACTTCTCTTTTTCCTCTCCATTTGCATCAGCTTATGTAACAAGAAGAAAACTGGATTCGTAATGCAATGATGTGAATAATAAAATATCTCCCCATTTTATGTAAATTCAGAAAACAACTACTTATGCCTAAATCCCGAACAAGTTGGGGTCAGCTATATGAATCTTCACTAACTATGTCACTCTATTTAAGCTTATCTCAGACCAATATACAAAAATGAAAATAAAAAACATAGTACAAGGAGTTCTCTAGAATTTCTACTGGTATGTAAAAGTCTAACAAAAATTAAACTCTTAGTAAGTATTAAGAGTTAAAGCACACCTATTAACACTGCTAAAACATATTCTCAATAATTGATATTGCCTATATATATCCTCTCGTATTTTACGAGTCTGCATAGATTCCAAGAGAATATAAGTCTTCTATTTTAGGTTTATCTTGTCCCTTATTAACACCTTCATTTATCGTGATTTCATACATCTAGACCGCTGCGTTTGGAGATCAATGCAACGTATCACGGAACCATCTCAAATGACTTCTCATTTATAACATGAATGCAATTAATTAGGGTCAGATTTGACCAAACAATTGAAAACCAAGGTTAAAAACTTAGGTCAGTAATTAGGAAAAGGGACAAGGGTACAAAGAGTATTTGAATACAAGGAATTCTTATTCTGTAACCACTCGTAGAACATTCTAGTGAGGGGTTTAGGCTTAATTTCTGCCTCAAACTTGAGGCACAAGTCAGAAAACTAAGGACTATTTGGGTAAAACTGAAAATTGGTTAAGGGACTAAAAGGAAAACAAAGGAATTGGTGTTGCCCTAAGGCTTCAATTATAAAAGAGGGAAATCTGAACATTTGAGACGGGGAACTTTGAGATTTTCAGGCAGATTTTTCTTTTGGAAGCTTTTAGTGAACTAAGATATATATAAATATATATTAGTCTCTCTAACCTTCTTCAGAAATCCTTTGGTGTTGTTCTATTTTCGACTGAATCTTCCTTGATAACAAGTTTGAGCATATTAAGCTGTTTTAAGGATCAATTAGTATTACTTGCTTTTCTCAAAAACTTTCCTGAATCTCTGGGTAATTATTGGCTGATTGGCTTTGCTTGCCTGCTACTTGCTGCATTACTCATAGGCTTTCTTTCCTTTTGGAATTCCAGGTACCATTCTTTACTCAGATTCTGAAACTACAGCCCTGTATATTCAAGCTTGTAGCTGATAATGAAGTTAATACATTTTGTTTCCCAGTTCAGACGATGACTGTCATTTATTTTCTATTAGTATTATTGGCTTTGATAATAAACATGAACAAGTACTAATTGAGGACTGATGCCAGGATTGTGCCTTTAATTCGTTTAAATTCAAGTACCTTTAGAGATAGTCTAGTCAGATCTATTTAGTATTTGCAAACTTGAATTATAGTAGAGGTTTGATAATTAAATATATGTGTACTCTGAATGATGAGTAGTTCGAGTAGTTTCTTCAAATATCGAGATGGAAATCTGATTTGTAACTAGTTAACGAGAAATCATCTGCATCAATGTAGTACACTTTATGACAACCAGGTGTATAGTTTTAATGAATGTGATACGATTGAAAGAAGGGCTGACTATTAGTCTCTTATAATGGACTCATTGGTCCAACGCTTCTGGGCTCAATTGGAAGGCCCAGTAGCTGCCAGTTGTGGTATAAACAATACATATCCCTGAGCTAACAAAAAAAAAGCCCAATATATAATCAGCCACGAATGAGGCTAAAATTCAAATGTCGAATTCTTCCTAGTGCGTTATTCGTGTATACATTATTAGAACACCTCTAGATACAAGAATAATAGAACATTTAGTGTGCTTTAGGTCGCCTTTATGAGAATAAAGTGAGCTGCGCTAATTTAACACCACGCGAGGCTCCCTTAACTTATTAAAATACACACAAAAAATCGAAAGTGTCGTTTAACGAATTTCTCGGCCTTCCACGAATCTTTAAAGACGTAGATGCTATAGGCGCGAATTTATTAATAAAATTACATTCCTAAACTCGAGTGCGCATTTATGTGACCCAAATTCAAATCTCAACGAAGTTGAAATGTGTCAAAATCCACGAGTGCATTCATGTGACGTGGTTCGAGGCATGTTTTAACGATGTTGCGATTTTCTCTAAAAATAATGATAAAAGCGGTTTAAAGTTAAAAAACACATAAGTTAAAACATGTTCTAAAATCAGATAATTTAAGCCAAAATATAACAGTTGAGCGACCGTGCTAGAACCACGGAACTCGGGAATGCCTAACACCTTCTCTCGGGTTAACGAAATTCCTTACTCGGATTTCTACTTCTCGCACTGTTAAACAGAGTCATTCTTTCCTCGATTCGGGATTCTAACCGGTGACTTGGGACACCATAAATCTCCCAAGTGGCGACTTTGAAATTTCTTAAATAATTGAATCCCGTTTCGATTATCCTTAAATTGGAAAAAACTCCCTTATCTACGCCCTTCGCTGAGTTGGATAGCCTAAAGGAGGTGTGACAGTAGTTCAATTGATTTTTCTTTTCTTTCGTAGTGGATGAAGTTATATATTTAGAAGGGTTTTTTTCGAGGTCGTGTTGTACATGGACAAGCTAGTACACTTATGCTCTTAAGATATAAAGTATTTGGATTATTATGGTAATATTCATATTTATTACCAAATATTAAATTTTAAACTCATCATTTTTAAATACACCGTGTTCAAATTAAGCCTTTAACTACCAAAATGTGCAACCCAAAACAAAAGAAATTAGATACTCTCAAATGTCAATTTAACTAATCTTCTAAGTTAGATTCGATTAAATAAACTTAATATTTTTAGATCTTAAAAAACATGTACTACACGAAAAGTATTATAATTGTAATTCTTTTCATATCAATTAATAAAAAAATACTTCTTAAAATATTAGTAAAATTCACATAATTTGTACTTCAAAAAATGAAAAGTATCACACAAGTTAGAATGAAGAGAGTATATCATTATACATTCACTTTGACCACAGAAATTCAAAATTTTCTTACCACCTTCAACCCCTCCTAAAAAAGAAAAAGAGAGAACTTTATCCTAGAAAGTTAAATGAAACTCCAATAGCATCAAAACACGATAAGATTATTTTCTCAGACAATTAACATAATTGATAAACTTTCTTTTCATGATTATTTTTATATTCAATTCAAAGCAATTCCAACTCTCCTTTCCTTATCCCACTTTATACCCCCTTAAGCGAGCCAGTACTTCTAGAAGAATCAAAATATACAAAAATTTTAATTTAGCATTTACTATATAAATATATAATTAATAATTATGATTTTATATATATAATAATATAACTTTTTAGGAGAAGGAGACTCCAACTCCCTTGCGCCCCGTAGCAAGAATATGTTTCTGTATTAGATTTATCGGCTATAAATTCAAACTAATTTTGTGTGACTCTTGTGATACCTCTAAATCTATGTTTTATCGCTCTTAATAAAAAGTCTAGGTACACTAAACTTCCTTTATACGTAGGGTTCGGAGGTGGGAGGTGTTCCCTGTTTCTGTGGAGTGATTTAATGTGCTTCTTTGAACTAACTTTCAACGTAGGACCTAAGAAATAGTGAGGGGAAAAAACACAGGAGAATTTCAAAAATAGTTAGATTTATAAGTGATCGTTTAAAAGTAGCTCAGTTTCAAAAATAATTGAAAATTAGTCACTTTATATGTAAAAATAAATTTGAACAAAAAAATTGTTCAAAATCCGAAAAAATACTCCAGCATAATATACAGTAACTCCAGTCTAATATGCTGGAGTTCCAGTACAATCTACCGGTACAGTATAATATACTGGAGTTTGGAGGACCGGTGCTCTAGTCTCTAGTATATTATACTGGAGCTAGCATAATATACTGAAATTTCTTATACATGTGTACCGAACTTCAGTATATTATACTAAATCGATCTCTATCGCAGCAAAATAGTGACTATTTTTCATTAACTTAATAAATATTATTTATTGATCAATTTGAGAACTGGTTAGATCGTGCTATTTTTACGAAAAACGTGCCTAAATATTGCAACTTGTAGAGGCAAATGGTCAAGTTTCCCTTTCTGGACATACTGTATCAACTATCTAAATTGTTAAAAGTTTACTTTGGGGTATTAAAACTACATATATTATTTCTTTTGGTTAAAGAATATCGTCAAGTTATTATAGATAAATAGAGAAACCGAAAAAGACGTGCAGATTTGTAAGAGCAACCGGCCAAACTGTCGGTTTGAAATGGAATTAGAAGAATTGACCAATTAGATGGTACTTAGTAGATATTATTCTCAAATAAATAACATAATTAATCAATAACTAATTACTTATCCCTACTGACGGTTGCTCATTGACTCACAAAAGCTTACTATTATTAGTTTTGTTTAATTAATAGTTATTTATCCGTTTACTTTTGATAAATAATCTTCTATGGCGCCAACTTTTTTGACATAATTGATAGGAGACAACAGAATGTCTAAACTCAACGGGACAAAAATTGCCATTAACATTTCAGTCGTGGAACTACACTTGTTGTGACATGATTAAGAGAAGATTATAAAAAATTTAAAAGGATAAATATTAGTACAAAATCATAGTAGAATTACAATATTATTGGCCTTCTAATTTTTTTTTAAAGTAATGTAGCCATATACCTACGTTAAAGGGTAGTCAACCGAACACCATTCATCGAAAATTATATTTTGTATATAAAAATTTATACGTGAAATTTCTGACTTTGCCACTGGAAAAAAGAAACTGATAACTATGCCTATGCTACTCGAGAATATAATTAAAAAGATGATCTCTTATATTTAGGGGTAGGTTTAAAGTATTTCTTGAATATACCCTTGAGCAATTTTGGTCCTTAATAAACTATTAGATTTAACTGAAAAATATGGACCAAAATATCAACAGAAACTCACCTTTGAGGGTGGATTTATTTTTGCAGTTTATGTTATTTTTTGTGTCTATATTTTCTTAGGTGCCTTTTCTGTTATTTTTTTTTCACTATGTCTGGTAAACTTATAGGGCTAAAGGCTTAGGAATATATTGAAGATACTATTAGGCATCATTTGTTTGTATTTAATAGAGGTTTGAATCTTAATTATTTAGATTTTACATATTAAACGTGTTTGTTTTTAAAGTCTGGATCTTAATTATGTATATTTTAATTATTAAATGTGTTTGATGTTTTTACTTTACAACCACTTAATAGGTCTGAATAGGTCTGTATGATTAAGATCTATAACAGAGACTTAATTATATTAAGATGATATCACATATTCATTATTAACTGCCGTCACAGCCTACCATTATCAACTACCACCATGGCACCACCGCCACCATACTCAACCACCACTCCCCCCACCCCGCCTCCTCCACCATCACCCCACCACCATCATACTCAATCATAGTCGCCACCATCATCAACCATCACTACCCATTATCCATGCCACTCCGACCTTCATTATTCTCACCCACAATCAACTCTCATCCACTTTAACTACCACAACTGACCACTCCATCACCATCAACAACCACAGCCGGCACTGCCTATCATTATAACCTACCACCACCCACCCACTATCTTCCTCAGTCACAACTACTACCACTACCCGTCATTATTAACTATCACCATCCACCACCACCATCCTCAATCATAATCGCCACCACTACCAATCACTACTAGCTACTAGCATGAACCACCATCATCAACCAAAACTACCACCAATCATCACCTTTAGTTGGCATTTCCCCGTTAGCTATCACCACCAACAACTATCATACTTTTAAAAACTATATATTAGTTTTTCATTTGATTTTAATGTTTATTATTTTCAAATAAAGATAAATTTTATACATTCAGATGTTAAAAATCAAACAGTCTTAATTATTTCTATTCAGATCTTATTGCACATCTTAATATATTCAGATGTGTATTCAAATTTAGATGTCTTAATCTTAATACTCATCTTGATATTCAGATGTGTACTCAGATTTAAACGTCTTAATCTTTAAAAAACAAATGAGGCCATTCTGTTTGAACTTTGACCAAGTTTGTTCGAGCTAAAGTAGGGTGGGGGTCGGTTCGGTTCCGTTCGGTTCGGTTAGGAATATTATCGGTTTACAAATTTATCAAACCGATAATCAAATCTATAAAATATCGGTTATCAGTTAATCGGTTATTGATCATTATCGGTTGGTTATCCATTTACTCGATAATATAACTCAATCTAGAATTGAAAAAAAAGAGAAGACAATTCAGTGGAGCTAAGCAAAAAAGAGAAAAATTCACATATAGTATACTACATATTTCTGCGTTCTGTCCAGTGGTCACAACTGGAATAATACTAATTCTTCAAAAACAGATGTCCAAATATATTAATAATAATACAAATTATAAAATAGTAGCAATTTCATCTTTAAATTAACAAGTCTAACATATAGTATTAATAGTCCAAGATAAGTTGAATGTTATTTGTCAATTACCTAACGTGAAAAAATAAATAATAGAGCAAAACCTTGATATGTGCATAGAGATCACTAACACAAAAATGAAAAACACCTAGAAGGCAAGAAAATATTATCATGTTGTCAAAGCTCAGCGTACTGTACAGAAAAACAATGTTAAAAATATATACGAAACTGATGAAGATTGTCACTTGAGAATTGATAAGTGCGAAGAGAAATTGGTAATCGTTATAGGCTGTACAACGTGAGCTCTTAAAATTAAAAAACGAAAAAAAAAGAATCATTAACGCTCAAAATAGCAATATGAAGATTAATTTTTGTTATAGAAATTAAAAGCCTAATGTATAAGACAAAAGACTTACACTAGGAATAACTAGTAAGGTCTATGAAGAATGAAGATGAAGCAAGTGAAGAGTGCGACTCTGAAACCCTATCATATGTATATACTTAAAGGTAATTTCATAATTTATTAATTCTTATTAGGTTATCGGTTAACCCGTTAACAAATTTAACAAACCGAGGCCCGAATCGATAATGCAATAGCAAAAAATTTTTAAACCGTTAAGCTAATAACCTGATACTGATAATCTAATAAATAATTAACAATTCGGGTTATCGGTTTTACCCGATATATGCCCAGCCCTAGGCCAAAGTATTTTTTGGGCAAAACATTTTCACCAATATCTAAAACTGTCAAAAGAAATTGAACATGATTTTTGCAATTGTTTATTCCTGAATTTCACAATCATAAATGTCGTCACACCAAAATAGGTGAAAGACTTATTAAATGCATATCTAGGAAATAGAGAAAATGAGGCAGCCAATATGTTTGCTTGTGCAGGCTAGGATCGCTCGGCCAAGGCGCACCAGACGATCTAAAAGTCACTTGACTCTAAGCGGAGGAGCTTCAAGCGACTTTTATCTTTTCTTTTCAAAATTAAGGTATTTTTTCAAACTTTCAGAAGAAAAAAGAAAGAATGTTTGGATAGAAGTATAATTTTTTTGAGAAGCAAGAAAAAATACCTTCTTTTTGGAGGAACTTCTTAAAAAAAATACTTTTTAAAAACTTGATCAAACACTAATTGTTGATCAAAACTATTTTTCAAAAATGCCAAACACAATTACTTTTTATCAAAAATACTTTTAAAAAATTACTTTTAAATTAAGCTAATATTCTAAAAATTTGGCCAAATATAAACCTACGCCAACCATAAGGGACCATTCTTGTGAAAACCCCATACAAAATCTCCGGTGAAAAATAGAAAACAGAAAAGTCTAAAATAAGAAAGGAGAAAAAGAACAAATACTTACTCTTCTTCCGAAAAAAGAAAAGGGGTTTTGGCATTGTATGTCAACCTAAACTAATAAATAGCATAAAAAAGCGCAACTTATTGTTATTGGCATCTTATGGCATACATTTGTGTTTTAATTTTAAAAAATAATTTTGTATAATAAACTAGGTTAGAGCTTCTTCCCGTAAATTACACTCTCTTTATCTCTCTATCTCTCTCTCCTCTATAGCTCCTCGTTCTCTCTCTTGACACCAGAATATTTTAGAGCAAGTGGCATAAATAAATGCCCAAAAGAATGAATCAATCATGAAATTGAATTCTCGCCCGTTTTCAAGGTTATCACAAGTTTTTTTTCTCACTTAGCATTAATGGACGAAATCAGGCCAACTGTCTCCAAATTTGCACGAAAAAATTGTCTAGAAAAGAAATATTCCGTTTTGAATCGGAAGAGGAACGAAATTGAGTGACTATACACATTTCAAATTTTTTGAGCTAACGAAATTGAGTGAATGCAGATCACTGATATATCAATATATATCAGTTTGTATATCTATTTATTTCACGTATATTATGCATATTTATATACATGTCTATGTATATCAATAAAAATATTGTGTGATATACACTGATATATAACAGCCAAAATATGTATTGGTAATTATTTGCAAAATGTATTCACAATTTTATTGTCGCTCTTTGTGTATATCAAAATAAATATTAAATGATTTTCCTTCTTTGTATATCAAAACTATGAATTTATAAATATAGTTATTCAAAACAAAAAAAATTACGTCACTACTAATAAAACAACAACAACCCAGTATAATCCCATTTAGTGGGGTCTGGGAAGGGTAGTATGTACGCAGACCTTACCCCTACCCTTGGGTAGAGAGGCTGTTACCAAATAGACCCCCGACATCTTTCCCTCCAAGAACTTCGCACCTTGCTCTTGGGGAGATTCGAACTCACAACCTCTCGGTTGAAAGTGGGGGTTGCTTACCATCAGAGCAACCCCTCTTGTCTATCACTACTAATGTATACCATAATAAAAAAATTATATTATTTGTAAATCACATTGTATAACATATCAAATAATGTATATACCAAATATATATATATCATAAATTTATTTTCCTTCTTTGTGTATATCAAAAAATTATTTTCCATCTTTATATATCAAATATTTATTTACTCCCACAATTATATTTATTATTTTTATGTCTTAGAAATTGCTCTAAACTTTTATACATTGCCACAATGAAGAAGAAAAATAAAAAATCAGAAAAGGGATATAAAGAGATTCTGGAAATTTTTAGATACTTTTAAAAAGAAATACGACATAATTTTTAGGAGGATGATTGCAGCCAAATAGAAAAGAGAAGAGAAGATAGGCTCTTTAATAAAGAAAACTAAAGAAAATAATGCACCATTTATGGGAGAGGATACAGAATGCAGTAGTGGAAAACCGGTTATCTTACATGATGCACAACGAATTAAAGGAGAGAAGAGACAGAAAGCGATTCTTATTGCTATTTTAAAGAAAAATAACTTTAGTTATTGATTGTCAATTTTTTGGGCTACTATTGCCAAATCTAATATAAGGCCAAAAAATTGCCAATTCTCTCCTTATGTGTTGTTATACCATACCATTTTTCCAAAAGAAAAATTGTAAAAAATCAGAGACCAAAAGCTTGCAATCTTGAAATCCAGTTAGACGACAAACACACGTCTGCACACGCACTTGGAAGTTGGAATCTCAATAATTTAATTGAATTCAGATCAAAAGTCATAACTCACACACCAATAAATTTTTCCCCCAAAAAGAATCAATACTTATAAAACATCCAATATAAAAATCATGCAACTCTTTCCTCAAAATTTTTAACAATTGATCCCAAAAAAAAAAAGACCAGAAAATGGCATATCTTGGTTCATTGAAGCAAAGCTTTGTTGAAACAAACAAAGAAAGAATATTACTACCCAGAAAAGGGTATTCAGAATTGGGAGTAGGTGGTGGTGCATCTTTTACAGGAAACGAGAACTTTCTGGAACGTTTACGCTATCGAGTTTCTGAGTTTTGCAACGATGTCACAAAAGCTGCAGCCAAAGCAGTTAAAATGGGTAGAAGTGATCCTAGGAAAATTATATTTTCTGCTAAAGTGGGTTTTGCTCTTGCACTCGTTTCGATTCTCATTTTCTTCAAAGAACCCTTGCCTTATATTGGTAAACACTCCATTTGGGCAATTCTCACTGTTGTCGTCGTTTTTGAATTCAGTATAGGTATGTAAAATTTTCGTTTTTTATGCCTCAAGTTTGTAGCTTTATTATGTTTTTATTGCTTTTTGGAATTTAACAATGTGTAGGTGCGACGCTCAGTAAAGGATTTAACAGGGCATTGGGTACATTTTCTGCTGGAGGATTAGCTTTGGGTATTGCTGAATTGTCTCTTATGGCTGGAAAATGCCAAGAGATTGTGATTGTCATCAGCGTATTTATTGCAGGTTTGGTTTCTATTTCCGTATTCGGTACAGTATTTGGTTTAAGGTTGCAGAATTTTCGTTGTCGTTATTTAACACAAAATATCAAAATACACAATACGGAAATACATACTTACATATGCAGTACACATATGGTATTGGATTATAACATCAGTATAAAAGGCACAATTTGAGAAGCTTGCTAGTGTGAAGTAACTGTATAAATGTTGCCATAATTTCTTCTTCTTCTTTTTTTGTCTTTTTAATCAATCAAGTTAACATTTTCAGTAGGTTGTACTGAGTGCAGCAGTGCATTTGTTTCCCTTTGGCTGAAAGGAAAATAGCGGACGGGTCATAAGTTACAGGACATATTAGTACTGCTTGATTGATATTATTAGAGTATACCACGCATCAAATTTGAGAAATGGAGGATTGTGCTGATCTGTGTACTTTGAATTTACATTCATAGTTCAAAGTATACACTGAAGCGAACTTTATTGACAAACATTTCTCTGATACATATTTGGTGAAGATTTCTTATGGTTTCTTTTTTTTTTTATTTGCACCGGGTTTCCGTATCTCTAAGAGCCCCGGCTAATCTCGGGGGTGCACAGGCCCTCGGCAAGGAGTTTTCCGCAAGTGCACCACGGTTAATTCAGGTTTTACCCAGTCTGATGGTCCTCAAAAATTATTTGCACCCAGCGGGTTTCGAACTTGAGACCTTGAAAGGGAGCAAATCCCAAAGCTTAAGTCAATTGCCACCAGGCCAAACCATGTGAGTTAAGATTTCTTATGGTTTCTCTCGGTTTTGCCATTGACCCGCCCCTTAAAAACAAAAAAGAAGAAGTTATAATTCTTTATCCAAGCCGAATACAAACCAAAGTTACTTAACTGAATAAACTTAGACCGAAAAGACAAAAATTGGGTCATACCAAACCGAATGCCGAATAGCATTTTAAGGAATCGAATACTGGAAATATCGAACCTAAATATTTCAAAACCGTACCACACCGACCAATGAACAACCGTAGTAAGAAGAATTTCAAAATATAGGTGATTAGGAGAAAAATAGAGCAAGGAAAGATATAGAGAGAGCCTTGCAGACCGGTAACTGGGTGACATGGCTGTAATTGGAGAACAAAAGGAAGAAATCCAAGGATGTGACCTCAAATTTCCCCAAATAAGCTCCTATTTTACTGACACCTAAAACACCAAAGAAGCAACTACAGCTTCAACCTTCACTGTGTAGATCAAAGCATAATTCTCCACTCTTGAACTGAGTGAACCTATTGATATATATATGCCCCTCGGCTTCCAACTTAGTAAAAGAAAAATCAATCATTGTTGGACTTAAAGCATTGGGAAGCATTGGGCTTCAAAGACTTTAAGCATTGGGCTTTAAAGTCTAAGAGTGTGAATTAGAAATAGTGGGAAATAATTGGAGGGAAATAAAAAATTTGAATGAAGTGAGCTTTTGTCTTGAACTGTGTCCCTCATTGGTGACGGACAACTACATTTGTGTGTATATATATAGAATCACTTCTTAAAACTCTTAAAAGGAGTTGAAGAGAATGAACCCTCGCGTCGTCGCTCGCTCAGCTCGGCTCGACTTTAGATTTGTCAAATGATCGATCGATAAGATTATTTTTGGACAAAATTTATTTTGGCCGCGGTCCTGGCGTAACCGCGGCAGGACGCGTAAATTTCTGAACAGACACCTTTTCCAGAACAAACGTCACACCTTTTCCAATAATTACCTATAAATTTAGAGGCATGGCTTCGTTTTTAATACACTGAAATATAGTAGAACTTCTTTTCTTCTGAATACTGCACTCTAATTCGCAGTCTCTCTCTCTAAAATTCGTAAGTGTGATTTTGCTCCATTCTTTGAGTTCGTTGGTATCCTGCAGTTTGTATTGCCACTGTTGCAGAAAGGTTTATTCCGTTTCATCGTGGGAGGATTTAATCCATTACCTTGGCAACGTGTGAGGGGGTTAAAATTCCTTAAGGATGCACAAGCAAATTGTGGACTCGGAATATTTCTTATTCTTTACTGTTTTCCAGTTTTTGTTTATTCTTCTAATAGTTTTATGATTTTGTGTTTTAACACAGTAGCGTTCACTAGCTTAAGGAATTTTAAATACTAGCGTTTTTGTGTTGAAATATATATTAAACTATCATTTATATTTTGTATACTGCTTGGAGACTAAAGTCTTCATGCTTTCTACTCCAATAACGGTTTTATCCGGTTTAAAGTGTATAAAAACTTTCCCGGGATTATAAACATACGGGTTTGGAGTATATAAAAACTTCAGCATTATTACGTGTTGGTATGTTTGGTTTTGTGTTCAGTGTGAAGACATCAAAACTTCACTGATTTAACAACGTTCTATTATGTTTCTAACTCTACAGAAACATGACGAATGAAAACCAAACTAATGTAAATGTTGCGGGAACGGATGTTACTGTTACGAGTGTTGTTGCCTCGTCAAGCCGTTCAACTCCTGCTCATGCTATGGCACTAGCAGAAAAACTCGGAAAGTTTTCCGGTATTGACTTCAAACATTGGCAAATAATGATGCTCTTCTATCTTACTACATTGAGTTTGCAGCGTTTCATCAAGGAGGATCCTCCGGTCCTGGCAGAAGACACTCTGGATGATGAACGATTTGTTGTAACTGAAGCATGGAAACATTTTGATTTCTTATGCAAAAACTACATTTTAAGTTGTTTGGAAGATAGCTTGTGCAATGTCTATAGTGTCATGGAAACTTCAAAAGCGTTATGGAATGCGCTTGAGAAGAACTACAAGACTGTGGATGCCGGACTTAAGAATGTGGCTGCAAGGTTTTTGGATTTCAAGATGATTGACACTAGGTCGGTCATAGACAAGAGGGGTTGCTCTGATGGTAAGCAACCCCCACTTCCAACTGAGAGGTTGTGAGTTCGAGTCTCCCCAAAAGCAAGGTGGGAAGTTCTTGGAGGGAAGGATGCCGGGGGTCTATTTGGAAACAGCCTCTCTACCCAAGGGTAGGGGTAAGGTCTGCGTACACACTACCCTCCCCAGACCCCACTAAGTGGGATTATACTGGGCTTTTGTTGTTGTTGTTGTTGACACTAGGTCGGTCATAAAAGTCCAAGAATTAGAAGTCATTGTGCATGACCTCCTTGCTGAAGGTATGACCCGAATCAATAATTTTATTAATAAGATTTATCTTGTTATTAATTATGAATTTGTTATTGAAGGTATGGTCATAAATGAGGCATTTCAAGTCGCTGCTTTCATTGAGAAGTTACCCCCGTTGTGGAAGGATTTTAAGAACTATCTTAAATACAAGCGGAAGGAAATGATACTAGAAGACTTGATTATTCGTTTGAGGATAGAAGAAGACAACAAAAATGCTTAAAAGAAGTCACGTGGAAACTCGATAAGAATAAGGGCAAACATTGTTGAGGAGGCGCCACAAAATAAGAAGAGAAAGAAGGCTTCTGGACCAAAGAATTACCCAAGCAAGAAAAAGTTCAAGGGTAATTGCCACAACTGTGAAAAATCTAGGCATAAGGCTGTGGATTGTCATGCACCGAAGAATGATAAGAAGAAAAAGAATCAAGCTAACATGGTTGAAAATGCTGAAGAAATGGAGGACTTGTGTGCCATGTTGTCTGAATGCAACTTGGTAGGAAATCCGAAAGAATGGTGGATAGATTCTGGAGCCACCCGCTATGTTTGTGCTAACAAGGAGTTATTTTCTTCTTATGTCCCCGCAGGACTCGACGAGACAATTTTCATGGGAAATTCGTCTACAGCCAAAATTGAAGGAATTGGCAAGATTGCGTTGAAGATGACGTCGGGACAAATAGTGACTCTAAACCAAGTTCTCCATGTTCCAGAAACTCGCAAGAATCTTGTGTCTACCTCACTTCTTGTCAAGAATGGATTCAAGTGTATATTTGTTTCTAATAGTGTTGTACTAAGTAAGAATGATGTGTATGTAGGAAAAGGTTACCTGAATGAGGACCTTTTTAAGTTAAATGTAATAGCAGTTCCTATCAATAAAGTTAATGTTTCTTCTTACTTACTTGAGTCAAATACTTTATGGCATTCACGTTTAGGTCACATAAACTTCAAAACATTGCGAAAAATGATACATTTAGAAGTATCACCAAAATTTGATTGCATTAATTCCCAATGTCAAATATGTGTGGAATCAAAGTATGCTAAGCATCCTTGTAAGTCCGTTGAAAGGAATTCAAGTCCTTTAGACTTAATTCACACAGATATTTGCGTCATGAAGTCAACACCATCTCGCGATGGGATAAAATATTTTATTACTTTTATTGATGATAGCACGAGATATTGCTATGTTTATTTACTTAATAGTAAAGATGAGGCAATTGATACTTGCAAGCAATACAAGAGTGAAATTGAAATACAAAGGGGTGGCGAATATGAATCTCCTTTTGAAGAAATATGTTTGGAAAATGGCATTATTCACCAAACAACTGCCCTTTACTCTCCACAATCTAATGGAATTGCAGAGAGAAAGAATCAAACGTTGAAGGAGATGATGAATGCATTGCTGATAAGTTCTGGTTTACCACATAACTTATGGGGGGAAACTATACTTACAGCTAACCGAATAATCAACCATATACCTCATAGTAAAACACAATTCATTTCGTATGAAAAGTGGAAAGGAAGGAAGCCCAGCTTGAAATACTTCAAAGTGTGGGGGTGTCTAGCTAAGGTACAAGTTCCTTAACCTAAAAGGGTTAAGATAGGTCCAAAAACGGTTGATTGTGTATTTATTGGATATGTAACCAATAGCTAGACATATCGTTTTCTGGTTCATAAATCAGAAAATCCTGGGATTCACATTAATACGATAATAGAATCAGATAATGCTGAATTCTTTGAAGCTTTTTATTCGTATAAAAACAGGAAAGTGAAGTGACCTACCAAAAGTCAAAACGACCTCGGGAGGAAATAACACATGGTATGCCTAATGAGGAAAATCCGAGGAGAAGTAAACGTCAAAGGACATCTACTTCATTCGGTCCAGATTTTTGACGTTTCTATTAGAAAATGAGCCTCATACCTTCAAGGAAGCAATGTCTTCCTCAGGAGCACAATATTGGAAAGAAGCTGTCAATAGTGAAATAGAATCTATATTGAGGAACCATACCTGGAAATTGGTTGATCTTCCTCCAGGTAACAAATCATTGGGTTCTAAATGAGTTTTCAAGAAGAAAATGAAAGACGATGGTACTATTGACAAATACAAGGCAAGACTTGTTGTCAAAGGATTTAGATGGCGAGAAGGTCTTGACTATTTTGACACAGACTCGCCGGTAACAAGAATTACATCATTCGGATGCTAATAGCGTTAGCCACCTTGTATGATCTTCAAATCCATCAAATGGATATAAAAACAGCTTTATTAAATGGTAATCTAGAGGAAGAAATTTACATGAACCAACCTGAAGGGTTTGTGGTTCCGGGAAAAGAAAAGAAGGTGTGTCGACTTGTTAAGTCCCTTTATGGACTAAAACAAGCCCCCAAGCAATGACATGCGAAATTTGACCAAACTATGTTGTCAAATGGCTTTAAGATTAATGAATGTGATAAATGTGTTTACATTAAGAGCGTTCCAAATCATATAGTCATTGTTTGCTTATATGTTGATGATATGCTAATAATGAGCAAAGACATTGCTGACATTCAAGCTACTAAGCGTATGCTTGCTAGTAAGTTTGATATGAAAGACTTAGAAGTTGCTGATGTAATTCTAGGAATTAAAATCTAGAGGACTCCTCGGGGTCTAGCTTTGTCTCAATCACATTACGTTAAAATGGTATGAAAAATTCAAACATTTGGAATTTAGAAGTGCAAGAACTCCAATTGACTTAAACCATCATCTTATAATAAAGGTGAAAGTACGTCTCAATTGGAGTATGCTCGTGTGTTGAGAAGCTTAATGTACATCATGTACTGTACACGACCTGATATAGCTTGTGCAATAAGTAAACTTAGTCGATTCACAAGTAATGCCAACAAACATCACTGGATGGCAATGAAACGAGTTCTGGGATATTTGGAGTATATCCAAGACTACGCTTTGCACTACAATAATTATCCTGCGGTTATCGAAGGTTATAGTGATGCAAATTGGATAATCGGCTCAACTGAAATAAAGTCCACAAGTGGATATGTTTTTACTGTTGGTGGAGGAGCAGTATCTTGGAAGTCTTCCAACCAGACGGTATCGCTCGCTATACAATGGAGTCAGAGTTTTTAGCTTTGGATAAAGCCGGTGAAGAAGCTGAATGGCTTCGAAATTTCTTGGAAGACATTCCATTCTAGCCAAAACCTTTGGCTCCTATTTGCATATATTGCGATTGTAAGGCTGCAATAGGACGGGCAGGGAGCGTTATGTATAACGGAAAGTCTCGTCATATACGACGAAGACATGATACTGTTAGGCAACTACTTTCTAGTGGAATTATCACTATTGATTATGTAAGATCAAAGGATAATGTGGCGGATCCGCTTACAAAAGGCTTAACTAGAGAGGGAGTTAAGAAATCATCTAAGGGAATGGGACTATAGCCGAGGACAAGTCAACATGGAGCTAACTCTACCTAGAATTTTGGATGTTCCGAGATCTAGGTTCAAGGAGCTCAAATAAAGTTGTGATTGATCGGTTCAACATTGTCAAAGTTCCCTTCTCGTGATAAAGACAATGTTCAGTAACAAGGATAGAACTTTACACGTTCTTTAATGATTACCTAAGTTTGATGTGGTATTTATTAAATAGTGTCAATCTAAAGGATTACACGTTTACGAATCACGTATGTAAGTGTGAAGTGGAAGCCGCTTCAATGCGAATTCTGTAAGGCCAGTTCTCTACGCACTTATGAAACCAAGCGGTGTTCATGGCTGAAACGAACACAACAATGAGAACCAAAAGACGGTTAAAGGTTAGTTGTGTGACATATGGTTGTCTAGGTATACACTAAAGTTCGACGGTTCAAAGATATCAAATCTACCGATTGACCGAGTATATCCGACATATGTTCACTACGGAAAGTTCAAAGGGAAACCTACTTATCCAGATGCAATTAATTCTTACTTGCAAATCACACAACTTTCATCTATGATCATTCTTGTTACAGTCATTCCCATTCATGTGGGGGATTGTTGGACTTTAAAGCATTGGGAAGAATTGGGCTTCAAAGACATTAAGCATCGGGCTTTAAAGTCTAAGAGTGTGAATTGAAAATGGTGGAAAATAAATTGGAGGGAAATGAAAAATTTGAATGAAGTGAGTTTTTACCTTGAACTTTGTCCCTTATTGGTGAGGGACAACTATATTTGTGTGTATATATATAGAATCTTCTTCTTAAAGCTCTTAAAAGGAGTTGAAGAGAATGAACCCTCGCGCTGCCTCGTCGCTCGGTTCGGCTTCGGCTTTGGATTTTGGATTTGGATTTGTCAAATGATCGATTGATAAGATTATTTTTGGACAACATTTATTTAATTAATTATTTAATAATTAATTAAATGTCAGTTAGTTACCACGCAGAACACTGCTGCCGATTATTCAGAGGGCCACTCTGGCCGCGGTCCAGGCGTAACCGCGGCAGGACGCGTAAATTTCTGAACAGACACCTTTTCCAGAAAAAACATCACACCTCTTCTGAATACTGCATTCTAATTCGCAGTCTCTCTCTAAAATTCGTAAGTGTGATTTTGCTTCGTTCTTTGAGTTTGTTGGTATCGTGCAGTTTGTATTGCCACTGTTGCAGGAAGGTTTATTCCGTTTCATCCTGTGAGGATTTAATATATTACCTTGGCAACATGTGAGGGGGTTAAAATTCCTTAAGGACGCACAAGCAAATTGTTAATTCCTTAATATTTCTTATTCGTTACTGTTTTTCAGTTTTTGTTTATTTTTCTAACAGTTTTCTAATTTTGTGTTTTAACACAATAGCGTTCACAATCATTTCATTACCCTTGACAGAATGCTTAGGTTCAATATCTTACTGAAGAACATTGCATATTAGATTTGAAGACAATCACGCATATACAACGTTTCAAGTAACAACAACATACCCAATATTATCCTACACCATGGGACAACGGTTAAAGTAAAGGAAAGGTTTTTCAGTTTTCTTCACCTCCACGTACCTTGTGCATCAACATCACAGCAATAATCACCATCTTTCTTTTTTACCTTGTATAAGGGTTAAGCGGGCCATTGATGGGAAGAGTTTGCTTGGCTACTACATGAGACAAAAGCTAGTAAAGCCATTTACTAAATATGTTCCAAGGCTTATACATATATGATATCCTGATCTTCAATATCTCCCGCTCGTTACCATGACAGCTCTCTCTCTCTCCTTTATCCCTTTCTGTGGTGGAAATATGTGTGTGTATATATTTCCGGGGAAATTCACTTTTGTACTACTCTAATCATTACATTTTCCTCTTTCATTCAGGATTTTGCGCGACTTATTTGAAACTGTATCCAGCAATGAAGCAATATGAATATGGATTCCGAGTCTTCTTATTGACATATTGTATAGTGCTTGTATCGGGGACTTCAGATTTTGTTCAGACTGCTGTTTCTCGATTGTTGCTAATTGGGGTTGGAGCTACTGTCTGTTTGCTTATAAATGTCTGCATCTATCCCATTTGGGCTGGTGAAGATTTGCACAAATTGGTGGGGAAAAATTTTAAGGGTGTTGCTACTTCTTTGGAAGGTGGAGATTCTTTAATCTCTTATCTTCAGATTGTTGTCGGACATGACCTAGACATGCTATACTCGGCTGATAACTGCAACGCTTCTTTTCAGGTTGTGTCAATGACTATTTGCAATGTCTTGAATACGAAAGGATACCATCAAAAATTCTTCTTTACCAGGCATCCGATGATCCTGTCTACAATGGTTATAGGACTGCTGTAGAGTCCACCAACCAAGAAGATTCTCTGGTAAACCCATGTTGCTATTGATGCTTAACGTAAATATGTGGTATTTCCCCCATTCCAAATTGAATGGCCTATTCTGCACTATATTATATTAAAGTGTGAAAGTGTATGTTCAACATTAAATGGTGTGCAGGCTGGTAACTTTTGTGTATTAAAGAAATTGAAAAATAAAGGTAGCACACGTGACTTATAGTGGAGCTTTATATTATTTTGGATGGAAAGAGAAAAAAAAAACTTGTATGTGGACAATCATGTGCGTTTGGTGGAACATCACCTATTTTCTTGGGTTGCTAATTTTGGTAATCCTGGTTACAGTTAGGTTTTGCTGTGTGGGAACCCCCTCATGGCCGTTACAGAATGCTCAATTATCCTTGGGGCGAATATGTTAAAGTCAGTGGTGCACTGAGGCATTGTGCTTTCATGGTCATGGCTATGCATGGCTGTATTCTTTCAGAAATACAGGTATAACTTTTTCTAGTTTTTCTTCCTGACTTAGCCTAAAGCAATGTGCAGCACAGTTTTTCTCTTTATTCCATAAATTTGAAGCCTATCTCACATCTGCCACTTTTTCTTTCTTCGTTTTTACTTTGATATGGAACTAGGCAGCTTATGAATAATGAACAGAATTATTTTAGATGTATAGGAGAGAAGTACTTAAAGTAATCAGCATAGTAGACCTATAAAGTTCCATGTAACCATGATTAGGGAATAGTAAATACATAGGAACTATGCTTAAGTTAGTATCTGTCAAGGGGTTTTTAACTCTTTCTCTTGGTCAAACATGAAAGAGGCGCGCAGAAATATTTATTGTAATTTTTTACCAGATGAAAATTGAACTGATTCGTCTGTACCAAATATTCACATTGTTGCCATGTCTCATTTATTAACTAACCTATTTGTGGCTAAGAACTCAGCCATGTAACTGCAGTTCCAGCCAGCTATTTCATAAATTATTCAGAGTTTACTCCAGTTTTTATAATTTTACAGAGTAGTCAAATATTGACCATAAGTTTTTTCGTGCCATTCATAATGGTTAATGCCATGACACTGGATTGTTCAATAAATAAGTTAAAAGATTACTTGCTACTTTAGAATCTCAGATACATATATCACTGGAGGTGCACATAAAATTTGAAGTTAGTCAACGCTTAGGTTGGACCTCTTTAAGAGGGAGCACTAGCTGGAATATAAATAGAGTCTTTTTCCTCTTAAGGTGGAAGAAAAAAAGAAAGTGTAGGGGAGGGATAGAATCACTACACTATCACGGCCAACTATACCAAATCCTTAATTTAAGGATATGTGTAATGCTATTTATGGAATTACACAAATGGTAATAAATAAGTTACCTTATTTGAATCTTGGGCGGATAGATGGAATCAAACCCGCAAAGCAATGTGATACATAAACATTAAAAAAAGAAGAAAATATGAATGAATGTCTTAATGACGAGGAATAATAAATTAGAAATTTAGCATTAGAATATCAGTCACTCAAAACTGAGAACTACATCTTGACATCCAAACTAGAAATTTGAAATGGTTGAACTTTTTTGTTACATTACATATATAATTTTTCTTTTTTCATCATTAGCGCCTTTCTTCACTAAAGCCAATGCTTAATTTGCACTTTGTACTTAATGCCCCATGGTCATTGGAGCTTTTCTCCTTTGATAACTTTGGTTATCAATTCGGCTATCATTTCTAAATGCCAGCGACTGAGTACCCTTGCATTTTGGCTGTAACTTTCCCTTCTTTTATTACTTATGCAATTTTTCTTTTTTGCAAATAACCTATCCTAAAAATGTTGAATGATTTTTGTCCACTAATGTCATCATTTTGCTAGTGAAACAGTTTGAAGGCAGCTTCTAAAGAAGCATTTATACACAAAATCTATTAATGTCAGCTTTAACTTTGGTAACTTGACACAAAAAATTCTTCTAGCACATGGTGGCAGTTCACCTAGTGCTCTGGTCTTGAAGGAGTTTTGCATCATTTAATGTTACTTCAGACAGATAAAATGTTCTCTTCAAAGATATCAAACTGAAGTTATCTTGTAAACAATTTCTTGGTTATCTACTTAATAGACATACCATATATGTTTATATCCATTGAGATATCTTTTCCTCTTAATGAACTAAATATACGAGAATCCTTGCCTGCTAATCGGTGACAGATAGCTGCATAAAATGTACGATAGGAAACTGATCTTGGAGCTATTATTGCCTGTTTGCACTTGTTATGATACCGTCTTTGATTACTAAATCAAGAATTTATGCTTTAGGTGTTGAGTGATCACTGCTTCATGCAAATTTTCTTCTTTTAGGCAGCATCTGAGTTGAGGCAGGTTTTTAGGAAGCAGATACAGAGAGTTGGGACTGAAGGAGCTAAAGTGATACGGCAGCTTGGAGAGAAAGTAGAAAAGATGGAGAAACTATTCCCTGGAGACCCTCTCGAAGAAGTTCATGAGGCTGCGGAGAATCTTCAACTGTTGATTGACCAGAAATCTTATCTTTTGGTTAACGCAGAAAATTGGGAAAGTTCAAAAAGACCTAAGAAATTTGAAGATCCTGAACGTATTCAAGAACTGAAGGACAATGAACCTAAACCCATGCTAATAAACTCTCTTAGTGAAGCAACTCTTCATCTAAGGTCTGCTCACACATTGAAGCACATGGATACTCTTAATCCAAATGTAAGCGTCAACTTTTCTACTTCACAATGGGGTTCCTCAGAAGATGTGTTCAAGCAGCAGACAATGTGGCCTTCACGGCTTTCAGTTCTTGGAGATGTGATTTTGAACGAACGTGAAGTACGGACATTTGAAAGTGCTAGTACATTGTCACTGGCAACATTTACTTCCTTGTTGATCGAGTTTGTTGCAAGGCTTCAGAATCTTGTAGATGCATTTCAAGAGCTCAGTGAGAAGGCAAAATTTAAGGAATGCAGCTGATAGAAAAGAGGCAGTTACTCTTTGAGGCAGGTTATCTAACTGTTCCTGCTTTTAGGTTGAGGGGATCTTCTTTCTGCTGTCCAGTGTCACAGTGCTTTATTGCTCTACTGCCAAGTAAAGAAGATATTATCAACCAGAAACTAGGTTCAGGCTTGGAATGAAAACTTTTCTTATGAAGTTGAAGATGTTTTGAGACAATTATATATAATATATTAAGTTCTGTGTAGCTGTCAAGGAATTGGTTTCTGTTCTGAAGCATGTTTTCAGAGCCTGTAGGAGTTGTGAATCCAAGAGAAAAAGATTTCCTTACCCAACAGATTATATGTATCTTTCTGTACTTTAAGTGTTGTACTTGTTTCCGGTGAAGGTAAAGCATTGAAGTTTTTTAAAGAACATTAGCTGGATAATATGGCCTTGTCATAATATGCAAAGTGCATTCCTAGAAAATTCTTTGAGAATGACTTGCGTGAAATATTAAGTAATTTGCAAGTTTACACAAATCATTTTACACAATGCTATCACTGGTGACAGAAGGCACCTTTTGGAGGAGCTCAGTCTTACTATTTTGGCAATGTGGTGAAAACTTCTTTTCTACCATAAACAAAACAGAGATTCTTGTCATTTTCTGGTTAGTCAAGTGGTTCAGTATACATCTATAAACTAGGTTTAAAAACCTGTGGCCATGTGCTACCTGCATTCCAAGAATCAAAAGTCGTAGTTGTCTATAAACTCCAATAGTCTGCTGTACAACTTCAAGTGGGTACATAGATACAAGATACATATATTAGTCTTAGGCAAACACAGGGAGATCTCGTAATTAATCATCAACCAAAACTCATAAAGCTAAAGTCATGGTGTGGTCCTAAATGCCATTTTTGTTTGGCATCAAGTGTTCCTTGCCTCCAAGTTTGACAACATTCTACCAATTAGTTTCCCATCTGGCCATCTGACACCAGAATTTATCTAAGAACATTTCTTTTCCTTCTATTCCATCCCACATGCGGAGGTGGATATACTATAATAGGTGCGGGTTCAACTGATTCCATAACTTTCGGCACGGATCATAAATTTATGTGTAAACTTCACTGAAATTGTAATAAATAATAGACATAAACCTATAACTTAAAGAAAGTAACGGGTTTAATGCTAAAACTCTTAAAAGCTGAACCCATAAAGTTTAAATCTTGGATCCGCCTCTGTCCACATGCCTTCCTCTAATAGAATGTTTGCTGGTTCTATTTATTAGGCAAGAAGTGCCACTAGCTACCTGTATAATGACCTTCTATATGAAATAATGTCATCCACTTTCGTTAGCAATATCTGATCTTGACAAGGAATCCCAACCTTCTACTTGAGGTAAGCTTAATCCACTTTCATCTAGTAAGATGCGATATCTTTTAACAGTTCAAATCCTTTCTGCAGACGAGTATGAGCTCTCATTATGACTTAGCCTTTTCCATTATGATGAAATGTTTTTCATGCTCAGGGACCCGTGAACATTGACTCTAGGTAGATATTAGGTAATCTTGTTAAAATTCACCACTGGACAAACATCGCGCTGGTGTCTTGCATACAGTAAATCCTGAGTTCCAAGTAACAGTAGAGAGAAACCTGGAGCTTCAGTTGTGATTGCAGGGATTGCTCACCATTTGCTTCTGCTTTATATCTACAGGTCACATTGTTAATAACTGCTGAAAACTTCTTACCTGAGCAACTGCAAGTAATTAGGAGATTCAATTCATGGCTCAGCATAATTCACTTTCCTACCATGTAAGTTGTCCCTTTATACTTGAAATTGGGCACATGCAGAAACGTTAACAGCCTACTGAAATTCTTTTCCTTGCTTTAAGAATGAGAAGTCGAAGAACACACTTTGGACAAGCGCTAGAAGCCGAGTAGAAGCCCTTTCAGCTCTTACAGCCAATCACCAGAGATACCTGTGAGCCCTAATAATGCAATGGAGTTCTTGTGTCAAACGTGGAGCCCATCTTCTACTAATCTCCTCCAAATGTTTTCATCAAATGTAAGAAACCACCACTCTGAAATCACAGATAAATTAAAGAGCATAGAATGAGATCAATCGTAGGCCAAGTTCATTTATAATATGCAAAAGTGCATAGCAGCATTGACGCAAACCAATATGTTTTGGCACAATACGCTTCACGGTGTTTAGATGTCCTCTTTTATCTATTAATAGGCCGTTGTTAAGCATACAAAACTATTCTTCATTGAAAATTAGGAAATAAATCAATAACAAGAGCACAAGGCAGCCTACTTAGCATTACATCTTGACTTCTACAGAATTTCCTTCTGAGAGACAAAGGAGGCAAAGAGGATCCTGAAGGAAAAGAGGAGACACAGGAGGAAATAACCAGCCGAGCTATAACCAACAAAGAGGATATCAAGGTATTTCAATCTTCCACCAACTCCCACTGGCCAAGCCCAGGCCCACCACTTCCACCCCCCCCCCCCCCCAGCAAAAAAAAAAAGAAATAGGAGGAGAAAAGAAAAAATGATAATTACCAATAGGTGGGATACCCTGACAGAAAAGGATAGAGAGAACGAGAAAGGTAAATAGCACAATAAAGGAAATTGATAACACTAAAGGACTCACAATTCTAGCTAATGATGCGTAAGTTGTAAAATATTTATGATTGACATGTTCATGGACAAAGGTTGAAGCCAAGGTACGTCACTATTCTCATAGCTGTAGACTTCAAGTATGTCACTTTTAGTGATGTTCACCTCTATGTTGGTCATGAAAAATCAGCTCCATCTCTCATTTGTCTATTAATGGTTACTTAGCTCGATTTGCATCACATGAAGGAAGTTGAAAAGGAAGCCATTAGGAAGGTCCTTTAGATCGCATCAAGAGAAGAAAGAGGGACTCCGACTTCAAACAGCAAAATTACATGCTGTGCTTTCTCTCACGCAGCTTGCTTCTGCAATTGCTGGCTTTGCCAGCAGCAGCAGCTCAGAAGCACAAGAATGGTACCAGATAAATTCTGAGATGACAGGAGAATGGAGCCATAGTACGGGAAGTGTAGTTGCTTCTGCTGCTGCTCTACAGTATGTGCTGAGGCAGCAGAATCTCTGGGAGCAGGACGAGCCAAAGTTGCTTCTGCAGCCAATTCTGGCCTAGCCATCAGAACACCAATGGATATGATTGCAGTAACAGCAACAGCAGCAACCTGTAAAGCTTTCCATACTATTGCTTCGAACTGATAACTCAAAACAAAGTCATTTTTATGGTACATGAGCTCTCAACTGTATAAGTACTAATTGATCGCACCTTGATGTTCTGTTACTAGGTCTAAGAGGTGCTGCAATTCTAAAATCAAGAGCAAAGGCTGATCCTTTTCCTAGGATCCCGGATTTTCTTACAGTAAGCACCCGAATTTGGATAATAGGCCATCAGGTATGAAAGTAATTAAATTTAGTGAGAATGTTTAAAATCCTTAAAACCTATATTGAATCTGGAGATGCAGATAGGAAATGCCTTAGGCACTACTTCCTGCCTTCCAATACATGATATTGACATTTTGAGATATAAAACCACAGGACGCAAAGAAGATAAATGGGTAACCTTACATTCGAAGCAAAATCAGCTCGTGCTGAGCCTGAAAAAGAAGTACTTTGGAGATCTAAGAACTTCAAAAGAATGTAAGTCTGCATTCTTTGTACCCTTAATTTCAACAATAAGAACTTGAGATATGCCTGATCGATCTATACTCTCTATTATTCCTCTATGGGGGTTTCAAACTTGAAGTTTCTCCTATTTAGAGAACATTCTTGTTTTATTCAAGGAAAAAGAATTGCTGTTATTAACAATCTTACCTCATCCAGACAAGCTTATTAACATCACAAAAGAAAGTCCCGAGGCTCAATACGGTTACTTACTCAGCTTGAAGACTAACAATGGGATCATCAAGCTCCTTTTCGAAGATGAGAAGCAATCAAGCATGTGGATGTCTACCATTTCCAGTCTCTTAAAGATGTAGAAAGCCTCTTGAGAAAAGTTTTGTCCCACCATTTAGAAGAATAATCTTGTATCATACCAACACAGCTTTATTATCTATCAACTCAAAATATTGATCAAGAACCAAACAAGAACAACGTAGTAGAAAGATTGATCTTTTATTACAATATTGAGCTAATGCATGGTAAGGTTGCATGCGGGAGCTTAGTGCACCGTCCCTTTCCCGGACCCCGTGCATAGCGGGAGCTTAGTGCACCGGCCTGCCCTTTTGCCCTTTATTGAGCTACATTGAAGCCAGTAATATTTCTAAAAAGGCATTTGACGACTGTAGTGAACACATCACGACACCAAGTTATTAGTTTGATAAACCATTGCACTGGCAAAACAGTTTTTTACTATCAATACAGTTCACGTAAACAGCACTCCCCAGATCCCTAAAAGAGTAAATTATAAATGTGAGACAATGTAAATCAAGTAGAATTTGTCATCTTAGAAATAAGACAAATCATCTGCTACAATAGGTAAAATGACCAAATAGTGTAAAAATTATTTAGCGCATATTAATTAAACTCATTAACACGCCTTTTGCGCTTGTACTCTAGAATTAATGTTTTTCATTTTCTCTTCTTTTTAAGGATGCAATGTATAACTATTCAATTGCATTTAAAGGAAACAAACAAACTAAAGGATACTCTATTTTTCCATTCAAAGAGAATAATCTAGCTTTTTCAAAATTTAGAATGCTCATAAAAGTATATAATGTGCCATAAAAAGTTTTCCACTATTGAAGCTACAATATAGAACCCTTTTCCAATATTGTAATCTTTCTGCAGATATACTCAGAGAGAAAGCATGTTCTATGACTTTTATAACATTTTGTAGAATGAAATTATAAATAGATATTGTTCAGTAGCTCAACAACAAATATTAATTACAAAAACGAATTAGAAAGAGGACGAATGAGCAGCTTGATAAATGATAAAGAGCATCATCTAACCCTCATTTTCTGCCCTCGTTTGGCCATCACAAAACCAAGTTAAAATTCCATTTAACTTGCATAAGTTAGATCAATTTTTTTGATAAATTCGTGATATCATATTCACAGTTATTAAAAGTTTTACGTTTTATTGATTATACTGCGTGGATATACTCAATGATCCCTTTAATTAGTGGAGCTATTGGCTCGAATTAGTCGATGCCTCTCTTTCTTTCGTCCAGCCTCTTTAATCAAGAAAGAAGTGTTTTTCCTTCTTATTCTTTTGTCAAAAGTGACTGCTAAAACAGTCCATGTTTTTTATTTTTTTGTCGGTTTTGGTGTGCTGCAGAAACAGAAAATCAACAATGGTTGGCAGTGTTTGCACTATAAAATTAGAGCTTCGGCTCTCATTTTGATACACCAACAAAAGAGAGAAAAAGAGTAAGGTTTTACAGACAGGGTATAAAAAAATAGTCTGGGAGGAATAGAAAGTGAGCGATATTGTAGTGAGGTGGAAATATCGGAAGAGGGTTATTTTCTTTTGAGTGTTGTAGTGGTCTTTGGAGACTTACAAAGTATAAATTATTTACTATAGTGATATCAGTTGCTCCTCTCAGGGCCGTGGTTTTTTCCCTTATTCAGAAGGGTTTTCCACGTAAAAATCTTGGTGTCATTGGTACTCTTTTATTCTAGTTGATTACCGTATCTCGGTGCTACATTATTATTCCGCTTTTATTACCGTGAATATTATTTTGGTAGGGGGTTTATTCCCAACAACTCGTATCAGAGCACAGGTTCTGCTCGTTCACTAAAATACTATTTATTGTCGGTAGTACTATACTCGGTGAAAAATAAAAATGTCCGGAGTAAAGTACGAGGTAGCTAAATTCAACGGAGATAACGATTTTTCAACATGGCAAAGAAGGATGAGGGATCTGCTCATCCAACAAGGATTACACAAGGTACTAGTTGTTGATGCCAAAAAGCCCGATACCATGAAAGCTGAGGATTAGGCTGACTTGGATGAAAGAGCTGCTAGTGCAATCAGGTTGCACTTATCGGATGATGTGGTAAATAACATTATTGATGAAGACACTACACGTGGAATTTGGACAAGGTTGGAAAGCCAATACATGTCCAAAACATTGACAAATAAATTGTACCTGAAGATGCAGTTAAACGCCCAATACATGGGTGAAGGTATGAATTTTTTATCGCATTTAAATGTGTTTAACGGACTAATCACACAGCTTGCCAACCTCGAAGTAAAAATCGAGGAGGAAGATAAAGCCATCTTGCTATTGAGCTCATTGCCATCTTCGTACAATAATTTGGCAACAACCATCCTGCACGGTAAGACTACTATTGAGTTGAAAGATATCACATCGGCTCTTTTACTTAATGAGAAGATGAGAAAGAAGCCTGAAAATCAAGGACAAGCTCTTATCACAAAAGGTAGATGCAGGAGTTATCAAAGAAGTTCGAGAAACTATGGCAGATCCCGAGCTCGTGGAAAGTTAAAGAATCGATCCAAATCGAAAGCCAGAAATTGCTACAACTGTGATCAACCAGGTCACTTCAAAAGAGATTGCCCAAATCCAAGGAAGGGCAAAGGTGAAACTAGTGGCCAGAAGAATGAGGACAACACAGCTGCCATGGTGCAAAGCAATGACAATGTTGTCCTCTTTATAAATGAGGAAGAGGAATGCATGCACCTGTCAGGTCCAGAGTCGAAATGGGTGGTTGAAACATCGGCATCTTACCATGCCACACCGGTAAGAGATCTTTTTGTAGATATGTAGCAGGTGATTTCGGCACAGTGAGAATGGGTAACACAAGTTACTCAAAGATTGCGGAGATTGGTGACATTTGTATCAAGACAAATGTCGGATGCACATTGGTTCTAAAGGATGTGCGGCATGTACCTTGATTTGCGGATGAACTTGATCTCGGGGATTGCTTTGGACTGAGATGGATACGAGAACTCTTTTGCAAATCAAAAGTGGAGACTCCCCGAGGGATCATTGGTGATTGCAAAGGGAGTTGCTCGTGGCACGTTGTACAGGACAAATGCAAAAATATGCCAAAGAGAATTGAATGCGGCACAAGATGAGATTTCTGCAGATTTGTGGCATAAAAGAATGGGTCATATGAGCGAGAAGGGATTGCAGATTCTTGCCAAGAAATTACTTATTTCTTATGCCAAAGGTACAACGGTAAAACCTTGTGACTATTGTTTATTTGGTAAACATCATAGGGTGTCATTTCAGACATCGTCTGAAAGAAAAATGCATATACTTGATTTAGTATATTCTGATGTTTGTGGCCCAATGGAAATTGAATCAATGGGCGATAACAAATATTTTATTACTTTTATTGATGATGCTTCACGAAAATTGTGGGTTTATATTTTGAAAACCAAAGATCAGGTGTTTCAAGTTTTCTAGAATTTCATGCTCTAGTAGAAAGGGAGACAGGTCAAAAGCTAAAGCGTCTCCGAAGTGACAATGGAGGTGAGTACACTTCAAGGGAATTTGAAGAGTATTGTTCAAGTCATGGGATCAGACATGAAAAGACAGTTCCTGGAACCCCACAGCACAATGGTGTAGCCGAAAGATGAACAGCACCATTGTGAAAAAGGTGAGAAGCATGCTCAAAATGGCTAAACTACCTAAGTCATTCTGGGGTGAAGCAGTTCAAACAACATGTTACCTGATCAATAGGATTCCATCAGTTCCATTGGCGTTTGACATCCCAGAGAGAGTTTAGACCAATAAGGAGGTGTCCTACTCGCATCTGAAGGTGTTCGGTTGCAGAGCTTTTGCACATGTACCAGAAGAGTAGAGAACAAAGCTAGATGATAAATCTGTTCCCTACATATTTATCGGATATGGAGATGAAGAGTTCGGGTACAGATTGCAGGATCCTATAAAGAAGAAGATCATCAGAAGCAAAGATATAGTCTTCCGAGAAAGTGAAGTTGGAATTGCTGCCGATATGTCAGAAAAGGCGAAGAATGGTATAATTCCTAACGTTGTTATTATTCCTTCTACTTCTAACAATCCCACAAGTGCAGAAAGTACGACCGACGAGGTTGACGAGCAGGGGAAGCAACCTGGTGAGGTTATTGAGCAGGGGGAGCAACTTGATCAAGGTGTCGAGGAAGTGGAGCACCCCACTCAGGAAGAAGAAGAACCTCAACCTTTGAGGAGATCGGAGAGGCCAAGGGTAGAGTCATGCAGGTACCCTTCCATAGAGTATGTCCTCATCAGTGATGAGAGGGAGCCAGAATGTCTTAAGGAGGTGCTGTCCCATCCAGAAAAGAACCAGTGGATGAAAGCCATGCAAGAAGAGATGGAATCTCTACAGAAAAATGGCACGTACAAGCTGGTTGAACTTCCAAAGGGTAAAAGACCACTCAAATGCAAAAGGGTCTTTAAACTCAAGAAAGATGGAAATGGCAAGCTGGTCAGATACAAAGCTCGATTGGTGGTTGAAGGCTTCGAACAGAAGAAAGGTATTGATTTTGATGAGATTTTCTCACCTGTAGTCTTCTATTCGAACAATTTTGAGCTTAGCAGCTAGCCTAGATCTTGAAGTGGAGCAGTTGGATGTGAAAACTGCATTTCTTCATGGAGATTTGAAAGAAGAGATTTATATGGAGCAGCCAGAAGGATTTGAAGTAGCTAGAAAGAAACACATGGTGTGCAAATTGAATAAGAGTCTTTATGGATTAGAGCAGGCATCAAGGCAGTGGTAGATGAAGTTTGACTCATTCATGAAAAGTCAAGCATACATAAAGACCTATTCTGATCCATGTGTATACTTCAAAAGATTTTCTGAGAATAATTTTATTATATTGTTTTTGTATGTGGATGACATGTTAATTGTAGGAAAAGACAAGGGGTTGATAGCAAAGTTGAAGGGAGATCTGTCCAAGTCATTTGATATGAAGGACTTGGGCCCAGCACAACAAATTCTAAGGATGAAGATAGTTCGAGAGAGAATAAGTAGAAAGTTGTAGCTATCTCAGGAGAAGTACATTGAACGTGTACTAGAATGCTTCAACATGAAGAATGCTAAGCCAGACAGCACACCTCTTGCTAGTCATCTAAAATTGAGCAAAAAGATGTGTCCTACAACAGAGGAAGAGAAAGGGAACATGGCCAGAGTTCCTTATTCTTCAGCAGTTGGAAGATTGATGTATGCAATGGTATGTACTAGACCTGATATTGCTCACGCAATTGGTGTTGTCAGCAGGTTTCTTGAAAATCCTAGAAAGGAACATTGGGAAGCAGTCAAGTGGATACTCAGGTACCTGAGAGGTACCACGGGAGATTGCTCATGCTTTGGAGTAACGGATCCAATATTGAAGGGCTATACGGACGCTGATATGGCAGGTGACATTGACAATAGAAAATCCACTACTGGATATTTGTTTACATTTTCAGGGGGAGCTATATCATGGCAGTCGAGGTTGCAGAAGTGTGGTGCCCTCTCTACAACTGAAGCGGAATATATTGCCACTACTGAAGCTGGCAAAGAGTTGGTATGGCTCAAACAGTTCCTTCAAGAGCTTGGATTGCATCAGAAGGAGTATGTCGTCTATTGTGACAGCCAAAGTCCAATAGACCTTAGCAGGAACTCTATGTACCATGCAAGGACCAAACACAGAGATGTGAGATATCACTGGATTCGTGAGAAAGTGACGGACGAATCTTTACAGGTCAAAAAGATTCACACAAGCGAAAATCCTGCGGATATGCTGACCAAGGTGGTACCAAGGAACAAGTTCGAGCTATGCAAAGAACTTGTCGGCATGCATTCAAACTAGAAGACTGTGTTATCCCCTCTAGATAAATGGGAATGGAGGGGGAGATTGATGGGGTCCAGCCCCCTTTAATCAAGAAAGAAGTTTTCTTCCTTCTTTATTCTTTTGTCAAAAGTGGTTGCTAAAGCAGCCCACGTTTTTTGTTTTTTTGTCAGTTTTGGTGTGCTGCAGAAACGGAAAATCAACAATGGTTGGCAGTGTTTGCACTATAAAATTAGAGCTTCGGCTCTCATTTTGATACACCAACAAAAAAGAAAAAATAGTAAGGTTTCACAGACATGGTATAAGAAAATAGTCTGTGAGGAAAATAGAGAGTGAGCGATGCTGTAGTGACGTGAAAATATCGGAAGAGGGTTATTTTCTTTTGAGTGTTGTAGTGGTCTTTGGAAGAGACAAGAGGGGTTGCTCTGATGGTAAGCAACCCTCACTTCCAATCGAGAGGTTGTGAGTTCGAGTCTCCCCAAGAGCAAGGTGGTAAGTTCTTGGAGGGAAGGATGCTGAGGGTCTATTTGGAAACAGCCTCTCTACCTCAAGGTAGGGGTAAGGTCTGTGTATACACTACCCTCCCAAAATCCCACTAAGTGGGAATATACTGGGTTGTTGTTGTTGTAGTGGTCTTTGGATTATTTTACTCGGACCTACAAAGTGTAAAATTCCTTACCATAGTGATATCAGTTGCTCCTCTCAGGGCCGTGGTTTTTTCCCTTATTCAGAAGGGTTTCCCACGTAAAAATCTTGGTGTCATTGTTACTCTTTTATTCTTGTTAATTACCGTATCTCGGTACTACATTATTATTCCGCTTTTATTACCGTGAATATTATTTTGGTAGGAGGTTTATTCCCAACACTTATATGGGATCTTTACCCAAATAATCCGTCTCTTTCACGAGTTATTTTTTCTATTTGGTATATATGAATTATCCACCAGTTATATTTAGTTGGAATTTTACTTTCTATAGAAAAATTAATACCTTATTTATTTTAAATAAATGTCTTTTTAAAAAATTATATTCTATAGATATCTTTTAACGTTTATAGTAAAATATTTAATTTTGGTTACCTCCTAGCCCTAAGCCACTAAATACGCTAATCACTTACATTATTTTCTTTCTCTCTACTTTAATATATTTTATTTTCTTTCTCTATCCCATTAAAATTTTCGATCTCTTCCTCCGAGCAACTTTCACTAATGGCCGCTAAGAAGAATCCCCGCAATTCAGAGCTAGATTCATGGAGTGGGAAAGCTTTCCCGTTCCAGGATGTACCACAAAAAGGGTCTATAGGCAATCAAGAAGAAAAATGGTCGTCGACGTTAAACTTATTCATGTGCAAAGCCCCTATCCCATTATAATAGATGCACTGATTCTTGAAGATTGATATGTTCAAGATTCTCACCAACAATCTTTATGTCAATAAAATTGATTTGCTCCTCCCTCGCTTTCTCCGCCCCTTGTTTCTTTTATTTGTAGATATATTAATTATCAGTCAAAATTGATTCTTGTGCAAAGCCTCCATCCCATTATAATAGATGCACTAATTCTTGAAGATTACTATGTTTAAGACTCTCACCAGCAACAGCAGTCGCCGATATTAAACCGATTCTTAAACAACAGTCGCCGACATATCATCCGGTTGGTTTGTTAACAAAGACGATGGAGTTTGGGGCTGAGCAACTAGATTTTCTGTTAATATATTTCAATGTATTTTCATGTATTTCATTATATTCATTCTCTTTTTTTTCATTGTAATTCAATGTGTCTAGTTGCATTTTATTGTATTCACTATCTTTTTTTATTATTGTATTTCAATGTATCCTGCTGTATTCTATGTATTTCATTGTATTCACTGTCTCGCTATATACCATGAATGTATTCATAAGTTTTTTTTAATTAATATAATTTATGTATTCAAATGTAATATATATTTTCTCTGAAGATTGCTATATTTTTAGGGTATTTTTCGGTTGAGAACCTTTTTTATAACTAAAAATACAAAATTTGTGTGTTATAATTGAGTTTGTTGAGTTATATTAGGAGTCTATTTATGTTAATTGATTCGTTTTCGTTTTAAATATAGTGTAATCCCCTATTTCACGCCGTGAATATAGTTGAATATAATAATCTGTCCAGCTGTAATCCCATATTTCACTTCATGAATACAATCGATTACACTCGAATACAACAACTGATTAGCTGGAGTTCCCTGTTTCACGCTTATTTTTACTACTGTATTCATGAATATAATAGTTTAAATACATCAAATACATCTTATAACCACATAAAATATATCTATAATCCGTAATATAACAAATAATATTTATAGATGACTAATAACCACTAAGCAATTAAACTGACAATTATTTAGGTTGATTCTTCTTCATGGAGACCGATTACCTTTTGTGAATTAATTGTAAAACTATATGATTAAATCAAAAGGTAATTTAATATTCATTAGAAATGCGGTCAATAATCATAGGCGAGTCGTCTAATTTAGTTGAGAAGTTTTATTTTGTGTCTTATACAACTGACATTAGTTGTATGATACTTTTTTTTGTCTCATAAATTTGTGAACTTCAATTTTATACTTTTGGATTCACAAAATCTAGATCACAATTTTATGAGACAAAAAAAATATTTTATACAATCAATATCAATTGAATAAAATACAAAATAAAAATTTCCAGTCCAGTCAATAATCATAAGCGAAGTCCCTTAGGTAGAGATTTCTAGGGGACTTCTCTAAATTGGGATATGTTGAGATAAGAGTTTCAAATTTTAAATAATTGACACTTTAGTGTTGTTCATTTGTGAAGGGTGTTTGAAGTTTGAAAGCGTCACAATCAGATTGATATAGTTGTTCTAAAAGATGCTTCTTTTTTTCAACGTAGGTAAATATGGTATTAGACCAAAATTAATACCTAGCACACCCAATTTTCAAGCCAACCCTAAAATACACGTTTGACTATGGACTATATACTATAATTGGTGAATTGTAGTCTCCAAGTTGTTGGAATTATTTGGAGGCCCCAAAAGAATTACTCCCTCCTATCTATAATAAGTAATTTTTTTGATGATTCAAAATAAGTAATTTTTTCAGATTTTAAAAATGAATTAATTATTTTTTTCATATTACCTTTAGAGTAAGTAATGTTGGATTATGTGTTAGAAGTATTTATGTGAAGAGATAATAAAAATTAATATAGTCAATTTCATTTCTAATTAATCTTAAAAGGTGAGTTTCTTAATATGTATGAAAACAACCAAAAAATTACTTATTCTGACCGAAAAGAGTACTATACTTCGTTCGTCTTAATTTGTGTGAAGTTGCCTTGCTGGAGTGACATATTTTAAATTTTAAATTTTAAATTTATTAGTTCTAAAATTTAAAAGAGGCAACTCACAAGTTAACAAGGGAACTGTAATGCTATCGTTTGGATGCCCACAGGATAAATTATTTATACATATTTAATAAATTTTTCATATTAATATATAGATTTTTGGCCAATGCTAGAACTCTACCACTATCTTTGGTGGGACCCAAAATTTTTAAAGAAACATTTTTCAAACTTGTCATGGTATTACAATTACTTAATTTGTTTTAATTTAGATGATACATTTTCCTTATTAGTCTGTTTGAAAAAGAATGACATATTTTTATATTTAGAAATAATTTAACTTTAAACTTTTCATTCTACTCATTTTGCCATTAATAAGAAGTTTTTATAGCTACACAAATGTTATGGCTTAACTAAAATTTTGCCTCTTAAGCTTTTAGCATCATATATTTCAAAATTCTTTTTTCTCCCCCTAAAATTTTGTGTCAAATTAAGTAAATCATCTAAATGAGAGAGAAATTTACTTTCATACAAGGAAAAAAAACTCTCTCGAAGCACGTTAGAGTGCATATGCTAACGTACGCCATCAGCCATGGGGAGAGGACGACCCCCAGCTACAGGATCTAATCCTCAACGAAAAGTAAGAAATTCTGCATATTTTGACTAATTCAAGGTGAAAAATGGGGTTGCTCCCTCGAAGAGAATTGTGACAGCGACTCCGGCGATTGTGAGTGCAAGTACGAGCACTTCAATACTGAAGGATAATCTGGAAAGAGATCTAGGGAAAGAACTAATGGAATAGTGACCACCATTGTTGCTCACGAAGGAAACTGTGAAATCTCCATCAGATAAGATCGATCATAGTAGTAAAGTGACTACTAACACTCTGATGGTCCATGCAAGCTCAAATATAAGCGAATCGACCACAATTGGGAAGAATTTGGACTCAATTACTGTCGAATTGGGGGTAACAGGGGATGCAGTGAAGGTAGCTCACCCTCAAGTGAGTTTACCTACTGTTGCGGATGGAAAAGAGCAGCATCACTAGGCGAACTATTTGCGGGACCGAATTATACGATGAAAGGAATGGATCTTAGCTTCATTGCACCTATCATAAAAAATTGTGAGGTAATAGTGTAGCTTTGTAAGGAAGAGATAGAGGAAGAGACACAGAAATGGAAGATAACACTAATATAGTATGTTGGTGGAGGAAGTCTAACAATAGGATGGAAAGGTACATTGCTTCAGTATAGAACTTTGTGACTAAACCTAAGGTGTATTTCCATAATGATGGTTATTTCCTGGTTCATTTCAATTCGAGTGAAGATAGGGATGCAGTTATGTGTTCAGGACCTCACATGCTGAATAATAAGCCTATCATAGTCAAAGTGTGGTTGGTTGATTTTGATTTCAATAAAGAGGTTCATCAAACTATACTAGTATGGCTAAAATATCCCAATTTACCTTTGAATTGCTGGGGAAAGATGTCACTCAGTAGGATCAATAGTGGGTTGGAAATTTCTCTCTATGCAGATGCTTGTACGACTCAAGTAGATAGGATCTCATATGCAAGGGTGTTGATTGAAATAGATTTGACTAAGCAGCTTCCTAGATCAGTTAAAGTGATTGATCCTAATAGAAGGGAGTTTATGCAAGTAATAGCATATGATTGGGTGCCAGAGTTTTTATACCAAATGTATGCAAGTTGGCCACCAATGTAGAGTGGATGAACATAGTGGCCCAAAGGTGAAGGCGAAGCAGATAAAGTAGAAGGAATGGCAACCTAAGGTGGTATCCAAAATGCAGGAACCTGCTAAGGAGCAACTACATCTAAAGGAAACAAATGAAAAGAGTGCTAGTACTAGTACATCAATGGCTAGTACTAGTGCAGGAGCTGAAAGAGGCAGTGAGGAGCAAAGATGGCTGACTATTATAGGAAAACCAGCAGCTAGAAGTAGAGAAAGACAACTAACTGGCAGAGTCAAAACTACAACTAGCTATGCCAAATAAGATTGAGGGAGAAACAAGTAGACAACATGGTAATACTAGGCAGGAAGGTACTCTACAACCCCTTTTTATACCTGTATGAAGTTAGTAAGTTGGAACATAACAGGATTAAATAAAGTCCCTAGACAAAAAGAGGTAAAGTGGTTCATTAGTAGTAAGAAAGTAAGTACGATAGCATTACTAAAGCATAAAATAAAAAAGCAAAAGGTTGAGAAAATTATAAGGAAAATTGCCCCAGGATGGGCGTATGTAGACAATTATGAGTATAGTAGCAAAGGAAGAATATGGGTGTTATGGGACACAAATGAAATAGAGTGCAAAGAGGTAAGTAGTACTACTCAGACTATTCACACTACAATATATATTAGGAGATTGGATATGAGATTTACATTTATAGTTGTGTATGGCTTGCATAATATTGTAGACAGAAAAAGTATGTGGAGTGAACTGACTAAGCTGCATTCAATACAACAACGGCCATGGCTGATATGGGGGATTACAATGCTATAGATCAGTTGAAGATAGACCAATTGGTTCTCCTGTTCAAGAACTGGAGATAAGAGACTTCAATGAGTTTATTAAGAATACTGGATTAACATAAATGAAGACTAGCGGAAGAAACTTTACATGGACAAATGGTCATAATTATATCAAAATTGATAGAGCTCTGATCAATGCAGATTGGATGCTGGAAATGCCACAACTAGAGGTGTGGATTATGGACCCTCACTATTCTGATCATTCACCATTGAGTATAGCATTAGAGAAAAATGAAGATTTTAGTCCCAAATCTTTTAAATTTCTGAACCATCTAGCTGAGCATGAGGACTCTAGAAAGATAGTTAATGAAGCATGGGAGAAGCCACAGGAACAAAACAACAAGAGTTGTATTTCGTAAAAACTAAAAAGGGTAAAACAGGCTATGAAGGATTTAGACAAAAAGGAATACAATGTTGTCGGTGATAGGACCAAGGTATGCAAACAAAAACTGACTGACATGCAATAGCAAATGAGAGACCCTGTACAAGCTGAAATCTTAGTAGCTGAAGAGAAAGAAATGAAAAAACAACTAGAGAAATGGCTAAGAGTAGAGGAAAGCATTATGAAGCAAAAATCAAGAGTAAAATGGCTGAAGCTAGGTGATGCCAACACAGCATACTTCTTTGCAAATATAAAAAACAGATGCAGCCAAAACAAAATTAGAAGATAATAAAAGGAAATGGGAGCATAGCCCAAACAAGGGAGGACATTAAGGAGGAAGTGATAGGTTTCTATCAGCAACTATTGGGCTCATCAGCAACTGAGCTACCTGATATTAATCCAGCTATTATGAGGGGATGGCCCTATGATGAACATACAACAACAACTACAACTAATTGCGAAGATTACAATGGAAGAGATCTACCAGTCTCTGAAAGGTATCAATGACAACAAAGCCCCTGGGTGTGATGGATTTAATGCTCTATTTTTCAAAAAAGCTTGGCATATAGTAGGAGATACAATCACATATGCAGTCATGAAGTTCTTTACAAGTTCAAATATGTATCAGCCTATTAACTGTACAATAGTTACTCTTGTTCCTAAAGTGAAAAGTCCTTCAAAAATTACTGGGTACAGGCCAATATCATGCTGCACAATTCTTTACAAGATTATATCAAATATACTAACAAACAAGCTACAAGGAGTAATGGATGGGCTGGTGGATAAGAGCCAGCCTGCATTTGTTCCTGGTAGACTGATAAGTGATAACATAATACTCAGTCATGAGTTAGTGAAAGGCTATTGTAAGAAAGGAATTTCTCCCAGATGCATGCTAAAGATAAACATGAAGAAGACTTATGATTTAGTGGAGTGGGATTATCTAGAGCAAGTATTGACGTATCTGCAGCTGCCAAAGAGGTTTGTGCAATGGATTATGAGTTGTGTTACAACAGTTTCATACTCCATTATGATTAATGGGCAGCCTATAAAGCTATTTCATGCTAAAAAGGGATTGAGACAAGGAGATCCCCGATATCCTTATCTATTTGTACTGGTTATGGAGTATTTGATAAGGCTGTTGAAGACTCTTAAAAAGGATCTTAATTTCAACTATAATCCTAAACGTGGCAAATTAAAGATAGTACAGTTGAGCTTTGCTGATGATCTATTACTATTCTGTAGAGGTAATGCCATATTTGTTCTCTATTTCAGTGCTTCCAACAATTCTCAAATGCATCAGGGCTAGAGGCAAATGCTGATAAAAGTTTCATATTCTTTGGTAGAGTGCATGAGGATCAGCAACAGAGAATATTACAAGAATTGGGGTTTGTCAACGAAAATATACCACTGAGGTACTTGGGGGTACCTCTAAGCTCTAAGAGGTTATCATCAATAAAGTGCCAACCACTACTTGAGAAGATGCTAGGGAGAATCCAATCTTGGATAACAAAATTCCTGTCTTATGTAGAGAGAATTCAACTAATCAAGAGTGTGTTATTCTCTATCCAGGTATACTGGTTTTAGGTATTTGTGTTACCAAAGAAACTTATTCAAGTTATTGAAAGAGTATTCAAAACATTTCTTTGGACCGGGGGGGGGGGGGGGGGGAGGTAGAAGCATCAAGGAAAGCATTGTTGTCATGGGAAAATTCATGCAAACCTAAAGCAGCTGGTGGCCTCAATATGCTAGCTATAAAGGAGTGAAAATGCAGCCATATGTAAACTCCTGTAGAAACTGTGCAAGAAGAAGGATAGGTTATGGGTGTAATGGATATATGTGTATTATAAGAAACAGAAAACACTGTGGGACATTGCACCAAAACAAGCCTCTTTGGTAGTCCAGAAGATACTTAAAGCCATACAATATTTTGAGGATTCTGGCTATACAGAGGAGGATGTAATGGAGATCAATAACTTTTCTATCAAGAATATGTATGGGAAATTGAGTGGGGAATTTGATAGAGTACCATGGAGGAAACTGGTGCATAGCAGTATTGGAGTACCAAAATGGAACTTCATAGTCTACCTAGCTGCACATAGAAGATTAATGACCAAAGACAGGCTGGAGGGTTAAGGATATGTAGAGGACGCAACATGCTCTTTGTGTAACAGTGAGGAAGAAACATTGGATCATCTGTTTTTTAAATGTACATTTTGCATAGAAAATATGGACACCAATGCTACAATGGTAAGGGATTCAGAGACAACCTGTTATGTGGACAAATGAGCTTGAATGGGCAGGGAAATACTATAAAGGGAGGAGCACAACAACCGAGCTTTATAAACTTGTGTTGGAATGAACATTGTATTTCATGTGGCAAGAAAGGAATGGTAGGATTTTCAACAGACTTCAACGATCATAAGTCACTCTAAGCAGATCAATTACACAGGAAGTGCATAGGAAAGGAGAAAGCAAACACAAAATACAAAAAAGACTACAGGAACTCAACTATTATCCTAGCATTTAAGGTTTATTCTATAGGTAGTAGTTATACCAATATGTTCTTGTAATGTAGCTGGTAAAGGTAGAAATGGAGCTAAAATTTGGGATGTATGTCCATATTAAGCTCGAGAATAGCATGTACATATTTGTTGAGAAATAAAATTTTTAATTACTAAAAAAACTAAGTCATCTCAATTGAAATGAAGGGAGTAATAATATTTTGCTCAGAAATAAATTTCATTTATTCAATTAAAGGACTCACGCATGCCATCTCATAATTCAGTTAAAGAGAGGAATATTTTTAATGAAAAAGTTAACGTTAAAGGTAATTGTAACCTAAAATGAAAGGAGAACAAATTTAATGTTATGAAATAATATAAGAACAAGAACAATAATACAAGAACAAGAACAAGAACAATATAGAGAAAAGTAGAGAGAGGAGTATTCTTATTGATACTTTGGGATGATTTACAATGAGAGAGAACCCCTTTATTTATAGGGAGGTGGTGACTTAGCCACCAAGTAGTAAACCCTAGGATCTCTCTAAATATGGACATTCACCTTAAATAGAATATTTTATAACACTCCCCCTAAATGTCTATTCAATAATGTGCCTCATTAAAACCTTAACTAAAACAAAACCCAATGGGAAAAAATTATAGAAAAGGAAAAAGAGTACACATGTTTGAATATGCGCCTATTGGTTGCCTCGTTAAAAACCTTGCAAGGAAAACCCAGTGGGACAAAACCTTGTAAGGGTAAAAGAGTGCAACGCGCATTAACTCCCCCTGAAAAGAGCATCAATTCACATCCTTGAGCATTTGCACTCCAATCTTGTGCACCATCTTCAAAACGATCTTTTGTAGAGATTTGATAAATAAATCATCCATATTGATTTGAATAAATATTCCGCACCTTGAAATTATCATTCTTGATAGATATGAACATCTTCATATAATGTCGTGGAATGACTCTTCAATATCTCCATAGAGGTATTCTCGATGCCATCATGCTTATAGTTATAGCAAGATACATATGTACACAAGTTGCACTTAGGATGTGGTACTTCAGGACCAAGAATTGTATATGCTTCAAGCAACTTCAATCTTTCATGGATTGACATATAAGTTAAGTCATATAAGCTATATAATAGACTTTAGATGCATATCAAGTTTTCATGTCATGCTAAACAAATAAGATATCGAAAACTGATTACACATACCATTGACTTTATACTTTCAAGTATTTGAACTACATGTCCAAAACTACATGTCTTTCATATGAAATCAATTCTGCTTGAATTGTATCTCTTCCATTTAGCCAATATTTTTGTTTGTATTCGACAAACATAAGATCCTCATCGATATTTAGCGCTATCATAGATGTCGTCGACGAACATTTTATATCGGCTCCAGTAAATTTTCATAAAGACATAACATGGATATCTCTTTATTCATATATTCAGGTACCTGAATCTCTCATGAGATTTTATGAAGTGTTATGTCATGTGATCTTCTAGATCACTTGCCTCCCCATTATGATCACTTTGATCATTTGCTCATCTTCTTTATTAAGAAGTTATTTTGAAACCGATTTGTCTATACGCTTTAAGCGTATCAAAGACTTTGTCCTTCTGGGACTTAATATGAGCATTTGCAGTGAGAATATAGTTACTTTCTTTGGGTCAGCAAATGCGTATAGCATGCTTTGCAATATGTTGCAATTGAATTATCCTTTTATGAACTTCAGGTTCATATTATGATATTCGAGGATCTATATATACAAATGATAATTTATCCCATGTAACCTTTTCTCAAGTGTTTATCATGTCTCCCCCTCATGTTAGAAAAGCTAACTTGTTTCCTCAACTTTGAGAGTCCATCTTTGTGCATTATGGTGTTAATGAAAATATACACCGCACATCAATAATAATAAGATAAAATTATTTGGTTCCTGACCCTGAACCACTTGTGAGGGGAGAATATAATATACTCTCGTATACAACGTATATCAAACTGATATATATAACTTTGTTCTCATAAGAAACAGTTTAGCTATTAAGTGGAGGCACTCAATAATTATCTTGCTAAACCAACTATGATATACACCAACTAATCAAGATGAACTATCTTGAATAGAAAATCTGCAAATTATGCTCGAAGTTATATTACTGAGCAATTTACCTCGCAAGCACCGGCCAGGCTGCGGGTTAATAACAATCGCACATGTAACCATATCATAGATGCATCATATGTGGTATACATGGCAGGTGAATGGGCCCATATTCACCTTTGATATTTCCAGAATTTATGGGATTCAACCCGAACTCTTTAGTTGGTCAATGAGAACAAGTAATACAAGAGAATTCGTAAAGAACTTTCTAGTTCTTTAATATTTACCCATGTGAATTCTCTATTACTGCACATCATACTTAAAATGATATGGTATCCCGAATGCCAACTGAATAAATTATCAATATTGATAAACTTCAAATTTACACCATGACATGTGCAATTATCAATAAACTTCAAGTTTATTATGATATGAGTTTTTATATCAATAAACGTCCACTTTATTGTGGTATTCTTGTGTAGTACAAATTGGAGAATAAAGTGGGTAGTTTTTCACATACAGATTATCCCGCTACAAGTTGTAGTAATAGAAGATATCAAATCTTTCCTTTATTTATAGTCACAATATAATCAATCGCTTTCGCATATACTTTGGAAAATGAATAAGTTTCTTTGAGACTTACTACAACACAATACCTTATTGGTAATCAATTGTGTTTCTCTAACATAGTAATAATTGGCTCTTCTAGAGCTCTCAATTAATTTTGTACTATCACAAATTCATCAACATCCATGTGGTGAATATCTCTTTTAAAGAGAAAGTTATACCATTATCGTCATGTCAAAAATATATGCAAGATATGTTTCTTGCATTATTATTGTCCTTTGATAATCATATTGACAAATTATTTTGGCGTACAATAGGTACGTGACCATTGACTATTCATGCCATAACAATGACATTATTTTCATATATCATCTCAAACCTCCTTCTAGGGGTGAGTGTGGTATATTCAATACCAATTTCATGTTCATATTCTTCCAATAATGAATATGTATTCGTGAATCAGATGTTGTCACATTCACTGCGGGGATATGTGATTTTGTTATCTTTTTCAAATCTGTAAATGCGTCTGGCATTCGATTTGCTATTCTTTGCAAATGGATAATATTTTGCACCTCTTTTTCACAAATAGAGGTATGTGGATCAAGATGAGATAATGATGCATTTTTCCACAAAATTTCCCATTTGGTTTCACCAACTTCTCCCCCTAATTTTGGGAAAAGGGTCTCATCGAATTGACAGTCCGCAAATCGTACAGTGAACAAATCCCCTGTCAATGTTTCGAGGTAGCGAATAATGGAGGGCGATTCAAACTCAACATATATTCCTAACCTTCTTTGCAGACCCATTTTGGTGCAATATGGCGGTGCTACAGGCACATATACTGCACATCCAAAAATTATTAAGTGGGATATATTAGGTTCATGACCCAAAACTCATTGCAACGGGGAATATTTGTGATAATTCGTCGTTCTGAGACGAACTAGCATTGCTGCATGCAAAATGGCGTGACCCCAAACCGAAGTGGGCAGCCTCGTTTTCATGAGTAAATGAGGAATTCAAGATTATTCTCATCTATAGTCTCAATATGATATCCATTTTGAATAATATCTTTAAAACTCAACAAGTTCCTTTTAGACTTGGAGGAGAACATTGCATTCTCTAAAATGTTGTTCCTTTAGGCAGAGTTATAGTTGCTTTTCCGGAGCCTTTAATCAATTTACTACTACCAGAAATTGTAGTAACATCTGCCTTACACATACTTAAATGAGAGTAATATTTCTTCTCTTTGAATATCGTATGTGTGGTACATGAATCAATTAATCAAAAGAGATATACGAACATGAGAATAAACAAATTTAATCTGTTGCTTCATAATTAAACAATATTTTCAAAATCTGCTGAGGTTAGTCGATTAACTTAGTTAATAGTCGACTAACTTGGGAAGCAGTCATTAGGTTAGTCGACTAACTAAATCAGATAGTCGACTATCTTGCCTTGCGGAAAAGTCCAGTTTTAATGCGAAATATTAGTTAGTCGACTAACTAAGTTGATAGTCGACTAACTTAGTAAACAGTCATCAGGTTAGTCGACTATCTAAATCAGATAGTCGACTAACTTAGCTTGCGGAAAAATCCAGTTTTAATGCGAAATATTAGATAATCGACTAACTGTTAGGTTAGTCGATTAACTCTACTGGAAAATAAAAATATCTTTGAAATTTAAGCATATTGAAACATTCTAAAGAACTAATACTAACATTATATCATAAGCTAACTAATACGAGCTGATACTAATGACTATTAGTTTATTTACTAACTAATACAAATAAATAAAATAAAATCAAACAATTCCATCTTCCTTCATCACAGATCCATCACCAATTAAGTGGTCTATTTTCCCCTCAGGGTGCTCAAAGAAGTCTTCCACATCCAAGTGGGTGATGTCAAAATTGTCGTCAGAGACAGAATTGGTTTAAGGGCATTTACCTTTTAGAGATTCTTGATAAAGCTCAACCAAATGTCTTGGTACACGGCAAATTTTCGCCCAGTGCCCTTTTCCACCACAACGATAATATATAGTTTATGAACTATTTGCTTTTGGATTCTCATCGCATCGTGCTTGTGGCAGAGTGACCAACTTCAGGTTGTCATATCTCTCCTTTAAGCCATTTCACAAGATAGGTGGATCTTTGACTGTGATATATTCAATTTTCAAACCTTCATCAAGGTGATGGCGCAAGAAAATCAAGGCTTAGCACAGTTTCAAACCTTCATCAAGGTGATGGCGCAAGAAAATCAAGGCCTTAGCACAGTTTCAGACCTTCATCAAGGTGATGGCGCAAGAAAATCAAGGCCTTAGCATAGTCTTGGGTGGATGCATTATTTCTGTCTTTAATGGCGTCCCCAAGACCCATTGCATCCAAATGGATTTCAGCATCCAACACCCATGTCATATAGTTCTTGCCCGAAATTTCAAGGGCAACGAACTTTCTTTTCATAATGTCAGACATAAAATAAAATTACATCAAGAGCGTGTCCATACTTACGGGCTTTATTACAATTATCACATTCACTTCAGGGAATGGATCATAATCATCTGTATGTGCTATATACAATCTCATGTCAAATATTACTTTCATAAAGTGAAAGATTATTTTGAGAATCTTTATTATTCTCGTTATCACAATGACGACGATTATAATTCCGTCTATTGCCACGTCCACATCCATTGATACCTTCACGGTAATAATTTTGTCTTCTTTCAGACTTATCACATACTGCTATCACATTCTCTAAAGGGAATGAGAATGAAGCAAATTCAATGGGACGGATTTTTAATTCTTTGCCCACAATCATACATGAATTTAATCATGGCAAGACATAGAACTTTTACCACTTCACGTGGTTATAATTCCTTACAAACTCCATTAGAGTTATAATCAAACTTTGTTGTCTATGTTTGTATATGAAATCAAATCGTATAATTTCAAGAATTTGAAAGGGAAAAGTAAATTACTTACCTTTAAGGTATACCAATAAATGTTGTGATATCAGATATACCTCTTGAGTTTCCATCCCGTTGCATTACTTTATGATGATACCATCTCTTATATTTTTCCGTATAGAAATTCTCATATGGAGCAGTAGCAATCGTTATTACACTCTTTTGCTTGGAAATTCACCTTCAAAAGGAAAACAAAAGTAAACAACGAGAAAAAAAATTGAAGAATTTCAGAAATCAAAATATCACAAATCTCGTTTCACTCAAATAGAAAAATTCAAACGATGGAACACGAATTAGAGTGGATGAATCTGATTGCAACTCGAGATTCTGAGAGCGATAATTGCTGAATATTAAATTCAATTGGTTAGAGACTCGTGCTGAGAACGTGTTATGAAATAATATAAGAACAAGAACAATAATACAAGAACAAGAGCAATATAGAGAAAAGTAGAGAGAGGAGTATTCTTATTGATACTTTGGGATGATTTACAATGGGAGAGAACCCCTTTATTTATAGGGAGGTGGTGACTTAGCCACCAAATAGTAAGCCCTAGGATCTCTCTAAATATGGACATTCACCTTAAATAGAATATTTTATAACATTTAAACTATTTTCAATAGGTTAGGAATATGTTTAGCCCCATTCCGTTGAAATAAAAAAGGGAAGATAGGAATGTCCCCTTGTAAAGGACATTTGGGATGCTATTATTTACACATAATTACCCCTGAAAATGAATTAAATGCTATTTTTTGGGAAAACAAACCAACAAAATTAAATTCACTCTTCAGCTAACGCCAGCAGACTCAGCGGTTCTCTGGCTTGCTGGCCCCATCTCTGATATATCTTTACATCTCCAATTGTGTCAACCCCCGCCCCCCCCCCCCCCCCCCCAAAATAACCCTCGTTTTCTCTTTTTTTTCCCTCTTCTAGATTTCTTTTATTGCTGCGTCTTCACGGTCACCAAAATCTATTTGTATTTAATTCGAATATATATATATATATATATATATATATATACACACATATTTGTATGTCATTGGATTAACGGTGGATGTGAAAAGTAGTAAAATTGAACAATTGGATCGAGATTTTGGTTACCGGAGATGGGCGATTCTACGAATTCAGGGGAGCGAGATTTTGTGGGAGAAGCTTCTGGAATCGTGGAACAAGCGAAGGAATTGCAAGACGCGGCTTCTTCTTTGATCTCCCGCACCACTCGCGAAGAGGATTCGTTACGGCAGAAAGCTAAATCGCTTGATTCGAGCATCCATCAGCTCCGTTCATCTGTTCGGAAAAGCAAATTGGATTCTAATCAAGCTGAAAAAGTAATATGGATTTTTTAGTAGTGTATTATTATTTTGTTGATTTTTCGTGCATTTATTTGTACATGCATGTTGCGTTACTGCCCTTTGGTGCTTATTCCACGTGTATTTTGATATTGTTACAGTACTGAAGAGATGTCACTTATTATGTTAACCATTTTCTCACGCTTAACGATTCACAGTTGGAAGAGGAGTTGTTCAAAGCTAGTTATGTACTCAGCGAGGGAGATGCTGCTGCTTTTCTTCCCAGCAAATCTCATGGTGCGTTTTTTTCCTTTTGTTATTTTGATTTATTATTTTATGACGGTGGGTGTCTAGGCTAACTTGTGTGCACCTGGACTATTCCACTGGTATACGCTGCTTCCCACTAGCACACATGTACCTCTGTCCACCAAGGCTTAGCCAGATAAGAAGAGATTGCCTAGTGTTTTTTGCCTTCACTAAGATTTGAACCTGAGACGTCATGTTTTTTATTCCTTGTTATTATTTCTGTTTGCTTGATTTATGTATGGTATGTGTGGCGTAAATTTAAGATTGTATTGATCGTTTTTGGTCTTGATCTGGTCGATTGCAGGAGGATTCTTGAGGATGTTTTTGGGACCAATCAATGTTCGTGCTAATAGAAAGGATGTGCAACTGAAAGTGAAAGAGGAATACAATAGTTTCAGGGTACTTTCCAAGCTTTAGTATTTACCATTTAGCTGTGTTTAACTTCTGCATTATCGTGGGTGATTAGTTTCTCCCGTTTTTGGAGCAGTTGATAAATCAATCTAACAAATTGATGCTCTTTTGAGAAGCTGTATTACTGTTAAAAGATTTTGGTTTGCATGTACTATCTACTTGTCAGTTGGAAAAAGAAGAATGGTGAGCATGATTTGCATGCTCTATTTAATTGTCAAGAATAAATAAGAAAAACAAAAAAGGGAAGATGGCGGACAATACGTTGTTCATGTTGCGCCGCTTCTGCATTGTCAACAACAACAACAACTACCCAGTATATTCCCACCAGGTGGGGTCTGGGGAGGGTAATATGTAGACGAGCCTTATCCCTACCCGAAAGGGCAGAGAGGCTGATTTGCAAACGACCCTCGGTGCATAAGCTAAAATGAAAAGCTGCATCAAAACAAAGACAAAATTAAAAACAAAAGCAAGACAAAACAAAATAATAAAGCATGAGTAATCCCGCAGAAATAACATAAATAATTATGAAAACATAGGAAACATAAATACAGCCGCATGCAATAATAACAAGCAGTAACTAACATACTAACAGCCATAAGGGGACATAAGCTAAAACACTAATCATCTACAGCCGCATTGTCAGAACTTGATATTTTTCGACGCAAGCCCAGTTTTTGAGAACCTTATTTTCATATGTATCGTCGGTTTTTCATGTGTGCCGTGCTTGTTACTGCATGATACTTGAACTCTTTTCAAATTATTTGTTCAAGTTCTTTCCAACGACAAAAGAAAGCTAGTGCTGCTTCTGATAGAACTTAGAAGTAGGGAACTTGAGCTTGAAATGGTTCCACCATTCCAACCAGTTAAAATGCAAAAATGATTTAGGATGCATAAAAAACATGTGTTATGTGGAAACCTCTTTCTTGTAATTACTACATCCGATCTCTCTTGACAGGACAGGACAGCATATCTATTCCTTCTTTTCCCATCTTTGCTACTAGTCTTGAGGTCTTATATTTGGGATGGATGTTTACCAGCTTTGCCAGTCCAACTTTACCAGGTAATATGTTTATTAAGAGGCAGTTCTCACTCAACCTGATATCCTTGGTGGTTTTGTGTTCCTATTTATTTGGTTCTCCTTTGGTGAAAAATTTACATTTGACAAATGAGTACGCTGAGCTCCTCCATGTCTTCAGGCGTGGTTGCTTTACCTCTACACAGGTTTGGCTCTGCGAGAGAACATTTTGAGAGCGAATGGAAGTGATATTCGTCCATGGTAATTGAACAACATTCCCTATTGCCTTCTGTAAATTTAACATATGTTCTTTGTTTTATTTTTGTCAAGTAAAACCCTGATCTTTGTCGCTTAAGTAACTGAAGAAGCAGAGCAATTTTAATGATTCTACAGTTTTTTTACTGGTGTCATCTGTTTTGGACACAAAAACAGCTGATTAATTAGAAACTATGGCTGTGCTGCTGTTGCAGGTGGATTAAACATCACTATTGTGCTATGGCTATGGCACTTATAAGTCTTACCTGGGAAATAGAAAGAGAACCTAGCTGTGCACAGAAGCAGGTCTTTGTTCATTTAAATACGTCATGTATATTTATTTAGCTGCTTATCAACAAAAAGTGCACTTTTCTATAATGTTTAAGATTTATAATACTCTGTACTATCCTTTGCAGAGGGGTGTGCAACTGTTCCTGAAATGGGCTATCATGCAAGGTGTTGCTATGTTGCTTCAGAATAGATATCAAAGGCAAAGACTGTATACTCGCATTGCGTTGGGAAAGGTATACAAACAGCAGAATCATTAGTTTCAGTGAAAAACCCTTTGCATGTCGTAATTTGTCCTGTTTAAATATCTATCTTGAGAAGCTTCACTAATCCTGTGCAGATAGACTTCCTTCTTATAGGTAAAATAAATTTTAATACTAAACACCAAGATGTTTTTGGGTTACTCCAGGGTATCTAGTGCAGATAGGTTTAAATATTTCTCTGCCCCTTGGGTTGGATTAATGACAAAAAGCTCTGAGGATTGACGCCAAGGTCACTCTTTTCGCTCCCTCCTGTTGAGGGAATGAGCTTTGCCTTGTGATTGAATAAAGAAAAAAAGACGTTTTCACTTCCTATAGTCCAATAAACTATCCTAATTGTGGAACATTCTACTGAATTCTGATTTCAGGCCAGGAGAATGGATGTTGTATGGGGAGAGACTGCTGGAGTAGATGGTCAATTATTGTTGCTCTTCCCTGTACTATTTATCTTACAGGTATACTGAGTTCGATTTGGCTTTCTACTAATTGCAACTACTTTTCTCTAGAAATTTTGATCCTGTTGAAGAGACTGGACTTTTAGATAAAACAAGTTGAATGATGCTATGTAGTCCAAGAGCTGAAAATGCCACTGTAATTTTGCATAATTTTGATGTACGCAGAATGCATGTAAATGGCTCCCCGTAGTAGCTGTCTGGTTCTACGTAACTAATGTCTATCAAGGATCCTTTTTCTCTTAAGTTCACCATGACTTCCTGTGTGTTTTGAGGGAAGTTTCTGAATATTGGAGCAAAAACAGATTGTCATCTGAGCTATAGCTACTAGTAACACTATATGGGTCACAATCTGCAGCGTTTTATGACTTAGGCAAATCAACTTTTGGGATGATATTTCTTTTCTAGTCTTGAGTACATTCAACGATACTTCAGTATACTTATCAGAAGAAACAGTCTGCTTAATTGGTTGTCCCGGTGCACATAGATGCGTTCCATGAAATTTACCAATATAGTATCTTTTGAGGCTGGTCCAAATGACTGTGTGCCGTTTGTTCTTGGTGTCAGGGATTTGAAGCATATGTTGGAGTCTTGCTGCTTAAAACAGCATTCATTGATGTTGTTTCCGAGTGGCAGGTAATATAAACTTCCCCTGTTCCAACATCTGTCATCTTGTTTGCTTGGTGCGGAGGTAAAGGGAAGACAGTTCATATAACATATTGCAAGTTGGTTAGGATATTCTCTAATAAAATAGTTTGAAACTGTGAAAGGTGAAGTTCTAACTTACTTTTTTAACAAATTATCTTAGTTTGCCTCTATAGAAATAGAGCAGTCGAGTACAGAAATCAACAACATTAGTTACTAAAGTAGGTCTTCCCTTCTGTAATGTTCAAGTATACAGCTTGTGTAAGCTGCCATGCCAAAGAAATCCCGTTATTATGAGTTTCTAAAATGATGACTAAAGCTGCCATGCCCCTTCCTATCATTGACTAATCAGTTTCTATATGATGTGGCTTGGCAGGTTGTTACCTGTGGGATCCTTCTGATTATTATGGCAGTTGGGAATTTTGCCAACACGGTGCAGACTCTTGTGACAAAGTTTCGGGTTAAAGCCAAAATGAGGAGAGGTAAAAGTAAACAAGATCTGAAATCTGAAGGCGCCAAGAGTTTGTGATCGGGCCGGTTGGTCCTGTCTATGATGGGCGTGCTAAGTTAATCTTCATATACTGTTTTGCTCCTTCATATGAGTAGGCCCCGTAATGCATCTCTTACACTGACTTTGGATTTCAGAGGACAGTTGCAGGAAATAGTCATGCATTCAGTCCCTTGAAGAAATATTTTGGTTTAAGGTTGTGGTTCTTTTTGTTTTTAAGTTTTTGCTTATATCCTGTTAAGATGTCATGATTGAAAGGGATATGTCCACAGCAAAAGAAGTTTGACCGTCTGTGATTTCCATTAGTTTCTAAATTTTGGTACTTAAGCATTAGGGATAATTGCAAGCAGCGGGTGAGCAAAGCCTATTAAGGGATTTTTGCTTGAAGACTTGCTCTGTCGTGTGCCTCTGTATTTTTGTATGTATCAGTTCTATTCATACTAATAATGCACGCCATGGAGTCCCTTTCCAGGAGGATGCCTCAGTTTAGTGATTTTATATACTTCCAACTATTTGTCGACAAATTTTAAAAAAATAAACTTGATTGGTCTGGGTGCTGGATTTTCTGGGTACTAATAAATCTCAAAGTGTCAATAGCAGGTAATTAATGATATGAAACGCAGAATCTGCACGGGCTTGATATAATTATTTTCTGAAATGTGTTTGGTCCAATCTTGTTATTGTATTCCTCCTTATTCCAACGGTCTTCTAATATTACATAAACAGGAGAATCAGTGGGCCTGTATTGTTCGGATAATGAAGTTAATTCTGATTATAGAATGAGTTTAATGATTGACTAACCAAATTTTATTAAAGGAAGTAGAATTTGTAGGGACTGGTTATAAGAGTGATTTTTAGACGTGATGACAAAAATAACAACCAGTAACACGGAGAAGTGCTTAAATCAGGCGATGATAATCAGGCTTAACATTCATCAAACAGCTAGTTTAGAGTTCTCTTTTTTCGTTTTTGATTGTCCTCGCGTTGTCCGGCAATTTTAAAAGCATATTCCCAATTTAGCATCGCAAGTTCCACCGTGTTGTTTCTGATTTTTGCTATTTCTTACTGTTGGATGACATATCACAACCTTTATTTTTTGGCATAACATCTTTTATTCAATGTGCGAATTGGTCACTGGTTTAATGGAAGATACTGTCAAGATTTCGAGTTTCAACCTGTCTGAAGAAGACAGTACAGTAGCTAAGATGTTACAATTCTAAATGCCGTGCAAAAGTTAAGTTTTCCTTGCTCCCAATTAATTCTATGTGAAAAAACCCCAACTTTTAGCTATCTGTGATATTTCGACCACGTAGTATCACATTGACACACGAGTTTCAACATTATTCTCTTATCCATTTCTCTTCATTCGTCTACCATGAAATTGATCAGGGAGGAGAATAACTCACAACTTCCTGATAACAAAACAAGAGTAAAGAACAAAAAAACAAGACATTTGATGTTTTAAGCACACCTACCTGTTTCCTATAACTATCCAATTATTAAACGCTAAAGGTTCTCAAATGTAGTTGCTGCTAGGAAATGACAGGAATTCTGAAGTCGCAAAAACCATTATGAACATAAGACGTGCTTTTCATAGATAAAGCCAACTTACAATGTGAAAGGAATTACAAGCAATCATAAATAATTGGGAAAAATATGAATTGCATCCGGTGTTTACACCAAATTACTGAATATAAGACAATGTTTTTTCATAAACACATTTATTATGCACCCATGTATTACAAGAAATATTATGTTTTCTCATAAACATATTTGTTAGTGAATCTATTCTTAATTTTAATCATTTGACAATCAAGAGAGAACTATAATAAACTTGTATACACCACAAAAGATGTTATAAATGTGAGCTTTCCTTTCATTTTTCAGTCACAGATTCAATGGAGTTTTTATTCTTTTCATTCACTAACTTAAAGTAACCAGTAGGGAGGCTAACGCTAAACAAAAATGCCAAACAAGCAAATCTCAAAGAACTAGAGGTTATCCCGGGAGGTTACAGGTTTGTTGGTTCATCATTTTACTCTTCACAAGGACGCCCATGCTCCACCCGCCCCGGGTATCTCCTGTAGGAGCAGGTTTACTGTTGAACTTGACTGGAAAAAACCAAGTTTTTCCAGCAGCCTTTTGAATAATATCCCTGCTGCATAAGACACACCCGAAACAGTGAAACCCAAAATAATGTAAGTAGCTATAGTTTTGAAGTAAGGTTTGGGTGCTCTCTGAACATAAGCCTTTCCAATTGCCAGCATTAAGATGCATACAAGCGAAGCTGCAGCAACTGCCACGAGTTTGAATTCCCTGTCATCACTCTTGCGGAATGAGAAGCCGAAGACTATTGGAGGGACTAGTCCAAATATGATATATGATAGTACAGCAACTACGGCATGCAGTGTGAAGTTTTCTCTCCGGCCTAGTAGTTGTCGATACCTATCTACATGTCTCCCCATTATCTGGTTGCTGGCTTGCTCATAATGATCTCTTTTCAACTCCCAAATCTGCAAGTTTTTGAAGTCGACAAGAGATAAGAGTAAATTGAACTGAAAGCACAAGGAATAAAAAGTACCCCAATAGATTGACTGATCTGATTAATTTAAGTGATCAAGAAAACTTGGCATCAATCTTGGACACATACAGCTTCCCCATCTATAGCTTCAGGTTATCATGGTTCTTCTGCGCCATAGCTAGTGGCTAATTATTTTAAGGAGAGCACTGGTCTCTCTACGTAAACATCGTTCCTAAGAAATATGAGCACAAAATGCTAAAGCCAACTTACATTGTGGAAAATGATGAAAAGTCCACCAATCAGATTAGCCATTCCCAGAACTAAAATGTTCACTGCAGTAGACATGACGATACCATCAAAACCAGCAGAAAGTTTAAGAGATGAAGTAGGGAGGTAGAGCTTTTTATAAAAGTGGTCTTTTCCTCAAATCATTTCAAGATATTACAGAAAATGGAAAACAACCATTGCATAATCAAATTGTAACTGACTACATAAGTCACTTAGATTTTTGAATTAGCCTAAACTCAAATTGTACTACTAATCCATATAAAAAAGATAATTTTCCTGGTTAAACTTGTTGAAGGGACTATTGCTACACCAGACGAGGATAAATGAATAAGAACTTGCAAATATTCAGATAAAGCATTGCTTGAGTAATTAACTATGTTATGGATGATTGAAACAAGATAAGAACTCTTCTCTCGCCCAAGGTTATAGTAAGATCTGTACTCTTACATGTAGTTGTGTCGCCACCAGCTGCAGATGATACAACACTTAAGCTTGTAATTGACTCAGCTAAACCCCCAAATATTATGCTTTTAATGATCTCAATTCTGTAACCTTCTGCAGCATCAGTTCCTTGTCGTTCAACAAAATGGATTTGAGCATCAAGATTTGGTGAAGTTTCTGTAGTTTCATGCCCTGCTTCCACAGTTATAACAGTATCCTTGCCTGTCACACAAGTGAATCACACAAGTGAATCAAGAAAATTAAGCTACATAAAACTCCCTTTTACAAATTAGCACCATAGAGAATATACACTATAATCTTTATTCGATATCTCTTCAGCATAAATTATTCAAGAGAAAGCACAATAATTCTACAAGCCTAGTTTCTTCTTTAAGCAAGGTACTGAGAGTGAAGGTTCAGTATCTAAATAGAGGCTGTGGTTGGCAGCCCAAGCATTTTGGTTGACAGGTGTATGGTAGAAAATGATGCCTCAGGTCCTTCCATTTATAATATTTATCAACTTTCCCTGATGTATTTTACAAACAAAAAGTAATGGTTCCATGGTTAATAGCGCTTTAACCATTTACTTACTGTTTCATCAACACATCTTTAGGGGAGAGCTTATTAGGAAGCTTACAAATGCGGGAGAGGGTAATTAAAAAGTGTTCTGAGAGTATTTGATCCCTAATTGCAACCAGATTTATTTAGTCACCGTAGAATATTAGAATGAAGAAAAGCCTAGTCTTTACCTGCAATGCCATTTGCAGCTGCTTCCACAGAAATGTTGGTGATGTTAACTGGTGCATCGTGAATTGATAAAGCATCCTTTACCGATGAAAATAGCGCATCCTTATCAACTTTTAAAGGCTGCTTCGAGTGGATCTCAAATTTGGTCTTTGTGATGGTATGTTGAGAAATTTCATAAGGATCCGAACCATCTGTCAACGGAAGGGCGACATAATACATGGAAGCAAAGTAATGACAAATGCAAAAGCGATCAAATCAAACTAGTAAGGCAGCACAAGGGAAAAAACTTTTCTCGAGCTAACACCACTATACTGCTGAAGACAACGTGATTCAGAACCGGCGTTTGCAGATAAATGAGGATGCTCTTTAAGTACAAAAAATCCCAAGAGTACAACGGGTTAACACCTAACTTCCTACTAAGGCACATTGGAAATTAATGCTTCAGGTGCCAATTATATACTGTTCAAGAGATTACCTATTTCAGCCAAACCAATCTGGAACCTTTTTTTCAAAAGTAAACAATAGGGATTTTGCTGAAGGGTAGCTTTGGAGCAACGGTAAAATTGTCTCCATGTGACCTATAGGTCACGGTTTAAGCTGAAGCATCCACTAATGCTTGCATTGGGGTAGACTGCCTATATCACACCCTTTTGGAGTGCGGCCCTTCCCCGGACCCTACATGAACGCGGGATGCTTTGTACACCGGCTGCCCTTTAATCAGGATTTTGCTATACCTAACTCTTTGCTTGATATGCATGTGAGGAAAATCTTTTGATAAAGATGGTTTTAGTTCATAAATGAAAAAAGTACAACTTCCTTTCTGGGTTCGGATCTTACTCCAATTTTTAGCTCAGTATTTGATAAATATGCAAGTAACTTTCAGAAGTCAAAAGGTATAACAGTTTGAAATAAGCTTGTATTAACCAGAACTAGGAGGAGGTTTAACCACATACCTTTATTACTAAGTTGAAAATTATTGCCATTGTTTTCCACCGGAGACTCAGAGGGAAGCATGGCTTTGACATTTTGCTCGTGTTCTTGAGGGAGTTCTGTCAAAAACTTGGGTTTCCCATTTTCATCTAAGCCATTGAGTGCAAAAGATGTGGTTGCCGAAGAAAGAAGGGACTCATTATCTGCACATTCACATGAAGCCATGTCTGAGCTGAATCCAGTTGTGATTATTATTTTTAGAATCAACAGGTCATTATGATTATATCAATGACATATGATACACATCATCAACCTCTTGTACTGTCCCTGTTCTCAGTTTATCATATGAGCAACAAAGAAAAGAGGATCTTTTTCGTTTTCCAAATATAAAACAAAGAGAAATCAATTTTTTCTTCGGGAGTGTAGGCCCAGGTGATAATCGAACATTGCCCCTAACAGACATTGTTTTCAGTTAACTCTTCTTAATAGAGAGAATTTCATACTAGAAACACTACCTGGACCTTTATTTAGTAACGTCATATCAGATTTTAAGTCAGTCTCTGATTTCTCAATAGTTAGAGACTCCTCCTTTGTTGAAGTTATCATCACATCAGATTTTAATTCAGTCCTTGATTTCTCAATAGTTAGAGACTCCTCCTTTGTTGAAGTTATCAGAACCTTTGATCCAGTTTGTTGAGATGCTGGCAGACTCTCCTGCGCAAGATTTCCATTACTAACTTGAATTCTGCCAGCAGTTCTTAACAGCTCATCATTCCTATCATTTCCTCGAACTTCCTCAGAAGAGGCTGCAACATATGGCAGATTAAGGATCCCTTCTTCAAAGATGTCGAAGACAGAACCTCCTGCACAGGAGAAAACTACCTCATAAAGAAGGTGCTGGAACATGCACCAAGGAGCAGAAAGATCTGAGGGAAAATTAGTAATTAGACATGATGCAAAATTGGATCACTAAACTTATCTACTCATCCATGTTATGAACCAAGATGCTTTTGGACTTGATCACTAGCAAAGGCTATTTCTTTGACTACCGATGGTAAGCAGAAGTCTCCCATTTTACGTACTCACAGTCACAATTTTACTTTACATCAGCTATTTCATGTTTTCAATTAGATCATTATTTCATGGTAATGAGAACAAAGGTGAGCATCTTTACTGTACCTGCTTGACTCTTTGTTGCATTCACTGATTTACCTACTGTATTAATCGCCATTTTCCCCTTCATTTTTGCATCTTGGTTCTCTGATCCTAAAATTTTCCCTCCAGCTTCCTGAGTTCCACTGCTGGAATATGCAGGCGGGGCTGATTCCCTAATCACTAAGGGCTTGGCACTTTGATCTTTGAAATTATCTGATGGCGTAAGTACTCCGGCATCATTTTTCACTGCATTTGCCCCAGTACCACTTCCTGCATGAGAAACTCCATCAGTTTAACAACATTAAGATAGTCTTTAGCTGTTTCTCTGCATTATAAAGGTGTAGTTCTAATATTCTCCCCCTCCAAGTAATGCAATGATCAGAACTGACCACAAGTCCATCCTATTGCATTACCCTGAGCATGTTACCTGGAAACCTCTTTCTAGCTAAGAGTTTTAGCTTCTATGTGATGTATGCAATATGTGACACCAAACTAAAATACACCCTCATAACTATTTCAGTGTCGACTCTGGATATTTATTTTAAGAATGGCAGGAGTAGAGTTATGAGTTACCAGCTCTAAAAATATTACCTCATTTATGCGAGAAGGTTTTTTTTCATGAGGTTTGTATTACTAAAAAAAAGAAAACCAGTACCAAGAAGGTACTGTAGCTGCAGAAAAGTAAACAAAAATAAGCTGGATTCTCCTTTTCTCTGTGCTTGGTACTGTAGCTGCAGAAAAGTAAACAAAAATAAGCTGGATTCTCCTTTTCTCTGTCTGTAGCGCATCGAAAGAATCAACCACTGACTCTGTCTTAAATCATCCCCTTTCCCCCAATACTTCAAATCTCTGTTTTTACAATTGAAACGTTTCCTATATGAACATATTGCTTTACAGTCAATCAACTACAGCTCTAAAACTTACCACACTTGTATGAAAGTTCATCTTAGTGCATTTTTGCAGTTCACATAATATGCCATTTCTTCTGAATGACTGAATAAATTTTGTGGATAGATCCTTATCAAAAAACAAGTTTGTGGATAGATTCTACTTTGTAGAGTTGGGAGTTATAATCCTTGTTAGGTAAACAAAACTGGAAAAAAAAAATAGAAGTAGAAAACTAAGTACCTTGCTCAACTGATGCTTTTCCCTTATCTGATGCAAAGATAGAGGAAAACCAATTTTTGCTCGTCGTAGGTATCTGTTCACCTTTGACGTTTTGTTTATCACCTTTCTCTCCAAAAAATCGGAACAGCTTGAATCCATTCCCTGAAAGTTTTGGAAAAAGGGTTATTTTCTTCTTTGACCTCAGTCACAAATAACTTTTCACATGCAATCTTGAACTTGTTAGAGCTTATTTGCCGATTACCAACCACAGTCTTTCACGACAGAATGCAGCAAACTGATTCTAAAATACAGCTTTTTTTTGAATGGTAATTCTCGCAAACAATAAAATAACGGCAAGACTGTTTTACATATATAAGCACATGCATTAAGGAGAAAAATCATTTCTTCTTCGAAAAAGAAAAACATCTTAATTTCCACTTAAAGATATTTCTAACACCAACTTCGCTATGTCATTCAAAGATCTTGCAATAATATAATAGTATCTGCTATTATAAGATATGATCACAAGTTTCTGGAACTCTTCAAGTAATAGAAGAGTATAATTCATTTTAACAGTATATCAGCTAATCCCAGGTTTCTTTAGTTTTTCTCCATTCTCCGTTCTTCCCCTCAACCCTCCCCCCCCCCCCCCCCTCCCACAAAAAAAAAAGAAGAAGTTTCAATCGGTTTTCATGAGTCCTGAAGGAAAGAAGATGACGTCATTTCCATCATATAGCTACAAACAAAAGTAGTAAACTACAGCTTATTTTAGCTGCTAGTGATCCTGCTAGACTACCGAACAAGGGATAACTCTGAAATGACAGTATACAAAGACATTTGATCATAGAGAAATTTGGACCAAGGTATATTCATGTCAGTGCACATGAAACAGTTTCGCATAAACTGCAGTGTGACGGCACAAAAAAAAGACCAGATTTTATGTTGACTTTCAAGGTCATGAAAAGGTCCGTACCTGTGGGAATAAAAAAGCTGAAGCATGATAAGCATCTGAATATCTCTGGGTCTCTATCAGGCTGGTAATCATCCGCTGCCAATTGTGGAGTACCATCAAGAGAAGTGTCGGCTCGATCGCCTACTTGATCACTAGTTGCCTGTGCATGAGTAGCATCCACTTTGCAGTCAACTACACCTTCGAGTTTGTTACGCTTGATATCATCACCAGAAATTCGAATCTTTCGTTTTCTTTTACGAAGAATAACCCTCCTAGTAATGCACGACTTGCAATTAGGGCAATAAAGATCATGTGTATTCTGCTTCTGAAGTACATTCTCAACATCATAATCTTTTACATCATTGTCACTGTCATTTATCAGGTCAGTGTCTGCACTTTCTATTTCTTCAATGGATGTGGACTTATGAACTATACTGTGATCTTCTGAAAGATATTTGGACGGCTGAGCACCTGAATTTGACAAGTTGTCACTCTTCAAATATCCATTAAGTTGAATGTCTAGAACAACACTCTCCTGAACTCTGTCATCTCCTGATTTTTTATCGAACTTCTCCTTTATGGAAGGTATAGAAGTGAAGTTACTATCTGCATTCATATGAGAGAATTCAACTCTTCACTTCAAATGATTTTTCCAAATCTCAAAATCTAGACAGTAGCTCAAACGTGAATCTGAAACTCAGCTTGAAAAACAAGTTCAGCAATAAATCAGGAAGAAAACTTTTAGAACTCTGCCATTGACAAGAGAAAGCTAGTTATAACGCTTTCAAAGTTTAACTGAAGTTCATCGAATTTGCTAAGATGAAAATAATATCATAATCAATCACTTAATTGGGAGTGAAAAATAAATTCATTTAGGATAAAGCATAATACTGGAGAAACAGAATACATGGAGACGGACGACCTTAGAACTGAAACCATAACTCCGCTTGTCCATGTAGTGGGGTCAGGTAAATGATTTCTTTCTTTATGCTCTTTCTCTTTTCTAATTTTGTCAATGTCAACTTGTACACTTCATCCTAGGGTAAACTTTTATACTCCATGTAGCAACTTAAATGCTCTTGTGCGAAACATGGCATACATATCATTATCAGTATGCCAGATACCAATTTATTTTTTATTATCGGTAAGCCACACACAACTTCTTTTTATCCCCAATTCCATGTTTCTACCCTTTGCAGTGCAAAAGTTACTAAAATAATGGCTATCACGATGCCAATGTACAGGTAAAATGGCCTGAAACCATAAGGAGCAAGGGAAAAATGGACTCACTTATAACATTTGATTGCAGCCCATTGTGTAGCATTTACAGATATTAGGACCATTCATCACATTGAAAGTAGATTCTGAGATTTTGCTCTACTCCATAAATTTCGATAGAAACCATTCTCTTAATTGACAACATCACTTTTCTACCAATCATGGTTGTTTTCCTAAAATTCAAAGGGTCAACTAACCTTCACTTCCAAAACTGAATAAAAGTCCCCTCTGATCAAACATTGGGTAATTCATCAGCTTATGCAAGTGGCCCCTAGGAATCTTTGTCCAGTCAATACTTATGCTTTTGCCTTGAAAAGTCCAACAGCAGACTCGACACTTCCATATTCCTTCAATCAAACAGAAAATATGATTGCAAAAATTGCATTGTTGTGCCTAATGCATGAGGAGAACGAGGATGATTCATCTATGTGGTTCAAAAAAGAAGGGTAGATGTTATTTTAAACACTTCGTAGTGGACTACTGGTGGATTTCTAGACCTACAAGAACATACATAATCAGTCACTTGAAAATAACATCAGTTCTTGCCAGCAGATGAACAAAAGCAGTGGTAGTACTTCTAATGCTGAGTCAATATCTTATTCGGCAAAACTGAATATAAATACTACATCACTGAAGGATCCCATAAAGTTGAACATGTTTGACTGTAGACAGCATCTGATCAAATGTCCAAAAGGAAGTGTCGCAGTTAAAGAAAGTCTAATGCTTACTCACACTTCACCCAAGCACCCAAGCTGAAAGAGTCTGCAGAGCTGCCATTAAATGTACACTTTTTACAGTTATAGTCTTAATGTAAGAACGCCTTATCTCATTTGCAGTGACTACGGATTTGGAACTTCAAACATGAGGCCTTGTGGCTTTGGAGGGTATTAGCTACTCTGGAGGCATTAACACTGCCATTAAATGACAAGAGGGGCTTGGTCTGATGGTAACCAACCCTCACTTACAACCGAGAGGTTGTGAGTTCGAGTCTCCCCAGGAGCAAATTCTGGGGATTTATGCCGGGGGTCTATTTGGAAACAGCCTCTCTACCCTAGGGTAGGGGTGCGTACACACTACCCTCCCCAGACACCACTTAGTGGTATTGTACTGGGTCGTACTTTTTTTTTCTTTTGGTCTCAATGGAACTCCCCAGTTGAATATAGTTACCAACTTCTTCAAACATGCCTTAGCTAATTCTACTCGTCAGTTGCGCCTAATCTATTACAGTATTCCTTTATATAAAATATTGGTTGAGTCAAACATTGATCACAAATGGATTAAATTTTCAGGTCTAACCATTAAAAAGAATAGTTGAATACTGAATTCTTCAAATTTCTCAGAAAAATGTGTCCTTTATAAGGGATCTAGATGGTAGTTAATCTCAGAAAGATTCCACACAACAAAGATGTTGAAGATTAGACGGTATATGGCAACAAAAATAAGAAAAAAGAAAAAACTAACCTGTAAAATATGTGTCTAGAATTAAATCTAAAGCTAAGCAATAAAATCATTCCAACTTCATAAGTCTAAAGAAAATACAAAGACCATCACCTCAAAAGTAAGAAGTAAGAAGAGAGTCAAGAGACTGAAATGTGCACAACCTCAAATTGCAAAGCAGACTTATCCTTGAGAAAATTTTACCTCAACACCATAAATCTTAGTAGAGTGAAACCTTTATGGTGTATATTTAGTATTTACACACACAAACAAATAAACAAACAAACATATGTATCAAGAGAAAGGGGCCCTTTTGCAGAAAAGAAAGAAATAGTTTGAGACAGGTAGGGTAAGACATAGAAGGAGTGGGGGTTCAAAGGAGTTTATTTATCTCTCCCTTAAAAACACTGTATACTTTACCCTACAAAATCAATGAAGAAATGTACATACACAGATCTCAATATAACAGAGTCCGGAGAGAATTTCACAAAAGGTTTTAAGAACAAAAAAAGGTCAAACAGTTGGTGTGAGAAGAATATACCTTCATCTTTGTCATAATAAACAGAATGGCCTGATTTGAAGGGCCCTTCTTCAGCCCCATTAGTTGATATCACAAGATGCTGTTTTGACTCTTCTTTAGCTTCACTTTCCTCTTCAACCCCATTATTTGAAGCTACAACCTGCAGAACTGACACTTCTTTTTGTTCTTTTCCTTCTTCAACTCCAACTCCATTATTGAAATCTGAAAACTGCTCCTCTGATCTTTCTTGTTCATAATCAAGATCAATTTTTTCAGTCCCATTAGTTGAAATCATAAACTGTAGTTTTGTCTCGTCTTTAGCGTCAGTTCCCTCTTCAACCCCATTATTTGAAGCTACAAGCTGCTGTAAAGACTCTTCGTCTGGTTTACTTCCCTCTTCAACTTCAACCCCATTATTGGAATCTATAAGCTGCTCCTCTGATCTTTCTTGTTCATTATCAAGATCAGATTTTTCAGTGCAATTAGTCAAAATAACAAGCTGCTGTTTTGACTCTTCTTTAGCATCAGTTCCCTCTTCAACTTCAACCCCATTATTTGAAGCTAAAACTTGCTGAACTGACACTTCTTGTGGTTCAGTTCCCTCTTCAACTTCAACTTCAACCCCATTATTAGCTAAAAGCTGCTCCTCTGACCTTTCTTGTTCCTCACCAAGATCAGATTTTTCTGTTCCATTACTTGATATCACAAGATGCTGTTTTAACTCTTTTTGAGCTTCAGTTCCCTCTTCAACCCCATTAATTAAAGCTAAAACTTGCTGAAGTGACACTTCTTTTGGTTCTGTTTCCTCTTCAACTTCAACCCCATAATTGGAATTTAGAAGTTTCTCCTCTGAATTTTCTTGCACATCACCAAGATCAGATTTTTCTGTTCCATTAGTGAACTTTGGGGAAGAATTTGAATGGCCATTTGTCTGAATTTTCCCGTTAGTTAATTCTTTATCAGCTTTAGCGCTTCTTTGTTGAAGACCCCCTAATTCTTCTTCTTCTTCTTCTGCTAGTTCCACTTCATTTTGCTCCCATTTCAAATCTTCTTTCTCCATTCTTCAACCCCACTTAGCCTTCACTTTCTCCCTTTGGTCCTTGGCCAATCCCCTGACTGCTATATTTATGGTCTTACTATAAATAGAAAAAAAAAAGAAGATAATGTTGAAATTCAAGTATGAAGAGTGGAGTAAATGAGGCACTGAATGCAAGTACCAAATTACAAGATAGTGTTTATTTTATTTATATTTCATGAAGTCTTGACTCTTGAGCCTAGTTGAGGCAGATGATGAGATTGAGCTTGACTTATCCCATTATCTGCGAGATGGAGCCCTTACCTACCCTCAACTTTAGAGATGACAATAATAATAAGTGTTATGAAATAATATAAGAACAAGAACAATAATACAAGAACAAGAACAATAGAGAGAAAAGTAGAAAAAGGAGTATTGTTATTGATACTTTGGCCCCTTTATTTATAGGGAGATGGTGACTTAGTCACCAAGTAGTAAACCCTAGAATCTCTCTAAATATAGACATTCACCTTAAATAGGATTCTATTTATAACACTCCCCCTTGAATGTCTATTCAATAATGTGCCTCGTTAAAACCTTAACTAAAACAAAACCCAATGGGAAAAAAAATTATAGAAAAGGGAAAAGATTACACATGTTTGAATATGCGCCTATTGGTTACCTCGTTAAAACCTTGCAAGGAAAACCCATTGGGACAAAACCTTGTAAGGGAAAAAGAGTGCAACGCGCATTAACTCCCCCTGAAAAGAGCATCAATTCACATCCTTGAGCATTTGCATTCCAATCTTGTGCACCATCTTCAAAACGATCTTTTGTATAGATTTGATAAATAAATCAGCCATATTGATTTGAATAAATATTCCGCACCTTGAAATTATCATTCTTGATAGATATGAACATCTTCATATAATGTCGTGGAATGACTCTTCAATATCTCCATAGAGGTATTCTCGATGCCATCATGCTTATAGTCATAGCAAGATACATATCTACACAAGTTGCACTTAGGATGTGGTACTTCAGGACCAAGAATTGTATATGCTTCAAGCAACTTCAATCATTGACTTTATGCTTTCAAGTATTTGAACTACATGTCCAAAACTACGTGTCTTTCATATGGAATCAATTCTGCTTGAATTGTATCTCTTCCATTTAGCCAATATTTTTGTTTGTATTCGACAAACGTAAGATCCTCATCGATATTTAGCGCTATCATAGATGTCGTCGACGAACATTTTATATCGGTTCCAGTAAATTTTCATAAAGACATAACATGGAGATCTCTTTATTCATATATTCAGGTACCTGAATCTCTCATGAGATTTTATGAAGTGTTATGTCATGTGATCTTCTAGATCACTTGCCTCCCCATTATGATCACTTTGATCATTTGCTCATCTTCTTTATTAAGAAGTTATTTTGAAACCGATTTGTCTATACGCTTTAAGCGTATCAAAGACTTTGTCCTTCTGGGACTTAATATGAGCATTTGCAGTGAGAATATAGTTACTTTCTTTGGGTCAGCAAATGCGTACATCATGCTTTGCAATATGTTGCAATTGAATTATCCTTTTATGAACTTCAGGTTCATATTATGATATTCGAGGATCTATATATTCAAATGATAATTCATCCCATGTAACATTTTCTCAAGTGTTTATCATGTCTCCCCCTCATGTTAGAAAAGCTAACTTGTTTCCTCAACTTTGAGAGTCCATCTTTGTGCATTATGGTGTTAATGAAAATATACACCGCATATCAATAATAATAAGATGAAATTATTTGGTTCCTGACCCTGAACCACTTGTGAGGGGAGAATATAATATACTCTCGTATACAACGTATATCAAACTGATATATATAACTTTATTCTCATAAGAAACAGTTTAGCTATTAAGTGGAGGCACTCAATAATTATCTTGCTAAACCAACTATGATATAAACCAACTTATCAAGATGAACTATCTTGAATAGAAAATCTGGAAATTATGCTCGAAGTTATATTACTGAGTAATTTACCTCGCAAGCACCGGCCAGGCTGCGGGTTAATAACAATCGCACATGTAACCATATCATACATGCATCATATGTGGTATACATAGCAGGTGAATGGGCCCATATTCACCTTTGATATTTCCAGAATTTATGGGATTCAACTTGAACTCTTTAGTTGGTCAATTAATTAATGAGAACAAGTAATACAAGAGAATTCGTAAAGAACTTTCTAGTTCTTTAATATTTACCCATGTGAATTCTCTATTACTGCACATCATACTTAAAATGATATGGCTAACCCGAATGCCAACTGAATAAATTATCAATATTGATAAACTTCAAATTTACACCATGACATGTGCAATTATCAATAAACTTCAAGTTTATTATGATATGGGTTTTTATATCAATAAACGTCCACTTTATTGTGGTATTCTTGTGTAGTACAAACTGGAGAATAAAGCGGTAGTTTTTCACATACTGATTATCTTGCTACAAGTTGTAGTAATAGAAGATTTCAAATCTTTCCTTTATTCATAGTCTCAATATAATCAATCGCTTTCGCATATACTTTGGAAACTGATAAGTTTCTTTGAGACTTACTACAACACAATACCTTATTGGTAATCAATTGCATTTCTCCAACATAGTAATAATTGGCTCTTCTAGAGCTCTCAATTAATTTTGTACTACCACAGATTCATCAACATCCATGTGGTGAATATCTCTTTTAAAGAGAAAGTTATACCATTATGGTCATGGTCAAAATTATATGCAAGATATGTTTCTTGCATTATCGTTGTCCTTTAATAGTCATATTTCCAAAATCTTTTGGCGTACAATAGGTATATGACCAACGATCATTCATGCCATAATAATGACATTATTTTCATATATCATCTCAAACCTCCTTCTAGGTGTGAGTGTGGTATATTCAATACCAATTTCATGTTCATATTCTTCCAGTAATGAATATGTATTCGTGAATCAGATGTTGTCACATTAACTGCGGGGATATGTGATTTTGTTATCCTTTTCAAATCTGTAAATGCGTCTGGCATTCGATTTGTTATTCTTTGTAAATGGATAATATTTTGCACCTCTTTTTCACAAATAGAGGTATGTGGATCAAGATGAGATAATGATGTATTTTTCCACAAAATTTCCCGTTTGGTTTCACCAACTTCTCCCCCTAATTTTGGGAAAAGTGTCTCATCGAATTGACAGTCTGCAAATCGTGCAGTGAACAAATCCCCTGTCAATGTTTCGAGGTAGCGAATAATGGAGGGCGATTCAAACTCAACATATATTCCTAACCTTCTTTGCAGACCCATTTTGGTGCAATATGGCGGTGCTACAGGCACATATACTGCACATTCAAAAATTCTTAAATGGGATATATTAAGTTCATGACCCAAAACTAATTGCAACGGGGAATATTTGTGACAATTCGTCAGTCAGAGACGAACTAGCATTGCTGCATGCAAAATGGCGTGACCCCAAACCGAAGTGGGAAGCCGACGAACTAGCATTGCTGCATGCAAAATGGCGTGACCCCAAACCGAAGTGGGCAGCCTCGTTTTCATGAGTAAATGAGGTATTCAAGATTATTCTCATCTAGTGTCTCAACATGATTTCCATTTTGAATGATATCTTAAAAACTCAACAAGTTCCTCTTAAACTTGGAGGAGAACATTGCATTCTCTATGATAAATATTGTTCCTTTAGGCAGAGTTATAGTTGCTCTTCCGAAGCCTTCAATCAATTTAATTCCCATGGTTGACAACAAAAGAAAATATACGAACATGAGAATAAATAAATTCAATCCGTTTGTTTCATATTTAAACAATATTTTCAAAATCTGTTGAGGTTATTCGAATAACTGAGTTGATAGTCGACTATCTTGGGAAGCAGTTATTAGGTTATTCGAATAACTAAACCTGATATTCGACTAACTAGCCTTGCGAAAAAATCCAGTTTTAATGCGAAATATTGGTTAGTCGAATAACTAATTAGTTATTCGACTAACTTAGTAAACAGTCATCAGGTTAGTCGACTAACTAAACTGGTTAGTCGACTAACTTAGTTGCGAAAAATCCAGTTTTTAATACGAAATATTAGATAGTCGACTAACTTATTAGTTAATCGACTAACTTTACTGGGAAGTAAAAATGTCTTCGAAATTTAAGCATATTAAAACATTCTAAAGAGCTAATACTAACATTATATCATAAACTAACTAATACGAGCTGATACTAATGACTACTAACTAATACAAATAAGTAAAATAAAATTAAACAATTCCATCTTCCTTCATCACAGATCCATCACCCATTAAGTGGTCTATTTTCCCCTCAGGGTGCTCAAAGAAGTCTGCCACATCCAAGTGGGTGATGTCAAAATTGTCGTCAGAGACAGAATTGGTTTAAGGTCATTTACCTTTTAGAGATTCTTGATAAAGCTCAACCAAATGTCTTGGTACACGGCAAATTTTCGCCCAGTGCCCTTTTCCACCGCAACGATAATATATAGTTTATGAACTATTTGCTTTTGGATTCTCATCGCATCGTGCTTGTGGCAGAGTGACCAACTTCAGGTTGTCATATCTCTCCTTTAAGCCATTCCACAAGATAGGTGGATCTTTGACTGTGATATATTCAATTTTCAAACCTTCATCAAGGTGATGGCGCAAGAAAATCAAGGCCTTAGCACAGTTTCAAACTTTCATCAAGGTGATGGCGCAAGAAAATCAAGGCCTTAGCACAGTTTCAAACCTTCATCAAGGTGATGGCGCAAGAAAATCAAGGCCTTAGCACAGTTTCAAACCTTCATCAAGGTGATGTCGCAAGAAAATCAAGGCCTTAGCATAGTCTTGGGTGGATGCATTATTTCTGTCTTTAATGGCGTCTCCAAGACCCATTGCATCCAAATGGATTTCAGCATCCAACACCCATGTCATATAGTTCTTGCCCGAAATTTCAAGGGCAACTAACTTTCTTTTCATAATGTCAGACATAAAACAAAATTACATCAAGAGCGTGTCCATACTTACGGGCTTTATTACAATTATCACATTCACTTCAGGGAATGGGTCATAATCATCTGTATGTGCTATATATATAATCTCATGTCAAATATTACTTTCATAAAGTGAAAGATTATTTTGAGAATCTTTATTATTCTCATTATCATAATGATGACGATTATAATTCCGTCTATTGCCACGTCCACATTCATTGATACCTTCATGGTAATAATTTTGTCTTCTTTCAGACTTATCACATACTGCTACCACATTCTCTAAAGGGAATGGAGCAAATTCAATTGGACGGATTTTTTAATTCTTTGCCCACAATCATACATGAATTTGATCATGGCAAGGCATAGAAATTTTACCACTTCATGTGAGTGTAATTTCTTACAAACTCCATTAGAGTTATAATCAAACTTTGTTGTCTTTGTTTGTATATGAAATCAAATCGTAGTATTTCAAGAATTTGAAAGAGAAAAGTAAAATACTTACCTTAAATCCTGAATTTTAATCAGATTAAGGAAGAAATTGTTTGCGTAAACAGATTGGAAAAGATGCAATAATCCGGCACGGACCATTGGCGGATTGTCCGTCCCATCCATGCACAGGCCAGAAAATAGTTCATCGGGAAGCGGCAACAAATTCCGGCAACTTTGGTCGACTCCGGCGGCCAATTTGATGCCGGAGAACGCGGCATATTTTTCCGTATAGAAATTCTTAAAGAAGGAAGAAATCAAATTCAATTTGTTAGAGACTCGTGCTGATAACGTGTTATGAAATAATATAAGAACAAGAACAATAATACAAGAACAAGAACAATAGAGAGAAAAGTAGAAAGAGAAGTATTCTTATTGATACTTTGGGATAATTTACAATGGGAGAAAACTCCTTTATTTATAGGGAGGTGGTGACTTAGCCACCAAGTAGTAAACCCTAGAATCTCTCTAAATATAGACATTCACCTTAAATAGGATTCTATTTATAACAATAAGACAATATCAATTACCCATTAAAATCCTATAAAGTAGGGTCTACAAGTATAATGTATATGCAAATTTTATTTCTATTTCGATAGAATAATAAAATTGACGAAATAATATCCTGACCACTTAAATTTAAATTTATTTATAAAATCGATACATAAATTTATAACTTTTTCAATTGAACATTTCAACTTGACAGAGAGTATTAATAAATATAGGCAAATACTACTGCATCAAGCAAAAACTGCAATTCCTGAAAATCATACTTGTAGCTACCTCTGAGTTGTCACCATCAGGATTAACGGCTCATGTCTCACATGCTTGTATTTTAAATTGATGTAACTTTCTGGCATTTTGTTCACAACTGCGTTGGTCTATTATTGCACTTCTTTCTTCTTCTTTTTTTCTCTAAATTATTCTTTTCTTTTCGAGGAGTTGAAAAGGTTGAAATAAGAGAAAAATCATTATGGATCAAAACTTTACTTTAAATTTTTTAACCTCTATAAGTGATTCCTTAATCTTTTTGCCTCGACCTTTCCTAAACTCCTAGGTTTCTGTGCACAATTTTGCATCCACAATATATCAACGCTAACAAGAAAATACTAAAACTAGAATAATATACAACAATTATAGGTGTTTATCGTTCTAACTTCAAACTGAGCTGAAGTAAATTATTACGGACAAAATATAATTGATCGATCAGTCAATACTAGTTATATTTGCTAGCAAAAGGTGAATTATATATATAATACCACATACATACCAAAATATATATTTTATCGATTATTTATTATTTTTGAGAGCGGCTAAAATATACAGTTCTCAAAATTATCTCTGTATCTAAAAAGTTGTGAGTTTGCTGCACAAACAGCACAATACATTAATGTGCATGATTGCCTTGAAAAGGGATGGAACTCGACATTATTTTCATGTAATAACGATGTCGTCTATGCATGTTGTCTCGTTGGTCTTCACTGTGTCCTTTCTTATATAAATAATGAGTTATTACATTTTTTTATATTAAAGTTGTTACATATTAATGGAATTTGATGTGGTACCATGATGTTAGTGGAATTGCACTTAGTAAATTATCAACATGCAGACATTGCATAATCACTTGTTCTTGTGGAGGTGATCTGAATGCAGGTACGGATATAGAGTTTCATTATCGAGTTCAATTAAATTAAATATTTTTTAATGAAAATATAAATTTATGTGTAAATATATACTAAATATACAATAAAATAAAGTATGAACCCATAACTTTATGTTCAATGCTGAAAAACGTGAAGGTTGAAATCACATAGAGTTCAAATCCTGAATATGCTTCCCGGCATGACCGTATTTGGTCCTATTTTTGGTAACTTTGTGCTCATTACACCAGCTTGGTCACTCGTAATCACGAATTCCTGTCGTGTGCAATTACATAAACTTTTATAATATAATTATGGTTAATTATTGCATGTTACCTCGAATTATCTCTTAACTATAGTCAATTAAGGAGAGAAATTCAAAAGTAATTAGATTTACAACTGGTCGTTCAAAAATAACCCAATTTTAAAAGTAATCAAAATTTAGCCACTTTTCATGTAAAGATAAATCTGAGAAGAAAAAACTGTTCAAAATTTGACAAATACTCCAGTATATTATGCCGGAGTTCCAGCATAAGTATACTTGAACTCCAGCATATTATACTCGAGTTCCAGGATAAATATGCTGGAACTCCAGCATAATATGTGGAGCTCCAACATAAATACACTAGAACTCCAACATGATATACTGGAGTTCCAACAATTATACTGGTCCAGCATAATATACTAGAGTTTGGAACACCGGTGCTCCAATCTCCAATATATTATACTGGAGCCAGCAAAGTATACTGGTCCAGCATAATATGCTGGAGTTCATACACGGGAGCACCAAACTCCAGTATATTATGCCGGACCAGTCTCTATTACAGTAAAATAGTGGCTATTTTTCATTGACTTGGTAAATGCTGACTATTTTTGAATGACGAATCTGAAAACTAGTTATACCGTGCTATTTTACCCCAATTAACATGATTCAGTAGTGTTTAACCAAAAAATAGAATTTCGATTAAAGCTTTAAGCAATATCGAGTAGCCTTTTTTCGAAGCGCATGAGCTTTCTTCTTATCATCAGGGACGGTACCATACTGAAAAAAGCAATAATCTCGTTCCTCTAATTCCAAGTCAAGTTATTAAAATTTACCACATTCTTATCGGGGTTGAGAACTGAATGGAATAAATGAATAACTGAGGTGTTTGCATCATTTGTCACGTCAGCCACAGATGCGAGATTAGCTAGGCGTTCGCTTCAACATTTTCATCTCTTGGTATTTGTATAACCTTCCAAGTTTGAAATTGCTTTATTAATTCACGTACCTTTGCTAGATGCTGTTGCATCCTTGCTTCTCTGGCCTTATAAGTCCCCAGCATTTGGTTAACCACGAGTTGAGAATCTCTCTTAATTATAATTTGGTTTATACCAAGTTCTCGTGCCAGTTTCAAACCTACAGTCATAGCTTCATACTCTGCCTCATTATTAGTTATATAATGACATTTGATAGCTTGTCGAATGGTTTCACCAGTAGGTGATACCAAAATAATTCCTAAACATGCACCTTTTATGTTTGATGAACCATCTGTATATAAAGTCCAAGTTCCTGATTAGCTCCACTGAACACCTGTAATTCTTTATCCGCTTCTAATTGCATCACATCGCTAAAATCAGCCACAAAATTAGCTAAAACTTGAGATTTTATAGTAGTTCTAGGTTGGTATGTGATTTCGTACTCACTTAATTCTATAGCCCATTTAGCCAACCTACCTGATAATTCATGCTTATGTAATATATTACGTAAGGAATAAGTATTTACTACAGCAATAGGATGACACTGGAGGTAAGGTCTCAACTTCCTAGATGCCATGACCAATGCAAATACAAGCTTTTCTAATTGAGGATACCGTATCTCCGCATCTAACAAAGTTTACTAACATAATAGATGAGAGATTATTTACCTTGGTCTTCACGGATCAAAACAACGAGTCTTTGGTTTTTCCAGCAGTGGTTGATTTGATAAGTATGTTTTCAGATTTCTGAGTGCTTGCTGACAATCCTCGTTCCATTTAAAATGATCCTGCTTTTTAAGAACTGAGAAAAATTTAAAGCATTTTTTGACGATTTAGAAATGAATCTTCCCAAGGCTGCAATCCTTCTTGTTAACCTCTGAACTTCTTTTTTACTCGAAAGCATATCGCGAATCTCTTCAGTGACCTTAATCTATGCCGGATTCACCTCAATATCACGGTTATAAACAAGAAAACCTAAAAATTTACCTGATGCAACACCAAATGCACATTTCTCTGAATTTAACTTCATATTGAATTTGCACAAAATCTGAAATGTATCAGACAAATGTGATATGTGGTCTTTTGAATGCAGAGTTTTAGACCAAAGGGTACTACTTTATAACAGTAAGTCCCCATGCATATTATAAATGAAGTCTTTTCTTAATCTTCTGGATCCATTTTGATCTGATTATATCCTGAATACGCGTCTAATAAACTTAAAAGTTCATGTCCTGCAGTAGCATCAATCAATTGATCTATATGTGGCAGTGGAAAAGAATCTTTAGGACAAGCTTTATTAAGATCTATGTAATCTACACAAACCCGCCACTTACCCTTCTTCTTTGGAACTACAATAGTATTAGCTTAACCAGTTAGGATACTTTACCTAGCAAATGGATCCAATCTTTAATAATTTTCGAGGCTCTTGCTTGGATTACTTGATTCTTGAAGGCTCCTTGCTTTCTTTTCTTTTGTTTGATGGGCCGGGGGGGGGGGGGGGGGTGATGGATCCTCATTCAATTTATGAGCCATTACCTTTGGTGGTATCCATGTCATGTCAAAATGGGACCAAGCAAAGCAATATATGTTAGTTTTAAAAAATTCAATTAATTTACCTCTCATGCCCTGGCTAATATTGGCCCATATGTAGACTTTTTTATCAGGCCATTGAGAAAATAATACAACAGGCTCCAATTCTTCAATTGTTGTTTTGATGTTCTCATTATCTTCTAGTTCTTTAATGGTATCAAGCCTTGAATCCATATCTGCTTGTCCTTGCTCAGTTGAGGTTTGTGTTGTGGTGCCCTCAACTGTCTTCTGTGATTTCTATTCTTCCTCATTCTTTGTACTTGCATCTGCTACGAAATTAATGCTCCTGTATGTATGTTGGTCTCCACGTATTTGACGTATTCCCCATGGTGATGGGAATTTAATAACTTGGTGCAAGGTTGATGGAGCAACATCCATTTCGTGGATCTATGGTCTCCCAAGGATTATGTTGTAAGTCATCTCCATGTCTAATACATGAAGCTTAGTATCTTTGATGATTCCTTTTGTGAATATGGTGAGAGTTACCTCTTCTTTCATTACAACACTAGAATTGTCAAATCAGAGAGAGTATACTCCTTTGGAATTATTCTATCTTCGCTTGCATCTCATGTAATATTCTTAGCAAAATAATGTTCACATAACTACCTGGATCAATCAAAACTTGTTTCACATTAGTATTATATACAATTAGAGATATTACCAATGCGTCGTTATGAGGAGTTAACACACTGTATGCATCTGCATCATTGAATGTAATGTTATCTTCTTCTAAGACATGCCGCACCCGTTTTCCTTGGGTAATAGTAATTTTAGAAATTTTGTTAGCTGCAGTATATGATACGCTATTGACGTGCTCACCCCCACTTATAACGTTGACAATTCTTTTACGAGAAGGTGACTTCGAGGGCTCCTATCTATTTTTCATATAAACTTGCTTACCTTTCTCACTAAACAACTCAGTGAGATATCCTTGTTTTAATAGATGATCAACTTCACTTTGTAAAAACCTGCAGTCTGCCATTTTATGCTCGTGGTCATTATGAAACTCGTACTAATGATCAGGGTTGCATCTATTTGGACTTGATCTCGTCTCTTTTGGCCATCGTACCTTATCTCACATTCTTCTCAGAACAGCTACGAACTCAGAAGTGCTCACACTGAAATTGTAACTGCCGAATCTTTCTTTCAAATTTCTATCATCTTCGCGTGACTCATAATTGTTTCGCTCATTCCTAAATCTTGATGGAGAACCTGGTTCCCTAGTTCTTGACCTGTTATCATACCTTTGATTGTCCTGCTTTGGCTATGAGTCTTTCCATGTAGGTCCATATATGACTCGTACCTGTTTTTACCGAATATCTTTTCGGTCTCCACACGTCTCGAACTTACCTTTTTTTCTTTTTGAAATCATTTTATCCGCAAGTTAGTGCTATACCTGTTGTAAACGTCATTCCACGTTGTGGCTGGGAATTCGTGAAGGCTTTCCTTAAGTTGCCTCGTGGCTTCTGAGCTCTTTTCATTCAAATTGCTCGTGAAAGCTATAGCTGCCCAATTTTCAGGTACACGTGGTAATGTCATTCTTTCACATTGGAATCTTTCCACGAATTCCCGAAGCAATTCTGAGTCCCCTTGCTTGATCTTGAAAATATCTTCTATTCTTTTTTCTACTTTTTGAGCTCCAGAGTGCGCTTTGATGAAAGAATCTACAAGCTCGGCAAAAGAGTTTATAGAATTTTCGGGTACAAGAGAATGCCATATTAGCGCTCTTTGGTGAGTGTTTCTCTGAATTTTTTGATTTAATAATCCAATCTCCTGCTTAGTCAAATCATTGCCTTTTATGCCTGTTGTGAATGCAGTCACGTGGTCGCGTGGGTATGTTGTTCTTTCGTATTTTAGAATGTCTGGCCTTTTGAATTTCTTTGGAATTGGCAGGGGAGCAACACTTGGCTTCCAGGGTTGTTGTGAATATTTATCCATATCTACCCATTTGATTACGGGTGGCTCCCCCGGTATTTGTTCTATGCATTCACTTTACTCATTGAGTTGTTTCTGAGTTAACAAGCCCGGAATGACGATTCTCCAAAGTGTTATTATTTGGAGTGCGTGTGGGTGTCGCAGCTGGTAAATGGTTAGCAAATGCTTCAAAAGCCTTATTGACTTGTGTAGTAATTAATTTTTGCAAAGCTTCATCGATAACAACATCATTTTCAAATCGAGCACGTTCGTTTGTATGAGATCCATCAGGAGTACCCTCACGAGATCATTGTGGTGAACCTCGTGGTGAAGGGATCAAAGTGTTAATATTCTGAGGATCTGCCTGATGCTGTTAGTTCTCTTGGTTTCCTCGAATATTGTCGTTGTTAGTCGGCATGGTTAATGCAGTAAGAGAAGTTAAGCTAAAAAATAGATTATCAGATTCTGGCAACGGAACCAATTTGTTTAACCAAAAAATAGAAATTCGATTAAAGCTATAATTTAGAAGAACACGGGTTACTGATAATTGAAAGAATATGTATAAGGAAATAATTGAATAGCAAGAATATAATCGAAAGAAAAACAAATGAACCAAGGTATATTTAGATGGTGTTGTATATCTACAATTGATCAGTTGTCTCCCTTTTATAGCTATTTGAGAGACATATATTTTGTCTTTGTCATAATAAGGCTATTATGAGTAAAGGACATTAAATGCTACATTACATAATTATTATATTTAATATAGATTCTCTAACGTATTCATTGTTCAATGCTCATTAAATATTGTATATGTACTCCCATATATTATCATATTCATTTCCCTTGATTTGCGGATCTAAATGACTTGGATAGGTACGGGTGATGCGCCTTTTGAATAACTACATGTACATCTTCCTTTGTTCTTGCTCGTGTTTGTTGCTATTCGCGTCTCTTTACCAATAATAACTTTTTAACTATTTCATACGTCTTGACAAGTCTTCTTTATATATACACTCAATTTCTCCCAATACAAATAATACATTATTTCGATCCATTGGGGGATAAGCTCCAATATAACTGGTGACTCTTCAGTTGATAAAGATGGCTCACTTTTTTTTCTTTCCTTTTTTGGGCATTTTCTTTGGTCAAAGAAAATATGTTGCTATATTGTGGTTTGTCAACATATGCAATGCTTGCCCACTTGAATACTACTCGTATTATGTTTTGTTAGGCTAGTTGACAACGTCCAACATTTCGCCGTCGATATTAATCAATTAATTGAACAATTTAAGCTAATTATTCAATAGTATTTTAAAGAAATTGTTAAATAAACACCATCGTAGGATTTAAGTAAAATGTCATCCAATAAATTAGGTCAGGTGGTCCTTCAAAGTTAGCATTGTAAGACAAACAAAAGTGGGACAAAGGAATATATTTTCTAAAGGATGGATCGTTGCCAGGACGTAATCTTGTTTGTTTTCTTGGTGTGAAAGCGTTCTCTTCTTTTCTAGATATACTTATAATCCCATCACCATGTGGCTGGAAATTAAAGTTGGATTTACTTTGGTATTATTATTTTTAACCCACGCAAGAAACTATTTATATTCAATAGATGAAGTGTATAAAGTTTATATAATTTTTGTATATAATATACAGAATATATTTATATGCAAAAAATATATTTTTGTTGGCTATTATTTTGAAAGCGGCTGTATAATATTATTTTTCCTTCTTTTTTTTTTTCCACCTAAAGGGACATCTGATCCTGACAATGCGATTCTCTGACCCAAAAAAAAAAGAGAAATGAGTATTATATTATAAAGATATACTCCCTCCGATTCATAATAAATGATCAATTTGCTTTTAGCACGTCCATTAAAAAAATACTAAATTCGATATAAAAATACCTACGATGACTAAACTACCCCTAATTAGGTATTTAATGTGAGTAATAAAAAAACTTGTTAGGAATATGTACATAAGGATTATTTTATAAAAATAAATTAAATTCTTTTTTGATTACATAACTGAACATTTAGTTTGAATCAAAATAAAAAAGCAAATTAATTATTTATTGTTAACCGGAGGAAATATTGAAAACTAATAGTAGGAGTAGTTGGATGTTGAAAATTGAAATAGAAATGAATTAGATCTTGCAAATTCTCAGCTACCAGACCCTATGATTTTAATGCACATTAGCCCATCCAGCTGCACGCAGACTTTGTCCATTCGTATTGAACATGGGTATAGGACTGCTCTAGGTTTCTACTTGTTCTATTTTGATGGCTGTGTAATTAATTATACCTACATAAAATTAAAGTTGCATTCAGTTTTAGATATTGCAATCATATCTTACACTATTTAAGTGTTGACTTATAATCCTCCATTGGTATTTAAGGTCTAGCCTATTCCCTAGTCCCTTCAAGGTACTTTCTTTGGTCCACTTTAATTAATTTTTTGATATTATTGTTAGTAGTCCATAATATTTGATTTTTTCAAATATTTTAGAATGTTGAGGTTGGAAATGCACACTGTGGTGAGGCTGATATTATCAAAATATGGGTTAATATTTGCGTTGATAAACTCAGCAGATGGTTGCTCACTTATGCCTTGTGTACTGCTCAGTATATGTCTAAACACACAAGTGTGTTATATCTTAGTTGTAGAATAGGTAGGGATATTTATATAAATTTTCATGTTTCACACATTTGAGTTAGCTAGCTAGCGATAGATTAGTTATGCCAGTTGTTAATTGATGGAGTAGTACACATGTATATAAATAGGAACTTGTACAGATACAATTTCAGTTTTGGAAAAGAATACAATTTCTCATTTTGCAATATTTCTCTCTCTAATTTTCACATGGTATCAGAGCACATGCTCTTTTTGTCCAGATTCTTCTAGAGTTTTCCATACTACTCAAGGTTCTTTGTCACTTTTCCAAACCTCAGCACTTCGATCATGGTTCTGGGGGAAGATATTTCAGATTCTGGACTTTCTGCTTCTGCTACAATGGAGAAGATCAATAATCTTCACCCATATTATCTTCATGCTTCAGATTCACCAGGTATGGCATTGGTTTTCAGTGCTTTTGATGGAACTAGATATGGCTCATGGAGAAAATCTGCATTAGTGTCACTATCTACTAAGAATAAGCTTGGTTTCATTGATGAAACTTTGCCAAAACCAAAATAGAATTCTACTTTTGTTAGCCTTTGGACTCGTTTGTAATGACATGATTTTTGCTTGGCTGCTGAATTCACTTATAAAAGAAATCAGATCCAGTGTGATCCACTCTAAATATGCACATGAATTATGGAAAAAACTTGAGAAGAGATATGGACAATTGAATCTGGCACAACTATCTAAATTACATAAAAAAATTAGTAGAAACTGTGCAAGGATCAAATAACATTGCAACCTATTTCAATAATATGAAAGCAATTTGGGATGAAATTGAGCTACTTGATGATAGGGTTGTATGCAGCTGTGCAGAGTATAAATATGGTGCATCGGAGAAAAACAATGCACTTGAAGAGAGACACAAGTTAGTTCAATTTCTAATGGGACTGAATGAATCATACACTGCTTGTAGAGGAAATATAATGATGATGAATCATTCACCAAATAGTGATAGAGCTTACTTTCTTCTATTACAAGAGGAAAAGCAGAGAAGCATACAACCTTTGGGAAATTATCCTAAATATTCAAGCTCTGTTACTATTATTGGGCAGAATGCTAGTCAAGGACATTATAGGTTTAACAATAATCAAGGAAGCACAACCAATGGACTAAAAATAATCAGATTCAACATCAGGATTATAAGAAGAATAATTCTACCAATCTCATTTGCTGATATTGTAAGAAGCCATGACATACCATTGAGAAGTGTTACAAGATTCATGGCCATGCCCTCAATTTTAAAAATAGCAGACCTAGATCTTTTAACAATCATGCACACAACAATGCAACTAGTACTCAGGAAGATACTCAGTCACAAGCTAGTGATGTTAGTATAGGTATTAAGCATGAACAACTCACTCAGCTAATGAAGTTACTACAACAAGTTAAATTTGGACAGTAGGGACCTTCCAGTTTCGAAGCCAATGCAGCAGCTAATGTGCTGGTATACACTCCCCTTCTCTTCCACTCATCACATATAAAACACATTTTTAGATCCTAGATATTGGAGCCTTAGAACACATCAAAAGCATGACTTTTGATGCATCCATTGTACTTAATGTTGAACCTCTACCACATCTTCTCTATGTTAATCTACCTAACTCTTACAGGATCAAAGTCACACATGCAGGAAAATTTCCTATTCAGCCAAAATTAACTCTAAATAAAGATTTACTAGTTTCAAGTTTCAAATTCAATCTAATCTCAATATAGAAATTTTTTTTACTGTTCAATAGCCTTTTCATGTTTGGTGCCATTTCATGTGTGTTACAGGGCCTTTCCTTTAAGAGGCCTCTGGCTCCTGGTAGAGTGAAGAATGGACTCTACCTTATTCAATCCTTCCATCCTCATGCTGATTCTTTGCACCAAAGCAAACCATTGTTAACCATTTCGAATAATTGTACTCAGTTCATTGTTAATTCTTTGTCTAGTTGTTCTACTAATGTTTATAATTCTGCTGACTCTTGTCAAAAATTATGGCATATAAGACTTGGGCATATGCCCCTTTTAGTATAAAAAGTATTTCTTCCTAATGCATTCCCTTGTACTATGTGCCCTATGGCAAGAAAACATAAATTGCCATTTCCTGTCAGTACTACCTCTACTTCTCATACTTTTGAACTTATACATATTGATATCTGGGGCGTTTATAACACAATAACTCATGATGGTTTCAAGTACTTCCTAACTGTAATTGATGATTTTAACAGGGGTATTTGGACCTATTTGATGAGTACTAAGGGTAATGCCTTCACTATTTTAGCTCATTTTATTTCCATGGTGGGAAGACAATTTTCTACTCAAGTTAAAGTCATTAGATCTGAAAATGCCCTTGAGCTAAGAGGCAGTTCTATAGCCCAAGCCTACTTTAATGATAAAGGGATACCAGACCTCTTGTGTTGCCACACCTTAACGAAATGTGGTTATTGAAGGAAACATAATCATCTTCTTGAAACTTGTAAAGCTCTATTGTTTCAGTCTAAAACACCTCTAGTTTACTGGGGAGATTTTTTACTCACTACCACCTATTTGATCAATAGATACCCTGCTAAATTGCTACATTATAAATCCTTTTATGAAGTATTATTTGGCACACCACCTAACTATACCTCTATTAAATGTTTTGGATGCCTATGTTTTGCCTCTACTTTGTCTTATCACAGAGGTAAACTTGATCTCAGGGCCAATCCATGTGTTTTTCTTGGTTACCTTTTTGGCGAAAAGGGTTACAAACTACTTAATCTCACTACTCAAGACTTGTTTGTTTCCAGAAATTTCATATTTTATGAATCCATTTTCCCTTTTCTCTGGTGACTTTTCCTTTTCCTTCATCCTCCTCTCTTTCTTCTATTGTTCCTCCTATGGATCTCTCCTCTGATCCTATTCATGTTCCTTCATTTTTGGATTCTCCTCCTGCTTCTCCACTTTCTTCTTCCTTTTCTTCTCATAGTCCTACTTCTTCCTCCTCTATGCATCCTCCTCATAGTCCTTTTTTTCTCCTTCTCCTACTTCTCATTCTTACTCTTCTCCCTTATCCCCCGTTCCCCCTCCTCCTATTGTATTGCGCAGATCACTGAGAGACTATAAAACCCATGTTTATCTCTCAAATTTCATATGCAACGCTCTTCATCTCACTGATGTTTCTTCTCCATGTTTATTCTCTCCTATATCCCATACTCCACTTCTTTTTTGTGCTTTTTCTGCTTCCTATCAACATGAATTTCAGTCAATTTCTCATATTCGAGAGCCTGTATCCTATTCACATGCTGCTCAACACCCTGGCTGGCAGGATGCCATGGCCAAAGAACTGGATGCCTTGCTTGCCAATGATACCTGGGAAGTGGTACCTCTCCTGATAGGCAAGAAAGTTCTTCCTTGTAAGTGGGTATACAAGGGTTAAACTTAAATCTGATGGTTCTGTTGAGAGGCTTACGGCTCGAGTGGTCATCAGAGGGGACACTCAAGGAAGGACATTGACTTTACTAAGACATTTTCCCCTGTTATTACAATGACCATTATTCGGTGTATTTTGGCTATTGTTGTGAAGAAAGGTTGGGGTCTCTACCAGTTTGATGTTACTAATGCGTTTCTACATGGTGACCTCCATGAGGAGGTTTATATGAAATTTCCAGCAGGTTTCTCTCCTCCCTCTCCTCACCTGGTTTGTTGCCTTAAGAAATCCATCTGTGGTCTACGTCAGGCCTCTCGTCAGAGGTATGCTAAGATGACTGCTGCTTTGAATTTTAAGGGCTCCACGCACTCTCTCAATGACTACTCTTTATTCTACGAGTGAAGTGGTTCTATGTTTATCGTGGCTGTTTATCCCGATGATATTCTATTGACTGGCAATAATGTGGATGAGCGAACTGATTTGAAAATGTTCTTACATGCCGAGTTTCAAATAAAGGATCTGGGGGACTTTTTTTTTCTTGGCATGGAAGTCCTCAGGGAGCCTCAAGGTCTGATTCTCAGTCAGCGCAAATTCACTCTTGAGTTGCTCTCTGTATTTGATTGTCTAGATAAGCAACCTACTTCTTCTCCTCTAGATCCTACTTGCAAGTTGTTTGCTGGTGTGGGAGACCCTATCCCCGATCCTTCTCTTTATCATCGTATTCTTAGCAAACTCAATTTTTTGACACATACTCGCCCGGATCTTTCTTTCGCTGTGTAACATCTTTCTCGATTTATGCAAGACACTAGATTACCTCATTTGGATGCTGCCAAACACTGTCTCCATTATCTTCTCAAGGACCCTGGTCTGGGCCTTTTTATGACCTCTTCTCATTCTTTTGACCTTCTTTCTTTCTGCGATTCTGACTGGGGCTCATGTCCTGATACTCGTCGCTCCGTCTGTGGGTTTTTTATCAGTTTTGGGTCTTTCCCTATCTCTTGGAAATCTAAGAAACATCCGTCTATTTCTTTGTCCTCCGTTGAGGCAGAGTACCGGTCTATGCATTGTGTGTATCTGAATTGACCTGGCTAATTCGTCTCCTCTCTGATTTGTCTGTTCCTCCTTCATTGCTTTTTTCGCTGCACTCTGATAGTCAGGCGGCCATTTACATTGCCAAAACCCTATATTTCACAAGCGCACTAAGCATGTGGAGCTTGACTGTTATCTTGCCCTGCAGCAGTTCCAATCTAGGCTCATCTCTCTTTCTTTTATTCCTACTTGTTTGCAATTAGCCGACATCTTCACCAAATCCTTGTTGGGTCCTTTGCATCGTGACATTTTGGGCAAGTTGGGGGAGGGGGGGGGGGGGTTCAATCTCTACCTTCCAACTTGAGAGGGGGTGTTGAGGTTAGAGACGCACACTTTGATGAGGCTGATATTATTAGAGATATGAGTTAACATTTGCGTTGATAAGCTTAGGAGATGACAACTCTTCTATGCCTTGTATACTCCTCAGTAGATGTTGAAACACACAAGTGTATCATATCTTAGTTGTTGAATAGCTAGGGATATTTATGTAATTTTTCATGTTCCACACATTTGAGTTAGCTAGCTAGCTGTAGATTAGTTATGCCAGTTGTTAATTGATGGAGTAGTACATATGTATATAAATAGGGACTTGTACAGATATAATTTCAGTTACAATTTCTCATTTTGCAATATTTCTCTCTTCAATTTTCACATAGAAGAAATTAACTTCTTTTTCATAGTTACCTTTGAAATAAATAGCCTAAGGGTATTTGTTATATTTTCAGTGAACAAATTAAGGTTAATCATCTGGTATCTAATTAAAACTCATTGCCACAACAAACCCAGCGTAGTCCCACAAGTGAGGTCTGGGGAAGGTAGAGTGAACGCAGACCTTACCATTGCCTTTAAAACGTAGAAAACTGTTTCCGATAGATTCTCGGTTCAAGGAGGCAAAAGAGAAGGGGCAATAACAAGCAAATTAACCAATCTGACAATCAAAGCGAAAATACAAAACTAACACTAAGTAATACAAATAGAAGAACTTGGAGGAAACTAAGAGATGTATCAAAGCTAACGTGACAAATAAGGACAACACTCAGGCTATTAATCATCTATTTTTATTCTCAATCTTTACACCTGTATATCTATGATCATGTTCTCAGTCGATCAACTGAAACAATGTCATATCTCACCTAATTAAAACTCATTAAAATAATTAATTCGAATTCAACGCTCCACAACAAAAATTCTCCATTTCGTTGGAAAATGTAATGAGCTAGTGGAGCGCTAGAGCAAAATAAGGAAAAGAAATAAGAGAGGACGCACTGTTGTACGGGCTTTATAAAAAGTTAGAGTTGAAGAAGTCGGTCTCTATATAAGCTTGTTCTTTTCTCGATTCATCCTGCGGATGTAGTCATTAAGCTTGTGGTTTTCGCAAATTTAATAATTTTTGTTCAAACATTGTATTTATATTAAAAAATTTAATAAATATATATAAATATTTGATTGTGAATCTAAATATTATTATTATTATTATTATTATATATATAATTTGAGGTTATTGTACGAACTCATAAACTTAAATTTCTTGATCCGCCTTTGGTCCTAATCCATGTTCGCGTTTAACTATTTTTAGAAAAAATAGCACGGTATAACCAGTTTTCAGACTGGTCATTCAAAATTAGTCAACGTTTACCAAGTCAATAAAAAATAGCCACTATTTTGCTGCAACGGAGACCGGTCCAGCATAATATACTGGAGTTTGGTACACCTGTGTATGAACTCCAGCATATTATGCTGGACCTGTAGCACCAGTGCTCCAAACTTCAGTATATTATACTGAACCGGTATACTTGCTGGAACTCTAGTATATTATGCTGGAGTTCTAGTGTACTTATGCTGGAACTCCAGCATATTTATGCTAGAGTTCCAATATACTTATCCTGCAACTCCAACATAATATATTGGAATTCAAGTATACTTATGTTGGAACTCTAGCATAATATACTGGAGTAATTTTCGGGTTTTGAATAGTATTTTCGCTCATATTTACTCTTTACACAAAAAGTAGCTAACTTTTAATTACTTTTAAAATTAAACTATTTTTGAGTGATCAGTCGTAAAACTAACTATTTTTGAATTTATCTTAAGCAAAGAAAACTCAGAACACAAAGGGACTGATAAAATTAATATGTTCAAGTGAACTCTTGGGAAGTATTCATGCTTGCCGGCTAGCTCCTTATGCTCAATAAAAATTCCTACGCTTTCGACATTTGCTATTAAGCAAATGACAACTGTTACCTTAATTGGGTAATCCACTATCAAGGGAATAAAGATTATTCGTACTAATCTCTCAAATTATATGCCTGAAGTTTCCACATTTAAAGACTTTTATTGCCTAAGAAGCTACACAAGTATAATCATAGCCGAGTCCAAGATACTTCAATGTTCGGTTGATGCAATTATGCGGATGTTCTGTCTAGTGATCTTGTACTCCTATGGTGTAGACGTTATTGAAAAAAAGGTGATTAGGCAAGACATGACATAATTTGAGCTTATTGAGAACACGACTTTTAGATAAAAGGGTATATAAGTAGAAAATTAAGGTAGAAGGTTTGTAGATAATCGTGCGTGTTTGATCCTTTTCATGCCGATAGTATCAGTATTATTAGTCTCGTATTATTGTATTTTCTCATCCACGGACTTTTTGTTGTATGTTGTTTCTTTCATTTTGGATATCTTATAATCTTATTATTTCTGCTTCTTCTTCGTATTTTTCGAGTCGAGGGTCTATCGAAAACTATATCTCTGCCTTCACAAGATAGGATAAGAATCTATATATACACTATCCTCCCTAGACCTCATCTTGTTAGATTATACTGGATTTGTTATTATTGTTCTCCTTGCAATCAAGAAACGTCGCAGTGCTTACTAAACAAGAAAGCCCATTTAAGAATTCTGCTAATCGATAGAGAGCGAAAAAACTAATTTCAAGTCCGATAATAGTTCATACTAGAAGTTAACATAGAATACGAGGAATGTAGCACTTAAGACACTAGATTCTTGACATTTCTCAGCAATGTAAATGAGCGTATGATCATAATCTACTAAGGAAAATGACGCAATTAGTAACTTTGATATATCTCATTTGTTTCTTATTAGATGCCTGCCCTCTGTAGACGGTCACGTCAATTCCAAGTTTATTCTCAATTATGTACAACTAGAATTCAGTTATCTTGTTCTCTAAAAATCTCTCATTTGATTATTCATGTCAATTTCTTACTATTCCTCTTGGACGTGACTAACGAGATGTTAGTACAGCTTACTAAAACATGCACATAAATATCAAGTAGTAATACATCTGCATGGCAATGGCAGAAAAAATGGCATCTCAAATTAAACAAGAAAAGGATGAATATAAGAAGAGAGATGAGTGTTATAAGGATTATACTCTGCCATTTCACAGATTACTGAGCAGAGCAGATGCACTGGACTGGACACTAATGGCTTTCGGCACGATGGGAGCCATAGTGCATGGCCTTGCCGAACCTGTCATCTATATGCTGCTTGGCAGAGCCCTTGACGCATTTGGAAACAACATCAATGACACTGCTGCTATAGTCAAAGCCCTCGAAAAGGTATGCTGATCGGAGGCAAGATTCAGGATTTTAATTTTATGGGTTCAGGAATCGAGTTTAAACCACTGAACTTATCACCTTGTTTGAGTCATTCATAGTTCAATATTTTTAACAATTTCAGAAAGGTTCTTGAACTGTTTTTCTATGCTTTATTGCAGGTCATTCCATTTGTCTGGTACATGGCATTTGCCACATTCCCTGCTGGAATACTAGGTAATTTCAATAGTCACCAACATTTCGACTAGCAAGGCTCAAAGCATCACACACACATACACACACACACGCAGGCAGAGATGCTGATAACAGCATGCTATTAATCAAACAAAACATAAAAGAGCTAGGAAAAGGACAATAGTTTCTTATTAAAACCACAGATTATTTTACGGCATCTGAAATATAGAAACTGGTGGTGTATGCTAATGTTACCCTAAGTTCACATGTATGATGCAGAGATAGGATGCTGGATGTACGCTAGTCAAAGACAAGTAGCGCGTTTAAGACTGGAATTTCTGAGTGCTGTTCTCAAACAGGATATTGGGGCATTTGATACGGATCTAAATAGTGGGAAAATAATCATTGGAATAAGCAGCCACATGTCACTCATACAGGATGCAATTGGAGAGAAGGTACAACGCTCGTGCTCAACTATTTATGGTCCAGTGTCAATCTTTTAATTCCTAAGGTGCCCATATTTGCATCTCTGCAAGCATAAGTATCAAAGACATAGCTAAACATGAATGAGAACTTGCTAGCAAATAGTCAGCTGATTCATTGAGTAACTCGATTTCTGCATAAAACATTAAAACATGCAAATAGATGTATGAAGTTAATTGAGTTCTAAAACAATCTACAAGCAGTTAGAAAGACCTGGTCACAAAAATCTCATCACCAAATCAGACATCTGATGTCTCCTAAATCTTAACTACAATAACACCAGAATGGCAACGATTCAGTTACACCTAAACATGTTTCCTTTCCTGACAGTTGGGACATTTTATGTCAAGCATTTCAACTTTCTTTTGCGGAGTCCTGATTGCATTCATATCCAGCTGGGAAGTGTCACTCCTATCCTTACTTGTTGTCCCACTAATCTTATTAATTGGCGCCAGTTATACAAAAGAAATGAGTGCAATTTCAGCCATGAAAATGGCATACCTGTCACAAGCCACATCAATGGTAGAAGAGGTAACAAGCTTATCCGTTTTCTTTGGTGACAACATGTTATCAAAGTATAGGCAGATCTTACTTACACTACTGAACGCTTATTCACACTGCACCACTGCTGCTCAAAGACAGACAATCTCTCAAATCAAAACCGTTTTTGCTTTTGTTGGAGAGACTTTATCGATCAAGTCTTTCTTAGACTGCATTGAAAAACAGATGAATCTAAGCAAGAAAGAAGAGTTTATAAAGGGTGTTGGAACAGGCATTTTCCAGACTGTAACTTTCAGTTCATGGGCTCTAATTGTGTGGGTGGGAGCTGTTGTTGTATCAGCTCGGAGATCAAGTGGCGGAGATGTCATAGCTGCAGTTATGAGCATTCTGTTTGGTGCAATGTAAGAGCCAAAACATCATATTTTACAATAGAATCTATTATGCTATGAAGAAAGAGGAAGAAGAAATCAAAGTACTGTTAGAAAAAAGATGGTTTTATTGTCTTTCTTTAAATTTCAGAGCGCTTACATATGCTGCACCAGATATGCAAATATTCAATCAAGCAAAAGCTGCAGGAAAGGAGATTTTCCAGATGATCGAAAGAAAACCAACAATCAGTGCTGACTCGAGAGGGAAGATGCTGGATGTGATTAATGGAAACATCAGTGTAGAGGATATACACTTTTCTTACCCATCGCGGCCCGAAAAGATGGTTCTTCAGGGGTTTTCTTTGTCAATTCCAGCAGGAAAAGTAGTGGCACTCGTGGGAAGTAGTGGTTGTGGTAAAAGCACCATCATCTCATTATTGATGAGATTTTACGATGCAAAGAAAGGTTCGTCATTCCTCCACTATGAATTAGAAATCTCAGCTCTTACCTGCAGAAGCTTATTAATGTACATAATGTTCATAGTCAGATAAAGTTGCCTGATTTATATATGAATGTTAGAACACTAACTCAGTATGAAATTCCTCAGGTGATATTCTCCTTGACAATCATAACATCAAGGATCTTGATTTTAAGTTTCTGAGGAGAAATATCGGAGTAGTTTCACAGGAACCATCACTATTTGCTGGCAGCATTAAGGACAACATCAAGATAGGAAAAATGGATGCAGATGATGAGGATATTGAAAGAGCAGCATCCTTGGCAAATGTGCATTCTTTATACAACAGCTCCCTCGTAAATATCATACAGAGGTCAGACCAGTGCCCCTCACACACATTATTAAATTTCCATTCTTTGAATATAGAGATAATGTGGTCATAGTTAGCTGGAGAAGAGAGATTATGGAAGAAAGGAAGAAGGGTGGCTCAAATTTACATGCTTGTTCATAACCAGTAGATTTTCTAAGGAGTTAAAGCTGAGGCATTTAAGAAACTGTGAAACACCAAAAGGCCAATTGTTTTTTGTAGAATATCTAAGATTCAAAATGAAATTGAACAAAAACAAAAATCTTTCCAATTAGGAAATGGCCTTAAACCTGCACTATTGAAACAAAAAGTTATAACTTCCCACAACTAATATAGCAAAATTTCATAACAGACTTAGTGAAATCTAGCACCTAGCCTCTTTTATCCAAAGCTAATGATATTTGCATTACTTTTTATACCGTCATAGCTCAAAGCCACATCCAGAGAGAATCATCAGTTAGTTGGAGCAACCGATAACTAATTAAAAAGAGTTCCATTAGTTGGAATAACCAACAAGTAATGAACTGTGAAATAAGTCCGCGCTTACTTTTTAGCCAGAAAGTAAAGGAAAATCAATAGAATGTTTCTATATAAGCAAAACCCTAAAGTTAGAGGTCAATTATGAATAGTAATAACAACAACAATAACGGCTACAACAAACAAAACAACAACAGTTAGTTGTTAATTGCTAATATAGGAAATGAAGACCTAATAATCCTACAACTCAGATACTAGTCATCAAAGAAGCTACTTAAAAGTGTAACAAAATTTTAAAGATACTAAAACAACAAGGATATGAACAATTAATACTTCAAAAGCTAATCTCTATCTAAAATTACTCAGACAATCTTAAAGCAGAGACTGGATGAACAGTATCCTGAGTGAGAAGTACATGAGCAAAGCTTCTTCTTTATCCCTTTTCCGTCATGCACCAATCTCACATACAAATCAAATTGACAGGATATGGCTGTAGAGACAGCCAACCTAAGTCTCCAATAGCACAGTAATAATATCAAAAGAAATCACCATCCCTAAGACAAACAAGTTGGAATAGTATGGCAAGAAAAATGGCACATATGCACAAAAGAATACAGAGATGTTGCAAGAGCTGCTACATCACTGTATAATACATGTAAACCACTCACAGATATCCTTCACTCTGGCATAAGTCAAATGGATAATCAGCTTTCATGTTAACAATGTTTTGATTTCTTAAGCACAAGTTTCTTGAAAAAAACTACGACGTGATAATTAGCTTTTATGTCATATGTTTGCATTCTAGGTAGGACAAAGGGCCTCCAGTTATCAGGTGGACAGAAACAGAGAATTGCAATAGCAAGAGCAATATTAAAGAACCCTCCAATTCTTTTGCTTGATGAGGCCACCAGTGCACTTGATACAGATTCAGAGAAACAAGTTCAAGAATCACTCGACACAGCCATGCAAGGAAGAACGGTCATCTTAATTGCACACAGAATGTCAACTATCGTTAGTGCAGATATAATAGCTGTTGTTCAGAATGGAAAAGTGACAGAGAAAGGAACCCATCATAACCTATTAAATACTAGTAAATACTACAATGCCTTGTTTAGCATGCATAACATCGGCCAAGATTGTCAGACCAGGTAACATTCAAGTCAATGACATATTTTCCATTATAAGATAAACATAAGTATTTGATGGATTTGAAATGAAATACATCATAATTGACAGGATGGACGCTAAAAATGAGAAAGCTGAATTTATCCAACAAGACAATGCGTGTCAGGACAATCAGCAGCCTGACGAGCCAAGGGAATTCCATAAAGAGTTTAAACAACGCTGTGAGAAGGAGCAGAAAGGCAAAAAAGAAACACATATATTCTTCAGAATCTGGTTTGGCTTGAATAAGAGAGAGATCATAAAGACTGCTATTGGCTCTTTTGCAGCAGCTTTTGCAGGAATCTCTAAACCTGTTTTTGGGTTCTACGTCATTACAATAGGAGTGGCATATTACAATCCTGATTCAAAGGAGAAAGTAGCTCGGTATTCAGCAATATTTACCTCAATAGGACTGCTTTCTCTGTTTGCCCACACATTGCAACATTACTTATTCGGAGTAGCTGGAGAGAAGGCCATGACAAACCTCAGGCGAACTTTGTACACTTGTAGGTACTTACAGTGCTACTCCATATCAGATCAATCAATCTGTCTGCTTCTTATTGCTTCGCCCAGCATCAACTTTTTATGACATTCCAAAAATTGTTTTGCAGCCGCACTACGTAATGAATTGGCTTGGTTTGAAAATCCTGAAAACAGTATTGGACCACCTACCTCCAAGATAGTCGATGAAACATCCACAGTCAAGACAATAATAGCTGATCGCATGTCTGTCATTGTCCAGTGCATCTCCTCCATACTTATAGCAACAGCTGTTAGCATGAAAGTTCACTGGAGAATGGGTCTGGTGGCTTGGGCTGTAATGCCGTTCCATTTTATATGAGGACTGGTTCAAGAAAAGTCAGCTAAAGGTTTCTCTAGTGATATCGCTGTGGCACACTCGGAACTCGTTTCCCTAGCTTCTGAATCTACAATGAATATAAAGACTGTTGCAGCTTTCTGCTATGAAACACAGATACTTGAGAAGGCCAAATTGTATTAAAGAGACCATTGAGGAAAGGGAGGGCAGAGAGCATCAAGTACGGAATCATACAAGGGATCTCTCTTTGCATATGGAACGTCGCACATGCAGTGGCCTTATGCTACAAAACAGTTCTGGTCGACAAGAACCAAGCCAGCTTTGAAGATGGCATAAGGTCATACCAGATATTTTCCCTAACAGTACCCTCAATTACAGAACTATGGACACTGATACCCACTGTTTTACCAGCCATCGGCGTTCTAAAACCTGTGTTCCAGAGCCTCGATTGGTGCACAGAAATTGTACCAGACATGCCAGACAATGCATCAACTGAAAGCATCAAAGGGGAAATCGAGTTCCAAAATGTCCAGTTTCGTTATCCGTCAAGGCCAGAAGTACTGGTACTAAACAATTTCAGTTTGCAAATTGAAGGAGTTAAGATGGCAGTAGTGGGGCCTAGTAGAGCAGGAAAATCTTCAATCTTGGCCCTATTACTTAGATTCTATGATGTGAATTAGGGAAAAGTTCTGATTGATAGCAAGGATATAAGAGATAACAATCTTAGGAAGTTAAGGGCACAGATTGGGCTGGTGCAACAGGAGCCACTCCTGTTTAGCTGCTCGATTAGAAACAATATCCGCTATGGAAGTGAAAAAGCATCTGAAGCTGAGATAATAGAAGTGTCAAGAGAAGCAAACATACATGAGTTTATAAGTAACTTGCCCAATGGATATGATACAGTTCTTGGGAAAAGGGCTCTCAACTTTCTGGAGGACAAAAGCAACGGATAGCGATAGCAAGGGCGTTACTCAAAAGACCAGCAATAATGCTGTTGGATGAAGCAACAGGTGCATTAGATACCGAGTCTGTAAGAGCAGTGGTAAGTGCATTGGAATCAATGAAGCTGAACAACTATGGAGGGACAAAAATGACTCAGATAACAGTAGCACACAGGCTTTCAACAGTAACAAATTCAGATACTATAGTTGTTATTGACAAAGGTAAGCTTGTGGAGAAGGGTAGCCACTCAGCCTTCATGGCAGAGCTTGACAGTGTGTATTCAAGACTTGTTAGGCTCCAAAGTGTGGAATAATTTGGCAAAAACTGACAACACATAAAACATAATGAGTCTGTCTTTTTTTCGATACACTGGATAAACATAGCTTAAAAATCACACTAGTTAGTATTTGCAGAAAACATATGAAAACCTGTTTATATGTATCTCTTCTCCACAGAGATTTGAGTACACATAATTGATAAACGAAAGGAAAGCGCAGCCATTCAAAACTTCAGTCTGTATCCAGGTTTGATACTGTGTATCCTTTAGATACTCTGAATAAATTAACACAGATGCTTTATACATTCTTTCGTTTTTCACTCTCCTATACAGAGGCAATCCAGGGCAACAAAACACAAACACAATACAACAACAAAAAACCCAGTGTAATCCCATAAGTAGAGTAGTGTGTTATTTAATTGCTCAAAACATAGTACAGTCAGAACATGCCAGACTGGTTGAATTGCAGCGGAACCTGATATAATGGCTCCTTCGCCATCTATCATTAGCCTTATCCAACCAATGATTTCTTTGAGAGTTGCTACAGATTTTGTTTTCTGAGGAAACTGTGATTACAGAAATGGACCTAATTTTGAATTGTCCCAAGCAATCTAGATATGATAGGTGATACATCTAAATGAAAATATGAACAAAGCACCAGTACAAGCATTCATCTTTTTTATGCTTTTAACCAATAAGTGACCGGATTTCCAACACTTAAGCACACAATTTTTACCAAATTGATGGAGATACCAGGAACAGAATAGCCAATCATATGTTTATAACTGCGCATGAACAAATAAATAGTCCCTTTAAGTTTAGAATTACTCTATTTCTGTCATTTGTCTATAACACTGAACAATATTAACAGAATTGGCTAAAACAAACCCATCTCTGCATTTCTCTGGAATCTTTAACGTTAGCCTTGAACTTGTGCACAAACCCTCGTTGCTTAACAACTTGTTTTGATCGCTACTCAAATTGTATCGTATGTTATGAAATAATATAAGAACAAGAAGAATTAGAGAAAAAGTAGAGAAAGCAGTATTGTTATTGATAATTTGGATGGTTTACAATAGAATAGAAGCCCTATAATATATAGGAAGGTAGTTACTTAGCCACCAAGTAGTAAACCCTAATATAGACATTCACGTTAAATAGAGTTCTATTTATAACACTCTCCCTTGAATGTCTATTCAATAATGTGCCTCGTTAAAACCTTAACTAAAACAAAACTCAATAGGAAAAAATTTAAGAAAAGGAAAAAGAGTACACATGTTTGAATATGCGCCTATTGGTTGCCTCGTTAAAAACCTTGCAAGGAAAACCCATTGGGACAAAACCTTGTAAGGGAAAAAGAGTACAACGCGCATTAACTCCCCCTGGAAAGAACATCAATTCATATCCTTGAGTTTTCGCATTCCGATCTTGTGAACTAGCTTCTTGAAGGTTGACGTTGGTAGAGATTTTGTGAACAAATCAGCCATATTATCGCTTGAACGAATCTGTTGCACATTGATATCACCATTCTTTTGAAGATCATGTGTGAAAAATAACTTTGGTGAAATATGCTTTGTTCTATCTCCTTTTATGAATCCTCCATTCAATTGAGCTATACATGCTGCAATGTCTTCATACAAAGTCGTGGGTAGTTTATTACACATCAAACCACATTTGTCTTGAATATGATGTATTATAGACCTCAACCACACACACTCCCGACTTGCTTCATGAATAGCAATTATCTCGGCATGATTAGATGAAGTAGCCATAATTGATTGCTTAGTCGATCGCCAAGATATGGCGGTGCCTCCACAGGTAAACACATAACCCGTTTGAGATCGAGCCTTGTGTGGGTCGGATAAATATCCAGCATCAGCATAACCAACAAGATCAGGACTGCAATTATTGCCATAAAATAAGCCCATATCAGTAGTCCCCTTTAGGTACCTCAATATATGTTTGATCCCATTCCAATGTCTCCTTGTGGGAGCCGAGCTATACCTTGCTAAGACATTAACTGAAAAGGTTATGTCAGGCCTTGTAGTATTTGCAAGATACATTAGTGCGCCAATTGCACTAAGATATGGTACTTCAGGACCAAGTAGCTCTTCATTCCTTTCTTGCGGTTGGAATGGATCTTTATTCACATCAAGTGATCGAACAACCATCGGTGTACTTAAAGGATGTGTTCCATCCATGTACAACTGTTTCAGTACCTTTTCTATATAGGTAGATTGATGAACAAAAATTCCGTTTGCTAAATATTCAATTTGCAAACCAAGACATAATTTTGTCTTTCCGAGATCTTTCATCTCGAATTCATCCTTTAGATAATCAATTGCCTTTCGGAGTTCTATGAGGGTTCCAATAAGGTTTATGTCATCGACATATACGGCAAGTACAACAAATTCCGATGTTGTTTTCTTTATAAAAACACACGGGCAAATGGCGTCATTTATATAGCCTTCTTTTAACAAATACTCACTAAGACGATTATACCACATTCGTCCTGATTGCTTTAGACCATACAAAGATCTTTGCAATTTAATTGAAAACATTTCCCGAGACTTTGAATTATGAGCGTTTGGCACTTTGAGTCCATCGGGAATTTTCATGTATATCTCATTATCAAGTGAGCCATAAAGATCGGCAGTAACCACATCCATTAAATGCATGTCAAGCTTTTCAAGGACAGAAAAAATGATGGATAACGAAAGGTTATAGCATCCATTACAGGCGAATATGTCTCTTCATAATCGACACCAGGCCTTTGAGAAAAACCTTGCGCAACAAGGCGTGCCTTATATCTTTGTACCTCGTTTTTCTCATTTCTCTAGCGTACAAAGACCCATTTAGCCAACGGGCTTATCACCATTAGGTGTTTCAACTATAGGGCCAAAAACTTCACGTTTTGCCAGCGAATTCAATTCTGATTGAATTGCTTCTTGCCATTTTGGCCAATCATGTCTTTTTCGACATTCTTCAACAGATTGAGGTTCGAGATCCTCACATTCTTGCATAATGCTAGATGCGACATTATAAGCAAAGACATTATCCACCACTATATCCACTCGATTAAAATTTGCCTCAATATCGATTGGATTTATGGATAGTTCCTTATTTTCCTGAGTCTCGGGCTCAAAGGATTCTTCATGAACCTCAGAGTTTATTAAATCATGAATTTCCTCATGAGATTCTTTCGTAGTGTCATTTTGATCATTTGCTTTCCTCTTTCTAGGATTTCGATCTTTGGAACCTAATGGCCTGCCACGCTTCAGGCGTGCATTCGACTCATTGGATATGACACTAGATGATTGTCCAACAGGGACATCAATACGGATTGGAACATTCTCCACGGGGATGTGGGATTTTGTTATCCTTTTCAAGTCCGTAAATGTGTCAGGCATTTGATTTGCTATTCTTTGCAAATGGATAATCTTTTGCACCTCTTTTTCACAAATAGAGGTACGTGGATCAAGATGAGATAATGATGCATTTTTCCACAAAATTTCCCGTTTGGTTTCACCAACTTCTCCCCCTAATTTTGGGAAAAGTGTCTCATCAAATTGACAGTATGCAAACGTGCAGTGAACAAATCCCCTGTCAATGTTTCGAGGTAGCGAATAATGGAGGGCGATTCAAACCCAACATATATTCCTAACCTTCTTTGCGGATCCATTTTGGTGCGGTATGGCGGTGCTATAGGCACATATACTGCGCATCCAAAGATTCTTAAATGGGATATATTGGGTTCATGACCCAAAACCAATTACAACGGGGAATATTTGTGATAATTCGTCGGTCTGAGACGAATTAGCATTGCTGCATGCAAAATGGCGTGACCCCATACCGAAGTGGGCAGCCTCGTTTTCATGAGTAATGGTCTTGCAATCAACTGCAGGCGTTTAATTAAAGATTCTACAAGGCCGTTTTGAGTGTGAACATGAGCTACAGAATGTTCCACTTTTATCACAATTGATAAGCAATAATCATTAAATGCTTGGGATGAAAACTCAGCAGCATTATCCAGTCTAATAGACTTGATTGGATTATCAGGAAATTGTGCTTGTTGTCGAATTATTTGTGCCATTAATTTCGCAAACGCAAGGTTGCGTGATGACAACAGGCACACATGAGACCATCTACAGGATGCGTCTATCAAGACCATAAAATACCTAAAGGACCCATTGGGTGGATGAATAGGTCCACAAATGTCCCCTTGTATATGTTCCAAAAATGTGGGTGACTCAGTCCCAACCTTTGTTGGTGATGGTCTGATAATCAACTTGCCTTGATAACAAGAAGTGCAAGGATATTCATTATTTGAAAGAATTTTGAAATTCTTTAACGGATGCCCATATGAGCTTTCTATAATCCGTCTCATCATGATTGATCCAGGGTGTCCCAATCAATCATGCCAAAGTACAAAAGTATTGGAATCATAACCTTTTGGTTTACTGTTGAATGTGCCTCAATTGCACTAATTTTTTTCCAATACAGGCCACAAGATAAAGACGTGAATTTCTCAATAACCCTCTTTTGGCCAGAGACATTCTTTGTAATGATGAGATATTCAAGATCATTCTCATCTATTGTCTCAATATGATAGCCATTCCGGCGTATATCTTTAAAACTCAACAAGTTTCTCTTAGACTTGGAGGAGAACATTGCATTCTCTATGATAAACATTGTTCCTCTAAGCAGAGTTATAGTTACTCTTCCGGAGCCTTCAATCAATTTACTACTACCAGAGATTGTAGTAACATCTGCCTTACACATACTTAGTTGAGAGAAATATTTCTTTTCTTTGAGTATCGTATGTGTAGTACATGAATCAACTAAACAAATATTTGATCCAAGTTTGCTTTGTGAGATATCCATATTTGCTTTCCCATGGTTTGACATACAAAAGAAAATACACGAACATGAGAATAAACAAATTCAATCCGTTTGTTTCAATGTAATCGATTGTTAAACATACATAATCGATTATGTCTTAATATAATCGATTGTTAAACATACATAATCGATTATTTGCTATTTTGAAAAACTTCAGATCACACTGTCTTAATATAATCGATTGTTAAACATACATAATCGATTATGTCTTAATATAATCGATTGTTAAACATACATAATCGATTATTTGCTATTTTGAAAAACTTCAGATCACACTGTCTTGATATAATCGATTGTTAAACATACATAATCGATTATGTCTTAATATAATCGATTGTTAAACATACATAATCGATTATTTGCTATTTTGAAAAACTTCAGGTCACACTGTCTTAATATAATCGATTGTTAACAAGTATATCATCGATTGTTTGCTATTTTGAAAAATTTCAGATCACACTGTCTTAATATAATCGATTGTTTTGCAGTTTTAATGCGAAATATTAGATAATCGACTAACGGTTAGGTTAGTCTATTAACTCTACTGAAAATAAAAATATCTTTGAAATTTAAGCATATTGAAACATTCTAAAGAACTAATACTAACATTATATCATAAACTAACTAATAAGAGCTGATACTAATGACTATTAGTTTATTCACTAATTAATACAAATAAAATCAAACAATTCCATCATCCTTCATCACAGATCCATCACCGATTAGGTGGTTTATTTTCCCATCGGGTTGCTCAAAGAAATCTGCCACATCCAAGTGGGTGATGTCAAAATTGTCATCAGAGACAAAATTTATTTCAGGGCCTTTACTCTTTCGAGATGCTTGATAAAGGTCAACCAAATGTCTTGGTATACGGCAAGCTTTTGACCAGTGCCCTTTTCCACCGCAACGATAACATATAGTTTCTGAACTATTTGCCTTAGGATCCTCATAATCCTGTTTCTGCTTTCGGCGGTTATCTCTCCTCGGGGGGTGACGGACATCATGGAGATTTCTTCCTTGTCTACGTCCACGGCTATGACCCCAATTACGACCACGACCATGATTAGATCCATGGCCCTTTTCATGATTGGCATAATGAGAATACACCTTATCTGCTTCAGGCAATGGTGTAGACCCGGTGGGTCGATTTTCGTGATTTCTCTTGAGCAGGTCATTGTTTCGCTCAGCCACAAGTAGGAGAGAAATCAGTTCAGAGTACTTTTTGAAGCCTTTCTCTCTGTGCTGTTGTTGCAGTACCATATTGGAGGCATGAAACGTTGTAAACGTTTTCTCAAGCATATCATAATCAGAGATATTATCTCCATAGAGCTTCAACTTAGAAGTAATTCTGAACATTGCAGAATTATATTCAGAAACAGACTTAAAGTCTTGGAGCCTCAGATGAGCCCAATCATATCGTGCTTGTGGCAGAGTGACCAACTTCAGGTTGTCATATCTCTCATTTTAGCCGTTCCACAAGATGAGTGGATCTTTGACTGTGAGATATTCAATTTTCAAACCTCATCAAGGTGATGGCGCAAGAAAATCAAGGCCTTAGCACAGTCTTGGGTGGATGCTTTATCTCTGTCTTTAATGGCGTCTCCAAGACCCATAGCATCTAAGTGGATTTCAGCATCCAACACCCATGTCATATAGTTCTTGCCCGAAATTTCAAGGGCAACGAACTTTCTTTTCATAATATCAGACATAATTAAAATCAAATTCGGAAAAAGGGAAATACCTTAATTTTCTCAAGAGGATTCTTGAGACGGTAGAGTCTCGTGCTGATAACGTGTTATGAAATAATATAAGAACAAGAACAATAGAGAGAAAAAGTAGAGAGAGGAGTATATTCTTATTGATACTTTGGGATGGTTTACAATAGAATAGAACCCCTATATTTATAGGGAGGTGGTGACTTAGCCACCAAGTAGTAAACCCTAGAATCTCTCTAAATATAGACATTCACCTTAAATAGAGTTCTATTTATAACATTGTATGTATTGTTATATGTAAAATGGATTTAGTGTATAGTGTGGTTACTTTATCTTTTTCTTTCAATTTCACATTTTATTATTATTAAATAATTTTATTTTACTATTTAGCTTACCTTTTATATAATAATTTTATTCTGTATTATAATTTTTTTAATAATATTTCGAGTTTATTTTTTATATTATTGGTCATATTATTAGAGGCGGATTCAGAATTTTAAGTTTATGATTTCATATCATAATTTTAATTAATATACAATAATAATTAAATTTACAAATAGATATCTACAGATATTTAATAATTTTTAAAAAAAAATACATGGTCTATGCAAAAGTTACTGGGTTCCCGATAACCTGTATATTACACCCTAGATCAGCCCATGCATATTGCCGGTGCGTGATATCTGAAACGATGACAAATAACACAATTTATTCAAATATTATTTTTATTAAACAATACAATATGATGCAATACGATATTATACATATGAATCGATGCATAACAACCATCCAAACAAGCTATAAAGCAAATGCAACTTCAACTTTTAATATTATTTTAGGGACCATTATTCCTTTTTTTTGGTTTATAAGAAAGCACCTTAAAGCGATACAGTTGGTGACTATTGGAAAACGAAGTGTTATGTTGTAAAAGAGCATCTTGTGTGCACTAAGAGGGGTTTCTCTAGACAAGAGGAGTTTCTCTGATGGTAAGCAACCCTCACTTCTAATCGAGAGGTTGTGAGTTCGAGTCTCCCCAAGAGCAAGGTGGGAAGTTCTTGGAGGAAAGGATGTCGGGGGTCTATTTGAAAACAGCCTCTCTACCCAAGGGTAGAGGTAATGTCTGCATACATACTACCCTCCCCAGACCCACTAAGTGAGATTATACTGGGTTGTTGTTGTTATTATTGTTGTGTGCTCTAAACTTCTATTACTATTTTGTAGGGTTTTAAAAGATGAGACAGTAAAATATTAGTTAAAAATATTTCTTAAAAATTGTATTAAGCATAACAAGATTTTAAATAGCCAACTTAAAAATAGAATCTATAAAAAAATCTGCATAAGAAGAATTTAAAAATCTCAAAATATCTCAACTAATCTAAAAAATCCCAACATGTATCACGTCTCCACTAACAAAATTTTTCTAGATGTATTTTTTTTTTACAGTATTTACAAAGAAGATAATTAACCTTTTCTTTATTGTTTTCTGCATAAAAAGTACCTTCAGTAACTATATCTATTATAAATATTCTTCTTTGTTCTTGTGCTAAGAGCACTTATTTATTCTGCAACATAAATTCTTATAATTTTCTCTTCAAGAGTCTAAAGATCTATCTAGTACTCATGGGTTCCGGGCTCAATATTTTTGAAGCCTAGTGACACCAAACTATCATTAATAGTTATGCATTTTTTATAATTAAAATTCATATTTTTTGATAATTTAATTGTATAAATTACTTACCCATGAGTTTCGGGCTCGACATTTTTGAGGCCGAGTGGCACCAAACTATCATTAATAATTATATATTTTTTTTATAATTGAAAGTAATATTTTTTAATAACTTAATTGTACAAATTAATTAATCATTGGTTCCTGACTCGATATTTTTTAGGCCCAGTGGCACCAGACTATCATTAATAATTATGTATTTTTTATAATAGAAATTCATATTTTTTGATAACTTAATTGTACAAATTACTTACCCATGTGTTCCGAGCTCGATATTTTTAAGGCCCAGTAACACCAAACTATCATTAATAATTATGTATTTTTTAGAATTGAAATTCATATTTTTTATAACTTAATTGTACAAATTACTTATCCATGGGTTTCGGGCTCGATATTTTTGAGGCACAGTGGCACAAAACTATCATTAATAATTATGTATTCTTTTATAATAGAAATTTATTTTTTTTAATAACTTAATTGTACAAATTACTTAGCCATGGGTTACAGGCTCAATATTTTTGAGTCCCAGTTAGGGGTGCTCAAAACCGATCCGAAACCGAAAATAGATCCAAGCCGAAGCTTAACGGCTTACTGGTAATGGCTTAACAGCTTAACGGACGGGGAACGGATTGAGTTTTTTTATTAACGGCTTATCGGTTTGGGGATGGATTATTCAATTTTATTAACGGCTAATCCGTTAACCCGTTAAGAATATAAATATTTTATATATATATATATATATATATATATATATATATATATATATATATAAATATATATATATATATATATATATATATATATATATATATATAAAATTTATTTTTATTTATATATATTAAATATAAAAAAAACTAAAATCCTTTAAATGATTAACAAAAGTTTATTTCTACTTCTAAGCATTTTTAACCTCGGGATCTAGAAAATTTTTGGTTCTATTTTTAATTTATTTTTGGTTGTAATCCTCTTGTTTTGGCAACATGCCGGAGATGGTAAAGCTAATTTCCTAATCACAGGAATCAAATTGAGTGACTCTGGCAAAGAAAATTGAATGCATCTTATTGCCTCTAAAATATTATTTTTTGTGACAATTCATTATTTCTAAGACGAGGAGAATAAGAGATATTTAGTAAACATGTATGTTAGGCCGATAAGCCGCCCAATAACCGCCCTATAAGAGCTAACATGATACCAATCTGCCTGATATCTTATCGGGTGGCTAACGGATTAATACATTTAAAAGCCGATAACCGTTAAGCCAAACCGTTTAAGAGTAAAAAGCCGCACAATCCGCCCGATAAACACCCCTAGTCCCAGTGGCACAAAACTATTATTATTAATTATGTATTTTTTTATAATTGAAATTCATATTTTTAATAACTTAATTGTACAAATTACTTATACATGGGTTCCGGTCTCGGTATTTTTGAGGCCAAGTGGCACCAAACTATCATTAACAATTATATATTTTTTTTATAATTGAAATTGATATTTTTAATAATTTAATTGTACAAATTACTTACCCATGGGTTCCGGGCTCGATATTTTTGAAGCCTAGTGGCACAAAACTATCATTAATAGTTATGTATTTTTTTATAATTATAATTCATATTTTTTGATAACTTAATTATACAAATTACTTACCCATGGGTTCTGGGCTCGATATTTTTGAGGCTCAGTGGTACCAAACCATCATTAATAATTATGCATTTTTTATAATAGAAATTCATATTTTTTGATAACTTAATTGTACAAATTACTTACCCATGGATTCAGAGCTCGATATTTTTGAGGCTGAGTGGTACCAAACTATCATTAATAATTATGTATTTTTTTTATAATTGATATTCATATTTTTTAATAACTTAATTGTATAAATTACTTACCTATGGGTTCCTGACTCGGTATTTTTGAGACACAATGGCACCAAACTATCTTTAATAATTATGTATTTTTTTATAATAGAAATTCATATTTTTTGATATCTTAATTGTACAAATTACTTATGTATGGGTTCCGGGCTCGATATTTTTGAGGTTCAGTGGTACTAAACTATCATTAATAGTTATGTATTTTCTTATAATTGAAATTCATATTTTTTTTAATAACTTAATTGTATAAATTACTTACATATGGGTTCTGGGCTTGATATTTTTGAGGATCGAAATACCATTATAACATACTTAAACAAAAGGAATTCTATCCTAAAATACTAACATTACTTCGCTACAAGGCTCTACGCTAAAAGGGTCGACGTTTTACTATGCAAAAAAGGTCTAGATTTTACTACGCTAAAAAATAATCTAAACTAAACATAAACAACAAATAAATTTAATTATAACTAAAAGACAAAACGGTATGAAAACACATATATATATAAATGAGAATATTAACAGACAAATTTATTTGACAGATTTATATTTTTATATACAACACCGAAATTAAATCCGGATAAATTTAACATGCTAGTTTCGAAGAAAAAAAACACAAACTGAAATAGAACACGTACAAATCAAGTAATATACAATATTATAAAAGTTTCAACTTGAAATAAATTAAAATATCTCGATTTAAATTTTTTGAAAAGCAAGTAGATCAAAATTTTGACTCCGGAAACGTAAATCAACAATCACACGAAGCTCTACTAGAATGTGGGACGTATGTTCTTCAAGTTTTATGTGTCGGGGGGATCCAAATTTTTTTTAAAAAAAAATTCGGACAGAACTATGAGAAATGGGGGAACAAGAAGAGGAATAGTAAAATAATGGTGGAGAAGAAGACGGGGGTTATTTTTTATTAAAGGTATAACGCTACTTTTATTGGGGCTATGTAGTGTTAGTAAAATTTGAGTATAACGCCACTTTTTATGGCGCTATACATATAATTGTCAGAAAAATTATGTATAACGTCACAAAAACTGGCGCTATACAGTAACGATGCAGTTACCGTTACTGTATAGCGCCACTGTTTGTGACGTTATATATAGTTTAATAAATATTTTTTTATTTACGTAATTTCAATCCCAAAGAACCACATTTTGGTTCTGGACTGGTCCATTTTCTGCTGCTATTAACTCAACTTGAGGAACATTATTTTTGAGATTTAGTCCATTTATTAAAGGAATTTTTTCATACATATGCATTATTTGAAACTTTATTACTTTTGTTGTTTATATTTAGTTAATTATTTAATATAAATAAATTTTATTTGTAAAATATATACAATTCAATTGGCTTCAATTGATTTAGTTACCCTTTCCTTCTTCTCTCGTCTCTCTCTTCCTCTTCTCGCTCCCCTCTTCTCTCGAGTACCATCACCCTATGTTTCTCCCCATATCTCATCTTCTACTACTTCATGGCAAAATATCCTGTAACAAGAAGAAGATTTCGTTAATTACTATTCTATCTGAATGTTTTATGGGTTTGCTTTTGTTGCTACACTTTTTTTCTGTTTTACTTATTCAAAATTAGTGACTTTATTATTCGACGCGTAAAGCTTTATCTTCAGTATTTTGTTAGCTTGAAGTTCACACTCTCTTCAACCACAACGGCGCACGATAACAATTTCTGACCTGAAGCAAATCTCTTAACAATTTCTGAACAAAGAAGAGGAAAGTAATTGTCGTGATATTTCCTTTCAATTTCGTATTCTTGAAAGTTAAGATTGGGGCTCCAAGTAATTTAAACATGTTGACAAGTTGAACAAAATGGAGTAGGTGACTTTCTTAAGAAATAGATGCTTTTCGCATAGATTGATCTGCTTTTAAACTGGGTTGATAACAGTTCAACGTACTGGTGCTTCTCTGCTATTATCTTTCCAGGAGGAAGAAGTGGGATAAAGGTATGTGCAGCAGAGCTAATTTTACAATGTTGTATAATACTAAAGTGTAAGAAAATGTTTTAAATTCGCGATGAGTCATGATAATTGCATACCTTTAAAATTAAAAGTATAAAAGTATAATATGTATATATAATTATATATTATACAATTTTATCTATAACTTTCATACATTATTTCTATCCAGTTATATATAACTACAATATCATATCACGTAAATATAATTTTTATATAATATATCTTTTGGTGTATTTGATTAATATATAGTAAAAATAAATTTCATACAACTAATTATATATTATACTATTTATCTACATCGTTCGTATATTATTTCTACCCAGTTATATACAACTACAATATCATACTACGTGAATATAATTTTTATACAAATATTGTTCAATTTTCATTCAATATTTAAATAACAAAAATATATATAAACAACATAATATAATTTTTTTTACAATTTTACCATAATTATCTACAATTTCGTACTTATAATGTTTGTCATGCCTTATTCTTCTTACTCTTCGAGTTTCAATCTGAAATTAAGCCAAAATCAAGTCTAATCATCACCAAAACACCCTCAAAATTGAGATATAAACTTCGAACCATATTCTCAATTGTTTGCAACAACACTCAATCTAAACAAATAATGATTTTTAAAATCAAAATTCGAATTCAAAGCTTCAAAGTTTTTTAATGGATATCAATGGTGGAACTGCTGCTATCTTTTCCTTTGATTTATATTGCTGATATTAGGAACTATTAGAGAGAGGCGTAGAGAAAATCCCAATTCTTGGCAACAACATCTAATTGAAACAAATAATCTTTTTTGAAAATCCAAATTTAAATTTAAAACTTTAAAGCTTTTTAATATTTTTCTATTGTGGAACTGCTGATCTCTTGTGCAAGATACGTGAGGGGAGGGGTAGGGGATGTGGAGAGAGAATCATGGGGGAGTGAGAATATACGGTAAAGTTATTTTAGGACACTAATTAATATCATTAATTCTCTTAAAATGTACATAAATGATAATTACGTATATAAAATGTAATTATAGTAAAACTTGAGTAGTGAAGGTAATATAATTTCATATAGTGTATAGGAATGTAAAAATTCCTTTATTGAACTTATTTACTACGGCGCATTTGTCCAATAAAAAAGTTCTATCTTTCTTTTTTGGTAAACTTTTCACTTTTTTTGGGAATACGTGTTTGACCAAAAAAATTTCAAATTTCATTTAACTTGAATTTCAAAATTTTTCAAAAATTTAAAAACTCCAAAAAATTATTTTTCAAAAATTTTACTTTAAGTTACTCATAAAAATTCAAAATTTTCACTTCAAACTCTAATTTTCAAATACAATTTTTATTTAATTTTTTTTTTCACTTTTCCCAGAATTACATTATTCTTATGTCCAAACATCCACTACGTGTCAATACCGAGTCATAGTAGGTTTGTTGACTTGAAAAATAGCAATAACACACAGAAAATAAAATGTTTTTAAAGACGTGGACTTATAATTGACAAATAAAAAGAACAAAAGCGAACCTGCTAAACAACTGCTTTTAGAAGAACCAAATATTTTTTTCTCTTTTTGTTTTTTCACATCCAACAATGTTCCTTTTTTTTCTTTTTTTGGTATTTCACATCCATCAATGTTCTTAAAATGTGTGTCAAAATCAGGCAACTGTTTCAACTATGTTTGCTATTTTGTCATCACCATATGTACAGAATCTGTTAGCCCTCCAAACTACTGAGGCAATGGAGTTTCCCATAGAAAAGTTTGTTCATGAACACAAGGGGCAAATATCAACTATGTTCGTCCACTGTGAGCTAACTTTTGTGCGTGGGATACGTCAGGTTAAGTTCCACCCTCACTGACTGAACGGGTTGCACTCTTGGACAGTAGTAGATCTTTCAAATCTTTGTAAGTTTTGAGCTCCTCAAGAGCATCTGATGCTTTTCTATTGATAAGAAATCCAGATGCAGTTCCAAGTTCTCCCTCCTGTTCAGTCTTTACACTATGTGAGGTATAGCAGCTAGAATCTTGGCGCAAAGGAGGAGCAGTTCTCAGCATGTGAACAAGGGCACCTACAGCGGCATCTTGGGATTTTCTGGTTGTTGCAGATGCTTGAGAAGAGACTTCTGAACCTTTTCTCCCATCAAGGTTCTCACTGCATAACAGATTAAATAACAGTTGAGTTGAAAATCCAGTGGCGCGATACCATAGAAGACACAAAAACTATGACAAATACAGTGGCTGCTCTCTGTCGGCAATTACTGAAAGGTTTGTTTTAATTCAATATCAGGACCCAGGGATATAACGCACATAATAATTGTTTAAAACCAATCACATTCAAAATGGATCTCAAGCCCTGCCAATCCAGAAGGTGAATTCCATTCCATCCAACACACACAAACCAACTCTAATGCAGAAAACTTCATTTGTGTACTCAGAGCTGGTTTTGCATATGCGGCCTTCCACTCTCTAAATCCTACGAGTTTTAAATTGTATTCTTTAACTGCTACAAGCATAAAATGTTTACTCTTCAAGTCATATGAGTATTAAATGTGTGATTCTTGGTTCCCTGGTGGACAACCCACTCCCAGATCTGAACCTCTGACCAAACACATATAAACAAGAAAAAAAACAGTTGAAAACAGAGAACAATTGAAAAGATGATGAAGAGCCACGCAAGTAGCATAAAGGAAAATTAAGAACTGGGAATAAAGACGGTTAAACCGATTGGAAAGACTCGTGTAATCTAAAAGTCCAGCATATCAAAATACCACAAGTAGTGGAAGCCACTCATCAGAGAAAAGGTATAATATTCAAGGCAACTATTAGGATAAACTAGCAAATATCTAGGTTCACACAATATGCCTGCTCCAACTAGCTTGTCGGCGGAGCTGTTAGGATAAACTAATTAGATAGAATATTTTATCAATTAGGAAGATTAGGGAATATTGTGTATATAAATTAGGATCAATTAGGGAAGTTTCATGCCTATACTTAAACGGCCTATAGTTAAGTACCCATCCCAATTTTAGAACATGAGTACATTATAAACTCCCAAGAGCTCATCGTACAATCAAACTGCGCATTCTCGAGATCTTTCTTCTTTTTGAGATGACTAAGCACCACTTTCTCATCTTGAGTACGGCAATTATTACAACGATGTTGAGCAAAATTTTGATGGTCCTTAATCTCCTTTAACTAAAAATTGAAGAGTTTATAACCTTGGATTTTCCAACAGCTTATTCGTAAATCCTTTATACAGTAAAGAGGAGAAGATTCTTGGACATTTTCACTAAATCTTTTTTTTCCTGCATTTAAAAAATTAAGGCAAAAAGTAACTCCAAGAGTTATTTTATTTTTGGTTATGATGGTGGTGTCCAAGCCAGATCGCGCATACCTCGACTATTCCACCAGATACCTGCTACCTCCCACCAACACAGGTACCGGGAAGAAATGCTCAACTTTATGTCTTACCAGCTCTGTCCACCAAGGCCTAGGCAAATGAGAAGAAATCACCTAGAATATTTTGCCTCTTGCAGGATTTGAACCTAAGACCTCATGGTTCTCTTCAAGAATCTTTGCTACACACGTCTCCCTTGAGCTGTGACAGCTAGGTGGACTCTTCAATATATAAATCTTATTTTTCCCAATTCAGTTACATCAAATGCTCAACTTTATGTCTTACCAGCAGCCAATTTCTAAACAATGTCCAAGCTGTTAACAATAGCTAAAAAACCAATGCATTGGCTCTGGGAGAGGCAATCATTAAAAGACAGATGCACTAGGCTGCAAGAGGAACTTTGTGCAATATGAATGAAAAGATTTTCAGTTTCCTAGAAGAATACTTCAAAAATACAGAAGAAGAGCAGTAAAGTTACCTGACTTGCGAATCGGAAGTGTCGACATCATCAACAATAAAAGGACAGGAAAAATCAAAGACATCCAAATCATCTTGAAAAGACAGTCTGCTAGAACTTCTAGAAAATATACGTGGTGAACCACTTGAAGATAGCAAACCCGAGAACCGCCCTGAATCGTCTCTAGCATCTCTAGAAATCTGAAAAGGAAGATTACAAAGAAAAGTTGGCAGGATGCTGCAAGAGTGCTTAACTAGTAGTACGTATAATGCTTGGAACAAAAGTATGAACAACAAAGTGCAAAAACACACCTAAAATCAAGAAAAACAGCTATTTCCCCAGACTAGAAATTCCTCACCTTTTGTCCAGGACTCATAGAGCTGATATTAGACTCTAGAGTCCTTAGTGGATCCATTTTCCGGAATGACCTGATTCCAGAAGGGGAATCATTGGATGATGAATCCTGCTTTGTGCTTCTGGGAGACATTGGAGGGAGAGAATGCCTATTAGGATCAGACAAATTAGGAGATAGGTATCTGGAACTTGTACCCATCATTGGATGAGGAATACTGACTGGGCCAGTTCCTGAACGCAAACTAGTCTGCCCAGGATTTGCTCCTGACAAATATGTGGGTGGAGACGGGGATGGAGATAGTGAAAATGGAGGTGAAAGCTGGTACTCATCAAAGCTCGTCGCTTTGTAGTGTATAGGCAATCTGTTAGGTGAAACCCTCTGCCCATATACATCACCAGGCGAAGATGAAAGCTCATGTGGTGTGCGGTACAAAGGTGGAGATCCTACATATGGCTGGGTCCGAGGTAAAGAAGGTGACATGAGGAAACCACTTGTCCAACTGTGCGGCCGCTGGAAAGGTGATGAAGAAGATGACTGTGCCCCTCTCGACGGAAATGATGTAGGGCGGACATCCTTATCAGACGAGGAAGAAGGAAATGACCTCATTGGGTCAGTAAGAGGACTGCCTACATAATCTGTGATGATCTCAGGCGGAAAGGATGCTGCAATCTCCAGGTTAAAGTCTGACAGATTTTCACGATATGACACACATATAGAAAAATGGCCCTGCTGGGCTTCAACTGGAGTAAAAGTATAATGCTTCATCAACTCCTCCTCTGCCCTGGAGAATGGAGCACTAAATGAAGAGACCTTGTAAATGATATCAAAGTCACAACTCTGAGTTGATGAAAGTTTCCTGAAGGCCTTGAATGCAGGAAGGAGCCTCATCATTGAATAAAGGGAGCGGAGCAGTATAATTGATTTCTTGTATGTTTTCTTGTAAGAAGATTCACCAACTTGAGGAACCATTGTCCTCAGATACTCATATTGTACAACCCACCTCTCTATGATGGTTTCTGTATACGCCCCTGCGAATGCTGTACCTGAACTATGCTCTGACAAAGAACTAGGTTTCTCTTGAACAAGTATTATGTCTATTATCATTGGTTCCATCAAATTTCTGTGCCAAAAATTTAAATTTTCAAGAACAGCAGGGTGATCTCCCAACACCAAATTGAACCACTTGTCACTCTTTTTCACCTCTCCACTACGACCATAAGGTCGGATCGAAGGAACTCTACAGTCCAAAACAATATGCAAGGTTCTAAGAAGAAATTGAGCAAGTATCTGTTCAAACCTTCCATATTCGCCCAGTGGATTGTTCTGAAAATCCATTTTATGCACCCCAAACAAATATCAGCTCTAACTTCTCTCAACCATAGGCAACTTCAGCCGGCACATGAAAACTCTTTAGAATTCATAGATGAGAGCAATGATCTGCTAAAGATAAGCTCTTCCGCTTGCGGCACTATTTGGGTGCATATACACCTGGCATACATGTACAAATTTCAAACAACATACCCAATAAAGATGGAACTAATGCAAGCTATGCAAATACCTATGTCTAAAACACTAGGTGATTTCTTCTCATCTAGTACCGGTGGAATAGTTGAGGTGAGCGCAAGTGGCCCCGGACATCACCGTAAAAGAAAAATGTACATTATAAGTTATTCTACAGCTTCATCACCGTAGAACATAATATGCAGGAGCATAACAACAAGACCAAAACTTCAACAGAAAAGAAATCAGAATATTCAAGAAGACAACTACTTGTGCGGTTGGATCACAACAGGAAAAAAAATGAAAAATCATGGACCTGAACGAGTATTAAATAGATAATATAGACTCACAGCAGAATACAGTATAGGTGCAGATCTTAACACAGGCATCAACATAAGTAAAAAAAGGAAGGAAATGATTGATAAATAGTAAGACTAAAATTTAAACGACTACTAATTGTAATAAATAAGCGATTGAACTGAATTGGGTATGAAATTGACAAATGAGAATTACGTTGATAGAAGAACAAATGAAGTTGGAGATAATAAACCCGAAGATTAAACTTACTTGAAAGATCAAAATTCAAAATATAGGGATTAGCAACGAAGAGAGGAAAACTCAGACTTTGAAGCAAGCGGAGGAGAGAGAGAGAGAGATTGCGTAGAGCTCCGAGACTGGCCGGCTTTAGAGAGAGAAAAGCAGACTGTACATATACGAAGTCCGGGGTCTTCTCTTTTTTCCTCCTTTTTCAATTATCTTTAGTCCGTATATTATTATATAGTAGAGTATATTCTTAAAATTACACGGGCGACGTCCTTTTTCGACCTATAGGGGCTTTGTCTTTCTGTTTTCACTTGTACCCGTTTTTTGTTAAAAGCTATTTGAAAAAATTATTTTACCCTTTCTTATTAAAAGACAATTTTCTCTTCAAATATACGCTAGTCCCTTACTGTCTCTCTCGCTCTTCTCTGAAATCGAACAGTTCGTCGTTGTTTCGAATTTTCAACTGCTAATCGTCGTTGTTCCCACATTACGATTTAATCACATGTACATTGCATTAACTTTCTGGGTTTTGTTTTATGATTTAATTTCTGATTTTGGATTTTGATAGTTATGTATTCATGATAGGGTTTAGTTTGATAAGTTCATTAGTTTTACTTTTACATTTGCATTTTTAGGTTTTCTGAACGAGTGTTCATATTGTTAATGAATATTTTATAAATTCTTCTGTAATTAGACGTTCAAATTTTTAAAAAATTTCAGAGTTAAACAGATGATAATGATTCCTTCGGATAGGAGCTGAAGTTTTTTTTCATGTTTAGGCACTATTTTTGGATTTGAATTTGTGTGTTTTTTTTTGCTGGATGTTTTGTGCTTGTATGGAGAACCAGAATTAAGTTTTTTGTGTTTGTAACTTATATCTTCAGCTCTAGAGCTGAAGTTTTTGTTTTATACCTGTCGAACTTCAGCTCTAGAGCTGAATTTTTTTTTTGTAACTGTCGAACTTCAGCTCTAGAGCTGAAGTTTTTGTTTTATACTTGTCAAACTTAAGCCTTCTTAGGTGCTGAAGTTTTAAATGATCTTTTTGATAATGTCCTGATGTTATTATTTGTATCTTTTACTTTTTTTTGGACAGAGGGCTCCTAAAGTACCTAAAGATCCTAAAGCACCTAAAGATCCTAAAGTAGCTAAAGAAGGCAAAACACCTAAAAGACCTAGAATACATGTAGTAGCCCCGTCCTTATGCCCCTGAGCCTCCACCTATAAGACCAGGACAAAAATATTTTGAGTTTACATAATGGTTTAACTCTAAAGGTTACTGGAAGGGGAATCATGATTTGAAGAGTTTAACTGCAACTTTCTTGACTCCTGCACAATAGGATAAGCATAGGAATGGTCCATTTAAACACATTATTGCTATGGAGAATTTCAAATGCAGCATGAAGTTGGTTCATTGTCTGTGTCTTTCTCGAATATTCACGAATGATCGAGACTCCATTAGTTTTAAGATTTTTGGGCATGATGTTTCCTTCACCCTTGATGACTTTCACATTATGTGTGGTTTGCGGATCACAACACATAATATTGAAAAACCATTTAATCGAGAGTGCACTATTCTGAAGTGCTATTTTGGTAAGTCCAAGGGTGTATATCTGAAGGATATTCGAAGTTTTATGACTCGCAATGTAATTCCAAAGAAGGCTGTGAATCATGCACACGTATGCGAGAGTGATGATGATGTAGTTAGGCTTATGGAAATTCTTATTGTAGAGTTTAATCTATTTGGGAAAAATACCGATTCATGTGTGAATGAGGAGTATGCATCCATCGTTGAAGATAGGAATATTTGTGCTGAATATCCTTGGGGTAATGTGGCTTATGAAAAGCTCATTTATTCACTGAAGCATGCATTGGACAAGCAGAACAAATATCATGCAACTGAGTATAAACTTACTGGATTTCCATATCCGTTATGTATTTGGTTCTATGAGCGCTTCCCGGATGTTTGCAAGAAGTATGTAGCAGAGATGAGTACCTTGATATGCCTTAGGTCCCAGGATCTTACGTTATGTATGCGTGGGAGAGCCTAAATTTCCTGAACTTTATTATATGTTCCAAACTCATGAAGTAAGTTACTTTTTTTGTCTTTGTGTTAATATGTTGATGTATTTGTTTTTTTCTTCTCATAATATACTTTTTTTGTATTAAACAGAGATATCGTGACTTTAGGGTATTGGATATAATTCTACATAAGAGGAATTGAATTCAATGCCTTTAATTAGGAAATTACCAAGCAGCCGGATTTGTTCAAATGTAGTTAATGCAGTTCATTGAACTAGTAAATCACCACTTACTCTGAGTCGCTCAAATGAATTGAATCGAACTCCTGTCATTGGTAAATCACCACCTACAAAGAGTAAATCAAAAGAAGTGAATCAAACTCATGACATTGGTGAATCACCACGTAGTCGGAATTAACCAAAAGAACTGAATCGAACTCCTTTTATTGGCAAAACATCTCATACCAAGAGTCGTTCTACCTCGTCTACATCTAACTTTGATGAAGATGAATTACTTGATAAAATATGCTCTGTAAGTTTTTATCTGAAGTTTTTTGGGTTTGTTTTTTGTAAAAGTACAACATGTTCTTTTACCTGAAGTTTTACTCTATATCTGAATTTTTGTTGTGTATCTATTGTAGAGGTTAACGACGGAGGTTCAAAGGCAAAATGAATAAGAAAGAAGCACAATCGTGAACGAAGTTTTTGATAAGTTTAAAAAGGAGGATAGAACTGCTATTGTGAATGCGGTTTTTGTAAAAGTGAAGGTAAGCTAATTTATGGAGAAGTCTTTTTATTTGTTCTGATTTTATTTCAAATTAATCATTGTTAGTAGTTTTTTTTCTAGAAATATTTCGATGAGAAGTTTGAACAGTTGTTTACGATTGTCAACAAATCAAATGGAATGTATCGAGAATATGACAGGATGAATGACTGTTCGAAGATCCATTGGCTTTTGAAGGCGATAAAATGTTCAAGAACAAGTTGAAGAGCAATGTTGTAGTGTTGATACATTGAGCAGATATGTAAATGATGAAGCACATTTATCAACTGAGAATATTAGAAGCGTGGAAGGTGAACATAATCAAGCTGTTGAGACTGAAGAACATATTGCTCATGATGCATTGCTTAATGTCGCAGATGATAATGCTACACATAATGAAGCGGTTGTTGAAGGCGTTGAACTTGTTCACCAACAAGGTAGAGAGGAACAATCCAATATGTGTAGACAGAGTAAAGGTGGAGAGAAAGGTACAGATGATCAAGTTGTTAGCACTGAAAAACTTGCACCGAGTTGTGCTTCGGAAAGTGATGAAGCACCTGCTGGTACTTCAAATATGAAAGACGGTCGGTATGCAGGAGTAATAGAGATTTGCAATGAACTTCTAGGTGGTGCTACACACGAAATTGTTACTATAGGTACAAAGTACAAAACATGTTTTTTGGTGAATGTTTTGGTTTTGCAACTGGTGAACTTTCAGCTATAGAGCTGAAGTTTTTTATTAACTGTCGAACTTCAGCTCTAGAGCTCAAGTTTTTTTTATAACTGTCGAACTTTAGCTCTAGAGCAGAAGTTTTTTTTTATAAATGTCGAGCTGAAGTTTTTTTTAATAACTGTCGAACTTCAGCTCTAGAGTTGAAGTTTTTTTATAACTGTCGAACTTCAGCTCTAGAGCTAAAGTTTTTTTTTTGTAATTGTCGAACTTCAGCTCTAGAGCTGAAGTTTTTTTTGTAAGTGTTGAAGTTTTTGTTTGTGAATGGCTAACTTAAACCTTCTTATAGTTGAAGTTTTAATATATAGAAAAATTAGTTGATCTATCCCCTCTTTTATGAATATGCAGTGGCAGTTGAAACTAGTTGTGGTTCAATTGCCACAACTCAAAAACTCTCTGATCATGCTCAGTTGAATGAAGGTAAAGTTGAGAAAAACCTTCCAGAGAATACTGCAATAGTCGTCGACGTTGGTTCAGAATTGAATGATGCTAGAAATGCTGATATTGAGAAAGGCATGTAGCCGGGAGAAAACCAGCGGAAGACAAACGCGAAGGTATTTTATAGATCATGAATTTATTATATTTGATGGAAATTCTACATATTTTATTTCATTTTTATGTTTTTGAATGATTTTTCAGAATTACTAAAGGCAGGTCGAAAAGAATTGGGTGAGATTCTGTAGCAATATGAAAAAAAGAGAAATACATATATCACACCTGTTGACTCACAGACAGGTGTGAAGTGTGTTGGTATTATCTTATAAAATTTAGTAAGTATTATTTATTAATTTTTTTGCATGAAGATACAAGATCTATTGGAATGAAAACACCATCTTTGTCGCAACACTTAGGCCAGGTAATTATTTTCTGCAATTTGATTACTGTTTTTTTTTGCCTAATGTGTGTTCTCCATTAGTTTTATTTATGTTTATATTTTCCTTGCAAATCTCATCTGATGCATCGAAAATGCTTCAAAACCAAAGAGAACGAAGATTTCTAGTTCTCCTATGTGTGATACAAGTCATATCCCCAACTTCAATTTATGTTCATTTTCACTTGGTAGTATACAATGGGCTCGTTCAGAAGGTAATTCTGCTGCTGTTGTTGTTTGCGAAGAGATAGAAGAACATCGTGAACATCATGGAATTGGTCAAGCATCTGCCATGATGGCTGTAGGTTCCCCTCTGCTGCTAAACATCGTCAGTTAGTTGTGACGGAACAACATGAAGAGCAATCAAAAGGAAAACGAGATAAAAAAGGGAAAATGATGCGTATGGAGAATATTTGGTTGAGATATCCTTATGTAGTTTATAAGAAAAAGCAAAAGGGGCAATATTGGATAGTCGGAAAGAATAGAAGAAGGTGTCCCTTCCATTATATTTCTCAAGACAATGGATTGATGAAAAGATTTAAAGAGTGGTTGGAGATAGATGCAAGTGAATATGATTCCAATCCATTCAGATTAGCTGGACTTCATATTCAAAAATCATTCTTTACCGAGCTTAAGTATCCTGACTCTGATCTTGTGGATGAAGTTATTAAGTTTGTTTTTTGAATTTGTTTTCAACTGTATTTTCCAAAAGTTCAGCTTATTTTTTGTAGTATAGCTTTATTCATAGTAAACTGCTAAAGTTTTTTAGCTTATTTGCTAAAATTGAATATGCTTAAGTTTTTTTCATGTTGTTTTGTATTTGTGTAGTGTGTTACTTCTAAACTTCATAGTGGTAACTTCATATGTTATCATTTGTCATTGTCCTTTGAAGCATATTGATTATTTGCGCAAATAATATTGCTATCACCTTCCACGTTATACAAAAGCAAGATGTGCAGTAATAAATTTACTTTTCGATCAGTATATGACTATCCTAGATAGTATTCATCCTTCAGAAGAAAAGTTGAAGATAATGGAGAAAAGTAAGAAAAAGAGAATGGAGGTTCTTAAGAGCAAATCAAATAGAAAGAGGATATCTAAACAACAACAACAACTACCCAGTATAGTCCCACAAAGTAGGGTCTGGGGAGGGTAATATGTAGACGGGCCTTACCCCTACCCGAAAGGGCAGAGAGGCTGTTTCCAATCGACCCTCGGCTCAGTGGAGGAAAGAAAAATCAAAAACAAAAGCAAAAGAGCATTAGTAACTCCAGCAGAAATAGCGTAAATAATTGTCTAAACATAAGAACCATAAATAAAATAGCATGCAAATATACCAGACAACAACTACCATAAATAACTATCAATGGGAGACACAAACCAATGCACAAATCGTCTACGGATAGCCCTACCAAGCCTCACCCAACCCCGGGTGAGGAGTACGAAACACTGTAGGAGACCTTATCCTACAACCCTGATACTAGACCTCCTGACTTTCCTATCAAGGGCCATGTCCTCGGAAACCCGCATTCTAGCCATGTCATGCCTAATCAGCTCTCCCCAATACCTCTTAGGCCTCCCTCTGCCTCGCCGTACACCGACCATCGCCAGCCGCTCACAACTCCTCACCGGGGCATCAGGACTTCTCCTCCGCACATGCCCGAACCACCTCAGCATCGATTCTCGCATCTTCTCATCCACCGGGGCCACCCCCACCTTCTCTCGAATAACTTCATTCTTAATCTTATCTAACCTGGTGAGCTCGCACATTCACCTGGGCATCTTCATCTCCACAACCTTCATTCTCTGAACATGAGAGTTCTTCACTGGCCAGCACTCCGCCCCATACAACATGGCAGGTCTAACCACAGATCTATAATATTTTCCCTTGAGTTTCTGTAGAACTTTCTTGTCACACAGGACTCCTGATGCAAGCCTCCACTTTGACCACCCCGCTCGTATACGATAAGTGACTTCCCCGTCAATCTCTCCGTTACCCTGAATCACCGACCCAAGATATCTGACACTGTCCCTCTTGGCGATGACCTGAGATCCAATCATCATGTCCCTGCCTACTTCGCTCGGCTCGACGCTAAACTTGCACTCCAGGTATCTAAACAATAGTTTGAAAAAGAAGAAGAAGAAGAAGAAGAAGAAGAAGCGGTTATTAAGTCACTTACGGACTTTTGTTGGTATGAGAGCGAATCAACGAATGAAAAGGTGTCCAACTATGTAAAAGGCCTCGACCTTTCCTTTGGAATCTCATGGGCATCTGCCAAAAAAGTATTCTTTCCTAATTGACTTAAGCCAAGGGAGCTCCAGATATCTACGCACTACTTTTTTAGATATCTGGACTTTAAAGATAAAGTTATATATGTGTATGATGCCATGTGCGATGCAACATACGAGTGTGCGATTGAACATGTCAAAATTTATGCCCGGTTGATTCCACACTGTCTCAAATACTTGAATTTTGGGGAACACAATAAATTTTATGGGGACAGTCCTGTGGAAAAATTTAAAATTAAGTGGATGCAGACACCGCAACAGACTAACAACTATGTGTTCCGCATATGTTTTATCATGCATCTTATGTTTATTATTTTTTACCCTTATGTTAACTATTCTTTAATTTCTTTTTCATGTGTTTTTTGCACTGTTGATTGTGGTATGTTTTCTCTTAAGTTAATGGATATGCGGTTGATGAGAGAAGATGTCTTCAAGTTTGATCAAAGTCAAACATTGGCATTCAGGAGGGAATTGGCTGGCAAACTTTGGGCTCATAGAAAGTGGAAAAAAGATAGCAGGTATTAAACTCCAGAATAACAAGAACGAAAGGATTATGCAGATTTTGAAGAGTCTCTGTGTGAATTTTTTTATTAGAGGTGGTTGGTTGTACATAATTTGGATTTTGTGAATATACATTTATTATTTTTTTAGTTCACTTTTGTGTCATACAAATATGTTTGTGTCTTTTATCATGAATTTTAAGTATTGTTTTTTTGAAAAAACTTAAGCATGACTTCTGCTTTTTGAGCTGAAGTTTTGTTTAAAAGTCGTAAGAAAACTATTGAATCCAACACAAAAACTTCAGCTTATCAAGTGCTGAAGCTTTCTGGAATATGGTAAAAAAACTTCAGGACATTCAACCGAAGTTTCTTGAAAATGGTTTAAGACAAAAACTATTGAATCCAACACAAAAAATTTTGCTTATCAGGTGTTGAAGTTTTTAGAAATATACTAAAAAACTTCAGCACGTGGCCAGTCTCCGTCACATATGAAGTATTTTGGACTTCTCATTCACTATCTTTGCTTCCCACAAATTCTCAGATGCACACCAGTAAGCATATCTTTGCCCAACATTTTCTTGTTTTTTCTTATGAAAGTAGACGGTAGTTGCTAGAAAAATTATAGTACTAAACTTCGTCAACTTGTGTCTGACAAAAAACTCTTTGATGGAAGACATAGTGAAGTTTTATGGAATGTGGTGAAGAGAACCAAGAAGAGCAACTATGACATTACTATGGAGAATATGAAGATACTCTGTGAATTTTCTGAATAGAGAATAACTTGTAAATAAAGAACTAATTTTTTCTTTTTTTCCAAGGATGTAAGTGAAAACAAAATTGTATTTTATGAATATACATTATTTTTGTCTGAATTATGTGACTTGGATTGATTCAAATATATTTATGTCTTTTTTGAAGAATTTCAAGTATATTTTTGTTGAAATTCATCATACTAAACTTGAGCATGAAGTAAATAACTTTTGTTTTCTAAGCTGAAGTTTTTGTTAAAAGTCATAACTAAAGTGTCAAATGTAGGACAAAAACTTCAGCTCATCACTAAATGCACTAAATAAGTTCAGCATTATCTGCGGAAGTTATTTGAAAATTCTTTACGACAAAAACTATGGATTGCAGGACAAAAATTTCAGCTTAACAAGTGCAGGAGTTTTTAGAAATGTACTAAATAACTTCAGAATATTGAGCCGAAGATTTTTGAAAAAGCTTTAAGACAAAAACTATTAAATGCAACAAAAAACTTCAGTTGATTAGGTGCTGAAGTTTTTTTAAATATACTAAAGAACTTCAGCACATTAGGCCGAAGTTTCTTGAAAATCTTTAGGACAAAAACTATTGAATACAATAGAAAAACTTCAGTTAACCAAGTACTGAAGTGTTTGGAAATATACTAAAACACTTCAGCATATTGGGCCGAAGTTTCTTCAAAAAGATTAAAACAAAAACTATTGAATCTAACAAAAATCTTCAGTTGACCAAGTGCTGAAGTATTTGGAAATATACTAAAAACTTCAGCTGCTTGGGCCGAAGTTTATTGAAAAGGCTTAAGACAAAAACTATTGAATCCAATAGAAAAACTTCAGCTTATCAAGCACTAAAGATTTTGGAAATACATTAAAAAACTTCAGCACATTGGGCCAAAGTTTTCCGAAAAAGCTTTAAGACAAAAACTTTAGCATGTTTTGGTATTTTTTTTAAGTTGATACTTAAATTTTTTGCATTTACTATCTGCTTTTTGTCTTTTGTCAACTACTTCATCTTTCATTTAAATTTGTTTGACTATATAATAAAAAGTTATTTTTCCGGCTGAAGTTATTTTTTACTATATAAAAACTGTGGGTTTTACTAGGGCTAAAGTTACATTTCTTTTTTTGCATTTACAACATACTTGTTTTTTACCACCTACTTATCTTGTTTCATTCAATTTCTCTGAATGTAAAACAGTAAAAACAACTGAAAAGTTACTTTTACATTTATAGATATTAAATTGATTAGGTTAAATCTTTATCTATATTAACAATCACTTCACTTGAAAATTTCATAGTCATTCGTAGACTTCTATCATATTTCTTTAAATTTATATTCATTCTTAGTCTTTCATTTTATGTTAAAGAAAAAATGTATGGTGCAAGCGGAAGGGGGAAGCCTAATATGGATGAAATTATGAATAAGTGGGAAAGTTTGAAGTGTGAATGGTACAATAACAAAACGATGGCTAATCTTAAGGTTTTGTGGAATGAAATAAAGGTTGATTGGGAGAGAATCAGACATAAGCTATGTGCCAATGAATCATTCTAGAACAATCTTAACCTGGAACATAGTTGTGGAGATTATTCAACCTCGTTTGACAAGGTTGTGCAACAGTTTGATAGTTTTGAGTTTTCCAGCTTGACCGACTATTCCAAGCTGCAAAACAAGCTGAGGATTCTTCTTGTTGTTATGGAAAAAGTAATGGTCGAACAAGTCAGCTACGTGATGAATTCGAGAAGTTAAAGATTGATCTTCTTGGATTGAGTGGTCTTTTGCTCGACTACCCCATAGTTATCTCCGATAGTGATGATGATGAGATATTTAGAGAAATTGAGGAGTACTGTGATGATGATGATGATGATGATAATGATTATGATGATGGTGATGATTGTACGTGTGTTTTTTGTTAAATTCAGCATATACAACTGAAGTTTTTTTAGGTTCATTTTGTATAACTTCAGCCCAGAGAGCTGAAGTTTTGTAATATGTGTTTTGTTCTGACCTTTTTTTACATCAAAGTAATTGTCACCCTCTTTGTTCTTAGCTTTCTATTGCATTATACTTGTTATTTGTTGGTATTTTCTTTATGCTTCTTAGTTGCTTAGAGATTCTACAACTTTTGTTTGTACATGCATTTCTTTTTGTGTGTTGTATGCATATGTGTATGTGTGTGTTTGTTTGTTTAAGGATATATATTTCACATACTGTAAACCTGAAGTTTTTTCTCGCAAATGTCATTGAGTACGGTTTTAAAATGCAACCAAACATGTAAGCCTGCGCAACAAAAACGAGTGATTTGTACTTTAGCAGTATATAAAATTGTCCAAGAGCTTTCTTTTTGTTCCTACTAAAAAAATCACATTTGAATTATGTCATACAATAAATAAATTCTAATTTCATACCAAGGATCATTGAAGATTGGAGTATTTTTCAGTGTGTTTCTTGGAATATGGATGAGGTGCTGGAGAAGACAAACAAGTTATTCTGTTATACCCAACTTGTTTACATTGACTGCATTTGGTAGACTTGAATGGTATTGATGATTCTGTCGCAGGTATATGCCTCTTCTTTTGTCATCTTCCTTGTAATATCTCTACATCGGGAGGTTTTGTGATCTCAGATTGTACATTTTGTGGTATTTTCCATGATTTTTGATCTCCCACGGTATTCACATGTCATTAATATGTTTTCAACCATGTTTCCCTTGAATACAAATTTGAGTAGTAATCAGATTTTTGCAAATATCTCTTATTAATAGCAGTAATTGCATATGGACAGGGCAATTCATCAAGTTGGAATTCCAGACAGTCACAAGTTATCTTCTTTAAGTCCACAATGAATTCGATTCCTTCACTATTTATTATAAACAACATTGAGTCAAGGTTGAACAACTAACAAGGAATAAAAAATTAAGACAAATTATATTAGTGTATTTTTCCTTCAAAATGAAAAAGTATGAAATTTTTTATATGTAAGCAGTAAATCACTGCAACAGATCTAAAAAGCTGAAGTTAATAAATATTCTCACAAACATTTTGCAAGTCAAGTCCATCTTCTTAGTCATCTCTTCTTCTGCCCATATTGATACTCTGTGAAAAGTTTCATTTGCCTTTTTTTCTCTGTTCATAAAACCACTCTCCCATCTTTTCTTGGATGAAATCTAACATTCTTAGAATAGCATTTCTCTCCCTTTTAGTAAAACAAAATTTATTGATTCTACCATGTTTGTTGTTAGCATATCATAACGTCGTCATAGGAACCACGATCGAGCCCATCTCTCAGGAGGCTCTTCCATTATGTAATCGTATGGTTTCTTGTCAATACTTTTGAGTTGGGATGTTAACTGATTAAAATCTTCTCGTTTGTATGACCTTGCAGCACTTTGAAAAAGATTTATTACCATGGCCTTTGCATGTCTTTGCTTTAAATTTTTCTCAAAGTGATAGAGGCAGATACCATGGTGAGCTTCAGGAAAAACTGTTTTAATACTATATACGATCGATTGGTTTCTATCTGACAAGAAAACCAGTTCACGACGGACTTGAATTGCTTTACTCATTTCCCCAAAGAACCAAATGTATGCCTCATTTTTTCTTAATTTGCTACACCAAATCATAGAGGATTGATTTGATTGTTTTCATCATTTGATACAGCAACAAATAGAACACCACGATATTTTGACTTCAAAAACATTGTATCTACTGCAACAACGGGTCTATAGTAGGACCAACCAGCTACTGATACCGCATGAGCAAAGAACATGTAAGCAAATCTGCATATTGAAACACAAAAAAACAAATCATAAGGTCTGAAGTTTTTCAAATAGTAACATTTGAAACTTCAGGCTGATGGTTAGTATTATTTTTCTTACCTATTTTGCGCATATCGTTTTACGCTTGTGTACGTTCCTGTGTTTTTGGCCACCATCATGTGTAGGTATGAAGGAAGAATCCGGTAGTTCTCTTCAGGTATTCCTCTTATGCAAGCAACATAATTTTGAATAGCATGCCATGCCTTGTGATAACCAATGTCAATTCCAATTTTTTTTTTCATTTCATTTTCTACAAAGGTTGGTGTAACCTCTATCTTTTTGTCTCAAACATGTTCTATAATTTGTTCGCTTATAAAATTTGATGTAGCATGCTTCTGATATGATTTTCTTACATCAAGCGAGCATTCATGGATGTTATGATATTTTATCACCCTGAATAGTGTGGAATTTTTTATTCTGATAGCACGTACATTACAACCACATTTGTCCATGATCCATTTCACCTCGTATCTCTTGGAACATGATCTACCAACAATGAATTCAACCTTTTGATTTATCTCCAAGTTATAGAAAAACTTAGTCTTGTTTTGTTTGTTCTCAAAGATTGATCCAACTCTTACTTCCTCAGGCAACACATCGTGCCTTAGTATTTTACATGGTGGAGATTCTTTCACCTTTCTCCTCGCGTTTTTTCTTGATTTCTGAGAAGCACAGGAACTTTCAGCAATTTCTCCAATTCTATGTGATGTTATCAGTATAAGCTCCATATTTACTTCATCTTCATTATTGTTTATCATTGCAGAAGGTGAAAAAAACTTTGTTGGATTGTGTGTTGGTTTTTAATTTGCATTATTAGTTATCCTTCTTCTTCTTGGTCATCGAGAAACTGGTATGAATTTATTGGAGGAGGGGGTAATTGTTGCAGCACTTTGTATTCTGAAGCAGCTATAATGTTAGAAGGTTGTTGCCCTTTGTCTACTTCAATATGTACTTATTAAGTACAAAATTTTTTTATAATGATCAAAGTATTTAAAATCATGAGTCCAACTCCCATTGAAAGTTATAACAACGCAAATCGAACTCATCCTGCAAATTCATGTTTAGTGGAAAGTATAGGAAAGTGAACAGAAGAATTTTTATGTTTTTTGTGCTGAAGTTTTTATAAATAAACTAAATCACTTACGCATCTTTTGCTGAAGTTTTTTTTCGAAAAAGATGTACGACATAATTAATGAATCCTGCAAAGAAAACTTCAGCTTATAAGTGCTAAAATTTTTAGAGATAAACTTAATAACTTCAGCATATTAGCTGAAGTTTTTTTATCACGGTGATTCATAAATGCAGGGAAAAACAACTTCAGCAGGTATGTGTTGAGGATTCTGGAAATGAACTAAAAAGTTTCAGGACATTAATCCGAAGTTTTTTTTTACAGAAAATGATAGCATGTTTCAGCATTAATTTCATAGTATATAGTAGTAACCTACACAATTAAAGTTGTTATTATATTGCGTTTGGGGGTATGTGTTAGTGTAATAAATGCATTCATATCATATTCATGCACGCTTTTCTTTAGACAACCTTTAAAATTCCTTTTTGCATTTTCATATACTATGCAGAAGTTTCCCCCCTATATAAGCATGATATTCCTTGTGAGTTTATTCACTTAAACACATATATTTTAGCAGATATAAAATACAAAAAGGAGAAAAATAGATGTTGTCATTAGGCAAATAGTGGACGATATCAAGCAAGATATCATTGAGGCATTTGAGTTGACGCTTGATGATGTCATAGAAAAGTACGACGGGGACCTCGAAGAAATTAACAACAAGCTTGATACTCTTGTGATGTATGCAAGATTTGACAATCTTGCTGATGAAGATGGTCGTCCATCTGGAAGCGACAACGATGATGATGGCATGCACGATTAATTTTTTTGTTTTGTTTATATATGTATTTCATTTTTATCTTTTATTATATTTTAATGAAATATTAAGTTTTTGTTATAAATTTTTTTCTGCGTTTATTATTACTAATTCTATTTAAACTTGAAAAATAGCAGAGGACTCTATATAACTTTAGTTGGAATTAACAAAAACTAATCCTAATATTAAGTATTTTTTGGTATGAATTTTTACAAATAATAATAATAAAATACAGAGTGCATGATGAAAACTTCAAGCATGAACTAAAAATTCTATTTAAACTTACAAAATAACAGAACAATTAAAAAAACTTAATTTGAAAATTATATATTGATCAACAAAATATTAAGCATATTTAGAGGATGAACTAAAAAAACTTCTAGCATATAAAAAATTATAGGAAAAATGTTTTACATATTCCTAAAATCATAAACATTTTTTGATATGAAGTTTTTCGAAAAAAATGATAATAAAATACTTAGTGAAGGCATTTTTTAGTTCATGCATGAACTAAAAATTATTTCTATACTTATAAAATAATTGAACAATTAACAAAACTTTATCTAAAAAGTAAATATTGCTCGATAAAATATTCACCATATTTAGCAGATGACTGAAAAAACCTCAGCTCCTCATTCTGAACCCTTTTAAGTAATAACTAATAAACTTCAGCTCCTAGGACGAAGTTTTTTTAGTGCAATATGATTTTTTAATTTAGACAATGTAGGAGGAAACTTCAGCCTCCTGCTTAAGGATTTAAATTATAATAAAAAAACTTCAGCTCCAAGGCCGAAGTTGTTTTAATGCAATGTAATTTTTTAATATAGCAGTGTAGGAGGAAAACTTCAGCCTCGTGCTGAAGTTTTTAAGTAACTTCAGCTCCTAGGCCGAAGTTTTTTTAGTGTAATATGATTTTTTAGTTTAGCCAGTATAGGAGGAAAACTTCAGCTCCACCTGCTAATTGGAACTAAATCACTTAGTCATTTTCTGTTAAAGTTGTTTTGGTAAAAGATGTATGACATAATTAATCAATCTTGCACAGAAAACTTCAGCTTATTACTTGCCGAAGTTCTTAGAAATGAACTAAGAAACTTCAGCACATTGGGCTGAAGTTTTTGTATGATGGTAATTCATCAATGCATGGGAAAAAAACCTCAGCCAGTAAGTATTGAAGTTTCTTGGTGCAATATGATTTTTTAATTTAGCCAGAGGAGGAGAAAAACTTCAGCTCCTCCTTCTGAAGCTTTTTAAGTAATAAGTAAAAAACTTCAGCACTTAGGCCGAAGTTTTTTGATGCAGTATAAATTTTTAATTTAGCCAGTGTAGGAGAAAAACTTCAGCTCCTCCTACTGAAGTTTTTAAGTAATAACTAAAAACCTAAGCAACTATGCCGAAGTTTTTTGATGCAGTATGAAATTTTAATTTAGCCAGTGTGAGGAAAACTTCAGTTCGTCCTGCTGCTGTTTTTAAGTAATAACTAAAATATTTAAGCAACTATGTCGAAGTTTTTTGATGCAGTATAAAATTTAATTTATTTTTTATTGTTTTTTTACCCAGTTTACAAGGAAACTTCAGCTTTTAATTATTAACAAAAAAACTTCAGCAACTAGGCAGAAGTTTTAAAATAATTATATAATGTTTGTTTTAATATAATTTCTTCTTCGTTGTGTTATTTGGCAGCTCGTTAACTAAATAACTTCAGCTTAGAATGTTAGAATTCTTCGTTAAATAGATTTTGAATATGGAATTTGAATGCGAGATGCGATCTACAGAGAGACGGACTGACGGAGGAGATATAGAGGAGATCTGAAATTTGAATCTGGGAATAAGGAGGAGAGACGGACATTTATATGTTTTGGAAGGGGTATAATGGTCATATTATTACAGATTTTTTGTTAGTTGGTTATGTAATCAATACTTTTTAAAAACATGGTATAGGTTAAAAGTTAGCATAAAAATAGGGTACGCTGCAAATCACCCGAGTATATTCAAGTTTAGTTTTTTCTATTTCTTTTTTGCATTATCAAGCCCATTGGAGAATTTCTGATCAAAGTTTTGGAAATTTTTATTTTATCAGTTGACTGTGTAAACTATTTCTATACAATTAATCAGTGATCCGCTGCAAGACATTGTTCTTGCTCAATATAAGAAAAATCGTAGAAAAATATAAATATTTTTGTTATAAATTGCTAAGTAACATTAGAAGCCGATAGAATTTAAATCTTCTTGACTGAATGCTCCAACTAGAAAGGTTAAAAATTGAACATTAAAGGAGCCTAAAGGTTGTTTGACCAAAAAGTTTAAAGTCCTTTGTAACTACCTGACCCGTCGTCCCATGTATTTCTATCCCGTTTTTCCATTTTTATACTGTTATATGTTTCAATATGTGTATTTGGAGAGTTTGGAGTAATTCTGATGGATTTTGGATAGAAATAAGACAATTAGTCTCTTTAAGAGGAAGTTAGTTTGGAAAGGTCAACTGAACGTTGACTTATGAGTTAGAGGACTCGTAATGGATTTCTGATGGTTCGACTAGTTTCGGATGGTGATATTTGATTTAGGAGCGAAAGCAGAACTGAATTTAGAGGCCCGGTGTAGAATTAAGCTTGAATTGGCTATGATAGAAATTTGGCGAAGTCCGGTTGATAGGTGATATTTTGATCCGGGGTTCGGAACGAAATTCCGACTGCTGCAACAGATCAGTTAAGTGATTTTTGATATGTGTAAAAATTTTCAGATCATTCGGAGGTGTTTAGGTCGGGTTTTGGAGCAAATGCAAGATTCGGAAGTTTTAGTTTCATTTAGGCTTGAATCCGTAGAAATTGGATGATTTTGATGTTTATGATAGCATTTTTATGTTGCGATCAAGTTTGAATGAAGTAATGGGACATACTTATGTATTTGGTTGGGGGACCGAGGGCCTCGGGGTGAAATCAGATGATGAAAGCGAGGATTTTTGGAAATGCAACAGATTTGTTGGCCAAGCTTCTGGTATTTCCGCGAAAGCGGCTACCGCAGACGCGGTAAATCGACCGCAGAAGCAGTCTTGGGCCAGCTGGACGACCACAGAAGCGGCCAAGTCGACGCGTAGGCGGAGACCACGAAAGCGGTTAAGGTTCGCAAAAGCGGTCCCAGTCGACACAAGGGAGACTGCAAAAGCGGTCTACCGACCGCGGTAGAGACCACCGCGGAAGCGGTCATTGTATCGCAGAAGCGGAAATCGCAGGGCATTAATAAAACAGTGTTACAAATTTCATAAGTTAAGAAAACACTTTTGGACTTCGGGGAGAGACGATTGCAGGCGATTTTGAAGAGGGTTTCGATGGTTTCTTTCAGGAAATGATTCTTGGCTATGGATTATGTCTTTATGGTGTAAAATAGTAGATTAAATAATGAAAATTCAAGGTTTTTGAGGCCAAAAAAAGGGTGGTTAGGGCTTGAAGCCTAAGAGAGAGTAAAATGGTGATTTGAGAGGGTAAACGAACTCCGTTTTTGACAAACCTTATATTTACGGACTCGTGGCGAGATGAGAAATCTAAAAATATAGCTTTCTGAATTTTTCGAGAAGTGGGATCGGGGCTCGGGTTTTACCAACTTCGTAATTTTTAATGTTTTTCGAATAATTTCGATCGGGTTATGTTTATTTAGCCTATAACAACCTACTCGTTGTGGTTTTGAATAGATTTGACGCTCGTGGGAGAAGATTATAAAAGAAAAGGCATTGCAGACCAGGCTACGACCAGTTAGAGGTGAGTAGTTTGTATAGATGATGGCCTGATGGTTTGAAAGCCCAACTTGTCACACCGTGACGCTATGTTAGAGCATGACTCGCCCCCCATGGAAGGTGCGCGGTTGTAAATGATTGGGGATTGTGACATGGTCCATCCCGTGAGCTAAATAAATTATTGGCGTCTGATACGCACATTGTGTGGTTGAAAATTGGGCTTAATGCCATGTTTGGGGCCTTGTGCTGGTCGTAGTACCCATCAAGGGTGACCATCTGTGTTATGACATGATTGCATAATCATTAATCTCAGTCCCGTGATTAATCACCAAAATTGAAATGCTAAGTCACCATTCTTCCTGAAATTAAATAATTAACTTATATTCTTCCTAAGAATTGGAAATTGGAAAATAAGTTGAATCTGTTTATGTGACTCATATGTATATTGTTGACTGTGTTTGGGTCGGGCTGCACGATCAGCATCGGATATATATATATATATATATATATATATATATATATATATATATATATATATATATATATATATATATATATATATATTGATATTGCGCTTGGGCTGAAGGAGCCCCTCCTGAGTCTGTACACACTCCCAGTTAGAGCCGTCGACGTTAAATCATATGCATGGTTGGCTCGGGCTGCACGCTGCAACGTATTCATGTGCATTGCATTGTATCTTTATCTGATACTTGGTTGTTGTTGTGATGTTGTTATGTTGTTAGCCTGTAGCTAAGTTATAGGATTGTTTGTTATAGCTTTGCGTTGTGGTCTTTCGTGGATTTCTTACTTTCAGTCATATTATATATTTATTATTCACTGAGTCGGTAGTACTCACCCCTACTCCCTGCATCCTGTGTGCAGATTCAGGTACACCAGAGGCTTAGCTGATTCTCGTAGTTCGAGAGATACTTCTCAGAGTCGTTGAGGTAGCTGCATGACGTTCGCAGGACCTGGCTGCTCTTCATTATTTCTTCATTTTAATATTATTATATACTTTCCCAGATTTTGGTTTTGGTATTCAGATACTATTATTATTACTCAATTTTGGCTCTAGACTCGTGACCCCTAGATCACATGGGTGTGTCTTTGATTTCCGTATTTACCTATTCTACATTATTAATATTCTTGGATTATTATTTTGTTAAATTCTCAGTTTGTGACTTAAATGTTACATTGAAAGCGATTGTTGGTCAGGCTTACCTAGCCTTAGGGTCGGGTGCCATCACGACCGGGTTGGGTCATGACAAGTTGGTATCAGAGCCTAGGTTACTAGGCCTCACGAGTCATGAACCGGTTTAGTAGAGTCTTATTTATGGGTGTGTCGTGCACCACACTTATAAGTAGGAGGCTACAAAACTTTTAGGAAGGATCTTACTTTTTCTTGAAATTCATATTGTGCGGTGTGATAATGGGAAAGCTAAAATTCTGTATTCTGTTCTCTCATAGATGGTGAGAAATCGCGCTAATATGCGTGAAGGACGACCACTAGTACCACCTGATAGAGGCTGTGGACGCGGTCGTGGTGCTGGATGAGGCAGACGAGCAAGGGCAGCACCTGCAGACCCACTAGCTGCCCAGGTCCAGGATCAGCCTCCATCTGTTGATGCTCAAGCTACACCTATTCAGGCATCATCAGCGCCCATCGTGATCCCTGGTCTCTAGGAGGCTTTGGCCCAGATTTAGTCCGTCTGAACTAGCATGATCAAGCAGTTTCAGCCACTACAACAGCGGCTACTTCTCAGACCGGGAGTGGTCATTAGACCCCTGATGCTCGCACTCCCGAGCAGGCTGTTCAGGGCTTACAGACACCTGGGGTAGCTCCAGTTCAGCCAGTTGCTCCAATTCAGCCAGTTTCACTGGTTGTCCCAGTTGCGCCGGTCGCACCAGTTCCAGCTCATGTCGTCCCAGCTATGCCAGATGCGAGCAGCGGCGGTTTGAGAGGTTCGGTAGGCTCTAGCCTCCGACTTTTTGTGGTGCTGAGGGCGTGGATGCCTAGGGTTTTCTGGATAAATGCCAGCGTATGCTTTGCACAGCGCGTATTCTAGAGTCTAATGGAGTGGCTTTTACAACTTTTCAATTCACAGGAGCCGCATTTACTTGGTGGGAAGAGTTCAAGAGGCGTACGCCTATTGGTACAGCGCCCCTCACTTGGCAGCAGTTCTCCACGGTATTTTTGGAGAAGTATGTGCCCCGGTCTCACAGAGAGGAGCTGCGTCGTCAGTTCGAGTGGTTGACTCAGGATGATATGTCAGTGACTCAGTATGAGTTACGGTTTACTCAGCTGGCAAGACATGCCATGTGGATGATCCCGACAGACAGAGAAAGGATCAGGAGATTTATAGATGGCCTTAGCTATCCGATTCGTATGTTGATGACTAGAGAGAGGGCCACAACAGCTACTTTTGAGGAGGTTATCGATGCTGCTCATTTGATTGAGACAGATCGCCGCCAGGAGCGTGTGGAGAGAGAGGCCAAGAGGCCTTGAGGTTCAGGTAATTTCAGCGGTGCTCCATCTAGGGGCCATTTCCAGCAGGGTAGAAGTCGTTCCTTTAGGCCTCCTCAGTCCGGACGCACAGAGTCCAGTGGAGCATCTTCAGGCCGGGGTCATCAGGGTCATCAGCAGAGTCAGCTTGCATTGAACGCTCTTCCAGCTCAAAGCTCTGCTCCTGCTCCTTCAGTTCAGGGTTCGTCTGCAGCGAGGGGTTCTCATCAGTCCCCTTCTCTGACTTTAGTTCGTTGCTATGATTGTGGTAAGTTGGGTCACATAAAGAGGCAGTGTCCTTGACCCCGTAGTAGGCAGCCCCAGCAGAGGGATCAACCCTCGTCTTCCGCATAGGTTTCTTCAACTTCCACTCAGACAGATAGGGGTGGAGGACAGGCAGCCAAAGGTCGCTCCTGGGGTGGAGGACAGTACTGGCGATGGCCAGTCCCATTTCTATGCCCTTCCAGATCGGAGGGACGCTATTGCTTCGGATGCAGTTATCACAGGTATTATCTCAGTCTGCCACAAAAATGCTTCTGTTTTATTTGATCCCGGATCTACCTATTCATAAGTATCCTCTTATTTTGCTCATCATTTAGGTATGACCCTTGGTTGTCTTACCTTGCCCATGCAAGTATCTACCCCGATGGGTGATACTATTATTGTGGATCATGTCTATCAATCATGTTTGGTAACTATTGGGGGTCTAGAGACCCGAGTTGATCTATTATTATTGGGCATGGTGGATTTCGATGTAATTTTGGGTATGGATTGGCTATCTCCGTACCATGCTATTGTGGACTGTCATGCTAAGATAGTTACACTAGCTATTCCGGGTATTCCGAGGATCGAGTGGCGAGGCGTGACAGACTATGTGCCCAGTAGAGTGGTTTCTTTCTTAAAAGCCCAACAGATGGTTGGCAAGGGGTGTTTATCATATTTGGCTTTCATGAGGAATGTGGAAGCCGAGGCTTCTAGCCTTGATTCGGTTCCCGTTGTTAGGGATTTATTTGATGTATTTCCAGCGGACTTGCCGGAGATGTCGATGGATAGGGACATTGATTTTGGTATTGATCTGGTGCGGGGCACTCAGCCCATCTCTATTCCTCCCTATCGTATAGCACTAGCAGAGTTAAAAGAGTTGAAAGAACAACTTCAAAAACTCCTGGATAAGGGGTTCATTCGCCCGAGTGTGTCACACTGGGGTGTGCCAGTGTTATTTGTAAAGAAGAAAGATGTCACGATAAGAATGTGCATTGAATACAGGCAACTGAATAAGGTGACGGTGAAAAACAAGTATCCACTACCCCGTATTGAGGATTTATTTGATCATCTCCAAGGAGCGAGGGTATTCTCTAAGATTGACCTTCGATCGGGCTATCACCAGTTAAAGATTAGGGAGTTAGACATTATGACGGCTTTCAGGACAAGATAAGGGCACTATGAATTCCTAGTGATGTCTTTCGGGCTGACTAAGGCCCCAGCCGCGTTCATGCACTTGATGAATAGTGTATATTGACCTTATCTGGATCCCTTCGTGATTATGTTTATTGATGATATCCTGGTATATTCGCGTAGCCAGGAGGAGCGCGCACATCACCTGAGGGTGGTCTTGCACTGATTGAGAGAGGAGAAGCTCTATGCAAAATTCTCTAAGTGTGAGTTCTGGCTTAATACTGTGACTTTTCTGGGACACGTGGTGTCCAGTGATGGTATTCAGGTCGACCCAAAGAAGGTTGAGGCGGTGCAGAGTTGTCCCAGACCGTCCTCAGCTACTGAGACTCGGAGTTTCCTCGGGTTGGCAGGTTATTACCGCATATTTGTTCAGGGTTTATCATCTATTGCTTAGCCTTTGACAAAGTTGACTCAGAAGAATGATCCTTTTGTGTGGTCATATGAATGCGAGGAGAGCTTCCATAAGCTCAAGTTGGTCTTGACCACAACTCCGGTATTAGTATTACCATCAGCTTCAGGCTCATACACAACGTATTATGATGCCTCCAAAGTTGGGATCGGTTGTGTGTTGATGCAGGAGGGCATAGTTATTGTGTATGCTTCTCGTAAGCTAAAGCCCCATGAGAAGAACTATCCTGTTCATGACTTGGAGTTAGCTACAATTTTTCATGCCTTGAAAATTTGGAGGCATTATCTTTATGGTGTATGTTGTGAGGTATATACAGACCATCGCAGATTTCAGCATTTGTTTAAACAGAATGATTTTAATTTGAGACAGCGGAGATGGCTGGAGTTACTCAAAGACTACGATATCACCATTTTGTATCATCCCGGGAAGGCCAATGTGGTGGCTGATGCTTTGAGACGGAAGGCCATCAGCATGGGTAGTCTGGCATACATTTCAGTTGGGGAGAGGCCCCTTGCGGTTGATGTTCAGGCTTTGGCCAATCAGATGGTGAGGTTTGATATTTCCGAGCCCAGTCGGGTGTTGGCGAGTGTGATCTTCCGGTCTTCTTTATATGACCACATCAGAGAGAGACAGTATGATGACCCGCATTTGCTTGTCCTAAAGGATAGGGTCCAGCATGATGATGCCAGAGATGTTACCATTGGGGATGATGGCGTATTGCGGATGCAGGGCCGGATTTGCCTGCCTAATGTAGATGGTCTCCGGGAGTTAATTTTAGAGGAGGCTTATAGCTCGTGGTATTCGATTCATCCAGGTGCCCCGAAGATGTACCAGGATTTGAGACAGCATTACTGGTGGAGGAGAATGAAAAAAGGATATTGTGAATTACGTGGCTCGTTGTCTCTACTGTCAGCAAGTTAAATACGAGCACCAGAGACCCGGTGGTGTGTTCCAGCGGATGGATATTCCGGATTGGAAATGGGAAAACATTACTATGCATTTTGGGAGTGGTCTTCCTCGTACCTTAAAGAAGTTTGATTCCGTTTGGGTGATCATGGATAGGCTGACTAAGTCTGCGCACTTAATTCCAGTATGTACTACCTATTCGGCGGAGAAATTAGTAGAGATTTTTATTCTGGAGATTGTATGGTTGCATGGGGTCCCAGTTTCCATTGTATCGGATAGGGGTACCGTGTTTACTTCCCAGTTTTGTAGGACTTTTCATCGGGAGTTGGGCACACAGGTACAGTTGAGCACATCATTTCATCCACAAACGGACGGACAGTCCGAGTGTACGATTCAGATATTGGAGAACATGTTACGTGCATGTGCTATTGATTTTGGGGGTTCTTGGGCGGAATTCTTGCCACTTGCGGAGTTTGCGTATAATAATAGCTGTCAATCCAGCATTCAGATGGCGCCATATGAGGCTTTATATGGGAGATGGTGTAGATCTCCAGTTGGTTGGTTTGAGCCCGATGAGGCTAGATTATTGGGGACGGAGTTAGTTCAGGATGCCTTAGAGATGGTGAAAGTAATCCAAGAGAGACTTCGCACGGCTCAGTCGCGTCAGAAGAGTTATGCGGACCGGAAGGTTTGAGATGTATCTTATGCAGTGGGCGAGAAAGTCTTGTTGAAGGTTTCGCCTATGAAAGGCGTTATGATGTTTGGAAAGAAAGGGAAATTGAGTCCAAGGTTCATCGGACCTTTTGAAATACTTAGGAGAATGAGGGAGGTGGCCTATATGCTTGCCTTGACACCTAGCTTGTCGGGAGTTCACCCTGTGTTTCATGTCTCATGCTCCGGAAGTATGTTGGGGACCCGTCTCATGTGTTAGACTTCAGCACGATCTAGCTTGACGAAGACTTGGCTATTTTGGGCCGTTAGGTTCGAAAGTTGAGATCAAAGGACATAGCTTCGGTGAAGGTGCAGTGGAGAGGTCGGCCCGTGGAGGAAGCCACTTGGGAGATGGAGCAGGAGATGCGGAGCAGATATCCTCACATGTTTGATACTCCAGGTATGTTTCTTGACCCACTCGAGGATGAGCGTTTGTTTAAGTTGGGGAGGATGTAACGACCTGACCCGTCGTCCCATGTATTTCTGCCCCGTTTTTCCATATTTATGTTGTTATATGTTTCAATATGTGTATTTGGAGAGTTTGGAGTAATTCGGACGGAGTTTGGATAGAAATAAGACAATTAGTCTCTTTAAGAGGAAGTTAGTTTGGAAAGGTCAACTGAACATTAACTTATGAGTTAGAGGACTCGAAATGGATTTCCGATGGTTCGACTAGTTTAGGATGGTGATTTGTGATTTAGGACCGAAAGCAGAAATGAATTTAGAGGTCCGGTGTAGGATTAGGCTTGGATTGGCTAAGTTAGAAATTTGGCAAAGTCCGGTTGATTGGTGATATTTTGATCCGAGAGTCGGAATGAAATTCCGACTGTTGTAATAGCTCCGTTAGGTGATTTTGATATGTGTGCAAACTTTTAGATCATTCGAAGGTGTTTAGGTCGGGTTTTGGCGCAAATGCAAGATTCGGAATTTTTAGTTTCATTTAGGCTTGAATCCGTGGAAATTGGATGATTTTGATGATTATGATAGCGTTTTTATGTTGCGAGCAAGTTTGAATGAAGTAATGGGACATACTTATGCATTTGGTTGGGGGCCTGAGGGCCTCAGGGTGAAATCGGATGATGAAAGCGAGGATTTTTGGAAATGCAACAGATTTGTTGGCCAAGCTTCTGGTATTTCCGCGAAAGCGGCTACCGCAGACGCGGTAAATCGACCGCAGAAGCAGTCTTGGGCCAGCTGGACGACCACAGAAGCGGCCAAGTCGACGCGTAGGCGGAGACCACGAAAGCGGCTAAGGTTCGCAGAAGCGGTCCCAGTCGACACAAGGAAGACTGCAAAAGCGGTCTACCGACCTCAGAAGCGACCTTCGCGGAAGCGGTCTATATCGAGGAAGCGGAAATCGCAGGGCATTAATAAAACAGTGTTACAAATTTCATAAGTTAAGAAAATATTTTTGGACTTCGGGGCGAGACGACTGTAGGTGATTTGAAGAGGTTTCGAGGGTATCTTTCAAGTAACGATTCTTGGCTTTGGATTATGTCTTTATGGTGTAAAATAGTAGATTAAACAATGAAAATTCAAGGCTTTTGAGGCCAAAAAAGGGTGGTTAGGGCTTGAAGCCTAAGAGAGAGTAAAATGGTGATTTGAGAGGGTAAACGAACTCCGTTTTTGACAAACCTTATATTTACGAACTCGTGGCGACACGAGGATTATAAAAATGTAACTTCTTGAATTTTTCGCGAAGAGGGCCCGGGGCTCGGGTTTTACCATCTTCGTGATTTTTAATGTTTTTCGAATAATTTCAATCGGGTTATGTTTATTTAGCCTATAACAACCTATTCGTTGTGGTTTTGAATAGATTCGACGATCGTAGGAGAAGATTCGAAAGGAAAAGGCATTACTGACCAGGCTACGACCAGTTAGAGGCGAGTAGTTTATATAGATGATGGCCTGAGGGTTTGAAACCCCAGCTTATCACATCGTGACGCTATGTTAGGGCGTGACTCTCACCCCATGGCAGGTGCGGGGTTGTAAATGATTGGATATTGTGACATGGTCCATCCCGTGAGCTAAACAAATTATTGGCGTCGGATACGCACATTGTGTGGTTGATAATTGGGCTTAATGCCATGTTTGGGGCTTTGTGCCAATCTGTAGTACCCATCTAGGGTGAACATCTGTGTTATGACATGATTGCATAATCATTGATCTCAGTCCCGTGATTAATCACCGAAATTGAAATGCTAAGTTACCATTCTTCCTAAAATTAAATAATTAACTTATATTCTTCCTATGAATTGGAAATTGGAAAATAAGTTGAATCTGTTTATGTGACTCATATGCATATTTTGGACTGAGTTTGGGTCGGGCTGCACGATCCACAGTGGATATATATATTGATATTGCGCTTGGGCTGAAGGAGCCCCTCTGGAGTCTATACACACCCCTAGTGAACGCCGTCGACGTTAAATCATATGCACGGTTGGCTCGGGCTGCACGCCGCAACATGTTCATGTGCATTGCATTACATCTTTATCTGATACTTGGTTGTTGTTGTGATATTGTTATGCTGTTAGCCTGTAGCTAACTTATAGGATTGTTAGTTATAACTTTGCGTTATGGTCTTTCGTAGATTTATTACTTTCAATCATTTTCTATATTTATTATTCATTGAGTCAGTAGTACTCAATCCTACTCCCTGCACCATGTGTGCAGATTCAGGTACACTGAAGGCTTAGCTGATTCTCGTAGTTCTAGAGATATTTTTCAGAGTCGTTGAGGTAGCTGCATGACGTTCGCAGGACCTGGCTGCTCTTCATTATTTCTTCATTTTGATATTATTATATACTTTCCCAAATTTTGATTTTGGTATTCAGATACTATTATTATTACTCAGTTTTGTTTAAGGCTCTAGACTTGTGACCCCCAGATCACATGGGTGTGGCTTCGATTTCCGTATTTACCTATACTACATTGTTAATATTCTTGGATTATTATTTTGTTAAATTCTCAGTTTGAGACTTAAATGTTACACTGGAAGCGATTGTTGGTCAGGCTTACCTAGACATAGGGCCGGGTGCCATCACGACCGGATTGGGTCGTGACACCCTTTTAGTTGAATCAATTTGATAAATAGACAAAGAGTGAATCCAAGTTAAAAATAATAAATTCTAGATCCGAATTTAAATAAATTGGAGGGTATGGGACCGTGCTCAAGTCAACAAATACTAGATTAATGCTCAATGACTATTAATAAATATGAGAATGAAAACTTGCAATAAATATGATAAATTACATTAAACATAATAAGAAGGAATCTATCACCATAAGAGATGGATGATTCCTGTGACGACCCAATGTGGTCATCACTTATTTATTCCCTGTTCTGTACTTTTGAGACCCTGAAAATCTCATCTGGAATTTCCTCGATTTGCGTATACAATTCCGGCACGTAGCCGGAGAGCTTATATATAAATTTTGTGTGAAAAATAATGAGTTTTGATATTAATATGATTAAAAGTTGACTCTGGTCAATATTTTGAGTAAACGGACCCGGACCCGCGACTTGACAGTCCCGGAGGGGTCCGTAGGAAAATATGAGACTTGATTATATGCCTGGAATCGAATTCCAAGGTCCTAAGTCTGAGAAATAATTTTTTATGTGAAATTGTCTTCTGGAATTAATTAAAGAAAATGGAATTGAAATTGTATTGGAAGACTGGGGTATTGGGCATGTATTTTGGTCTCAGTGTCCGGTACCAGTCTTAGATATTATTGGAGCACATTATGTAAAGTTTGGTTGGAAACGGATGTCGTTTGACGTATTTCGGACCCGAAATGGGAATTTTATATTTTATGAAAATTTAAAAGAAAATCATGAGTTTTGAGGCTCGATCCAATGTATATGATGTTATTTGGCGAATTAATCGCACTGACACGTTCGTAAGATGTTTCTGAAGTAGTGTGTATGTTTGGTTTGGAGCCCCGAGGGCTCGGGGTGAATTTTGAGTAGGTTCCATGAGTGTCTTAGACTTAAAACACCAGATATTGCAGATTGGATGAGATAGAAAATAAGGAGGTGAAATATAAATATATATACGATATTCTAAAAATCTAAATAAAAAATAAACATTTTCAATTACTATAGTTGAAATTCATTGAAATTATATAGATAAGTCAATATAAAAAATTTACGAAAGATTGGAGGTGATTTGGACTGGTTTTGTATCAAAATTCGTAATTAAATCGAGTTAAAAAAAGTCTTTTGTGATACATGTATCACGCTTGTATCTCACACACATATATACATGCATATACATGTAATACACAATTGATATAAATATGATACATATGTGATACACAAATGATACACAGTGTGATACACATATAAATTTTTTCATGTTCAGTTTTTACTTTGAATTTTCAATTCAGACCACCTCAAAACTTCACGAAATCATCTCAAAACTAAGATTCAAGCTCCTTAAGTTGTGCCATGTCTATTCTAATAGCACCCACTCAAAATAAAGCAAAATTTTGATTTTTTTTGCTTTAAATAGCTAATTGACTAATTTGACTAATGTTAATAATATTTTATCAATTGCTCAATTTTTATAATGAATTACTTATAAATGGACATAAAGGGTAAATTTTTTTTTTATATCGTTAACTACCGGCCCTTTTCATAAGAAGAATTTTATGTATCCTAGTAGTTTTTAACATGAAAAATAATTTTTACTTATATAATTAATTTGGAAATAAATTGAATTGGATACTTTTTGAGCTATTGCTTTTCAATTGTATAGTCCATATTTCAATTTACAACCAATCAACCCAAAAATAATAGGTTAAGATTTTATATCCAAATCCAATATATTCTAGAAATTACTATTTAAATTTTAAAAAATATTGCTTAAGCTTTTAAGTTAATTTTCGAATCAGCAACTATAACTCAAATATTAGTTGAACAAACCAAATCCATTTGGATGGGGAAAGTTAAATTTTTAACAACCTTAAATATGTGGGTTTAAATTTCGAATTTGATTTTGTGAAAAATTTAGAGCGAATGTTATTTAAACTTATTAAAAATAGTATAAGAAAGTTGTATATAAAATTTAAAGTTATTCAATAGAGAATTGGACCGATTTTAAACAAAAATTGCAATAGAATTTAGACAGAGAGGTGAAAATTCATATAGGCCCACCCCCGATTGTTCTTGTTGTTCATATAAAATTGTTTAGGTGTAACATCACACATAAACATATTGGATTAACCCTTTTGTATTTCTCTGTGAAAGCACTTAAAAAGTAGGGAAATTATCCAAATTTATTCTTGAATTCTGTGAAATGATTCAATTTATCTAATGTTAATAGTTGGGGTCAAATGTACTTTTACCATCTTAACATTGGTTCAATTATGCCTTTATTCTTGGGGAATTTTAATATGTGTCTATTTTTGGAGTCATCACTAAAATTATACTCATATTGCACAAAATTTTTACAAAGTATGCTTGTTCGAATTTGAAATAGTTTAATCTCTTCAATGCAACTTCAAAAATCAAATATGAAGATAATTCAAATGCAACTTCAGAGATTTGAATATGAAATAGTTCAATCCCTTCAATACAACTTTAGAAATTAAATACGAAGTTCTTCTATCTTTCAAATTCAACTTCAAAAATTTGAATATTAGGTAGTTTAATATATCGAATGCAACTTTAGATTTCAAATCATAAGTTATGAAACATAAATTTGTTCTTTGACTTTCAACAATATAATATAGCAGTCAATGTTCAAATCTACTCTAAACAAACTTAATTTTGAAACATAACATTCACATATTATAAAAAATAAATCTCAATCATCAAATTTTCAAAACAACAACAAATTTGACATTTACAACTAAGAATAAGAGACTCTAAGCAGAAAGAAGAAAAGAACAACAGTAAAGAAGAAAAGAAAAGTGTATGCATCTAAAGTTATATAAAATTTGGATATCACTTAAACTTTTTCGGGCAAATATTACTGTTAGCCCGTGCCATAAACTATTTACATTCGCTAGCTGAAACAATATACAAAATTTGTATAATTTTTATATATAACATACATAATGTATATATGTTATTTTGAGAGAAACTATGTATAGTGTCATTTTCCTGATTTTTTCCAAAACGTATGTACAAATTTAATGGATTGCGCAAAACTGGACGCCACATGCAAATTTTACGTTATTCTCGAACGGTATAAGCTTTCCGAACTCATGGGCCCTTTTAGGAAAAATATCAAACTTGGGGAGAAATTCAAAAATAGCCTGATTTCTAAGTGGTCATTAAAAAATAGTCACAGTTTCAGAAGTAATCTAAATTTGGTCACTTTTCGTGTAAAGATAAATCTGAACGAAAATACTTTTCAAAATTCGAAAAATACTCTAGCATAATATAATGGAGTTTTAACATAAGTATATTGGAACTCCAATGTATTATACTGGAGTTCCAACATAAGTATATTAAACTCCAACATATTATAATGGAGTTCCAGCATAAATATACAGAAAATCCAGCATAGATATACTGGAACCCCAACATAATATACTAGAGTTCCAGTATAATATGCTGGAAGTTATACGCAAGTGCTCCAATCTCCGGTATATTATGCTGGAACTTTTCGCGTGTTGGAGTTCCAGCATAATATGCTGGAATTTCATACACTGGTACACCGATATTCAGTATATTATGCTAGATCGATTCCTGTTACAGCGAAATTATAGCTATTTTTAATGACTTTGTAAATGCTGATTACATTTGAATGACCAGTCTAAAAATTGGTTAGACCGTTCTATTTTAACTTAAACTTGCCCTTCAGCAATGCGAAATGGTCCAAATCTGTTTGAGATATTTATTTTGATTCTACGATTGAGATATACTACTTATAGCTTGGCTATTCTAAAATCAACTTATTTTGAAAAGTGTTTTTTTCAAAAGTGCTTTTGGTGAGAGGTAATTTGTGTTTGACTAATTAATTTGAAAAGTATTTTTGAGCAGTAATTAATATTTGGTCAAGTTTTTAAAAACTACTTTTAAAGTATATTTTTCTCAAAAGTGCTTTTGGAGAGAATCTAATTTTTTTTATTTTTCTCAAAATTACTTTTTCCCTTCCAAAAATTGGGAAGTACCTCAATTTTAGTCCAAAAGTACTTTTAACAAAAAAAAATATATTTGGCAAACAAAAAAAAGCTTGGCCAAATAGACGATTATATTGAAGCATACTTGACTAGAAGTTAGAACAATACTATTGGAGCAAACAGGAAATTGTCTTGGGTAAAAAAGGTAAAGAGAAACAAATTCGGGGGTAAAATGAGATAAGAAAGTAACAAGTTTTGTCATTTAGCAAAGATAAGGGTTTAAGGGCGAAATTGAGAATAAAAGAGAAAACCCACATTGGTACGTTATCCACCCAACTCTCAGAAAACCCCAGTTCCTCACACGGCTCGTTCCAATTCGAGCGTAGAATACTTCTTAGGTCGCCCTCTACATGTTCTATCAAGTGCCATGTTCTCGGAAATCTGAAGCATCGCCATATCCTGTCTAATCACCTCCTCCAATACTTCTTAGGTCGCCCTCTACCTCTTCTGGAGTCCTCTACCACCAGCCGTTTGCACTTCCTTACCGGAGCATCTAGGTTTCTCCTCTGAACGTGACCGAACCACCTGAGCCTTATTTCCCGCATCTTGTCATCAATGGGAGCCATGCACACTAATCTTATCCATTCTACTATGCCCGCATATCCACCTCAACATCCTCATTTCTGCTACCTTTATCTTCTGAATATATAATTTTTTAACCGGCCAACACTCAGCCCCATACATCATGACCGGCCTAACCACCGCTTTATAAAACTTACCTTTGAGTATTATTGGCACTCTCTTGTCATACAATACTCCATATGCTAACCCCCATTTCATCCATCCTACCTGATTCGGTGTGTAATATCCTCGTCGATCTCCCATCTCTCTTGGATAACCGACCCAAGGTACTTGATGCTGTCTCTACTCGGGATGACCTGAGATTCAAGCTTCATATCCGCGCCCACTTCCATCCACTCAGCGCTGAACTTATACTCCAAGTATTCCGTCTTTGTCCTGCTAAGCTTGAAACTCTTATATTCAAGAGCTTGTCTCCAAACCTCCAGCCCATCTTTAACACCGATTCACGACTCATCAATCAGAACTATGTCATCGGCAAATAGCATACACCATGGCATATCCCCTTGAATGTGATGTGTTAACGCGTCCATCACTAGGGCGAATAGGAATAGACTGAGTGCAGAACCTTGGCGTAGCCCCATAACAACCGGAAAATCCTCAGAGTCTCCTCTTACTGTCCTAACTCGAGTCTTTGCCCCATCATACATGTCCTTAATCGCCATAATATAGGGATCCGACACACCTTTTGCCTTCAAACTTCTCCAGAGAACTTCCCATGGAACCTTATCATATGCTTTTTCTAGGTCAATAAACACAATGTGCAGGTCTTTCTTCTTATCTCTGTACTGCTCAACCAATCTCCTAAGAAGGTGTATAGCTTCTGTAGTGGAACGACCCGGCGTGAAACCAAATTGATTGTCGAAAACGGACACCGTGAACCTCAACCTTGCTTCAACCACCCTCTCCCATACTTCCATAGTATGATTCAGTAATTTGATGCCCCTATAATTGTTACAACTCTGGATATCACCTTTATTCTTATACAGTGGGACTACCATACTCCACCTCCACTCATCCGGCATCCTCTTTTCCTTAAAAATAACATTCAACAACCTAGTCAACCACTCCAAACCTGATTTCCCCACACACTTTCAAAATTCTACCGGTATCTCGTCAGGCCCAATCAGTTTGCCCCTACTCATCTTACTCATAGCTCCCACGAACTCCTCAACCTTGATACGCCAGCAGTACCCAGAGTCAATGTGACTCTCAGAAGGCTCCAATTCACCGAGCACAATATCCCGATCCCCTACTTCATTAAGAAGTTTTTTGAAAGTAAGTCTGCCATCTCCTCTTAATCTTGGAATCTTCCATCAATACTTTACCTAGTTTCTCTCCTAGTTCCTTGTCGTCCTTGATGCATCTCAATTGTTTCCAAATATAGATGTGTGTAATTCTTTTAAAATGGACTAATAAGACAAATAGTGTCACATAAATTGAAACAGAGTAAGTATGAGTATCTATATCTTAACAATAGTAGGTTTTGTTTCTTGAACGCAGGAGTTGTTATATGGGCTTTGATTGTGTTTATACCAAAATCACTGTTGCATATATGCGTTATAAAATTCTTCTATCCATAAGTTCTATCTGAAGTTAAATTATCCTATCTAGCTGCCACGGAGGCTAAAAATACAGCATTTAGTCGTCTATACGAGGAATTGGGGAAGAAGGGTGGGGACAAAAAGTTGTTTCGGCTCGCTAAAGCGAGGGAGAGGAAGGCCCGAGATCTGGACCAAGTAAGGTACATCGTAGACGAGGATGTTAGAGTATTGATGGGAGAGTCCCGGATTAAACAGAGATGGCCGATGTACTCTTATGGTCTTCTAAATGAGGAGAGGGACCGAGATATAGCGCTAGTGGACTTGGAACATTCGGAGACTCTTCAAGATTTTAGGTATTGCAGGCGCATTAAGGTGGAGGAGGTCGTGGGGGCTTTGCGTAAGATGAGTAGGGGTAGAGCGGCGAGCCAGATGAAATTTCGGCTGAGTTTTGGAAGTGTGTTGGTAGAGCAGGATTGGAGTGGCTCACTGTTGTTCAATGTAATTTTTTGGACGAAGAGGATGCCGGAGGAATGGAGGTCGAGTACAGTGGTACCGTTGTACAAGAACAAAGGTGATATCTAGTATTGTAACAATTATAGGGGTATCAAGTTACTTAGCCACACCATAAAAGTCAGGGAGAGGGGGATGAAGGTGAGGGTGAGGAAGACGACGTCTATATCCGACAATCAGTTTGGGTTCATGCCGGGCCGCTCCACTACAGAAGCTATCCAACTTATTAGGAGGTTGGTGGAAGAGTACAAGGATAAGAAGAATGATCTGCATATGGTGTTTATTGACTTAGAGAAAGCGTATGAAAGGGTCCTAGCGAGGAGCTCTGGAGATGTCTTGAGACGAAGGGCGTATCGACAGCCTATATAAGAGCGATCAAGGACATGTATGATGGATCTAGGACTAAGGTTAGGACTGTGGGAGGCGACTCAGAGCATTTCTCGGTTGCTATGGGATTACACCAAGGCTCTGCGCTTAGCCCGTTATTATTTGCCTTGGTGATGTATGCTTTGACACACCATATTCAAGTGGATGTGCTATGGTGTATGTTATTTGCTGATGGCATAGTTCTAATTGACGAGACGAGGGTCGGTGTTAACGAGAGATTGGAGGTTTGGAGACAGACTCTCGAGTCTAAGGGTTTCAAATTGAGCAGGTCGAAGACAGAGTACCTGGAGTGCAAGTTTAGCGCTGAGCCGAGGGAAGTAGGCAGGGACGTGAGGCTTTGATTACAGGTCATCCCCAAGAGAGTTAGCTTCAAGTACCTTGGGTCGATGATTCAGGGGGACAGAGAGATCGACGAGGACGTCACTCATCATATAGGGGCGGGCTGGATGAATTGTAGACTTGCATCTGGAGTCTTGTGTGACAAGAAAGTGCCACCGATACTTAAAGATAAGTTTTACAGAGCTGTGGTTAGACCGGCCATGTTATATGGGGCAGAGTGTTAGCCGGTTAAGAACTCCCATATCCAGAGGATGAAGCTAGCAGAGATGCAGATGCTGAGGTGGATGTGCGGGCACACTAGGATTGACAAGATTAGGAATGGAGATATTCGGAAGAAGGTGGGCGTCGCCTCTGTGGATGACAAGATGCGGAAAGCGAGGCTCAGATGGTTCGCACACGTGCAGAGGAGAAGCCTTGATGCCCCAGTGAGTAGGTGTAAGCGATTGGCCGTGGTGGGTACTAGAAGAGGTAGAGGGAGGCCTAAGAAGTATTGGGGAGAGGTGATCAGGAAGGGCATGGTACGACTTCAGATTTTCGAGGACATGACCTTTGATAGGAAGCTCTGGAGGTCAAACATTAGGGTTGTAGGTTAGGGGCAATAGAGCTTTCCTTTACTTCATACCAGGGGATGAGGCAGTGTTGGATTAGGGTTAACCGTTTTGACCTTAAGTTGATTTTGCTGGAGAATCAATTATGTTACCAATTTTTGTTTACACGTTTCTGTGTCCTCTATAGGTTAGATTTCAGGAGCATGTCCACACAAACTGCACTATAATTACGCTTAAGAATTTGGATACTGTCTCCCCCTCCCTAGGAAGAGGACATGCTTCCCAAGTTGGCTGTCACTTAGAGTATTACCTTACTCCTCTCCTGTTAAAATTCATGCATCCATTTCGGTTGCACATTTGGTTTTTGTTATAGGCCAGGCAAAGCAAATTAGGTCAAATACACCTTTCATTTGAACCAACAAAGTCTTTTCGCCATCTCTTCTCTAACACCTTTACCTTCCTAAGTTTTTCATTTAAAAACATTTAGCAGTGTGGATGTCCGGTGTGCAACCTCACTGAACACAGAACCCGAATCTGGTTTTCTGTTATCGATTTTTATCCCGACCTTTCGTTTTTCCTTTTTCTCCTTCCTCCAACATTGACGAATTCTTTGACTATGCATCTTTTTGTTTATGGTACTTATTTGAGATTGATAAATCATTTTTTTGCAGTATGGCAGCTGCCTCTGGTTCTGGAGCACTGTTTTCGTTAGTTAGTGGCATGGGTGGCCCAAATTCAGTACCCAATGCTTTGACATCTGGCATTTTCTTTGCCCTTGTTCAAGGTGGACTGTTTGAGTTAATAGTGACGTAACAAATGGTATACAATGATGCACTCATGTCTCTGAGCGACCCCCCTTTGCGCGCGCTAGAGAGAGAGAGCCAAGTTCATATATCTGTGGAGAAAATATAATAGTTTTTATATTAATGTGACTATATTAGCATGCTGACTTATAAATAAAACATAGTAATAGTATTGGCATGCTATATTATAAAAGCATTCCCTTCCTGTATGGCAAAGCTGGTCTGATTTTTTCTTTTACCTATTACTTTATGACTGGAGTTTGGTTCAATACAGTAGTCTGTATTCTCGTGTCATAAGAATTGTACGTCGGATAGTATGCCAATCCCTAAGTCAGTTTGATTTTTTATTTTTCTTCCACAAGTTTTGACTTTGGTTTCTTTCTGAATAATTACGCCAATCCCACCGATGAAGTACAGTAGCTGTGACCTGATACAAATCATGTTCATTGTCATCCTAATTTCTTTTTGTTTCTAGGTCCTTTCTCAGTTAACAGGTGTACTTGGAACTGGGAACTTAAATACGAGATTTCAGGGTATTCAATGGACACACTGTATTAGACTTCTAAAATGAGCAGTAAGAACGTGGATTTCCTCGCTGTTTGAAAATTAAAATATCCAGTTCACCAATATCCTGATCTTTTAAGTTTTCTGTATGTTCTTTCTCTCCCCCTATCGTCTCTTTTAAAGGTAGATAGTCAGTATTATGGATAAGTGTATAATTGGCAGGTGATACTTCACTAGAATTTTTTTTTGGAGTACTCAAAATAAAAGTTCAAGTTAATCTTGTCCCCAAGGCTTTGGTCTAATGATAAGAGCGCAACACATGATGTCTGGGTTAGGCGTACATCATGGGTTCAATGTTAGGATTATGATTCCTACTACAGACAATAACCTTCATATTGAACAATTCGGAATTAAACTACATGAGCGGAAGCTAACCTGAATCCATGTGTGGAAATTGTTGAACCTCCTTTGATGATTGTCCTTGAGTCCTTATGAAGAATGCTCCTTTAATCCTTCTTCAAGAATGTTCTTGATAGTATATGTATCCACAAGATTCTTCACAAGACTTAAACAATATGTGTGGTTTCACAACAATAATAATGTTATGACAATAATCAAAATTGGTATATGGTTTTCCACAATTATTTGCAAGACAACAATGGAGTTTTTGGCTCTTGATTCAATGGGAGGAAGAAGAGTCTTGTCTTGCAATAATGTGGGAACCATAACCCCCACTTTATAACAAAAGAGTTACATAACCCAAGAGTCACAAGAGTTACATAACTCAAGAGTCACAAGCTTGTAACCATGGTTACATATATGTAACCTTAGTTAGCCCATCATTAACTAAGGTTACCCTTTTGGGTATCTACACATTAGTCCTACACTTTATATGACAACACATTGGCCCCCTTAACATAATGTCCATAAGACCACAAAATTAGGCCAAACCAAAAGATAGCATATAACATATAATTTATCCATATATTGTTCATATGTATGTAGATATAAGTCCATTTATCTTACAATCTCCCACTTGGACGAGATACACAAACATATGTACAAACCTTAGAATTATATGTTACAAAATAACCTTAGGTGCGCAAAATTGCTATCACAATAAAATTGTCATGAACAATCCGGTCCATCAATCATACCAACATAGGAACTAAGAGCTCTTCGTTACTCATTCGTAACTAGAACCAACATAGATCACGTATATCTATATAACCAACGACATGGATCAAGTGTAGGTATGTAGCATGGAAATAACATAAAGTGTGGTCAATATAATGTCTATTTCCAACTGGTTCTCTTTATTGAGATCAATCATAAACTGTAAGAGTACAAAAACTTTAAAACTGAATATCTGCAAATATAACTGAATTACTGAATTTCTGAATATAATGCACAATACATAAATGTACAATACAAAACTCCCACTAAAATACATAATCCTTATCTGATTTGACACCCATACAAGCAATATGCTCATGAAATACTATTGGTGTCAATCCCTTAGTGAGCGGATCCGCAAGCATGGAGTTTGTACTAATGTACTCAATGCACAATTGTCCATTTTGTACTCTTTCTTTAACAACCCGAAATTTGACGTCCATATGTTTTGTTTTCGTCAAACTACTGTTGTTATTAGCATAAAGGACTGCCGATCTGTTATCACAAAATAGCCTAAGCGGCTTTTTGATGCTATCAACAATTCGCAGTCCACCAACAAAATTCCGCAGCCATAATGCCTCATTAGATGCTTCATAACATGCCATAAACTCCGCTTCCATGGTGGAAGTGGCTGTAAGAGTTTGCTTGATGCTTCTCCAAGAGATAGCACCGCCCGCAAGCATGTAAATATAGCGTGAAGTGGACTTCAAACTATCCTGACATCCAGAGAAATCGGAATCGGTATACCCAATGATCTCAAGCTGGTCCGATTTCCGGTATGTAAGCATGTAATCCTTTGTTCTCTGTAAGTACCTCATGACCCGTTTGGCTGCCTTCCAATAGTCCATTCACGGATTGCTTAGATATCTGCCTAACATCCCAACAATGTATGCTATATCAGGTCGTGTACATACCTGAGCATACATCAGACTACCTACCGCCGAAGCATAAGGCGTCTTCTGCATTTCCGAAATTTCATAATTATTATTTGGGCACTGTTTGAGACTAAATTTGTCTCCCTTAGCAACAGGGGTGTTGCCTCGTTTACAATCCTGCATGCCAAATCTTTTCAGAACCTTTTCGATATAGCCCTTTTGTGACAGACCGAGAACACCTTTAGAGCGATCTCGTTGTATCTGAATTCCTAATACAACTTCACCAAGATCTTTCATTTCAAATTTCTTTGAAAGAAATTTCTTAGTTTCAAGTAATAATGCTATATCGTTACAGGCCAGCAGTATGTCATCGACATATAAAACCAGAAAAATATACTTACTCCCACTGAACTTATGGTATACACAGTCATCAGCAATATTCTGTTCAAAACCAAAAGATGTAAGACTGCATGAAACTTATAATACCATTGATGACGAGAAGCTTGCTTGAGCCCATAGATGGATTTCTTTAATTTGCAAACCTTCTTTTCTGATTCATCCGAAACAAAGTTTTCAGGTTGCACCATATAAATTGTTTCCTCAATGTCACCATTGAGAAATGTTGTCTTAACATCCATTTGATAAAGCTCAAGATCAAAATGTGCTACTAATGCCATTATAGTCCTGAAAGAGTCTTTCGATGAAACTGGAGAGAAAGTCTCTTTATAATCAATGCCTTCCTTCCGAGTGTAGCCTTTTGCGACAAGACGAGCTTTATACTTAATAACATTGCCCCCTGAATCCCTTTTGGTTTTAAAAACCATTTACGACCAATAGGTTTAATACCTTCGGGCAATGTAACAAGCTCCCAAACGTCATTATCGCTCATAGACTCCATCTCATCATTCATGGCATCAATCCACTTTTGAGAGTTAGAACACTTAATGACTTGACGGAAGTTGATTGGATCATCTTCCTCAAGTCCAATATCACTTTCTTGTTCTTGGAGAAATACTACATAATCATCCGAAATTGCATTTCTCCTTTCTCTAGTGGATCTCCTTAATGGCATTTCAGTTTCTTGAGGTTGTTGAGTTTGATTTTCATTAGTTATATCAGGGTCTTGATGGGGAAGATTTTCGAGATTGTCTTGAACCGGAGTTGTGTGATCCGTGTCATGAAGACCAAGATCAACAACTTGAGGGAAAGACACATGTTCTTCCTCAAATACAAAATCTCTAACAACTTTATCTCCCCACCCCCCAAACTCAATATCCTCAAAAAACCTAGCATTACCCGTCTCAAAAATAGTTCTAGAAGTGGGATCATAAAACTTAAAACCCCTGGATTTTTCAGAGTATCCAACAAAATAGCTACTAACCGTCTTAGCATCCAGTTTCTTTTCATTCGGCCTATAAGGCCTTGCCTCAGCTGGACAACCCCAAATGTGTAAATGCCGAATATTGGGTTTATGCCCAGTCCAAAGTTCATATGGGGTTTTGATTGTAGCTTTAGTTGGAACTCTATTAAGAATATAAGCTGCGGTTTTTAATGCTTCACCCCAGAGTGAGTCTGGCAAAGTTGTACGAGAAATCATACTTCTTACCATATCCTTAAGGGTCCGATTTCGTCTCTCAGCTGCACCATTCATCGTAGGACTGCCTGGCATAGTATACTGAGGGACGATCCCACACTCATCTAGGAATTTAGCAAAAGGCCCTGGACGTTGTTCACCGGAACCATCATATCGACCATAGTATTCACCACCACGGTCAGATCTAACGGATTTAATTCTTTTGCTTAGTTGATTTTCAACTTAAGCCTTAAATGATTTGAACACGTCTATGGATTGGGACTTTTCATGAATAAGATATAGGTACCCATAACGAGAGTAATCGTCTATGAATGTGATAAAGTATTGTTGACCATTCCGACAAGGAGTAGGAAATGGCTCACAAATATCCATATGTATCAATTCTAAGACGTCTGAAGCTCTCTTAGCACCTAATCTAGTCTTGTTTGTTTGTTTTCCCTTGATACACTCAATACAAATTTCCGAATTTGAGGTATCAAAAGAATCAAGAATTCCATCTGACACGAGTTTCTGAATTCTTTGAATGGATATGTGACCCAAACGTTTATGCCAGAGTGATATAGAATTCTCATTAGTTAATTTTCTTTTGGTACCACTTAAACTTGTATGCAAAGTTGCATAATTTGAAGTATTGTATCAACCAAATATAAGCTATCAAATGTTGATAAAACACCAGTACCAATAAGATTTGAATTCTGAAAGAGACTAACTTTATTGTCCCCAAATGTACCTTTATAACCGGATATGTCCAATTGGGGAACAGAAATTAAATTCCGTCTAAAAGACGGTACAATAAATCTCATCCAAATCTAAATGAAAACCGGTCTTAAAAAACAGCCTAAATTTGCCAATAGCTTCAACTGGCACCTTCTTGCCGTCACCCACATAGATGTATCTTTCACCATCATTTGGTTTTCGGCAGTTCAGGCAACCCTGCATTGATATACTTATGTGATTAGTAGCAGCAGAATCTACCCACCAAGTATCCTTAGGTACCGAAATTAAATTAACTTCAGAACAAACAAGAGAAAGAAATGTACCTTTTTTCGCACGCCAGGCATGGTACTTGGTACAATCTTTCTTCACATGATTAGTCCCCTTACAGAAGAAGCAACCTAATTCAATAATTTCAACCTTAGGTTCCTTATGTTGCTTAATCTTGGGCTTTGCAACCGCAACTTCCTTACCTTTCCTCTTCTTTGTTACCTTAGAAGAGGATGCCAAATGAGCATTTTCTGTCTTATCTAGCTTTATCCTTTCCTTTTCTTGCACACAATGTGAAATGAGTTCATTAAGAGTCAATTTCTCCTTCAGGCAGTTGTAACTGACCTTAAACTGATTAAAGTGTGCAGGAAGAGATATCAAAACAAAGTACACAAGCAGTTCCTCAGGTAAATCCAGCTTGAGTAACTTTAGTTTCGAAGCAAGATGAGACATTTCCATAATGTACTCCCTAATGTTTCCCTTGACCTTATACCTCATGGAAACAAGTTTACTCAATAGTGTACTTGTTTCCGCCTTTTCGTTTTGCATAAAACGCTGTTCAAGGTTTCCAAGGAAATCTTTGGCATTAGGTTCATCATTCATAGTGCCTCTGAATGATTCTGGAATTGCACGTTTCATAATCATTAGACTCATGCGATTCGAACGTTCCCACTTCTCCATCACCCTCCTTTCATCAGGAGAGGATGTATCCTTAAGAGGAGTATGTTTCTCGGTCCGAAGAGCAAGGTCAAGATCCATGCAACCGAGAACGATCATGACGTTCTCTTTCCATTCCTTAAAGTTTGTGCCGTTAAGCACAGGGATGCTATTGATGTTGGCAGAGATCGTAGAAGCAGAGGAATTAACTGAAAATAGAACAAAAGGATTACTGAATACATGCTTACATATACTTGAACTTTAACTTTACTTTATAGATTCAAAATAGGCATATCCCATTACAATATACCTAGCACAACATTGATTTTAGTCTTTGGACAGAAAAACAAATTGTAAGTGGTACTCTTGGTGTAGTGATCAAACATAGACAATAAACTCCTGTCAAATATCAAACCTTCCTTTGGGCCGATTTAATATTCACATGGAAAACCAAATAATTGTCTCATATTTATCACCACAAGCATGTTCGAATGCCTACCAAATAATAACCTTTCTTTGGGCCGGTGTTAAACACATGGAAGACTAACATCCACAGTCATCTTATATTTTAAGATTAATCAATCTACACAATAGAGGTTACTTGGCAACATAATGCTTCAATTGACTAACTAAAATATTAGATGCTATAAACTTTAGTTCCTTAAGCCATATTATGAATCTTTAACTCAATAAGTTACATGTTTTGACATGTAACACTTGAATATTAATTGTTGTATACTTGAGAGGACAATTCCAAAAATTATGAGAATTGATGGACTTTAAAACAATTAATATTCAAAACTTAAGATATTTCAATTGAATAATAATATGTCAATTAAAATCTGAAACTTAAAAGATTTGAAACGTTTTTAACCTTACTGGACAAAAATAATCGATTGTCTGCTTGAGATAATCGATTATCTTTGGCATAAAAAAATTTCATGTTACTAGACCAGAATAATCGATTATCTAAACCAGATAATCGATTATTCTGGTATTAAGAAAAATTTTCTGAGTTACTGGACCAGGATAATCGATTATCTGAAATAGATAATCGATTATCTGGTATACGAAAATTTTTTTAAGTTAATGGACCAGAATAATCGATTATCTAAACCAGATAATCGATTATTCTGGTATACGAAATTTTTTTTAAGTTACTGGACCAGAATAATCGATTATCTAAACCAGATAATCGATTATTCTGGTATTTATAAAAACGTTTCAAACTCACTGGACTAAGATAATCGATTATCTGTCCAAAATAATCGATTATCTTGGAGCAGTGAACCTTACTGTTTTAACATGATTTTCAACAAGAATCTTAAACAAGAAAATATGTTGTCTACCAATTAAAATCATGCATAATACAATGTTTTAATTCATGTAAAGATTAACATGATATTAAAACATCAAATTTAAACAAAACACAACATTCATAAGAAACATGCTATTTCATGATACTTGAATTTCATAAATAAAATTCTAACAAAACTTGAACATGAATCCTAACATAACATGAATCTTATGAACATCCAAATTATCCAAAATGAAGGTGGCTCTGATACCAATTGTTAGGATTATGATTCCTACTAAAGACAATAACTTTCATATTGAACAATTCGGAATTAAACTACATGAGCGGAAGCTAACCTGAATCCATGTGTGGAAATTGTTGAACCTCCTTTGATGATTGTCCTTGAGTCCTTATGAAGAATGCTCCTTTAATCCTTCTTCAAGAATGTTCTTGATTGTATATGTATCCACAAGATTCTTCACAAGACTTAAACAACATGTGTGGTTTCACAACAATAATAATGTTATGACAATAATCAAAATTGGTATATGGTTTTTCACAATTATTTGCAAGACAACAATGGAGTTTTTGGCTCTTGATTCAATGGGAGGAAGAAGAGTCTTGTCTTGCAATAATGTGGGAACCATAACCCCCACTTTATAACAAAAGAGTTACATAACCCAAGAGTCACAAGAGTTACATAACTCAAGAGTCACAAGCTTGTAACCATGGTTACATATATGTAACCTTAGTTAGCCCATCATTAACTAAGGTTACCCTTTTGGGTATCTACACATTAGTACTACACTTTATATGACAACACATTGGCCCCCTTAACAAAATGTCCATAAGACCACAAAATTAGGCCAAACCAAAAGATAGCATATAACATATAATTTATCCATATATTGTTCATATGTATGTAGATATAAGTCCATATATCTTACATTCAAACCCTGCCGCAGACAAAAAGCCTGGTATTTAAGTGGATAAGAGTTGAAGGGCAGACTCATTATCCATCGAGTTTCAAATCGTGTGCCACTGGCCTGGGCGATTTCTCAGATTATTAAAACAATGAGTTAATCTCAATCAAGCTGGATTATAGATCCTCTACTCATGTCATTAAAAGAGCTTCTTACGGCCAGTCAGACATGTATCTCTTGTATTACTTTATTTTGGCTTTGAGGTCCATCTGCTAAGAAGATAAATTTAGAATTCTTGTATGAAGAGACCTTTAGGGGCTGTTGGGGTGTGAGAAGTAGCAGTTGTCATTCCCTGTTGGCACCTAGTGTGTTGGTCTGGGATAGAGTGAGGACCTCGATATCTCTTCATCCTTAAAATGTTCTCTAACTGGTTTGTGCAGCTTGGCCGGAAGTTTTCGCAGCCACCTGCTGAAGATACAGATTATGTCGGAACCAGATCAATGTTGTCAAGCCTTGGCCTGCAAAATTATGAAAAGAATTTCAAGAAAGGGCTGTTGATGGACAATACTTTGCCGTTGCTCACCGATAGGTAAGACAGATTGCATCATGCAACTATGTTACAGAGATGTGAGGATCCCTCCAGGGCCACGGCTTCTAATTCTTGATCAAATAAAGAGGTGAATAATGCCTCATGCTAATTAACTTTCTCTTGAGCTCTTTGGTGAATGAAATAATTAAATACCCTGTTGGAACTTTTTGCTCTAGGGATCCGGAACTTAGAAAGAGACAAGGATGAACTCAGTGCTATTACAGTTGCAAGTTGCAAAAGATTAAATTTTCCTTTGTGGGAATGAGATTGTATTCTGTATTTTGAGAAATAGTGACAGTTTTACTATGCTTTATAATGTTGCAATGAACTAGGCCATTATGGAACTTCTTTGATATATAGCTAGCTGCTTTCCAGCATTATGTGGTTTGCTTAATTTAGTGTCCTAACCCCCACCCCCTTACTCCCAGCTTTGGAGGCTTGTGTTTAAGTATTGAAGGGTGAAGGGGCAGATTCGCTATTCGTCAAGCTTTTGAGCTGGAAACATCAGATTTGTCCATTATTTTAAGGAAAAAAAGAAGAAAATTGGAGATGATCTTTTCTGGAGCCTTTGGGTGAATATAAAATTAAGCTTATCTCGATAAATTTGCCAGTTAAGATTTCAGCAATTCCTGATCTTCTTTTGTTGTGCATTGAGGTGAATATGGTATATCAGATAAAACCTGATCAAATTTCCTGAAAATATTCCGTAGTTGCAGATAATTTTTGCTATTCCTCATAAAGTGCGTGTGTATTTGTATATGATGATGGATAATTTCAGCTAGCTTTGAGGTTGCCTAAGGCCAAGGGTACACTCTTATCATGGTGTCGAGAAATAAATGCGGAATGATCGTCCTCCTTTCAAATATTGGGGTTGAGACATCATTAGAGTGTGGAGAAATCAAACACATTCGATTCGGACGATTGTTTACTGGTAAAGTCTACACATGTTGCTCGGCTGACTACATGCTCATAAACTAATTAGGATACCATTGACTTAAAAAAGAAATAATTAACAACAAAACTGACACACTATGCTGCAGCGTGTAGAAATCTAATGAGGTTATAAATTGTTAAAATTGTCAAAGGCGGAAGCAGTTTATCAATCAATCTTGCCGACTTTGATATTCTTTTATTGTTTGATTTGGCAACAAAAAGAGACTAATTTAAAAGTTGCAAAAGAAAGAGAATACAGTTTTCTATTTGACTTCATTCTCTATGTAAGGAGATGTACTAAGGATTATGAAAGTTCATTCCAATACAAGACACATTCTCTTTTAACTCTTACGGTCTGTCCATTTCAGCGCATTTATTTCCTTTGGCACATTTTAACCCAACCCAAAAATTGAAAGATGACATATGTTTAACCAAAAAATAAAATTTTAGTCAAAGTTAGAATTTAAAAAAATATGAGTTACTTAAAAGAATGTACAAAAATAAATAATTTAAGTAGCAAAAGAGTATTTCAAGAGAAAAACAAGTAAACTAAAATATATTCTAATGATTTTTTGTCCTCAACTGATCAGATGTCTCCCTTTTAAAACTGTCCTAGAGATATACGTTTTGCCCGAATCATAATGAGGCTATTATCAGTAATTAAAGATATTGAATGCTACATTACATAATTATTACATTCAATACAATTTGCCTAACGTATTCTATATTTAATATCCATTAAATGCCGTATCTGCACTCTTTTCTATTGTTAGATTTATTCCTTTTGACCCTCAGATATAAATGACTTCAATAGGTACGGGTGCTGAGTTATTTGAATAACTACCCATGCCTCTTCTCCTGTTATTTGCTCGTACCTGTTGCAGCTCGTGCCTCTTGGCTAGCTGTAATTCTTTGACCATTCAATCAGTCTATGTGTTTTGACACGTTTCCTTAAATATAATTTTTTTCCAATACAGATAGTCCCCCCACTTTCCATTTATTCATCAGTTGAATACTTGGGAAGTGGATTTCTTTAAAAGAAAGTTTTTGTCACCATTAATACTATGACAAAACTGACGCTTCAATTGTCGCTTCCATTTAATGCTCCGTACACGTGTCATTTTCCATTGGTTCTGTAGTTTTGCATCCCTTTTCAAGGCTTTTCCTATGGCCCACTATTCTCGAAATGCCAGTAATTATTATTATAGTCCTTCCATCATTGTACTTTTTCCTTTTGCCGGCTGCCCATCAGTATAAATATAACTTCTTTCCTTATCTTTTACCACATAAAGCTTATTGAACACTTCAATTCTTCAAATCTCTATTCACTTCTTCCTCACTTTAATCTTCTTCGCTATGAATTCACCAAACCCTAACTCTAGGAGAACTTCTATTTTAGATAACTTCTCCAATGCCCCCATTAGGAATAGACGAAGCGGTAGACTTCGTAGCTTAAGGTTTGCTCGTGGTGGTAGCATATCCACGCCTTCTCCTAATTCTAGTCTCTCTTCTAGAACTAGAGATTCCCTTTCTCAAAAATCTTCTTCTAGGAACAAAGAACCCTCTGAGCCCTTGCGCGAGCCTTTAGTTAAAGAGATAGTTCCAACAGAACTATCTTTTTACCATGATAGGGAATCTCTTAAGTTGCCACTTTAGATCGTGCCGATGCTTTCCCTACTCAAATTACAGAAATTTTAGCTCCCATAGTTCGTAAAGAATGTCACTGAAGCAACGATTTTCCCATTATCATTCCTAATCCAAATTAGAGGATCACTTCTTACATGATTAGATTCTCTTTTGTTTATACATACCATTTCACTATAGGTTCAAACCAGCCATTAACCCGGTCATTCTAGATTTTTGCCATTTTTTCAATGTCTGCTTGGGTCAAATTGGTCCAATTGTATGGAGGGCTGTTGCTTGTTTGAGGCACCTCAGCAATATGGCAGATGTTGACTTTACTTTCCCTCGCCTAATTCACCTTTACTCCCCTAGGCTTTTCCACAATGGCGTTTTTACCCTAGCGGCCAAGTGTAAGAGGGTTTTAATGAGCCTTGAAGATGACAAAGACCATGGCTGGTATGCTCGGTTTGTTGTTGCCCCCACTACTGGCTTAGTGGGTGAATATAACGTTCCATTCCCTTAGAAGTATAATTTTTCACGTAAATTTTATATCCTTCTCGTGCCTTTTTCCTACAAGTTTATTAATTTCTCTAATATCGCTTCTTTTCTTTTCTTAGCAACCATGGGAGTCATATTAGAGGATGTGCCCAACTTCTGTGGTTGGCTAGAGAAGTTGCTGAAGACCGCTCCATTGGAGGGTCGATCCTGGAAAAGCATTTCCAACCGTAAAGACTCATGGTAAGAGTTTCTATTTTATCTTTCACGTATATAAATATTTTCCTTTATTGTTCTAACTTTCATCCGTCTTCTTATTAGGTTTTTCTATTCGAGAAGTTACTACCGAAGCAGTTGTGGCCTCTCGTGACTCTTCGGGTACCCGTACCTCTTTAGCTCGAGAAATAGTCTTGGGTTCCTCTTCTGCAAAAAGAAAAGCTTCCGAAGAAGAAGATCCCGAAGAAGAGGATGAAGGAGGCACCCTGGTGACGATACCATGAGCTAGAAGACGTATCGTCTCCGATGACGAAGCTGAAGTCTCACTTCGTCTTCCTCTTACCGAGCCTGTTGATAACCCAACTATTATTCCCAATGATGCCGTCACTCCTCATGATACTCGTGAATCTATTGATCAACTTTTTATCAGTGGCTTTGATAGTGGAAATTTAGGGCCTATTTTAGATGAACTACCCTTATCTTCCTTTTCAACTTCGACGCCTGTGATTCTTTCCTTACCTACCCCAACAGTTTCTGTTCCTCCCTCCACTATTTTTACTCCTTCCATCGCTCCTCCTTTGACAATTTCCCCACCTATCATTCACCATATGGAGGTGGGCTCTTCGAGTAGAAGTACTACGATGAGGAGCGTAACTATTGAAGTTCCTGCTGACAGAAGCCTTTTGAGGAATTCATGTCAAGCAGACGTTTGGCTCGAGCCTTTAATTGGCCCAATCGAGAAATCAAAACTAGAGAGACATAGCTGACTGATTCTAATGAATGACATAGTGCATGCACTTTGAAGGTATTCCTTCTTTCTCGTCTTTACTTTGTAAAAATTTCTATCTTTGGGATTCCTATTTTCCTTCCTTTTTTCTTAGACTAGTCTTATCGGCACAGAGCTAATGAACATAATCTCCCTTTTGGAGAAGGTAGCACATGATTCAGAGAAGGTTGTACGTGATTCTCCCATAGAAGCAGTCAATTGGAAGGAACAATTTGATAGTGCTCAAATTAACATGGAGGATTTACAAAAGAGCAGGAGTACCTTAGAGCAACAGGTACAAGCATTAACTTCGGAGCTAGCGGTTATCAAGGCTTCCTTGAGCCAAGCATAAAAAGAAAAAAATGCCTTGGATCCTTATTTTTAGAACAACTGTCTAAGGTTACCGAGGAGAAAAGTGTGTTGAAGGCTCTATTGAATCCAAAAGAAGTTTATGCTGAAGAGCTCGTACAAAACTTAACTCAAGCACAAGAAGATCTTCGAGTCTCTATTGATAAGGTACGTGCTTTAGAGAGCTCTCATGCTTCTCTTCAAGCTTCTTGTAATTTCACCTTGGCCGAAAATGAAGAGCTTAAGAAAGAGGTTGCTGCTTGGGAAAAGGATTATGAGATCCTTGAAGAAAAATTTAATGTTGAGGTAAGTTGGGCTTTTTTGAATTCACGTCATGATACCCTAATTAAAACTGGTCAAGAAAACTTCGACCTGGAGTCAGAATTAGCTAAGGTTAATGAAACCATTAAACAAGCTCAGCAAACACAAGACTTTTCTTCTCCCATGATTGAAGCTCATACGGGTATCACATCTTCTTCGAGCCCAATCGAACCTATTGCTGCAAGACAAGTTTAAACCGCATCTGTTGATGCTATTGACCAAGTTGAGTTTGTTGCTGTGAATCAAGATCAACCTGCAATCGTTACTGCTCCTGTCCAAGTTGAGCCCGTTGCCGTTGATGCATTTTCTTCAGTTCCCTCATCTTCTTAGTGAAAATTTACTGTCTTGAATTCCTTCTTTTTTGCAAGTAGCACTTTGCAAAGTTAGTTAAAAACCCTTGGCTTCATTTGAGAGTTTATTTTAGAAAATTGTAATCAAACCCTTATCTTCATTTGAGGGTTGGTTTTGGAACGCAAGTCCCCAAGTCTTTTATGGGGCAATCTGTATAAACAATTTCGTAGTTTTATGACTAAGTTTGAATTTAGTCTTAAGTTTTTTTTATTAAGGAGTTCTTCATGTTAGTATTTCAAACTTCTATTATCTTTACTCCTGCCTTTTTATTTTTAAAGACATACAGAAAAATTTTGCATTTTTGTCCTATAAAAATGCTTCTGTTTATCTCATGACTAATTAACTTAAACATGAGTTTTATTAAAAAGGCCCTTTTATATTTCGACACTTAATGAAGAAGACGTCTCAACTTCATAATGGTGTTATCATACGATAAAAGAAATAGGAACACACATGTTTCTTTGAAATAGCTTTGATACATTTTGAATAATATTTAACAAGTTTTGAATAATACTTTACATGTATTTAAGGTACATCTATAACTTTCTCGTAACTATTTTTCTTGTAACAGATTTTCAGGAAAAAATAATAAACACGAGGTTTTTCTTTGTAACTCATTTCAGAACAATAAATGCAAGGTTTTTCTTTATAACTTGCTTTAATACATAGATTTTACCCTAACTACAGTAAGGTTTTATTAGCCGTGGCTCGTGACTTCGTGAGACTTTTACTCTGTACTTGACTTTTTCAGGCTTGATTTTTCTTCAATCTTCTTTTCCTTCTTTATGCATACTTGTGTATATTATGTAGTCCCCCAAGTGTTTGAGTGTTGAAGTATGAAGCCTCGAGCACTTGATTATTTCTCTCATTTGGTCCTTTTCTTGGAAAGGAAAAACATATGGGACTCGGAGGTGCGATCATAGATGAAGACAGCTTAACCCGTTTAAGTTTCTGTTAAAAAAATTGTAGCCCCAGGCAGGAATTTTAGGTTATTCCGTGTGCCTTACAGGCCATGACTCATCATTTAGTATGGGTTAGATTTTTTCTTATCATCTAAAATTGTTACTAAAATCTTAACAATTTAAAATTTTAATTTAAAATAGCGATACCTGACCGTGAGTATCCATTATAAATAATATCTCTTCAAATGAACAACATTCCAATGTGAATGAAGTATCTTGCCATCCATTGTCTCCAGTTCATATGCTTCCTTTCCTGCTATGTTACAAACTCTATAGGGTCCTTCCTATGTTGGACTTAATGTACCTGTGTTAGCTGCCTTCGAAGATTGAAAAACCTTTTTAAGCACGAAGTCCCCAACTTTGAAGAATCTGAGGTGTGCTTTTCGATTGTAATATCGTTCTATGACTTGTTTCTATGCTGCCATTCTTATTAATGCAGCTTCTCTCCTCCCTTCGAGTAAATCAAGATTGACCTGCATTTCCTCGTCATTAGATTCTTGTGTTACCTGTATGAACCGTGTACTTGGCTCTCCTATCTCAACTGGAATTAGAGCCTCAGCTCCATAAAATAATGAAAATGGTGTTTCTCCCGTGCTTGTTTTTGTAGTTGTACAATATGCCCATAAAACTCTTGGTAGCACTTCAGGACAGTTACCTTTTGATTCCTCTAATCGCTTCTTTAGATTGTTGATCATAACCTTGTTCTTCTATTCCGCTTCCCCATTACCCACTGGGTGACAAGGTGTTGACGTAATCCTTTTAATTTGTCAACTTTGAAAAAATTCAGTGATTTGAGCTCCTATGAATTGAGGGCCATTATTACACACATTCTCCTTTGGTAACCGAATTGGCGTATGATATTCCTCCAAAAGAAATCTTTCACTTCCTTTTCTCGTACCTGTTTAAATGCACCTGCCTCTACCCATTTAATAAAGTAATTAGTAAGTATGAGCAGAAATTTTTCCTTTTGCTTGTGGTAATGGACCAACGATATCCATTCCCTATTTCATAATTGGCTACGATGTGATTACTGGATGTAATAATTCCGCAGGTCTATGCATATCGTTGCCGTACTTTTGGCATTTATCGCATTTAGAAACAAAATTTTCTGCTTCTTCTTCCATCTTAGGCCAATAATAGCCTGCTCTAATGAGGGTTTTCACCAATAATCTTCCTCCTGCGTGATTCCCACAATGCCTCTCATGAATCTCTCTCATTACATACTTCGTTTGAGAAGGCCCGGGACATTTTGCTAAAGGTCTATCGAACATTTTGCGATATAAATTTCCTTGCTTTAAGCAATACTGAGCAGCCTTTTTTCAAAGTGCATGAGATTTCTTCTTATCATCATGCACGATACCATACTGCAAAAAAGCAACAATCTCATTCCTCCAATCCCAAGTTAAATTGTTAAAATTTACCTCATTCTTATCAGGGTCAAGAGCTGAATGAAATAAATGTATAACTGAGGCATTTGCATCGCTTGCCATATCAGCCGCAGATGCGAGGTTGGCTAAAAAATTCTGCTTCAACATTTTCATGCCTTGGTATTTGTGTAACCTTCCATGTTTGAAATTGCTTTATCAATTCACGTACCTTTTCTAGGTACTGCTGCATCCTCGTTTCCCTGGCTGTATAAGTCCTCAACATTTGATTAACCATGAGTTGCGAATTACTCTTGATTATAATATGATTTATGCCAAGTTCTCGTGCCAATTCTAGACATGCAATCACAACCTCATACTCCGCTTCATTGTTAGTTATGAAGTTACATTTAATAGCTTGTCGAATGGTTTCACCCGCAGGTGGTACCAAACTAATTACTAAACCTGCACCTTTTACATTAGATGAACCATCAGCGAATAAAGTTCAAGTTCTTGGGTTAGCTCCATTGAACACTTGTAATTCTTTTTCTGCTTCTAATTGCATACCCTGGCTAAAATCAGCCACGAAATAATCTAATACTTGTGATTTTATAGCAGTCTAGGTTGATAGATGATTTCGTATTCCCTTAACTCTTTAGCCCACTTAGCCAATCTACCTGATCACTTATGTTTATGCAATATATTTCGTAAAGGGTAAGCAGTTACTACAACAATAGGATGACACTGAAAATAAGGTCTTAGCTTCCTAGATGTCATGATTAATGCAAGTGCAAGTTTTTATAACTGAGGATACCGCATCTCCGCATCTAACAAAGATTTACTGATATAATAGATGGGGAATTGCTTACCTTGCTCCTTCCGGACCAAAAAAACACTTACCGCTACTTTCGGAACGACAAGGTAAATAAGTAGTCTTTGCCCTATGTTTGGTTTTGCCAGTAAAGATGGATTTGACAAGTACGTTTTCAAATTCCCGAGTGCCTGTTGACATTCTTCATTCCATTCAAAATGATCCTACTTTTTAAGGGTCGAGAATAATTTAAAGCATTTCTCTGATGACTTAGAAATGAATCTCCCTAAAGCTGCAATTCTCCCTGTTAATCTTTAAACTTCTTTCTTGTTTGGACGTATATCGGGGATTTCTTCAATGGCCTTAATCTGTGCGGGATTTACTTCAATACCATGGTTAGAAACAAGAAAACCCAAAAACTTATCTGATGTAACACCAAATGCACATTTATCGGGGTTTAACTATATATTAAATTTGCGCAAAATTGAAAATGTATCAGATAAAGGAGATACTTGATCTATTGAATACTGAGTTTTAACAAGCATATCATCCATATAAACTTTTATGTTTTTTCCTAAATATTCTTGAAACATTTTGGTAACTAACCTTTGATATATTGCACCTGCATTGTTTAGACCAAAAGGCATTACCTTCTAACAATAAGTCCCCCTGTTTGTTATAAATGAAGTTTTTTCCTTATCTCCTGGATCCATTTTAATCTGATTATAACCTGAATATGCATCTAAAAAGCTTAATAGCTCATGACCTGCGGTCGCATCAGTCAGTTGATCTATATATGGCAGTGGAAAAGAATCTTTAGGGAAAGCTTTATTAAGATCAATATAATCTACACAAACTCGCCACTTACCGTTCTTCTTTGGAAACACAACAGTATTAGCTAACCAGTTAGGATAGTTTACCTCACAAATAGAACCAATTTTCAAAAATTTTTGGACTTCATCTTTAATCACCTGATTTTTGAAAGTTCCTTGCTTTCTTTTCTTTTGTTTGACTGGAGGGTACGAGGGATCTTCATTTTATTTATGAGCCATCACCTCCGGTGGAATCCTTGTCATGTCAGAGTGGGACTAAGCAAAGCAGTTAACTTTAGTTTTCAAAAATTCAACTAACTTACCTCTAATTCCTTGGCTAAGATTATCTCCGACGTGAACTTTCCTATCAGGTCATTGAGCAAATAACAAGACATGCTCCAATTCTTCTATTATGATTTTGATATTTTCATTTTCTTCTGGTTCTGGAATAGTATCAGGTCTTAAGTCTATATCTTTTTGCCCTCGCTCAGTTGAGGTTTGTGTTATGGTGACCTCAACTGCCTTCTATGGTTGATATTTACCTTCTTCTCTCATGCTTGTATCTGCAGCAGAGTTGATCGCCCTGGATGTATGCTGATCTCCACGAATTTGATAGATTCCCCATGGCGATGGAAATTTAATAACTTGATGCAAAGTTGAAGGTACTGCATCCATTTCGTGGATCCATGGCCTCCCAAGAATCATGTTGTAAGCCATCGCCATATCTACTACCTGGAAATTTGTTTCTTTGATGACCCCTTCAACGAATGTAGTGAGTGTTACTTCCCCTATCGTGACCACACTGGAATTATCGAATCCAGATAGAGTGTGGACCTTTGGCATTATGTTGTCGTCGGCTTGCATTTCACGCAATACTCATAGAAAAATAATGTTTATAGAGCTACCTTTATCAATCAAAACTCGTTTTACATTAGTACCATATACAATTACAGATATTACCAGTGCGCTATTATGTGGTATTAATACACCATCTGCATCTGCAGTGTTGAATGTTATGATGTCTTCTTCTAAGAAGTGCCACACCCACTTCACTTGGGTAAGTGTTATTTTTGAAATCTTGTTAGCGGCCGTGTATGATATACCATTGATATTTTCACCTCCACTTATAACGCTGACGGTCCTTTCGGGCGATGGTGGTTTTGGAGGCTCCTGCCTATTTTTCATGTAAGCTTGCTTGTCTTTCTCACTGAACAACTCAGTGAGATATCCTTGCTTCAACATAATCAACTTCACTTTGTAAAAATCTACAGTCGGTTGTTTTATGTCTGTGGTCATTATGAAACTCGCACCAATGATCAGAGTTGTGCCTGTTTGGATTCGATCTCATTTTCTTTGGCCATCGAACCTTATCTCCCATGCTTCTGAAAACAACTACGAGCTCGGAGGTGCTGACGTTAAAGTTATAGCTACCGAATTTTGCTTTTAAATTTTTATCATCTCGTGACTCATAGTTATTTCGCTCATTTCTGAACTTTGACGAAGAACTTGATTCTTTTTTTCTTGGTCTATGATCGTACCTTTGATTATCCTATCTTGATCGTGAGTCCTTTTTCACAGGTCTCATGTAAGGCTCGTATCTATTTTACCGGATCTTTATTCTGTCTTCGCACGTCTTGAACTTATGTTTTTTTTTTTGAAATTGTGGAACAGTATCTTCCTCAATTCTCAGCTTCGTGATATACCTATTATACACATTATTCCACTTTGTAGCTGGGAATTCTCGAAGGTTTTCTTTGAGTCTCCTCGTGGCTTCTGAGCTTTTTTTATTCAAATTGCTCGCGGAAGCTATAGCTGTCCAGTTTTCAGGTACACATGGCAATGTCATTCTTTCACGCTGAAATCTGTCCACGAATTCTTGTAGCAATTCTGAGTCCCATTGCTTAATCTTGAAAATATCTTCCATTCTTTTTTCCACCTTTTGAGCTCCCGAGTGTGCTTTGATGAAAGAATCTGCAAGCTCAACGAAAGAATATATAGAATTTTCAGGTAGAAAAGAGTACCATGTGAGCGCTCCTTTAGTGAATGTTTCGCCAAATTTCTTAACTAATACAGATTCAATCTCCTGCTTAGTCAAGTTGTTGCCTTTTACATCCGTCGGAATGCAATCACGTGGTCTCGTGGGTCTGACGTTCCATCGTATTTAGGAATGTCGGGCATTTTAAAATTTTTTGAAATTAGAAGAGGAGCAGCACTTGGTTTCCAGGGTTGTTTTGAATATCGATCCATATCTATTCCTTTTATTACATGTGGCACCCAGAGTATCTGTTTTATGCGCTCACTTTGCTCCTTGAGTTGTCTCTGCAAGGTTGTACTATGTTTTGTAAATCAGAATTAACCACATTACCTGGTTCCCTCTCTTGTGCTTCACTGGGAGTCCCTTCGCTGCCTGAGTTGACAAGTCCAGAACGAGGGTTTTCCAAAGTGTTATTATTTGGAGTTGGTGCTGGGGTTGCAACAGGTAACCAGTTAACATGCGCTTCAATAGTTTTATTGACCTGAGCAACAATTAATTTCTACAAAGCATCACCAACAGTTTCAGCATTCTCAAATTGAGCATGCTCATTCATTTGAGACCCATCAGGGGTTCCCTCACGAGATTGTCGGGGAGAGCCTTGTGGAGTAGGAATCGAAGTGTTAATATCCTGTGGATCTCCCTGATTTTAATAGTTTTCTTGGTTTCCTAGAGTGTTGGCATTACTTTTCGATATAGTTGATCAACAAGAAAAGTTAAGCGAGAGAAAATAGATTATCAGATTTTCGGCAACGGAATCAATTTGTTTAACCGAAAAATAAAATTTTAGTCAAAGCTAGAATTTAGAAGAACATGGATTACTAATAATCAAAAGAATGTATAAAAGGAAATAATTTAGGTAGCAAAAGAGTATTTTAGGAGAAACAAGTAAACCAAGATATATTCCTATGATTCGTGTCCTCAACTCATCAAATGTCTCCTTTTTATTTGTGTCCTAGAGATATACGTTTTGCCAAAATCATAGTGAGACTATTATGAGTAATCAAAGACATTGAATGCTACGTCACATAATCATTACATACAATACAAAATCCCTTATGAATTCCATATTTAATATCCATTAAATGTCGTATCTGCACTCTTTTCTATTGTTAGATTAATTTTTTTAACCCTTAGATACAAATGGCTTCAATAGGTACGGGTGCTGAGTTATTTTAATAACTACCCGTGCCTCTTCTCCTATCTTTTGCCCGTACCTATTGCAGTTCGTACCTCTTGGCTAGCTGTAATTCTTTGACTATTCAATCGTGTTCCTCGCAATAGAAACCTTTTCCACACCTTATATTACCTTTTACCAGTTTCGCAGAATAGAAGAGAAGAAAGAAACAGAAAGATATAGATCAAGAGAAAACAACATAATCTAAATGAACACAAAAAATCAGCATTACACCTCGAAGAAAAGTAGAAACAAAAGTCAACATACTATACACCACGATTCTGAGTTCCTAATCTTACATCTCGTCATTTACATGGAGCCACCAATACACAACAGCCATATACTCCTCAAACATCAAATGAATAAAACAAAGGGCCATCTATATCAATCGGAAAATAAAAAAAAATCAGTGATGAAGAAATTAAACACCCACACACCAGAAAACTGAAAAGGAATAGCCAAGGCTTAGGTGCATAACGTTACAGGCATGCGCTGCCAATTTCTCCTACAATCATTGGGACGGGAGCGGTAACGGAAGCTGATTCGAGAAGTTTTTGTGCCAGAGAGAGTTGATCCATCAACTGGACGACATGTGTCCTGTAAGTCCGAGCCTGATCTACAGCCTCGGCCTCAAGTTCACCGAGCTGGGAGCAAAGTCGCTCCTCAGCCTCCTCCGCCACCCTCAGCCTTTCCCATGTTTTGTGCAATTCCTGCTTCATTTTCTCTTCTCTCTCAATGCTCTTATTTAATTCTTTCTCCAACTCTTCATTTCTTCTCCTGAGGACCTCACTCTCCGGCACGCCGGAGATTTCCCGACGATGAGGCTTTGTTTGGTTAGAAGGCACAGCAATTGTCGAAAACATTTTAATGGAACTAGTTGAGAAAATGGTGGACTATAAAAAAAAATTGCTATTAAAGCTGAGGCAATAGAAATGCAAAGGTGATTACAATTTGTGATGAATATTGTTGAGTTACAGGAGGCCTATATAGCCCCATAATGAGTATGTCCAGATTCAATGTATCCAGCGTCCTTCATTTTTGTTGTTGTTTTTTGGGTTTCTAATTTTTGAACCATTAGTTAATTCAGGAGCTTATTAGCACCCTCAAGCATTTTTGGTTTGTACACTATTTTTTGGGTTTCTAATTTGAAATTATCAAATTGTCCAGGGGCTTATTAGGTAATATGATGATTTCATCCTTATTATCTTGTCTTATAAGATCTTCGTATAGATACCAAATCATTAGAATTTGTTTTAAAAAGAATTCCTCTCCAGTAAAAAGTCTGTTAATGCTCTTCTATGGGAGCAATAAGGATTAACAAAAAATTAACAAACAAGAGGAGTAAATACTCTAAACGTAATTTAAGTTTTTAAAATAATTAATACTTGGAATGGAGGAAGGAAGTTTTGTTCCAGCGTGACATGATTTGTCTACGTTTTGCTGCGTCATTGGATGCGAAAACGATAAGAAATACTAGTGCTCCACCCTTGACATAGATTTGTGGACTGCGTTATTTTATTTCAGTTGTAAATTGCGATATTGAGGGTTGGCAGTGTCCTTTCCAGATTTATTTTCCCTGTTGCCTCCAATTAATTTTATTTATATTCATTGATGAAGACGAAACAAAAGAAGTATTAGGGTCGAAAAATTAGGTGTCATGTAAAAATTAGTAAAGCAAATTTTAAACGATGATAAATCAGATAATAAAAGAGAAATTTATCAAAAAAAAAGACATAAACATTTAACGTAGTTTGGTCAACTGACCTACGTCCACGGCCGGAGATGAACAATTCACTATATAAAAAGAGAGTACAAAATATCGAGAGAACAACCTCACGAAGAGGTAAACACAAGTGATACACTAACACTTGTCCCGTAAAGTTCTCCACCTAAACAAGACTCCCAAGCCCTCAGTAACTACATTGTGAATGCTATTGAATGAGAATGAATGATCCTCAATTTATAAAAGTCCAAATATTTTCCTGCAACAAAAAATACAAATAAAATATAGAAGAATTATAATTTTCTTTTATAAAAAAGAAAATTCAATTAAAATAAGTATATTGTGCTTTCCTTCGACAAATAAAAAAATTAAATATGATAAATAAATTATGGTAGCCCAACACCGAGAAATGTGAAGTTCTAGGTATTTGACTTTCATTTTTATAGAAAACCCACTTCTTTTATGTTGCCATTGTCATTGTCGGCATTTTAGATGTCATTTGGACGACTTCTTGCTAATATTTTACAAGGGAATAGACTTGGCACTAAATTAAAGAAAATTTAGATTATGTCACGATTCGGATTTATTTACTATTGGAAGTTGTGATGGCGCCTACTATCGAAGTTAGGCAAGCCAACCTTTATCACCATTTTCACAATCTTATATTTAAAACAATTAAATACTAGAATAATTAATTAAAGCATGCGGAAGTCTTTTAATAACAATAACAATAGAATAAGATGCGAAAAACTAACGACCTGTCTCTACCCAGTATCTGATGTCACTGCTAACGGACAACTAAAGAGTACTAAAAATAATAGTCTGAAAGAAATACAACTGAATTCTGTTTGATACAAATGAAACAAACAAGAAAAGATAGAGAGACTCAGGGCCCGCGAGCGCCAGCGAACTACCTCAGAGTTTCTGGGCTGAAGGATCGTCCCCTAACTACTGCTGTGGTCTGTAGGCTGTATCCTGACCTATGCATAAAAAGGCACAGAAGTGTAGTATCAGCACAACCGACCCGATGTGCTGGTAAGTGCCCGGCCTCACCTCGACGAGGTAGTGACGAGGCTAACCGGACCTACCATAAACAACCTGTACGAATATACATACATACATACATATATATATATATATATATATATATATATATATATATATATATATATATATATATATATATATATATATATATATATATATATATATATGAACAGAAAGAGAGCAAGAATTTAAATAATAAAAGGGAAGGGAACATGCTGGAGGTATAGCAGTTCAATTATCAAATCATCAACAACAAAGAAAGGAAAGTGGTTTAAGGAACACCAATAAGAATAAGCCAATAAATCGAACTTTGCACGGCACCATCCATCGTGCTTTTACTCTCGTCCGCGCCCAGTCAATAGCACCACTCCATCTCGTGGAGGAAATTAATTAGTATCACTCCATCTTGTGGAGGAAAACAATAATTACCACTCCATTTTGTGGAGACAATCAATAATTACACGCATCTACAGTGGACAGCGCGCCACACACTCCCCAATTCTCTGTGCACAATATCACTGGCATCTCAGGCCAATAACAATAGGTAGGCGGCGTGCCACACGATCCCATTCATAAATAATAGGTGGACGACGTGCCACACGATCCCATTCATAAACAATAGGTGGACGGCGTGCCACACGATCCCATTCATAAACAATAGGTGGACGGCGTGCCACACGATCCCATTCATAAACTATTGGTGGACGGCGTGCCACACGATCCCAATATGTAATACAATTGAATAATTCCAACAATATCTTCACAGAAGATCCCGATAGGGAAGCACATCAATATATCAGTTTAACCCTGCAAGGGTACAGCTAACAGCCCAAAATATCCCGGCAAGGGAAGAACAACTATACAATAGGTCCCGGCAAGGGACACGATTTAACAACAAATCCCAGTAAGGGAAAAGTACCAAAAATTCCTTTTTAGCTCATTAAATTCTCAATTTTCACTTAATGGTTCTTGTAGCAAGTAATTATCACAATTGCTAACCTATTTCACAATTTAATAGCAAATATGACATCACGGTCATGCTTGACTCGGGCGCATAGGTAACCGTCACCATACCTATACACCGACTCCACATAGCACATAGAAAATATTGTCCTAATCTTATTCCCTCAAGCCAAATTTAGATCGAACACTTACCTCGAAGGCTTCCAACTTAACTCACGCTTCTAGTATAGCTTTACCCCTCGAATTCGCTTCAAAACCGGTCGAATCTAACCACAATTTACTATAATGTATTAACAAATGCTAGTTAAATCAATTTGGACGCATAAGAATGAAATTCCTAAAGTTTTACCCAGAAATTACCAAAATACCCACGTGGTCAAAACTCGAAGTTCGAATTAAAACCGGGTTACCCATTCCCCAATTAGTTCATATATGCAAATCGGACCCCAAATTGAGGTCCAAATCTCCAATTTTATGAAAACCTAGGTTCTACCACAAATCCCCATTTTTGACCATGGAAGCTTTAATTTAAGGATGAAATCATGTGAGAAGATGATAAAGAAAAAGCTAGTAAAAGTTGAGTTACAAGTAGTTTGGGGACAAAGGGGTTCGAGAGAAATCGCCTATGGAGGTTTTGGGTTTTGAAATTATGAAATATGAAATTTAAAATCGGTTAAGTACAAGTTGCACAGACGCAGGTGTTGCAAATGCGATATTGACTTCGCATTTGCGAACTAGGGTGAAATAAGGAGGACATCGCATTTGCGAGAAATTATTCGCAAATGCGAACTGGGCAAGGAAAAGGGAGAACTCGCATTTGCGAACACAGGCTTTGGTCTGGGGAAGTCGCATTTGCAAGATTAGACTTCGCATTTGCGAAGTCTGGTTGCAAAGGGGGAGGATCGCAATTGCGAATATAATTTCGCATTTGCGAAGGCTGGCCAAACAAGGGAGGGTCGCATTTGCGAGCTAAGTCTTCGCAAATGCGAAGACTGCAGACACCAGCAGTTAAAAATGTTTCAAATGAGCCTAACACCTACCCGAAACTCACTCGAGCCTTCGGGACTCCAACCCAAACATGCACCCAACCTCAAAACATCCTATGGACTTATTCGTGCGATCAAATCGCCAAAATAACATTTAAATCAAAGAATCAACCTCCAAAACTCATGATTTTCATTTCAAGCTCAAAACTTTCGAACTTTTCCACTTTTAGTCCAAAACATGTCAAACGACGTCCGTTTTTCAACCAAACTTTACAGATAGCGCTTAACGCCCATTTAAGACTTGTACCGGGCGTTGGAACCAAAATATGAGCCTGGTACCATCACTTTTGATCAAATTTTCATTTCCAATTTTCTTTTAGCATTTTCAAAGGCAATTTCACTGAAAAGCTATGTCCTCGGGCCTGGGACCTCGGATTTTGATTCCGGGAATACGCCCGGGTCTCAAATTTCATTACGGACCCTCCGGGACCGTCACATCACGGGACCGGGTCCGTTTACCCAAAACGTTGACCAAGGTCAACCTTAGCAATATTTGTATCAAAATTCATAGTTTTTAACACATAGTTCAAATATTTTCACATAAAAATCTTTTGGCTTCACGCCCGAACTGTGCACGCAAGTCGAGGCAACCAAATAAAAGGTTCACAATGCCTCGGGAGTGCAAAGAAAGGGAGAATTACGATGATGACCCTTTGGATTGTCATAGACTATTTAATTAGGATGTATTTTTCTCCTGAAATAAAAAATATAATTAATAACAGTCCAAAGTTGCATTTGAAGTCTTGCCCCCTAATTACATATTTGGAGTTGCAATAAAAAGAAAATAGAAAAAATCTTGCCCCGTCTCTTGGCTTTCTCAAATCACAGAAGAAACTCTTCTTGCTCTTTAAAAAAACAATTAAGGTCTATTAGCTTCAGGTACTGAAATAACATATTTTTTTCGATCAAATGTCAAAATTAAATGCTAAGATGAACAACACGAGCACTAAAACTGGAAAAGTGCATAATCTTTCGAACCAAAACAATTGTTTGTTCCTCTTTATCCTGTTGATAAAGTAAAACAGAAAATAATCAATTGTGTTCTCTCTATTAAGATTTACTAAGGTACATGTAATATATCAATACCATTTTAAATGTTGTTATCTTAAGAATTACTCCTATCTATTGATTAAACCACCTTCACCTCCAACTGATAAGTATGAGATTCAGTTTAAGGTTTTCAAAAAAAAAAATGTTACTCCTATTTGATACTGTTGGATTTTTAAGTTATTGGACATTAAAGATTAGAAGTGTGAATTTGAAAATGGTAGAATATAAAATAGAAAAAAATAAAAAATTTGAATCAAGTAAACTTTGTTAAATGAACTCTGTCCCTCATTAGACTTGTGTGAATAAATATAGGATCACTTCTTAGAGCTCTTACAAGGAGTTAAAGAGAACGAAGCCTCGTACCATCATCGTCGCTCGCCTCGGCTTCAGCTTTGGATTTGGATCGATGAAATTAATTTTTTGACCAAGTGTATTTAATTAATTATTTAAGAATAAATTAAGTGTCAGTCAGTTCATTAACAGAATTAACTGGAATCCAAAACGTTGAACGTTGGTTTTCCCTTTTGTACACATTATGAACAGACACCTCTTCCTTTCAAATATTTGTTCACATTATGAATAGACATCACACCACTTTCGATAATTGCGTATAAATTCTGAGACATGGCTTCCTTTTCACACACTGAAAAATACAGAACTTCATTCTGAAAATCTTGCATTCTATTTTACAGTTTCTCTTTTAAATTCGTAAGTGCAATTTTTTTTCGTTCTTTGAGTTTGTTGGTATCCTGCAGTTTGTATTGCCACTGTTGCAGGAAGGTTTATTCCGTTTCACCCTGGAATGATTTAATCCATTACCTTGGCAACTTGTGAGGGGGTTAAAATTCCTTAAGGACACACAAGGAAATTGTGGACTCGGAATATTTCTTATAGTTTATAGTTTTTCCAGTTTTTTCTAACAGTTTTTCCTACTTTCTCTTTTAATACAGTAGCGACAACAAGTTTAAGGAATATTATATTAACATTTCTGTGTTGAAATCTATATTGAATTGTCATCCATATTTTGTATACTGGTTTGAAGACTAAATCCTTGGTGCTTTCTAGTCCGATATGTTTTTTTGTTATTCCGGTTTAAAGAGCATAAAAACTTTACCAGAGTATCAATTATGAATATGGTTTGAAGAATATAATAAACTTCACCATTTCTGTTTTGAATATTTGGTTTGGTATTCAGTTTGAAGATATAAAACCTTCACTGATTTTGAAAAGTTCTGTTTGTTGCCAACTTTACAGAAAAATGACAAATGAGGACCAAACTAATGCTAATGGAATAGGTGCTACTGTTACAAGTGTTGCTTCCTCGTCGAGTTGTTCAACTCCTGCTCATGCTGTAGAACCATCAGAAGACCCCGAATATTTTCCGGTATTGAATTCAAACGTTGGCAAATGAAAATGCTCTTCTATCTTACTACGTTAAGTTTGCAGCGATTCATTGAAGAGGATCCTTCAGTCGTGGCTGAAGGCACTTCGGATGACAAAAACTACATGTTGAGTTGTTTGGAAGATAGCTTGTACAATGTCTATAGTGTTATGGAAACGTCAAAAAATTTATGGAATGCGCTTGAGAAGAATTACAAAACTAAGGATGTCGGACTTAAGAAGTTCGTCGCTGCAAGGTTTTTGGATTTCAAGATGGTTGACACTAGGTCAGTCATAAATCAAGTCCAAGAATTACAAGTCATTGTGTATGGCCTCCTTGCAAAAGGTATGATCCGAATCAATAATTTTATTAAGATTAATCTTGTTATTAATTATGAATTTATTATTGAAGGTATGGTCATAAATGAGGCCTTTCAAGTCGTCACTTTCATTGAGAAGTTACCTCCGTTGTCGAAGGACTTTAAGAACTATCTAAAACACAAGCGTATGGAAATGACACTTGAAGATTTGATTGTTTTGTTTGAGGATTGAAGAAGATAACAAAAATGATTAAAAGAAGTAATGTGGAAACTCGAAGATAATAAGGGATAACATTGTTGAGGAGGTGCCACAACATAAGAAGAGAAAGAAGTCTTCTGGACTAAAGAGTTACCCAAGCAAGAAAAAGTTCAAGGGTAATTGCCACAACTGTGAAAAGTCTGGGTATAAGGCCGTGGACTATCGTGCACCAAAGAATGATCTACAAAAGAATAAGAAGAATGAAATTCAAGCAAACATGGTTGAAAATATTGAAAAAATGGAGGACTTGTGTGTCATGTTGTCTGAATACAACTTGGTAGGAAATCCCAAAGAATGGTGGATTGATTCTAGAGCCACCCACCATGTTTGTGCTAACAAGGAATTATTTTCTTCCTATGTCCCCGCAGGACCCGACAAGACAATTTTTATGGGAAATTCGCCTACAGCCAAAATTAAAAGAGTTCGCAAGATTGTGTTGAAGATGACGTCGGGAAAAATTGTGACTCTAAACCAAGTTCTCCATGTTTCAGAAATTTGTAAGAATCTTGTTTCTACCTCACTTCTTGTCAAGAATAGATTCAAAAGTATTTTTATTTCTAATAGTGTTGTACTAAATAAAAATGATGTTTATGTAGGAAAAGGTTACCTGAATGAGGGCCTTTTAAAGCTAAATATAATAGTAGTTCCTATCAATAAAGTCAATGATTCTTCTTACTTACTTGAGTCAAATACTTTATGGCATACATGACTAGGTCATGTCAACTTCAAAACATTGCGAAAAATGATAAATTTGGAAGTAATGCCGTAATTGATTGCATTAATTCCAAATGTCAAATATGCGTGAAATAAAAGTAAGCTAAGCATACTTATAAATATATTGAAAGGAATTCAAGTCCTTTAGGCTTAATTCACACAGATATTTGTGACATGAAGTCAACATCATCTCGCGGTGGAAAAAAAATATTTTATTACTTTTATTGACGATAATACGGGATATTGCTATGTTTATTTACTTAATAGTAAAAATTAAGCAATTAATGCTTTCAAGCAATACAATAATGAAGTTGAAACACAACTAAACAAAAAATAAATAAAATGATAAGAAGTGATCGGGGTGGCGAATGTGAATCTCCTTTTGAAGAAATATATTTGAAAAATGGCATTATTCACCAAACAACTGCCTCTTACTCTCTATTATCTAATGGAATTGTGGAGAAAAAGAATCGAACATTGAAAGAGATGATGAATGCGTTGTTGATAAGTTCTGGTTTAGCACATAATTTTTTTTGGGGGGTGGGGGGGAGCTATACTTACAGCTAACCGAATAATCAACCATGTACCCCATAGTAAAACACAGTCCATTCCTTATGAAAAATGGAAAGGAAGGAAGCCCAACTTGAAATACTTCAAGTGTGGGGAGGTTTAGCAAAAGTACAAGTTCCTAAACCTAAAAGGGCTAAGATAGGTTCAAAAATGGTTGATTGTGTATTTATTGGATATGTAACCAATAGCAAAGCATATTATTTTCTGGTTCATAAATTAGAAAATCCTGAGATCCGCGTTAATACGATAATGGAATCAGATAATGCTGAATTATTTGAAACTATTTATCCATATAAATAGGAAAGTGAATTTTCCTACCAAAAGTCAAAACGACCTTGGGAGAAACCATAGATAGTATGCCTAATGAGGAAAATCTGAGAAGAAGTAAACGTCAAAGAACATCTACTTCATTCGGTCCAGATTTTCTGACTTTCTTGCTAGAAAATGAGCCTCGAACCTTCAAGGAAGCAATGTCTTCCTCATAAGCACAATATTGGAAAGAGGTTGTCAATAGTAAAATAGAATCCATATTGAGCAACCATACCTGAGAATTGATTGATCTTCCTCCAGGTAACAAAACTTTGGTTCTAAATGGATTTTCAAGAAGAAAATGAAAGACGATGATACTATTGACAAATACAAGGAAAGATTTGTTATCAAAGGATTTAGACAGGGAGAAGGTCTTGACTATTTTGACACATACTCGTCGTAACAAATATTACATCCATTCGAATACTAATAGCATTAGCCGCCTTATGTGGTCTTCAAATCCATCAAATGGATATAAAACAGCCTTCTTAAATGGTGATCTAGAGGAAGAAATTTACATGAACCAACATGAAGGGTTTGTGGTTCCAGGAAAAGAAAAGAATGTGTGTCGACTTGTAAGTCCCTTTATGGACTAAAACAAGCACCCAAGCAATGGCATGCAAAAATTGACCAAATAATATTGTCAAATGCTTTAATATTAATGAATGTGATAAATGTGTTTACATTAAGAACGTTCCAAATCATATAGTCATTGTTTTCTTCTATGTCGATGATATGCTAATAATGAGTAGAGACATTACCGACATTCAAGATACTAAGTGTATCCTTTTCTGTAAGTTTGATATGAAAGACTTAAGAGTTGCCGATGTAATTCTAGGAATTAAAATCCAGAGAACTCTTTAGGGTTTGGCTTTGTCTCAATCACGTTACGTAAAACTGGTATGTGAAAAATCCAAACACTTGAAATTTAGAAGTGCAAGAACTCCAATTGACTTAAACCATTATCTTTTAAAGAATAAAGGTGAAAGCACATCTCAATTGGATTATCCTCGTGTGTTGGGAAGCTTAATGTATATCATAAACTGTACACGTCCTGATATAGCTTGTGCAACAAGTAAACTTAGTCGATTCACAAGTAATCCCAACAAATATCACTGGGTGAAAATGAAACGAGTTCTGGGATATTTGGAATATACCCAAGACTACGCTTTACACTATAATAAATATCCTGCTATTATCGAAGGATATAGTGATGCAAATTGGATAATCGGCTCAATAGAAACAAAGTCCACAAGTGGATAGGTTTTTACTGTTGGTGGAATACCAATATCTTGGAAGTCTTCCAAACAGATATGCATCGCTCGATCTACAATGGAATAATAGTTTATAGCTTTGGATAAGGCCGACGAAGAAGCTGAATGGCTTCAAAATTTCTTAGAAGACATTTCATTCTGGACAAAACCTTTGACTCCTATATGCATACATTGTGATAATGGGGCTGCAATAGGACGGGGAGGGAGCGTTATATATAATGGAAAATCTCGTCATATATGACGAAGACATGAAATCGTTAGACAACTACTCTCTAGTAAAATTATCACTATTGATTATGTGAGATCAAAGGATAATATGACAGATCCGCTTACAAAAAGCCTAACTAGAGAGGGAATTGAGAAATTATCTAATGGAATGGGACTATGGGAGAGGAAAAGTCATCATGGCGGTAACTTTACCTAAAATTTTGGATATTCCAAGATCTAGGTTCAAGTAGCTCAAACAAAGTAGTGATTGACCAGTTCAACATTAACAAAGTAAAATCTTTGGTCCATTCTCGTGATGAAGACAATATTCAGTAACAAGGATAGAACTTTACACGTTCTTTAATGATACCTAAGGTTGATGTGGTATTTATCAAATAGTGTCAATATATAGGATTACACGTTTAGGAATCACCTCTGTAAGTGTAAAGTGGAAGCCGCTTCAATGGGAATTCTGTAAGGCCAATTCTCTACGCAGTTATAAAATTAGGTGGTATTCATGGCTGAAACGAACACAACAATGAGAACCAAAAAACTGCTAAGAATTGGTTGTGTAACATTTGGTTGTCTAGGTATACACTAAAGTTCGACGGTTCAAAGATATCAAATCTATCAATTGACCGAGTATATCCGAAATATGCTCAATACAGAAAGTTCAAAGCGAAACCTACATATCCAGATACAATTAATCCTTACTTGTAAATCACACAGCTTTCATATATATTCATTCTTGTTATAGTAATTCCCATTCATATAGGGCATTGTTGGACTTTAAGCCATTGGGCTAAGCCGGTTGGCTTTAAAGACTAGAAGTGTGAATTGAAAAGTTGTGAGAAATAAAAATTTTGAATCAAGTGAGCTTTGTTAGATGAACTTTGTTCCTCATTGGTAAGGGACAACTACACTTGTGTATATAAATATAGGATCAATTCTTAGATCTTTTAAAATGAGTTGAAGAGAATGAAGCCTCGAGCCGTCGTCGACGCCCGGCTCGGCTTCGACTTCGGATTCGTATTTGCCAAATGATCGATTGATGAGATTAATTATTTGATAAAGTTTATTTAATTAATTATTTAAGAGTTAATTAAGTGCCAGTCTGTTCATTAACGGAATTAACTGGAATCCAAAATGTTGAACGTTGGTTTTCCTTTTGTACACATTTTGAACAGACACCTCTTCCTTTCAAATATATGTTCACATTATGAACAGATATTACACCTCTTCCAACAATTGCCTATAAATTCCGAGGCATTACTTTCTTTCCACGCATTGAAAAATACAGAATTTCCTTCTGAAAATCTTGTATTTTTCTTTGCAGTTTCTCTTTTAAATTAGTAAGTGTGCCTATATGGGTGTTAAATGGGTGGGATGGGCCAGCATTGGCCTTTATATTTTGGAACCGTACGGGTTATGGTCCGGGCTGATTTCGGGTTGGTACTTAACATGTTTAACGGGTTTGGGTTCATTTGGGTAAAAATTAAACCGTACGGGTTACAGGTTGAGGGGGCCGGGTAGGGCCGAGTTTAGTGTGTTCTTAATTTTTTTTTTTGAAATTTTGTATAACTATTATAAGTTATATTAATATAAAGTATTAACATAAAGAATACAAGGAATATGGGAAAAATTGCACTTATTGCAAGTGCTACATTTATTTCAAAATTCAAAGTTACAAACTTACAAATTAAAAGGTTTATATTTTTAACAACAAGTAAATTCAAAGGTTTTGCATTGCCCTCGCAAGTTCTTCATAAACAATATGAACTTATTGACCTACTTCTAGAGTGTTAAATTCGGATGGGTTACCATGTGTTAATATATCTCCAAGTTCCTCATCTTCTGGGCTATCAACATCTTCACGTCCTTGATTTCTTCGTTTCGATTTAATCCAATCTCTGAAACATACTAAAACTTTCAAACATTGCTTCACAATGAGTGACAGGTGTCTCCAAGTTGTTGTCTTGCTTGGCTAAGGCTCTTTTTTGCTTATGCAAGTAGAATTGAAGTCATCAATGTTCCTGCTACTAGTTTGAGTGTTAGAAAATGTAGAAAAAATATCAAAACTATCAAGGCCTTCTTCATCATCCATTGTAGCATAAGTGGTATAATGCATAGTGGGATTAACATTGCCTACATCACGATCAACATCATCAATTACATTTAAATAATTATTATATAATTGTTGTAAATAATAATTTAGTTTGTTCATAGAAACATATAAATCTGGGATTTCAGTTGGTCAAATCTCCATATAAGTATATAAAGCATTCATTAATTGGTGACAATCAGACATCTTAATAGAAGGATTTAAAACAACACCAATTAAGTAAATCGGGCGAATTGAAAAGAAATATTTTTTGAATTTTGCTCGCATTTTTTCTAGGTCCGTATATTTTTCTTTCTTCTTAAATTCAAAGAGTAGAAAAGAAATTTCGTTCCTTGTTGGTTACCTGCAAGGATAAGTAAAAAGGAATGGTTGAGGTACTACCTTAGTGGTAGTATCGCTTCGAGTGAGCTATGTTACAGTTATTTGGTAGTCGTTCACTGTTCATTGCCCCGATTTTGTACGGTCCTTTTCCTGTGCTCGAGAATTTAATAAGGACCTTCCTAGTTTGAGGTAGCTTTTCCTCGTTCGGATTTTGGGTGCTTAGTGTGACCATTCTAAACGCCAAGTCCCCGACGTTAAAGTATCGAAGGTTGGTCCTTTGGTTGTAATATCTTTTTATCCACTATTTTTGGGCGGCCAACCAAACAAGGGTAGCTTCGTGCCTTTCATCTAATAGTTCCATACTCATACTCATACTCATGGCCTCGTCATTCAATTTTTGGTTTACTATTGGAACCTGAGACTTGGTTCTTCGACTTCGACCGTTATTAGAGCTTCAACATTGTAAACTAGCGAGAACGGGGTGGCCCCGGTATTAGACTTCAAGGTCGAACGGTATGCCTATTGGACTTCGGGCAGGATTTCCTTCCATTTCCATTTGCATCGGTTAACTTCTTCTTAAGGTTTTGGAGTATGGTTTTGTTGGTCGATTATGCTTTTCTTTGCCACCAGGGTGATAAGGTGTTGATAGAATCCTTTTGATCTTTTGATCTTCGTGAAACCTTTTCACTTTGATGCCGATGAATTTCTTCCCATTGTCTCACACGATCTTGGCCGGCATTTCAAACTGGCATATGATGTGGTCACAAATGAAATCAATGACTTTCTTCTCCCTAACCTTTTCGTATGCCTGGGTTTCCACCCACTTAGAAAATAATCAGTCATAAATAATATAAATTGAGCCTTATCGGGCACCCATGGAAGAGGGCCAACAATGCCCATTCCTCACTTTATGAATGGATATGGTGACAAAATCGAATGCAACAGCTCCCCGGGCTGGTGAATCATCGGAGAATGTCTTTGGAATTCATCACATTTTTGTATGAATTCCTTTGCGTCCTTTTCCATGTCGATCTAGTAGTAGCCTATTACATTTCGAATTTTGGTACTTTAAAGTTTCATCATAAGTTAATGAATGTATGCTCGGGAATGAGATTATTTCTGAGGATATATGTATTTTTGCTATTTATAACATGTTATAAGTAAGTTTCGTGAAGGTTAGAGGACAAAAAATCAAAGAAAATGAGTTTCGTTGAAGTTTGAGAATTTGGGATAAAATACGGACCAAGCTATAAAACTCCGTATTTATGGATTAGTGTCACACAATGTACCATATGATCGTGATAGTAAGGTTTATAAAGCATATTAAAAGTATTTATTTTATAAAGTAAATTAAGGTAATATTTAATTATGCGTGTGATGGGTTAATTAGTAGTTTTACTGGGAGATTAACAGACTAAGTAGGAATTTGTGCCTAACAAATTAGTGGAGATACCATCTCTATGTGGCTGCAAATGGGAGTATTAATCAAACCTAATAATGATTAGATAATTATATAGCTAAGTGGTGTATTTAGGGGACTAGTTGGCAAAATAATCACATAAGATGGGTCCAACAACACACTATGATAAAGAGACCTCCATACCTCATTAGTGATATATATTAGAAAAGTGACGGGGCAGGAGCCACGAAAAGAATGGATGTGAAATCATAAAATTCCACTTTAGAATTAGTTTTGACGTGATATCCATTTATATAGCAGCAATACAATTTGAATTATATAATAGCAACATGACTTGCAATTCCGAGCATGATGTATATTTTCTCAAGAATATTACACGGATTATTTCTACTTCGATCTCGACGTTACATATTTTTTCGTGTTTGATATGTATTGGAAGAATTGTCAAGAGAATTCGCTCAGGTATATTAAGGCCAACCCTTCTTTCCTTTTGGCATAATCCCTACGATATCAAATGAAACGAGCAAACACATAACTTTCATAAATGTCGTTATTCACACAAGCACTAGGGGTGCCTATGTTATTGATTCCCTATGTCTTATTATTATATCTTATGTTCATGGGTCTCAGAAAAATACGTAGTTGATAAAATTCATCTTAAGGAATATTGATCTTATGACATTCCAAGGGATCTTATTAACTTATTTCTTATGCATTGTATTAATTTATACATGTACGTAGATCCATGATCATATGGTGTTATATACACATATATTATATGTATATGGGGTATGTGAAAAGGTTACGACGTTATATAAGTTCTACCACCTGATCAATTGGTATATGTTGATGATTTCACCCATTGAGGCCGCGATGATATGATGGGATGCCCTCAGAGGCTTGATGATTGCATATACCTATGCATGATATGACATTTATACGCACATGTATGAAATTATAAATATTTCAGAATTCACAAAGTTATTTCCTTACATGTGAATTCCTTTACTCCATATTTTTATTGTCTTTTATGTACTGATTTTCATATCTTACATACGCAGTACATTATTCGTACTGACGCCCATATTTCCTGGAGCATGCGTTTCATGCCTGCATATGCAGGTAAACAGGCTGACAGTCCCCCTTCTTGGGATTCTAGCTCAGCGAGAGTTGGTGTGCTCCACTTGATCCGGAGTTGCTATTGATTTTGTTATGCTATTTTTGTATGTAGTTATGGGTACGACATGCCTAGTACTGTCCTTTATATAGTTCTACATTCTATTCGAGGCTTGTAGATAGTCATGTATAGTCTGATAGTAAGTGGCCTTATTGTCTTCTAGTATTAGATATATAGTTGTTTATAGTAGCCTTGTCAGCTCGCCATACCGTATTCCGCATGTACATGTATATATGTCTTTTGGGCATGTTTTCCTCACGTATGTTATTCACGTGATTTAGGAGTTTATTGACATATGTTAAACATGAACTACCTTTAATTTATGTTTATAACTTAGACACATGCTTATGGGTGTTCGACAAGTACGACTCGGGCACTCATCATGGCCCGTCAGTTTGGGTCGTGACATAGTCGACTCTAATTACATTTCAAACCAATGATTTTGTGCCTGAATGATTTCTGCAGGTTCCCTTGTGAACTTCCCTTGAAACGTTTCGGTATCTCCTATTTCTAGACACATCTTAAGTGGGCTATCGAACGTTCTTCTGAACATGGTTCCGTCTTCCGACAAGCTAAATCGGGCTGCCAGGGCTCTCGATTCCTTTGGCTCCAAGGGAAGTGTCCCAGTCTTCAGATATTTTACATATTTGTTTCTCCAATCCCAAGTCAAGCTTTTAGAGTTTATCTCGGCGTGACCTTCTTCCACTATCGATATTATGAGTGGTATGACTGTCCCTAAATAGAGCTCGTCATCCTCGACCGACGATCCTAAGTTTTCAAGGGCATTGATAAATGGGGATCTTGACTATTTAATAGCGCATTGTAGCTTTCATTTTAGTCCAAAGGCGTTTAATTGTGTTCCCGAAAATTGATGAAATATGCTTAATTGCAGGAATATTGGAAAATGATCCTCCAAGATGAAATCCAACTCAAGAAGGAGCGATCTGAACTCAAGGACAAAAACAGACACATAAGCTTAAAGTGCAGACCGCAGAATATCATATGCAGCCACAGATTGAGTAGAAAAACTTATCAGAGATCTGTGGAAAGTGCGGCTTGCATATGAAATGTGTGGCCGCAGAAGCTAGACAAGAGTAAAAGTTTAGAAAACATACATATCAAGTTCAACGGAAGTGGACCGCAAAAGAGCCATGTGCAGTCGCACTCAAAAATATGCGGACCTCAAAAAGAGAAAGATGCGGTCGCGGTTCAAAATTGTGCGACCGCAAGTTTCCATTCCCGTCGAGCTAAAGCAAAGCGCAGATCGCACATAGAATTGTGCGGCTACTTAACCTCCGAAAGAGCATTTTTGTTTGAAAATTCCATCTCTGTATAAATAGAAGAATTTCACCTTTTAAGGTTAAAAGTGGAAATCATCAGCCACAGTAGACGTTTTTCTTTATCCTTTTTAGTATTTTTTTTGCTATTTTGAGCTTTTTAAACATAGATTTTATTATTTTAATTTATCAATATGGGTTTAATTATTATTTTGTTTTATTATTTATTCTATTTTAAGCATGAGAAGCTAGATTCTCACTAGGTTGTGACCCAACCCTAGAGTGTAGCCTTAATGGGTATTTGATCTATTACTTATTTATGATTGGGTATTTATTATTTAGTCTTGTTCTTGCTTTTAATTATAAAATTAATGGTTGCTAAATTAGTTCATGCCTACTTGACTTGGTTTCTACTTGATAAAGAGAGACTTAGTCTAGGAAAACTTGGCTATCAAGAAATTGGGGGAAAATCAAGAGATTGATAGTCTCAGTTAAAGGATTGAATCTAGAGATAGTAAAACCTGACTTGAGCTTTTTATCCATCGTTTTTTCCAACACCCATATGGACTTGAGAAAGCCAAATTAGGCAAAATCTCTCTTTGACTGAGAGATATTAAGTGGGAACTTGAGTGTTGATAGCTATAATACACCCCGACCAATAAAAACAAGCTTCAAAGTTTACAACCTGTTAGGCAGACACCTAGGTGAAGGTCATAGCCCTAGTTTTTTTACATCATTTGAAAAACAACAAAAGACAATTTCCTAGTTTCAATTCTTAGTTGGTAATATTGGTTTAACTTGGATTTATAAAACCCAATTTTATGAAAGTGCAATTTGAGATAATTCGAGCTCATTCAGTATAATATATACTCATAAGTCACATTCATAGCTCCATGTGGAAAGTTAACCCCAACTCCACGTTGGGTATTACTATTGCATCGACCGTTTCATAACCTTAAATAGAGGTGTGACTTGGATGAGATCAATTTTGGCGCCATTAGGGCATCGACTCGTTGTTCTGATCCCGAGGTACATGTTACGAGGTCCACTCTTTGAACTGTCCTGCAACTTATCCAGGTACCTTTGCATTTGTTCTTCTCTAACCTTGAATGTTCCATTAACTTGGTTAACCATGAGGAGGAATTGCAGTTAGCTTCAATCACATCCGCCCTCAAGCTTTTGGCCTATTTGAGACCTTCAATCATGGACTCATATTCTGCCTTATTGTTAGTCAATTTCACAGTTGTAATATATTATCTATCTACATTGCCAGTGGGTGGCTTCAATATAATGCCAAGTCCTAACCCTTTTGAGTTCGAGGCGTCGTCCGTACAGTGTGTCTAGATTTCCAAAGACATCCCCAAGTTTACAAACAATTCTCTTTCAACTTTGGGTATTAGGACCGGCATAAAGTCAGCCACAAAATTTGTCAAGATTTGAGATTTAATGGTTGTCCAGGGTCGATATTTAATATCGTGACACTGATTTCCATAGCCTATTTGGCTAATCGTCTCGATAGTTCGGGTTTACGAATTATATTTCGTAGTAGGTAAGTAGTCACAACACATATAGGATGGCACTAAAAATATGGTTTCAGTTTTCTAGAGGCACTTGAAAATACGAGCGCCAATTTTTCTAGGTGAGGGTACCTAGTTTCAGCCTCACCCAGCTAATACTGTAAATTGGAAATTGCGTAACTTGCTCTTCCCGAACTAGGACTCCACTTACCACTATCTCCGATACTGCCAAGTACATGTATAGTTGTTCATCCGCCTTTGGTGTGTAAACTAGTGGTGGGCTCGATAGATATTGCTTGAGTTCTACCAAGTCCGTTGGCATTTTGGGTTCCACGAGAAGTTGTTCTTATTTTTCAATAGTGAGAAGAATCAGTGGCTTTTATCGGAAGACCTCAAGATGAATCGCCCCAGGGCAGCAATGCGCCCGGTTAACCTTTACACGACCTTCATGTTGTCCACCACCATGATATTTTTATGACTTTGATCTTGTCGGGGTTGATCTCGATTCCCCAGTTGGATATCTTGAACTCGAGAAATTTACCTGATCCGTTCCAAATGCATATTTTTGAAGGTTTCCTGCAAATGTTTTAAATGGTCCTCTACTCGTAGGGACTTAACTAACATATTACCAATATAAACTTCCATTGAATTCCTTATTTGTTTCTTCTAACATACGGTTTAGTAGGCATTGATAAGTGGAACCAGCATTTTTTAATCCTAATGGCATCACGTTATAGCAGTATGTGTCGTACTTAGTGATAAAGGAGGGTTTTTCCTGATCATCCAGATTCATCCATATTTGGTTGTACCCAGAATAGGCGTTGAGAAAATTGAGGATCTCATAGCCGGTTGTGGCATCGATCATGTATTGATGTTGGGTAAAAGGAAAGATTCCTTGGTACACGCCTTATTCAAATCCTTAGAGTCTACATACATTCTTAATTTGTTCCCTTTTTTTAGGGACTACCACTACGTTTGCTAACCAATTTGGGTATTTAACTTCCCGAGTGAACCCTATAAGATGTTTAGATACCTTTCCCTTAATGAAAGTGTATTTCACCCTGACTGGGGTCTCATATTCTGCTTAATTGGGTGGAATTTTGGGTCCTAGCTTTGCTTGTGGGTGGTTATCTCAAGTGGGATCCTTGTCATATCAAGATAGGACCAAGAGAAACAATCTATGTTAGCTATAAGAACTAAATGAGCTTTTTCTTGAGCTTGGGAGTTAACCCCGTGCCCTGTATACCTTCCGATCGGGTAGACGTACGATCAATATGACATGTTCCAGCTCCTTTACCATGGTTTAGTGGCGTCAGAATCATCTGGGGCTATAAAAGATCTAGGACCCTGTACTCATCATTTTCATCAATCCCCTATATATCCGTTTGGGTCGTGACCAGTGTTGGTGATTGTTATTGAGCCCCTTACTTTGTGCCCGAACTTGGTTCTTTTGACGTTGCGAGTGTTGATATCGGAACCACTTTTCCGACTACAAATATTTTATTTGCGGCCAATTGTTCCCCGTAGAATTTTTTAATCCCTCCCGGTATTGGGAATTTTAACACTTGGTGAAGAGTTGAGGGCAGTACCCTCATGTTTTGGATCCATGGCCTCCAAAACAGGGCGGTGTACCTCATGTCCTCTTCGATCATGTAGAAATTGACCTCGTGAATGGTCCTGGTGGCATTCACTGGTAATATTATCTCCCTCTTAGTGGTTTCACATGACATATTGAATCCATTCAGAACTCGGAATGTAGGTATGATCTGATCTTGTAGACCGAGATGTTCTACGACTCTCGAACAGATGATGTTGGCTGAGCTATCTCGATCAGTTAATACATGCTTAACTCAATATTTATTTATGAGTGCAGATATCACCATTACATCATTATGGGGATGCACGATCCCTTCTACGTCTTCATCACTGAAAGACAAAGTTCCTTGTGGTATGTAATCTCAAATCTCTTTTTCCCCTGTGATGGATACTTTGGTGCATTTTAACATTGGCCCTTGAGGATCATAGACCCCACCGATTATCATGTTAATAACATGTTGAGGTTCTTCTTATTCAATCTATTTATTAGAATCCTTGTTTCTAAAATGGTTCTTGGCTTAGCCGCTCTGGAATTCTTGAAAGTGCCCGTTGTTGAATAACCGGGCTACCTCCTCCCTCAACTGTACGTAATCCTTTGTTCTGTTACTGTGAGTGCCACCATATTTGCATATCTGGCTAGGATCCCTTTGGGCTGGGTTGGACTGTAAAGGTCGAGGCCATTTGGTGTCCTTGATGCATCCGATAGCTGATATGATGGTGGCAACATCAACATTAAAGTTATATTCCGATAGCCATAGTACTTCTTTAGGAATGATAGGCTTGTCGAACCCGTACTTGCTCATGAGTCCCCCACTGCTCTAGCCTCTATCCATTTTTCTTTCATTTTGCATAGACCTCATCCGAACCTACTTCTTCTTTGATCTCTATTGTACGACTGGTATAGATCCCTGTTTGACCTCGGTTCAGGGTTGATATCTCTCTTGACTCTAGCGATGGGCCTAATAGGATAAACAGACAAGGAAGGAGCGCCAAGTTGATCATCTTCGACTCTAATTTTTGATTGATATCGGTTATGCACATTAGCCCAAGTAATAGTCGGATACTCTATCAGATTCTACTTCAACTACTGTGAAGCCACCAAGCTTCGCACATTAAGTCCTTGGGAGAAAGCTTGAATGGCCCAATCATCAGCGACCAATGGCAGATCCATATGTTCCATTTGAAACCGGTAGAAGACCTCCCTGAGCATCACATTATCCTTCTGTCTTACTTTGAAAAAGTTTGACTTCCTAGTTTCAACCTTGATAGCCCTGGCGTGTGCTTTTACGAAAGAGTCTGCAAGCATAGAAAATGAGTCAATAGAATTAGGAGGTAAGTTGTGATACCATATCATAGCTCCCTTTCACAGGGTCTCTCCGAATTTCTTCAGCAAGACATACTCGATCTCATTATCCTCTAAGTCGCTCCCTTTGACGGTGCATGCGTAGGAAGTTACATGCTTGTTTGGGGTTAGTCATCCCATTGTTACTTAGAAATCTCAGGCATGCAAATTTTTTTTAGGGATCGGCTTTGGAACCGCACTCGGAGGGAAATTTTTTGTATAAATTTCTTGGAATCCAAGCCTTTCGGTATCGGCGGCGCTCCCCGGATTTGGTCGACCGTAGAATGTAGGTTTCCACCTTTTTGTCATTTGCTTCGATTCTCTTCCCCCCTAATTCTATCCGTTTTGTCAGTTTCTCGAGCATTTTCGTGATCTCGGGGTTAGCCCCTGACTCATTTTCATTCGACCTCTCAGCGATCAGTTGTTCTTTGCAGATGATTTTTCGGGACGGATCAGGTTCAATTCTGCTTGGTGTGCGGCTTTGGTTCTGTAATTAAGCTATCGCCGCTTGTTGAGCTTGTAACATTTCGAATATCATCCGTAGATTGATCTTGTCTCCTCCATTGTTTTGAGAATTCTGCTTTGTCTATTGGGCTCCACTACATATGTTATTCACGGGGTCGGTAGGCAGTTTTGTATTGATAGCCACATGTAAGTTAGCATCCAACGGGCCCGCGAGTGATATTTCAACGGGATCAACAGGCGGTACCTCGTTACAGGGCGCTATGTTGTTATTTTCACCGTGGTTACTAGACTATTTGTCAAATGGTAGGGGTGCTAATTGTGAGTTTGAGATATTAAGCTTTTACCTAAAATAAGAGGTACTTCAAAGAATAAGTGTAAAATAGTGTGTGTTATAAAATTTGTATCAGATAACCACTATTATTCTTAGTCTCACGAGCAGGTGCCAAATTATTTATCCTAAAAATCGGATAACAATTAAATTTGTAAGTAATTTTAAGGGTACATAGATTAAATTGACACAAAACGGTAAGTTAAATAGCAATTGAAATAAAGTATGATAAAGTAAATTTAGACCAGCGCGGGAATATGAACAATGTACGTGCATCCAAACACTCGCAAATGTCTATTATAGTACTGCCCCAGTAAGAAGTTTGTGAGGTCAAAGAGTGGATTCTCTTGCAGCGAATACGGGACATGCCCCGAGTCTATTGATTCAATTCCTAGCAAGTCATGTCTCTCTTCTTCACTTAAAACACAACCTATGATGATTCTCAATTCTTTTTTTTGAAACTTCAGAAGATTGATTGAAAAAGCTAAAATACTATTGATGGACTTCGTTCAGCTGGCTTTCAGTCGAATCTTTTTCGTTAGAAGGTTTTCCACTCCTTTATCCTTTGACTCTTAACTCAATGCATCACAGACTGATAAGTCTAAGACAAGTTAGAAGAGCTAATAAAAGTTGATTGAGCATTTACAACATGGGGGGGGGGGGGGGAGGCCACACTTGACAGAATGCACTTCAATCAATATCAAGATACCGTTGAATAAGAACTTAAAATAAAAATAACAGTATATTGGTTATGAATGATTGTTACGATGTCTTTTACAAGTAATGAGACCTCATTTATATAGTAGGGGAGTCCTACTTTAGGTACAATTTTATAAAAAGTAAAATCTCCTTATTTGTTGATTTGTCGGTTCTTATTGATATGTGCCAAGATTCCCTCCGTAATACCCAACCGGTCACGAATATTTCAGCCTTTCATTGGTAATACTGGCAATGTTTCCTCGAGCTCGTCCGGGTCAAGATCGACTCTGGAATCATGGACTCAATATTTTCGATGACGAACATTCTGACCTCGTGTTCTGGTTCGATGGACTAGGGGTCAATCTTCAATCCCTCACATTCCGAGCATGATCTGTCATGTAGTAGATGATCCCGATTTCGACCGTATACAAATAATTTATTTCCTCCATCAAAATTTGACAATGTAACTTTTGCTATTTCAATTCCAATTAGTGCATCGTGTAGAGCAATTCTACTTAATACTCCCTCCGATTCACAATAAGTGATCAATTTGCCTTTTGATTTTGGTTCAAATAAGTGTCCTTTTATATAATCAATAAAAAATTAATTTATTTTTTCAAAATTACTCTTATTTACATATTCTTTAAAAGTCTTTTAGTCCTCACATTAAATTATGTTGCAATATATCTAATTAAGAAGAATTTAGTCATACTAACTATTTTTATCTAGAATTTAGTATTTTCTTAATAGGGATGTTCAAAACAAATTGGTCATTTATTATGAATCGGAAGAAGTAATCAAAATTGTACGTAGGTATAGTCAGCATGATATCTTATAAAAGAGGATAAATAATCTGCCAAAATAAGCATGTACTTCTTTTTTACTAAGCGTGTACCATATTTTAAATCGTATAGTATATGATATGATCTTTTATTCTTTTGGATAATTTACATACTAAAGTTAAATATCTCCTCTTATCTAAATCAATAAAAGTATATTGTTAGCGTAAACGACAAAATTCATAATAATTATATAGAAAAATCAGCAAACACAATAAATATTAGGAGAGAAGCACAGTATGTGTGTATATATATATATAACAGAAGGAAATTCGTTCGTCTTATGCGAATTTATTTCTTAAATTTATAAATTTTGACGGCCACTCAGTGTGCCTACAACCTGTGAGCTAATTCCCCAAAAGTTGTCGGCAAATATTTTAGCAACTTAAGAAGAGAGATCTCTGGAAGATCACGTCTTAACCCAAAATTTGCAAACTGACTTTCTCCGTATTCTAATGTTAGCTCTTACGTAATTTTTTTTTTCTAGAACTTTTTTGATCTCTCAAAAAATGGAAAAGGGTCCAAAACATCCTTAAATTATTGGAAAAGATTTAAAAATATTCTTCATTTATGTCCCCCTTATGGTTGTTAGTATGGTAGTTACTGTTTGTTATTATTGCATGCGATTGTATTTATGTTTCTTATGTTTACATAATTATTTACGTTATTTCTGTGGGATTTACTAATGTTTTATTGTTTTGTTTTGTTTTGTTTTTGTTTCTAATTTTGTCTTTTTGTTTTAATGCTGCTTTCCATTTTATCCTATGCGCCGAGGGTCGATTGGAAACAGCCTCTTTGCCCTTTCGGGTAGGGGTAAGGCTCGTCTACATATTACCCTCCCCAGACCCCACCTGGTGGGAATATACTGGGTAGTTGTTGTTGTTGTTGTTGTTGTTGTTGTTGTTATGTGTTAGATATATGGACTTATACTACATACATATGGACAATATATGGATTAATTATATGTTATGTGCTATCTTTTGGTTTGGCCTAAATTAGTGGTCTTTTGGGATATTATTATTAAGTAGGCCAATACATTGTCATATAAAGTATAGGGTACAATTTCTTGTGTAGATACCCATAAAGAGTAACCTTAGTTAATGATGGGCTAACTAAGGTTACATGCATGAGACTCTTGGGTTACATGTAGGTTACATGTGACCTTTGATATTACATGCTTATAATTAGGGGGGTTATGGTTCCCATTTGATGCAAGACACTTCTATTCCATTTCTCATTCTTGCTACAGAGCAAAACCTTGTCTTGCACATCAAGTGGAAAACCCAACCCCGGACGATCTTCAAGCCGGATCAAGGAGCTTCCACTTATGGATTCAGGTACGCTTCCGCTTATGTTATAGTTCCAAATAATTCGATATGAAGGCTAAAGTTTGATCGTCGGATTTATTCCAACAATTGGTATCAGAGCCTCCTTCGTATTGGGTTATTTGGAAATTTTATAGCTACGTAATTCAAAACTGCAATTCAAGAATTTCGTATGCTACTGTATTTATCTAGTACAATATTGTGGCCAATATGCTATTATGAATTCAGATTGAATCTTGCTGTTGATATATAATTTTGTAAGGAATTTTTTGAAATATCGAATCTATATGCTTTGATGAGTGATTTGTTGATGACAAACTTCAGTATTTCAATACCTTGCTATCACCAGATGAATTGAAATGTTGAAATTATTTGCATAAACTTCGATTGTTGAATATGATTCCTTGTTTAAGCCTTTTTGTTGAAAGCCACATAAAGTTGGACAGAAGGCCAAGATAATCGATTATCACCAAGTGATAATCGATTATCCTGGAATTTCCAACAAATTGGAAATTCCAGAAAGCCAGCATAATCGATTATCCTTAAGGATAATCGATTATCCTGGAATTTCCAGCAAAATTAAAAATTCCAGAGAACCAGCATAATCGATTATCAACAAGTGATAGATTATCCTGGAATTTCCAGCAAATTGGAAATTCCAGAAAGCCAGAATAATCGATTATCCCTTTAGGATAATCGATTATCTTGGAATTTCCAGCAAAATTGGAAATTCCAGAAAGCCAGAATAATCGATTATCCCTTTAGGATAATCGATTATCCTGGAATTTCCAGCAGAATTGGAAATTCCAGAAAGCCAAGATAATCGATTATCAGGTCGTGATAATCGATTATCTGGCAATTTATTAACAGAAACTTTTTTTTCTAGGGACATTAATGGAGACATAATACAAGATTAATATTATAACATTAATGTCCATTATTAAAGAAGCATTTTTTATTTTATGGGGACATTAATGGAGACATAATGCAAGATTAATATTATAACATTAATGTTTTGTCCATTATTATTCAGATTTTACCTTATAAACATGTAATTTTCGGTCAAGATTCAATATATGGCTTAAAGAACTAATTCATTTTGCATCTAATATTTTAAATTAATCAATTGAAACATTATGTTAACAAAGTAACCTCTTTTGTGAAGATTGATTGGTTTTAAGATATAAGATGACTGTGTATGTTCGTATTCCATGCGCTTAACACCGGCCCAAAGGAAGGTTGTTATTTGGCAGGAATTCGAGCATGCTTGTGGTGATAAATATGTGACAATTATTAAGTTTTCCATGTGAATATTAAGTCGGCCCAACGGAAGGCTTGATATTTGACAGGAGTTTATTGTCAATATTTGATTACTACACCAAGAGTACCAATTACAAGTTAATTTTCTGTCCAAAGACTAAAATCAATGTTGTGCTAGGTATCTTGTAATGGGATTTGCCTATTTTGAATCTGTATACTAAAGTTAAAATTCAAATAATTGTAAGCATGTTTTAAGTTGTCCTTGTTCTATTTTCAGTGAATTCTTAGCTGCTACAATATCTGCGAACATTAACAGCATCCTTGTGCTTAAATGGCACAAATTTTAAGGAATGGAAAGAAAACATTATGATAGTTCTCGGTTGCATGGATCTAGACCTTGCACTTCAGATTGAGAAACCTACTTCTCTTGAGGATACATCTTCTTCTGATGACAAGAAGGAGATGGAGAAGTGGGAACGCTCAAATCGCATGAGTCTTATGATCATGAAACGTGCAATTCCGGAATCTTTTAGGGGCACTATGACTGAAGAAAATAATGCCAAAGTTTTCCTTGAGGACCTTGAAAAGCGCTTTGCACAAAACGAAAAGGCGGAAATTAGTACTCTTTTGAGTAAACTTGTTTCCATGAGGTATAATGGCAAAGGAAACATAAGGGAATACATTTTAGAAATGTCTCATATTGCTTCAAAACTAAAGTCACTCAAGTTGGAATTACCGGAGGAACTACTTGTGTACTTAGTTTTGATCTCTCTCCCTGCACAATTTAATCAGTTTAAGGTCAGTTACAACTGCCTAAAGGAGAAATGGACTCTTAATGAACTCATTTCACATTGTGTGCAAGAGCAAGAGAGAATAAAGCAAGATAAGACAGAAAGTGCTCATTTGGCATCATCTTCTAGAGACAACAAGAAAAGAAAAAATAAGGAAGTTGCGGTCTCAAGGCCCCAAAAGAAGCAACACAAGGAAAATAAGGTTGAAACTACAGAATCATGTTGCTTTTTCTGTAAGGGGACTAATCACAAGAAGAAAGATTGTACCAAATACCACGCTTGGCGTGCGAAAAAAGGGTATATCTCTTGCTCTTGTTTGTTCTAAAGTTAATTTAATTTCGGTACCTAAAGATACTTGGTGGGTAGATTCTGCTGCTACTACTCACATAAGTGTATCTATGCAGGGTTGCCCGAACTGCCGAAAACCAAGTGATGGTGAAAGATACATCTATGTTGGTGACGGCAAAATGGTCGAAGTTGAGGCTATTGAAAATTTTAGGCTATTATTTAAGACTGGTTTTTATTTGGATTTGAATGAGACTTTTGTTGTACCGTCTATTAAACAGAATTTAATTTCTGTTCCCAAATTGGACATATCCGGTTACTCTTGTTCATTTGGTAACAATAAAGTGAGTCTTTTTCAAGGTTCAGATCTTATCGGTACTGGTCTTTTATCAGCATATGATAGCCTATATTTGTTTGACATAATAACCTCACATAACGAAACTTTGCATACAAGTTCTAGTGGTACCAAAAGAAAATTATCTAATGAGAATTCCTTATCACTCTGGCACAAGCGTTTAGGTCACATATCCAAACAAAGAATCCAGAAACTTGTGTCAGATGGAATTCTTGATTCTCTTGATTCCTCAAATTCGGATATTTGTATTGAGTGTATCAAGGGTAAACAAACAAACAAGACGAGATTAGGTGCCCAGAGAGCTTCAGATGTCTTAGAATTGATACATACGGATATTTATGGGCCATTCCCTACACCTTGTAGAAATGGTCAACAATACTTTATCACATTTATAGACGATTACTCTCGTTATGGATACCTATATCTCATTCATGAGAAGTCCCAATCAATAGACGTGTTCAAATCATATAAAGCCGAAGTTGAAAATCAACTAAGCAAAAGGATTAAAACCGTTAGATCTGAACGTGGTGGTGAATACTATGGTAGATATGATGGTTCTGGTGAACAACGTCCAGGGCCATTTGCCAAATTCCTAGATGAGTGCGGGATCGTTCCTCAGTACACTATGCCAGGCAATCCTACTATAAATGGTGTAGTTGAGAGACGAAATCGGACACTAAAGGACATGGTGAGAAGTATGATTTGTCATACTACTTTGCCAGACTCACTCTGGGGAGAAGCATTGAAAACCGCAGCATATATACTTAATAGGGTTCCAACTAAAGCTACAATCAAAACCCCATATGAACTTTGGACTGGAAATAAGCCCAGTATAAAGCACTTACACATTTGGGGTTGTCCAGCTGAGGCAAGGCCTTACAGGCCAAATGAAAAGAAACTAGATTCTAAAACGGCTAGTAGCTATTTTGTTGGATACTCTGAAAGATCCAGGGGGTATAAGTTCTATGATCCCACTTCTAGAACTATTTTTGAGACGGGTAATGCTCGGTTCTTTGAGGATATTGAGTTTGGGGGTGGGGAGATAAAGTTAGAGATTTTGTCTTTGAGGAAGAACATGTGTCTTTTCCTCCAGTTATTGATCTTGATCAGGGTGATCTCATTCCTGATACGGATCACACAACTCCAATTCAAGACAATCTTGATAATCTCCCTAATCAAGTTCCTGATATTATTAATGAAAATCAAACTCAACAACCTCAAGAACCTGAAGTGCCATTAAGGAGATCCACTAGAGAGAGGAGAAGTGCAATTCCGGACGATTATGTTGTATTTCTCCAAGAACATGAGGCAAACTTGGAAATGGTGGAAGATACTCTTGTCTTCCTCCAAGAACAAGAAAGTGACATTGGATTTGAGGAAGATGATCCAATCAACTTTCGTCAAGCCATGAAAGGTACTAACTCTCAAAAGTGGATTGATGCAATTAATGATGAGATGAATTCTATGAGCGATAACGGCGTTTGGGAGCTTGTTTCATTGCCCGAAGGTGTTAAACCTATTGGTTGCAAATGGATATTTAAAACCAAGAGGGATTCAGAGGGCAATGTCATTAAGTTTAAAGCTCGCCTTGTTGCAAATGGCTACACTCAAAAGGAAGGCATTGATTATAAAGAGACTTTCTCTCCAGTTTCATCGAAAGACTCTTTCAGGACAATAATGGCACTAGTAGCACATTTTGATCTTGAACTTCATCAGATGGATGTTAAGACAGCGTTTCTCAATGGTGACATTGAGGAATCAATTTATATGGTGCAACCTGAAAACTTTGTTTCGGGAGACTCAAAGAAAAGGGTTTGCAAATTAAAGAAATCCATCTATGGGCTCAAGCAAGCTTCCCGTCAATGGTATCACAAGTTTCATGAAGTCATTACATCTTTTGGTTATGAACCAAATATTGTTGATGACTGTATATACCATAAGTTCAGTGGGAGCAAACATATTTTTCTAGTTTTATATGTCGATGACATACTGCTTGCCAGTAACGATATAGGATTATTGCGCGAAACTAAGAAATTTCTTTCAAAGAAATTTGAAATGAAAGATCTTGGTAATGCCTCTTTTGTATTAGGAATTCAGATACATCGAGATTGCTCCAAAGGTGTTCTCGGTCTGTCACAAAAGGGCTATATCGATAAGGTTCTTAAAAGATTTGGCATGCAGGATTGTAAACCAGGCGACACCCCTGTTGCTAAGGGAGACAAGTTTAGTCTCAAACAGTGCCCAAAGAATAGTTTTGAAACCATGGAAATGGAGAAGACACCTTATGCTTCGGCTGTAGGGAATCTGATGTATGCTCAGGTATGCACACGACCTGATATAGCATACATTGTTGGGATGCTGGGCAGATATCTCAGCAATCCAGGAATGGACCATTGGAAGGCAGCCAAAAGGGTCATGCGGTACTTACAGAGAACAAAGGATTACATGCTCACATATCGGAGATCGGACCAGCTTGAGATCATCGGGTACACCGACTCCGATTTTGCTGGATGTCAAGATAGTCTGAAGTCTACATCAGGCTATATCTACATGCTTGCTGGCGGTGCTATCTCTTGGAGAAGCATCAAGCAAACTCTTACGGCGACTTCCACCATGGAAGCGGAATTCATGGCATGTTATTAGGCATCCAATGAGGGATTATGGCTGCGAAATTTTGTTAGTGGACTGCGCATAGTAGACAGTATTAAAAGGCCACTCAGGCTATTATGCGACAACAGATCAGCAGTCCTTTATGCTAACAATAACAGTAGTTTGACGAAGGCAAAGCATATGGACATCAAATTTCGGGTTGTTAAAGAAAGAGTACAAAATGGACAATTGTGCATAGAGCACATCAGTACAAACTCCATGATTGCGGATCCGCTTACTAAGGGATTGTCACCCAAAGTATTTCATGAGCATATTGCTCGCATGGGTGTCAAATCAGTTGAGGATTATGAGTTTTAGTGGGAGTTTGTGTTATACAATTATGTATTATCCAGTACATTCGGTAATTCGGTCTTTAAGATTTTATCTGCAGATATTCAGTCTTAAAGTTTTATGTACTCTTATGGTTTATGATTGATCTCAATAAGGTGAACCAGTTGGAAATAGACTTTCTATTTCAGACCACACTTTATGTTATTTCCATGCTACACACCTATACTTGATCCATGTCGTTGATTATATTGATATACGTGATCAATGTTGGGTCTAGTTATGCAAAAGTAACTAAGATCTCTTAGATCCTATGTTGATATGATTGATGGACTGGATTGTTCATGACGATTTTATTTTGATAGCAATACTGAGCTCATAAAGTTATAATGTAACATATAATACTAAGGTTTGTACATATGCATGAGTATATCGTCCAAGTGGGAGATTGTTAGATATATGGACTTATACTACATACATATGGACAATATGTGGATTAATTATATGTTATGTGCTATCTTTTGGTTTGGCCTAAATTAGTGGTCTTTTGGGATATTATTATTAAGTAGGCCAATACATTGTCATATAAAGTATAGGGTACAATTTCTTGTGTAGATACCCATAAAGAGTAACCTTAGTTAATGATGGGCTAACTAAGGTTACATGCATGAGACTCTTTGGTTACATGTAGGTTACATATGACATTTGATATTACATGCTTATAATTAGGGGGGGTTATGGTTCATATTTGATGCAAGACACTTCTCTTCCATTTCCCATTCTTGCTAGAGAGCAAGACCTTGTCTTGCATATCAAGTGGAAAACCCAACCCCGGACGATCTTCAAGCCGGATCAAGGAGCTTCCACTTATGGATTCAGGTACGCTTCCGCTTATTTTATAGTTCCAACTAATTCGATATGAAGGCTAAAGTTTTATCGTCAGATTTATTCCAACATTATGTCCTTTGATCGTCAGGTCAATACTTAATTAAAAATAATTACTTAAAATAATATTTTATTTTTTTAAATTAATGCTTAAGTAGTCCACTAATTTAGTAAAATGTCTTCTTCTTCTTTTCAGTTTTTATAAAAAACAATAATTCAGTTTTTACAAAAAAAAATTTAAAACTGAAAAAGAAATTGTAAAATAGAAGAAAAAAATTTTAATAAAATATTTTCGTTTTTAAAAACTGAATAAAATATTTTCGTTTTTGAGCAATAATTAATTTTTATTTTTTTGGGGGGCGGGTTAGTCCAAAAAATGGTTAGATATGGGTTAGTTTTTTTAATAGGTTAGATGTCTTTTTTAGACCAACAAGAAGTTACCGCGTTAAATTTAAATGCTTTAGAAAAATGAAAAAAAAATATTTTTCAAAAACAAAAATATTTTTTTCTGTTTTTAATAAACGAAAATAATTATTAAAAACAATTTTTTTCTCCTTTTTAGAAAAAAATTGCAGTTTTTACAAAAAAAATACTTTAAAAAGTGGAAAAAATGAAGAATTTTTTTTTTGTAAAACTTGAATTATTTTTTGAAAAAACTGAAGAAAAGAAGAAGAAGAAGACGACGACGTTACTAATTTAGTGAACTACTGGTGCATTAGTTGAAAAAATAAAAAAATTTAAAAATTTTCTTTTAAGTGATTATTTTTAAGTCAGTATTGACTCAACAGTCAAAGGGTATAAGTGAACCAAAAAAGTGGACGGAGAGGTATTTATGCCCAATAAATAGATGAAGGGTAATCTTTTTCAATAATTTAAGATCATTTTGAACCTTTTTTTGCTTAAAAAAATAAGGGATGAATTGAGACATTTCAAGAAGGCAACGACGAAACCAAAAATTTTCTCAAAAGTATTCTGACTTAAATTAAGTAAAAAAAATTACAAAAATTATATAATACATATTATTTATATCTAAAATTTATATTTTAATTTTGTAATATTTCGATAAATGATGATCAATTAACCACCACTATCGAGATGATATCCATGTTGTCAGATTAAATAGTTAAGATCTCCAATATCTTCGTAAATCGACCAAAGCATCAACTGCACGTGATTGAACGTCGAGAGGGGAAACATAGAATAAATGCGGTAAAGCAAAATTGCACGGAGTTTAGTTCAACTAAAAATATTTTCAATTTTTATTTCTTAAAATTACAATATCGCTTTTGCTACCCATTTTATCCAGACCTTTTTGGCACATTTTAATCAAAATTAAAATGGAAAGAAAGTCTAAGGTTACATTGTGCTATATTTGTATGTCACGTCCATGGCCGAGTAGGTTTAGTTTATATATGGAATTGTAAATATCTTTTACACTAAGGAGCCATCTGATTTGCAAATAAAATTATGTAAGAATTATAAATTAAATGTTTACGAATGACATACATATCTATCATTTTACGAATGTATATTTATTGTATTAAAAACTGAATATACGATGTAAAATATAAAAAGTTTGTAATTCTACAAACATTTTAAAAGTACATAAAAATAGAAAGAAAAAAAATCAAAGAATTTTTGGTCTTTTATACTTTTATCCCATAAAGCTAACCCCTATATAAGTTATCCCCTGAGGAATACAGCATAAATATAGTGGTGAAATTATGTTACCCGTATCTCCTACCAATTTTTTTTTTCTGGCCTAAGGGGTGGATAGGTAAATAAAAATATTTGAAGATTTCCATTCATTAGAAAGAGTCAAAGAGAAGATTACCAATATTATTATCGTGTTTTTCCTAAGAGATCGGTAAAATCAGTTAAAATAAATATTCCAAGTTGAATTACGTTCAGATGAAAAATTCGATTTACGTCCGCCAAATGATCAATATTATGTGTCAAATAAACTATTAATCTAAAAGTGTTATAAAATAATACAAGAACAAGAACAATATTGCAGAGCAAGGTAGGGAGAGGAGAATTCTTATTGATATTTTTGGGATGATTTACAATGGGGTAAGACCCCTCTATTTATAGGAAGAGAAAAGACTTAGCCTCAAAGTAAAACTCTTCTATAAGATAGACATTCACTCTAATTAGAGTTCTATTCTTAACACTCCCCCTTGAATGTCTACTCAATAAATAATGTGCCTCGTTAAAACGTTAGCTAAAATAAAACCCAATGGGAAAAAATTATAGAAAAGGAAAAAGAGTACACATGTTTAGAAATGCGCCTATTGGTTGCCTCGTTAAAAACCTTGCAAGGAAAACCTAGTGGGACAAAACCTTGCAAGGGAAAAAGAGTGCAACGCGCATTAACTCCCCCTGAAGAGAACATCAATTCACATCCTTGAGCCTTCGTATTCCAATTTTGTGCACCATCTTTAAGAGATCGTTGGTATAGATTTGATAAATAAATCAACTATATTGACTTGAATGAATATTCCGCACCTTGAAATTATCATTTTTAATAGATATGAACATCTTCATATAATGTCGTGGAATGACTCTTCACTATCTCCATAGAGGTATTCTCGATGCCATCATGCTTATAGTTATAGCAAGATACATATGTACACAAATTGCACTTAGGATGTGGTACTTCAGCACCAAGAATTGTATATGCTTCAAGCAACTTAAATCTTTCAAGTTAAGTCATATAAGCCATATAATAGACTTTAGATGCATATCAAGTTTTCATGTCATGCTAGACGTATAAGATTTCGAAAACTGATTACACATACCATTGACTTTATACTTTCAAGTATTTGAACCACATGTCCAAATTACATGTCTTTTATATGGAATCAATTCTACTTGAATTGTATCTCTTCCATTTGGCCAATATTTTTGTTTGTATTCGACAAACTTAAGATCCTCATCGATATTTAGCGCTATCATAAATGTCGTCGACGAACATTTTATATCGGTTCCAGTAAATTTTCATAAAGACATAACATGGAGATCTCTTCATTCATATATTCAGGTACCTGAATTTCTCATGAGATTTTATGAAGTGTTATGTCATGTGATCTTCTAGATCACTTGCCTCCTTATTATGATCACTTTGATCATTTGCTCATCTTCTTTATTAAGAAGTTCTTTTTGAAACCGATTTGTCTATACGCTTTAAGCGTATCAAAGACTTTGTCCTTCTAGGACTTAATATGAGCATTTGCAGTGAGAATATAGTTACTTTCTTTGGGTCAGCAAATGCGTATGGCATGCTTTGCAATATGTTGCAATTGAATTATCTTTTTATGAACTTCAAGTTCATATTATGATATTCGAGGATCTACAAATGATAATTCGTTCCATGTAACTTTTTCTCAATTGTTTATCATGTCTCCCCCTCATGTTAGAAAACTAACTTGTTTCCTCAACTCTGGGAAATCATCTTTGTGCATTATCATGTTAATATACACTGCACATCAATAATAATAAGATGAAATTATTTGGTTCCTGACCCTGAACCACTTGTGAGGGGAGAATATAATATACTCTCGTGTATAACGTATATCAAATTGATATAGATAACTTTGTTCTCATAAGCAATAATTTAGCTATTAAGTGGAGGCACTCAATAAATTATTTTGCGAAACCAACTATGATGTAAACCAACTTATCAAGATGAACTATCTTGAAAAGAAAATCTGGAAATTATGCTCGAAATTAGATTACTGAGCAAGTTACCTCGCAAGCACTGGCCAGGCTGCAGGTTAATAATAATCGCACATGTAACCATATCATAGATGCATCATATGTGGTATACATGGCAGGTGAATGGGCCCATATTCGCCTTTGATATTTCCAGAATTTATGGGATTCAACCCCAACTTTAGTTGGTCAATTAATTAATGAGAACAAGTAATATAAGAGAATCCGTAAAGAACTTTCTAGTTCTTTAATATTTACCAATGTGAATTCTCTATTATTGTTGCACATCATACTTAAATTGATATGGCTAACCCGAATACCAATTGAATAAATTATCAATATTGGTAAACTTCAAATTTACACCATGACATGTGCAATTATCAATAAACTTCAAGTTTATTATGATATGGGTTTTTATACCAATAAATATCCACTTTATTGTGGCATTCTTTTGTTTGTGTAGTACAAACTGGAGAATGAAGCGGGTAGCTTTTCATATATAAATTATCCCGCTACAAGTTGTAGTAATAGAAGATATCAAATCTTTCCTTTATTTATAGTCTCAATATAATCAGCGCTTTCGCGTGTACTTTGGAAACTGAATAAGTTTCTTTGAGACTTACTACAACACAATACCTTATTGTTAATCAATTGTGTTTCTCCAACATAGTAATAATTGGCTCTTCTAGAGCTCTCAATTAATTTTGTACTACCACAAATTCATCAACATCCATGTGGTGAACATCTCTTTTAAAGAGAAAGTTATACCATTATGGTCATGGTCAAAATTATATGCAAGATATGTTTCTTGTGTTGTCCTCATATTTCCAAAATATTTTGGCGTACAATAGGTACGTGACCAATGATCATTCATGCCATAATAATGACATTATTTTCATATATCATCTCAAACCTCCTTCTAGAGGTGATGTGGTATATTCACTACCACTAGCACGTTCATATTCTTCCAAGAATGAATATGTATTCATAAATCATATGTTGTCACATTCACACCATGAATGGATCATAATCATCTGTATGTGCTATATAAAATCTCATGTCAAATATTACTTTCATAAAGTGAAAGATTATTTTGAGAATCTTTATTATTCTCATTATCACAATGATGACGATTATAATTCCGTCTATTGCCACGTCCACATCTACCTTCACGGTAATAATTTTGTCTTCTTTCAGACTTATCACATACTGCTATCACATTCTCTGCGGGGATATATAATTTTGTTATCCTTTTCAAATCTGTAAATGCGTCTGGCATTTGATTTGCTATTCTTTGTAAATGAATAATGTTTTGCACCTCTTTTTTACAAATAGAGGTATGTGGATCAAGATGGGATAATGATGGATTTTCTACAAAATTTCCCGTTTGGTTTCACCAACTTCTCCCCCTAATTTTGGGAAAAGTGTCTCATCGAATCGATAGTCTGCAAATCGTGCAGTGAACAAATCCCCTGTCAATGTTTCGAGGTAGCGAATAATGGAGGGCGATTCAAACCCAACATATATTCCTAACCTTCTTTGCGGACCCATTTTGGTGCGATATGGTGGTGCTACAGGCACATATACTGCGCATCCAAAAATTCTTAAATGGGATATATTAGGTTCATGACCCAAAACTAATTGCAACGGGGAATATTTAGTGATAATTCGTCGGTCTGAGACGAACTAGCATTGCTGCATGCAAAATAGCGTGACCCCAAATCGAAGTGGGCAGCCTCGTTTTCATGAGTAATGGTCTTGCAATCAACTGCAGACGTTTAATTAAAGATTCTGCAAGACCATTTTGAGTGTGAACATGAGCTACAGGATGTTCCATTTTTATCCCAATTGATAAGCAATAATCATTAAATGCTTGGGATGAAAACTCAGCAGCATTATCTAGTCTAATAGACTGAATTGAATTATCAGGAAATTGTGCTCGTAATCGAATTATTTGTGCCATTAATTTTGCAAACGCAATGTTGCGTGATGACAATAGGCACACATGAGACCATCTAGAGGATGCGTCTATTAAGACCATAGAATATCTAAACGACCCACTAGGTGGGTGAATAGGTCCACAAATGTCCCTTTGTATACGTTCCAAAAACGTAGGTGACTCAGTTCCAACCTTTGTTGGTGATGGTCTAATAATTAACTTGCCTTGATAACAAGAAGTGCAAGAAAATTCATTATTTAAAAGAATCTTTAAATTCTTTAATGGATGCCCATATGAGTTTTCTGTAATCCGTCTCATCATAATTGATCCAGGATGTCCCAATCGATCATGCCAAAGTACAAAAGTATTGGAATCAGTAACCTTTTGGTTTACTGTGGAATGTGCCTCAATTGCACTAATTTTTGTCCAATACAGGCCACAAGATAAAGATGGGAACTTCTCAATAACCCTCTTTTGGCCAGAGACATTCTTTGTAATGATGAGATATTCAAGATTATTCTCATCTATTGTCTCAATATGATATCCATTTTGAATGATATCTTAAGAACTCAACAAGTTCCTCTTAGACTTGGAGGAGAACATTGCATTCTCTATGATAAATATTGTTCCTTTAGGCAGAGTTATAGTTGCTCTTCCGGAGCCTTCAATCAATTTACGACTACTAGAAATTGTAGTAACATCTGCCTTACACATACTTAAATGAGAGAAATATTTCTTCTCTTTGTACAGCCTCAAATTTTCTTAATGTAGTGTGAAGTTAAGAATACAAAATCATAGAGCTAACATATAATAGGTAAATAACAGCAACAATTTTATGCATTCATGGAAAAGATTAGCATACTACTAGTATTTGACAACCACATATACAATCAATATTAAAATTCACAACAGATCGTATATTTTAACTCGTGTTCAGCGTATAACAATGGTTGATACTGCTATAATTTCAGATAATAATTGTAATACCATACATTAAAATATGAACACTAGAACATCACAACAGTGATATAGTACAATATAATGATCTCACAGAAGATTGTATAAAAATAATCCAATGGCTATTAATACTGTGTAGAATGAACAGAGTGCCAAAGGCCAACTTATCAGTATAATTATACTAGAGGGACTACAATTGAAACTCCTAGCCATACAATGACATAGCAAATATGTGGCATATAAACATTGAGTGGTAATGGAAAACAACATTCATAATTCAATTGAAATACTGTAATTACCAAAAGTAAATTCAATATGCAATTAACATCTTAACAACGTATGGTGTGGTGATAAATTAAATTTTTTTTTTAACAATATAAATATATCAGACATTACTAATACATGGGTCACCAAGACGCCAATTTGAATAGAAAAAATACACTCATGAGAGAAGCAGCTTAACCAAACAATATGTTAGGTAGAGCCCCGATTAAATTTCAATCATTATATCATTAACTGTTGTTACTTTACTCATCAGAATGAATCTTCTAGATATTTATCACAAATTTCACAAAGGTATAATACATACTAAATAAATATAAAGTAGTTTGGTCTCAAATATAAAAATAAATTACCTGAATTGAATAACAAACCATACTCAATTACCTTATGAAATATATATTTCTATTTCCTGCGGCAATGGTTGTTAAAACCTGAAATAAGAGAACGGAGCCAAAGAATTATTATACGAATACATGACTGTATCGTTGTGCAAAAGCATTATACCAAATTGGTTAGAGTCTCGTGCTGATAACGTGTTATAAAATAATACAAGAACAAGAACAATATTGCAGAGCAAGATAGGGAGAGGAGAATTCTTATTGATAATTTTGGGATGATTTACAATAGGGTAAGACCCTCTATTTATAGGAAGAGAAAAGACTTAGCCTCAAAGTAAAACTCTTCTATAAGATAGACATTCATTCTAATTAGAGTTCTATTCTTAACAGCATTCAATCTAATTAGAGTTCTATTCTTAACAAAAAGTCTTTTAAAACGGAGAATTAATTAAAGGGAAGTTAAAAAAAAAAAGCAGGAGTTCGCATGTTGAATTTATACTGTCAAAATTAACTTCACCAAAATTACTGCTCTAGAGAAACTCCACCTGCCGAACTGTACCACGCAGAACCAATTTTAAGGATTTCCGTTTAAGAAATTATAAGTTTTTATATAAATTTATTATCGTACCTATAATTAGGGTATGTTTTTTATTTTATAAAAATAAATCAAAAAACTTTTGAACCTTAATGAATAAATTTTATATGTAAAAAATATATTTATCTAGTAAGTTTAAAAAATAATGCATTAAATTTTTCTTTGGACCTTGGAATTATGACAACTATTCCAAGCCAACAAGTAATTAAACTCAAAATACTAATTCTTAAAATATATTATGCTATTTCTACTTAAACTAAGTTATTTCAAGTATCTTTATTAGCGAGACACAAAACATTCTAGCCATAATGAGTAGCAAGCTACAATGTATTGAATATGTTTCTTTTTCTATAATATAGATTTATCTTTTTGAACATTTAATCTTCTATAGACTTTGTTCTTGAGTCTCAACTTGGTTAATATCTTTCTACTCGTATGATTTATATTTTCTTTGCCTTTGCTTGGTTTTTTTAAGTTGTTGTAGAATAATTAATGGGTCTATACTCTAGCCATCTTTTATTTTTTTAATTCATCACCATTTAAACAGTAAAAATTATAGAGAATTTTGCTAAGTCCTTTAAAAGAACGTACATTATTGCATTCTATTTCTACTGGTAAATTTAATATGATATTTAAAAAATATTAAAAATTAACCGAACCGTACTGATACCGAACAGAAACCGACATAGTTGGGATGGTTTCGAAAAGTCTAATTTTAGTTGTACATAATAGAATAATCGAAAAACTAAGGGAAACTTACACAAACGTCCCAAATAAATCTTAACTTACCAACCTCTAGCCATTAATCATAAGACTTACCAAAACTAGCCAACAAAAATTGAAAAACTAAATAATATGGTTCTTTCTATCAAAGAATTACATGCAAAATCACCTTCCATATTTTTAATCGTGATTAGCAACATTAGATAGAAGATGGAAAGGAAATTTCATAGACGAGATAGCAAATAAGGTGAAGCATACAAAAATCTATACAATATTCCAAAAATCTAAACAAAAAGAAATTTTTTTCAATGGGTATAGATGAAATTTATTGAAAATATATAGATAATTCAATATACAAAATTTAAGGAAGATTGCATGTGATTTGGACTGGTTTTGTATCAAAATTCGTAATTAAATCGAGTTCTAAAAAGTCCTCTGCGACACATGTATCAAACATATATCAGGCATGCATCTCACACACAAGTATACATGGATATACATGTGATACACAATTGATACATGTGTGATACACAAATGATCACAATGTGATACACATATCATTTTTTTACATGTTCAACTTTTACTTCGAATTTTTAATTCAAACCACCTCAAAACTTTACCAAATCATCCCAAAACTGATATTCAAGCTACTTAAGTTATGCTCAATCTATTCTAATAACATCCACTCAAAATAAAGTAAAAATTTAATATATTTTTTTACTACAAATAGCTAATTGGCTAATTTAACTAATATTAATAATATTTTATCAATTGATCAATTTTTTGTTAGACATTTGGGCTTATGCTACATACATATGGACAATATATGGATTAATTATATGTTATGTGCTATCTTTTGGTTTGGCCTATATTAGTGGTCTTATGGACATTATTGTTAAGGGGGCCAATACATTGTCATATAAAGTGTAGGACTAATGTGTAGATACCCAAAAGAGTAACCTTAGTTAATGATGGGCTAACTAAGGTAACATACATGTAACCAAGGTTACATTCTTGTGACCTTTGAGTTTCATAACTCACATGTTATAATAAGGGGGGTTATGGTTCCCACAAGAATGCAAGACATTCTCTTCTTCTTCCTCCCAATGAGAGAGAGAGCACAAACTTGTTCTTGCATATCAAGTGGAAAACCAATCCTCACATTTGTCTTGGATATCAAGTGAAAGCTAAAACTTCAAGACAATCTTCAAGAAGGATCAAGGAGGTTCCAAAGGCAAACCTTGAACAATCTTCAAGAAGGATTAAGGAGCTTCCACTTATGGATTCAGGTACGCTTCCGCTTATGTTGTTGTTCCAAGTAATTCGATATGAAGGCTAAAGTGTTTTTTTTTGGATTCATTCCAACAATTGGTATCAGAGCCTCCTTCGTATTGGATCATTTGGAAGTTCATGAAATCCATGTTATAAAGCTTCATGATTACCTTAAGATAGAATTTTGATTATAAAATTCTAGTACCATAATATAGCATGCTTTCATGAATGATATGTTGATGATGAACTTTAGTATTTAGATACCATGTTATCTCTAGATGAATTGAAATATTGAAATTTGCATAAGTTTGGTTGTTGAACAACATGATTCCTTGTTTAAGCCTTTTGTTGAAAGCCCCATTAAGTTTATTATCGTTGAGTGACGGCAACTCCAGTTTCAATACATAGTCGCCACTAATACATTTAGCGGCGACTTCTATGGTTTTAGTGGCAGCGTTCGTTGCAATGTTGCCACAAATAACCTTCAGTGACGGCAACTCCAGTTTCATACATAGTCGCCACTAATACATTTAGCAGCGACTTCTATGAGTTTAGTGGCAGCGTTCGTCGCCGCAAAAGGTCCTGGACAGAAATGTTTTTTTTTATTAAAAACGTTTTTCTGGTGACATTAATGAAACCATAATGCAAAATTAATTAATAGAAACGTTTTTCATTATTATTGAAACGTTTTTTTTAATTAAGTAAGATATTAATGGAGTCATAATGCAAGATTAATATTAAAACATTAATCTTGCATTATTAAAGAAACATTTTTTTAATTAATTAAAGAAACGTTTTTCATTATTAATTGAAACGTTTATTAAGTTTTCAGATTTTAATTGTACATTAATAATATGTCAATTAATATTCAGTTTTTTATTATTAATATTTTGTACAATAATATTCAGTTTTAAGATTAATTGTTTTTTTTTGTCCATCATGCTTCAGATTTTGTTTTGTACAATTAAGATTAAGTTTTCAATGTTCAGTTTTTACATGTCAAACATGTAACTTTTTCAGTTAAGGTTCAATATATGGCTTAAAGAACTATTTAGTTTTGCATCTAATATTTTAAGTTAGTCCATTGAAACATTATGTTACCAAAGTAACCTCTTTTGTGTAGATTGATTGATTTTGAAGTATAAGATGACTGTGTATGTTAGTATTCTATGCGTTTAACACCGGCCCAAAGGAAGGTTGTTATTTGGCAGGAATTCGAACATGCTTGTGGTGATAAATATGTGACAATTATTAAGTTTTCCATGTGAATATTAAGTCGGCCCAAAGGAAGGCTTGATATTTGACAGGAGTTTATTGTCAATATTTGATTACTACACCAAGAGTACCACTTACAAGTTGATTTTCTGTCCAAAGACTAAAATCAATGTTGTGCTAGGTATCTTGTAATGGGATTTGCCTATTTTGAATCTGTAAACTCCAGTTTAAAATTCAAGTAATTGCAAGAATGTATTAAGTTGTCCTTGTTCTATTTTCGGTGAATTCTTCAGCTGCTACAATATCTGCAAACATTAACAGCATCCCTGTGCTTAACGGCACAAACTTTAAGGAATGAAAAGAGAACATTATGATAGTTCTCGGTTGCATGGATCTAGACCTTGCACTTCGGATTTAGAAACCTGCTTCTCTTGAGGATACATCTTCTTCTGATGAAAAGAAGGAGACGGAGAAGTGGGAACACTCAAATCGCATGAGTCTAATGATCATGAAACATGCAATTCCAGAATCTTTTAGGGGCACTATGAATGATGAAAATAATGCCAAAGTTTTCCTTGAAAACCTTGAAAAGCGTTTTGCACAAAACAAAAAGGCGGAAACAAGTACTCTTTTGAGTAAACTTGTTTCCATGAGGTATAAAGGCAAGGGAAACATAAGGGAGTACATTTTGGAAATGTCTCATCTTGCTTCGAAACTAAAGTCACTCAAGTTAGAATTACCTGAGGAACTGCTTGTGTACTTAGTTTTGATCTCTCTTCCTGCACACTTTAATCAGTTTAAGGTCAGTTACAACTGCCTGAAGGAGAAATGGACTCTTAATGAGCTCATTTCACATTGTGTGCAAGAGGAAGAGAGAATAAAGCAAGATAAGACAGAAAGTGCTCATTTGGCATCCTCTTCTAAAGATAATAAGAAGAGGAAAAATAAGGAAGTTGCGGTTGCAAGGCCCCAGAAGAAGCAACATAAGGAACCTAAGGTTGAAACTACAGAATCAGGTTGCTTTTTCCGTAAGAGGACTAATCACATGAAGAAAGATTGTACCAAATACCACGCTTGGCATGCAAAAAAGGGTATATCTCTTTCTCTTGTTTGTTATGAAGTTAATTTAATTTCGGTATCTAAGGATACTTGGTGGGTAGATTCTGCTGCTACTACTCACATAAGTATATCTATGCAGGGTTGCCTGAACTGCCGAAAACAAAATAATGGTGAAAGATACATCTATGTGGGTGACGGCAAAAGGGTTCAAGTTGAGGCTATTGGAAAATTTAGGCTGTTGTTTAAGACTGGTTTTTATTTAGATTTGAATGAGACTTTTGTTGTACCGTCTTTTAGACGGAATTTAATTTATGTTCCCAAATTGGACATATCCGGTTATTCATGTTCATTTGGTGACAATAAAGTTAGTCTCTTTCAAGGTTCAAATCTTATCGGTACTGGTCTTTTATCAACATATGATAGCCTATATTTGGTTGACATAATAACCTCACATAATGAAACTTTGCATACAAGTTCAAATGGTACCAAAAGAAAATTAACTAATGAGAATTCTTTATCACTCTGGCACAAACGTTTGGGTCACATATCTAAACAATGAATTCAGAAACTTGTGTCAGATGGAATTCTTAATTCTCTTGATTCCTCAAATTCGGATATTTGCATTGAGTGTGTCAAGGGTAAACAAACAAACAAGACGAGATTAGGTGCTGAGAGAGCTTCGGATGTCTTAGAATTGATACATACGGATATTTGTGGGCCATTCCCTACACCTTGTAGAAATGGTCAACAATATTTTATCACATTCATAGACGATTACTCTCGTTATGGGTACCTATATCTCATTCATGAAAAGTCCCAATCTATAGACGTGTTCAAATCATATAAGGCCGAAGTTGAAAATCAACTAAGCAAAAGGATTAAAACCGTTAGATCTGACCGTGGTGGTGAATACTATGGTAGATATGATGGTTCAGGTGAACAACGTCCAGGGCCATTTGCTAAATTCCTAGATGAGTGTGGGATCGTTCCTCAGTATACTATGCCAGGCAGTCCTACTATGAATGGTGTAGCTGAGAGACGAATCGGACCCTTAAGGACATGGTAAGAAGTATGATTTGTCGTACTACTTTGCCAGACTCACTCTGGGGAAAAGCATTGGAAACCGCAGCTTATATTCTTAATAAAGTTCCAACTAAAGCTACAATCAAAATCCCATATGAACTTTGGACTGGAAATAAACCCAGTATTAAGCACTTACACATTTGGGGTTGTCCAGCTGAGGCAAGGCCTTATAGGCCGAATGAAAAGAAACTGGATGCTAAAACAGTTAGTAGCTATTTTGTAGGATACTCTGAAAGATCCAGGGGGTATAAGTTTTATGATCCCACTTCTAGAACTATTTTTGAGACGGCTAATGCTCGATTCTTTGAGGATATTGAGTTTGGGGGTTGGGGAGATAAAGTTGTTAGAGATTTTGTCTTTGAGGAAGAACATGTGTCTTTCTCTCAAGTTGTTGATCTTGGTCAGGGTGTTCTCATTCCTGACACGGATACTCAAGACAATCTCGAAAATCTCCCTAATCAAGTTCCTGATATTACTAATGAAAATCAAACTCAACAACCTCAAGAAACTGAAGTGCCATTAAGGAGATCCACTAGAGAGAGGAGAAATGCAATTCCGGATGATTATGTTGTATTTCTCCAAGAACAAGAAAGTGACATTGGACTTGAGGAAGATGATCCAATCAACTTTCGTCAAGTCATTAAAGGTTCTAACTCTCAAAAGTGGATTGATGCCATGAATGATGAGATGAAGTCTATGAGCGATAACGACGTTTGGGAGCTTGTTACATTGCCCGAAGGTATTAAACCAATTGGTTGTAAATGGATATTTAAAACCAAGAGGGATTCAGGGGGCAATGTCATTAAGTATAAAGCTCGTCTTGTCGCAAAAGGCTACACTCAAAAGGAAGGCATTGATTATAAAGAGACTTTCTCTCCAGTTTCATCGAAAGACTCTTTCAGGACTATAATGGCACTAGTAGCACATTTTGATCTTGAACTTCATCAGATGGATGTTAAGACAACGTTTCTCAATGGTGACATTAAGGAAACAATTTATATGGTGCAACCTGATAACTTTGTTTCGGCAGACTCAAAGAAAAGGGTTTGCAAATTAAAGAAATCCATCTATGGGCTCAAGCAAGCTTCCCGTCAATGGTATTATAAGTTTCATGAAGTCATTACATCTTTTGATTTTAAACCGAATATTGCTGATGACTGTATATACCATAAGTTCAGTGGGAGTAAATATATTTTTCTGGTTTTATATGTCGATGACATACTGCTTGCCTGTAACGATATAGCATTATTGCATGAAACTAAGAAATTTCTTTCAAAGAAATTTGAAATGAAAGATCTTGGTGATGCCTCTTTTGTATTAGGAATCCAGATACAACGAGATCGCTCCAAAGGTGTTCTCGGTCTGTCACAAAAGGGCTATATCGATAAGGTTCTTAAAAGATTTGGCATGCAGGATTGTAAACCAGGCAACACCCCTGTTGCTAAGGGAGACAAGTTTAGTCTCAAACAGTGCCCAAATAATAATTTTGAAACTACGGAAATGGAAAAGACACATTATGCTTCGGCTGTAGGTAGTCTGATGTATGCTCAGGTATGTACACGACCTGATATAGCATACATTGTTGGGATGCTGGGCAGATATCTAAGCAATCCGGGAATGGACCATTGGAAGGCAGCCAAAAGGGTCGTGAGGTACTTACAGAGAACAAAGGATTACATGCTTACATATCGGAGATCGGACCAGCTTGAGATCATCGGGTACACAGACTCCGATTTTGCTGGATGTGAGGATAGTCTGAAGTCTACATCAGGCTATATTTACATGCTTGCTGGCGGTGCTATCTCTTGGAAAAGCATCAAGCAAACTCTTACGGCCACTTCCACTATGGAAGCGGAATTCATGGCATGTTATGAAGCATCCAATGAGGCATTATGGCTGCGAAATTTTGTTAGTGGACTGCGCATAGTAGACAGCATTAAAAAGCCACTCAGGCTATTATGCGACAACAGATCAGCAGTCCTTTATGCTAACAATAACAGTAGTTTGACGAAAGCAAAATATATGGACGTCAAATTTCGGGTTGTTAAAGAAAGAGTACAGAATGGACAATTGTGCATAGAGCACATCAGTACAAACTCCATGATTGCGGATCCACTCACTAAGGGATTGCCACCCAAAGTATTTCATGAGCATATTGCTTGCATGGGTGTCAAATCGGTTAAGGATTATGAATTTTAGTGGGAGTTTGTATTATACAATTATGTATTGTCCATTACATTCAGTAATTCAGTTTTAAGGTTATATCTGCAGATATTCAGTTTTAAAGTTTTTTATGTGCTCTTAAGGTTTATGATGGATCTCAATAAAGAGAACCAGTTGGAAATAGATATTCTATTTCAGACCACACTTTATGTTATTTCCATGCTACACACCTATACTTGATCCATGTCGTTGGTTATATTGATATACGTGATCTATGTTGGGTCTAGTTACGCAAGAGTAACTAAGATCTCTTAGATCCTATGTTGGTATGATTGATGGACCGGATTGTTCCTGACAATTTTATTATGATAGCAATTCTGAGATCATAAAGTTATAATGTAACATATAATGCTAAGGTTTGTACATATGCATGAATGTATAGTCCAAGTGGGAGATTGTTAGACATTTGGACTTATACTACATACATATGGACAATATGTGGATTAATTATATGTTATGTGCTATCTTTTGGTTTAACCTATATTAGTGGTCTTATGGACATTATTGTTAAGGGGGGCCAATACATTGTCATATAAAGTGTAGGACTAATGTGCAGATACCCAAAAGAGTAACCTTAGTTAATGATGGGCTAACTAAGGTTACATACATGTAACCAAGGTTACATTCTTGTGACCTTTGAGTTTCATAACTCACATGTTATAATAAGGGGGGTTATGGTTCCCACAAGAATGCAAGACATTCTCTTCTTCTTCCTCCCATTGAGAGAGAGAGCACAAACTTGTTCTTGCATATCAAGTGGAAAACCAATCCTCACATTTGTCTTGGATATCAAGTGAAAGCCAAAACTTCAAGAAGGATCAAGGAGCTTCCAAAGGATAACCTTGAACAATCTTCGAGAAGGATTAAGGAGCTTCCACTTATGGATTCAGGTACGCTTCCGCTTATGTTATTGTTCCAAGTAATTCGATATGAAGGCTAAAGTGTTTTATTTGAATTCATTTCAACATTCTTATAATAAGCTACTTATAAATAATTATTACTGATAATTTTCTAAAATTAATATGATACAGATTTTATAAAATAACTTACCGAACAAAACCATTAACGCCCCTAGTTCACATGTTGAATTACTGTCAAAATTAACTTCACCAAAATTAGTGCTCCAGAGAAACTCCATATGTGTGGAATCGAGCCGGCTTCATGTTACTTGTCTACTCCGTATAATTTTAATTAATTGTTACTTTAGGAATCGATGACTATATGTATTAGTTGTTTCTAGCTATACCCTTAATATTAAAGAAGTAATAGGCTTTTTTTCGTACTATTTCCTCGGTCCACCTTAGTTGATTTTTTTGGCCTTTTTGTGGTCTATAATATTTGACTTTTTCATATATTGTAAACAATTAATTTCTTTTTAAAAAAAATTACTCTTAGAATATAGAACTTTGAAGTATCTATTATGTTTTTACAAATTAAAGGGATAATAAAAGTTAATATAATCAATTTTATTGTTAATTAACGTTAAAAATAAATTTCATAAAACATGTAAAAACAATAAATGTTATATCAATTAGAGTAAACCGAAAGGAGTATTCAATAATCAAAAATATTTAACGATGGTAACTTAGTAAATAAGATATTTTATATTACTACGTACTCCTATTTATAATAAGTATTTAATTTCTTTTTTCATTTTGGCTCAAAATAAGTGTCCAGTTATGTAATCAAGAAAAAATTCAATTTGATTTTATAAAATTACTCATATTCCTAAAAAAAATTTTTACCTTACATTAAATGTTTAATTATGGATAATTTAGTTATAAGATTTAGTATTTTCTTAATAGGCATATTAAAAGTAAATTGAACACTTATTGTAAAGCAATGCAAATATTATTTTTCTTGATGGGCGTAAAGAAAGCTAAAACGACCGTTATAATGGGACGTATGAATACCTTTTAAGATTTTCATAATCAAATTCAGAGAAAACTGGTTAATTAACTAATAATCTGACCATGCACCGGAGAAAGCTTGAAGAAGATAGAGAAAAACAAAAATTCCGCCATTACACCTCGTAGAAGAAAACAAGAAGAAAAAAAAAAAAAGTCAATGTACACCTCCATTAATCCGACCGCCTAATCTTTCATTCGAAACCAACACATAATTTTACAGGCGTACATACGTGCTCTACCTAGTTTGGAAATGGAGATGAAGCGTCAAACTCCATTTCCCCTACAATCATTGGGAACTGGGAACGGTAATGGAAGCTGATTCGAGATGTTTCTGGGCCAGAGAGAGTTGATCCATCAAATGGATGACACGTGTCCTGTAAGTCCGAGCCTGATCAACAGCCTCGGCCTCAAGTTCACCGAGCTGAGAGCAAAGTCGCTCCTCCGCCTCCTCCGCCACCCTCAGCCTCTCCCATGTTTTGTGCAATTCCTGCTTCCATTTCTCTTCTCTCTCAATGCTCTTTTTTAATTCTTTCTCCAACTCCTCATTTCTTCTCCTGAGTATCTCACTTTCCGGCACGGCGGAGATCTCCCGGCGATGAGGCTTTGTTTGGTTCGAAGGCACAGCAATTGTTGAAAACATGTTGAAGGAAATAGTAGTTGAGAAAATAGTGGAAGCAAATATAGCTATTATTATTATTATTATTGAGCTTAAAGAAAAATGCAGGAGACTGATTTGTGGTTTTACGCTGTTATGAAAACCGTTTAGTTGGAGGAGTTTTTATAGACCCAAGATTAACATGTCCAGGTTCAATGTATCTAACTTCTAGTATCGTTTGCCTTGATATTTTGTACTTCTACAATTATTGATTCAGCTAAATCTCATTTATTTTTGTAATTCAGGGGCTTATTACGTAATTAGAGAGCAGAGAGCTTTTGGCTTCTTTTTGTTAAGCACCAGTGCACGTTAGCCATCTCCCAGGCCCTAGCGTCACATCGGAATTCTTTTTACTTGCTGTATTTAATTTGTTTTGTACTCTGACTGATTTAGATTCACGAATAATCTCATTTATAAAAGCAAAATGCTCTCTGTCAAAAGATGCATTAACTTTCAGAATTTGAATGCGAAGGCTAAAATGATGGATGGGACGTTTGATATAAGAAATAAGAGATAATAAAATTTATTTTGAAATAAATTTATTTTATATTTAATTAAAATAAATTCGTTATATAACTAATTTTGAGTTTTGTTATTTAATATTATAGTACTTTTAATTCTTGTGGAGAATGAGATAACTAATTTTAAAAAGTTGGTTATAAGATAACTTATTTCTAACCAAACTATCTGGGTTAAGAAATGAGTTTTTCAATATAGTGCGTCATTGGGGAAGCAGCAAAATAGTGGCAGGGGACCAACCTGACCTTGAATTTGTGAACTAGTGTTAACTATTAATTATTGTGTGTCATTGGGCTATATATGAATTATGAATGGTGACGGCACAGCTTCTTGGTGTTACTATTCACTATTCTTCCACTTGGGGAAGACGCAAAAACTGTCCTTGCATATTTATTTCCTCTTTTCCCTAATTTCTTTTATTTTTAATATATAGTTAGAGAAGAGCCAAATAAGAAAAACTAAATAGCAATTTTTAGGAGCTTTGATTTCCTTTTCGAATCCGCCCTTTATATTCTTGGAATGTGCTAAATGAATGGAATAGGAATTCTATAAATGTTAGGAGCGAAAATGCAAGAACAGCTCCGATCCTGAACAATTTACAAAGAATGAATTTTAGATTATAAAAGAGAAAGAGAGTAGTATTATTTCTTCTTAGATGATTACAATACAAAGTTTTCCTTTTTAAGTAGTTCTAATCCTTTTCTAATGTAACTGCTTCTAACAGATTCTAACAACCTCTAACTACCACTAATGATAAATACTAAGATACCCACTTAACTTCTATTAATTTCATTTTCGGCCTGTCTACATTATTATCACATAACAACTTTTCCCCCTCTTAGGAGTCCTTGTCCTCAAGGACAAAAGTTGAAAATTGTTGTTGCAAGGTGTGCAAGTCGACCCATGTGCTATCTTCAGTGGGGCAGTTGAACCATTTCACCATGAGCTGTGTGACATGTCTATTGTTTTAGAGAGTACTCTTCCATCCAAAATCTCTTCAGGCTCCAGTACAATGTACCCATGAAGAGAAAGGGATGTAGGCAGGTTGGGCGTGGTTGGAGCAGTACCAGTATGTGACTTCAACTGAGAGACATGGAATGTATGATGGATCTTTGTCTGTGGAGGCAGGTCCAACTGATAAACCACAATGCCCACTCTTTTGATGATATTGAAGGGACCAAAATACTTTGGACTCAACTTATGATATGAGTGATTCTTCAAAGAAATTTGCATATATGGTTGCAGCTTCACAAAGACCACGTCACCTACACTGAAACTCCTAGGATTTCTATGTTTGTCAGCTTGACCCTTCATCTGGATTGAGCTAATAGGGGTAATGCTTGAGCAATCTGATGGTAGTCTCTCTAACTTGGAGACTCCTGTCAACTTGATCTACCATTGAACTATAAGAAATATAGGGCAGGTGTAGGGATAGTTTTTAGCCATATAGGGCTTCAAAAGGAGTCATGTTGATAGTGGAGTGATAAGAAGTGTCGTACCACCATTCAACCAAAGGAAGATAGTGCACCCAATTCTCGGGTGTATTATTGTACATGCATCTGAGATAGCTCTCCAAACACTTGTTGACCACCTTTGTTTGTGCATCTGATTGGGGATGATAGGTAGAAGAGTGGTGCAAGTGAACTCCTTGAGCCTCAAAAAGAGCATGCCAAAATTTACTCAAGAAGATAGTGTCCCAGTCACTCACTATAGTTTGATGCAACCCATGTAATTTGTATACATTGTCTAGGAAAGCTTGGGCAATTATTGAGGTAGTGTAGGGGTAAACCAGACTGATAAAATAAGCATATTCACTGAGCCTACCAATAACCACCAATACTACTGACTTGTTATGAGACTTAGGTAGCCCCTCACCAAAGTCTAAGCTGATATCTTGCCATACCTTTTCTGGAATGGGTAGGGGTTGTAACAAGCTTGGGGACTTCAAATTCTCACCCTTACATCTTTGGCAAGTATACAGATACTGATGTGTTCATAAACTCATGTTTTCATCTTCTTCCAATAATAGACTTGACTAACTCTATGCAAAGTGGCATCCATTCCTGAATGACCTCCAACAATATTATCTTGTAAGAAATGAAAAATGTCATCTCTGAGAAGCTTATTAGGGCCAACCATTATTTTGCCTTTCCTGTATATGATGTCATCCCTTAGCTAGTAGATAGGATTAGCTAATGCATTCTGACTAAGCTGAGTTGCCAACTATTATAGATGTTGATCTCCTAAGTAAGAGGATAACACTCTTGCAAGGAAGTCTGAGGATACATATAGTTAAGAGCTGAATGATGTTCAGAGGAAACCTTGACATAGCATCTACTGTTACATTCTCCTTTCCTTTCTTGTACATGATACTGTAGTCATACCCTATAAGCTTAGCAACCCATCTCTGATGTGGGAGTACATACCCTCTGTTCTAAAAGGTACTTAAGGCTCTAGTGGTATGTTTTAATAAGTGTCTACCAATGAGGTATGGTCTCCATTTATCCACTGCAGTCACAATAGCCATCATCTCTTTTTCATTTATTGAGAGGTGTTGGTGCTTAGCATGCAAAGCCTTGCTCGAATAAGCTAGAGGATGAGCCCCTTGCATCAATACAATCCCTATTCCATGCCCACACATGCATCAGTCAATAATGAATTCCTGGGAAAACTCTGGGAGTGCCAACACTAGTGCTGTACTCATAGCCATCTTGAGAGCTTCTAATACTTGAGTTGCTACCTCAGACAACTCAAACTTGTCTTTCTATAAAAGATCAATCAATGGTCTAGCTATCACACCATACTCCTTTACAAATCTCATATAATACCCTATTAAGCCCAGGAATCACCTAAGTTCCTTCATAGTTTTGGGCACATGCCACTCAACCATCACATTCACCTTCCCTGTGTCAGTTTCTACCCCTTTGTTGAGTGATAATATGGCCCAAGTACTCTACATCTGGCTGACCAAATGTACATTTTCTAAGCTTGACAAACAGATTATTATCCTCCAAGATTTTGAAAGCTTGTTCTAAATGTATTAAGTTTAATGACCAAGAAGAGCTGTATATTAGAATGTCATCAAAGAATACAATTATGAACTTTCGGAGGAAGGGTTGGTATATATGGTTGATCAAACTTTGAAAGACAGAGGGTGCATTGGTTAAGCCAAATGGCATAACCACAAACTCATAATGTCCATTATGAGATCTAAGAGTTGTCTTTTCAATGTCTTGGTCAGTCATCATAATCTGGTGATAACCAGACCTTAAGTCTAGTTTTGAAAAAAACTTTATCCCTCCCAATTCATCTAATAGTTCCTCTATCACAAGAAGTCCTTAACAATGGTGCTATTTAATTGTCTATAGTCTATACAAAGTCTCAAAGTTCCATCTTTCTTTTTGACCATGACAATATTAAGGAATAGAGACTTACACTAGGCCTAATGACACCAAAATCTAGCATCTTTGATAATTTTTCTTTCTCATTTTTCCGGTTAGCGGCATATTTGTAGGTTCTGACATTGGTGATGTTCCTTCCTTGAGTATAACCTTGTGATCATGACTTCTGTGAGGAGGTAAAGCTCTAGGTGCTTCAAAGAGGCTAGTGTGTTTGCTCAGTAAATTTTGCAAGTCATCAGAGCCCTGCATTTGCTGGGAATTCAGAGTAACAAGTTCCCCTTTGATTAGTTGAACATAGGTTGTGATCATCATGCTCAACTCCCCAGATTTGTGCAGCAATATTTGCATTTTGTGATTGTCTAACAACTTAGGAGCACCTGGCTGGCTACCTCTGAGTGACACCTTTTTCCCCCAATATGGAACTCCATCTTCAGTTGCCTAAAGTTCAATGTAATATCCCATAAAGTGACTAACTGCTATATTCCGAATATAACATATGCTCCCCCATGACTAACATATCAGCTCTGAATTCCACTCCCTACATGTTCCATGTAATTCCTTGCTCATGTACCTGCTATGAATTTTGCTACCGTTGGCAACTGCCGTAGAGAATGGAGGAATATTCTCCAGCTTGCACCCCAATCTCTTAGCTACATCTAGATCCATGAAGTGATGAGTGGACCCTGTATCTATCAAAACATGTACCATCTTACCTTTTACACCTCTTTTTACCCTTATTGTCCTGTAATCTACTGTTCCATCGAGTGCATGAGCAGACATCTGAGGACTTAAAAGCTGAATCCTCTTTATTTTCCTCCTCACTAAAATTTTCAACAGCATCCCAGTCTTGCTCCTCCTCTCCTATTTCTAGCAGATACATTTGCTTTCTTCCCCTGTAGTTATGACCAGGGACAAACTTCTCATCGCACCAAAAACACAACCCTTGGGCTCTCCTTTCATCCATCTTAGTTATGGATAGTCTCCTAGATTCCCTCACTATAGACTTCCCATTTTAACCCAAGAATTTGTTCCCTTCTACATTTCTGCTACTCCCAGCTCCTTGAATCTGTAGGTTCCCTCTGGGTTTTAATTCCCAGAAGAAGTTGGAGTAGGTAATAAAGGTTTAAAACTCCTCTAATTCTTTTGCAAGTTCAGTGAATGTTTAGCTAATATGTCTAAGTTGTAGGCTTTTGTTAGAGTACATGGGGATAACATCCTCACTTGTACCTCAATTTCTGGTTTTAGCCGCTTTAAAAAATAACTGATATAGTATTTATCAGATAACTTTATTTGGTTCAACAGCCCATCAAAAGAATCTAAGAAACCCTACATATTCCCCGTTTGTTTCAAGCTAATTAACTCTGCCATCAAATCCTCATGTAAGGTTTGGCCAAATTTCTGGTATAACCCCTTAAGGTAGTCATTCCAATTGGGTAATCCCCTTGACACTCGGCCCTTTCTCTTTGCTTGACCCTCTAGGTTAATAGCTATTATTCTAACCTTCTTCTCCTCACTTGTTCCCTCATATTCAAAGAATTTCTCACATCGATAAATCCACCCTTCAAATTCATTCCCATTGAACTTAGGAAATTCTACTTGAGAGTATTTGTAATTTGGGTTTCCTCTGTCAAGATAATCCCCATTGTTCTCGTGAATTACAGCTGGAGGGACCGCTACTGGTGGTGTTGATGCTTGTTGATTCGCCGCCTTTACTGCTATTAGATGTCTAATTTCCCTAATCACATCATCGTATTTTTCTCCCATCGTCTTAACTTGTTCTATGATTTCTTCAATTTCTCAACGCAATAATATTATTTCTCGTCGCCTACAGCATGTTTCTCGGCCAAGGATGTTGAAGATCTGATACCAAATGGAATGTGCTAAATGAATGGAATAGGAATTATGTAAATCTAAGGAGCCAAAATGCAAGAATAGCTCTGATTCTGAACCACTTACAAAGAATGAATTTTAGATTGTGAAAGAGAAAGAGAGTAGTATTATTTCTTCTTAGATTATCTTACAATACGAAATATTTTCTTTTAAGTAGTTCTAATCCTTCTCTAATGTAACTGCTTCTAGCAGATTCTAACAACCTCTAACTACCACTAATGATAATTGCTAAGATACCCACTTAACTTCTATTAATTCCCATTTCTACATGTCTACATTATTATCACGTAACAGTTCTTTGTTGGATTTTTTTATCTTTATTATTTTTTATTATCATTATTTCTCATTAACGTATTATTTTTGACGCTAGATGGAGAAAATTTAGAATATGTTAAAACATATTTAGGATGTTCAAAATCATATCGATTGAGATTAAATTTGTGCTATATGACCAACTTTGCGAGTTTCATATTTTAAAAAAAATTGTACTACGTTTTGTCACAATTTAGTTATTTATTAGGTTATTGTACCCTTCTTTTTATCATTTTTATGTTCTTATTTTTGGTTTAATAAAGTTGTATAAATTTGCGCCCATATAAGAGCAAAAATAAAAATTAGGCATTTGTCCATATTTCCATAATAATTTAAGAAACTGAGATTTCTTGGTGTCTCAAGACCCCTAAATTCTAACTAGGGGTAAATGGTTTGGTCGGTCATCTTTATTAAATTTTTATAGTATTAATTTTCTGATTTTATTTTTATAATTAAAATTTAATTTTTGAATTAATCCCAATTATTTTGGTTTCTCTTCGATCGATACGATCCAATTAATTTTTTATTTTAAAAAATATTACGTAAGAATTGCTAGTAAAAGTAATTAACAACACAATAATTAATATATATATATATATATAACTTTTAATCAAACTTCCTGAAGTATTGTGCTTCACTCAACTTATCGAAAAGGTCTGCAATAAGAGGCATAAGGCACTTGTTCTTGATGGTCACTTTGTTCAGCGCTCTATAATCGATGCAAAACCTTAAAATGCCATCATGCTTCTTCTGAAACAGAATCGGTGCTCCAAATGTTTGAATTCTTGGTAAACTCCATATAGGAGGAGAAAGCACTTCGATCGAGTTCATGTTATGTGGATGAGTTAGTGATCTGAATATGAGGGCTTGAATCCAACTTTAGAAGAGTGCTTGGTAGAGACCTTAATACTAAGGATAAAGCATTTTTTTTATAACCAAATGAAACTGTCTAAGGTGAGAATCGAAGACTTATGGGTACAGAATCTGGTGATACTTTTTATTGATAACAAATCGCTTGTTATCACACTGTACTCCTTTTGCAAGATCAATTCTTTTAGATGAAAAAGATCAAATGATGAAAGGGAAAATGAAATGTCGGATTGAATCGCCGAAGCAGGGCTAAGATGAATAGAGATGAATGACGAAATAAGGTCTTCCCCCTTACCTTAGTCATACCGGAATGAAGCTTAAATAAGGAATTAGGAAAATGAAAGAAAAGAAATAGAAAAAGGGAGATACCCCATAAACCAAAAGAGCATAGACCGATAAGATCCAAGAAAATAAAATGCCTGCAGCAAAATCAAAAGACCTTTAATAGATTGTTTTTAGGTCCAAGCGGTGAACCAGAAATCTTACTAACTCCTACAAGCAATAGTCTCCTAGGATTTCACAAGGAAAAGTAGCCAACCTGGGATACGTTGCGGCAAGGAATATGAAGGACGCCTTTAGCAGATTTCCCTTTCTTTTTCTTTCCTGGGTTAGGTAACCGTTAATGAAATATTAGAGGCAATAATTTTTTGCTTTGTGAAGTCAACTCGTCTTCCCCGAAGCGAAACCCATATATAAATTAGTTAATACATATACACTTACAGTTACAGATACAGAAGGCGCAATCGAAGCACTAAGATTATAGGGTGAAGGCACACAATCATTACAGGATAAGTAAGGTGCGGAGCTACACTCTAAAGATAGATTCACTAGATTCAAACCTTCCCGCTTCTTTGTATGTCCTATTGGAGGGCAATATAATACTCTAGCGATTCCTGCCTTGGTTGATGATGAATTACCTTACTCCCTTCCCATACCGGGTCTAGGGATATAGTTTATTATATAATATACTCTTATTCTATCATAGAAATAGCTAAATTAGAAGTTAAGCCCTATAATCACTTCACTGAAATTAAAAGAACAACAAGAGCAATACCTCACAAGCTAAAGCATGAGCAAGGGGCACAAGTAGACTTTAGAAGTCTAAACTAAGAAAGACTTACAAACCACTTAGGAAGGATAAGAGCCGTAGCTACATAGAAAAAAAAGTTGTCGGAGGCGATGACTCACCTCAGCCTCTCTAGCGGCATTAGTTACCACATTCATTCAGTGACAGCCTTAGGATAAGGAAGTCCTTTATTTTCATTTATAAAATAGGTGGCCACTATCTCTTTTACTTTCTTTTATTTAGTTAGGCATGGTAAAAGATCTCATTCAAAAGAGACTCTTCACCTACTCAATTGGAATGACTCTTACCCTTACTTATCTCTTTACTCAGAGAAGTCCCTCTCGGAGCTATTCTCCGGCGTTTTGTCTTCTTTCTCTTTACTCTGGGAATGAAGCTATAAGATGAACAAAATACGGACTTGATTGTTTATTTCATTCCATCTCTGCTCCTGAAAGTAAATCAAGATCAAGGATGTTAAAAAAACAGAGTCAATCGATAGATCAAAGAGTCACAAACATTGCTTCCACCTAATCGATGAATCTTGTTCCCCTTTTGTTGCTTTAGCCCGCTTCTTGTTACCTTGTTACAAAAAAATTACGTGCGTATAGAATGGGATCAAGATCAGTGGGCCGGTTCTCTCCCCAGTATCATTAGTGGTTCCACAGACTTCTTTGGTAAAAAAGAAAGGATAGGCCTGGGTACCCCTAATATAATATAATTTGATCCGTCCTCTCATGCGGACTCTTATTCGATGTCAATCGCTCAACTTTTTTGTTTAATGAAGGTGCATTCCCCCTGAGTGAGACCATTCCTTTATCTTAACTTGGGCAAAAAGGTATATAAGCCCCTGATTTCACCTTTTTTTTTATTTCAAGCTACTTGCACCTATTGTTCATTAGTCCAATGGACACACTGCTGACTGTTCCTCTATTAAAATGTTGGGTAAGTGAGTAAGAATTACCCGTATTCAATACGAGCAGAGTGGAAACTTCTCATACCTTTCGGAGCATTTGCCTGTCACCCCTAATCCGAAAATACTGACCTAAAAATATTCGTAATTATACCTTAGATCAGGATCTACATATGAGTATGCAGGAGAAGCTACTGCCTTCCTTCTAATCGGTTCGAAGAGAAAAGGAAAAAATAAAGGTTCACTTTCATTGGTGCTTTCCCCTACATTTATATTGGAGCGAGAGCAAGCGCTAACTTCCCAAACATGATTTTCTATAAGGTAGAGGCCCGGCTGTACGAAGCAAGAGGAAATAGGTATAGGTTGGATCAATAAAAGAAATATAAGGAAAGTATACAAGATTCCAATCGGGCTACCTCTGAAGGAAGATGGCGACGAGGAAGGGTATTTCGAATTTCGATCAAATAATGTAGCACGGGACTGCGCCAAGAATAGCGAGTTAGGTATGGACTTTTGTTAATTACCAGAATCACTATTTGGTAGGGCCACTAGGACTTGAGTCTCTCTCTTGGGCAGGGCATCAAGTACATCTATCTTTACGGATTAACCAATTTCTAAACGCTGGAGTAGATCCTGAAGATATACTACTTCCTCATGAATATATCTTGAATCCAGATCTTTTGGCTCAACTATATCCCTGTCTGGCGAGGGAGCAATCCCATTTCTCACCTTGAATTGGTCAAAATATGCGAAATTTCTTACTTTTGATGGAGGATTAGAAAGCAATAGAGTTTTGCCATCATATATTCTTGAATAGGACTTGGGAAAAACTCTCTTGATATCTTAATGCTAAAAGGTAATGAATCGAGGGAATATGAAAGATGGCCAAAATATAGATCCATCATACTATTCTACAATAACATAAAAGAAATTAAGCAAAGACAAATATTTCATGAATTGGAAGATATCAATCGAGTTGAAACTCAAGAATGTAGTTTATTTGAAGATTAGCAACATGTTTGGATTAGCTGAATTGAATAGCTGATAAACATTAGGTGCCAAAAATTGATTTAATAAATAAGTAATTATGGGTTTGGATATAAGTGCTGAAATTGATAAATAAGATGTTTCACTATTTGATAAAAAGTGCGGATAAACTTTTTTTTTCTCTGTTAAAATAACTTAAATAACCCTAGAAATGTTTACACTTATAAAGACATAATTTTTTTTCAAAATTTTAAATTTCAGATTGATTCAATTACAAAATATTATATTTGTCATTTTATTGTACACACAACATTGATTAGATAAGATAATTTTCATGATAAATATAATTTATTTTATGATAAGCATATAATAATAAGTTATAATAATTAATAGACAAAATTTTTTCAATAAAAATAATAAACCTAAATAGGACAAAATATTTAAAGAGAAACAATCGCAATCTTTCATAATACTTAGAAAGTAATACACCAAATATTTGATATGTCCTCATTTTATTACATATAGTTCAAAGATTAATACACAATCACATAGATACAAAATATGCAAAGGAATAAAGAATTTGTTTACTTCAAATAGTAATTGTGAACTGCAGGGGGAAGGGGGAGGGGGTTTAGATTGAAAAAACATATAAGGCAGTGAATTTCGATGTAGGAGTTTTATTCTAAAAAGGAATATTTTAGGAATAAAATAGTAAAAAATATTGGTCAAATTTACAGTGCTTATAACGTAAAAATTCATAAGCTGTGGATAACCACCATATAATTTTTGGCTATTTTTATCAAACGCGTAAATAAGCCGAAACGTGTTTATAAGCTGATTTGACAAGTTATAAGTTTAACCAAATACCCTTTAAATATCCAACAAGAAAAATCTAAAAAAAATAAAAGATATTAGATACCTTGTGATTTTTCACTCAAAATTGTTGGAATACATATGGCTTAGTTACTACTTAAGATCCTGGAACGAAGTAAGTTTCAATAGGAATAACAAAAAAAATAATCGGTTTGGTACAATTTAATTCTACCGATTTAATTAATTTTAAAAGATTTATTGACATCTCTAGTTCTAACCACTCATGCTTTCATTAGCAACTGTAGGGTCATGTGTTTATTGGTCCGTAACTCTTTATACCTCCAACTATCATGCCATTAGTAAAATAGACTTCAAAATTTTATTTTCCGGTACTAATTTTGTAATAGGAATAATTTTTTTTAGGTAATTAAGAATTATATTAATCACCAAAGAGATTTCAATACAAAGCCATAGTTCAGCCATTGCGTAGCTGACTATCATATTTAGATTGTATATCAACTATCTCTATAACTATCCCTCTATTTACAGAAGATATTGTTGAAGCTGTTGTCTGATTTTTGGGGTTCCTCTAACATTACAAGTATACGCTATGTCCCTTAGTAGTTTGTCACTGCTGCGGAAAACATTCTTAAAAATCCTCGCATTTCTATCCAACCATAAAGCGTAGAAAAATTCAGCTACAACCATTTTGAATATGTTAGCCCTACTTGATTTTCCTTTAGCTTTACTAACAATCCACTGTATAAAGTGCTCCTAGTTCTGCATACTGGAGTGATCTTCTCTGATCCAGGACAGTGTTTGGCCCCTTAATTCTGTAGCAAATGGGCAAGTATGGAAAAGATGGTCTCTGGTTTCCGGAGCTTGCTGGCACAGAACACATATGTTATCCACAGACATACCCCAATGTAGTAGCCTATCATTGGTTGGTAGCCTGTCATGAAGTACCAACCATAAATTGAAGACAGCCTTGGGCCTAACATAGTTCTGAGCAGTTAGATTCTTCTATGGGACTCTCGGGAGTTGGCCAATCTGAAACAGATAGAGTTGCCTAATGGAGCATACTGGCATGTGCAGACTTTGGTGTTGTTGTAGCAGTCCACTTGCTGCAATTATCTTTCGTACCATCCAACTAGCTTGCTTGGGGATAGGAGTATTCTCCAGTTGTTGTTGTTTTATATAAACAGTGTGAGTCCATTTGACCCACAGTGTGTCTTTCTTGTGAGCCAGATCCCAGCACAGTTTAGCAATAGCTGCCTTTTTCCACAAGAAGAGGTTTGTAAGGTTCAGCCCACCAGCTGACGTCGGCAAACACATTTTGTCCCAGGCAATGTAGGCCTTCTTAGAGATAACAGATGATCCAGACCAAATAAAACTTCTGCAGACTGCTTCAATAAGCTTTAGAATATTTGTAGGGATAAGGAAGAGTTGTGCCCAGTAAGCCTGTATACCAAACACCATTGACTGTACCAATTGCATCCTCCCAGCATATGACAACTTTCTAGCTGTCCATGATGTGATCCTAGCAGTGATCCTATCTACCAGAGGTTGCCACTGAATCAATGCCATCTTCTTGGTGGATAGAGGAATGCCCAAATATTTGAAAGGCAAATCTCCATACACATAACCTAGGTGATCAGTAATCTGCTGCTGAACTTCAGAACTAACCCCTCCAAAGTATACTGAACTTTTGCTCAGATTGGCTTTCAGCCCAGATGCTTCAGTGAACTGGGAGAAATACTTGAACATGGTAATGACACTGACTTTCTCCTTTAGCAAACAGAAGTAGGTCATCAGCAAAAGTTATGTGAGTGATTCCCACCCTTTTACAACCCGGATGGTATAAAAATTCTTGGTCTTTCTTCAGTTCAGCCAGAGATCTACTTAGATACTCCATGACTATTGCAAATAGGAATGGGGAGATTGGGTCACCTTGTCTAAGGCCTTTAGCAGCTTTAAAAGGTTCAGTTGTTTCCCCATTAATCATCACTGTATAGCTCAGTGTTTTGACATATTCCATGATCCAGTTTGTGAATCTGGCTGGAAACCCCAATGCTTCCATTACCTGTTGCAAGAAGATCTATTCGACAGAATCATTGGCCTTCTGCAGGTCAATTTTGATCATGCATCTAGGAGTCACATGGGATCTGGAATAGTTTTTGATCAACTCATGGGCCAACATAACATTGTCTGCAATCTTCCTGCCTGGGATGAATCCTACTTGGGCTTCACAAATGATGCTAGACATGATTTTCTGCATTCTGTTGGCTAAAATCTTGGAAATCAGTTTGTACAAAACTGAGCAGCATGCAGTTGGTCTATATTCTTTGACTGTGGTTGGATTAGGGACTTTAGGGATCAAAGTGAGAGATGCACAATTTACTGGTTTGAACATTTTGGTAGTCTAGAAGAAATCCTTGAATGCACCTATGATCTGCTTGCCAATGATGTTCCATGTCTTCTTGAAAAATACTGCATTGTATCCATCAACTCCCGGGGCTTTGTCATCCCCAATTGCCTTTAAACTTTCCAGAATCTCAAGTTCAGTAATATCAGAACTTAACTCCTTCTTATGTTGATGTGTTAAGGTAGGGCCATTCGTCATATACACTCGGTTCATGGTTGGCAAAGAAGCAGCTGTTGTGCCTATTAATGACTTATAGAAGTCATTGATCTCCTTTTTAATGTCATCTGGATTAGTAATCTTGAGACAACCAGCTGTAACAAGCTTAGTGATATGCTTGTGTTGATTTCTTTCCTTCAGGACAGCAGAGAAATACTTGTTGTTAGAGTCACCCAGTTGGATCCATTTTGCCCTGGACTTCTGTTGTAGCATACTTTCTTCAATCAAGGACCACTTTTCCAGCTTCATTGCTATTTCCTTCTCTTTAAGTTGCAACTCATCAGTGTAAGCTAGTGCATCTGATTCTGGATGTCCTTCAATTCTTGTCTACTATGATCAATTCTCTGACTAATGTTCTTAAAATCTTTAGTGTTTAAAGATTTTAAGGGGCCTTTCAGTGACTTGAGATTGGACCACACTAATTTCATAGAAAACTGATTATTACTATGCCAGTTGTCTTTGACCAGCTGATAGAGTCTTCATGATTAGCCCATGTATTGAAGAATCTGAAAGGAGTCTTCCCTTTCCTAGTAGCTTTTGCCAGTGTAATCACCATAGGGTTATGATCAGAGATTAAGGGATGATCATATACAGTTTGCACATGACTCCAGTTAATCATCCACTCATAATTGCCAAAGACTTTGTCCAGTCTACTACATACTCTATCACTGCCTGTCTGCCTATTTGTCCAGGTGAAATACTCCCCTTTCCAGGGAAGTTCTGAAAGTCCAGCCTGTTGAATACATTTAGTGAACTCTTGGATCTCTGCTTGCTTCACTTGATTACTTGACCGTCTATCATTAGCATACAGAACAACATTGAAATCACCAGCAACTAACCAAGGTTCAGTAATAGTAACAGAATAATCCTGCAGATTTTTCCATAGTGATCTCCTCTAGTCAATCCCATTAAAGTCATACACCACAGTGAGGTAACAGATGGCATCTCCAGAAATGTTTCTGACTCTACAATGAATCAATTGAGCCTCCTCCTGGATACCAGTGACTCTGATCAATTGTGTATCCCATATAATCCATACTCTACCATTTATGGAGCCCTGATAATTTGTTAGTAAACCCCAACCAGGAACCAACAGCTTAGCAATCCTGTCTGCATTCTTTTCTTTTACCTTGGTCTCTACCAGACCAACAAGGTTAATATTGTTATTCCTAATATATTCCCTAACTTCTTTTTGTTTATACCTTTTATTACAACCCTAATATTCCAGATTAGCCACTTTATTGACAGTTGCTAGGTCCTCCTTCATCCTCTGGAGGCTTCTCAACTCTATTAATAGACATTGCTTCAAATCGATTACTAACCACAATAGGAGATAAAGGTGGGAAGTTGGTGAGGTTGAATTATGGGGATTGAACTTTCTTCCCTTTGTCTTCCTGTTTGTTCTTTACTGTTACAAGTGATGGTGGGTCATGAGGCTCTCTATGAGTTACACTGTTCTGCCTTGTCTCAGTTTGTCGTAAAGGAACCTCCTGCTGATTCTAAACAGTCTGGATTAGAGCTTTGGTTCTCCATTCCTGAATCTCTTTAGGTTTTTTCACTTGAGGACGCTGGATTGGTTTAGGATTCATCAAACAGTTGTGCCCAACCGTAAGACATTAAGATGGTTTCCAGTCATAAACCACTTCTTGTAGAAATTTCTTCCCATTTGCATCCATTAACCATATATCCCTAGGTAGCTCTTTGGTAACATTCATATCTATGAACATTCGAGCATAGGAAATCCTAGATTGTTTGGTTGTACATTCATCCGCAAAAATAGGTTTCCCTAATACACTCGCTATTCTACTCAAGGATCTCATTCCCCAATAAGACATAGGAAGTTTAGGAAATTTGACCCATAGTGGAATCTCAACAGGGAATTCCTCAGTGAAATCAAAATCTGACGTCCATTGCTTGAGAATCATGGGCCTATTTGCTATAGAATAAGGACCATCACATAAAACTTCTTTGGCATCATCAATTGTTCATAACTTCGCTATGTAGTATCCCTCCTCGTGATAAAACAGCTCTGGTTCTGGTACACGTGACCAATGGAGGCTGATGAATCTCTTCATCGCGTTATACCCAAGCCCATCCCCTAAAATATAGACAATTAGGGCACACTTCCACTTATTTTCTTCCTCCTCCACCTCTGCTTTGTTCAGCTGGCCTACTGGTTGACCTTCAATCATTACCGGGGGGGATGTACTCTAGTGCCATACCATTAGAAGCAAATCGATTCTTCTGAAAAAGATTAGCCTAGTTCCCCTTTGGTACATCGGTTTTTCTTGAAGTCTCCTCCACTGGCTTCGTTATACCCATCACTGATTGAGGTTGGATTGGTATAAGCTTCTGCATGTGTCCATTTTCACCGGCCATCTATTTCATCGGAGTTAACGATGCTTCAATCGAAGCAGGATAGCTTCGTTCCATCTCCATTACCTCATTAGATTACTGTGAAATCAAAGGATTCTCACCTTCGCATGACGAATCGACTGGCTGCTCAGTTGCACCAGTGGTGATCAGTTTCTCCATAGGTGGTTGATTTATGGTTGTGATGATTCTATCTATGGTGAAAATCGGAATTTTTCTGGGGCCGTCCCCTACCGCGACCCCTCCCTCTCGCCATAGATACAAGTTCGGCGTACGTTAACTAACATGCGCCGAGAGAAGAACGAAGAAGAAAGGCTGATTGGTTCTCTTAATAGGAATAATTACATACCTTGTGTGACACAATTTCAGGCACTTTTACTAATTATATTTTTTTTCAGCAACACCTTAGTTACCAACAATACATTTAGTAAACTTTATATATATATATATATATATATATATATATATATATATATATATATATATCCGATGGATAAATCTGTGTTGTAAAACGTAACTTTGCGCCAAAAAGATAGAGGAGCATTTGACATCTTCCACATTTGACGTGAAGGGCCAAGAATTGCTCATCCGTTATCCTCTCCATTTTTTGTTGGTATCAATGGGAACAACTCATACTAATAATTAAAGAGCATTAGTGATTGTCATTCACATGCCTTCAACATCAAATCATCAAAAAGTTGGCAGTGCGCGTCATTATAGTTTTGAGAGCAATTATTCACGCTCTGAAAGTTGGTTACTGAAATCCACTTCTTTATTGCTTGATCACACTTTAAATTTTGCATATTAATTTAGCCTTGTAGGGGCGAATTTAAAATTTAAAGGAAATATATGCATTGCGACAAAAAAGTATATTTACAATTTATTTTTGTTGAATTTAATTTAATCTTACTGTGAACTCACTATATTTTTAATATTATAGGTTCAAAATAAAATTATCCGAAATGGAATTTGCCAATTTTACTTGTAAAGCTTTACTCAATAATAATTGTACCATAATCCTTGTCAGACTCAAGATTTATTTTTTTATCATGGTTAATGCCATTGAAAGGTATGCCGTCCGCCCAATTAATTCTTGTCCAAAGTGAATAGACACAAGAGATGTAACCAAAAGAAAAAAGTTGAAGTGATCCATAGCCATATTACTACGCTAGTCCCTAACGCAACTGAAAGCTGATTACCACTCCAGCATCTTTAGACAAGAGGGGGAATCAAAGGGTCAGTGTCACCACCTACAACTTGAAGTAGAGCCAACACCTACAACTTTAAGTAGAGCTGTGCATATGGGTCGGACCGGATTAGTCTATCCCAGTTTATATACTTTAGTAGTTGGCGAGTTCGACCGTGCTATAATGGTAATAGAAATATAAAGTACATCACTTGTCATTTTTGTAAGATCGAAATATTTTTTAAAACGGTCATTTCAATACATTACAATACTCATTTCTGGAAACTTCCTCAAAATTAAACATTCGTTTTTCTAAATAAAGATCTAATTTTGGCTTTTCATTACTAGAGACAATATACTTTTTAAATTTTATATATTTTAAATAAATATTTTTTATTAAGCACATGGCCCAGTCTTAGTCAAGCTTTACGGGTTACGAGCTTACTGGGAATGGACTTAAAAACCCCATAATTAGATGGACCCCAAATATTCTAGCACGACCCTACAAAATCACGGGCTGGATTAGGTTGGCCTGATACGCCAGGCCATATTTACGGCCGGAGAAATTAAAAGATAGTTAGATTTATAAGTGCACATTCAAAAATATCCACAGTTTCAAAGCTAATAGAAATTTAGACACTTTTCATGTAAAAAAAAATTTGAATGAAAACACAGTTCAAAATTCGAAAAAATATTCCAATATAATATATTAGAGTTCCAGCATAACTATATTAGAACTCCAATATATTATACTGGAGTTCTAGCATAAGTATACTAGAACTCCAATATATTATACAGGAGTTCTAATATAATATACTGGTCCAACATAATATATTGGAGATTGGAGCGTCGGTGCTCCAATCTCCAGTATATAATACTGGAACTTTCCACGTGTTGGGTTCCAGCATAATATATTAGAAGTTTATACGTATGTGCATCGTTTTTCAGTATATTATCCTAAAACTTTTCGTATTACAACAAAATAGTGACTATTTTTCAATGACTTTACGAACAATGACTATTTTTAAATAACCAGTTTAAACACCGACTAATCCATACTATTTTTACTTAATATTAAGGTGGTGGGCTCGAGTCCCAAATGAGATATAACTCAACAAAAGGATCACAGGGGAATCAAAGGTGAAAAAACTCAACCATCCTATAAAGATTACAGTTCAAAAATTACAAGATTTCTTCTGGCTAGTTCTCAGTGTGCTGCGCAGGCTTCACGTTTACCCTAAATTCAGACTTTAGATGTCAAATTGATTTATTAATCAAAATTGAATTGGGTTAGAATAAGAGGAATCAATAAATAGGTCATACTAAACCGGTCAAAATAAGGGTGTCAATGGTTCGATTCGGTGGGTTATTTTATAAAGTTTGTATCATATTATTTTTCGGTTATTTGATTATGCATAACCAAAATTAGACTTTTCAAACTCGTCTCAATCATGTCGGTATCTCTTCGGTATCAGTATAGTTCAGTTAATTTTTGATATTTTTTCAAATATTATGTAAAAATCACTAGTAGAAGTAGAGAATACAATAATACACGTGCTTTAGGACTTGGCAAAACTCTCTAGATATTTTTACAGTTTAAAAGGTGATGAATTAGGAAAATATGAAAGATGACTAGAGTATAAATCCATCAACTATTTACAACAGCATAAAAGAAACTAAGAAAATATAAAAAAATATATATCACACGAGTGGAAAGAGATAAATCAAGTTGGTATTCAAGAAAAAAGTATATAAAAGATTAAACATTCAAAAACACAAATCTAAATAGTATATGAAAGGAAATATATTTAATATAGTGTACTTTGCTATTCATAATCGTTACGTTAACTTTCTTGCTAGTGAATATGTTGGACATAATTTAATTTCAATAGAAGTAACATAATATTTTTGAAACAGCCTCTCTGTCCTTTCGGGTAGGGGTAAGGCTCGTCTACATATTACCCTCCCCAGACCCCACCTTGTGGGACTATACTGGGTAGTTGTTGTTATTTAACATAATATGTTTGGAAATTAAGATTTTGAGTTTAATTACTTGTTGGCTTGTAACCGTTTCATAATTCCAAGGCCCAAGAAAAAAATTATTTTATTATTTTTAAGATTAAATATATCTTTTACATTGTAAATTTATTCGGTACGAATCGGTATTTTTTTGGTTTATTTTTATAAAATAAAAGATCTATCCTAATTATTGGTACGTTTATAGATTTTTATAAAAACCTATGATTTTATTAAAAGAAACCTAAAAATCAGCCCGGTACGGTACGATTCGGTCGATTTAATAGACTTTTAAAATATCTGTTGATATCCTAAGTCAAATGTTGTTTGATTCAATATCGACTCAATTAATTTTGTCTAAAAATAGTATCTATAAACGTGCGTTGCACATTGGCACATGGTGGTTTATATATTTATTTTATATGAAGGAGCAACAAAATTTAATTAATGAAATAAATTTTATATATGATACAACAATCATCTAAATGCCAAAAATTATTGTTATATTATCATAATACGAAAATTCAAAATGAAAGGATATCATCAGAACTTACATAAATCATCAATTTTAGTCATGTTAAGTAGATAATTAATTATTATGGTTAAAGGTATCTAATGTGATAGTATCTTACTGAATACTTCTTTTTATTGATATCTCTCTTGAAAGTGCAACATATAATTATTCGTGTAAGAAAATAAATTGTGATAAATACAGTTCAATATTTAGAATGTTTGTCCTTGTGCTTTGTTTGTTATAATTATAAAACATAAACATACTAAAAATTATTTTCGCAAAAATTTAAAAGGATATTCTTTAGTTTCGGAAGGCGAAAGTTGAATTCGGGGATAAACACATACTTAGAAACACATTGACCAGTATCATAAGTTTTGCATGTATGACGTTATTGTCAAAACTTCTATCTACTATATGAGTACAATTATATAAGCTATTTAGTGGATCTATATTTTCGGGGTCATGACAAACATATTTTTCTTCAAAATCAAACTATATGCAATGGAAAGTCAATTTTAACTTAGTCTATTACATATATATGGCGACACTAACATACGTAAGAAATAATGAACTTGACAACAAACAACCATGTACCGTAGAAGACCATTTGATATTAAAATATTTAAGTATTCTTCTTGGTAGTTATTGTTGGTATCATCTTCTACTGAGTCAGAACTGAAAAATATTTTACTTTTGTCATAAAACTTAGCAATCAACCTTTTATTTAGTTGAGCAACATATTCATTTCTGCTAGCTAAGACGTCTCTTTAATTTCCGTCATGTAATTTACACAAATTGCATTCTAATCTAATGATGAAAATATTTTCCTTATTAAATGCACTAATATTATCATTTGGGTAGATAATCAAGTGTTCTACAATAACCAAATCATCTATTATTGATGCTCTTCTTTATTCCCTACACGAAGCAAGAAGTCGCTGAATGTTGGATTTGTTCTTACTCTTATATTTCTTGTCATTTGAATATTTTTCATTTGAGGCCATAAGTATAATTTTGTCAAGATAGATTTTATAGTTTCTGCTTTGGTCAATTTTAGAACTATTGATCGTACTTGACAGAAATCACCTCCCAAACTATTACTTTTCCCCCAAACGGTTCATCGATATCCAATATATCTCTAAAACTCTGATGGTTGCTTCAATCGTTTGGCGCTTGACCAAAAACGTCTCATCCCATATTATTACATTTGCATTCCTTATAAATTCAATACTATTGCTCTGATTTGATATATTTGTGCTTGTTATTTCAGTTATTTGGAGAGGTATATCCAATCTGAAGTGAGTTGTACGACCTTATACTAAAATCGTTGGTACACTACTTGTTCTTATCTAACAATATCATGCCTCTTGATCTCACATTTGCAAGTAATGTATGACATAGAAATATTATTTCGATTCTATTGGAGGCATCTACAAAGGATAATCCTGCTATACCAGAGTTAATTTTTTTAATATAGTCTTGAAAGCTTATTCTCGTTCAAGATTTAGCTTTGGTTGTGCTTCCTCAAATACTTGTATGGCCTTGTTAATATTATACTAATCTCTTTTACTTTGTGATCTATTTTTTTAATCTCTACCACTCTTTTTATGAAATAAATTTATGTACCCTAAGATGTTTTTTAACGTGAAAAATAATTTTACTCATATGATGATTTAAAAAATAATTTAATTAGATTCTTTTGCTAAATAAATAATTAAAAGATATGATTATTTGATTTAACATAAAATATAATTTTTTTGTTGATTTAGAATCTTAATATTAATTCATCTCATGTTTGAACATTTAATCGTGATTATAATTTTATTAATCATAAATTTTATTTCAAAAAGTAAAAGGTTGATCGATGATATTCCAAATTTAGATCTTTATGTTAGCAAAATTATTAGTGATATTGGCTCTTACCAATCTTTTTATTTCTTTTCTTACACATTTATATTCTTAAAAGTTTTCTTAGTTGTTCTTTAATAATTTGGTATATTTTTCTATATTATATGAAAAATTAATAATGATAAATTATTATTTGAGTAGAAAAGCAGTTCAAATATAATATAATAATATATTATCTTGAGAAATTATTCTCAATTTCGACACTTTATGCAGTCCGCTTAGCATTACTTTATTGTTTTGGTATTGAATATTATAGAGCTGTAAGGTATTATCAATAAAGAGGATTCTTATAGAATTGATTTTATTAAACCTTCCTATATATTTTCATTACGGATTCTATAGACAAGATTGTATTAATTTTAAAATCTTAAATATTAGAAAAATTGACATATAAGTTATTGTAGTCCAAAAAATAAGTTGTTATAGCAATGTCCTTTCTCTATAAGTTCTTCTGTTAATAATCAATTTTTATAGTAATTAGGTTCTCCTGTTTCTAAATGAATTTGGAAAATAGAATACGTTTTCAAATTAAATTAGTTATAGGAATTTTTTTAAAAAGTATATCATAAAAGCTCCAGGTATTGATGGATACAATGCTACTTTTTTCAAATAGACATGGTGTATCACTGGCAATCAGATCACTATGGCTGTTATGGACTTCTTTCAGACTAGTAGAATGTATAAACCAGTTAACTGTGCCTCCCTCACCTTGATTCCTAAAGTTGCTAATCCACAATCAGTCAAGGAATTTCGACCAATAGCTTGCTGTTCAGTTTTGTATAAAATCATCTCCAAGATATTGGCCAATAGATTACAGAAATGCATAGCCAGTATCATCTGTGATACCCAGGCAGGCTTTATTCCTGGAAGGAGGATTGCTGAAAATATTATCCTAGCACATGAACTGATTAAACATTATGCAAGGGCTCATGTATCTCCTAGATGCATGATTAAAATAGACTTACAGAAGGCATATGATTCTATTGAGTGGGTTTTCTTACAGCAGGTAATGGAATCTTTAAACTTCCCAAACATGTTTATCAGATGGATCATGGAATGTGTTCAAACAGTGAGCTATACAGTCATGGTGAATGGGGAAACTACAGAACCTTTTCAAGCAGCCAAAGGTTTGAGACAGGGTGATCCAATTTCTCCCTTTCTGTTTACTATAGTGATGGAGTACCTCAGTAGAGCTCTTTCTGAACTTAAAAAGAATTCTGATTTCTCATTTCATCCTGGCTGTAAGAAGTTAGGTGTTACTCATCTCAGTTTTGCAGATGATTTGTTGCTGTTTGCCAAAGGAGACTTGAAGACTGTGTCCACTATGTTTAAATACCTTTCTCATTTCACTGAGGCATCTGGTATGAATGCTAATATAAACAAAAGTTCTGTCTATTTTGGTGGTGTTCCTTCTGATATACAGCATCAAATTGTAGCTCATCTTGGTTATGCACATGGGGAATTTCCTTTTAAATACCTGGGAGTTCCCCTATCTACCAAGAAAATGTCTTTATTACAGTGGCAACCATTGGTGAATAAAGTTACTGCCAGGATAACATCTTGGACTGCCAGGAAGTTGTCCTATGCAGGCAGAATTCAATTGGTGCAAACAGTAGCTTTTGGCATACAGGCTTACTGGGCTCAAATCTTCCTTATTCCTTCAAAAATTCTAAAGATGTTAGATGCAATATGCAGATCTTATATTTGAAAGGTACTGCCAATATATCAAAGAAGGCATATGTAGCTTGGGACAAGGTTTGTCTGCCTAAATCTGCTGGAGGACTAAATATTATGAACTTGCTACTACGGAATAGAGCTGCCATTGCTAAGCTTGGGTGGGACTTGGCTCATAAGAAGGATGTACTGTGGGTTAAATGGATTCATGCTGTCTACATTAAGCAACAGCAGCTTCATACCATAAAAATTCTTAACAAAGCCAGCTGGATGGTAAGGAAGATTATAGAAGCTACTGTTACATTGCACCAATCACAGCTATTGTCCCAATCAGATTGTTCTATCAAGAAGCTGTATCTTCAACAGATTAGGCAGCTGCCAAGAGTTGTGTGGAAAAATCTAACCATCCAAAACTATGCCAGACCTAAGGCAGTGTTTAATCTCTGGCTGATTCTGCAGGATAGGTTACCTACCAAGGATCGATTGAGACAGTGGAATCCAAACATGGACAGCACCTGTACACTATGCCAGCAAGACATGGAGACCAGGGATCACCTCTTCTTCTCCTGTCCCTTCACCATGTTACTGAGACATCAAACAATGATTTGGATTGGGGTAACTCAGCCTAACTTTCAAAGCTGGGATCAATACATCCAATGGATCATAACCATGGCTAAAGGGAGGACTACTCGAGCTCATAGTATCAAAATGATCATTGCAGAAATGTGTTATAACATCTGGTTAGAGAGGAACTCAAGGTTGTTTAGGAATGTGTCAAGTTCATATGGGCATTTACTTAGAAATATTGCATACACATGTCATATTAGGAGTCCTATTAAGTTTAGCCTGCAACTCCAGCATTCTCCCTGTAATTAAAAATAGAGGCATAGTAAATGATGTTGGCTACGTCTCTCTTTTTGTGATAGTTAGCTGTGTGTAGCTGGACTATAGTTATGTAAAGAATTTCCTTTGGTGATTAATACAACAATTTAATTACCAAAAAAAATAATAGAATTACAAGGCTTATATCTAGAATTTCAATAATATTTTTTTATTGAAAATTATTATACTTAATATTAAAAAGTTATTTTTGTAATTCAATATTTTATTTATACTTTTATATATAATAATATAAATATAGATAGATAAATGAATCATACAATCTGTCTCGTCATACAATAAAGAATCTTTTCTTTATCAGGAAGTGAATTTTATAGAGAGATTTGTACCTATTAAAGTATTAATCTATTTATTAATTGTTCGACAAAATCATAATCAAAAGAAGCCTATGACTTGCACTTAAAGTATGATAGAAAGAGTACCACAATTTTCTCTAATTTAAATCGATAATTGCCGACACTTGTTGATGAATTAGACAAAATTCATGATGTAAACTGCAAAAGCATGACAAACAACATTGGCAAATAATAATTAGTATTAAAATAAAAAATAGAGAATGGCCTTTGGCACATTATAGGATAACAGTAATATGTTGGTCCAATGAGAATTAACTAATAAGTTAATTAAATAATTACTTATAGTCGACGGCATTAAATCGCCCAATGAAGATGCTTGACCAATTAAGTGGAAGAAAAGGAGGTGATTTATTTTATTATTATTCTGAAAGTTTATGGATACGTAATTATGGTTGCGTTGAGTATCGATTGCGACACCGTGCGGCGTGCAGTGACGTCATTTTCCTCGAAATTTAACCCTTATCAGTTATCACAATTATCTCTTGAGATTTTCCTACGCAAATTACACAAAAACCTTTATCATTTTACTTTCGTTATACTTTCCAGTATGATAAAGACGAACAATATGCTTCGGACGAATGACTTATTCTAAAGGTGACAGACGGTTCAACTGGTCCGGTTCGGGTTGTGATTTTTTCGACCCGTTCGGTTTCGGACTGGGTCGGACCGGGTTGAACAGTATCGGGTTCGTAGCGGGCCGGGTTTGTTCGGGTTAAAATTAAACCATACGGGTTAAGGGTTGGAGGGGGCAGGCCGGGTTTAGTATATTATCAATTTTTTTTTGGGAATTAAATATAACTATTAAGTTGTACTTATATTATTACTTTGTAATAATTGAATGAATACAAGTAAGATGAGAAAAAATTACACTTATTGCAAGTGCTACTTTATTTCTCAATTTCATATTAAAAAGTAGAAAATGAAATGTTTACATTTTTTCTAACAAGTAAACTGGTTAAGTAGTAATTTCAAATGTTTTGCATCGCCTTAGCAAGTTCATCATAATCAATATGAATCGATTAACCTTCTTCTGGGGAGTTAAATTCGGATGGATTTTCATGGGTTAATATATCTCCAAGTTCTTCGTCTTCTGGGCTATCAACATCTTCCTTTCCTTGATTTCTTCGTTCCGATCTAATCCAATCTCTGAAACATACTAAAACTTCCAAAGCATTGCTTCCCAATGAGTAGCGGGTGTCTCCAAGTTGTTGTCTTGCTTGGCTAAATGCACTCTCCAATGCAACAGTAGAAGTTGGCACATTCAGCACGTCACGAGCCATAGCGAAAAGAACAGGAAATTGCTTTTCATTTTCATGCCACCATCCCAACGGTGAAAAGTTCTTTGTGCGAGGCTCCTTTTGCTTCTGCAAGCAGAATTGAAGCTCATCAATATTCCTGCTACTGGTTTGAGTGTTAGAAAATGTAGAAAAAATATTAAAACTATCAAGGCCTTCATCATCCACAGCAGAACTACTACATTGCATAGCGGGATTAACATTGCCAGAAGCACGAACAGTATTATCACATTCATTTGCATAATAATTATATAGTTGTTGTAAATATTCATTTAGTTTGTTCATAGAATCATATAAATTTGGGGTTTCAGATTCTCCAATCTCCATATAAGTATATAAAGCATTCATTAATTGGTGACAATCAGACATTTTAATAGAAGGGTTTAAAACTGCACCAAAAGTATATCGGAGGAATTGGAAAGAAATATTTTTTAAATTTCACTTGCATTTTTTCAACAATATCCATATATTTTTCTTTCTTCTTAAATTCATATAGTAGCAAAAAAATTTCAGCTATATGTACTAAAACCATAGTAACAGTGGGGTAATATGCGCCAGAAAACACAACAGTAACAGTATAAAGTTTATGTAAAAATTTAACAAAATCATTAATGACCTCCCAAGTATCACTTGTCAACATACGCCTAGGATCAGTACAATGTGCATTAGCAACTTCAGTTATAGGAAATCTATATTTGTAGTAACATTTTACAAATATATATGTATAATTCCATCTAGTAACAATTTCGTCTGGCATGAATCTAGGTTTAAGGTTATACTGGATACACTTAGTCTTAAATTCTTTTATTCTAGATTGTCTATTATTTCCTTGAATAACACCAACTGCTCTTCTAACATGAGTAATCTCAACTGAAAATAAATCAAGGCCACTTTTAACAATTAAATTATAAACATGACATGCACACCTAACATGAAAAATATCATAAGAGGTGGTTGCAAATGCAATTTTAAAATTGAAACTGCAGCATTATTGTTTGAAGCATTATCAAAAGACATACACAAAATTTTTTAGTTTAGATTATAAAATTCAACAACTTCAACAATTGTACTACTTATAAACGTAGCAGTATGACTCTGATCTTCATCATATTTAAAAGCGATAATACATTTTTGCATACAAGTATTATCATCTATCCAATGGCATGTAATTGTCAAATAATCATTTTCATTAACAGCATAACCAATATCAGAAGTTAGACATACTCTAGAAGGAAGGTGACTAAACAAATAACAAATGTACGTTTGATATTGTCCATGAAGTCTAAAGATATCTGCTCTACAAGTACTTCTAGGGATACCTTTAGATAAAGGATTGTAAATCCTTTGAATATAAATAGTAAGATACAATGAAGAAGCAAAAGAAAAAGGTAAACAACCCAAAGTAATTATTTTTGCTAATTCCTCACGATCCCTCATTTTATCGTATTTTAATAGACCTCCAGTAGTAGGGTTAATAGTTGTTTGACTTCCATCCCCATTATTTCCCCATTCTATGGGATGGATAGTCGTCATATGTCTAGTACGTGTCCCAGCCCCACCTAAATTACCTCCGGTCAAATGTTTAAAAGTTTCATTACAAAGTTTGCACTTAACTCTATTAGTACCTTCAATTATTTCAAAAAATTTCCATACCGGACTTCTTCTTTTACGATTAGAAGTTGGAGCCACTGGTGGTGTTCTACCCCTTGTAGCACTAGCAACTCCAACTCCAATACTACCAATATTTCCACTACTAGGTGTAGGTGGTATCTCATATTCTATTGCAAAATCTTCTTGTAATTGTTCATAATCAATCTCTACATATTGCAAATTAGGCGATGATTCAGAAACATGTATTATTGGGTCATTACTATTACTACCAGAAGCTACAAGACTACCTCTTTTTTTATTTTCATCCCTACAAGTAGCTTTTCTACACGCTCTTTTAGCAGCACAAAACATATTGTAAAAATAAAAATATAAGCTAAAATTAAATATGCAATTAAAATATTAAATAAGAGAAAGAGTTGGAGGGAGTGCACCGATTTTGACAATAAATTGAGCACTTAATTACGCAAATCCGGTGTTACCACGAACAAACGTCAAGCAAGTATTTCAATTTTGAACTTCAAGCTTCAAATTCCGAATGACAAATTGCGATAAATTAAATTCGGGAAAAGAGTGACAAATAAAATATGAAATCTTGCAAATTGAAGGGAAGAGATAGATTGATAATTTGAGACTTGAGATTGAGATAAGAATTTTGAGTGAAGAAATGAAGAAGAGATGAGGATATTTATAGATTTTAAGAAGGGTTAATATTGTAAATTAATAAATACAAAAAAATAATTAAAAAATGGCCATTTTTGCAAAATTATCCGTTGGCCAACGGATCTGTACCGTTGCCGACGGTAATGTGGGCCTCACATATTCAAAAAAAATATTACCGTTGAACCGGGCCGGTCCTACCGGTTCACGGTACTGTTGAAATATACCGGGCCGGTCCGGTCCGGTTCCGACACCAAAAAATCCTAACGGACCAACCCCCTACCCCCCTTGAACCCAGCCCAGCCTGGCCCCTGCTAACCGGTTCGGTCCGGTCTGGGCCGGTCCCGGTTCAACCCGGCCCGGCTGACACGCTTGACTTATTCTATTGAAATATTTTGTTGAAGTTTTTCCTAGTACTTAGTTGGAGAGTGAAAAATAATATTTGCAAGAAAAAACTTTAACTAATTAAAGATGGATAATTGTGAGCACGTGATTTTTGTCTCACTTGAACTATTTATTTTAAACTCTTAAAAATTAGGATTTATTTTTATTATTTTGAATTTTAGGGAATTAATTGCTTGATTTTTGTTTGTTTGCATCTTGTGTGCATTTTTAGTTGGCATAATCTATAAAAATATGCATTGCATTTAGGATTTAATTGCACACATTTTGGAATTAATTAGTTATTAGGAGCCTTACAAAAATACAAAAAGCACAAAAAATAGTTTATCTTGGCATTGTTTAATTCGTGGCTTTGAATTTGCTAATTTTCACTAATTTGTGATAACTGTTAGAGTTAATTGATTTGATTTGATAGTTTAATTTAGTTCTTAGAATTAAGTTAGGGTTTTAGTTTAATTTTGAAATAAAAAAATTAAAATAAAATTAAAAGGAATAAAAAGAATTACAAAATTGAATAAAGAAAAAAAGAAGAATTTTAAATGGGGCCTCAATTACCAAAAAAACCAGTCTGGGCCATAGATGCAAAATAAACTAGCCCAAAAAACACCCCTGAATTAATCCATTTTTCCAGCCCAACCCAATGCCCTAACTCGGTCCAGCCCCACCCTACCAAAACGACACTATTTAAGCCATTGTCAATCTAGGTCGTTGATCTCAATAGATCAAACAGTCAGGAACTAACCCTTCCCTAATCTAAATATGTCCTAACGCTACCCCACCCCCTGAGACCCCGGTACCTTCACCCCCTTCGTCTCTTGAGAGACCAACTCTCAGACCACTGTCCACCACTCTAAAACCGCCGCTGGAAATCGCCTCACGGCGACGGCCGGCCACCAAACGCCCTAATATTCACAATGCACCATCCTCTCCACCTCTCTTTTCTAACCCCACTATCAGTTCACTTCAAATATAACTCAGCCTCGTCGAATAAAGCTTTAAAATCTCGGCGGCTCCGCCGTCCTGCGGTGACGGTTCCGTTGGTCACCAAAAACACACCCTAAATTCTCCTCACCTCCTTCCTCCCAAACCCCTAATTGATTGCCTTCGAATCTCACTAGTTCTCCTCGAATTTTAGATTGAAGGTTTGGCTAGAAACCCTAAATTTCTCAAGGATCAGAGGTCGTTGATTTTGGACTATAATAGTCCTTAATCTTGTGTTTCTCATGCAAACACATGATTAAGGACAACTTTAGTCCGGATAATGCAAAGAGACTGGCCAGAATTCCAATTTTTCAAATTAGGTATTTTCTTTCGTTTTTCCTTTTCTATTTTTCTCTTGCATGATTGTAATTTTACTCTCTTTGCTCTTGCTCAGTCAGTCTGTTTGTTACTGATTTGCACTGTGTTCATAGGTTTCTCCCTGTTCTTAACATTTGTTTTTGTTCATATTAAGTCAGTTTAATTCATGATTCGGTAGTATTGATTAATTTTCGTTTTAATTTCGTTGATTTTTAGAATGGCCATTTGGATTTGTTGATTCTGATTTTCAGTTGGTTAATTCAAGTCCAAATTAGGGTTGTTCGAATTCACATTCCAGTTTTGGGGATTCATTATAATTGAATGCTTGTTTGTTTGTCGCTGAATAATTCGAAATATGTATGTTTAACTATAGTCAAATTTTAACTGGGGTAAAAGGGGATGGGGTTAGTTTCAACTTGGGTTAGTAATTTTAGATGATTTCAAGGGTATATTGGTTAGTTTTGGTTAAAGAATCCTGCAGTAACAAAGAATGGAACTCTTTAGAAACTTCTAAGATGGGTGTTAATTTAATATCAGGAACATAGTAATATAACTTGATGAACCAGTCAGTCCCTCAAGGACTTTTAAGCAAAAACTGAAATAAAAATGGAACTAAAAGACAAAACAAAGTCTGCAGGTGTAGCCCTTGTTGTTTGCCTATAAAAGCATCATTTCTTGCTTTAGAAGAAAAAGGATGAGAAGTTTTGAGATCTGAAAATTTGAATACCAAAATTAAAAAACCAAATCTAAAATCTTAGAGTTAGGAAAGTTTATTTTAGATCTTAGTTTCTTCAAAAACCAAAAAAAAAAGAAGCAAAAGCAATAGAAGAACTCCAAAAATACTATTACATTGAAGTTTTCTTAGATTAGTTTTAAAATTTCAGTTGTTAGTTCAAAGTTATAACCTAGATAGAGATACATTTCTAATTGCTGAAGTTCAGGAATTATCCTGGGTGGTTTCGAGTTTGTTTTGGGTTTGTTCAGCCTGTGTTTGGATGGTGTATTGGTTGAAATTGGTCCTGGTTTGTTTGACATTATCTCTGGGGTTTATACCTAAGTTCAAATTGATTCCATGTTGTTTTACACTGTTGTTTTACGCTGCTATCTACTCAATCTGCTACTGAATCCTCTTTCTTCTTATTGTATTTCAATTTCTCGGTACATTTCTCCAATTCGCCTCAATGTAGCTCTTGAATTTGAATTGAAATAAACATCATGACGAATTGGCTTCATGCTGTGTGTTCGATCGAATCATTATATATCCAGTTGAATAGATGTTAAATGATATGCATCTGTTTAATGAAGTTTGGTTTGGATTTGTATTCACATGAATACTGGACTGTATAACTGGACTGTATAATTATAGATTATGTTAGTTCACACGTTAGCATTTGATGCTTGACTTCTGATGATTGTATAACTGGTTTGTATGGACTTTCAAACTTGTATGACCCTGATTTTAGCTATGGTACAATTAAATTGAGTTTTGCCTAACTGATGTCTGATATCTAGATAAATTGTTCATTATGCACACGTTAAAGGTAAAACTCAGGATAGTTAAAATGCCGTTACCTTTAAGGTTTAGTTCCATGTGTAGTAACAAGAGCATCTTATGTGTATAAACAAAAAGTAGATGCGCGGTTAATTAGACTGTTTTCACCACATAGTTGATAATCACTTTAATCAATCATGTTTCATATAATTATTTGTATTACTCCATAGCTTAGTAGTTTCACACTAGTAAAATGTCTTAATTCAGCTTAGTAGATCTCGTTTGGCTTGGTAAAGGCCTGACTGTCCGGTCCATGAAGAAGTGATCTAACAGGCTCCAAAATTAATGTAAATGAAATCTGGGCTAGGTTTGAACAAAACTGAAAAATCACGCCCTTCCTATCGGGCTTGCTTCAAATAACTTGCTAAAATTCCGTCCTCCTACTTACTAAAGTCGTTGGGTCTAGATGATTTAAAACTGAATCATAGGTTTGAGCCTTGAGTTAAGTAGCACACTTAAATTAAAAGGTGTTTCCTTTTGTTCAAGTATTGACTTGAACTTGAGGCCCAACTTCCTTGATTACTTTTAGGCCCCCGTTAGAGAAAAATTCAATAGAAAATATTAGTTTGCTCTAGGATGCCCTTTTAAAAAATAAAACGAGGTGCATCACGCCCAATAAAACTCACAAATCACGTGGCCCTCTTTAAGTGTTTATATAAAACTACTTAGAACCCAGGATGAGCTGTTTAGCGAATTTTTACGGCCTCCTGCAAGTTAATAACACGTTAGTCGCTTTAGGCGCGGTCTTTAATAATCTTACTTTCCTAAATTAGGTTGTGCATTTCATGTAACCTAAATCCAAATCTCAAAATTTTGAATAAAAATATGTCGAGGATCCAGCTGTATTTTCATGTGACGTGATCCAAAAACATGTTTTAAATGATATTCAATTTTCTAAAAATGATTAATTTAATGCGATAAATAATTCTAAAATTGCACTATAGTATGACATGTATTAAAATCAGATATTTAGCCAATTATAAGAGTTTAAACGACTGTCCTAGAACCAGGGGATCCGGGGGTGCCTAACACCATCCCTCGGGTCAACAGAACTCCTTACTCAAGAATTTCTGGTTTGCAAACTCCATTTGGGAAGTCGAAAAATTTTCTTGATTTGGGATTCAAAACAAACCAGTGACTTGGGACACCAAAAGTCAAAACCTATCCCAAGTGGTGACTCTAAATAAATAAATAATCCCATTTTAAATAATTTCACTTTAAATAGGAAAACTCCCTTATACATTTATCCATGCGGAGTGATATATAAAAAAGAAGTGTGACAGCTTTGGCGACTCTTCTGGGGATGAAAGGACACAAAATCTCTAGTTCAGGGTTCAAGAATTCGAGTCTAGAATAACTGTTATATTTGGCTTTTATGATTTTCCTACATGTTCCATGCTATATGTGCTAAATGCTTTACCACTTTGAAATTGGATGAATTGTATACATAAACTACTACGAAACCCTTCCTCTCTTTGAGTCTTCTACATCATGGATAAGGGTGCACTTCGTGTGACATCTCTTCTGTTTAGAGTCTTTTCTCATATAAAACGAGTTTCAGATAAGTTGCTAAGCTGGCGGAGCTTCTGTATCCCCCGTACGCTCCCTCCCCCTCGGCTCGAGTTGTCCGCTTGGGTAAGCCAGGTCTAGAACAATAAACCCAAGGTTTAAATCTAGTATAACAAAACCTCATGCCGGATCCCTATTAGGAACGTTTATTTGCATCATGTGCATTTGACTTAGGGGAGCTCACAGGGGTTGGGTCCGTCTAGGACAGGTGTACCCAAATTAAAAGACCATCCTGATGCATCTTACGTGCTACTTGTGCATTTATTTGCTCGGCTTTGCATGCTGACCGGCTTGTAAATAATGGAAGAAATTTGAAAAGAAAAATATAGAAAAAAACAAAAAAGAAAAATCAAGAAAAATAGAGAGCGAGAAAAGAATAATAGTGTTATGGTTGAGTGAGTTAGTCACCTGTTTTGAAAACCCAATGCCAAATGATACCGAAACTTTGCCAATATTTTTAGAAACTAAAAAGGTTTTTCAAAAAAAAAAATAGCTTGGTTATGTCAAATTTACGCGAACTATGCGGGTCTGATTCTCACCGAATGTGAGATACGTATGCAAACTTCATCTGTTCCGACCCCGATTTTTAAAATATCCATAAATATTTTCCTTTACTTCCTTCTTTCTAAAATTGAAAAGAAAAGTAGTATTTCTTTCGTAAATTCAAAATAAAATCCAATTATAAAAAAAAATTCAAAAATATTTTCTTTTACTTCCTTCTTTCAAATACTGGAAAAGAGAATTCGTATTTTTTCATAAATTCAAAATAAAATATCAATTTTCAAAAATATTTTCTTTTACTTACTTCTTTCAAAATATTTTTCCCAATAAAAAAAAGAAAAGGGAAAATCAAGGAAAAATAAAAAAAAACAAAGGAAAAAAGATACTCCTTAAATGTCTTTCTCTTGTAAATGTTCATAAAAATTTTGAAAATTGAAGTCCAAAACCAAAAAAAAAACCAATTTTTTTTCTTTTCTTTAGAAGTGCTTTTCTAAATAAACAAAAACACAGAAATCCAAGAAATTTTCTTAAAAGTTCCTTTTTCGAAAATTAAGAGGCAACATCCAAAACAGAAAAAAAATATTTTCTTTCTTCTTTAGAAAAAGAGAAAACAATTGAAAATTCACAATAAAAAACTTCCTTTCCAATCAAAAGAAAACGAAATTTTAGAAGTCTTTCTTTCAAAAAAATAAAAAGAAAAATTAAAGATCCAAAGAATAATTTCCCTTATTCTTTTAATGCATGTTTTTTTAGAAAAGTCCAAAAGAAAAAATCAAATAAAAAAAGAGAGATTTTTTCCCTTGCCTTAAAGTTTTAATGGTCTAAATTTTATAAAAAACCAAAAAAAGAAGAAGAAGAAGAAGAAAAACAACTGGTTTTTATTCGATTCTCAATCTTTCTAAACTACGCAATATCTGATTCATGCGGTGTCATGAAACGTCGGTAATCTCCATTAATAAATTGAGTGAAAATAAATTTGAAAAAAAATAGAGAAAGAAAAATTGAATGAAAAAAAGGAAGAAAAGAGAGTGCCAAAATAAAAGAGCGGCAAATACAAAATCAAGAGTGATTAGTTAAGGCTGGGATGAAATATGCAACCGTTCAAACACATGGTAGAAATGTTTAACTGCTTAGGTGCATTGCATCCAAACATGCGATTTTCTATCTGTTAAGCGTCTCAAAACTAACAAGGTTGTTGCGTGTGCAAAAAGCCAGGTTTTGGTGTTTGGTTTTGTTGGTGGTCTAGCCTCCCCTCCTTCTCAAAATCCAAAGGAACAGATGGCCTTCGGTAGTAATCTACCAGTCATTAGTCCTGAGGATAGCCCGGCATCGACTATTCTGCCACTAGAATCAACATGTGCTGAAGAGAATAAGATGTTGCATCTCCGCATAATGGAAATGTGGGACACCTCGTCTAATGGTAGAGAACCACCAAGTGCAATCTCCGGGTTTCCTGAATTGGTCCCCAGGTCAAGCGAGGTTACCACACCCCTGTGCCTAACCCGCTCTACCCGTGCGGACACCCTCCAATGCCCTCTAATGATCCCGGCATACCTTCTGTGGTTTGTCCCCATGCACCGGCTTCAAAGGCACAACCTCAAATGTTTACATTTCAGGGTCCACAACTTCAGTCAGGAATAGCATATGTCACCCTATACTCTCTCACTCAACCTCTGCGACATGATCTCTCAGTAGGGCAAGGAAAAGTTGTTAAAAATCTCGAGCAAGAGGAAATGGCTCGGAAGATGAAAAGCTTGGAACAAGGCATGAAAAACATGCAAGGTCTAAGTGGTCAAAAGAGTGTCTCATACTCTAACCTCTGTATATTTCTCCATGTCCACTTGCCACCCGGCTTTAAGATGCCAAAACTTGAGAAGTATGACTGGCAAGGAGACTCGATTGCTTATTTGAAATGATACTGTAACTAGTTTAGGGGTACTGATGGAAATGAGGAGCTTCTAATGGCCTATTTTGTGAAAAGCCTTACTTGAATCGCTTCTGAGTGGTATACGGATCAAGAATTGCTCATTGGCATGTGCGGGACGATATGGCTCGTGATTTTGTCCGCCAGTTCCAATATAATGTGGACATCGCTCCCGACAGACATTCTTTGTCCAATTTGAAAAAGAAAACTGAGGAAAGCTTGCTGTCAAATGGCGCGAGAAAGCTGCTAGGGTAAAGCCTCAAATGGACGAAACTAAAATGGTCACGGTTTTTCTGCAAGCCCAAGAGGTTGACTACTTCTAGAACATGATGTCTTCTGTGGGTAAACCGTTCTCCGAGGCTATCAAAATTGAAGAAATGGTTGAGAACGATTTAAAAACAGGTCAAATCTTGAGTCATGCTGCTTTCAAGGCCACATCACAATTTTCTCGGAATGGTTCGAAAAGTTCAATAAATAAAAATGGAAATGAAGAGGGAGTCATGATGATTTCAAGCTCGAGGGGGACCCACATGTCATTCACCAACGTCATATGTGCCTCCTATCGTTCCACCATACTATTATCCCTTCTCAGGTGCTGCTTATGCTATGGCACCGCCTCCCTATGCGGTGATGATTGTGCAATCTTACACCCAGCTGCACCATCATACACAAAACCGAGCTCCACCTCCCAGAAATGTCCATCCTTACCAAACTCCATATAATCCTCAACAAATAAACCACAATACAATCTTCGCCCAAGAGAGCCTTTTAGAAAGAGTTAGTTCACCCCTATTGGTGAATCGTATTCAAGCTTGTTCCAAAAGTTAATCAGGCTAAAACTATTACAGCCAGTGGCCCCGAACCGTTTAAACCCTGAGTTCCCCTTGCACCGAGCTGATGCTATATGTGAATACCAGAATGGAGCAACGGGACACAGTACAGAGGACTGTTGGACCCTTAAAAGGGTAGTTGAAGATTTTATTGAAGCTGAACGAATCATTTTTCGGGATGAAGATGCTCCTGATATAATGAACAACCTATTGCCTGCCCATAACAACGGTCCAACAATCGGAATGATCTGTGAAAATGAGGAATTAGATCCGAAACTCAAGTCCATTGCAGCCATTGTTGAGACAGAAGGAAAGCCATAAAGTGGTCTCCAAGCGTGAAAGCACCCCACCAAACGGGAGTCTCGGTAGCTAGTCTTGCTATCCTTTCTGCGTCCGGATTATCTCAGGGTGTGATCTGGATGTTTTCCTTTATTGTCTTACTTTTCGATGTAAACCCTTTTCAAAAACTTTAAAAAAAAACAAAACCAAAAAAAAAATCAATCAATCAAAAATAAAAAAAATAAAAATCAAATGAAATTAATATTTCATTGTCTAGGAATGTCTCTTTTCTTAATCTTGTCATTTTTCCTATTCTCTTATGCTAAATGCAGATTTTAATAACATGACATGCTTGGGGATTTCACGTCCAAACCCCAGAATGCTGCCAGACTTTGAAATAACGAATCAAGAATCGAAATGCAAAGAAGATAAGTTTGAGGAAATAAAGCAAAAAGTTTGAACACCTAAAGGAAAATTGATTCCAGAATTTGAAACGTCCATACATTACAACAAGAGTACTGCCAAAAGGGTGTGTTGTTCGGGGATGCATCGAAGGAAATGTCCCTGGAGAAACTGTCAATGCAGATGCAATGAAAATGTACTATGTTGGAGCCTCCATATAGTTTTAATATTCTCTGATTGGGATGACGAAGGATTTCATTCTCGCTACCCAAACACTATCAACCCTTTGCAAACCCTTTGAGCCGGCTCCCATTTTTTTGATTACCTTCTTTGGAATCTGAAAGTGTTATTGAAAAATGAAATAGACACAAAAGGAAAAAGGAAGAAGGAAGAGAAAGAAAAACAACAAAAAAAGAAGAAACAAACAAAAAATTAAAAGAAAAGAAAGACACAAAAAGAAAAAAAAGTTTAGGAAACACTCATGAATACGTTCGACTTGATTCCGAAAGGATACATAGACAGCCTCTCATTGGGGTTCAGTCACACCAAAACACAAATCCGAAATCCCCCCCCCCCCCCCCAAGAATAAAACTGGGGCAGATGATATAATGGTTCAGCCATGAACCCACCGAAAAGGTTCCAAAGTTGTAACTCAATCCAAATCCTTTTTACCCAAACCCTATTCAAGTCCTTCTAATCAATTGGTGAGAATGCTCAAGGATAAGAGGATACAACCAGTTGGATCCAATGTAATCCAAATTGAGAAAAATAAAATGAGAGATTCTTATTGGTGAAAACCCACACGGCACCGTAAGGTGATGGTAAGCATATTAAAATAAAAATGAGAGAGTCTTATTGGTGAAAACCCACACGGCAAGGTGATGGTAAGCAGAGAAAAATCAAAATGAGAGTCTTATTAGTGAAAACCCACACGGGAACTATAAAGCGATGGTGAGAAGAGACATGAGAAAGCCCAGCTAGTGAAAACCTGCAAATGGCCCCATTAATCGAAAAGAAAATCCTTGCAGCATCGGCATCAACAAAGTCCTGGCAAGGTTTCTCGATTTTGAAGCAAAAGTAGTGATGAATTTCTGAGAGTCAGATGGTTTACACAGATCGGGCATCCGGTCCAAGGGCATGCCATGTTCATTGAAGTCCGCATGTACTCCAGATAAGTCCTTCTTTCCTTTCCCCGAAAGGAACACTCGTTGTTTTGAAACTCATTTCCATTGTTTGTTTTCTTTGAATCCCTTTCGGTCTAACACTGTTCCAAAACTAAGACAAAGGAGGGATAGCAAGACTGATTTACAGGGGTCTTATTTGACACGAGCTAATGTGCAAAAGGCACCCATTCTCGCAAGGGGCATCAAGTTGACCCCGACTATCCATGGCGGCCGATACTTCAAAATCAAAACTCTTGGAAAGAGACAATCCATTTGAAGTGCCTATAAAGGCAAATGAAATTGAAAAGGTTGAGTCCTACGTGGCTACCTATCTCGGCATAGGTTTGAAAATCCAATGTACCCAAATGTTGTGAAATTGAAGTTGGAAGAAAGAGAATCAGAAAGGAAAGGCCTACGAAGGTGAAACAAATCTGAAACTTGAGTTCCACCATCCAACCATCAAGGAAAAGACTGGAAAATCGAACATTCTCAACAGAAGCAGGGCCGAGATCAAGCAATCAAGGCCACAAAGCCAACCACCATTTCAATCCAACAATTGTTCTTTGCTTGCAAATTGAAACAAGTGCAATTCGAGCAACCGGGCAACAACAGGTGAAGCCCCAAAAGAAATGCGCAGGAGCTAGGAACAGCTTCAACACAACAATCATCCCAAAAGGGAAGTTTCCTTCAAATCCTTTCCACAGTTTTAATTAAAAACAAAGAAAAGAGGAATCAGAAATAATGGTAGCACAAGGCCTCCAATTCCTAACCTAGGACCATATTCCCTAGTTTCTCCCCAGCATAACTTGAGGGTCTTTTATTTTCCTCCCCGGCATAGCCCGAGGATTATCTTTCCTTTCCCTCCCCGGCAAAACCCGAGGATCATCTTTATTTTTTCTCCCCATCATAACCTGAGGGTCTTTTCTTTTCTTCCCCGGCATAACCCGAGGATCATCTTTCCTTTTTCTCCCAATCATAACCTGAGGATCTTTTATTTTCCTCCCTGTATAACCCGAGGATCATCTTTCCTTTTTCTCCCCAGCATAACCTGAGGGTCTTTTCTTTTCCTCCCCGGCATAACCCGAGGATCATCTTTCCTTTTTCTCCCTATCATAACCTGAGGGTCTTTTGTTTTGTTCCCCACATAACCCGAGGATTATCTTTCCTTTCCCTCCCCGGCACAACCCGATGATCATCTTTCTTTTTTCTCCCCAGCATAACCTGAGGGTCTTTTCTATTCTTCCCCGTCATAACCCGAGGATCATCTTTCCTTTTTCTCCCAAGCATAACCTGAGGGTCTTTTCTTTTCCTCTCCGGCATAACCCAAGGATCATATTTCCTTTCCCTTCCCGACACAACCTGAGGATCATCTTTCCTTTTCCTCCCCAGCATAACCTGGGGGTCTTTTCTTTTCTTCCTCGGCATAACCCGAGGATCATCTTTCCTTTTTCTCCCTAGTGTAACCTGAGAGCCTTTTCTTCCTATCCCGGCATAAGCCAAGAGCCTTTTCTTCCTATCTCAGCATAACCCGTGGATCTCGCTGGCATAACCCATGAGCCTTTTTCTTCCTATCCCGGCATAATCCGTAGATCCCCTTGGCATAACCCAGGAGCCTTTTCTTTCTATCCCGGCATTACCCGTGGATCCCTCTGGCATAACCCATGAGCCTTCTCTTCCCCGGCATAACCCGAGGATCATCTTTCCTTTTTCTCCCCGGTGTAACCTGAGAGCATTTTCTTCCTATCTCGGCATAACCCGTGGATCCCACTAGCATAACCCATGAGCCTTTTTTTCCTATCACGACATAACCTGTGGATCCCCCTTGCATAATCCATGAGCATTTTTCTTCCTATCCCGACATGACCCGTGGATCCCCCTGGCATAACCCAGGAGCCTTTTCTTTCTATCCCGGCATAACCCATGGATCCCCCTGACATAACCCAGGAGCTTTTTCTTCCTATTCCGGCATAACCCGTGGACCCCCCTGGTATAACCAAAGAACCTTTTTCTTCCTATCCCGGCATAACCCGTGGATTCCCCTAGCATAACCCAGGAGCCTTTTCTTCCTATCTCAGCATAACCCGTGGATCTCCCTGGCATAACCCAGGAGCCTTTTTCTTACTATCCCGGCATAACCCGTGGACCCCCCGGCATAACCAAGGAGCCCTTTTCTTCCTATCCTAGTATAACCCGTGGACCCTCCGGCATAACCAAAAAGCCTTTTTCTTCTTATCCCGGCATAACCCGTGGATCCCCCTGGCATAATTCAAGAGCCTTTTCTTCCTATCCCGGCATAACCTAGGAGCCTTTCTCTTCCTATCCCGGCATAACCCGTAGATACCCCTGGCATAACCCATTATTCCTTTCCTTCCTATCCCGGCATAACCCGTGAATTTTTCCTTTCATCCTTAGCAGAGACCCTTTATTCCTATCCCAGCATAACCCGTGCATTCTCTTCTTATCCCCAACAGGGACCCTTTTTCTTTCCCGGCTAACCTATCAATCTGCCAGCATAACCTGGCAATCTTTTCAACGAATACACAATCCAGGCATTTACTATTTTAGATAAAGAAATAGCTTAAACTTCCTTTGCAAATAACTCGCGAAATTTTCCCCAATGAAAACTAGGGCAAAATATTTCGGTCATTTGTTTGTTTTTGGTGTCCGGACAGGTCTTTATCTCAAGACACATGATTTGAGGTGACCAAAAGAATGAGTCTTAATTCAGAACAAAGAAAATAAGAAAAAGAAACAAATTCAGAGTGATTGAAGAAGAAATTGTGGACTTCTCAAATTTGATTCAAAATCACAAAGTTTCGCATGGCCCACTCTGCTAAAATGGTGAAGAAAGAACCAACACCTACAACTAACGAGCACCAAGATTCAGATCAAGTCCACAGCAAATCCATCCGTGACTCAAGATCAAGTTTCAAGAAATTTATAGATAGGAATCTTATAACTCATAGTTGACAGGCATAACTACCTTAGCTTTTGATTTTCTTTTTGGTGTAATAAGGAGTCAACAAGCAGTAGCAGTAACAGCAGCATCAGTAGTGAAAACACACCTTTGGTAGTCCCAGCTACCAAACACTCCAGAACTACACTGACATGATTCATTTATAGCCTTGGATATGTAGGCAACCTCTGAAGCAGGGTTCGGTCAGACGTTTTTCAAAAAAATACTTCTCATGGAATGCCAAGCGGGCAAAAATCTCTCTGTTGCTCATTTATCTTTGCCCGAAAACCCTTCGTGTCACCGAGAAAAGAGGGGCAGCTGTGAGCACGTGATTTTTGTCTTTCTTGAACTATTCCTATTAAACTCTTAGAAATTAGGATTTTTCTTTATTATGTTGAATTTTAGGGAATTAATTGCATGATTTTTGTTTGTTTGCATCTCGTGTGCATTTTTAGTTGGCATAATTTATATAAATTTGCATTGCATTTAGGATTTAATTAAACACGTTTTGGAATTAACTAGTTATTAGGAGCCTTACAAGAATACAAAAGCACAAAATAGTTTATCTTGGCATTGTTTAATTCGTGGCTTTGAATTTGCTAATTTTCACTAATTTGTGATAATTATTAGAGTTAATTGATTTGATTTGGTAGTCTAGTTTAGTTCTTAAAATTAAGTTAGGGTTTTAGTTTAATTTTAAAATAAAACAATTAAAAGAAAATTAAAAGAAAAAAAAAGAATTACAAAATTTAATAAAAAAGTAGAAGAATTTGAAATGGGGCCTCAATTACAAAAAACTAGTCTGGGCCATAGATGCAAAATAAAATAGCCCAAACAAAACCCCTGAGTTAACGCATTTTCTAGCCCAACCCAATGCCCAACTCGGTCCAGCCCCACACTCTACAAAAACGACACCATTTCAGCCATTGTCAATCTGGGCCGTTGATTTCAATAGATCAAACTGTGAGGAACCAACCCTTCCCTAATCTAAATATGTCCTAACGCTACCCCACCCCCTAAGACCCCCTTACCCTCATCGCCTTCGTCTCTTCAGAGACCAACTCTCAGACCACCGTCCACCACCCTAAACCGCCGCTGGAAATGGCCTCACGGCGAAGGCAACCACCAAACACCCTCAAATTCTATCCACACCATCCTCTCCACCTCGCCTTTCCAACCCCACTATCAATTCACTTCAAATATAACTCACGCTCGTCGAATAATGCTTTAAAATCTCGACGGATCCACCGTCCACGGCGGCGACGGCTCTGATGGTCACCAAAAACACACCCTAAATTCTCCTCACCTCCCTCCTCCCAAACCCCTAATTGGTTTCCTTCAAATCTCACTGGTTCTCCTCAAATTTTATATTGAAGGTTTGGCCAGAAACCCTAAGTTTTTCAAGGATTAGAGGCCGTTGATTTTGGACTATAATAGTCCTTAATCTTGTGTTTCTCATACTAACACATGATTAAGGATAGTATTAGTCCAGATAATGCAAAGAGACTGGCAAGAATTCCAATTTTTCAAATTAGGTATTTTCTTACGTTTTTCCTTTTCTATTTTTGTCTTGCATGATTGTTATTTTACTCTCTTTGCTCTTGCTCAGTCAGTCTGTTTGTTACTGATTTGCATTGTGTTCGTAAGTTTATCGTTGTTCTTAGCATTTGTTTTTGTTCATATTAAGTCAATTTAATTCATGGTTCAGTAGTGTTGATTAATTTTTATTTTAATTTCCATTGATTTTTAGAATTTCCATTAGGATTTGTTGATTCTAATTTTCAGTTGGTTAATTCAAGTCCAAATTAGGGTTGTTTGGATTCACATTCCAGTTTTGGGGATTTATTATAACTGAATGCTTGTTTGTTTGTCGCTGAAAACCTCGAAATCTGTGAGATTAACTATAGTCAAATTTTAACTGGGGTAAAAGGGGATGAGGTTAGTTTCAACTTGGGTTAGTAATTTTAGGTGATTTCAACGGTATATTGCTTAGTTTTGGCTAAAGAATATGTAGTGACCCAACCTGTCATTTCTTGTATTTCAGCCCCGTTATTCCCGTTATATGTTTCCCCATGTGTTGATATTCATGTTTGGTGAGATTGAAGAGATTTGGGCTGGAATCGGATAGAAATGAGGAAAATAGTCTCATTAAGGAAAGCTTAAGTTGGAAAGGTCAACCCGACGTTGACTTATGAGTTAGAGGACTCGTAACGGATTTCCGACGATTCGACTAGTTTGGGATGGTGATTTATGACTTAGGAGTGGAAACGGAAGTTAATTAGGAGGTACGGTGTTGAATTAGGCTTGAATTGGCTAAAGTTGAATTTCGGTTGATAGGTGCGATTTTGATCCGGGGGTCGGAATGGAACTCCGAGAGTTGTAGTAGTTTCATTAGGTGATTTTGGATATGTCTGCAAATTTTCAGGTCATTCGTGCGTCTTTTGGTTGCGTTTTGGAATGAAAGCGAATTCGGAAAGTTCTAGTTTAACTTAGGATGAAATTCAATGATTTTGGTGATTTTTGATGTTAAAGATAGCGTTCTTACGGCCCGAGCAAGTTTGAATGAAGTATTAAGTCATGTTGGTGCTTTTGGTGGAGGCCCCGGGGGCCTCGAGGTGATATCAGATGGTTAAACGAGAAATTTTAGGAGTTAAGCATGATTAAAGATTGCTGCTTCTGGTACTTTCGCGGAAGCGGCTGGGAGACCGCTTATGTAGTGTCCGCAAAAGTGGACAATGAGTCGCACAAGTGGCCAATAGGAAGTCAGAGACCGCAGAAGCGGTCAAAGGGACCACGTCCGCGGTAGTCGCGAAAGCGGAAGATCGATCGCAAAAGCAGTCGTTGAGGAAATGGTCTGACTGCGGAATCGGTCAACTGGGCGAGGAAGCGAGGACCGTTGAAGTGGAAAAATACCGAAGAAGCGGAAATCGTCCAGTTTTAATGATAACAGAGGGTTTAATATTTTGAAAAGGAGAAGAATAATAGAACTTCAGGCTGAGGCGATTGAGAGAGGTTTTGGTGAAATTTTCGAGGGGATTCTTCAGGTATGATCTCTTAGACCTCGAATATATGATTATGGTTTAAAATAATGAATTAAACACTTAGAAATCAAGGTCTTTAATGTCAAAAATGTTGGTTAGGTCTTGAAACCCATGTGAATCTTAAATTGTTGATTTGAGGGGTCAAATGAGCTCCGATTATTTTAAATTTGCTCTGTATGCACTCGCGGCGAGACGAGGATTCCGAAAATGTGAATTTCGTAATTTTTCGAGATGTGGGCCCGGGGCTCGGGTTTTGCCAACTTCGAGTTTTTGGGTGTATTTTGAGATATTTCGATTGGATTATGTTCCATTGCCTATTTTGACATATTCCTATTGGTTTTGAGCAGATTTGGCATTCGCAGAGGTCGATTCTCAAGGGAAAGGCATTGGGAACTTGTTTGCGGACGGCTTGAGGTGAGTAATGGGTGTAGATGATGAGCCGAGGTTGCGAAACCCCGGTATATCATATTGTGATGCTTTATTGAGGCGAGACACGTACTCTACTGCGAGTGCAGGGTCGATTATGATTGGGGACTATGGATTGGTCCGTCCGAGTGGCATTATACTGTGTTGTTGGCTATAGATGAGCCGGTAAACCTCCTATTTGGATGGTTATGAATATATTTAGGTTGCGTGCCGGTTATTTGGATCCCGTGAGGATCGTTGTAACTGTTCCTATGCATTATCGCATATTTTCATGACGTCACTCCTGCACTTGAACACTGTTTAACATAATTTGGTAAATATATTGAGGTTTGACACCTAATTCTATGTTTTCTAATAAACTGAACTAAAAATGGCAAGATATATGTGCCTGTGAGGCTTGCGTGCATGAAGCTGGACTGATAGTGGATCGGGCTGTGCGCCGCAGCGTATGTTACTATGATATTGCGCTTGGGCTGTAGGTTCCCCTCCGGAGTATGAACCCCCACAGTGAGCGCGGGTACCCAAATGGATCGGACTGCATGTTCCGCTGTGGTCATGCATTGCATTGCGTCTCATGCATTGATTATTGTTGCCTTATACGCATACCTTTGAGGTTTAAACTGTACAACTTTGTTAGATAGCTTTATCTGTGCCTTATTGTGGATTTCGCATCTTCGGGTTTTTATAAATTCTTATTACTTGCTGAGTTGGTAGACTAACCCCATATTCCCTGCACCTTGTGTGCAGATCCAGGTGCTTCTGAGGTTTAGCATTGCTGCTGCTGATCATCTAGTTGCCAGAGCACTGAGGTAGCTGACAGCGTCCGCAGGACCGGTTGCTCTGTTCTTATCAGTTATTTCTTGTTATTCAGACACATATATCTCATCTTTCAGACTGGTACTTAGTTTTGTTAGAGGCTCTATACTCGTGACCCAAAGTATTGGGAATACTTGATCAGTTGTGGTTTTCTATTGGTACATTTACAGTTTTCAGTGATTGGGAGCTTATTGTTAAAAGTTGCCCTGTCTCCTTAATTGCTTCGTGTTTGGGTTGGTTCGTTGTTTTTAGAAGGTGTTTGTCGGGCTTGCCCAGCCTCACGGCAGGGCGCCATCATAACCATGGTATCAGAGCCTAGGTTTACTAGGCCTCACGAGTTATGAGCCGGTTTAGTAGAGTCTCGCGGATCGGTATGTAGGCGTCCGTATCTATCCTCGGGAGGCTATGGAACCATTAGGAAACACTTCATATTCTTGAACTCTTTTTGTGCGGTGTTATTGTACTGAGAACTAAACTTCTATATTCAATTCTCTCGCAGATGGCAAGAACCCGTGCTACCGGACGTAGCGGACGACCCCCATTGCCACCAGCTAGAGGCCGTGGACGTGGCCATGGTCGTGGTAGAGCAGTAGAGGCTGTACCAGTTGAACCACCTGTTGCTCCTATTCAGGATCAACCCGCAGTTGTTGAGGCTCCAGTAGTGCCCATCAGGCACCGGCAGTGCCTATTGTTATTCCTGGCCTTCAGGAGGCATTGGCCCAGATTTTGTCAGTCTGTAGTGGATTGGCCCAGTTAGAGTACAGCTACAGCTGCAGCAGCGACATCTCAGACCGAGGTTGGTCATCAGACCCCCGCAGCTTGCACGCCAGAGTAGGTTGTACAGGGACTTTGGACGCCAGAGGCAGCCCCAGCTCAGGCAGTTGCACCGGCTGTCCCAGTTGCACCAGCCCCAGAGCATGTTGTTCCAGCGATGGCTGACGAGGAGCATCGTCGGTTATAGAGGTTTTCCAGACTTCACCCCCTACATTTAGCGGTACTGAGGGCGAGGATGCCTAGGGATTTCGTGATAAGTGTCAGAGGATGCTTCGTGCCGCAAGGATTCTAGAGTCCAGTGGGGTATCTTTCACTACTTTTTAGTTATCAGGAGCAGCCTTCACATGGTGGGAGGAGTTTGAGCGGCGTAGGCCCGCAGGAGAAGCACTCCTTACCTGGAAGCAGTTTTCCACACTCTTTTTAGAGAAGTATGTGCCGCAGTCCCATAGAGAGGAGTTGTGCCGCTTGTTTGAGTGGCTAGTTCAGGGGGAGATGTCTGTGACACAGTACGAGTTGAGGTTCACTAAGTTGGCCAGACATGCTATTTGGATGATCTCGTCAGATCGGGAAAGGATCAGGAGGTTCATTGATGGCCTCAATTACTCTATTCGTATCTTGATGACTAGAGAGAGAGTGGTAGCAGCATCCTTCGAGGAGGTAGTGGACATGGCTCGGAAGATTGAGTCGGATCGTTGCCGAGAGCGAGAGGAGAGGGAGGCCAAGAGGCCTCGAGGTTCCAGCAGTTACGGTGGTGCTCCATCTAGGGGCCTGTTTCATCAGGGCAGAGGCCGTTCTTTTAGGCCTTCTCCGTCAGGCCTCCCAGAGCACACTAGAGCTTCTTCCGATCGTGGCCGTCAAGGTTACCAACAGGGCTAGTCTTCACTCAGCGCCCTCCCAGCTTAGAGTTCTGCACCTGTTACGTCAGCCCAGGGTTCATCTGCGGCGAGGGGTTCCCTTCAGTCTCCTTCTCCAGTTCCTGATAGTGGTTATGAGTGTGGCGAGGTGGGCCATATGAGGAGGCAGTGCCCTCGACTTTGCAATGGTAGGTCTCGGCAGAGGGATCGACCCTCATCTTCTTCTCCATCTTCTTCAGCACCATCCTGGTCTAGCAAGGGTGGGGGACAATCATCTAGAGGTCGCCCCAGGAGTGTTGAGCAGTCGAGCGGTGGTCAAGCTCGTTTCTATGCACTCCCAGATAGGAGATATGCTGTTGCTTCAGACGCAGTGATCACAGGTATTATTTCAGTTTTTGCCTCATGGATGCTTCTGTTTTGTTTGATCCCAGGTCTTCATATTCTTATGTGTCTACTTACTTTGCCCATCATTTGGGGACTATCCGGGGTTGTCTAGCGTTGCCTGTGCATGTATCTACCACGGTGGGTGATACCATTATCGTGGACCACGTGTATCGGTTCTGTCTTGTTACTATTGATGGTTTGGAGACCCGAGATGACTTGTTGCTTTTGAGCATGGTTGATTTTGACGTTATTCTGGGCATGGATTGGCTATCACCGTGCCATTCTATCTTAGACTGTTACGCTAAGACAGTCGCGTTGGCTATGTCGGGTGTTCCGAATGTAATGTGGCGAGGTTTGACTGATTATGTACCCAACAGGGTAATCTCTTTCTTAAAGGCCCACCGGATGGTTGGGAAGGGATGTTTATCATATCTAGCATTTGTGAGGGATTTTTGAGCTGAGGCCCAAAGTCTCGATTCTGTTCCCGTGGTGAGGAGTTTCCTGATATATTTCCAGTAACTTGCCGGGCATGCCGCCTGACAGGGATATTGGCTATGGTATTGATTGGTGCCGGGCACTCGACCCATTTCCATTCCTCCCTATCGCATGGCACCAGCAGATTTAAAGGAGTTGAAGGAGAAGCTGCAGGAACTCCTAGATAAGAGGTTCATCCGTCCGAGTGTGTCACCGTGGGGCGCACCGATGTTATTTGTTAAGAAGAAGGATGGCACAATGAGAATGTGCATTAATTACAGGCAGTTGAACAAAGTAACAGTGAAGAACAAGTATCCATTACCACGAATTGAGGATTTGTTTGACCAGCTTCAGGGAGCAAAGGCATTCTCTAAGATTGATCTCCGTTCAGGCTATCACCAGTTGAAGATTAGAGATTCTGACATCATGAAGACAACTTTCAGGATGAGATATGGGCATTATGAGTTTCTAGTTATGTTCTTTGGGCTGACTAATGCTCCAGCAGCGTTCATGCACTTGATGAATAATGTATTTTAGCCGTATTTGGATTCTTTTATGATCGTGTTTATTGATGATATTCTTGTCTATTTGCGTATCCAGGAGGAGGACGCGCAACATTTGAGGGTGGTATTGCATAGATTCAGAGAGGAGAAGTTGTATGCAAAGTTCTCCAAGTGTGAGTTTTGGCTCAGTTCCGTGGCTTTTCTGGGGCACATAATGTCCAGTGATGGTATTCAGGTTGACTCAAAAAAGATCGAGGGGGTGCAGAATTGGCATAGACCGTCTTCAGCTTTTGAGATCCGGAGTTTCCTCAGTTTGACGGGTTATTACTGCAGATTTATTCAGGGTTTTTCATCTATTGCTTCGCCTATGACGAAGTTGACGCAGAAGAATGCACCATTTGTGTGGTCTGGTGAGTGCGAGGAGGGCTTTCGAAAGCTCAAGTCATTGTTAACTACAGCTCCAGTGTTAGTATTGCCAGTAGCTTCAGGTTCTTATACGGTATATTGCGATGCTTTAAAGATTGGTATTGGTTGTGTTATGATGCATGAGGGTAGAGTGATTGCATATGCTTCTCGACAATTGAAGGCCCACGAAAAAAACTACCCTGTTCATGATTTGGAGTTGGCTGCTATAGTTCATGCCTTGAAGATTTGGAGGCACTATCTATATGGAGTATCTTGTGAGGTGTATGATCGCAGCCTTCAGCACTTGTTCAAGCAGAAAGATCTGAATTTGAGACAGCGGAGGTTGCTTGAGTTGCTCAAGGATTATGATATTACTATATTGTATCACCCGGGAAAGGCCAATGTAGTGGCTGATGCTTTGAGCCGAAAGGCGGTTAGTATGGGTAGTTTGGCATTCATTCCAGTTGGGGAGAGACCCCTTGCAGTTGATGTTCAGGCTTTAGCTAATCGGATGGTTCGGTTGGATATTTCGGAGCTTAGCCGGGTGTTGGCTAGCGTGGTTTCTCTGTCTTCTTTGTATGACCGCATTAAGGAGTATCAGTATCATGACCGGCATTTGCTTGTTATTAGGGATCTGGTCCTGCGCGGCGATGCCAAGGATGTGACTATTGATGGTGATGGTGTTCTGAGGATGCAGGGTCGTATTTGCGTGCCTGATGTAGAAGGGATTCGGGAGATGATATTGGCAGAGGCCCACAGCTCGCGATGCTCCATCCACCCGGGGGTCGCTAAGATGTACTAGGATTTGAGGCATCATTATTGGTGGAGAAGAATGAGAAAGGACAATGTGAGTTATGTAGCTAGGTGCCTCAATAGTCAGCAGGTCAAATATGAGCTTCAGAGACCTAGGGATTTGCTTCAGCAGTTGGTTATCCCTGAGTGGAAATGGGAGAGAATCACGATGTATTTTTTGACTGGTCTCCCTCGGACAGTGAGGAAGTTTGATTCGATATGGGTGATTGTGGATCGGCTGACCAAGTCCGCTCACTTCATTATAGTGTGTACTACCTATTCCTCGGAGCGGTTGGCAGTGATTTTTATTCGTGAAATTGTCAGATTGCATGGTGTGCCGGTTTCTATTGTATCAGATAGAGGTGCTAAGTTCACTTCTCAGTTTTGGAGGGCTTTTCATTGAGATATGGGTACCCAGGTTGGGTTGAGTTCAGCATTTCACCCTCAGACGGATGGACAGTCCGAGCGCACGATTCAGATATTAGAGGATATGGTGCGTGCTTGTGTGATTGATTTCGGTGGTTCTTGGCAGGAGTTCATGCCCCTTGCAGAGTTTGCTTACAATAAAAGCTACCAATCTAGTATTCAGATGGCGCCATATGAGGCTTTATATGGGAGATAGTGTAGATCTCTGGTCGGTTGGTTCGAGCCCGGCGAGGCTAGATTATTGGGTACAGAGGTGGTTCAGGATTCCTTAGAGAAGGTGAAGGTGATTAGGAGCGACTTCGTACATCTCAGTCGCGTCAGAAGAGTTATGCGGATCAGAGAGTTCGAGATCTATCTTTCTTGGTCAGTGAGAAGGTTTTGCTGAAGGTTTCTCCTATGAAAGGCCTTATGAGGTTCGGGAAGAAAGGGAAGTTGAGTCCACGATTTATAGGTCCTTTTGAGATACTTGGTAAGATTGGGGAGGTGGCCTACAAGCTTTCTTTACCACCTAAATTGTCAGGAGTTCACCCGGTGTTTCATGTTTCTATGCTCCGGAAGTATGTTGAGGATCCGTCCCATGTTTTGGAATTCAGTTCGATTCAGCTATATGATGATTTGACTTATGATGTAGAGCCAGTAGCCATTTTGGGTCGTCAAGTTTGCAAGTTGAGATCTAAGGATATAACATCGGTGAAGGTTCAGTGGAGAAGTCGTCCCATGGAGGAGGCTACCTGGGAGACCGAGCGAGAGATGCGGGGCAGATATCCTCATTTGTTCACTGCTTCAGGTATGTTTCTTGACCCGCTCGAGGATGAGCATTTGTTTTAGTTGGGGAGAACGTAATGACACGACCCATCATTTTTTGTATTTCAGCCCCGTTATCCCCGTTATATGTTTCCCCGTGTGTTGATATACGTGTTTGGTAAGTTTGAAGAGATTTTGGTTGGAATTGGATAGAAATGAGGCAAATAGTTTCATTAAGGAAAGCTTAAGTTGGAAAGGTCAACCCAATGTTGACATATGAGTTAGAGGGTTCGGAACGGATTTTCGACGATTTGACTAGTTTCGCATGGTGATTTATGACTTAGGAGTGGAAACGGAAGTGAATTCGGAGGTCCGGTGATGAATTAGGCTTGAATTGGCTAAACTTGAATTTCGGCGAATTTCGGTTGATAGGTGGGATTTTGATCTGGAGATCAGAATGGAATTCCGAGAGTTGCAGTAGTTTCTTTAGGTGATTTGGATATGTCTACAAATTTTCAGGTCATTCGGGCATCGTTTGGTTGGGTTTGGAACGAAAGCAAATTCAGAAAGTTCTAGTTGAACTTAGGAGGAAATTCAATGATTTTGGTAATTTTTGATGTTAAATATAGCGTTCTTACGGCTCGAGCAAGTTTGAATGAAGTATTAATTCATGTTGGTGCTTTTGGTGGAGGCCCCAAGCGGGCCTCGGGGTGATATCGCATGGTTAAACGAGGAATATTTGGAGTTAAGCATGATTAAAGACTGTTGCTTCTGGTATTTTCGCGGAAGCGGCTGGAAGATCGCATAAGCGGTGTCCGCAGAAGCGGACAATGAGCCGCAGAAGCGGCCAATAGTAAGTCAAAGACCCCAGAAGCGGTCAAAGGGACCGCGTTCGCGGTAGTTGCGGAATCGAAAGATCGATCGCAGAAGCGGTCGTTGAGGAAATGGTCTGACCGCGAAAGCGGTCAACTGCGCGCGGAAGCGAGGACCGCTGAAGGGGAAAAATACCGCGGAAGTGGAAATCGTCCAATTTTAATGATAACAGAGGGTTTAATATTTTGAAAAGGAGAAGAACAATAGAACTTCGGGCTGAGTAGATTGAGAGAGGTTTTGGGGAGTTTTTCAAGGGGATTCTTTAGGTATGATCTCTTAGACCTTGAATATGTGATTATGGTGCAAAATCATGAATTAACTTAGAAATCAAGGTCTTTAATGTCAAAAATGGTGGTTAAGGCTTGAAACCCAAGTGAATCTTAAAGTGTTGATTTGAGGGGTCAAATGGACTCCGATTCTTGTAAATTTTCTATGTATGGACTCGTGGCGAGATGAGGATTCCGAAAATGTGAATTTCGTAATTTTTCGAGAAGTGGTCCCGAGGCTCGGATTTTGCTAACTTCGTATTTTTTTGGTGTATTTTGAGATATTTTGATTGGGTTATGTTCCATTTGCGTATTTTGACATATTCCTATTGGTTTTGAGTAGATTTGGCATCCGCGCAGGTTGATTCTCGAGGGAAAGGCATTGCGAGCTGGTTTGTGGCCGGCTTGAGGTGAGTAATGGGTGTAGATGATGACCCGAGGGTGCGAAACCTCGGTATATCATATTGTGACGCTGTATTGAGGCGATACACGTACTCTACTGCGAGTGCGGGGTCGATTATGATTGGGGACTATGGCTTGGTCCGTCCGAGTGGCATTATACTGTGTTGTTGGCTATAGATGAGCCAGTAAACCTCCTACTTGGATGGTTATGAATATATTTAGGCTGTGTGCCGGTTATTTGGATCCCGTGAGGATCGTTATCACTGTTCCTATGCATTATAGCATGTTTTCATGACAACAGTCCTGCACTAGAACACTGTTTAACATAATTTGGTAAAGATATTGAGGTTTGACACCTAATTCTATGTTTTCTAATAAACTGAACTAAAAATGGTAAGATATATGTGCATGTGAGGCTTGCCTGCATGTAGCTGGACTGATAGGGGATCAGGCTGTGCGCCACAACGTATGTTACTATGATATTGCGCTTGGGCTGAAGAAGCCCCTCCAGAGTCTGAACCCCCACAGTGAGCGCGGGTACCTAAATGGATCGGACTGCACGTTTCGCAGTGGTCATGCACTGCATTGCATCTCATGCATTGATTATTGTTGCCTTATCTGCATACCTTTGAGGTTTAAACTGTACAGCTCTGTTAGATAGCTTTACTCTGTGCCTTATTGTGGATTTCCCATCTTCGGATTTTTATACATGCTTATTACTTGCTGAGTTGGTAGACTTACCCCATACTCCCTGCACCTTGTATGAAGATCTAGGTGCTTCCGAGGTTTAGCGTTGCTGCTGCAGATCATCCAGTTGCCAGAGCATTGAGGTAGTTGCTAGCGTCCGCAAGACCGATTGCTCTGTTCTTATCATATCAGTTATTTCTTGTTATCCAGACACATGTATTTCATTTTTCAGATTGATACTTCGTTTTGTTAGAGGCTCTATACTCGTGACCCCAAGTCTTGGGAATTCTTGATCAGTTGTGTTTTTCTATTCGTACATTTACCGTTTTCAGTGATTGGGAGGTTATTGTTAAAAGTTGCACTGTCTCCTTAATTGCTTTGTGTTTGGGTTGGTTCGTTGTTTTTAGAAGGTGTTGGTCGGGCTTGCCTAGCCTCGCGGCAGGGCGCCATCATGACCGGGTTTGAGGTCGTGACAGAATGTTGCAGTAACAAAGAATAGAACTCTCTAGAAACTTCTAGGATGCGTGTTAAGTGAAATATCAGGAACATAGTGATATAACTTGAGGAACAAGTCAGTCCTTCAAGGACTTTTAAGCAAAAACTGAAATAAAAAGGGGACTAAAAGGTAAAACAAAGTCAGCAGGTATAGCCCTAGTTGTTTGCCTATAAAAGCACAATTTCTTGCCTTAGAAGAAAAAGGAGGAGAAGTTTTAAGATCTGAAAAATTGAATACCAAAATTGAAAAACCAAACATAAAATCTTATATTTAGGAAAGTTTATTTTAGATCTTAGTTTCTACAAAAACCAAAAAAAAAAAGCAACACAAGAACTCCAAAAATACTATTACATTGAAGTTTTCTTAGATTAGTTTCAAAGTTTCAGTTGTTAGTTCAAAGTTATAGCCTAGATAGATATACATTTCTAATTGTGGAAGTTCAGAACTATCCTAAGTGGTTTCGAATTTGTTTTGGGTTTGTTCAGGCTGTTTTGAGTGGTGTATTTGTTGAAATCGGTCCTGGTTTGTTTGACATTGTCTCCGGGGTTTATAACTAAATTCAAACTTATTCCCTGCTGTTTTACACTGCTATCTACTCAATCTGCTGGTGACTCAACTTTTTTCTTATTATATTTCAATTTCCAGGTACATATCTCCAATTCGCCTCAATGTAGCTCTTGAATTTGAATTGAAATAAACATCATGACGAATTGGCTTCATGCTGTGCGCTCGATCGAATCATTATATATCCCTAGTTGAATAGATGTTAAATGATATGCATTTGTTTAATGAAGTTTGGTTTGGATTTGTATTCACATGAATACTGGACTGTATAACTGGACTGTATAATTACAGATTATGTTAGTTCACAATTAGCATTTGATGTTTGACTTCATATGATTGTATAACTGGGCTGTATGGACTTTCAGACATATATGACTCTGATCTTAGCTATGGTACAATTATATTGAGTTTTGCCTAACAGCAGTGATGTCTGATATCTAGATGAATTGTTCATTATGCACACATTAAAGGTAAAACTCATGATAGTTAAAATGTCGTTACCTTTCAGGTTTAGTTTCATGTGTAGTAACAAGAGCATCTTATGTGTATAAACAAAAAGCAGATGCGGTTAGTTAGGCTATTTTCACCACATAGCTGATAATCACTTTAATCAATCATATTTCATATAATTATTTGTATTAGTCCATAGCTTAGTAATTTCACACTAGTAAAATGTGTTAATTCAGCTTAGTAGATCCCATTTGGCTTGGTAAAGACCTGGATTGTCCAGTCTATGAAGAAGTGATCTAACATGCTCCAAAATTAATGTAAATGAAATCTAGGCTAGGTTTGAAAAAAACTAAAATATCACACTCTTCCCATCGGGCTTGCTTCAAATAACTTGCTAAAATTCCGTCCTTCTACTTACTAAAGTCGTTGGGCCTAGATGATTTAAAAACTGAATCATAGGTTTGGGCCTTGAGTTAGGTAGCACACTTGAATTAAAAGGTGTTTCCTTTTGTTCTAGTATGGACTTGAACTTGAGGCCCAACTTTCTTGATAACTTTTAGGCCCCCGTTAGAGACAAATTCAATAGAAAATATTAGTTTGCTCTAGGATGACATTTTAAAAAATAAAACGAGGTGCGTGAAGCAAATTAAACTCACAAATTACGAGGCCCTCTTTAAATAATAATATAAAACTACTTAGAACCCAGGATATGCCATTTAGCGAATTTTCACGGCCTTCCACAAGTTAATAACACGTTAGTCGCTTTAGGCGCGGTCTTTAATAATCTTACTTTCCTATATTTGGGTGTGCATTTCATGTGAACCAAATCCAAATCCCAAAACGTTGAATAAAAATGTGTCGAGGATCCGGGTGCATTTCATGTGACGTGATCCAAAAACATGTTTTAAACGACGTTCAATTTTCTAAAAATTATTAATTTAAAGCGATAAATAATTCTAAAATTGCACTATAGGATGGCATGTATTAAAATCAGATATTTAGCCAATTATAAGAGTTTATGCGACCATGCTAGAACTACGGGATTCGGAGGTGCCTAACACCTTCCCTCGGGTCAACATAATTCCTTACTCAATAATTTATGGTTCGCAGACTCCATTTGGGAAGTCGAAAAATTTCCTTGATTTGGGATTCAAAACAAACTGGTGACTTGGGACGCCAAAAGTCAAAGCCCATCCAAGTGGCGACTCTAAATAAATAAATAATCTCATTTTGAATAATGTCACTTTAAATAGAAAAACTTCCTTATACATTTATCCTTTCGGGGTAATATGTAAAAAAGATGTATGACAATAATAATATTAATAGATCAGATCCTGTATTCGTAAAAATTGTTGGTAAAATTATTGGATTAATGATTTTTGTTTAAAGTTAAGATATTGTAAAGAAAAATGACTTTCTTCTAGGAGTGAGTGAATTCTTTTTTTCTGTTAATATGTCGATAACTAACCTCCAAAGAATAACTTATTATTTTTTTTAAAGAAAATTTATAATACCAAAAATATATATTTTTCTCTGAATCAAACACATGTAATTGGATATCATTTTCTGGAAGAGAAAATCTCACTTTATATCCATTAATTCTAAACTATTTATCCTTTAATACTACCCAAACTATTTACTACTTCAACCCATGGGGTCCAAACTATCTACATGTCTCCTTCCCTGGATATGGAACATTTCAAGCACCTACCAGTTACCTACCACATCAACCGGTGATCGGTTTTCCTCAGCAAGCTCCTCCACCTGGCGTCACTGCATCATCATCTCAATATTATGCTCATGGTTATCAGACTATTCCAGATTCTTTTTTCACCCTCTGCTCCTATACCGTGTTCATGATTTTAATAGTTACTTCAATTAATAATTATTCAGATGCCGAAAAAAATCACATGATATTCATAATTTTCGATAATTTTTGTTGTGTTTTTCATTGATTTTAGATGGATTGACTTTATTGTACAAAAATTCAAATCCGCCCATTGAAGGACCTTGAAGCTTGAAACTCATAACTTGGTTTGTTTGAGTTTTTAATTATTTTGATTCGACCCTATATGAGTTTGTTTGGAAAGTTGATTGGAGGTTGTATCTAAAGTTAATTTGGTGGAGATTTTGCAGTAGATTTTAGAAGTTTGGGTTGAAATATAGTTGAACAATAGAAGAAGAAGTATTTGTATTGTATACTCAAATAGTATAAAAATATATCATTTTTATATACAATTCATTCTAATTATATACCCTAGTAGTATAGTTGTATACTATATTGGTATCATATGATAGTTGAATTATTTTTTGGTTGTATTAGCTGCATTTATTAGTATAATATTTGATTTTCTTTTAATAATAGTAATATAATTCAATATCTTAAAATACTTTATTACATTAATATGTGGTACACTATTTTTTTATTTTTTTCTTTGTGCATGTGTGTTATGTAATAGTAGTATAGTCATATAGTTGTCGGAAATTAACCAGTAAAATTGTATACCATATTGGTATAGTTATATGCCGTATTGGTTTCATATGGTAGTTTGATTTTTTTGGTTGTTTTGGCTGCATTTTTAAGTGAATTCTATTATGAATATATGAACGTGATTTGCAGTGCTTGAAAATTTTTATGTTGATGGATATAGATTATGTATATTATGTAATAATTTTTATAATTATAGGTAATTGTTGGAACGACCCATACAACTTTATACTCTATTAGCATATGGAATTAGCAATTTGCATTGAGAATATTTAGCTTGCAACGCGTGCATGTAATTTTCTCATATTTTTATTATATCCTTTAATGTTTTGGTACAGTAGTATAGTCACAGATAGTTGTAGCAATATTCTAGAGTAATCATATACTCTGTTGGTATACATGTATATCATATTGGTATCATATGGTACTAGAAGTCTTTATTGCTACTTATATTTTTTTATTATATTTTCTAATAGTTTATTATCATTTATATTCTAACTAGTTATATTTGGAGATTTAGTGGCCTTAGATTATATTGTCTTGCTCCATCATTGGTTGGTGTTACTGCTTATGGTAGAGTATGTACAAATGGTGTAAAGTGGCCCGGGCCCGGGCCTGACGGGCCGGGCTTTGCGGTCTCGGGCTTCGTCTGCCAGGCCTGGCGGTCCAGGGCCTGGCAGTCCTCACGGTAGAGACCGGCCTGTCACGGGCTTAAGCCCACTGCGGTCCTGGGCCTGGCGGGCCGGGCTTGGCGGGCCTGACGGGTATTTTTTTTATGGCAATATATTGTATAGTAGTCATTCGTATAGTGTAGAATATATTTTTTATGGTGTACTAAGTTATTAGTATAATATATATTGTGGTGAAGTAATTAGTATATATTGTATATTATGTATATAAGGATATATATTATGTATATAATGTGTTGTAGTAATTAGTATATGTTGTATATTATGTATATATTGTGTTGTAATAATTAGCATATATTGTATATTATGTATATATGAATATATATTATGTATATATTGTGTTGTAATAATTAGTATATATAGTATATAATGTATATATTGTGTTGTAGTAATTAGTATATTCTGTTGTAGTAATTAGTATATTGTGTTGTACTAATTAGTATATATTGCATATAGATTATATCTCTTATGTATAATGTATATATATTCTATTATATATATTGTATCATATGTATATATTCAAGGATTGACATCAAAGTAAAGACAAAGTAATATTGAGAAAAAAGATATTTAAGGATATGATAAAGAGCAATTTTTATTGACCAAAATGACATATCTTTCTTAGTCTTCCTTCCCCCAATGGAATGAGCACAACAAGGTACTTATACCACCATTAAAAGGGAAAAAACTAAAAGAAGATGTGCCACTGTACAAGTTACATCATAATTCACATTGTATCTCTAACAAATCTCATAAATCCGTCAAGGTTGGGAGGAGGTTGTGTTGGTGGTGGTGGAAATGAAGCTTGTTCATCACCACTTCCGGGCGAAGACGATTCCTCAGAAAGTTCTGCTATCATTTCTTCATATGCTTCATCTATCGCCGGTTGTGATTTTGTAATGCCAAAGTTTCTTCTTTCCGCGCGGATCCAATCTCTAAACAGTAATGATTTTTCCAAGCTCCCCTCATCGCCGCTCTATGATCACCGATTTGTAGTCTTGTTTGACTGAAAGCGCTCTCCGATGCAACAGTTGAAGCTTGAATTGACAAAACATCCATAGCCATCCTTGCAAGAACGGGAAAATGTTTTTCCCTTGACTTCCACCATTCCAAAAGATCGAAAGAACCGTCTGGATTCTCCTTTTTAGTCCCTGTGACAAGTAAACTTGAAGCTCATTTAGATGAGAAATTTCATCAAAATTATCACTTTGAGACCCCGGAACTCCGTCCACGATTTAAGAGCTGTTAAGCCAGCAGCTCCTTTTAGACGATTGTGAGTTAGACGAAGTAGGGGTTGGAATATTTGGCCTAGCATGCTCTAACGCCTGTTTATAAGCATTATAAACAATTTGAGCATTAATTTTAATTGATACTGTTGCATCAGCAAATGTAGCAATTTCCTCTTCTGAAAGATCTAAAGATTTATAAATATTAGAATACAAAAAATGAGTGCCTCCTAATTTCATTGTTGGATTTAACATTGCAGCTACAACAAAAATAGGAGGGATAGGGAAAAAATATTTTTTTAACTTTTGTTTCATTTCATTTATAGCAAGTTCATAAATATCCCCACCCTCGCTAAATTCAACAAACAAATCAGCTAGTGCGGCAATATAAACTAAACAGTTTGAAATAGTAGGATAATATTGCCCAGAAAATGCATTTGTAGCAACTTGAAAATGTTCTAAGAAATCTAAAAGAATTTTAATATTAGTCCAATCTTGGGTAGTTAGCATTTCATCATCATCCTCACTACCTACCCGAGAATTAGACGTAGCATTAATTGGGTTTCTATGTTCATACGCAACTACTAAACTTTCATACATGCAATTCCACCTAGTCGGGCAAGGTTTAGGAACCTTTCTTTCTCTAAGGCCATATTCGTCACATTTTTTAAAATACTCTCTAAGTCTAATTCTACTGTTTGAATAAAATAGTCAATTAAGAGGTATTCTCACCTTTTCAATTTCTATGTTTAATATTCGCATACCATCACCAATAATTAAATGATAAATATGACAAATACATCTAACATGAAAAATATTACTAAATGCAGGATTAAGGGTCTGTGTTAGCATGCCTATTGCACTAGTGTTACTAGAAGCATTATCCATAGAAATTGCCATTATTTTATCGCTAAAGCAAAAATATCTACATATATCTTAAACAGTGTTAGCTATAAAACTACCCGTGTGACGTGAATTAATTATTCTCTATGCAATTATGCGTTTTTGCATTGTCCAATCCTCATCTATCCAATGACTTGTAACAGTTAGATAATCACAATCATTACCACTTCTACCACAGTAGTAATAGAAATACGATTAGGTATATGAGTAAATAAATAGCGCAAATATTGTTCATATTCATGCTTGAATTTATAAATATCGGTCTTAACTGTTGTGCGAGGCCAACCTTTATAAGTAGGATTAAAAACTCTTATAATATAATGAACCCAATTAGGATTAGAAGCAAAAGTATAAGGGAAGCACATAACAGTAATCATTTTTGCTAATTCTTCACGATCCTTATTTGGATCGTAATATAAAATACCTCCGATGACAGTGTTAATTCCTGGTTGAACTAAATTTGAACCTGTACTAGGGTTAACTTGCGAATCGACACTTGTCCCCTCTTGCTGCGCTTGCATTTGAAAAAATCTAGCCCTATCTTTAGGGTGTAACTTTATGTGTCTAACCAAACTACATGTGCCCCTACGGTCTCCAGTATATTTATGAACAAGTAATTTCTCACAAGTTTTACACTTAGCCTTGTTGTGTTCTCTTACTTGAGTAAAAAAATACCAAACTAATGATGTTTCTTGACGTTTAGCAGGTTGTCCACTAAAAGTTGGAGTTTCTATAGGTGGGTGTGCCGGTGCATTACCTGAGTTATGAACATGACTAGTAGGTGTATCATCTAAATCTGGTGCTTGGGTTTCATCATCATCATTATCATCCTCATTTTCCTCTAAGATAGGTTCATTAGGATAAAGAGCATTCATAATTTCATCATCTAATCTATCACCTACTGCAACATTATGTAAAAATTCATTATCGGTAAATTGAAAACAAGGGTGATCACTATCAAGCATTACGGGAGGCGGATTAGGACGTCTAGGTTGGCGACTACTTTCAACTTGCTTATCCTTTATAGGTCGGGAGCCGGGAGAAGGGTAGTATTATGGCCACTACTTTCACCGGTTTTACCTTTTCCTTTACCGAAATTTTTTTTCAAAGAAAATGTCCTACTAATTAGAATTATGCAAACTAAACAACACAAAAATATATTATTAACACGTAAGAGTTGAAACGAGTTTACCGGATTGCCGAACAACTTCTTGAAAATTGAAAATCGTTGAACACTTCAAAACTTCAATTCAACAACTTCACAAATTTTCACGAATTTTCAACAATAAATTAAGCACTTGTAGTAGATAGATTGAGAGAGATTGAGAGCTATTGATGAATTTGTGAATAAAAATGAATGAATGAGGGGATATTTATAGTTGAGAAATGAAAAAAAGTGTAATTATATAAAGTTTGGGGTTAAATTAAAGTGTAGGGGCCAAATGGCTATTTTATAAAGTTTCAAATTGCTACTTTTTGCAAAGAGCCGTTACTAATTTTTCAAAATTTTTTTAATAAAAAATAGCCGTTGGGCCCGCCAGGCCGGCCCAGGCCCCCCAGGCGGTCCCGGGCCTGACAGTTCAAAGAACAAGACCGGCACGTCACGGGTTCTTTGGATCGGTAAGACCGGACCGCCAGGACCGGCCCAGCAGGACCGCCAGGCCCTGCGGTCCCGATCCAGTCCCGGGCCTAAACCGGGCCACTTTACACCCCTACGCGGACCCAATTTCTCCCTCTATCTTTTACCTTTCAATATCTTAAACTATCTCAGTATTTGGCTATTGAAATTTTGTAATAAAGGTTCGTGACTTGTGAAACCGAATCGGTGGGCTAGTGTAGAGATATTGTTATGTTTTCTGCACATTTTATTTACTGCTGCAAACTTTTATTTATGTTTATTGGTATTTAAAACTCCGTTAATTTATAATGAACTCTATAAGAGAGGGGTTGTGATTGTTGATTGGTCGGTCTTTCCTAGCAACGACTAGGATTGAGATCGTGACATTATGACTCAAATGAAAATCCCTAAATGATAGCTTATATTATCTCAAAATAAAAACTCATAGTCAATAATTCATCTTCGATAATAGACCAAACAAAACAAAATTTGTAAAGCACTTATTTTCTTGACATTTAAAATACAAACAACTAAATAAATCTTAAAGCAAACCAAATCATAAACACACTTCGAAGACTATCAGATTTGAAAGAAAAAAAGAAGAAGAAAACATCGACCTAATTTGGAGCAGTGAACAAGGATTTTGAGGGCTCAAATCTACCACTCTTTAGTTGTTAAGAATGTAGAAATGGAGACTAAAAATTTAGAATTCTTCCGAAGATTGTAAAGCTTGATACTAATAGAGTATGAACTAAATTTTATCAGATTCCAAAAGAATACCGTTTGGCTAACACTTTACAAGATATTTATAGGTGAGGATAAACAAGGGTTTCATATTTTTGGGCTCATTAATATTGGTTAATTGGGCCTAAATAATGGATTTATCATTACTGATTTGGACCATTTATTATTGGCGGAATGGATCAAGTAAATGAGCCAATTTTGATCAAATTTTGGACTTTGATTTTGGAATTCAAAACCCTTTCTTCTTTTATTTCCTTGGCTTCCTTGTCTAAATATTTTGGACATGGTAGTAATAGCAGCAATAGCAACAACAACAATAACAACAGTAATAATAATAATAATAATAATAATAATAATAATAATAATAATAATAATAATAATAATAATAATAATAATAATAATAATAATAATAATAATAATAATAAAAGTAGTAATTACAAGAATAACATCAATACTAACACTAATATTAATAGTTGCAGTAATAATAGTAATTAAAAAAATATAGTAGCAAAAATAAGGTATTCAATTTATTAGTAAATTAGAAGCTCAAGAAAATTAATTAGAAGAAAAGAGGGACAAAATTGGATGTCAACACCCTTAATGTAAGTCTCTACTAATGTAGACTCGCTTGATCCAAAATTAATTAGGACTTTTTATTGTTGTGATGTGAGTTAAGGGATGTTTAGGATATATTTAGGAATAGCGACTAACCCTCCTAAGCACTTTAACCTTCACACAATCAACTTTAAGGGCAAATTCTTCAATCCCAATTTCAATTTCACAAACAAGATCACCCCAAAATCGTTCCCTTATTCTTTAAACACTATCTTCATTTACACTCCACTAGCAAAAACAAGATATGGATTCAACTATATTATTTCTTTCTCTTTTTTTTCATTTTTTTTCCTTTTTCAATTTCCACTAGTAACGTATTCTTTCACAAAAATAAGTGCATCTTTTTTAATTTCATTGGTTCCATTTCGAAGACACCCCACACTTAGTCCATTCTTACTTCTTTTAGTGCTCATTTTCTATTAAAGTGTTTTAAGAGGTGAAAGGATCAAAACAATGTCAATTAAGAACAAAAGGGGTATAGGCTTGTAATGTAGGTGCCAAATAAAATCTATATGCTCAAAGGGAATAACTAGAGATCATTTTTATTTATGGTAAGTAATAAGCTCAAAAATATTAAAGAAAGCCTAAAATCATTTCTCAAATCGAGCATCACCTAAAATTTCGCTTCCAATCACATACCGGGCAAGTTCTAGACACAAGTATAATACATAGACTACACAAAAACCTCACCGCACATGCCACATGTCTCCCTAAGGACGGTTCTATTCCGACTCTCAACTAATGAAAGTATTCACAAATCTACGAGATATTAAGCATTAAGCGCAAAGTTAACACAAGTCCAGAAAACAAGAAATAACCGTCACAAAACATGCTATCCGATATATAAAGGCATCAAGATTAATATCAAAATATAAGGAGGATACTATACATGCCAAAACCTAAACATGTTACTATCCAACAAGTCAAGGCGCCTAGAAATCTCATATTTCTTCCTCCATTTATTCCCTAATTTCTATCTACTCTAAAAGAGAAAACTATCAGGTTCAAATTACATTCCATAAAAAAGAACCGATGCACAAAGAAAAATCACGGGGGATTACTATTAAAAAAAAAGAAAGACATACTTTTGTGTTTTTCTATTTTAATTTTTTGTTTTGTTTAGACTTCATTTCCCTCAATAAAAGTATCCACAAAATCTATCGTCGGAAAAAGTCCAAACTTTTTCTGCTTTTTTTTCTTTCCAATTTTTGTTTTTTCTCAAATAAAATTTGTTTTATTCACATAAAAACTACTACACTTAGAAAGAATACTATAACTAACCTAAGATAGCACAGAAAATTATCCAAACAATCTCCTCACCCACACTTAAAATTATTCAATGTCCTCAATGCACACTGTAAATAACAAAAGGGTAAAAGAAACTTCCTGATAGGCCAAAGGACGAAGCATTAGCAGCTCACGGGATACTCAGACTTCTCCTAGGTATGATCCTTTTTGCGAGCACCTCCACTTAATTCCAACCACATGGCTCAAATGGCTTTACCCCCTCTGCTCATAATTTTATAAAATAAAATAACGGTACAAAAATAATATAATAAGAAAAAAATAAAAAAATAAAAATAGTAAAGTTGTGTTGCCTCCTAACAAGCGCCTTGTTTAACGTTGTGGCACGACGTGAACTACTTTATTGACTCCACCTCAAACTTATGAACTGAGCACCTAACTTGGCTTTAAGCTTTCTAGTATGTTCTCTGCGTAGTGAGGCAAATTTAATTGAGCCAAGCAACCAATACCGCATTTTATACTTTGCGGCCTTCAGGTGAGCAATGTAATTTTTACTTTTTGGAACAATAAATTCAAGCATATAGGCACCATGTTCCTCAACCATTGACTCCTACAATGGCTCAGATGACTCAATTTCTATGTCATCATCTAAACACAATATTGAAAAATGTATGGAATGAGGACCAATACGCCCTAACTCTAGAATTATATTACTATTTACATCCTCATATTTACATTCTCTAAACTCTTCAAATATAACATTATCCACTTTCTCGCATGGTTCTAGTGTAACTTTCTCAACATGGGCATCATCAACAAAAATATGTTCGGATGATTGGCTCTCCACTTTTAGCTCCTCAATTTGGCGTATAACCTCCTTTTTAGCTTCACACAAGTCATTACTATTTTGTTGGGTGTTAGACGCATCAACCTTTATATTCAATTTAGCTCCCAAGTTGTGAATAACAGTGCCAAATGTTTCGAACTCTTGTCCCACTTCAGCTGTTCCTTATACTAAGTCTTTTATCCTATCTGTAATTTTCTCATGTTGAGCATTATATGCTTCTAATCGTTCAGCTTGTTCCATTAGCCAAGTTTGGCTCAAAATTTCCACCTTTTCAAAATGTTCCTTTTGTTGGAACTTTCTGTCTTCATTTAATTCTTCCATATTAGCCTTCATTCTTGTGATTGTTGCCCTCATTCTTTTTATATCTTTTTTTAGTTCATCCTATTGCTTTGCTACTTGCCTCAGAATTTCCCCAATATATGCATCACATTTCATGTCCTGCTTCGTTTCTCATTCTTTTACCCAACTTTTCATTTCATTGCAATTGTCTCTTTTGTTTTCTTTTTTTAATATTGAACTTTATAATAATTAAATAACCATGAATCTATTTTTTTAGTGTATAAAATACACACAAAATTTCTCCTTTGCTCCCAATTTTATCTCCAATGTACCTACACATAAAATAAACTCGATTAAGCATAAACATAGCACAATTTAGCATTAAAATACTAAAATACAAAGTAAGTAATGCACTAAAAATATATAATTATTGCCAGACATCATCCACCATACATAAAAATATACGAAGGCATAACGGACCCTGAAGACCATATCATTCATTATATCACAGGGTAAAAGGCAACGACCTCTCGAAAGAGAAGGTCCGTTGATGTTGCTGCAGAAGTTCCGTGAAACCCTAACATGAGGAACCTTGATATGGAACTCATAATTACCAATACACTATATAACGACGTTTGAGGAAATGATCGAGAAATTTGCAACCACCGATGCCGGGGCCAAGAAAGCAAAAGCCAGAATGAATGAAATATTCACCGTCAAACAATCGCCTAGCAAAGGACTTTGGGACTTCCTCGCCTGGTTCAACAAAGTAAGAATGAGCCTGCCAAACGTGTTAGAAGGGATGGTGGTAATGACCTTTCGAAATGGGTTAAACAGGAACGGGTCGAGAGCAACCAGAAAATTGTTAAGCAGACTCATAAAATACCTTCCCACCACATGGGAAGAAATTTATAATGCTTACTGTGCCGAGGCAAGAGTGGACAAAGACGACCTCAATGGTCCAACACAACAGCTAACAACAGTCCAAATGGAATCAAAGAAAGATTGCCAGAATGACAGCCAAAGAGATCATGTAGGTTCACGCCTTAATCTGGATAGGCACCAACGTACTTTCGAAAAATCACCCCACTACCTCCCTACGAAGACGAAGGGTCGTCTAGGCAACAAACGGGAACTCAACGAAATAAAAGAGGTATCTCCACTGTTATCTGCTCACAGTTTTTGTGTTTCTCCTTTAGAAATAGTTTATGCCCTAGAGAAGCTCCGTCCTGAGGAGAATTGGCCACAAAAGATGAAGTCGGACGCAAATTCTAGAAAGTCAAATCCCTTTATGAGTTTCATCAGGAATGAGGCTGCAAGACTGATGATTTCATAGCCATACGAAAGAAGTAGTGAAAATTCTCTACCAAGGACATTTAAAGGAGCTGATGAGCGATCGAGGGAGAGCCAATCTCACCCGTGGATGAGAACCACATAAAGGCCCCCCGAAGTCACCCTCCCCACAAAGATCATCATCAAAGGCCACAAAGCAACAATCAACCATGTGAAATTCACCACCACACACAAATTGAAATGGTCGATCACTCATGAATGGTATAATGACCTCGAAAACAGTATCATCTTCGATAAGTCAGATACCCACAGTTTGACCTTTCCTCATTTCGACGCTCTTGTCATTACTTTACAAATTTTAGATATCGATGTAAAACTAATCATTGTAGATGACAAGAGCAGCACATGTATTATCCACCCCCGAGTTCTCACATAAAGGAGACTCGAGGATAAGATAGTATCACGCTGCATAACACTAAAAGGTTTTAATAATGCAGTTGAACGGACCTTTGAATAGATAACATTGCCAATCCTAGCTAGGGGCGTCACCCTAGAAACAACATTCCATGTCAGGAACCAAGACAAAAGCAACAACGCCATTATAGGGCGACCTTGGATAAACGCCATGAGGACCATCCCGTCTAGTTTATATCAAGTCATTAAGTTTCCTAGACTATAGGGAATATTTAGCATCTGTGGTGAACAGCGCACAGCTCAAGAATGCTACTGCATTGCCCAAGATTACACGTACGCTCAACAGTTAAAAGAGGAGGGCTCAGGAGCATAGCAATTACCGAAGTCAAGGCCCGAGTCTGACGAACAAACAGACGTAGTCAAAGACCCCAACATTGTGGAAGCCACGGGGTCAACAGTGGAAGACCTCGATCCTGTCCACCTGGACGAAATTGATCATAAACAAAAGCCTACATTGGCCACAAACTCATAGAACCAAGTAAAATTCACAAATTTTTAACCGACAATGCTGATTTATTTGCTTTCTCCCATGCAGATATGCTAGGTGTCCCATAAGGCATCATAACACACAAGCTGAATGTGGATCTACTCTACCCTCCGATACGATAAATCAAAATAAAGTTCAACACTTCAATCAACGAGGCCGTCCATGAAGAGGGGGAAAAATTGCTCGCCAATAGTTCAATTCGAGAGTCAAAGTACCCTTGATGGGTTGCTAACGTGGTCATAGTGAAAACGAAAAATGGGAAACGGCGTATGTGCTTAGACTTCACGGACATAAACAAAGACTTATGAAAGACTCCTTCCCGTTTCCTCACATCGATCAGCTCATCGATGCAACAGTAAGGCACGAGTTAATAAGCTTCATCGATGCATACACAGGCTACAACTAAATCTTGATAGAGGAGGACCAAGAATAAACCACCTTCATCACCCATCAAGGGACGTACTGCTACAGAGTCATGCCGCTCGGATTGAAAAATGTAGGGATGACCTATCAAAGCCTAGTTACCAAGATGTTCAAAGAGTAACTCGGCAAAACAATGAAAGTCTATATAGACGACATGTTAGTCAAATCAAAAAGAAAAGAGGACCATATCGACCACCTGAGGGAAGCCTTCGACATACTTAGATGATACAGCATAAAACTGAACCCCGACAAGTGTGCTTTCGGCATGACCTCAGGAAAATTTCTCAGTTTATTGGTATCGTAAAGAGGCATCAACATCAATCCCGACCAAATCAAGGCTATAGAGGGAATACCTTATGTCACACCTCATTTTTTTACTTGGAAGGTATATTAGAGGAGTTTTTCTAGTTTAACTAACAGTAATCGAAACTAAATTATTTATTTAAATTCAGAGTGGCCATTTGGGATAATTTATGGTGTCCCAAGTCACCGGTTTAAAATCCCAAATCGAGGAAGTTGACTCTTATTTATAGTCTGCGAACACAGAAATCTGGGTAGGAATTTTGTTAACCCGGGAGAATGTGTAGGGACTTTCCGGATTCCATGATTCTAGCACGGTCACTTAACTATTAATAACTGACCTAATTATCTGATTAATTACATGTTTAAGCCTATCGTGCATTTAAATTTATAACTACTTTTATTTTATTATTCAACCGTATTTAGTTACTTATGGAATTATTTCTGGAACAAATCACAATTGTCGTATACTTTTCATTTTGGTACAGATTGCAAACCATGTCAGGGGAACCGTATCCACGATATAAAAAATATTTATTTTTATTATTATTCAAAGTTAGGGTTATGTCACAAGAAATGCACACTCGAATTTTGAAGTTATGTACAGTGACTATGCCATGGGAGCCGAACCCTAGTCACGGTGATTTATCTAATAATCGAGCCTAAAGCAAACTACGATATTTAATTATTTTCCTAATCTTTGAGATGGTTTTTATGCCAAATTTATGAACAATATATTATTGGAGCAAATAGGCTAGCTAACATGATCTATTACTTAGCTAGATTCCATTTGGTCCAAAACCTGCCTTATGGTTCATTCTTATTCCTTGCAAAGAAAGAAACAACTCTATTTTTTTTTTATCTACCCAATTAAAATCACTTATTCAAGAACCAAGACTACATACATCAGAATCGAAAGAAAATTAACTAAAACAATGTAAATGAAAACTAATACATGCTACTCAAACAACATAGAATCATAAATAAACCAACATGCGCACCAAGATATCATAACATAATGAAATGAGAATAAAAATTGAGAAATGAATATTTATTGATGAACAAAGCTAAATATTGCAAATTAATCGGGCTAAACAAAACAACAATCATTGGACTGAAATACAAAAATTACAAACCGAAAACAAAGAACAACGATCTCAAATTGAACCTCGACGAAACAACCAAACGGAGCTTTGGACAGATTTTTGACAAACGAGTGTCACTGCTGCTACTAATTCTTCAGTTGATTATCATTTCCTGTCTCATTTTTGTACTCTCTTTTGAGAAGATATTGATCGAAGTGTTAGCACAAAAGCTTAGGGGATTGAAATCAGCAACATCTGGATGAGAGGGATTGAGAGAAAGGGTTTTGAATTTTCCAGTTAAATTCCAATAAGAAGAAGATATGGAAGCTCATGCCATCTATCCTGCTTTTCTCTTCATCCCTCTAGAATAGAAAATCCTCATTAGAAGTTGAGCAATTCATTATTACGTCTTTTTTAGTCTAGGTCTAGATCCTTGATTTAGGAATTTAGACATTATTTTATAGGGAGTAGGAGTTAGGTTAGATCAAATGGGTAATGGGTATGTGCTTAATGTTTTGTGCGATCTGAAATTGGGCTTTCTTCAATTAAGACCAAATAAAATTAGCTTCAAATTTCATACTCTTTCTTTTAAAACGAAATCAAAAATACTACACTATTACTAATTAATCCTACTTAAGTAAAATAATTATTAAAATAAAACTAAACCATTAAAACAAACCTATTTTGATATTTTCAAATATCATACTAAAAGATAAAGAACAAAAAAATTATTATAAAATTAAAATAATATTCCTGAAAACAAACTGAACTATGCTTTGTATTTTTGAATATTATATAAGGTGGATAAATTAAAAATAATTAGATAAAAAAATATTATTTAGCTAAATAAAAGAATAGATTTTTTGTAATTTTCATTTTTTTGATAAAATAAAGTAAAAGAGTCAACTCTATTTAGAATAACGATACTAAACCTAAACAAAATACTTTACGCCATAACATATAAAATCCTGGGGAGGATAAAAAATTACCAGTCTACAACTGCCCCTCTTTGACTAGAAACGCGAATAATTTTCAGATGAAGAATGACAAGACATGTTTTTTGACCCGACCATTATTTAAAGAGACAAAAAACTAAGAGTGATGGAGTATACCGAGGTGGAAAGACGATTGAATTGTCGTACCAATTTCGATTTGTGGTATCGTTATTACATTAGAATCAAAATCTAAAATAACTTGACAAACCTATCAGCTATGAATTACAAAATTCCTATCTATGAGTCTTCTGAAACTTGATCTTGAGTCTTGGTTGGTTCTTCATGCAGACTCTGACATGAATCTTGATACTTGTTTGCTGCAGGTGCTGGTTCTTTCTTTTTTCAACTTCTTCGGATCAAGACCGGACATGTAGTGCTCGTGACTTCAGCTATGTCTTGGGCAGTTCACATCTTTCATCCGCTTCCACATTTGGATTCACTTCCCTCTTTTTTTCTTTTTCTTTTTTTCTTAGATTGGGACTTCTTCTTTGATTATCTCGTATTATTGATCGCATTCTTGCTGCGAGCTTCTGCTACTTCTAACTTAAATTGAGAACAGGACTGGAGGTTGCCCCTATTCTTCAAGAGGGATCATGTTGTCTCTGACTGGAACTTGAAATGAATTCCTTTATTCTCTAGGTAGGCAGATACTACTGACTTGAAACTTCAAATGACTCTGAAATGAATTCTGAAATGAGTTCCTTTGTTCTCCAGGCTGGCGCCTACTACTACAACAAACAGATAAAACAAAAGAAACTTTTCTGCCCCAGTTTGCACCGGGAACATATGTGAGTGTTAATCAAATCATGTTATCCAAAAAAGTTCTATGAATTTAAAAGCTAAATCCAATTATCCAGGAGGCCCTGAAACAAAAGTTAATACTCATCTTAAGAGTAAAAATTTGAAAAATAAATTCTATTTCCTAAAGGTAAAACTTACGCTCAATCTCATTATCTATGAGGGTCCTAAAAACTTAAATCTACATCCCATTATCCAGGAGGTCCTGAAAAATATTAAAATTAAATCCCATTATCCAGGAGGGTCCTGCAAACTTGAAACTAAATCCTAGGAGGGTACTGAAATACTTTAAAATTAAATCCATTATCCAGGATGATCCTGATTTCAAGACAACTAAAGATTGATAACTTAAGAAAACTAAAATTGACCACCTTTTTTCAATTCAGACTTCCTTTTTTTAAATTATCCTAGGAGAAAATTCGTGAGACTAGGTTTTCTATCTTAGGAGAAAGATTCATCATACTAAGATTTTGATCATAGGAGAAAGTTCGTCCGACTAGGTCTCTTTTCTTCTTCTTTTTTTGGTATCTTAGGAGAAATATTCACCAGGCTAAGATTTCTATCCTAAGAGAAAGTTCATCAGACCAGGCCTTCTATCTTAGGAGAAGATTCATCAGACTAAGATTTTGATCCTATGAGAAAGCTCATCAGAATAGGTCTTCTATCTTAGGAGAAAGATTCATCATACTAAGATTTTGATCCTATGAGAAAGTTCATCAGACTAGATCTTTTTTTTGGTATCTTAGGAGAAAGATTCGTCAGACTAAGATTTCTACCTTAGGGGAAAGTTCATCATATTAGGTCTTCTATGTTAGGAGAAGGTTTCATCATACTAAGATTTTGACCTAGGAGAAAGTTCATCATACTAAGATTTTGATTCTAGGAAAATGTTCATCAGACTAGGCGTCTTTTCTTCATTTTTTGGTATGTTAGGAGAAAAATTTGTCGAACTACGATTTCTATACTAAGAATCATTTATACGATTTGTTAAAATTTGTCGAATATACGATTTCTACCTTAGGAGAAAAATTTATACTAAGAATTTGATCCTAGGAGAAATTTCATCAGACTATGTCTCTTTTTTTGGGTATCTTAGGAGAAAGATTCGTCGGACTAAGATTTCTATCCTATGAGAAAGTTCATCAGACTAGGTTTTCTATCTTAGGAGAAAGATTCATCAGACGAAGATTTTGATCCTAGGAGAAAGTTTATCGGACTAGGTTTTCTATCTTAGGAGAAAGATTCATCAAATTAAGATTTCAATCCTTGGAAAAAATTCATCAGACTAGGTCCCCTTTAATTGTTATCTTAGGAGAAACATTCATCAAAATAAGACTTCTATTGGGAGGAAAATTCATTAGACTAGGACTTTTCTCCACTGAGGTAAAATATGTGAAGATCAATGGCAAGAATTTATGCACAATAACAAGACAAATAAAGGCAAATATTTGAGAAACTTCCCTTTGTCGAGCTCTTCTCTTCTTTTCTTTTTCATCTTGTTTTTTGTTTTTGTTTTGAACCACTTTCCTTGCATTGCTTTGTTCCTGTTTCACACAAAGAAAAATTTGTCAGTTTTGAAAATAGTGGTTGGTTTGTGGCCTTGAGTCTTGGGCAGCTTGGCTTCTGATCGATCAGCTTGAGTCGGTCTAAAGAGACTTTTGTTCTGCACCCACTCTGATTGTCTTACACCCAGTACCATTTGTATTTACGGCTCAATCAGCCTTATCCCAACTAGAGATATTTGCTTAGGTGATCTTTTTTGATATCTTGAACGACCTCCTACTTTTGAGCAATTTGTCTGTCAGAGAGAATCACAAGTTATCTTTGTTTGTGCTAAGTTGGCTAACAAGATTTCTTTGGAGGAGCTCTTGCATGAATCCTCAAGACATGTTGAAAGTAACAACTGAGTGTGATGGCCAAATTTACTTTGTGTAATTGAAAAGCTGGTAGCAGATTTGAAATCTTTTCTTGCTTATTTTGATAAGGCTTGACTCAGAGTGAAGGAACACAATGATGCAAAGAAACAATATTAACAAGAGATGCCCCTGTCAGGAAGGACAGAAGGGGGAGTATTTTTTAATTGCTAGCCTTGATAATCATGACTTGCATTTTGGACTTAACTGCTGATCTATCAAACGGACAAAATATTCCTCATTACCATTCTTATGACTTTGAAATCAGGCTTGTTCGTGTCAATTCTTGGCATCAGCTTCATAACTCACTTTTGACTAGTGGTTCCCCAAGGGTTTTTCACCAACAAGTCTCTCTCGTTCATTCATCTCTGCTTATTGTCGCCTTACAGTGCCTGTGAGGGTTTTTACTAGTAAGACTCTCTCATTTCTTTTATTTTTCTTTTTCTTTTACTTTATTGTGCGAGCATCTTGATAGTTTTATATGTTGTGTGATAAATGTTTCTCATTGCATGCTTCTCTTGGCATTCTTGAAGACATATCGGGAGGCCTTTATTTGAAAGTGTTTTGGAGAGGATTGGAAAGAAAGGACGTCATAAAGGCTCAAAAGGGACTCAAAATAAAGGGGATTATAGACTTGCAACTCTTGGAATCAACTCTTTCAAAAGTAAACTAAAATCTTTTCCCCAGTTTCGACTATTGGGGATTTTTTTTTGAATTTTTTTCTTTTTCTTTTGAATTCTTATTTTGTTGAACCGAACCGTGAGGCTGTCTATATATTATTTTCAAAGGAATCTGGTCGAACGTAGTTCAAACATGTGACCTAACTATAAATTTTTCTTTCTGTTCCTCTATTTTCTTTTCTTTTCTTTTCTTCTTTCTTTTTATCTGCTACAACTTCTATCTTTTGAGGGCATGGACCTTCGACAGTTCTTTTCTTCTTTTTTATTCACTTGGACTTTCAAAGAGCTGTCCCACTTTGTACTCTTGGGGCATGGACTTTTATTGTTATTTTTTCTTTTCTTTTCTTGTTTCTTTTTTTATCTTTATTTTTTTTATCTTTTGACTCTAAACCTGATTCCAAAAGAGGGTGGTCAAAGAAAATAACACAAGTTCAAAAGGGATAACAAAGGGTATATAGTACTTGGGTAGCAGAAAAAGGGCCTCCCAGCCTCGAGAATGCCAAACATATTATCTTTTCACGATCACAGCATTGACAAACGTATTTTTCCTCTTGAGTCTTTTTCAATGTAAAGTTGTATGAGCAATACTTTCCTCACTGTGAATGACCCTTATCAATTTGGGTGACTCTCTTGGATTTAGTCTTGATGCAGAAGATGTATTTCGCCACTAACTGATCCATTTCAGGTTGTCTGGAATGCACCTTCTATGGAAAAATACTTTCTATCTCTTAGTGCTAAATAGATTTTAACCCGTCCAATTATCCTTAAGCTCGATCTTCTCAAATGATTGAAAAGGTAGAGATCCTTAACTTCCATCAGCATGACTGCTTTGGTTCCATGTAAACTTGGATTATGCTTATTTTCCAAATGTTTCATGTGTTTATTCTTCTTAAAAAATGTCTCTTTCTCACTTATGCAATTCAAGACTAAATTCCACATGCATGTCATGTCACTAGAATTAATGATTGACTTCTTCTTATTGAATAAATGAATAACATGGTCTGATAACATAAAATAAGAAGAAAAGACGACAAAAACAAACTACCATGGTTGAAGGAGGAGTGACATTCCATATACTAAGCGACATCTTAGCCGCACATTCAACATTACTAATGTATTTGCCCATTTTGATTGTTTTGGATTCAACGCTCAAATTTTGACAATCATCCCGAGTAGACCATGTCTTATTGCTCAAATCTGGTAAAGTCAACCCCACATTTACCTCCATTTTTTATTTTTTCCACCAACGTGCCTACTTGCCCTTTCGTGGCCTTGGATCAACAATAGTGGTGCTTGTTCTATTGGTTGAGAAAACGTTTTTATTTCCGAAAGATCTTGGATTTTTTTGAGTCGCTATTGCAAACCAACAAACCGACCACCTTTGACTAGCTTTTATTGCAAAAATACAAGCATGTTAGAATAAACACTCTATTTTTTCCTTTTCTCTTTTTTTTGTTTCGTTCCTTTCTCTTTTTGTTTTTTTTTTGTTCTTCTTCTTTTTTTCTTTTTTTTTTCCTTTTTTTAACCATTCGATTGAAACTGATGTGGGTTGCCTATGTATCATGACGCCACACGAATCAGATCTTTTCGTAGTTCGGGAAGATTAGGAATAAAGAAAATAAATTAAATCTTTATTTTTAATTTAAATTTTTTTTCTTTTACTTTTAATTTTGAAAGAAAGACTTACGTCACGACCCAAAATCCACTAAGGGTCGTGATGGCGCCGGACACTATTGCCAGGCAAGCTAACCATCAATTACTAGAAACTTCTTGTTTTAAAACTTATTAAAATCGTTCCTTTTATACGTTAAACATCAAGTAATGAAATTCATTGAAATAAGAAGATGTCTTTAACCAATTCAATATTGAACAATCCCATAACCATCGCAGAACCCAATGTCACAAAGCGCATGAGCAATTTCTAGGAAATAATATAATATAACAACCGTCCGGAATACAATATTAGACAGAAAATAAATACAAAAAATCGAAAGAGACTCAGCTGCGGGTCCCTCGAGATATACAGCTCACCTAAGTCTCTGTATCAACCATGCTGCTGCACTAAGTAGGCCACTAGAGATGCATATGCATGTACAACAAAAATGAATAGAAGTGTAGTATGAGTACGAAAACAACATGTATCCAATGAGTATCCCATGTAATCTCGAAGAAGTAGAGACGAGGGGTCGACTTCGAGACTTACTAGTGGTCCAACAATGTTATATCCATAATATATTAAACTATGGATTTTTATAAACATGATTATAATTCATTGGGTTGAAGCAAATAAATAATTCTTTCTTTTATAGGAAGTTTCCAAATTCTTTTTTATCAATTATACTATATTCTTAAGCCAAGAAGAGGCAGCAACAACCTTAATAAGTTTCAAGGCAAGCAATAAAAGCATGTGCAAATCATACCGAGGACGTATGGCCCGATCAAATAGAAAATAAACTATGCATTGCCGAGGGTCAAGCGACACGAACCATAGATGCATTTATTTAATCTACCGAGGCGTTCGGCCCGTTCCGAAATTAAACACACATAGACATTCAATAGGGAACAATTAACCAAAGAAAAGCCAATTAAATTTCAAAGATTTTGAAAATGAAGTTTAGTCTCTTTAGAAAATTATGTACAAATTCGAGGTGATTTAAGCAATTCAAATGTCGACAAGGTTACAAATATTCCAAGTATAACATATTTTTGGGTCCTAGACTACCTGAGCTTAAACATAATAGTATCTACGCACGGCTCTCATCAACTCGTGCGTATGTAGCCCCCATAAATAGGAGCACATAACTATTATTTCACCTATGGGGATAACTCTCTCTTACAAGGTTAGAAAGAAGACTCACCTCTCTCTGAAGATCCATGACCGGCATTCCACGCCCTTCCGAATACTCGAATCGATGCAAAGTGCTCCAAAACTAGCCAATAATTATACAAACCATTAATATATGCTTGATTACTCACTACAATCCAATTTATAGCAATTCTTAACCCCGATTGAAAAGTTGACAAAAATAGACCCCGAGCCCACGTGTCCGGATTTCGAAATTTTTCGAAGATAAAGTTTACTCATGAACTCACGAACTCAAATATATGATTTTTGTTAATTCGATACCCAAAATCGTGGTCAAATTCCAAAATATCAATTTTCTATGTTTTTTCTCAAACCCCAAGTTTTCTACAAATTTCCTTGCCTAAATCCATATATAAACATTATATTTAACTCAAAAGTAGCATAAATTACTTACCTCATGATGAATGACGCAGCCCCCCTCTGCAAAAGCTCCAAATATCTCCCAAGCCAAGAGAAAAATGGCTGAAATGAACTCAAACCTCGATTTTAAACATTCTGCCCACCCCAGGTTCCGCCCATCTTCGCGTTTGCGGCTTGTTGATCGTGTTCGTGAAGGCCAGTTACCCAGCCCCTTCGCGTCTGCATACCAGGCCTCGCGTTCGCGTAGGCCAATGACCTCAGGCCCAGCTTTTCCTTCTACGCACTCGCGATCTCCTCCTCGCATTCGCGTAGTACCCAACTCGACCCCTTCACGTCGTGAACTACACCTCATGTTTGCAAAGGCTAAAACCAGCAGCTTCCCACCTTCTTCTTTGCAAACGCCAAACTCTCTTCGTGTTCGCGGAGAAGGAAACCAAAAACATAAATCTACAGTAATAACACAACCTGAAATGATTCGAAACTACCCCGAACACACCCGAGGCCCCCAGAGGCCCCGACCAATCATGTCAACCAGTCCCAAAACACATTAAGGACTCGCTCGATGCCTCAACTCACATCACACAACATCAAAATCATGAATCGACCTCCAATCCAAGCTTTATGAACTTTAGAACTTCAAACTTCTACTCTCGATGTTTAAACCTATCAGATCACGTCCGATTGAACCTTAATTTTGCACGCAAGTCATATTTGACATTACAGATCCAAATTCCGAAATCGAAATATGCCCCCGATATCAAAAAGTCAACTTTCGGTCAAACTTCTCAAAAACCTTCAAATTTCTATCTTTAGCCAAATGACCCCAAAATAACCCACGGACCTCCAAATTCACTTCTTATTGCGCTCCCAACACCAAAATCACCATACGGAGCTACTCCAAACCTCGTAATCCCAACGGATATCGATAACACTGAAATACACTTCAAGCCAATCTTATGAAATTTCTTCCAAAATGCTAACTTCCACAACAGGCACCAAAACGCTCCCAGATTATCCAAAGCCCCAACCGGGCATACGCCCAAGTTTGAAATCCTCATATGAACCTACTGGAAACTTCATATCCCAATTCCTAGGTCGTTTACTCAAAAATCCAATCCTAGGTAATTCTTTCAACTTTAAACTTCTGAAATGAGAATTCTCTTTCCAAATCAACTCTGAACTTCCCGAAATTAAATTCTGACCACGCGTACAAGTCATAGTATATGAAGTGATGCTGCTTATGGCCTCAAACCGCTGAACGATGCGCTAGAGCTCAAAACGACCGGTCGTGTCGTTACATTCTCTCCCACTTAAACATATGTTCGTCCTCGAACGTGCTAAGAACTGTGATGGAGTTGTCCAAAATCACTTTTTAACATTTCGTGCACTTACTCGTGCTACTACCACCCAGTTGAGCATATTAGCTCTATCAATTCTGAAGATATCCCCCTTTTATTCAAAAGAAATAAGCTTAGATCCCAATTCAAACATCCGGAATTCTCTGCCAGGCCTGCTTCCAATATATGAACACCATATCAACAACTACATGCAACATGAAAACATGACTGCACACCTTAGCTAAATTCACTCCTTGCACCACTTTACTCACCAAACCGTAATGACATTCTCTAATCAAATAAACCGAAATTCCACGAATCTGATGCTCCCATTGCACCTCACGACCTACTTAGGTCTTGCTCTAACTCTGCCAACACTGCCATGATGGAAGAGATGTGTAGAAATGCATAACCCACTGTCCAATCAACAAAACATTGGGTCTATACCCCTGAAAAGAACCCTCGCCTCATTCTGAACCGAATAATGGTCTTGACTTCTTAATGTATTTCATATAATCAGATTGCACTAATCCTAAATCCAATGATCTCGTCTCACCCAGTATGAACTGCTCCGGCAATAAGCCACCCGAACATGATCAAAAACCTCATATGATATCGCAATGTGCCGATAAGCTACAATTCAAACGTGACAAAAAGGAAAACAAACTCTAGAAGGAACTACTCAACTCATGCACTAATATGGACTTTCCTTAGAAAATGGGAAAAAGGGATACAAAAATTACATATAGAAAATTATAATCAACATCACACTGTTGGGGCGTACAACCCGATCAAAATAACATACCCACAGCGGCGTGCCACCCGATCCACACATAGAATTCATATAAGGAGATATACATCGAGCTAAATTTCTCATTACAACAAAATACCAAATATCGATCACAAGCACACTAAGTGCATAATACCATCCCTGGGAAGACATATAGTGCCATAGACTACAAAACTCAAGCAAACTGAGGTGTGATATACAATCTGAATCTCGAGAGCTATCCTGCTCATATAACATCACCTCTATGCAGAACCTCAACACATAGGAAATTCACCAAGCCATCTCACAACTCATACGGTGCAATATATCATTACATGAAATAGCTAACAACAAAATAGTACCCCGACTACTTGTCCAAAGGAGGGCATTGCTGAAATGAACACATCTAGACTGATATAAAGCTCATATTCACATTTAGATCCATCCATAGAACTCAAGCAGATTCTGATCACACTAAACTAGGCTACTAACCTTTCGAAGGTCCATAATATCTCTTGGGTCCATAATAACCCCTTCTCCGATAACACACAAGAATAACCATCACAATTGAAGTAATTGTCCATAATCCATAATGCAAGAAACTGAGTGCCCTCCAGGCATCAAATTCTCAATTTAACAACATCACTACAATCTTCATACTTGGTTTAGCTTTTTCAATCAATCAAGTGATTACATGCCACCCCTACACGACCTTCCCATGGGACACGCTCCTACAAACCTTCCGTAACAGATAACAGGGTTGCACCTCCAAACCACCAACCGCACTAACGCCGAAAAGTGATCAAGAATCCTTAACCAGGATGCAAATCGCAAAACACCAAGGTCGGGACCATTCATCCTTATCTCCACTCGGGTGAACTTCTCATCAAAATCTCGCACCTCTTCAAGGTCGATATCGGAGCCCGACCATCATCTTCTACGAGGACGTTTTTATCGCTTCTGTTCGCTGATGATGAGCTGAACCTAGCTATTAGTGCAGATTCCCTTTATCATAGGTCCTTTCAACCTCTGACTTCCCTTCTTCCGGTGACGATAGCCGATGTGGGAGAAGCCTCAATACCCAGTAAGGGCGCCGCTTCCGCATCCAAATCAATCGACATTTCCGACTCAGTGTCAGTAACACCAACCTTTTCAGTCTACATCCTTTATCTTTTCCCCAATACTTCCTCCCTCTCATAGTGAGATGACTCATTAATTATGTTCAGGATGCGGTAATCGAAGGTCTCAGCCGATGTGACGGCTGCTTGTGGGGTAGAATCACCCAACGGTAGGGCTAGAGTTTGACTCTCTCATACAAACTTAGCTAGTACGAATTGCATTCCAGCCGAAGCGATTTCCTGGTGGAACGCGGTCATCGAAGCCTTTATCTTGTTGGAAGCTCGTCGAACTGCAAAAAGAATCATGTTTAACAAAAAATGTTGACAAGACAGTGGTAAGCTATAACATAAGCAAAAGGGTCGAAGAAATGGGAATCAAACACACTAGTCAAAGGCTTGGGACCGACCTGCCTATTAAATAACATCCAGTCATGAATCCCTACATTATGAGGTAAGACGCTTGTCACCCAGTCTTTGATATTAGGAACTAAGGGAGGTGGATGTTTACAATTTAAAAGTAGAATGACATGAGCAAGTCAAAAAAAGAAGAGAGATAAACAAAATTTATGACGAACGGTAAAAGTCCCTTACTATTGAAGTTCGACTACTCAGGGAACCCAGCTGGGTCCGCCATTACGTGCTCAGTCCCGACAAAGAAGTAATTGCACCAGAATCGGCGGTTCGCCTTATCATCCATCCCTGTTACCAATCCTTTAGTCCTGCGGTGGCTGAGATGAATCAGCGTGCCTCTATAGAAACTAGGCGAGAGGAGATGCAACAAATGACGAATGGAGACTTCACAACCGGCCAACTCTACGAACTTCGCTAGGATAAAAAAGAGACTTCACAACCGGCCAACTCTAAAAAAAATTCCAGCATAATAAGGCTTTATATAGGTAAGGGAAAAGTTGTGTCGGACAGATGCCATAAAAATGGCAGAACTCCTCAGCGAGTGGGGGAAGAGGAAGAGGAAGAGAGTAACCCACAAAAGTGGGTATAGGTAGAAAGCACAATACCCAGGCCAGTGAACTTTTATTGAGTTATTCCTCACCAGAACGATGTCGACATGAGCAGGAATACAAACTTTAGACCGTAGGTTAGATATTTGCTTCAACCCCATAACTAATAGTACCTGCTCAGGAGCGGGGGCAGTTTCCTTATGAAAGTTATTTTTGACCGATGGGTTCCGAGAAACTATCTCTTCTGCCTCTTCTGCACATGTTTTTCCATGTGCAGATCCAGGTACCTCATCTCAGGCGCACTATCACCGAGTTGGAGAGACCTAGCGGAGACTCGAGGTATATCTGCAGCGTCCGCAGATCGAAGAGTTTCCTTCCTATTCTATCTTGTAGTTAGCCAGTTTGTTCCTGTTTTTCATTGATATAGACATTTATGGAGTTAGAGTCCTACTAGATACATTCTATAGCTTATGTTTCCCGTGAGATTTCGGGTTTTGGGATTTGTTTTGTAGGTATGGTGGGAAGTGTATGTGCCAAGCGGCAAATTATATACATTTCTTTAAGTTACTTAGTTTTAAGTTATTATTGTTATCATGAATGTTGTTATTTCTAAACAATTAGGCTTACCTAGTCCTTGTGGCTGGGTGTCGTCATGACATGTTCACGGATGGTGAACTAGGATCGTGACAATTCTTTCCTCTGACTACAACGTGTGACAGCAGACAATGGAAGTGAACTATGTGTTCTTGGATCTTGTAAAATAAAGAGGAATGTTATATAATTGAATCAAAAAAATGAGACAAGACAAGCTTTTTGTATATTCTTAATAGTCAACTCTTTACAAGGATCTTTTACAAAAGTCCTACCCCTCTTTTGTTTCCTCTCTCTTCCTATTTATATGGGGTATCCCTAAAAAATCATAAAAAGGTACAATATAGGAGAATATTCAATCCTAGGAACATTCTAACAGTTGCGACCTCGGCACTGGTCTATCCCTTTAAGCGACTCCTTGCCACTTGACTATGCTTAGTTTCGACTTCGGCCTCAGCTCGTCCGTCTGCATTCGCTAAACTAGATCTAATTTTAACCCATACAATTAGTCCCCCCGCTTACTGAGGTCGTCCTCTTGGGAGTCTTTAATGTGCGGATTTTATCTGTTTCTAATCACAAATATACTACCATGGCAAATGAGCTGAATTGGTCGAGCTCGCGATAATGACGGGTCGGACCAAAGGTTGTGTTTGGTATAGCTAACATGGAATGATGCCATGACCATGCACATCATCATTACGCATATTGCTGATGCAATGCGTCGTTTCCAACGTCTCTATATCTTCGATCTTAGTGTTAGTGACAGCTTCTTGCATGTATATGGACATCGTAATATCTTATAAATAGGGGAATGGAGATTCAAAAATGAGACTTTTCAAACTTCATACTCCTTTGGAACTTTGTTGTTCTTTTGCTTCTTATCTAACCCTTGCTTCCAATTAACTTCTCCGTTTCAGGTCTAGCTTTCCCGTTGATCAATCACTTCCCCTTGATACTCTTCTTTTGGTTGTTTTGTATACACGTTTCTTAGAGAAATAACAAACTCCCCTTACACTTCTTATATAGTTTCTGATGACTCCTTTATCGGTAGTCATGCCTTCCAGTAGTGGCGAACCTACGGTTGTGGAAGATGGTCGCTATCAATATCCACTTTTATATATATATATATATATATATATATATATATATATATATATATATATATATATATATATAGACATTCAGTGTAACTATATATAAGTGCAACAATATAATTAACTAGTATAAATATCTGCTTATTATTTATATTTCATAATTAAATTACTAATTATATCTCAAAATATAATGATGGGTGTCAATTGACTAGTAAAACCACGGTAAACGTAATTTATGATCGCGATCAATATCTACTATATATATATATATACATATATATATATATATATATATATATATATATATATATATATATATATATATATATATATATATATATATATATATATATATATATATATATATATATATATATATATATATATATATGTGTGTGTGTGTGTGTGTGTGTGTGTGTTCAATGTAACTATATATAAAGCGCAGTAATGTAATTAACTAGCAACAATATTTACTTATTATTTATATTTCATAATTAAATTACTAATTATATTCAAAATATAACGATTGGTATCAATTTACTAGTGAAACCATAATAAACGTAATTATATGGTCCCTATCAATATACGCATGACCTTAATGAATGAAATTATATGTTGTATACTATACATACACACACAACACACACACACACACACACACACACACACACACACACACACACATATATATATATATATATATATATATATATATATATATATATATATATATATTGACGTTCAATGTAGCTATATATAAAGTGCAACAATGTAATTAACTAGCATCAATATCTACTTATTATTTATATTTCATAATTAAATTGCTAATTATATCCCAAAATATAACGATTGGTGTCAATTGACTAGTGGAACAATAGTAAACGTAATTTATGGTCGCTATCATAACTGCTTATCATAATTAAATTGCTAATTATATCCCAAAATATAATGTTCGATGTCAATTGACTAGTGGAACAATGGTAAAAATAATTTATGGTCGCTATCAGTATCTATTTATTATATATATATAGACGTTCAATGTAACTATATATAAAGCGCAACAATATAATTAACTAGTATCAATATCTACTTATTATTTATATTTCATAATTAAATTTCTAATTATATACAAAATATAACGATTGGCGTCAATTGACTAGTGGAACCATAGTAAATGTAATTATATGGTTGCTATCAATATACACATGGCCTTAATGAATGAAATTATATGTTGGCTACTATACACATATTTATAAACGTTCAATGTAACTATATATAAAGCGCAATAATGCAATTAACTAGCACCAATATCTACTTATTATTTATATTTTATTATTAAATTGCTAATTATATCTCAAAATATAATGATTGGTGTCAATTGACTAGTGAAATATGTGATGACCCAAAAGGTTATCACTTTAACGACTGGTATTAATACTTCATTGCTTAAACTCAAGTGAGTATCTTTACTTATATCTCATTTACTTTACTACTATTGTTTGAAAGATTAATTTATTATTACTTGATTTTCTTTTCACAGGTATATGAAAGTGAAAATTTCTTCAGGATTGAATTATTAGACTTATGATTACATTAACAATTTGATGAAGCAACGAATTTTTAATTATTTTTTAATTTATCAAAATTCTTGTATTTCTATTAGACTTTCATGTCGGGTACATTTTACTTTATTTATGTTTTAACTTATGAAGTTTGTAACGAAATATTATATCAATACAGTATTAGTTATTTTTAATTTTTCATGGATAAAGATTTTTGTTATTACCTTGCATATTATATCCTGTTACTTTCAATTTATATAATAATAATTTCTCGAATTAAAGGAAAATCGGGTAACTAGTGACAAGAATATAATTTTCCAAGAATTATCTTATTGACGATGGATTAACTTTGTACTTTGTGACTATTGTAATTATCACTAATTATGACATTTCATGACAATTCTATTGTCGGTAAAAGCAATATATTTAGTGATCAGATGATAGTTTTAACTACAAAATTGTAAACTATTTTTATAAAAATAAAATTGTCACTTATTTATTTATTTAGGGACGAAATATTATTTATATCTAAAAGGCAATCTTTAATGACAAAATTACATTTATTTTACTGCAAAATATACGTAACTTTAGAGACAATTGATATCGTTACTAATTAAACTAAATAATTAGTGACAAAGATCGTTTGCCAGCATTAATAACCTCTTAAGTGACGAAAACAAACAACCAGCTACAAATTTTTATATATTCTTTTGGTGAACAAGGGGATGAAAAAAAAAATCGTTGTTAATATAACTATATTAATGACAAAACACGAAGTTGTATTTGTATACTTTTAGTGACCTCTTTTAAGGACGAGCAATTGACGAATTAATTTTCATCACAAAATTTTTTTGTAATGAAATATAAGCTTTAAGTGACAAAATGATTCGTCACATATAATCAAAATTTCATGTGTTTAAATAGTAGGGCTTTAAAGACCTACTAAAAATATACGAAATACACACTCAAGTACAAAATATGTACTAAAATGCATAATTAAATACTTGTATATAGATGAGTTATTTCGAATTATTGTCACACCTCCTGTTTTGCACACCCGGGGTGATGTAAGAGAATTTTTTTCACTTTAATGACATTATTCGAAATGAGATTATTTGTTCATTTTTTTCAGAGTCGCTACTTGGAATATTTGATTGGTGTTCCAAGTCACCAGTTTATTTTAAATCCCAAATCGAAGAAATTTCAACTTTTATTTTTGAAGTCTGCAAACTAGAAATTCTGAATAAGGAATTTTATTAATCCGAGAAAGGTGTTAGACACTCCCGAATTTTGTGGTTCTAGCACGGTCACTTTAAACTATTATAATTGGCCTATTATATGATTTTAATACATGTTTTAGCATATGGTACATTTTTAACTTATTAGTCGCTTTTAATTAATTTTAGGAAGATTCAACGTTATTTAAAACATGCCTTAAACCATGCAACATGAAATGCACTTGCAGTCTACGATACATTTTATTTAATGTTGTTGAGAATTAGAGTTAGGTCACATGAAATGCACACCTGAGTTTAAGGAAATTAATTTAAATTGTGCGTCTAAAACAACTACGCACTTTTAAGTTTGCGAGGGCCATGAAAAATTTTCTAATGACACATTTTGATTTCTAAAGAGTTTAAATTAATTAAGTGAAAGAATATTATATATCTTCCATCCCGAAAAAAGATTCGGAATTAGAAGTACGAAGATACATCCAATTTTTAAAGTGAACTTGCAGGTCAATTCTTAATCCTTTTGAAATACGATGTACAAATTTAGAGAATACATAAAAAAGTATTTCATTCTATTTAATAATCAACATAGCGTGTTTCATATCTCCTGGAATAATCAAGACCGCTCTCTTTTTTGTGGATCTACGACCCCTAAAAGTATTCAATTAATCTCAACACTCCATGCATATTCATTTACTCAACCATTTCATTCTACCTTAATTACATGATATTTATTCATAATAAAACACATAATCGACAACTACTTCATGTTGCACAAATTGGGATTTGGACAGACAAAATTCTACATGCTTATAGGACATACAATTACAGCAAGATTCTCAACTTCACACGAAATAACAAATATTACAACCATGTCATTTACTTTATTGATTCAAATCTGGCTAATACTAAGAGAACATAGCAGTACCTTAGAGAATAAGTACAAGGAGAAACGCAATGATGAAAGAGGAAGAAGCACAGTTGCGCCTCAACGAGCAACCAGCAAATCCAGGTTTTTATTTTTAAGGTTTTGAACCTTTGCCATTTCTAGCAGCTCAATTACCTCAAGAAATCCAAAACTAACAAACAGATGAACTGAAATTTGACATAGAACAAGATCTTCCTAATTTCTCTCTCTCTCTCTCTCTTTTTTTTTTTTTACATATGATTTCCTTTTTTTCAAAGTTTTTTTGGTTCTCACTCTTTTTTTTTTTTTTTGTATTTTTTCACACTTGAAATCCAAAGTTTGAACTCAGAACCGTGATGGAGCGGGAACCGTGATGGAGCGGTTCCACCCGCTAGAACCGCGGAACCTGGAACCGCCAGAACCGGAACCGGACCGGTTCAGGCGGTTCCAAACGGTTCAGGAACGTTTGAAATTTTTAAAAAAAAATTTATTTTTAAAATTCGGACCGTTGCGGAACCATTTGGACCCGTATGGAACCGGACCGGTTCAGGCGGTTCCATCCGGTTCCAAACGGTTCCAACCGGTTCCCAACGGTCCGAATTTTTAAATTTTTTTTTTTTTTAAAAATTTCAAACGGCTCTTTTTCAAAATTAGCCGTTTGGAATTTTCAAAAATAGCCATTAAACCCCCCAAACTTTAATTTAACCCCAAACTTTATATAATTACACAATTTCCCATTTCTCAACTATAAATACCCCCTCATTCTTTCATTTTAATTCACCAATTCATCAATATATCTCAATCTCTCTCAAGCTCTCTTTCAATCTTTCTAGTGCAAGTGCTTAATTTATTGTTGCAATTTCGTGAAACATTGTGAAGTTGTTGAATTGAAGTTTTCAAGTGTTCGATTTCAACGATTTTCAATTTTCAAGAAGTTGTTCGTCAATCCGGTAAACTCGTTTCAACTCTTACGTGATTAGAATATTTTTGTGTGTTGTTAATTTGCTTAATTATAATTAATATGGCATTTTCATTGAAAAATATGTTCGGAAAAGGAAAAAATAAAACCGGTGAAAGTAGTCGCCAAAATACTACCCCTCCCCCGGCTCCCCGACCTAGAAAAGATAAACAAGTTGAAACTAGTAGCCAACCTAGAAATACTAATGAAAACTTCGGAATACTTGATAGTAATCACCCGTGTTTTCAATTTAGCGATGTTGATTTTCTACATGATGTAGCAGTCGGTGATAGAATAGATGATGATATTATGAATATGCTTTATCCTAATGCACCAATATTAGAGGAAAATGAGGATGAGGATGATGACGAAACCCAAGCTCCGGTAGATTTAGATGATACACCTACTAGTCCTGCTACTAATGAACCGGAACACCACCCGTACAAACTCCCACTTTTAGTAGACAACCTCCTAAACGTTCAGAAACTTCATTAGTTTGGCAATTTTTTATTCAACTAAGAGAACAAAATAAGGCTAAGTGTAAATCTTGTGGGAAATTACTTGTGCATAGGTATACTGGAGATCGTAGCGGCACAGGTAGTTTAGTTAAACATATAAAATTACACCCTAGCGATAAGGCTAGATATATCCAATTGAAAGCGCAACAAGAGGGGGGGACAAGTCCTGAAACAACTGTTAACCCAAGTACTGGTTCTAATCTAGTTCAACCAGGAATAAACACAGTCACGGGAGGTATATTGTATTACGATCCAAATAAGGATCGTGAAGAACTAGCTAAAATGATTACTGTTATGTGTTTGCCTTATTCTTTTGCTTCTAATCCTGCTTGGATTCATTATATTAGAAGAGTATTTAATCCTACATATAAAGGTTGGCCTCACGCCACAGTTAAGGCCGACATTTATAAATACAAGCATGAATATGAACAATACTTGCGTTATTTATTTACCCATATAAGTAATCGTATGTCTATTACAACTGATACTGGTATAAGTGAAAATGATTGTGATTATCTAACCGTAACCAGTCATTGGATAGACGAAGACTGGACAATGCAAAAACGCATTATTGCATATAGAATTATTAATTCACGGCACACGGGTAAGTTTATTGCTAGCACTATTTCAGATGTATGTAGATATTTTTGTTTTAGTGATAAAATAATGTCAATTTCCATGGATAACGCTAGTAGCAACACTAATGCAATAGGTATTTTAACTAGAACACTTAATCCTGCTTTTACAAATATTTTCCATGTTAGATGTATATGTCATATTTATCATTTAATTGTTGGTAATGGTATGAGAATTTTAAACATAGAAATTGAAAAGGTTAAATTCGCTCTTAATTGGCTTTTTTATTCAAACCGTAGAAGTAGACTTAGAGAATATTTTAAACAATGTGATGAATATGGCCTTAGAGAAAGAAAGGTACCTAAACCTTGCCCGACTAGGTGGAACTAAATGTACGAAAGTTTAGTAGTGGCGTACGAATATAGAAACCCAATTAACGCTACTTATAATTCTCGGGATTGTGGAGAGGAAGATAATGACATGTTAACTAATCAAGATTGGACTAACGTTAAAATTCTGTTAGATTTTTTAGAACATTTTCATGTGGCTACAAATGCTTTATCTGGTCAATACTATCCAACTATTTCTAACTGTTTAGTATATATTGCCGCACTTGCTAATTTATTTGTTGATTTTAACGAGGGAGGGGAAATTTATGAATATGAAATAACAGAAATGAAAAAGAAGTTTAAAAAATATTTTTTTCCAATCCCTCCTATATATGGTGTGTCTGCTAGGCTAAATCCTACTATGAAATTAGGAGGACCTCACTTTTGGTATTCTAGTATTTATCAAGCTTTAGATCTTGATGAAGAAGAAATGGCTACACTATCTGATGCGCAAGCATCAATTAAGGTGAATGCTCAAACTGTTTATAATGCTTATAAACAGGCGTTAGAGCATGCTAGGCCAAATATTCCAACCCCAACTTCGTCCACATCACAGGCGTCTAAAAGAGCTGCTGGCTTAACAGCTCTTAAATCGTGGACTGAGTTCAGGGGTACTCAAGGGGAAAATGTAGATGATATTTCCCATATAAATGAGCTTCAAGTTTATTTGTCGCAGGGATTAGAGAATGAGAATCCAGACGGCTCTTTCGACCTTTTGGATTGGTGGAAGACAAGGGAAAAGCATTTTCCCGTTCTTGCAAGGATGGCTCGGGATGTTCTGTCAATTCAAGAGTCAACTGTTGCATCGGAGAGCGTTTTTAGTCAAGCAAGACTACAAATAGGTGATCATAGAGCGTCGATGCGGGACAGCTTGGAAAAATCAGTGCTATTCCGAGATTGGATCCGCTCTGAAAGAAGGAACTTTGGGCTAGTTGAATCTCAACCAGAAATAGATGAGTGCTATGAAGAAATGCTAGCAGAACTTGCTCAGGAAGCAACTTCACCCGGAAGTGGAGATGAACAAGCTTCATTTCCACCACCGCCAACACAACCACCTCCAAACCTTGAAGGTTTTATGAGATTTGTTAGAAATAATGCATAATTATTATGTAACTTGTACATTGGCATGTCTTCTTTTAGTTTTTTTTCTTTTAATGGTGGTATTAGTACCATGTTGTGCTCATTCCATTAGGGAAAGGAAGACTAAGAATGCCATTTTGGTCAATAAATATACTTTTTATCATATCCTTGAATATCTTTGTCTCAATATTTTTTTGTCTTTACTTCTATATCAATCTTTGAATATTTATATAACATATAATATATAACATACAACACATAATACTAATGACAACATTCTTTTATCAATATGTACTACTTATATAAAATTTATACTAATTACTAACTACTACACAATATATACTACTTAAATACAATATATACTACTTATATACAATATATACACCACTTATACACAATATATACTAATTACCAAACACAATATATACTATAATTAATAACATAGTACACCATATAAAAATATATTCTACAATATACTAATCACTACTATACAAGATATTGATTTAAAAAAAAAAAAATAACTCGGAACCGCCGGGAACCGCCAGAACCGGAACCGGGCGGTTCCGGAACCGTATGGTAGCGGTTCCAGCTCCGGAACCGCCAGAACCGCAGAACCGGAACCGCCAGAACCGGAACCGCAGACCCAAATAGACCCAGAACCGGAACCGAATACAGCCTTATATTTAAACTGATTTGTAGTTTATTTATAGAAATTTGGTAGATGAAGAGAAAATTTTGTAGTCAACACTTTTTTTTAACATATATTGTAGTTTAATCTCTATCTATATATAAAGGAGGAAATAAAAAAGGTGACTTGGCACCTCTCTTAGACAATGATTGCCATTTATCTTTTTTTATCCTTTTTTTGAGCATTTTTCTAATTATAAATTATAAAATGACAAAAAGTCTACATATTTCATTTATTTTCCACTTCCCACTGTTCAACATTAATTACTTATTAGTTATTGTGAATTTATAACGGAGACGTGAAAATCATCATCAGCTTTCAATTGTTGATCGTGCCTTCCTTTTGAAACATCAAAGTTGCGGTTATTTTGTATACTATACTCCATATAATGAACATTAATTATAGGAATGAACTTAATTATCACCTTTCACATTCCTAGGTCGTTATCTTATCTGTGGTAAACTCTAATCAAAGCTGCCAGCAATGGTTCTTTTATCCCTGCAAATTCACAATCCCTAACCTCAATCCTTCAATCTTTTGACTTTTCTTTACTTATATATTCGTACATAGACGTTAGACTCATCATCAGCGTCATAGTTCTTCTACCAAGTTAGTGTTGGCTCAAGTCGAGATTTTCAAAGCAATCTTGATTAATGTCATGTTGTCGACTCAGGAACTTTACAGAGAAAGGCAGTGCTGGTTCAATTTATTTCCTCTTTTCTTAATCAAATTCACATATAGTAAACAAAACAACTTTATTTGTCCCAGAAGAAACATAAAAGTCATAGAAAATGAAGGTAATTTGGAGTCGTACGGGTGGAGATTTTCTTGGTATCCCTTTCTCCTTTCATCTCCGTCTAGATTTCTATATGGGCTTTAGTATATATAGTTGTTGCAGAATTTTTTAATCTGATTGTTTCTTACATATTTTTCTATTACAGAATATCAAGTAGACTATTAAAAGAAACATGAGAAAGAGATAGATTAATTTATTTAATAAGAAATTGGTAATATTTGATCATATTTTGATTTTTCAGTGGCTGCGCGAAGCGCAGACAAGTTGAGTAGTTGTAGTATAAATATAGTAATTTTGTAGATACCCTTCAAAACAAATAATACTTTATACATACGTAAACTGATTTGTAGTTTATTTGTAGAAAATTTATAGATTATGAGAAAATTTTGTAGTCAACATTTTTTTTTCAATATAGATTGCAGTTTAATTGTAGTGTAAATATAGTAATTTATAGATACCATTAAAACAATATTGTTTTAATACATTAGTGAAGAATTTGGGGCTTTGGGTTGCTGTAATTAGAAATTTAGAATATGAGAAAAAATTGGATAGAGATATACAAAAAGATTAAAAAAAATAAAAAAAATAAAATAAAAAAAGGGCATTGGAGAAACATATGTGCGTTTGATTGATTTTTCTTATTTTTCTTCATCTGTTTGCCTTTGTTATTTCTTTTTTTGTTTCCTTTACTTCTTAGCTTATGTTTAATTTTCATTTAATATATCAACCTTATGACACAAAGGAAAAACATAGGGATCAAAAATTCATATAAGGAACAAAATAGCGAGAAAAAGGCTTAAATCAAGGAAGATGAATGATTCTGATTTGCATATCCTCCAGATTTTTACACTACCAATTTGATGTGAATATAAAAAATTATTTAGTCGCAAAATTTTAGCCGCCTAATTTGGAAGGTATAAGCTATTCAAATATTTATCTCATATTTGTAGGCGCCTAATTTGGAAGGATTCAGTTCTTAGTATTAGGTATTTAATGAATAGTATAAATTTTGTAGCAAAAATATAAACATGACGGGTAATAACGAAAATATGCATATTTTTAGTAATAAGGTTTCATATATGGTATAGATAGGAAAAAATCCCATTTTTAAAGATGGGATTTTGGGCTTAATTGGGTATAACACCAAACCAATTGAAAGACCCCTCTTTTTATTCAATTTTTTTTTTCTTTTTCTTTAATTTAAAATCCTAAATCAAAATCCTACACTAACCTGAATTATGAAATTAATCTAATTATAAAAATAACAAAACATCATTTAATTCTAAAATAAAGAGAAAAAAGTCAACAAACTAAAATTAAAAGACAAAAAGTGAAAGAGAAAAAAAGTGATAGGGAAACCTATTAATAATACAGCTAGGCAGGAGTGGAGAAAAGAGACAAGAGGGGTTATATTATTGATGATTCGAAGCTGGAAGATGACAACAAGGGTAAAGAGCAAGGAGGAGATTATAACGTGAAGAAACAAGTTTGAAGCGCTGGAAGTTGAAGAAACTGCTCAACCAATTTTAGCTATTATAGATAGCAATGTGGAGAATAGCATCAAGATAAAAGGAAAGGATCAGGAGGGTGATGAGACGAACAATCTGAAGCAAAAGGAAAAGGAGAATAAAGGTGGAGATCAAGCTACGAATCCTAATTCAAAAGGGATTAAGGGAGGAGAAACTAATGTTATGGAAAAGATAGGTGAGAATTCTTCGTTAAATAAAGAGGAATTAAATGCGAGAAAGGAAAAGAAGAAAGCTGTGAGCAATGCAAATAAGGAAAGGGAAGTAGCATTATATAAGGAAAGCTTGAAGGGATCCATAGTTGAACATCAATCGAATGCACCTAAACATGTTGATGTTGGGAGTAATGAAGTGAGTATTAAAGAGTCTACCATCGACTGGGTGCACAGAAGGTTTGGTACAAATAAAGAAGAGCTTAGGCAGTGCAATGTGGCTAATAACAACTCTTATCAGAACATTCCTTCTCAAACTTATGAGGATAATGGGCAAATGGAAATGATAATGAGGTGAGTTCAAGGAGAGTATAATAGAGTGAGGATGTAGAGAGTATGAAGGAAAAATAGGGCTTAGCAGAGTCACTACCATACAAAGAAGAAATGATCAACAAAAGGAAACAAAGAACATGAAATATTGTAATTGCTACAGTAAATCCTAGCAAAACTAAGGTTGAATGTAATTCGACTATGGTATTGCAAACAACAAATTCCACTGGTGGAGGTTCAGGAACATCAAAGGAAGCTGGAAATCAGGATGGTTCAATTGCTACACCATTGAGTACTGAGAAAGGCAGTGGAACAGTAACTTTTGAAAAAGCTGGGGAGATTTTAGCTTTTGTTGATGGGATTCCTGTATATACTGTGGAGAAAGAATATGGTAATAAGTTTTCTAATGATAGTAGGAAGGACATAATGAGATCAGATCAACAATCTGACCAAGGGGAGGGGGTGATCCCAATGAAATAGTAAATCAGGAGAAATTAGAGGAAATGGCCACAGATTCAGAGCAATTACAAGCTGCATTAATATCGTATGAGCCAGGCGAACGAGCCATAGTTATAAAGGAGAATGAAACATTACCAATGGATTATTCATCTGGAAATGGTTCTCCATTGCAAATCAAAGTTAATGTTCCATTAAAGACTCCAAATCAGGTATTACATGATCTTATATTTGACCAACAATTGACATCAGAGAATCCGACTATATTGGTTGAGCAGCAACAGAATCAATATGAGGAGGAAGATAATGAGTAGTCTACAGCTGAAAGTCTCAAGGGTGTGATGAGGGAAGGGGATGTATCTCCTACAACAGTTACTAAAAGTGGGAACAAAGGAAGGAAAAATCAACCTAAAGAACAACTAAAACCTACAAGAATATTGCCTAGAAGGGCAGCCTCTGGAGCCTCAAGATGATTAAAACACTAATTTGGAATATAAGGTCTGTTAAAACTCAACAGGCCTTTCAAAGAGTGATTAACATGCAGAAAGAACATGGTTTTTTCATTGTAGCACTAATGGAGCCTAAACAGAGGAACACTTTTATAGATAAATATAGGATAAAGCTAGGAATGGAGGCAAAAATTTCTAATGTTAATGGGAAGATTTGGTTGTTTTTGATGTTGTGGTTGAATGGGACTTGTTGATTGACACAAAGCAACAAATAACAATTAGAGTGTATCATCAAGAGATAGAAAGTTCATTATGATGACTTTTGTTTATGCTAAGTGTTGTGCCTTAGAGAGATTAGAACTTTGGGATAGTCTGTATTATTTGGCTAGAGATATGGAATTGCCTTGGCTTGTTAGAGGGGATTTCAATATTATTATGAATGAGGAGGAGAAGATAGGGGGAATGCCTGTGTATCCATCTGAATATAAAGATTTTTCTCTTTGTCTGAATTCTTGTGGATTGTTTGATTTGAGATAGAAGGCAGTCTATTTACTTGGTGGAATGGAAGAGCAAATAACGAATGTATTTTGAAAAGGTTAGATAGGATATGTGTGAATATGCCTTTTCAAAATATGTTTCCTAACATAGACGTGGAGCATCTTATTTGAACTGGTTCAAATCATGCTCCACTTCTTATGAGATGTGGGGAAGAGGCAACAAAAGGTTGTCAAACCTTTTAAAGTCCTGATTTTTTGGACAAAACAGGAAACATTATGGACGTGGTGAAGCAGAATTGGACAACTAACTTTATGGGAGATCTATTTTTTATGTTCAAGCAGAAATTAAACAGGGTTAAAATTGCTTTATCTAAGTGGAGCAAACTAATATATTCAAGCAACTGGCCATATGAGAGGATATGGTAAGAATCAAGGAAATGCTATTTGAAGAAGATCCTCTGTGGAGAATAGGATAGTACTTCAACACGCTCAGGCTGAGCTAAAGAAGTACTTGAGCATAGAAGAGCAGTAGTGGAAATAGAAGGCTGGGATGGTCTAGTTTGAAGAGGGGGACAGAAAAAAAAGATTTTTCCATAATCATGTAAATGGAAAGAGACAGAAGCTTCAACTGAAAAGGATACAGAATAATGAGGGACACTGGATTGAATCTCAGGAGTTGATGTCTAAAGCTGCAGTGGAATTCTTTCAAAAGCAATTCACTAAGGAAGATGATCCTACAAATGTTGATCTTTTGAGTAATGTCCCTTCAATGGTTACAGGAGAGAAAAATATGTAATTGTGTAGATTGCCAAGTAGAGAAAAAGTTAAATCAGATGTCTTTGCATTAAGCAGTGAGAGTGCAAGTGGTCCTGATGGCTTCTCAGGACTGTTTTTTCATGCGTGTTGGGACATATTAGGGGACGACATTCATAGATTGTTGATTATGTTCTTTAATGGTAGCCCTATACCCAAATCAATAACCCATACTAATCTGGTACTCCTTCCTAAAAAAGCTAGGGTCCAAACCTTCTCTGATCTTAGACCTATAAGTCTAAGTAATTTCATTAACAAGGTGTTTTCAAGAGTGGTACATGATAGGTTGGAAAAGATTCTTCCTGCATTGATCTCTCTGAATCAATCAGGTTTAGTTAAGGGGAGAAGTATTTTTAAGAATATTCTGCTAACTCAAGAGATTGTAACTGACATAAGGTTGAGGGGTAAGCCTGCTAATGTGGACATGGCTAAGGCATATGACAGAGTTTCATGGAAATATTTGATGCATATTTTGAGAAGGATGGTATCTGATGAATGCATCATCAATATGGTTTGGAACCTTATAACAAACAATTGGTACTCATCATGGTTAGTGGGCAAGCATATGGTTTCTTTCATTCAACAAGGAGTATGAAGCAAGGGGACCCTTTATCTCCAACTTTGTTCATCTTATCTGCTGAGGTACTATCAAGATCATTGAATAGATTGTTTGAAGACAAGCAGTTTAGAGGTTTTGGGATGCCAAAGTGATCTGATCCATTGAATCATCTTGCCTATGCTGATGATACAATCATTTTTGCATCTGCTGATCAATATTATTTACAGAAGATTGTTGATGTTTTGGCACAGTATGAAAACACTTCGGGACAATTGATTAACAAATCAAAGAGTTCTTTTTATATGCATGCAAATATAGCTCGAGATTTGACAAGTGCAATAGCTAATATCACAGGATTCTCAAAGGGAACCTTTCCCTTCACTTATCTTAGGTGTCCAATATTCTATACGATGATGAGAAAACAATATTACCATGACTTGATCAAGAAAGTGAAAGCAAAGTTGCACTCTTGGAAGGGGAAGCTGCTATCTTATGGTGGGAAGGAAACATTGATTTCCAGTGTATTACAAAGTTTGCCTACACATACCCTCTCAGTTATGGATCCACCAAATAATGTACTGGAACATATTCATAAAAATTTTGCTAGATTTTTCTGGAATAACAACGATGAAGGGAGGAGTATACATTGGATAAAATGGCAAACTCTATGTATGCCTTAGGAGGAGGGAGGAGTAGGATTTAGATCTCTGGTTGATGTGTCAGAGGTATTGTTTGCTAAGTTGTGGTGGAGGTTTAGAACTACAAAATTTATATGGTCGAACTTTACGTGGAACAAATACTGCAAAAAGGAACTACCAACTATAGTTCAATTCAGAGGAGGATCACATGTATGGAGAAAGAAATTGGAGGTAAGAGAGGAAGTGGAACATGAAATTCTATGGGAGATGCATAGTGGTTCTACCAATGTATGGCATGAAAACTGGACAGGATTGGGAGATTTATACCATGTCTTGCCACCAGAATTCCCTATCAATGAAGAATTACAAGATGTAGCTGATTTGAGAGAGGAGGAGTAATGGAATGATCAACTGTTGGACCAAAACTTCCCTCAAGACATAGCGGATCACATTAGAGAAGAGGTTCACTTTGCAGGTGATGATGAGTATTGGGATACACCAAAATGGATGCCTACACCATCTGGTAGATTTACTGTGAGTAGCGCTTGGAGGCTAATGAGGCATAAAGAACCAATTAATCTTGAGTTTTCTAAAATATGGACAAAGGGCCTGCCTTTCAAAATCTCTTTTTTCTTGTGGGGAGTTTAGAAGAGGAAGTTACCTACTAATGATATGTGGAGAAGGTGGGGACACATGGTAGTGTCTAAGTGTTGGTGTTACATTACACCACATGAAGATTCTTTTCAACATTTATGTTTAACAAGTGAAACTGCAGGCAATGTGTGGAGGTTTTTTCTACAAGCTGCAGGTCTAGGGACTAATCAGATACAGGTGCATCAAGTTATAAGATTGTGGTGGAATGCAAAATGCTGTAATAAATTGAAGCCTCTATACCAAGCTGCTCCGACAGTGATTTTGTAGGAGATATGGAAAAGGAGAAATACAATGAAGCATGGAGGGGCAGTGTCATGTAGTAGAGTAATTCATGAGGTGAATAAAACTTTACACCATCTTGCAAGGATCATATATCCTTGGATGACTACCATTCCACCCTTGTGGAAAGATATGATCAGATATTTTGAGGGATAGAAACCATATATTGTCACAAAGAGAGTCACATGGCAGCTCCCTTATGAAGGATGGTATAAATATAATACAGATGGAGCTTCTAAGGGTAATCCTGGACCTAGTTCTTATGGCTTTTGTGTGAGAAATCATGAAGGGGATATGGTGTTTGCTAAAGCGAAGGAGATAGGGGAGGCAACTAATATAATAGTTGAAGCTAAAGCAATTGTTGAAGGGTTAGTATATTGTGTGGAAAGGCAGCTGCATCCTTTGTTAATAGAGACAGATTCACCGGTGACGAGGAAGATTGTTGAAGGGGAATAGGAGACACCATGGTGTATAGGAGAAGAGGTGAAGAAGATCAAGGAGATAAAGAGTACATTCAATGTACTATTTCACTACGTGTTCAGATAGGGCAACTCAGTTGCAGACTTTTTAGCTAACCTTTTTTTTTCTTTTGCAGGCACAGTCACTTTTCATTCATTTCAAGAACTTCCATCTAGAGGATAAGCTTTGATCAACATGGATAAAGATCAAGTTCTGAATCTCAGATTTAAAGTTGAAAAAGAAATGCTCCAGACTGATACACACGTTATTTTGGTTCTACCTAAGCCATTTATAGGTGATGGTAGCTAAGGCATTACAGGTTATTTGATGTTTTGTGTATATGTCACAATATGTGATCTCTTAAGTATGATAGTAGAGTGTCACTCAGTGGTATTAGCATGGTTCCATGCTCAATCTGAGGAGGCTCTAAGATTATATGGAAGGAGAACACAAGAGAGGCATCATAGATTGAAGAACAGTAGAGCTGGTCATTACACAGTTAACCTGTATATCCAAGTCAGTTTGCCTCTAATCCTACATCACGTCAGAAAGTCTGAAGGATGTCATAAGGGTCCAATTGCCATTATAGATATTTAGATTGTGGTTCTGAATAAATTAAGAGAGCAATTCTGGATGGCATCTGATGTGCTCTCTCCGTATCTATATGAAGCTGCAGTCTCACAATGGAGTAATCGTTTGAGATTTCTCCCCTCAGTTATTCGTATGGTGTTCATATGATTGGAGGACTTTGCTCGATTCTATCCTGTGGTGTATTATTTGGAATCACTTTGGCTATAAGAATGCCTACTCTGGCGCATGGTGAGAGCTTGATAGGTGCTACTAGGTAATTGCCTTTGGATTCACATACACATGCAGGAGAATGTGTCATGAAGCATTGTCTGTTGTAATAGCTAGTCCTCTAGAGATCAGATTATTTTACTATTTAATAGCTCGTTGTATTAGCTTCATGCACATTATAGGTCTTTGTTGAACATCTTGTAATTTTGGACTCATATTGAGATTTATTATATATTAGCCACTAGGTAGCATGCCTAGTGGAATATTTGCTTAAAACAATTATTTTTATGATTTTTAAATTTTTATAAAGCAAATAATTACAGAAGTAACTCGAAAAATGTAAAAACAAATCCTAAATGCAATGCATGATATTTTGGTATTTTTTTCATGATTTAAATAAAATTTAAACATGCACAAAATGCAAACAATTAAATAAAAATCCTACAAAATCCTATAAAATGGCAATAATTGAAAAAATCTATTTTCTTTGATTTGATAGGAGCAATTCATATAGCACAAAAATTACGTGCTCACAATTATGTGGGTGTATACTACAAAAAATGATGAAAATACGTAAAAAGAAAAGGCAAAATACATAACTTACCCCCTTAATTATGGACCAAAACCCTGTTAGACATATTTTACGGATAAAAATTATGTGTTGGATCATCTTCTTCCTGGTATAAAAAAAACTTATCAAATGTGCCTTGGCTGATCCTTAACACTTAGACCCACTTTTCTCCACCATGATCTCCTTCTTCTCGAATAGACACATCACTATTTTTCATATCTCTTCTCGTTGATTAGTTTTTAGCTTTTTGCATATTTTTTGCCGAGAAACTGTGATTGGATTCGGCAATTGAAGCTTTTTATAACTCCCCCAACCACTAAATCTTGGCTCAAGCTTTTGTAGAGAAGATCATGTTTTTTCTGGTGAGCTAGCCATCTGTCTGCCTATTAAGTTGAGTATGTTCCAATTAAGAAAGAAGACACATACTTCAATCTTTATAATCACAATCTCAAATCCCTTCTAGTATTGTGAAGAGTTACCATTACCACAATTGTTAGTTACTTCTGTGCCTTTAAAAGAACATGAGTAAATTCCAATTTATAATCATCATTCATCTGAGTTCAGATTTTTATTCTAGCAGATTTGTGATTTTTGTTAGTTAATAGTGACTTTGTCTTTAAGTGAACGGTGGAAAAATAGGGTATGGTTGATGGTAAAAAGAGGAGGAAGACCACATCCATGAGGGTTTATGTGGGGAAGCTATATTTTAAGATGGCTAAGGGACATAATCATAATTTTAAGTGACTTATTTTTCGCTAAAAGAAATTATACGTGTCATGACTTCATTGGTGCGTGATATTACATATATTCTGAAAAATTAGTTTAAAAAAAGTAGTATGCATTAGACACACTTTGAAAAGGTTAAGAATATAAAGTAATTTTTATCCGTAAAAAGTATGTAATAGGAATTTGGTCCATAGTTTAGGGGTAACTTATAAAAAGCTTTATGGAAAATAGTATTTGAACCCTTAAGATCTTTCATGTATTAGAAAGACAAATATTTAATAATAGGAGAGAAATAATCAAAATATTAGTGCAAGGGTATTTTAGGTATAATAATACGCCCGAAATTTTAATTAGAATATAATATTATCTAAATGACCCTATTTGGATCGATTTGACTAAAAATAGTGTGGTCAAAAGGATTTTTCCTAAAGAAAATTAGTTGACTAATGAGGTCTTCACTTTGTCGTTTTCTAATGCTCTCATTTTTACACACCGCTATCGAGAATGTTTAATAGTACAAGTATTTCTCGTAGCGATGGTGTTAGATTTTGATTACTTACCTTTGTATCAATTTATGTAAATTCTTTTGATTGATATGAAATTTAATAAAGAAAAGAAAGAAAATTTTTAAATTTATAATATAAAATGTGGTACATAAATTTTGTTTAGTAATAAATTATTACATAAAAAATAAATTATTTTCAAATAAGAAAATATCGATATGAATTAAAAAAAAAATCATATAAAATGGAGGGAGTACTTTTTTGTCTGGCAAAAGGTAGTCGTAGTAATTTTCAACTAGTTTGTCCGATTCTATTAGAAAATAAAGAGAGAAGTTTTATAGTGACTTCAATGTGAAATTCATATTGAATCGATAGAGTTTTAATTCTATAAAAAGGGCGAATTAAAGAACGTAGCATATTTAATCAAAGATACAGAAAGGTACGAAAAATAACTGAGACGTCAGCAGCCGCATAAAATGAATCTTCCATTCGCAAGATAGCACGACCTGCAGATCGTACATTTTCCAGTCAATCATCTCAAAAAATATTTGAGACATCAGATTTTTTCTATGACGAATCGATCCCATAAAGGGCTCGTAGCAACAAGGCCACTTTAGCACTTCTAATACCCGTTACGTATTTAAGTTATTTGCAAAAAGATTTACTCTCTACAGAAATTGTTCGTCAGTTAGGAAGAATATACCTAATGAGGAAAATAATGAAATTTTCCAAGGCAACTCCTGCTGTGTCGCCAGTAAATTAACGCTACGCATTTCAGGCAACACGATACTTCTCCTCTTTTTTGTTTGACGAATTTTGGACCCTAAAGTCAAATTTTAGGTGGGACATTAACATTTAAATTATTATTATTATTATTATTATTATTTGAAGTTAAAATTTTAGTTTTTTTATATACAAAGTTATTAATAATTTTTTTATAATCAATAGCTCCTAATTTCTCAATTGACAATATAAATAATCCATTTAATCTTTCTTGTGCCATTGTCGTTCTTAGGTAAGATTTTATCAGTTTGAAATTTTGAATTTTGAAAACTTTTTTCCGTTGAAGCGACGGTAACATGAGTTATTAATATTATTCTATAAGCAATTTAGGCATTTGAAAAAGAATTAAATCTTTTTATTTGATTAAGTGTATTAATTAAACTGTTATCTTCTAATTGTATTATTTTTCATAAAATTTTTAATTCAGAAAATAAATCTAAACCATCAATATCGAATTGATTATTCCATTTTAAGTAGCATTCACGATTAAGGCAACATTATTTCAAATTTTTAACATCTAGTGATCTTACCTTTTACTGCTAAATAGAAAACCAAAAATATTTTTATATGCTTCGAATTGTCCAAATCTATTTTCAAGTTAACAAATAACCTTGTCTATTATGTATAAAAGTAATCAAATCCGAAGGACTCTTTGAAAGATTTTGAGATTTCATTATTCATATTTGTATCATATTGTTACTTCCTATATATCACACGTTTCTTACGAAATTCGAGTTCGATATTTGATTCAAGTATAATTTTCTTGATAGAAGGAAATCAAACTTTTTCACCGTACAAAACTCTTTTTAAACTTATACATAGTCTATTAGGTGTAAGAAAATATGTGGCCCTCATAAATACGAGGCCTAAAGCGATTATTTTATTTGCTTTATGGAAGGGCCGCTCTATCACATATTTATTACCATTGCGAGTAGAAATATTATATTTCATGTATTTTACATGGATCAAATATCCATTACCGTTGGTAATGATCTGTTTTGCCTATGCTGCAAACTGCAGAGAGGAGGAAATTCCAAGTATCGGTAATTAGGTACTATAGTGATCGAAGTATCCATGGTAGTTGGGACTGCGACCAAGCATATATAACGTTACTATAGATGCATTTTAAAGCTATTTCAGTAGAGACATTTTTATCTCTTAGATTTTTGCAGAGGACATTTACTCAAGATTTGCAGCTGTTCCAATATGTGCGGCAGTGTGGCAAAAATTGGGACTTCTTTGAAGTTGCTTTGCCGATGCTATCGTGATGGTGAACTTCTGATTGCTCGTCGTTCAGTCGCTCTTACATTTATTTGAATATGCCAAATTTGATAAAAGTCAACTGCTAGATTCTGAGAAACATTGTAGTCCATATTTGCGGTAGGTTTGCTTAGGTGCCTCGGTATGGGTACTTTAATTAACTCGACGGTCAAAATCATGTGCCTCATACTTTGTAAGCTAGCGGGATTGCGCCGAAAACAAGTTCAATATGGACCGAGCTCGATCACAAAGGCAGAATACGAAGCTCAAAAATCAAAGTGCTTGATGAACATCCGGGTTGAGTACGATCAACCTCGAGATAATACCATTATGGTTTTATAATAGAAAGAGCGAGATTCCCTCGATGGCGCTAAAATCAGGAAGTAAATTCCGGAATAGATTTGTACTAGGAAGTTAATCAGTTGTATAATAAGATTCCTTACTACAATTGGAATTGTACCTTATTTAGGATCTCCTAAGGGGACTCCAATCATTTGTAACAAAGGATCAATCATTGAGAAGAGAATATACATTTCCACTTTATTGCTTATTGTTCATCTGAATCGTCTCATTATTATTTTATTATTTTTTTTCACTTACCTCAAGGTCGCCCTTGCTCGAGGTCGAGGTCTGCTTAAATGACTGGTTTGACTTGCCGTACTCTTAAATTTACATAAGATTCTTTATTCATCAATTAGTATTAGATTAAATCACATATCTTTAAAACTACAAAATAAGTTTAATTGTTACTCGAATTTTAGGGTAAATATTTTGGCGCTCACCATGGGGATAAAGATAATAGTGGTTATTTCAGTACTGATTCTGATAACACACATTACTTTCACACTTGTTCTTGTTAGGGATTTTTGTTTTCAGGTTAAAACATGTCAAACTCACAAAACGCACATGTACAAGGCGATGATAGTCTTGGATTTCATGGAAAACAACAATGTAGTTGCTCGGGGAGCCGATGTACCATCGATGGACCTTGGGGAAGTGCCAATTATGGAACTAGTCAATGTTAGTTCACACATTACTTTGAATGCAGATTTAGGGCCAGGCCCCGAGGAAGTGTATGTAGGGAAGTTCGATCTGGTGGCCAAGGAATATGGGGTATAGGAGACGGGGGAGTTAGCCTCCAAGTAATATTTGAGATGCTACAAGCTAAACAGTTTGCTATCGCTCAGCTTCAATGTCAGCATAAAACTCCAAGTGTGGTTGAACCAGAAATCACTCGGCGTACTGAACATTGCCAGAAAGATCGAACGGTAATGGCTCGGGGGATGATCCTATGATTATAAGGATGCTCAAGAAAATAACCAAAAGAATCGAGTCGGGGGAGAAAACGATTAATGATAAAAAGGTGGAGACGTACAAGTCCAGTGTTGATCAAATAGCGGGGGCACCCCCGCCCCCTTGAAAGGATTGGATGCCAAAAAATTCGTACAAAAGCCATTCCCTCCAAGTACGGTTAGGAAGCCCATTCCCAAGAAGTTCGGTATGCCAGATATACCTAAGTACAACGGGACGAGCGATCCTAATAAACACATCACCTCGTACACATGCGAGATTAAAGGAAACGACTTAAATGATGACGAGATCGAGCCGGTTTTTTGAAACAATTTATGGAAACTTTGTCGAAAGGAGCAATGATTTGGTATCAAAACTTGCCACCAAACTTCATCGATTTGTTTGCTATATTAGCAGACGCCTTCATAAAGGCACATTCTGGGGATATAAAGGTTGCGACAAGGAAATCAGACGTTTTCAAGATAAGACAAAGGGGTGATAAGATGTTAAGGGAGTTGGTATTCCGATTTCAAATGGAGCGAGTGGAATTACCACTAGCCTCAGATGATTGGGACGTGCAAGATTTACACAGGTTGGACGAGCGGAGTTCGATCACATCACATTAGTTGAAGCAAAATCTGATCGAGTATCAAGCTGTAACTTGGGTAGATATGCATAATCATTACCAATCAAAGATCAGGGTCTAGGGTGACCAGCTGGGAGCCCCCTAGGGTTCAGTTCATCTGAGTAGATTAGCAGTCAAGGCCCCGAGAGATACCGACAGGGAACCAATATTTAATAGGGAATGGTATCAGCCATATGTCGCAGATCGAAAAAACAACGGTCTGGGGCATAATCCTCCTCGGAATGATCGAATAAATGATCGAGGACAAAATTATCGGGGACTTATGAGTAAGAGTGGATTTGATAAACATACCGAGCTCGCAGAAGAACCTCGGTTATCGGAGTATAATTTTAGTGTCGATGTATCGGGGATCGTATCGGCTATCAGAAGGATCAAAGACACTAGGTGGCCTAGACCTATACAAACTGATCTTTCTAAAAAAAATCCAAACTTGATGTGTAAATATCATGGCATGCATAGTCATACGATCAAAGACTGCAGACAACTAAGGGAAGATGTAGCTTGATTGTTCAACGAGGGTCATCTTCAAGAGTTTCTCAGTGATCGAGCTAAGAATCACTTCTGAGAAAAAGACGCCAACAAAAAGAATGAGCAAGAAGAGCCGCGTCACGTAATTCATATGATCACTGGCGGGGTCGATGTTCCACAAGGGCCTCTATTCAAACGTACCAAGGTGTCAATTACCATAGAAAAACAGACTCGGAATTATGTGCCTGAGGGAATCCTATCATTCAATGACGAGGAAGGGGAAGGCATTTCTCAGCCGCACAATAACACCCTGGTAAAGTTAAATGTATTCTAGTAGATCGACTAGGTAGCTCAGTAAACATATCAGATCAAGGGTCATAGAGCAGCTCGACCTACAGGACCAAATTGTACCTGCATCTCGAGTCCTGAACGGCTATAACATCGCAATTGAAACAATGAAGGGAGAGATAATCCTACCAGGGAACGTGGTCGTGACCATCCAAGATACAAAATTCCATGTTATTGAAGACGACCTGAGATATAATGCACTACTTGGGAGGCCATGGATCTACAACATGAGGGAATTACCATCGACTCTTCATCAAATGATGAAATTCCCAACAGTGGATGGTGTGAAAACAATTTATGAGGAATAACACGCTGCAACGAAATATTTGCAGTCTATGATGTGACACAGATACCAGTACCTTCGACCCCGAAAAAAATTGAGCAACAAAGACAAGCACACGGCCAAATAGCAATCACCGTCTCTAGTCTCGATCGAATTGAAGAAACAGATAATCGAAGAAGAAGAAGAGGATTTACTTACTCCTCAAACTTTTGTTATTCCCGAAGAGTCAGATACAGCCAAGTCAATGGTTGAGGAGCTGAAACAGGTCATACTGATCTAGTATATGCCCGAGAGAAATGTATACCTGGGAACGGGGTTAAACCCCGAACTTAGGAAAAAACTCATTCAATTTCTTATCGATAACATGGATTGGTTTGCTTGGTCCCATTTAGACATGACAGGGATCCCCTTGGAAATAACAACACACCGGCTAAGCCTCGACCCCGGGTTCAAACTAGTAAAGTAAAAAACAAGGCCATGGTTTGAGGTGAAGCATGCATTCAAAAAAGATGAGGTAACTAAACTTCTTAAAATAGGATCCATTCGAGAGATAAATACCACGAGCCAAAGTAGTTCTAGTCCCTGAAAAGGGGAACAAAACTAGAATGTGTGTTGATTATAAGGATTCAAATATGGCATGCCGTAAAGACTCTTTTTCATTGCCTAACATCAATCGCATGATCGATGCCACGGCCGACCATGAGATCCTTACTTTTCTTGACGCCTACTTCGGGTACAATCAAATTCAGATGAACACGGAGGACCAGGAGAAGACCTGGTTTATCAATAAGTCTGGAATATACAATGTAATGCCCTTCGAGTTAATAAATGTTGGAGCTACATATGAACGCCCAGTTAACAAAATGCTCAAGGAACATATACGTAAATCAATGAAATTTTACATTAATGATATGTTGGTTAAGTCCATGCACGCAGAGGATTATTTAACTCATTTGCAGGAAACACTAAAAATCTTGAGGAAATACAACATGAAGCTTCACCAGAAAAATGTGCCTTCGAGGTCGGTTCGAGAAAGTTTCTCGGCTTCATGGTGTCAAATCAGGGAATTGAAATCAACCCCGTCAAGATCAAGGCCATTGAGGATATCACTATCGTAGATAGTGTTAAAGCCGTACTAACATGAGGGATAGCCGCCTTGAGCCGATTCGTTTCAAGGTCATCAGATCAAAGACACAAGTTTGTTTCCTTACTTAAAAAGAAAAATGATTTCGTATGGGCCCCGGAATGCCAGCAAACATTGGAGGAAGTGAAGCGATACTTATCGAGCCCACCTCTGCTTCACACTCCGAAGGTCGATGAAAAGCTTTACTTATATTTGGAAGTGTCCGAGATAGCGGTAAGTGGGGTACTAGTTCGAGAAGAGCAAGGTACGCAGTTCCCTGTCTATTACGCAAATCATACTTTAGGTGATGCTGAAGCTAGATCCACACTTAGAAAAAATAGCACATGTATTAATAAGCACATCTAGAGAGCTAATCCATATTTCCAATGTCACCCAATATGTGTGTTAACCATTTATCCTCTCCAAAATGTTTTGCATAAGCCTGGGCTATCAAGCCGATTGGCCAAATGGACCATCGAACTTGGCAGGCAAGATATTGAATATAAACCCCGAACGACCATCAAGTCTCAAATCTTACCTGAATTCATAGCTAATTTTACACCGACCCTCGTACCCAAAGTTGAGAAAGAACTACTAGTAAAATCGGGTACATCATTGGGTGTATGGACCCTCTTCATGGACGGTGCCTCAAATGTGAAAAGGTCCAGGATTGGCATCCTTTTGAAGCCACCTACAGGTAACACTATTAGAGAATCTATCAAAACTTCTAGGTTGACTAATAATGAGTCTCAGTATGAGGCCATGATTGCAGTACTTGAGCTAGCTAAAAGCTTGGGGGAAGAAGTCCTTGAAGCCAAGTGCGATTCTCTGTTGGTGGTAAACCAAGTAAATAAAAGCTTCTAAGTTCGAGAGGATAGGATGCAAAGATATTTGGACAAGCTACAGGTAACCTTGCACCGCTTCAAGGAGTGGACTCTAGAAAATGTGCCTCAAAAAAAAAATAGTGAGGCCGATACACTTGCTAACTTGGGATCGTCAGTTGAAGAAGATGATATTATCTAGGGGACTATCATCCGATTATCAAGATCTGGGGTCGAGGAATATCATACCGAGATAAGTTTTACAAGTTTGACTTGGGATTAGAGGAATAAGTATATCTAATATTTGAAAAATAAATAGCTCCCACCGGATCATAAAGAGTCGAGGGCTCTACGAACCAAGTTGCGAGGTTCACATTGGATGAAGATGGAATAGTATACAGGAGGACGTTCGATAGACCATTGGCGGTATGTTTAGGGCCGGGAGACATTGATTATATTATACGAGAAATCCATGAAGGCACTTGTGGAAATCACTTCAACGCCGAATCGTTAATTCAAAAAATTATTAGAGCGGGGTATTAGTGGGATAACATAGAAAAAGACACTAAGGAGTTTTTTAGAAAATGTGATGAATGTCAAAAGTTTTCACCAATAATTCATCAGCCCGGAGAGTAACTTCTCTCTGTCTTGTACCCACAACCTTTCATGAAATGAGGAGTGGACATCGTCGGCCCTCTACCAGTGGCCCATGTAAAGCTAAATTTATTTTGTTTATGACTGACTACTTTTCTAAACGGGTGAAAGCACAGGCCTTCGAGAAGGTCAAAGAAAAAGAATTTATTGACTTCATCTAGGATCACATCATATGTCGATTCAGGATACCTGTCGAAATCATATATGACAACGACAAACAATTCATCCGCAACAAAGTAACACAGTTCCTCGAAGCACATAAAATAAAAGGATCTTATCAACACCATATCATCTGAGCGGAGACGGGTAGGACGAATCGATAAACAAGACTATCATATAAAACTAGAATAAAAAATTGCAGTGATATGAGATAATGCTTACCTAATAGAAAAGACGATGAGCCTCTTCGAAGATGGTGGACGTATCATTGAGGTCGGAGGTATCATCGACCCCAGTAAAGAAATCCAGGAAAGGGTCTTCTTCACCGGGGACTCCGCTCAGGTAAAGCGTTTGAAGAGCTTGAGATTCCTTTATTGCCTCTTCAAAATAAAATGGTAGAAGAGGAGAGTGACCTATCGCCATGGCCCCGAGAAAGTCGCTCGGGGCGCTCTGTTCAACCCGGGGGGTCTCAAGACTTGTCCCGTCTGGTGTACTTGTTGAAGGCGGAGGAACGATTTCGACCTTAGGTGATTCGGGGTCTTTGCCCACATTTTTCTTTGGAGCCTTCTCACCACGAGGTAGGGTTTTCAGTTCGGAGGTCTTGGCGTCTTCAACTGGCTTCCTGGTTCGGATCACCAGTGCTAATTCTTCGCCCTCGTCCTTTTCTTCATCATTCAGTTGATGGACTGAGTCTATGTCCACATGAATGAGTTTCCTCCTTTGCCTTTGGGTAGGGCCCCTCCTATCTTGGGGTTCTTCGGGTTTGGAAGCCCCTTTTCTCTTATTATCTATCCCTGATTTTGGAATCGGGGATTCGGTTTCTTCCCCGGGCGGGGCTGGTCTCATTTAAGATACATCTCTAATACTTACATGAATGAAGATGAGGCATGAGTAAGGTGACATCTCTAGCAAAGGGGAAAGCATTAAAAACTTGGGAAAATGACTTACCGTGGTGTTTGGCCTCCTCTTTTTCCCTCGACAAATCACTTTATTTGGGCCCGGGGATCGCATGGGGCATCCAAGCAACCGCTGCAAAAAAGGTGAAGGCATCACACAATGAGAAAATGGAATATAAGAGGATACTGAGAAAAGGACTTCACTTATGATCAGAGTTCCATTTCTCTGGAAATGGCATTTTTCCCTCAGGGATGATGTCCAAGGTCCTCACTCGCACGAACTGACTTATCCAGCCCCGATCCTTATCATCGTCATTCCTATAGAAGAAGGTCTTGATCGATCAGCGTTGGAGCTTGATCAACCCTCAAAAAATCTGAGGCTGATACAATCGAATAATGTAGTTGAGGGTGAACTCTAACCCCTCGGCATTGCTATAGAAATAGCGAAGCATAATCACTATACGCCAGAAAGAAGGATGGATCTGGCTGAGGGTGACCTGATACCTCTTGCAAAACTTGATCACAATTGGATCTAGGGGACCCAACGTGAAGGGGTAAGTGTAAACACTTAATAACCCCTCCACATGAGTAGTGATACTCTCCTCGGGGGCAAGGATCTGTATCACGACCTTGTCCCCCCAGCAACGGTCCTTCTTCACGGCCTTGAGGTGCTTCTCCGTTATCAAGCAAATATACCTCAATACATGCTCGCATCGACCCGGAATCGCGGGTGAGTTTTGACTCTAAAGTCTTTCTTCATAATGCAGAGGCCAGGAATGATCTCGTGAAGGGTCGGTGCTTTATCACTATCCAGCCGGAAGAGGAGGATGAAGCTTTCTCCTTTCTAGGAATTGTTTTAGAAGCTTTTACCATTGATTCGAGTTAGAGGAAGTAGAGATAGACGTAGTTTGATATCTTCTAGCGCTAAAAGAATGAGAGTAATGGGTAATGAGAGTTAAGAGATAAAGAGAGTGAGATAGAAAAGGAGTTTGAGGATGGTCTGAAGATTGAAGTAATGTTTTTCCCGAAATTGAACCTTGTATTTATAGGCAAGCGGTGAAAATTCAACAGCGCTAATGGCCGACCACCACCGGTGAAGCATTTAATGTTTTGGGGAAGTGAACCGACGGACGTTTCGGTCACTTCGAGCGTCTACATCACGGGAATAACGTCATCATTGAGGACTCTAAAAAATAAAGGTTTAAGTCATTTTTATCATTTTTTCTAAGAAATGCGGGGACTATATTTATACGAAAAAAATCATGTGCCCACAATTGTGTAGGCTCGAGGATCGCGCCAAGAACAAGTTCAATATGGACCAAGCTCTAGCCCGAAGGCAGAATAAGAAGCTCGAAGATCAAAGTGCTCGATAATACTGCCTCCGAGTATGATCAACCTTGAGATAATGCTGTTATGACTTTATAACAGAAAGAGCAAGATTCCCATGGTGGCCCTAAAATCATAGTGTAAATTCCAGACTGAATTTGTACTAGGCGGTTAGACAACTGTATAATAAGATTCCTTATTACAGTTGGAATTGAATACTCGCGCAGTATTCCCTATTTTTATCTTTAATATACGACTCGATATGTACGTGCACATGAGAGCAAGCCAATGATATGGCTTCGCTAAAGATTTTATTTGTAAAGATTTGATTAAATTATCTTTATTTCCTCCTCAAGTTAGATATTAATGACAATGTACCTTTTGGGCAGAATTCATTTAACAAATAATTGTGGCAAAAATGGTGTGTGGTAGCCACTAGATAAGGTGATCTTTATTTTTTATCCACTAATTCTAATACTAAGGAAAAATAGCCACTACTCTATTAGAATTATTTTGAAAAGATAGTTTTACCCTTTCTTATATTCCGAAGCCCTTGTTTTATTTGTTCAGAGGGAAAAATTGAGAGTGAAAATTTCAAAGGCAAGTTGCGTGCTCCAAAATATTTGTATCGTCCTCCCATGCAAATCAGCTGCACTTAAGCTTTCTCCTTCGTAATCTTCTCTGCATTGAACGATCGAACTGGTAATTTTTTTTGCTTTTATGCATTTTTGTTTTTGTATATGTGTAATCTCGGTCAATGCTTTGTCAAGTATGTGCGAAATTTCAAAAATAATGATTATAAGTTGATTTAGTCTCGAATAAATAGCGTACTTTTTTTAGGAAGTTATTCAGAAAGTTTTGGTATTGAAATTTGTTTGTAGTTCAATAAATATATTTGATTATGTAAGGACATTTCATAAAAATAGTCGTACGAATTCATAAGCTAACTATGTTTATGAATTTTTAGTTAACTATATTCATAAAAGTTAAGGACCAAGTGTCATTAACTTTTGAAGCTGGAACTCAAAGTTAAGGATTGAATGTCCCTAACTTTTGAACTTGAACCTTGAAGTTAAGGACCAAGTGTCCTTAACATTTTAACTTGGAAATCAAACTTAAGGACCAACTGTCCTTAACTTTTAAACTTGTAACTCAAAGTTCAGGACCAAGTGTCCTTAACTTTTGAACTTGGAATTCAAAGTTAAGGACCAACTGTCCTTAACTTTTGAACTTGTAATTCAAAGTTCAGGACCAAGTGTCCTTGACTTTTGAACTTGGAATTCAAATTTAAGGGCCAAGTGTCACTAACTTTTGAACTTGGAATTCAAAGTTAAGGACCAGTTGTCCTTAAATTTTCAAATTGAAATTATAAGTTAAGGACTACCTATCCTTAATTTTTTAACTTGAAACTTGAAGTTAAGGACCAAGTGTCTTTAACTTTTGAACTTGACAGTTGAAGTTCAGGATCTATTTTCCTTAACTTTTAAATTTGAAACTTGAAATTCAGGAGCAAGTGCCCCGAACTTTTCAACTTGTAACTATAAGTCCTAATCTTCTTTTTGTCCTAATCTTTTATGTTCTTTTTCCTTCTTTGTAGTGTGCTAATGGAAGGAGATCATGTGTTCGAATTTGATGTTTGGCATAATTTAATGAGCTATTGGAAAGAGATTTACTGCATATGGAAACAATCAAAAGTTTTTTGTCGAACAGGCAGTGGAAGAAGTTGAGGGATGGTATTTTCGAAAACTTTTTCCAGTTACAAAGTGTGAAGTTCTGTGGTAAACTTATTCACTCCGTATTGCTTTTAGAAATAATAAATAATGACCCTGATTCGATGACATTCAAGGTTTTTGACCATGAAATTAAGTTTACACGTGAAGCATTTCATATAATTACAGTTTTGAAGTGTTATTCTTCACCGGACATCAAAGGTTTGCATGAAAAAGAGAATAGGCTTTCAAAAGTCTATTTCCCCGAAAAGGATGGAGTTGTTTATTAGTAGTCACCCAAATGGTACAACTGCTTCATCATTTGTAGGAAGCGATGATGATGTTCCGAAGTTGGCAACAATTTATTTTGTTGAATCTATTTTGATGGGGAAGCGAAAAAATAGGAATGTGTCCGAGCAGATAATGAAAATTGTAGATGATGACGAACTCTGCTCTTCTTTTAACTAGGTCTCTCTTTATTATGAAACGTTATTAAAATCATCGAAGAGTTGTTTGATGCCCAATGAGAGTGAGAATAAGAAAGAGAAAAACAAAGATAAAGACAATGATAGCTACACTATACTTGGCTTTTCTTTTGCTTTTTGTGTTTGGATTATGGAAGTATTGCCTATTTTCCAGGGAAAAAAATGTGTGAATTTCCAAGAATGTGGATGTTATTCGGAATGAAATCTCCACAATATGATTCTCTATGTAAAAAATACTTCCATAATGAAAATGTAAGTTAATCTAATTACTAGCTTTTTTGTTTATTTGTTTTAGCTCTGAAAACTTATGTTTTTTGTTATATAATAGGCCTATTGAAGAAGATACAGAACATGTTAGTGTGCATGAGACAATTTCTCAATATCAAAGCTTAGTGTCTTCTTTCATACAATTTGATGAAGCCATGCTTAAGGAAATTGTTAAAGTAGGTTTTCTGTTTTTGAATAGCATTATTTTTTTTCTTAAGGAGATTTTTTTGTTTTTATGGTTTTTGATTCAAAAATTATTAGAGCAGTTTAAAAAGGATCTGCATGCTGAAGTTACTAGAATAAATCAGAAAATAGCTGTATAGGAAAAAAGATTCAAAATGATATCAAGGAAATATCAATAATTTCAGTTAGGCTAAGTTCAGGACCTTGTGTCCTTAACTTTTGAATATGTAACTCAAAGTTTAGGAATGTTAAGGACTGCCTGTCCTAAAATTTTTTACTTGTAAGTCTAAGTTACAGACCATCTGTCCTGAACTTATGAACTTGAAACTTGAAGTTTAGGACCAAGTGTCCTTAACTTTTGAACTTGTAAGTCTAAGTTCAAGACCATCTGTCCTGAATTTTTGAACTTGAAACTTGAATTTCAGGACCTATTGTCCTTAACTTTTAACTTGTAATTCAAAGTTAAGGACTGCGTGTCTTTAACTATTGAACTTGAAACTTGAAGTTTAGGACCAAGTTTCCTTAATTTTTGAACTTGTTACTCTAAGTTAAGGAATGACTGTCCTTAATTTTTTTACTTGTAACTTGAAGTTTAGGACTACTTGTCCATAGCCTTTTAACTTAGTTTCTTTCATATGATTTAAAGAAAAGTCTAGGATCAAGATTGATACTTCGTTGAAGATTTTTGTGAAACACGATGAAAGGAATATAGAGAGAATCTAGTATTCCAATTACTAAAGATGGAGTTGATCATTGTGATGGTATAGAACCTACTGTTACAATTAACAAAGATGCAGGGGGTGATGAATGTGATGATATGGATGTGCATGAAGAAGTTCAGTATGAAAGCGATTATAGAGATGTGTATCTAGATGATGAAACTAATATTGGCACTGAAATTGGAAAAGTTTAGGCATAAATTTTGAATTTTTTGTCATTGAAATTTATATCAATAGCGTACGTATATACTTTTTTGTGATTATAAATATATGTAGAATATATTGATGGAGTGGAAGTTCAAGATGTAATACAATGTCAAGACCAAAAAAATCCAAAAGAGACAAGAGTAACCGAAAAATTTATAAATGTGGAGTGCAATCTCAGGATTTAGAAAGTCCATTGAGAACAAGTGTCCGTGAGATTGTATGGAAATGTTTAGAAGGAACATATGATATGTCTACACCTCTCTCATATAAAGAGAAATTTGGAGTTTAAAATTATGCCAATCAAGGTTAGATAAAATTTTCATGATACGTTGAATGTTAGTTTTAGTGAACTATTAGACTGGGTATTAATTGTAAATATTATAGAATCATTTGAATGCATGGGAGGACGATGGAGTAGGGTATCAAGAGAAAAGTGGAGTACAATCTCAAGACTTAAAAAATACTCAAGGAACAAGCATAAGTGAGATTGTTTCCAAATATGATCTCTCTACACCTCGCTCTCTTACCGACAATATTGGAAGCTAAGAAAATTCTAGTGAAGATAATAATTTAACTGCGATAATCTTGACAGTTGCGAACAGTTAGACAGTGTTTTGTTTTGTAAGTTTATACATCTTTTTTTTAATTAAAAATTAAAAACAAGTACTAATTGTGTTAGCTCTTGTAAATATTTTGCAGAATCTTGTGAACTTGCAATTGAAGAACATGGAGAACAGTTGCAAGATAAAGAAAATGCGCAGTTGGAAGATAAAGAAAATGCAACCAATATGTCAGCTCAATTGTCTGTTGAAAAAATACAAGAAGGCAGTGTGAACAAGATATGTATCGATTGTATCCTAAATATTATATTCATAATTAAAAATGGCAGTACATTTAAAAAATAATGTTCTTAGTTTTTGTCTCTTCATTTGACGACTTGCAACAATATATATATGTACATATATATATATATGTACATATATATATATATGTACATATATATATATATATATATATACATATATATATATATATATATATATATATATATATATATATATATATATATATATATATATATATATATATATATATATACATATATATATATATATATATACCAATATAATAGGAAAAGGAAGAGAGATAGTATTGGTTATGATGGTCCATCAATTTCTATTCTTACTCATACTTCTCAAAGTACACAAATGAGCATTGATGAGGGTTTGTCTATGGAGGTTGAATGAAATGTTGAAGAAGAGCTTGGTCGAGGTAAAACGAATAAGAAGCTTAGTTGACAGTTGAAATCTCCTTTTGAACAGGAAAAAAAAACAGGAACATCGATAGCGCACAATGAAAATACCCCCAAGAAAATGGGCTGGATAAAATCAAAATATACCCATACATGTATTTTTCATTATGCCAAAGATGATTTAAAATTATTGAAGAATTTCATTTTGTGGTTGAACAAGGAGAAAAGGAAAGGTCACAAAATAGCGTAAGCCCCTAAATGTATTTCATTATTTGTTAAATACCTAAATTCGTGTCCTGTACTTGTAATTTTAATTTTAGGACTAAGTATATTGAGATTGAAATTCCTTAACTTTTGAATTTGGAAATCAAAGTTAAGGACCAAGTGTCCTTAGCTTTTCAACTTGGAATTCAAACCAAGTGTCCTAAACTTTTGAACTTGTAAGTCAAAGTTCAGGACCATGTGTTCTTAACTTTTGAACTTGTAAGTCTGAGTTTAGGACCAAGTGCCCTCAACTTTTGAAGTTGAAAGTGTAAGTTCAGGACCATGTGTGAACTTGAAACTTGAAGTTCAATACCAAGTGTCATTAACTTTTCAACTTAAAAATTGAAGTTCAGGACCAAGTGTCCTTAACATTTCAAATTGAAACTCAAACTTCAGGACCGTATCCTCAAATTTTGAAGTTGGAACTATAAGTTAAGGACTGTCCGTCCTTAACTTTATACTTGTTAGTCTAAGTTAAGGAAAAAGTGTCCTGAACTTTTGAACTTGTAAGTCTAAGTTCAGAACCATGTGTCTTTAACTTTTGAACTTGACTCAAACTTCAGGCCCAAGTGTCCTTAACTTTTCAACTTGAAACTCAAACTTCAAGACCAAGTGTCCTTAATTTTTCAACTTGAAAGTCTAAGTTCAGGACTCACTTCTAACTTTGATATTTTCAAAATTTTCAGGAGACAAACTGATATATATGCTAATGATAATGGCGTGAGAAAGAATCCATACAAATTGTATCATCAAAATATCAGTAGCAAAATGTTCTTCCTTGAACTTTCAGATAGTAGCTTTGTACTTGATGATAAGTTTTGATAATTCATAAGGCATTTATTTCTTTGTTCTTAATTTATTATTTTTTAATTATTTAATGGCTGATGGATTTGTTTTATTTTTTTTCTTTTTATGAAGCATATTGACATTGCCCTGTATTATCTAAGAAAGAAGAAATGCTATCACTATTGCAACTATCCTTTTCGTTGCGCAACTACATATATACTTTTTAATAACTATATGGTTCTTGTGTATAAGGATTTCAATGAAGAGGCTGCAGATGAGTTTTGGTTGGTGATAATCAATTTTTACTCACACCATATGTGTGGGGCGACAATCGTAGATGTGGAACTGCTTGGACAGAAGTTGATAAAATCTTTTTTCCATGTTGGCTTCTTTCAGAAGATGATAATACGTGACATTTTCTTTTGGGGGTATTGGACTTGAATGAGAAAAAGATTAATGTGTACGATTCCAAATATATTAAGCAATATGAGGTAGGAATGAATCACATTGAAATGTATGCACGCATGATCTCCCATTTGCTATAATTCTCACGGTTTGAGAAATATCACAAGTCTTTTATAAATGCATTCAACAAATTTGATATTCAGTGGCAAAGATCGCCACACCAAATTGGATCATACGTGTTGTTATTTGTTATATAATTTATATGTACTTTAGATTTATTGTTTAATTGACTTGATATCTTACATCTTTCTTAGGACTGATTGTGGTGCATTCCTAATCAAGTATCTGGAGTTGTTAATGAAAAAAAGGATGTGGAGAAATTGCAACCTGAAGACATAAAAGAAGTTAGAAAAGAATTTGCAGCAAATCTTTAGGCACATGGAGAGTGAAAAAAGAAATGCTGGTTATGATACACCATCAGAAAATGTTGGCGACGACTATGATAGTGAAAATAAAACTTGTTGTCCGAAGGAGCTGTAGTTTAGTTGTAAAGAAAGTTAGATGTGGTTAATTTTTTTTTTTAAAATTACTGTAAAGAATCCATATGAATTCTGAAATATCTAGTAAATTCCTCAAAAGGCACTTTTATTTTGTTTGCATAGCATATTTTTTTGTCACTGCTATACGAAATTAAAACTTTAGAAGTAATATGAAGGCATCATGTTATTAATTTCTTTGTCTCTGTCAAGTATTGATTTGTCCATTGAGCTTATATGTATTAGTTCAGGACCAAGTGTAATTGAACTTCAAATTCAAAGTTAAAGACCAAGTGTCCTGAACTTTTGAACTTGTAAGTCTAAGTTTAGGACCAAGTGTCCTCAACTTTAGAAGTTGAAAGTGTAAGTTCAGGACCATGTGTGAACTTGAAACTTGAAGTTCAATACCAAGTGTCATTAACTTTTCAACTTAAAAATTGAAGTTCAGGACCAAGTTTCCTTAAATTTCAAATTGAAACTCAAACTTCAGGACTGTATCCTCAAATTTTGAAGTTGGAACTATAAGTTAAGGACTATTCGTCCTTAACTTTATACTTGTTAGTCTAGGTTAAGGAAAAAGTGTCCTGAACTTTTGAACTTGTAAGTCTAAGTTCAGAACCATGTGTCTTTAACTTTTGAACTTGAAACTCAAACTTCAGGCCCAAGTGTCCTTAACTTTTCAACTTGAAACTCAAACTTCAAGACCAAGTGTCCTTAATTTTTCAACTTGAAAGTCTAAGTTCAGGACTCAGTTCTAACTTTGATATTTTCAAAAATTTCAGGAGACAAACTGATATATATGCTAATGATAATGGCGTGAGCAAGAATCCATACAAATTGTATCATCAAAATATCAGTAGCAAAATGTTCTTCCTTGAACTTTCAGATAGTAGCTTTGTACTTGATGATAAGTTTTGATAATTCACAAGGCATTTATTTCTTTGTTCTTAATTTATTATTTTTTAATTATTTAATGGCTGATGGATTTGTTTTATTTTTTTTATTTTCATGAAGAATATTGACATTGCCCTGTATTATCTGAGAAAGAAGAAATGCTATCACTATTGCAAATATCCTTTTCGTTGTGCAACTACATATATACTTTTTAATAACTATATGGTTCTTGTGTATAAGGATTTCAATGAAGAGGCTGCAGATGAGTTTTGGTTGGTGATAATCAATTTTTACTCACACCATATGTGTGGGGCGACAATCGTAGATGTGGAACTGCTTGGACAGAAGTTGATAAAATCTTTTTTCCATGTTGGCTTCTTTCAGAAGATGATAATACGTGACACATTTTCTTTTGGGGGTATTGGACTTGAATGAGTAAAAGATTAATGTGTACGATTCCATATATATTAAGCAATATGAGGTAGGAATGAATCACATTGAAATGTATGCACGCATGATCTCCCACTTGCTATAATTCTCACGGTTTGAGAAATATCACAAGTCTTTTATAAATGCATTCAACAAATTTGATATTCAGTGGCAAAGATCGCCACACCAAATTGGATCATACGTGTTGTTATTTGTTATATAATTTATATGTACTTTAGGTTTATTGTTTAATTGACTTGATATCTTACATCTTTCTTAGGACTGATTGTGGTGCATTCCTAATCAAGTATCTGGAGTTGTTAATGAAGAAAAGGATGTGGAGAAATTCCAACCTGAAGACATAAAAGACGTTAGAAAAGAATTTGCAGCAAATCTTTAGGCACATGGAGAGTGAAAAAAGAAATTCTGGTTATGATACACCATCAGAAAATGTTGGCGACGACTATGATAGTGAAAATAAAACTTGTTGTCCGAAGGAGTTGTAGTTTAGTTGTAAAGAAAGTTAGATGTGGTTAATTTTTTTTTATAAAATTACTGTAAAGAATCCATATGAATTCTGAAATATCTTGTAAATTCCTCAAAAGGCACTTTTATTTTGTTTGCATAGAATAATTTTTTGTCACTGCTATACGAAATTAAAACTTTAGAAGTAATATGAAGGCATCATGTTATTAATTTCTTTGTCTCTGTCAAGTATTGATTTGTCCATTGAGCTTATACGTATTAGTTCAGGACCATGTGTAATTGAACTTCAAATTCAAAGTTAAAGACCAAGTGTCCTTAACTTTTGAACTTGTAAGTCAAAGTTCAGGAGCATGTGTCCTTAACTTTTGAACTTGAAACTAAAGCTTCAGGACCAAGTATCCTTAACTTTTGAACTTGAAACTCAAACTTCAAGACCAAGTGTCCTTAACTTTTGAACTTGAAAGTCTATGTTCAGGACCATGTGTCCTTAACTTTTGAAATTGAATAATTAACTTTTGAACTTGGAACTCAAACTTCATGACCAAGTGTCCTTTATTTTTGTACTTGGAACTGTAAGTTAAGGATCAAGTGTCCTAAACTTTTCAACTTGTAAGTTAAAGTTTAGGACAACCTATCCATAACTTTTGAACTTGAAAGTCAAAGTTAAGGACTAACAATCCTTAATTTTTGAACTTTGAACTCAAAGTTAAGGACTGGATGTCCTTAACTTTTGAATCTATAAGTCAAACTTAAGGACTGCATGTTCTTAATTTTTGAACCTGTAAGTCAAACTTATGGACTTTCTATCCTTAACTTTTGAACTTTGAACTCAAAGTTAAGGACTGTATATCTTTAATTTTGAACTTGTAAGTCAAAGTTAAGGACAGACAATCCTTAACTTTTGAACTTTGAACTCAAAGTTAAGACTGTCTACCCATAACTTTTGAACCTATAAGTCAAACTTAAGGCTGCATGTCCTTAACTTTTGAATCTGTAAGTCAAACTTAAGGACTGTTTGTCCTTATCTTTTGAACTTTGAACTAAAAAAACGGAAGCAGAAAGAAATTTTGAAAATTCAGGTTTCTGCTCAAATAAGAATAATATAAATGAATCTAGTCGATAAACATAAGTGGATATATCTACTATTCTCTATGCTTTCTTCAAAATGGATGGACTGCCGGAGAATATATACAAGCTGTTCTATTATGACCAATTCTTCTGTAATGACCACATTTGAATGACTCGGTATCTGGAATATGCCTTTTTGCCTTCTAGCTGGTGGCACTTTGAAATCTAAAGATTTAACAATTTGTGACTTAACACTCTCCGGTACAATTAAAAAATTAGTATGTCCTACAAGAAGTATTTGTCTTTCATATGTTTTTAGCGAAGATTTCTTTAAGCACCAGTACGATCAAAAGGGCTTCTTGATGTTTCTCTTCTCGATAGTTGCGATTGCATGTATGCGTGGTAATTCATCAATTGAAACTGAAAACAATCACATGTTCTTTTGTTTAAGTCCACCAAGAAAGTTATTCCTTCTTCTTCAATTCTAGAACGCCATGAATCAACAAGGAAGAACTTCAATGTTGAAAAATTATAAGTTAGTACATTATGTTACATTATATTAAAATAATAACCTAAACATAGAACATAATACGTATATTCAAAGTAAATACTAAATCTATTTTTTTTCAATTCCTCCTCTAACCAACAAGAAACATCATAAAAAGTTCCTTCTACTTTATTTCTTCTTTCATAAAACAAACATTGTAGCTTCACTTTAAATGAAATCCATCATTCTTAATATAGGCAGCTCCCTTTCTTCTAATGGGACAGAATTCATTGACTTAACTATGTTTGTTGTGAGCATATCATATCTTCGTCGTGGACTACAAGAATGTGCCCACCTTTTTGGTGGTTCTTCCATTAAGTAGTCATAAGTTTTCTTATCTAATTTTGCTATATTTGACATGTAAAGATCAAATTCTTTGCGCCTATATACTCTTGCAACAGTTTGAAAAGGTTTAATGACCTCACTTTTCACTTTCCATTGCTTTAGGTTCTGCTCCAAATGATAGATACAAATTTCATGGTGGCTTTTAGGATATATCTTTGCGATGGCATATGCAATAGCTTGATGCATGTCTGAGAAAAAATTAAATTCTTACGGCTCCCAATTGCATTGCGAAGCTCATTGAAGTATCACTCATAGGAATTGTTATTTTCAGATTCTGCTATTCCAAAGGCTGGTGGAAAATTTTGGTTATTTGCATTCTTTAAAATTGAAATTATTAAAATACCATGAAATTTTGACTTCAAAAAAATTGCATCAACAACAATCACTAGTCTACAATGATTCCAACTAGATATTGATGATCCATATGCATAAAAAATATAAAGAAACCTAAAAATACAGTATAAAACAAGGTTAACAGAAGTTAAGGACAAACATTCCTTAACTTAGACTAACAAGGTCAAACGTTAAGGATAAGTAGTCCTAAACTTCAGGTAACAAGGCCAAAAATTAAGGACATGTAGTCCGAAGTTATACTAACAAGGTCAAAAGTTAAAGACATGCAGTCCTTAACTTAGAGTTACAAATTATAAAATTAAGGACATGCAGTCCTTAACTTTGAGTTACAAGTTATAAAGTTAAGGACATGCAGTCTTTAACTTTGAGTTACAAGTTATAAAGTTAAGGACATGCAGTCCTTAACTTTGAGTTCGAAGTTCAAATGTTAAGGATATGGAGTCCTTAACTTAGACTAACAAGGTCAAAAGTTAAGGTCACCATGTCCTTAATTTATAACTTGCAATTCTAAGTTAAAGACCAAGTGTCATTAACTTTTTGACTGCACACATGAAAGTTAAGGACAAGACGTCCTTAACTTTTTAAGTGGCTAAAGACATCATGTCCTAAGGTTTATAAAATAGACTAATAAATTCTTTTTTGATAGTTTACCTATTGTTGTCGTCTATCCTTATGTTAGTACGTATTCCCAGGATTTTACTTCTCATCATATAAAGTATGAAGACAATAATTCATAATTCTCTTTAGGAGTTCCTCTTATTAAAGCAAAAGCACATTGAATAGCATGTCATGCCTTGTGATACCCAATATCTAGTCCATACAATTTTTGCATTTCTGCCATGACAAAAGCTGGTGTAACTTCAAACCTTGGGTATCGAAGATTGTCGATAATGTAACCCCTAATCAAACTTTGAACATTCATGCCTTTGATCAACTTTCATAGTGTTAACAGATCAATCATGATTTTTCTCGATCTTTACTATCTTGAACAGTGTTGAATCTTTAATTCTGAAAGAACGCACACACTACATACCTATCATCATTGCATTTCAACGAATATTTTGTTGATCTTGATTTAACAACCTTGAATTCAAAATATCCTTTAATTGCTATATTTGAAAAATAGTTAATTATACTATTCTTTTTGTTAAATATTGATCTCACTTTTATTTTATCCAACAAAGCATTTTCTCTTAATATCGTAGTTGGGAATTCTTTCTTTTTTTTTTTTTTTTGAGTTTAACATTGGCTTCTATTGATATCAACAAATGTACATAAGAGTGTTCTTAGTGGTAGTATAGACTAACTACCACTTCCTAAACAACTATACTGCTATTACAAATCAAACTAGGAACTAGGGATAGTAATTAAGATGTCGCAGCCCCTTTAACCATTTCTTGCATCTTCTGCCACGTGCATGAATAAGCATTGCAATCTCTCGGCACACAAGATTGTCATCAAATGGTTTCTTCTCAAATCTAATAGCATTCCTGCACCTCCAAATCAATGATACAGTAGTAACAAAAGCAGTGGCTATCACAGCCTTTTTAAATTGTTTACTCCTAGCATTGCAGCATATCCATGTCAACTCATTCTTCCAGCAACCAATTCTTTTATTGTAGCCCAGCCAGCAACAAATCCTGGACCAAATCCTACTGGTAACTGGGCAATCAAAATACAAGTGCTCAAACTCTTCAATATTTTGATTGCAAAATACACAGGCTTCATCAACACTGATGCCAAATTTGAGTAGTCTGTCAACTGTTGGCAATCTACCATGGGCAGCCATCCACACAGTAAATTTATGTCTAGGCAAGACATTTGTGGTAGCCATCAAGCTCTTCCACTCCATTCTAGGACAAACTGGAAGTAAAGAAAGGTATAAAGAATGGATTTGGAATTTTCCAGACTTACATAAACTTGAAAGTCTAGACAGGAGATCTCCTTGCAGGTTGTTAGCATCCATAACATGAATTCTGCAGTCAATAATCTTCCTAGTTATCCAAGAAGCATTTTTTGGACTAGCCATTGTTTCAATGTCTTCATTCTTTATGTAATAAAAATGAATCCATTTGATCCAAAGGCAATCCTTTTTTCTTGCTAGATCCCAAAGTAACTTAGATACAGCAGCTTTGTTCCAAGTCTGAATGTCAATGATATTTAAACCACCAGCATTAACAAGTCTACAGATTTTATCTCAAGCTATCAGTGATCTTTTGGATACTGTTCCATTGCCTGTCCATAGGATTGATCTACAAATGGCTTCAATTGCTTTCACCACCTTCTTTGGCAATATAAAAATCTGGGACCAATATGTTTGAACTCCAAACAATACTGATTTGATGAGTTGACATCTGCCAGCATAGGATAAGAATTTGGCAGACCAACATGTAATTCTATCAGTGATTTTCTCAATCAGAGGCAAATAGTGATGTATACTTAGCTTCTTTGAGTGTAAAGGAATGCCCAAGCACTTGAAAGGGAGATGCCCTTCACTGAATCCCAAGTCTTCAAGAATAGCCTCTTTTTCAATCTGAGAAATGCCAGCAAAATATACAGCACTCTTAGACTTGTTGGCTGAAAGTCCAGATGTTGCAGAGAATGATAAGAATGCATCATGCAGTAATTGAATAGATGTTAGATCAGCTCTACAAAATAGCAACAAGTCGTCTGCAAAGCAAATATGAGAACAGTTGAGCTTCCTGCATCTAGGATGAAAGTTAAAATCACCATTCTTATGTAATTGATTAAGGTTCCTGTTGAGATACTCCATTGCAATAACAAATAGGTAAGGAGACATAGGGTCTCCTTGCCTAATACCTCTTCTGGCTGAGAATGGTTTAGTGAGACCTCCATTAATCACTAAGGAATAAGTAACAGAAGAAACACAAGCCATAATCCAATCCACAAATTTTGCAGGAAATCCAAGGTCAACCAACATCTGTTTAAGAAATCTCCATTCAATAGTATCATAAGCCTTCCTTAAATCAACCTTTAGTACACACCTAGGTGATATACCTTTCCTGCCATATCCATTGAACAGTTCATGACTGAGTAGAACATTATCTAAAATACTTCTCCCTTCTATGAATGCTGACTGTCCTTTTCCAATAATGTTGTCAATTACATCTTTCAATCTTCTAGTAATGACTTTAGAAATAATCTTGTAGAGAGTGGTGCAGCAAGCAATGGGCCTGAAATCCTTAACTGTTTTAGGAGTTTTAACCTTTGGAACAAGAGCAATAGCAGTAGTATTCAGCATGTGTGGCATATGACAAGTAGTAAAGAATTCCTTAGTAGCAGCAAATATATCCATCTTGACAGTCTCCCAGTTTTTAGTAAAGAATTCCACAGGAAAGCCATCAACACCTGGAGCTTTATCATTTGGCATATCTTTTACAGCATCAGTAATCTCTTCCATAGTTACCTCTCTAATAAGAACCCTTTGCTGATCAAGGGTAAGAATACTCCCTCTTTAACAACAGCAGAATTAAGACAAGGTAGTTCAATAGGTCTATCCCCCATCAAGGATTTGAACACTTCAATAAATTCATGTTCAATAGCCAGAGGCTCAGTAAGTTTAACACCTGTTTCTGTATAGATAGAAGTAATATTGCTTTGGCTGGATCTTATCTTCCATTGTGCATGAAAATATTTGGTATTAGCATCACCACAATCAATCCAATTAGCCTTTGATTTCTGTCTCAAGACTTGCTCCTCTACATTACTCCACTTCTCTATGTTAAGAAGTGCTTCCTTCTCTGCATTGAATAAGTGAGTTGAACCAGGGTTCCTCATCATCTGACTTTGAATAATGTCCAGTTGCTCCCTTGCATAAATCAATTTCTGCTGATAAGAAGCCATGTGCCTATTGAGTCCCTTCAGCTGCTGCTTCAACTCTTTAAGTTTATGCCAGATCTGTTGCATTGATGATCCTTGCCCTATTTGGTTCCATACCTGCTGTAGAATATTACCAAATTGAGGATCCTCCATAACAGTGTAATAAAGCCTAAAAGGTTTAGGATGAAGAAGCCTTTGCCTTCCAAACTTAATAAAGATAGGAGTATGATCAGAGATTGAATGATTCAAGAAATCAGCTTCCACATGACTGTATTGCTGTAGCCATTGAAAGTTCCCAATTGCCCAATCTATCTTACTATATACCTGTTTATTTGTCCAAGAATACCTCCAACCTTTTGATCTGACAGGAGTAAGATGAAGGTCATATATCAGCTCTTTGAAATCCTTTACCTCTGCATCTGTTACAGGAGATCCAATTCTGTCCTCAGTTGATAAGACAGCATTGAAATCTCCACTTAATAACCATGCATCCTGGCCAGGGATGGAAAGTCCCCTGAGATCACTCCAAAGCTGCTTCCTAAGTGAGATTGTATTATAGGCATATATGACACTCAGTTGGAATTTAATTGTTGAGGCTGTATCTTCAACACTGCAATGAATAAACTGATCAGTGGTACCTAAGATGTGGACCTGTAAATGTGACCTCCAAAGTAACCATATCCTGCCATTAATTGCTTTGGGATAGTTGTAATGAAACTTCCATCCTTTAGCAATTTTATTATGTATACTATGAGTTTTTGGTTCCTTTACTCTAGTTTCAATGCAACCTAGAATATCAACCTTATTCTTCAGCAGAAAGTTTTTTAATTCTTTCTGCTTATGGGCTTTGTTAAGCCCTCTAATATTCCATGTAACAACAATCATGAAATACTAGACAGCCCTAAAGAAGGCCCAGGATCCTGCAATTGGCCTCTCCAACCCTCATCCAGAATTCCATTATTAATCATCTTTTCTAATTTCTCCTGCATTGTGCCATCACTATCCACAAGCTCCAACCTCCCAAGCTCATCCATAGCTCCAATACTAGCAGCCATATCAGTACCAACGGGAATTCTTTGAGAGTTATCCATATTTTGATCAGCACTTACTGTAGTATTAGTGGCAGCATTTCCTTCACTATCCAATGATAATGGATGCATTGGTTGAGTAGGAACTACTGTTGCATTGACATCATCTTTAGCCAAAGAGGTGGTTGTTTCATTGTTTCCTTTTGGGATCCATTTCTGCCTTGGCTGTTTGTTCCTCACCTTATTTCTAGCCAGATTTGCTTGAACTTCCTGCTCTTGTTTTCCATCTGTATGACTGTTATACCAACAGTCCATTGCATTATGCCCAAACTTCAAGCAATGGTTACAAAATTCTGGTTTCCAATCATACTTAATGTCTTGGATTTTCAAACCAAATGCAGTCTCAATTTCAATTTCCTCAGGTAAAGGAAATGCTGCATCAACTTCCACCAGTACCCTTGCAAATGATATCTTCTCAAAATGAGCTGTAACTTTATCAGTATACAGAGGTTTACCAATAGTACTAGCTAATTTACTGAGTATTTCAGGGGACCAATATCCCAAAGGTAATCCAGGAAATCTCACCCAAATAGGAATTGTGCTGGGGATGCCATTTTGCATAGAAAAATCAACATCCCAAGGTTTCAGAATCATCGGCTTGTTCCTATATGAATAAGGACCAAATTGAAGCACTTGGTTCATATCCTCAGCAGATTTAAACCTAAACACACAATAGCCATCTCTATGCATTAGAATTTGCGGCTTAGTCACAAAATTCTACACATGCAACACAAAATTCTCCATGGCTTTCTCATTAGGATTATCACCAATGATATAACCAATGAGAGAATTACTCCAATACTCAGTTTGTGGTTTCAATTCATCCATATTGATTTAAACAATCTTCTTTCCATCCTTATCAGTAGGAGGAACAAATGTTAAAACCTTCCCCATATTATGTTTACCTCTAACAATCTCAGCCATAGTAGGAGGTGGTTGCTCAGCAACTGCAATGTCTGAAAATTGAAGCTTCCTCACAGCTTGACTATCTCGATCTGCATCAATCACCTTCAATTGAGTCTCAGAACTCGTAATTTTCTCTGCATGCAAAGGTAATTTGGATTGGAATTTCTCTGGCAAAAAGTTTCCAAACGTCAAAGGTTCAAGCTCCTTCGTTACTCCTGGAGCTGGAGTGACGATCTGAGGTGGAGAAGGGGGGGTTGTCGCCGGCGACGCGCCATTTCAATGGAGGAAGCGTCGTGCTAACGTGCGCTTTTTAGGCGTACTGTTCCATTGTAACGTGCGCCGAGAGCTCTGATTGGGTTCCTCCTGATATATACACCTTTAAAAATGCGATTTTTTTTTTGTGGTCAAAATAAATTTTGTATGACTAAGATAGTTCTAATACTGTCAATTTCAGGGACAAAATTTAAACACAAACCTAAAAGAGTCCCTTTTGTGTCATTCTCCCCCTAAACAGTACCTAAATTTAATCAATGATATTGACCGTCGAAAATGTTCCCAAGTGTTATTTTCCATCTTTAGAAGAGTCACAACCTGAGTAGAAACTATGACAAGAATTATGCGGTATCATAAGAGATGAAGGATTTCAAATCTCCAAAAAAGTTTCAATACTGACCTTCGTCTAGTTAGATGAGTAGAGTTTTTTCAGCAACTTCTTCGATTACCGGTACACTCTCTAAGACTTGAATACCCAAAGTTTGTTCGTTGTCAATCTCTATATTTCTTCGTCCTTCTACTTGAATAGAATCAGATATTTGAAGTGCCTCTTTAGTTATTGGTTGGGCTTCAACCATATCTATTTCCATTATCTGTTGGCGTTTGTTTTGATTTAGTTTATTTTCTCTGTTGACATTTTCAAAGGCACTTGTTGATCTACAAACTCTTTACGAAATATCAACAATGAAACGACGGCCCTTGAAGAGTGAATGACTTTTTAGTAACTCAATACATGTGTGAAGATCTAAATCTTTGGATACAAGCATTCCCTTGCTTTTTTCAAGGTTGATATCGAACCATATCACTGCTTCAAACTTGTCTCTATCCAATTCAATAACTTCAAAGATCTGCTTAATGAAATCTTGAAACTAAATTGACTCAGGTACTAGAACAAGCTTTATTTGATGATCAAGATACTTATAGTGTTCAATCCATCTACCATTAAAAGCAACTATAATGCATATTGTTTCCATCCTACAAGTGAAAAGAATGAGAAACTTAGAACATATTATATAGAGAAATCCTTGTGTAATTAAGAATAGGTAATGTAAATTCAAGACCAAGTTAAGGATCAAGTGTCTTTATCTTTTGAACTTGGTGTTCAAATTTAAGGACCAACTGTCCTTAACTTTTTAAATTGGAAATCAACGTTAAGGACTGAGTATCCTTAAATTTTGAACTTGTAATTCAAAGTTAAGGATCAAGTGTCCTTAACTTTTGCTTGTAATTCAAAGTTTATGGCCAAATGTCCCTAATTTTGGACATGGAATTCAAAGTTAAGGACCAAATGTCCTCAACTTTTGAACTTGAAAATCAAACTGCAAGATCAAGTGTCCATAACTTTTAAATTTGAAAGTTATAGTTAAGGATTGTCTGTCCTTAATTTTTGAACATGTAAGTGAAAGTTCAGGATCAAGTGTCCTTAACGTTTCAACTTCAAACTTGAAGTTAAGGATCCTTAAGTTTTGAACATGTAAGTCAAAGTTCAGGACCTAATATCCTTAACTTTTCAACTTGAAGCTCAAACTTCAGGACATAGTGTCATTAACTTTTCAACTTGAAACTTGAAAAGTTAAAGACTGTCTGTCCTTAACATTTGAACATGTAAGTCAAAGTTCAGGACCTAGTATCTTTAACTTTTCAACTTCAAGCTCAAACTTCAGGACCAAGTGTCCTAACTTTTTCAAAATAATTTGAAAAACTATGACAATATGTGCTTAATATTCAGAAGAACAGCAAAAAAGTTAAGGACATAATGTCCTTAACTTTTTCAATTCAATTTGTAAAATCAGGACACTATTAGTAACAACGATCATGACACCAAATCCTTAACATTTTGTGCTCAATTTTTATAGAATTATCAAAGGACGTGATATCCTTAACCTTCGCAATACATAAATTCAAAAAAGAAAAAACAAATTCCTAATATCAAATTCGTAGTAACGAAATAAAAATCAATAGAAACGCACAAAAGCATAACATACTGTAAATTTATGTCGATTTTTGGACGAGAAAGTTGAATTCTACAGTTTCAAATTGGAAGAGAAGCTTCTGTAATTCTATAGCGATCACAGTCTCAAATCGGAAGAGAAGCTGCTGCTAAAGTTAGTTACTGCTGCCACGTGATTGTTAATGAAAGTGCATGTATAACTTGTAGCAGAAGGGTATTTTCGTCCAGTCAGGTACAAATTTATTAAATCAGTGACTAAAGATTAAAAATAATTAAAACACTGGCTTTAAAGTAAAGACAGGTGTTGTTAGCGGCTATTTGTGCACATCGCCCATAATTATGACCCTAGACTAGTAAAAATAAATAAGGATCGAAAATATCCTTAAGACTTTTATTCTGACGTTATTTTTTGTCGGTCAAGGTTTTATTTTAAATATATTAATTTCGTAACAGCCCAGTCCGCTAGTGATATTGTCCACTCTGGATCTAGGTCCCCATGGGTTTAAAATACGTCACTAGGTTCTAAAGCATGTCTACTTATATATCAACCATCTCTCCCGCGTGTTTATAAATGTGGGATTTGCCTAAGGTATTACATACACCCCCTTAGGAACTCAGCGTCCTTGTTGAGGTTTGTCCCACACCAGTCAAGGTTGCACGTAGAGTAGCTCTTATACCATATGTAACAGGCTGTTCTGGATCTAGGTCCTTACGAGTTTAAAACGCGTCATTAGGGTCTAAGGCTAGTCTATTTATATACACACAATCTCTCCCGTGTTTTGCTAATATGAGATTTACCTAGGGTGTCACATACACCCCTTTATGGACTTGCATAAACATCCGCAAGGACCATCGCAATGCTTTATTTTAATAAACAATCGGATTCCCCAGGGCACTGAATGCGTCGAACAGCCAACTCAGAACTATTATGGACAAGGGCAATCCGACTGTTTAATTAAAACAAAGTGTTGTAATGGTCCTTTCGAGGACATTCGATAAAATTGGAACGATACAGAGAAGATTAGCATGGCCCCTGCGCAATGATGGCACACAAAAATCGAGAAATTGTCCAAATTTTTAAAGAGAGATGACGGATATACAAGTAGACAGACCTTAGACCCTAGTGACACGTTTTAGACATGTGAGGACCTAGATCCAGAGCGGACAATATCACTAGTGGATTGGGCTGTTACATATGATATCAGAATCACTCCGCGTGCAACTTTGAACAGTGGTGGGACAAACCTCAACAAGAATGATGAGTCCCTAAGATTGTATATGTGATACCCTAAGTAAATCCCACACCGATAAAATACGAAAAAATGGTAGGTTATAAGTAGACATGCCTTATACCTTAGTGTCACGGTTTTAACACGTGAGGACCTAGATCCAGAGCAAACAATATCACTAGCAGACCGGGTTGTTACAAATTTCCTCTTCAAACGAGATATTAATGACAATGTAACTTCTTCTTGTAGTAGGTATATTTGAAGTAAAATAATTATTCACTCCATTATAAAAAGATTAATACTATTTCCTTATTATTTGGTTTCAAAATATTGACACATTTCAAATAATAGTAAGCACTTATAATCACACAAATACTATACTTATAAAGTTTTGTAACAAGTTAAACTAAACAAATTTTTGAAACTAAGTAATATTACTTTCTTTTGCGCCGAAGTCGTTTAGTTAAATGACAAAAAATTGTGACCCCATACGAGTTAAAAAGTAGAGAAGGACTGAAAGTCTCCTTAAGACTTGGAGCATACGTTTCGTATTCTAGGTTGTCCCGTCATATTAGCGTTACTTTCAAATTTCTCTATAACTGATTTCGATATTTTTTAATAATATAATAAAATATTATTTTAAAAAGTATATATTAAAATCAATTTCGAAAAAGCTTAACTTTTATAATAAATATTTGTTATATAAGACTATTGTTATAAATAAGTCTTTGTTATGAAACAATAATAGAATAAGAACAATATTGCAGAGAACGGGAAAGAGAAAATTCTTATTGAATTTTGGGGTTATTTACAATGGGATAAGACCCCTCTATTTATAGGAGGAAAAACGACTTAGCCTCAAAGTAAAACTCTCTACAAGATAGACATTCACTCCAAATAGAATTATATTCTTAACACTCCCCCTTGAATGTCTACTCAATAAGTAATGTGCCTCGTTAAAACCTTAACTAAAACAAAACCCAATGAGAAAAAAATTCTAGAAAAGGAAAAAGAGTACACATATTTAGAAATGCGTCTATTGGTTGCCTCGTTAAAAACCTTGCAAGGAAAACCCAGTGGGAAAAAACCTTGTAAGGGAAAAAGAGTGCAACGCTCATTAACTCCCCCTGAAGAGAGCATCAATTCACATCCTTGAGCCTTCGCATTCCAATCTTGTGCACCATCTTCAAGAGATCGTTGGTAGAGATTTGATAAATAAATCAGCCATATTAACTATAATGAATATTTGCACCTTGAAATCATAACTCGTGATAGATATATAATGTCTTCACAAATATCGTGGAATGGCTATTCAATATCTCCATAAAGGTATCCTCGCTATCACATTATCATGCTTATAGTTATAGCAAGATCCATTTGTGCATAAATTGCACTGAGGAAGTGGTACCTCAAGATCAAGAATTGTAGATGCTTCAAGCAACTTAAATCCTTCATGGATTGTCATATAAGTTAAGTCATATAAGCCATATTATAGACTTTAGATGCATATCAAGTTTTCATGTCATGCTAGACAGATAAGATATCGAAAACTGATTGCACTTACCATTGACTTTATACTTTTAAGTATTTGAAGTACATGTCCAAAACTACATGTCTTTCATATGGAATCAATTCTTCTTGAATTGTATCTCTTCCCTTTGGCCAATACTTTTCTGTCTATATTTAATAGACTTAAGATCCTCATAACTTAGCGCTATGATAGATGTCATCGACAAACATGTTATATCAGTTCCAATAAATTTTCATAAAGACATAACATATAGATCTTTTCATTCATATATTCAGGTACCTGAATCTCTCATGAGATTTTATGAAGTGTTATGTCACGTGACCTTCTAGATCACTTGCCTCATTTATTATGATCACTTTGATCATTTGCTCATCATCTTTATCAAGAAGTTCTATTTGAAACTGATTTGTCTATACGCTTTAGGCGTACCATAGATTTTGTCCTTCTAGGACTTAACATGAGCATTTGCAATGAGAATATAGTTACTTTCTTTGGGTCAGCAAATGCGTATGGCATGCTTTGCAATATATTGCAGATGAATTATCTTTTTATGAACTTCAAGTTCATATTATTTTATTGAGCATCTAGTTGTACAAATGATAATTCATTCCACGTAACTTTTTCTCAACTGTTTATCATGTCTCCCCCTCATGTTAGAAAAACTAATGAAAATATACACCGCACATCAATAATAATAAGATGAAATTATTTAGTTCCTGACCCTGAACCACTTGTGAGGGGAAAAATAATATACTTTGATATATAACGTATATCAGATTAATATAGATAACTTTGTTCTCAAAAGCAATAGTTTAGATATTAAGTGGAGGCACTCAATAAATTACTTTGCTAAACCAGATATGATATAAATCAACTTATCAAGATAAATTATCTTGCACAGAAAATCTGGAAATTATGCTCTAAATTGAATTATTGAGCAAGTTACCTCGCAAAATACCATGTTGCGGGTTAATAATAATCGCACATGTAAGCATCTCATAGATGCAACTTATGTGGTATACATGGCAGGTGAATGAGCCCATATTCACCTTTGATATTTCCAGCATTCATGGGATTCAATCCCAATTTTAATTGGTCTATCAATTAACGAGAACAAGCAACCTAAGTGAATTCGTAAAGATCTTTCTTAGTTCTTTAATATTTACCCATATAGATTCTCGTTTATTTTTGCACATCATACTTTAATTAATATGACTAAACCAGCTATGTCAACTGGATATCAATAAACTCCAAGTTTATTATGATATGGGTTTTATGTCAATTAAGTTCTACTTTATTGTGGCATTCTTTTATTTATGTAGTACAAACTGGAGAATAAAGCGGGTAGCTTTTCGCATACATATTATTCCGCTACAAGTTGTAGTAATAGAAGATATCAAATCTTTCCTTTACAATCAACCGATTTCGCATATACTTTGGAAACTGAATAAGTTTCTTTGAGACTTACTACAACACAATGTCTTATTGGTAATCAATTGTGTTTCTCCAAAATAGTATAATTGGTTCTTACAGAGTTCTCAATTAATTTGGTACTATCACATATTAATCAATATCCATATAGTGAATATTTCTTTTAAAGAGAAAGTTGTACCATTATGGTCATGGTCAAAATTATATGCAAGATATGTTTCTTGCATTATTATTGTCCTTTAATAATCACATTGCCAAAATATTTTGGCGTACAATAGGTACGTGATCAATGACTATTCATGCTATAATAATGATATTATTTTCTTATTTCATCTCAAACCTCCTTCTACAGGTGAGTGTGGTATATTCACTACCACTAGCACGTTCATATTCTTCCAATAATGAATATGTATTCATAAATCAGATGTTGTCACATTTACATCATGAATGGACCATAATAATCTGTATGTGTTATATAAAATCTCATGTCAAATCGATGACAGATATTACTTTCACAAAATGAATGATTATTTTGAGAATCCTTATTGTTCTCATTACCACAATAATGACGATTATAATTTCGTCTATTGCCACGTCCACATCCATTGATACCTTCATGGTAATAATTTTGTCTTCTTTCAGACTTACCACATACTGCTATCACATTCGCTAAAGGGAATGAGAATGGAAAAAATTCAATGGAACGGGTTTTCAATTCTTTGCCCACAATCATACATGATTTTGATCATGGCAAGGCATAGAAATTGTACCGCTTTAAGTGGGTGTAATTTCTTACAAATTCCATTAGAGTTATAATCAAATTTTGTTGTCTTTGTTTGTATATGAAATCAAATCGTAGAATTTCAAGAATTTGAAAAGAGAAAAGTAAATTACTTACCTTAAATCCAGAATTTAATCATGAAGGAAATTCATGGAACAATTGACAATCTTTATGCTCAATCCCAAAGCTTCTACTCAATTGGTTATAGTCTCGTGCTGGACCGCTAAGTTTGGTGAGGAAAATCCGGTTCGACGACGTCAAATCATAGGCAGCCAAAGCGCTATAGCGATTGCCAAACACATCAGCTATAGCAACCAGAACCCGGTTCCTTTCCCGGTCTATAGTTAAACCGAGCAATGCATTGCCAGTCAAGTCAACATCCTTAACGACTGGAATTTCCTACAGCACATTACCTGGGGAGTAATTCTCATCGACCGGAATCACACCTAAACCGCCTTCGAAGAAACTGACTATAAACCGGCGGTTTACATCGTCCCATTTGGCACATTCACGTAACCACCCTGTGCTGTGGTAATGATAGACGTGGGTTGTGGGGGCGGAAGTTTCGAGGTGGATTATAAAAGCAGTAGGAATTGCTGATACGAAAAAGAGGAGTAAAAAGAATTTGGTTGAACAGAAGAAAGAAGCCATGTTAAGAGTTTTTTTTTCGACTTTCGTGCTGATAACATGTTATAAAAATAATAAATAAATAAGAGCAATATTGCAGAGAAAGATTTTGGGGTTATTTACAATGAAATAAGACCCCTATATTTATAGGAGGAAAAATGAGTTAGTCTCAAAGTAAAACTCTTTACAAGATAGAGATTCACTCTAAATAAAATTATATTCTTAACAGTCTTATTGTTATAAATACGAGTCTTGACTGTTTCAATTAAAGATTTGCAACTTGGATTGCGAATTTGTTAACAGACACACAACATAATAAAATTGGACATTACTGAATATGCAATTACAAATAGTACACAAGCAGTTCAATGCAACTTTTGGATTGAATCTAAACTGCTTCAACCGCCCAAAAAAAATTACTACTACTAAGCAGTCTGGTGGTTGTCCACATCAGTTGCTGCAACCCACCCAAAATCTGAACTACCGTCCAGGAAATAAAGCATAAAAACCAGGAAAATACAGCAGAGGAACATAGGAATAGGGCCAAAGATCCACAAAAATAGAGGAAAAGAAAAATAAAATGCGCGCAGTCCAAGTGACCAGAAATAGCTGCCTCTATTCACTGTCCTCCCTACATATTCCGCCGTCACAATATGTCTTGAACTATCCAACTTCTGGTAAGGCACATTGATAAGTATACTAGCGTGACTGTAATACCTGATTGATTGCACGTTAAACAAAAATGCAACCATAAAACATACCAATATAGAGAAGAATTTTATTGATAAACAAAGCTCGCTCTTATCGCCATAAACATGAAATCCGATAGAACGACCTTTGCTTCCGCCAGTCATTAAGACGGCGATTAGAGAACTAAGCATAATAGCTGTAGATGCCAAAAGGGTTGATGCCATTATGTTGTTCCTTAACGTTTGTACTGCTAGAACCCCATTCTTCGACGCGTCCTGCAGTTACATTCATTGATTTATTAGAAATTTCAAAATATTATGCCCTCGGTGTCAATTTATACGAAATAATTTGATTCAATACAAAGTTTCTAATTCCAAATATAAAAAGGTATAACTCTTTATAAAATGAACTCATAAAAAAGGTCATATTAATCGAGACAGAAACAGAAGTAGTTCATAGTAGTAGATAAAAATGAGTTGGTGTGACAATTTGCGATGGAAACAGCTTCTCTACCTTATGCAGGTAGGGTTTAGGTAGACACAACCCTCCCTAGCAGTGGGGAGACAACAACAACAACAATCCAATATAATCCCACTTAGTGGGGTCTGGGAATGGTAATGTTTACGCAGACCTTATCCCTACCCTTGGGTAGAGAGGCTGTTTCCAGATAGACCCCCGACATCCTTCCCTCCAAGAACTTCCCACCTTGCTCTTGGGAGACTCGAACTCACAACTTTTCGGTTGGAAGTTGGAAGTGGGGTTGCTTACCATCAGAGCAGTGGGGAGACAGGATTTTGAAAAAAAAAATAGCTAATGGGGATTGAATCAGCCACCTTACAAAGGCTTTAAACCCCTTATTCACTGAGATATGCTTTTGGATTATTCAAAGGGAATCAAAAGAGATAGAAATAGATTTTTTCATATATATAAGAATATACATGGTTGCAGCAATTTGCATGTTGTTGTGGGGCAACAATTTCTAATTAAAAACGTATACACGGTTGCATGCAACAATTATCTCTGGGGAAAAAGATTAAATGGATTGGAATTACTAAATGAATTAGACGAATTTACCTCCATCATAGCACGAACCCAGAAGTGACGATTGATAGAATTAATGCCGATGACAGTACGATTAGGGTATTTAAGAATGCGATTAAGAAGCCATATGTGATAAGTTACCATGAACAACAACCCTACTGGTACCAAGACATAATCTAGAATTTCTTTCTCCATTTGAATGGAGTTTCGGTTTGAAATAACAAATCTCTAAAGTGAATGTATTGGTCTCCACTATTCTTGTTTGGCCTTGTATTTTTTTTTTATTTTTTTTTTTTGACCTTGTATTTTTATTGTGCTGTAAATTTGTGTAATCTAATTCTACTACTCTCACGCCTTAAATGGAGGGAGAGGGAGAGTCCAATTGTGACACGAATCTCACTAGCTACCTCGGTTTTTGAGTTGTTGAGTGGTGTACTGGTGCCTCGTAATTCGACTAAATATTAATATCAGCAAAAGTGTGTAACTCTTTAGTTAATTTATTTATTTATTCTTTTTTGAGAAACAAAAGTCAGATCTAGTAGGCCAAAGAGAAAGTTCAGAGAAAAGAATAAAATGTATATTCTTGGATCTCTATTTACTAAAGTCGAGTAGTATCTTGGTAGCACTACATTAAGAGTCGTAAACCAATCTTTACGGGTGTGGGTGTCACCACTCCATATTGTCCGCGCTTAGCTCTTTTTTATTTGCTTTGCTAATGGATGCATTAACATGTTATATTTAAAGGAATATGTCATAGTGTAATGTTATTCGTTAATGACATAATTTTGATAGACAAGATAATAGTCGGTATTAATGAAAGGTTTGAGGTATGGAGACAGAGTCTAAGGGTTTCAAACAAAGCAGGTCTAAGACAGAATACTTGGAATACAAGATTAGTGCCGAGTCGAGCGAAGTATGCAAGGACGTGAAGCTTGGATCTCAGCTCATCTCCAAGAGGGACAATTTCAAATATCTTGGGTCGATGATTCAGAGGGACGGAGAGATCAACAAGGATGTCACTCACCGTATAGGGGTAGGGTGGACGAAATGGAGGCTTGCATCAGGAGTCTTGTGTGACAAGAAAGTGCTACCGAAACTCAAGGAGAAGTTTTATAGAGCTGTGGTTAGACCTGCCATGTTATATGGGTGGGAGTGTTGGCCAGTTAAGAACTCTCATGTTCAGAGAGTGAAGGTTGCGGAGATGAGAATGCTCAGGTGGATGTGCGGGCACACTAGGCTATATAAGATTAAGATGAAGTTATTCGGGAGAAGGTGGGGGTGGCCCCAGTGGATAAGAAGATGCGGGCATGTGCGGAGGAGAAACACTAATGCCCCGATGAGGAGTTGTGAGCGGCTGGCGGTGGTTGGCTCGAGTCGAGGCAGAGGAAAACCTAAGAAGTATTTGGGAGAGGTGATTAGGCAGGACATGGCGAGAATGCAGATTTCCGAGGATATGGCCCTTGATAGGAAAGTCTGGAGGTCTAGTATCAAGGTTGTCAGATAGGGGCTTCTAGAACTTTTCGTACTTCATTCCCGGGGTTAGGTGGGGTTTGGTAAGGCTCTCCATTGCGTATCGTATCGTGCCCCCCTATGGTAGTTACTGGTGATATTATTGCATGTTATTTTATTTATGGTTTTATGTTTAGATAATTATTTATGTGATTTCTACTGGAGTCTTTAAGGCTCTTTTGTCTTCCTTTTTTTTTCTTTTTTGCCGAGGATCGATTGGAAACAGCCTCCCTGACCTTTCGGGTAGGGGTAATGCCTATGTACGTATTACCCTCCCCAGACCCTACTGTGTGGGACTATAGTGGGCAGTAATTGTTGTTGTAGTTACAAAGCTCATTTTAATAACATAAATCATAACAAATATATTTGACTAAGATACTCATACTTCTTTTGTTTTTTAAATGAGTGATTGATGGTTACATATCTTCTTAGAATAAATAAGAAATTTAAAAAATAATTAATACCTTCTTAACTTTTTCAAGTAACAAATATTTTGGATCAACTTGTTTTTTCGGTAAAATAACAAATAAAAAGAATCGGGTATAGAATGGTCACGCACATAACTATTAATCGTTTCTTTCAAATGTGGTAAAGCGATCCTCAGAAAATGTACCAACAAAAGGAAAAGAGACTATTTTCTGGTTAGTCTCAATTGTATCACCGTTGATAATTGTTTGCTTCCAAATTGACCCTGCCTTGAATGGAAAATCCCAATTTTCGCTAATAAAACAAATTAGTAGTATTGACTATTGCCATCATAACTATTTAAGTTCAAGAATAAATAAAAATTCTTGCGTCAGTGGTGGTAGATGAAAATTGATGAATGACGCGAGACAATTAATTAATGTAAACAAACCATCGCTCTTCCTCATTTTGCATTTAGTGGAGTCATTGATGGTCACATGAAATTAGAAGTCACCCATTAATCAATTGCTTCTTTCCGTCACCAACTCATTAATGGAAACTGCTTTTGACGCAAAGTTCAATCCGTAGAAAGATATTTTAAAATGTTTGATCATAAATAGTTTAAATGATTCTTTCTTTTTTCGGGTTCAAAACAAAAGCATGTCTTACGATGTTCCAAGTCATTTCTTCACAAGCCAGATTTTAGACAAAATTGCACCTTATGACAACAATGCATTCAAGAGATCCTATAACAAGATTTCATTATAATGACGGTTATGAAATAATATAAAAGACAAGAATAATAATGCAAGAACAAGAGTAATAGAGAGAAGAGTAGAGAGAGTTCTTCTTATTGATACTTAGAGAATGTTAGGAGTGATTTACAATGGTAGAGGGCACCTCTATTTATAGGGAGGAGGATGATTTAGCTACCAATAATAGGACTCTAGAATCTCTCTAATTAAAGACATTCACCTTAAATAGAAGTGTATTTATAACACTCCCCCTTGAATGTCTATTCAATGATGTGCCTCGTTAAAACCTTAAAACAAAACCCAATGGGAAAAATTAAAGTAAGGAAAAAGAGTACACATGTTTGAATATGCGCCTATTGGTTGCCTCGTTAAAAACCTTGCAAGGAAAACCCGGTGAGACAAAACCTTGTAAGGGAAAAAGAGTGCAACGCGCATTTAACTCCCCCTGATAAGATCATCAATTTATGTCCTTAAGTCTTCGCATCCCGATCTTGTGAACTAGCTTCTTGAAGGTTGACTTTGGTAAAGATTTTGTGAACAAATCAGCCATATTGTCGCTTGAACGAATCTGTTGAACATTGATATCACCATTCTTTTGAAGATCATGTGTGAAGAATAACTTTGGTGAAATATGCTTCGTTCTATCTCCTTTTATGAATCCTCCCTTCAATTGAGCTATACATGCTGCGTTGTCTTCATACAACGTTGTGGGTAGTTTATCACACTTCAAACCACATTTATCTTGGATATGATGTATTATCGACCTTAACCACACACACTCCCGACTTGCTTCATGAATAGCAATTATCTCGGCATGATTAGATGAAGTAGCCACAATTGATTGCTTAGTCGATCGCCAAGATATGGCGGTTTCTCCACAGGTAAACACATAACCCGTTTGAGATCGAGCCTTGTGTGGGTCGGACAAATATCCAGCATCAACATAACCAACAAGATCCGGGCTGCAATTCTTGCCATAAAATAAGCCCATATCGGTAGTTCCCTTTAGGTTACGCAATATGTGTTTGATCCCATTCCAATGTCTTCTCGTAGGAGCCGAGCTAAATCTTGCTAAGACATTAACTGAAAAGGATATGTCAGGTCTTGTAGTATTTGCAAGATACATTAGTGCGCCAATTGCGCTAAGATATGGTACTTCAGGACCAAGTAGCTCTTCATTCCTTTCTTGTGGTCGGAATGGATCTTTGTTCACATCAAGTGATCGAACAACCATCGGTGTACTTAAAGGATGTGCTTCATCCATGTAAAACCGTTTCAGTACCTTTTCTGTATAGGTAGATTGATGAACAAAAATTCCGTTTGCCAAATATTCAATTTGCAAACCAAGACATAGTTTAGTCTTTCCGAGATCTTTCATCTCGAATTCATCCTTTAGATAATCAATTGCCTTTCGGAGTTCTATAGGGGTTCCAATAAGGTTTATGTCATCGACATATACGGCAAGTACAACAAATTCCGATGTTGTTTTCTTTATAAAAACACATGGGCAAATGGCGTCATTTATATAGCCTTCTTTTAACCAGTACTCACTAAGACGATTATACCACATTCGTCCTGATTGCTTTAGACCATACAAGGACCTTTGCAATTTAATTGAAAACATTTCCCGAGATTTCGAATTATGCGCGTTTGGCATCTTGAGTCCATCGGGAATTTTCATGTATATCTCATTATCAAGTGAGCCATAAAGATAGGCAGTAACCACATCCATTAAGTGCATGTCGAGCTTTTCATGGACAGCAAAACTTATGAGATAATGAAAGGTTATCGCATCCATTACAAGCGAATATGTCTCTTCATAATCAACACCAGGCCTTTGAGAAAAACCTTGTGCAACAAGGCGTGCCTTATATCTTTGTACCTCGTTTTTCTCATTTCTTTTGCGTACAAAGACCCATTTATAGCCGACAGGCTTAACACCATTAGGTGTTTCAACTATAGGGCCAAAAACTTCACGTTTTGCCAGCGAATTCAATTCTGATTGAATTGCTTCTTGCCACTTTGGCCAATCATGTCTTTTTCGACATTCTTCAACAGATTGAGGTTCGAGATCCTCACATTCTTGCATAATGCTAGATGCTACATTATAAGCAAAGGCATTATCCACCACAATATCCACTCGATTAATATTTGCCTCAATATTAATTGGATTTAGGGATAGTTCCGTATTTTCCAGAGTCTCGGGCTCAATGGATTCTTCATGAATCTCAGAATTTGTTAAATCATGAGATTCTTTCGTGGTGTCATTTTGATCGTTCTTTTTCCTCTTACTAGGATTTCGATCTTTGGAGCCTAATGGTCTGCCACGCTTCAGGCGTGCATTCGACTCATTGGTTATGACACTAGATGATTGTCCAACAGGGACATCAATATGGATTGGAACATTTTCCGCGGGAATGTGGGATTTCGTTATCCTTTTCAAGTCTGTAAATGCGTCAGGCATTTGATTTGCTATTCTTTGCAAATGGATAATCTTTTGTACCTCTCTTTCACAAATAGAGGTATGTGGATCAAGATGAGATAATGATGCATTTTTCCACAAAATTTCCCGTTTGGTTTCACCAACTTCTCCCCCTAATTTTGGGAAAAGTGTCTCATCAAATCGACAGTCTGCAAATCGTGCAGTAAACAAGTCGCCTGTCAATGTTTCGAGGTAGTGAATGATGGAGGGCGATTCAAACCCAACATATATTCCTAACCTTCTTTGCGGACCCATTTTGGTGCGGGATGGCGGTGCTATAGGCACATATACTGCGCATCCAAAAATTCTTAAATGGGATATATTGGGTTCATGACCCAAAACCAATTGCAACGGGGAATACTTGTGGTAATTCGTTGGTCTGAGACGAATTAGCATTGCTGCATGTAAGATGGCGTGACCCTATACCGAAGTGGGCAGCCTCGTTCTCATAAGTAATGGCCTTGCAATCAACTGTAGGCGTTTAATTAACGATTCTGCAAGACCGTTTTGGGTGTGAACATGAGCTACAGAATGTTCAACTTTTATCCCGATTGATAAGCAATAATCATTAAATGCTTGGGATGTAAACTCAGCAGCATTATCCAGTCTAATGGACTTGATTGGATTATCTGGAAATTGTGCTCGTAGTCGAATTATTTGTGCCATTAATTTCGCAAACGCAAGGTTGCGTGATGACAACAGGCACACATGAGACCATCTACAGGATGCGTCTATCAAGACCATGAAATACCTAAACGACCCACTCGGTGGGTGAATAGGTCCACAAATGTCCCCTTGTATACGTTCCAGAAACGTGGGTGACTCAGTCCCAACCTTTGTTGGTGATGGCCTGATAATCAACTTGCCTTGATAACACGAAGTGCAAGGATATTCATTATTCGAAAGAATTTTGAAATTCTTTAACGGATGTCCATATGAGCTTTCTATAATCCGTCTCATCATGACCGATCCTGGGTGTCCCAATCGATCATGCCAAAGTACAAAGGTATTGGAATCAGTAACCCTTTGGTTTACTGTTGAATGTGCCTCAATTGCACTAATTCTTGTCCAATACAGGCCACAAGATAAAGACGGGAATTTCTCAATAACCCTCTTTTGGCCGGAGACATTCTTTGTGATGACGAGATATTCAAGATTATCTTCATCCATTGTCTCAATATGATAGCCATTCCGGCGTACATCTTTAAAACTCAACAAGTTTCTCTTAGACTTGGAGGAGAACATTGCATTCTCTATGATTAACGTCGTGCCTTTGGGCAGAGTTACAATTGCTCTTCCGGAGCCTTCAATCAATTTACTACTTCCAGAGATTGTAGTAACGTTTGCCTTACACATATTTAGTTGAGAGAAATATTTCCTTTCTTTGAGTATTGTATGTGTAGTACATGAATCAACTAGGCAAATACTTTTACAGTTGGACGTTGATCCAAGTTCGCTTTGTGAGATATCCATATTTGCTATCCCATAGTTTGACATACAAAAGAGATACACGAACATAAGAATAAACAAGTTCAATTCGTTTGTGTCACATAATATTTTCAAAATCTGCTGCTAACAGTTGACTAACAAAATCAGATATGTTATCCATAATTGATTACTTTGCAGTTTGAAAATTTCAGTTTAAACATTTTCTTCAAACAATCGATTGTTAAACACAAACAATCGATTGTTGAACATTGACAATCGATTGTTAAACACACACAATCGATTATTTGCTATTTTGAAAAACTTCAGATCACACTGTTTTAAGACAATCGATTGTTAAATATAGACAATCGATTGTTGGCTTATTTTGAAAAATTCCAGAGCACACTGTTTTAAGACAATCGATTGTTAAGTATAGACAATCGATTGTTGGCTATTTTGAAAAATTCCAGATTACACTGTCTTAACGACAATCGATTGTTAGACAAAGACAATCGATTGTTGATCAATTATTTTTCAGCTTTAATGCGAAAATAGTAGATAATCGACTAGTTTTTCAGGCTAGTCGATTACCCCTACTGGAAAATAAAAATATTATTGATATTTGAGCATATTGAAGATATTCTAAAGAACTACTGCTAATATTGCATCATGAACTAACTAATACGAGCTAATACTAATGACTATTAGTTTATTCACTAACTAATACAAATAAGTAGAACAAAATCAAATAACTCCATCTTCTTTCATCACGGACCCATCGCCGATTAGGTGGTCTATTTTCCCCTCGGGTTGCTCAAAGAAGTCTGCCACATCCAGGTGGGTGATGTCCAAGTTGTCGTCATAGACAAAATTCGTTTCAGGGCCTTTTCTCTTTCGAGATGCTTGATAAAGGTCAACCAAGTGTCTTGGTATACGGCAAGTCTTTGACCAGTGCCCTTTCCCACCGCAACGATAACATATAGTTTCTGAACCATTTGCCTTAGGATCTTCATGACCTCGTTTCTGCTTTCGGTGGTTATCTCTCCTTGGGGGTTGACGGACTTCATTGGAATTTCTTCCTTGTCTACGTCCCTGGCTATGACCCCGTTTACGACCATGACCATGGCCCTTTTCATGTTTGGCATAATGAGAGTGCACCTTATCTGCTTCAGGCAGTGGTGTAGACCCAGTGGGTCGATTTTCGTGATTTCTCATGAGCAGGTCATTATTTCGCTCAGCCACTAGTAGAAGAGAAATCAGTTCAGAGTACTTTGTAAAGCCTTTCTCTCTGTACTGTTGTTGCAGTACCATATTGGAGGCATGAAACGTTGTAAACGTTTTCTCAAGCATATCATAATCGGAGATTTTATCTCCGCATAGCTTCAATTTAGAAGTAATTCTGAACATTGCAGAATTATATTCAGAAACGGACTTAAAGTCCTGGAGCCTCAGATGAGCCCAATCATATCGTGCTTGTGGCAGAGTGACCAACTTCAGGTTGTCATATCTCTCCTTTAAGCCGTTCCACAAGATGAATGGATCCTTGACGGTGAGATATTCAATCTTCAAACCTTCATCAAGGTGATGGCGCAAGAAAATCAAGGCCTTCGCACATTCTTGGGTGGATGCTTTTTCTCTATCTTTGATGGTGTCTCCGAGACCCATAGCATCTAAGTGGATTTCAGCATCCAACACCCATGTCATATAGTTCTTGCCCGAAATTTCAAGGGCAACGAACTTTCTTTTCGTAATGTCAGACATAATCGAAAATTAAATTAGGAAGAGGGAAATACCTTAGATTTTTCGAGAATTGTTCTTGAGACGGTAGAGTCTCGTGCTGATAACGTGTTATGAAATAATATAAAAGACAAGAACAATAATGCAAGAACAAGAGCAATAGAGAGAAGAGTAGAGAGAGTTCTTCTTATTGATACTTAGAGAATGTTAGGAGTGATTTACAATGGTAGAGGGCACCTCTATTTATAGGGAGGAGGATGATTTAGCTACCAATAATAGGACTCTAGAATCTCTCTAATTAAAGACATTCACCTTAAATAGAAGTGTATTTATAACAATGACTAAGTTTTCTTTGAACCTCTTTTTCTGTTACGTTATAATATATGTTTTCTATAATAACACTTTACTATAGCAGATAAAAAAAGATAAAGAAAAAATCTAAAACAAACGAGCATATTATAAAAAGATTCATGTGGTTAAAAGAGGTAACTACTTCCGGTTTTCTTTTCACGGAAATCCTTTATCAGTATAATAAAGGGTAGGCAACAGTGAAAATCAATTGCTAGGATGATCACTGTAATTCAATATCTCCAATATTTTGTAACCATCACAGAGAATTAAAACTGCAGAGAACATTTTGCAGTCGTTAGGGAAGCATTAACCATCACAGAGAATAAAAAAACTTCATAGGACTAAAATAATGGAAGTCTGTACAGCAAGAAAAGAGGAACGACGTTTCACAATTATCAATATGAAAGCATTAAACTGACTCTAAAACACTAAATCCAAAATGCTTCTATTGTTGCTTATGGAATGAAAGAAACAGAGAGTAATGGTAAAAGTGATGTGAAGATCTTTTTCTTATTAAACTAGCACATTTTATGTAAAGAGAGAATACCTTTGCTGTATACATAGTTGGCAAACTCGATAAATGTCTTTGTCAGTGGCGGATGTAGGATTTCTGCTAAGGGGTTCAAAAACGAAAAAAGTTAAAAAAGATTGTAGCTAGTGAGAATTGAACCAATGATCTTACAAAAATTTTCAACCCCCTTAACCAGTAAGCTATGCTTTTTGACTATGTTAAGGTGGATATAATATAATTTTTCAGCGAAACGTCGGGTGAACCCCTTCCGCCCCTAAATCCGCCCTTGGTGCTTGTAAATGACTTGTCTTAAGTCACATAAGCAACTTGTATATGCTGTTGACACTGACTTAATGTTTAGAAATGAAACTTCTATTTTAAAAAAAAATTGTTCAACACAAGCGCAAAGAGCTGACCTCCAGCTACTGGATGGAATTCTAGAAATTCTGCATCCCCTCGCCCTAAATTACAGAGGATAACAACAACTAACCAGTATAGTCCCACATAGTGGGGTCTGGATCTGAACACAAAATCAAACAACCAAACGAGAGGAGCTGGCTATTGAGATAAGTGGCATAAAATGACTCAACTTACTTTGAATTTACCAAGCATCATGAACAATAGCAAAATTACACGGCATAGAACATTAATTTGCATGGAGCATGGGTGCATATGCTGCTTTTTGAATGCATATGCAAATGCATATTATGTTAGGAAATATAATGGCAAGGAATCCTCTTAGCCTCATAACCTAAGTATTTAATTTGTGTATCACAACTGTAGTAACAAACTCTCAAACAAATGGGTTGGATCATTAGGGATCAAATCTTCTTGAAATAAAAGTGTTTTGCGTATGATCCAGCAGTCATCAATCTTGTTAGAAACCCGTAACAGAATTCCGGAAGCCCCCTAAATTATTAGCATACCATGCTCCCTAGGAGTAAGCTAAAGCATAAAGAGAAGTAATGCGTATGCTGGCAGACCAGTAAAAGAAAAGAATATAACCAACAACAACAACAACTCAGTATAATCTCATTTAGTAGGGTCTGGGGAGGATGGTATGTACGCAGACCTAACCCCTACCATTGGGTAGAGAGGTTGTTTCCAAATAGACCCCCGGCATCCTTCCCTCCAAGAACTTCCCATCTTGCTCTTGGGGAGACTCGAACTCACAACCTCTCGGTTGAAAGTGGGGGTTGCTTACCATTAGAGCAACCCCTCTTGTCAGGGGAATATAACCAGTTACCTCAAAAGAAATTAGATCTCCTCAAGCATCAAAGTGCATCTCCTATTAGAGTGACTTCAGTTCGAATCTCAGCCATAACCCCTCAAAATAACTAGAGAGGGAGGAAGGTTTGATGTCTTTGAAATCAAATATCAACCAGTAGCAAAAAACAGACAAGACATGAGTGGAAATAGAAAATAAAAGGACCAAGAATGAAGAGACTACGTTTTCTAGTTTTGTTTTCATGAAGAGGTGAAAATATTATGCAACTTATCAAAGAAAAAAACAATAAGAAGAAAACGAATGAAGGGAGTATGTACTTGTAAAGCAAATAACCTGTACTCCAGGATAAATGCTTCAAAGTTGAGCTGTATATTTTAAAGAAGAAAACAAGGGGGAAAGATGAATCCTCAGAAACCAAATTCAAATCAAACATCCAACTTTGGGTGGAGTGTTGTTCGGCACTTGCAATATAAGCATTGATCACTGGATTCTACATATGTACAACTACATTGTTCCAGTGGGATCACCCAACAATATATACAATGAACCACTACAACTGAAAACGCCCAACAGACTCAACTTAGTAACTAAAATAATCATCATTAAAACCTGCAAATGGCATTTCGCACCACAATAAATCAAATGACAAACATATATATGTGCAAGTGAAAGATAACATACTTTTGTCCATGTTTTAGACGTATAACTTGCGCCTACTCTGATATCATGTGGATATGTGTGATTATTTCATCGAAAAGCTTAAGTTATTTGATAGAAAACACTTTTATTTATTTAATTATACCTTCAACGGTATGAACCATTCAAAAACAACAAAATGATCATTGCACTTTACCAGCCAACACCGGTAAAGAATGAACTAACACAATGCACTATTGACCAAAATAGAACAAATTTGATTACTCCAGTTTACTCCCCACCCCCTTGCGCAGCCTAACATATTGTCAAGCTTATTGAAGCATATTTATTCATCACTAGTAATTACAAAAATAACCAAAACTAAAATTCTAAAGTACCAGATTAAACCAGAATCAACCATAAGAACCAGGAGTGAATCTTTTTTGGATAGTAGAACAAGCTGCAAACAAGAAGAGGGTTAATACCAAAAGAAGATAGATTATCAAGTAAAACAGGAGATAAATGCATATCTGATTGGCACCAAACTTAGTGTTGGGTTTTGTGTGTATTTAATATATTAAATACATAAAAGAGGGTGAATGAGAAATGTAGGGAAATGAAACTTTTGCGTGAAATTTTAAGTTTTCCTCCTAGATAAATGGATATTGTCTCATATTGGAAGAGGAAGAGTTTTTTATCGGTATATAAGCAATTGCTCTTCTTCTGGCTCTTAAAGAGTTGAGAAGAACGCAAGCCTCGCGCCGTCGCTCGCTCGGCTTCAGTCGATTGATTAATTAACTTTTTGGACCAAATTTATTTGTTAATAGTAAAATATTAAAAAAAATATTATTAAATATTTGTCTTAATAATAGAATATTAATATTAAAATAAATATTAATATTGAATCCTCCAATCCGTTTTTTCTGTTTGGTAACATAAAACCCTTCAATTTCCCTCTTTATTATTGAGTAAATGATCATTTATGTAATGGCATTTATGTTGTTGTCGTTTTGCATAAACAGTCATTTTGAAGAGTTGCACATCTTCAGATTTCAGCCCAACTTTGGCTATAAATACAATACTATTCTACTCAGAGTTTGACTATAATTTTCTGAGTTTCTCATCCTTCTTCTGCATACTTTTAGCATTAAACAAAACAGTAAGTGTGATTTACTATCGAATTTTGTGTTCGCTGAAACTAGGGTTTGAAGTACCACTACACCAGTGTGTATTTCGTTCATCCTGGTAGGAAATAATCCATAACCTTTGATACTAGGAGGGATTAAATTCGTTAAGGAAATACTGTGAATTCAGTGGGCTCTAATTAGTTTTTCGTTTATGTTCATTTCTGTTTATGTTTATTTCTATTTATGTTTATTTATATTTTCAGAATTATTTTACAAATACAATATATATTAATGCTTAGTACCGGGACAAGAATATATGATTACCACTATCAGATTCATATATTTTTGCAAGGAAGTGAATTCTAAATTTGTAATTTATACACATTCAATAAACTTCATAAGGATAAACTTGAATAAAAAATTATTGAGTTTGGCCGACCTGATTTGTTGGGTTGTCTCTGCCCCTGTAACTTTTGTTTAAATGACTAGCTACCTGAATTCCAGGATCGGTTCTCCAACTTACCTCTTTGGCTCTATACGTGTAATGGGGTTGCGGAAATGGATTGTTCTGGCCTGTGGAAGAATCTTGTGAGTTCTCCGAAATACCCCGTGCTCCGTAGTGGAGAATAGAGATTAAATAAATAAATTAAGTATATTCAAAACTTAAATGCATCATAATATCCTACCTGCAAAACTTCAATTATTTTAAGGGATTATAACAAATAGTTCGCGATATTTAATATTTACTTTTTCTAGCCGATATATATTGATTATCCATTAATATATATAGTTATACATATTATATATATATATATATATATATATATATATATTTGCTGGTTATTTTTAATTTAAAAGTTTTAATGAACGGCAATTTACGTTAATTGAGGTGAATAATGTTCGTAATGAGCTTTATAAATATTGAACTTTCAGTATTTTCATAGCGATTGAGAAACTTTTACGACTATGTTTCGACTTGTTTGTAAGATATTATTCCCTTCGGTTCAGAATAAGTGAATTTTTTGGATGTTTTCATACAGATTAAGAAATTTACGTTTTAGCATTAATTTATAATGAAATTAACCGTATTAATCTTTAGTATCTCACATAAACACTCCTAACACATATTCCAATATTATTTTTACTCCAAGGACAATGTAGGAAAAAATAATTAATTTATTCTTGAAATTTGAAAAAATTACTTATTTTGGACCACAAGAAAAAGACCATCGCTTATTTTGAACTGGAGGGAGTAGTACTTATTGATTAAGATAGACCCTTTTTTTAATTTACTACTTTTGATTCAAGAAAGATAAAATATTTTTGAAACAATCCAAATAGAAATTAAGAAATATACTTGAAAGAGGGAGGAAATACTTTTTACATATAAAAGTGTCCATAAAATTCGAGTAACAATTAAATTTGTATTGTTGTTTTAAAGATATGTGATTTAATCCAATATCAATTGATAAACAAGAAATTAAATAGATAAATTAAAGAATAAAATAGATCAAACCAGTGTGTAAGCTAAATCTCGACCTCAATCTATCACAATCTTGAGGTATGGTAATGAGATTGACAAATGATAAAACAACTCTTGATGAATAGTAGGTGAAATAGCAAGAAAGTAACGTGTATGTATATTTTCTTATTAGAGAATATTGTGTCCTACAAATGAATGAGATCCCCCGTTTATATAATAGGGGAGTCCTAAATAAGGTACACTTCTAATTATAGTAGGAAATCATAATTCACAACTGTTTAACCGCTGAAGATCAATACATTCCAAAATTCATATCGTGATCTGTAATCTATTGCGGGTATCTCGCTCTTTCTATTACTGAATTATACCAGTTTCATCTCGGAGCACACCTTCTTCTGACCTCGGTAAGTGTTATCAATGTCGACCTTGGAAAGAAACTTCGACCCCTAGCTCGACATCCTGGTCTTCCGAAGTGGTATCACTTTTTCTATCGAGGGACAAATAGGGTTGCCTCGATTTTCGCCGTATATGGATAGTCCCCCCGTTTCTTAGAATAAAATGATAATAAACGACTTGAGCCTCGATTTTCTGGAGGCCCCGATAATGATATCATCCCCATAATGTAAGCGCTCGAGGTGACCAAAATATCCCATCGGTTCATTTCCCCCAAAATATTAAATGCTTGCTGGTGACGGACGGTCACTAGCGCCACCGAACCGTCGTCGTGAACCTATAAATACAGGTTTCCCATTTGAATCAAAACTTTACTTTCATCTTCACCAATTTCTCTATGTCTTGTTCTCTCTCCATCTCTTCTCTTCCACCATCCTTTGATTCGATTTTTTAGGACCAAAATACCAAACTCTACTTTTTTCCGCTTCATCTCATCTGAATCAATGGCGAAAACTTCCAAAATTATCCCTCAAAGGGAGAAAGCCTCTTTTTCTTCTTCCCAACCGGTCGGTTATAAAACGTTGGTGGAACCGCTCCTTCACGAGATTATTCCCAGCTTTTATGTCCTAAAAATGATTCAAAGTCGATAACCCTCCGTCAGTCCCTGGCAGATGTGACACATATCGAGGTACATTTGCTCGATAACAGCGAAACAGCTCGACGTCATGAAGGAAGACTGCAACTAGGGGCCAGAGGTCGTAGTGTAGATCCCTGCCCCAAAGAAAGTATCACTGCTCACGTGGAGTAGTTTCTAAGTGTTTACACTTAGCCTTCACATTGGGTCCCCTTGACCCAGTTATAGTTGATTTCTGCAAGACGTACCAGGTTACCCTCGGCTAGGTGCATCCCTCATTTTGGTGTATTGTGATTATGCTTTGTTTCTTCTTGGTAAGGACATGGAGTTGGAGTTTACTCTCAGCCACCTTATACGCCTGTATCAACCAAAAATTTATCGAGGATTAATCAAGCCACATCGCCGATCGACGAAGTCTTTTTTTACAAGTATCGATGAAGACAAGGACCGAGGTTAGATGAGCCAGTTTGTGCGAGTAAGGACATGTGACCTTATCCCCATAGAGAAGTTGTCGTTCCCCGAGAAGTGGAACCCCGATCGTAAGTATTAGACATTAATCTTTGTATTTTATTTTTTTGCTTTGTGTAACACTCTCATCTATTATGTAGCGGTTACTTAGATGCCTCATGCGATCCCCGACCTTGAAGACTAGATTTAGAAGTTGGTTGCAACTTCCTCACCTTCCCAGCGCTGATGGCGTGACTTAGCCAAGGGTAGATGGGAGGCTCAAAATAACGGTAAGTATATCTTGTATGCTTACGACATTCTTTTCTGAAATATTTCCTTTCACTCATACTTGACTCCCTTGCATATAGGCCTCGAGGACGTTGCTGAATTGAGGCAGGCCCCGCCTAGGGAAAAGGTGGTTTCCAAACCGGCCAAAGACAAGAAGAGGAGAAGGGCCTCGCCCTCTGATACCCCAGAGCCCAAAAAGAGTAGGTCTTGTAAGTTTAAGGACGACTCTACTGTGATCTGTCGGCGTAGCCCAAAAGCTACAAGAAAAAGACGAGGAGTAGGAGGATGCCGGTTACGAGTTGGTGCCTCAAAAGAGAGGGAGCGTCGAGGCTCCAATAGCAGTTGGGCTGATAATGGTCGAGGAGACTCATCCTCGGGCCGAGGAGATCTAGGAAGGTACTCCGAGAAAAGTCCCCGAGCAATAATGGGTAAAAGATACTTCTTGCCGTGATCAACAAAAGACGAGTGTGCCTGAAGGGTCCGGTAGTAGGTCTCTTCATAAGGGAGAGAGCTTCCCAAGCGACTCGCTTGGGGAAATTACTATTGATGACTCGCTGCCTGACCCTCAATTCTCGGAAGGGTAGCTTCGGGAGGCTCGATCTTTGGAGACCCCCGACGTGGGAACGACCCACGATGGGGAAAATTTATTTCATAGTTGCATTGGGGGTCAATGATGTTTATGACCTAGATGCGATGATGGTTTTTGATGAGGTCCGTCATATCCTGAACCAGGTAAAATTCATTACTTCTTATTATGTTTTCTTTTATCTCCTCATATTTGATTTCTTTCCTTTCTCCATAGGTTGTGGTGCTCCATCTGGAAGCATTCAACAAGTCACAAGTCGAGCTAAGCCGGTTTGAGGCCGATCTCAAAAGGCTTACTGAGGAGATAAACGCCCTCAAATACCTCTATGTGCAGAAAGAAGAGGAGCTCAAAGATCTTCGAGCTGAATTGGCCAAGGCTCGTAAGGAAGAGACCGCGCTAGATGAGCAGGTAACTGACCTTTTCAAAGATTACGGTCTCTACCCACCTGCGGAGGCTAATACTTCAATATCTTAGTTCCGGCAAAAGCTTGAAAGGATCGAGCTGCTTCAAGGGGAGGTCGACCAAGTCAAAGCCGACTGTGATTGGTGGAAGGAGAATATGGACCACCTTGCTGTAGAGAAAGAGGTTGCTTTGGAAAAACTGGCATCGGCCGAGGTCCAACTTCGGGGCTCTAAAGAGAAAGTTTTAGCCCAGGCCAACAGGATTGAGGAGCTCGAAGCCAAGCTTGTTGAGGCCAAGGCAAAGGTCGGGAAGATAAAGATCACTGTTGAAAAATCCATAGCCGTATACTTGCTCAATGTCGCGGCTGATCAAATGCAGCTAAGGGAGGCTTCCACTCGAGAGCAACGAAGTAATGACTTGGCGAAGTGCCAATCTCGGAGGGAAACCCTCGAGGAAATCCATGCTCGAGGTTTTGACCTCTCCAAAGAGATGGTTCAAGCTAAAGAGCTTGAAGCTTATGCTAGACTTCTTGTATTCTCCTACGACGATGACGATTAAATCATCCATGGCAGGTACGACAGTGACGAGGGGCCTGAAAGAGAAATTTCCCCCGAGGGAGAAACTAGCCCCGGGCATAGTTAGGATTTTATTATTCTTTCCTTTTCTATAAGACCCATGTGGTTCTCTTGTACGTATCTTTCTTAATCAATATATAAGAGGAAATTTTTACTTGAATGTCTTCTCAATTTTTATAAATATGTTTTTTGCCTTGTAAAATTTTCAACAAAACCTTATGCTCTGAACGGTGTGTTCGAGACTTTGGTTTTAGGTGACTTTCTTGAAGCCACCTTGGTCAAGTTAGAATAAGGTTTGAACTTGAGGAATAAGCCCTTTAGGGTTCGTGTCATATAATTGTGAATCCCCGAGCCATGGTCATGTTATTCTTTATTTGGGCTCGGGATAGTCGAACCCTTGGGTTCGGATGGAATGAGAACATGATCTCGAACTCTTAAGTGTATTGGACTTAGGCTTTTTATATTGGGCTGATATGGCCTCTAAAAGATAGAGATTATTCCCCCACATTCGCCTTAAAATACTTAGTGAAAATTTCTGTATGCCTTAGCATGTATCTTTATCCATTGGCTTTGTAAAGGTCCGATCTTGGTCGGAACGATCAGAGATAGGCTCATAGTACCAGGATACGCCCAAGCAAGGCATATGGTGGCCGTGAAACCTCGAGCCGGCACAGGTCTGGATGAAGAACTTTGAGGTCTAGCCTCAGTTCTTCAAATATCAAGCACACATGAGTAACATGGCGGTGAGTATAAGGTTACCATGGCCGGAGAAGCTATGGTTTCCGATGGGTTTTGAGGTTGAAGACGATAGGAGACGATTAGGGTTGAGGAGGGTTCGAGAGATGAAAGGGTTTCAAGGTGGCGTCTCTAGAGGTAAATGAATTAGCGTTGGGGTTTGGGTGAATTAAAAATGGTAAGGGTCAATCGTGGTTATTGATCAAAATGATCAAAGGCCTAGATCAAAAGAAAATCGGGCGGGTTTTATTAATGGGTTAGGGGTCAGGTTATATATTAGGATATGGGCTGGTCCGTTTGAAATTGGAATTGGGTGATTGGGGTGGTTGATTTTGGCTATAATTGAAATAGAAGAAGGTTATCATTTAAATAGCCATTTTTACCGTTTTAATTTATAAAAAAATAGTAGAAATAATATTCAAAACAAATCGAAGGTACTAAATTAATTAATAATATATAATCATTAAAATTAAAAATACTGAAATAATTTTATAATTATAAACACTATTTAAATCATAAAATAGGCTAGAAGTGCAGTTTAGTGTAAATTTAGCTTAAAAATACCAAATCGATTTATAAAAATGTGTAAAAATTATCTTAGCTGTATATTGGCATAAATATAAGAATAAAATAGATCAATCATAAAAATAATAATTTGAAGAACACTTGTTGGCTTTTGTATTGCTAAAATAGGGCAATAAATCAGTTTAAAAACCTTTTTTAAAAATTTTAAAAATAATAAAATACTTGGACATGCTTATATATGCACATATATACTATTTTGAAAGTATTTTACACATAAAAATATACAGAAAAATCTGGTTATCAACAGTTTGGGCGGTCCTTGAACTTAGGGGTGTTTAAAACGAACCGAAACCGAAGCTTAATGGATTATTGGTATTGGGCTAACACGGAAGGGGAACAAATTGAAATAATTTTATTAATGGCTTATCAGTTCGGGGGGAGGAGGATTTATTCAATTTTCTTAACGGATAATCTCTTTAACCCATTAAGAATATATATATATATATATATATATATATATATATATATATATATATATATATATATATATATATATATATATATATATATATATATATATATATATCAAAAACCCTCCTTCCTCCAGTACTCTATCAAAATGAATTAGAATAAAAGAAAGCCAAATAAAAAGAGTCATCTAACTATGACAAATGACAGAGTTTGTTGTCTGAAACAAAATAACAACACCAGTTAAACCACTGCTTCACCAACTTTGCTTGGGTTTTAAGGCATCCTAGAATTCTAAGTATGACGAACATTTGTTTTAACAACGTCCAATTGGAAATCTTTCACATGGACTAAGACCAGTGTGCATAAACATAAATAAGATTCTAGACAGACGATTTGCCTATCACGGTGTCTCTTCTGCTTCATCGCGCTAAGTACATTGACTATCTATTTAAATATATAGAGACTAATATTTATTTTATTTTGTTTGAAATAGACTGATAAACCGCCTGATAACCGTCCGATAAAAGCTAAATCAATACTAATCCGTCGAATATCTTATTGGATGACTAGCGAATTAATATATTTAAAAGTCGATAACCGATAAGTCAAACAGTTAAAAGTAAATAACTGTCCAATCCATCCAATAAGCAGCCCTACTTGAACTAGCCTTAACCTGAACCAAATATTTCCTCGAATATATATCTCTACTGCTTCGAATGGTATTTTTTTGCATGATAAATATCGTGAGGTCTGTAATTCACACGATAATTGATTATTATAATTTAAGGACTATTATGATACAACTCAATGTATGGATACCATAATTATGATTTAAAGACGAGAAATGTATATTTTTAGCTGCTTCCAAATATAATAGCCAACAAATTATTTTGGACCTTAGCTCCATGGAAGAATATGTTACTGCTAAAACACGGAAGAATTGAAATCTTAGATCAAAACACTATGTATGGATGGTATGAACTGCCTAACAAGAATCTTGAACAGCAAACAACCAGTTCAAATATTCACGACCAAGAAGTATATTTTTTGTACATATAATATATAAAAAAAGGATACATATTGTCACACCTCCTTTTTTACATACCACTCGTCGACGAGGGTGGTATAAAGGAGTTTTTCCAATTAAAGTGACATTATTCGAAATGAGATTATTTTATTTTATTCAGAGTCGCCACTTGGAATAAATTATGGTGTTCCAAAACACCGATTTATTTTTAATCCCAAATCGAGGAATTTTTTACTTTCCTTTTGAAGTATGCGAACCAGAAATTCTAAATAAAGAATTCTGTTAACCCGAGGGAAGGTGTTAAGCATCACCGGATTCCATGATTCTAGCACGGTCGCTTAGCAATTTGTACTTGGCTTAATTACTTAACTATCATTTTTAGAACCTATGTGCATTTACCCTTTTAAGCGCTTTTAATCTCTTGATTTATTCGTAATTAAAGAATTGAGTTACACATACGTATACTCTTTTCTTTTGACGCGTCAAAGTTTATATCACGCGAACGTGTTCACAATTAATAACGCTTTGTTTATTTTATTAAGGAAAGTTTGGTTGAAGTTACGCGAACGCATACCTCGAGTCTTTAGAGGAATTTGCAATTATGTTAACGAACATATACATAATTGCAATACTAATCTAAATCGTACCTAAAAAAACTATGATTGTTCATGATTCAATTACTTATCTACAGTTCAAGATTACATAAGAGGGTCCAAAGTTATGGAATAAGAATGTGGGAGATATGAATTGAATCACAAAACTGTTCATAAGACGGATTGTAGTATATCTTGGTTAATTGCTAATACTTTATCTTTACAAAATTTGAGATGTTGCAAGTCAAAACTAATATGAATGTCTACATGAGGTTGAAATCAAGCAATCTGAACCAAAAAAAAAAAAAGACATCTTTTGCATAAGCTAAAGGGGACGGGTTATATAGAATATAAAAAACCATTATGCTCATCGCAATATGGGATCAATTGCTGGAACTAAACGTGCAGAGTTATGAGGTCAATTTCAACATTATGGACGTCTCTTCTTATTGCCAAACAAACCTCATTCTCACACACATTAAGGAGTGTTGTAGTCTCAAAATAAAGGCAAAGCACATAATCAATCTTTTACACTGAAATAATGTGAATTAAACTTTTCTTATCCACTGAATACAATTATTGCACAAACAAAGTAGCCCACTTTTATAGGCTTACTGATAACTGAAATGAATAAAAAATTAACAGTCCACATTACAAATTTGTAAGTCCTGAAAATTATACAAAAATATTTAAATTCTTAGAGGATCAACACAATAACAACTGATATCCAAGAAAATCTAAAGAAAACAACAAATACAACAAAATTAAGGCCTTCTACTGCTTTCAGATTTCCTTTTATTACTTCTTCGAATCCCATGTGCCAATCTGCAAGATCTCAGCTACAGAGCTGCTCTTTATAAAGCTACTAGCCCAGGCTCCCAACAAACTTCTTGTGACTGAATTGACCTTGTTTCCTAAGTATCTCATGGATCTGACCGTGGAAAAGGTCAGATTCACAATATTACTTCATGTATATTAGCATGTTATATTGACATGCCCAAGTTAAAAACTCAAAGATTGCAGAAAACAGGTAATTAATTCATGAGTTTAACCATGTTAAAGGTTAAACACATGAAGCACTATAGATTTCAAACTCAGAATCATAGCAGACATGCCTCATGAATATTTACACAGACTTAAGAGCAAGGGATGGGAGGTTTTACCCGTGAATTTGACCATGTAAATGGTTAGGCCTGATGGATAAACATGATTTCCAAGGAGGGGGCCTAAACATGTTTTAACTAATATAAAAATAAAGTGCACAAATAATTTATAGGAATTAGTAATCAAGTCTAATTTAAGACATAGATATAAGTGAGAAAACTTTAAAGCATTTCGGAAGGAAATATTATTTTTGTTGTAAAATGGCATAAACATACACAACCATGTTAAGCAAAAGGATCCAACTGCGCATTATGAGAAAATTTCATTTGCCAGAGTTCTAGTTGAAGTGGATGCTGCTTATCCTCTTCCTGACCAATTGGTAACTGAAACTCCTTATGGCCCTACAATTCAGACAATTGAGTATGACCGGAAGCCTTGTTTTTGTAACCATTGCTTAAAATTTGGGCATGACTCCCTTGACTGTTGGTATTATGCTGATAACAGTGAAAATAAGGCATTGGAGAAGCAGGACAAGCCACAGAGACAAAATGGGAAAGGGAAACAACAAGGGAAACCATCTAAACAAGAATGGCATGTAAAACAGTATGTATCTAATGCAGAGGTGCAGGTAAATCATGAGGATGCTGAAACCGATGCAGTGCTGGGAACCCAGGTAGTGCAGGAATCTAGTAAGGGGGATGAATGCCTAGCTAATCCTCAGCACAATGCACTAACTGAACATGTGAGTCAAGGGATACCTGAAAATGCAGTTAATGCAATCATGGAACAAATGGCTGAAAACTGCAAATAAGGGTAAAGCTACTATGAATGTGGTGGGGAATAGGATTCAACAAATTGATCCGGGACCCTCTCACAGTGTTACCCCTCATTTTCTGTGATCATAGCCACATGGAATGTTAGGGGCCTAAACCATCCCCATAAGCAGAAGGAATTGAAAATTTTCCTTGATGTACATAAAGTGGATGTCATGGGTGTAGTAGAAACTAGAGTAAAGGAGCACAAAGCCAATAGAATATTAGATAAGGTTGCCAAGGATTGGAAAGTGCAATGCAATTATTCCAAGGCTGTAAATGGAAGAATTTGGTTGATTTGGAAGCCATACATTCAAGTTCGTATATCTTCTATTACTGACCAACTTATTCACTGTTTTATTGCTGATACAAGAACTCAGATCAAAATTCAGTTCAGTGTTATATATGGTCACAATACTGCAATTCTCAAGAGTCAACTGTGGAATGACCTCAGATCTTTTCATGGTTCCAGTCAAGATGCTTGGCTAATTAGTGGTGATTTTAACTGTGTCCTTTGTTCTGATGACAGAATTGGATCTCCGGTTACTGAGGCTGAAGTTAAGGATTTCAAAGATACTGTGTCTGATTTACAACTTACTGCACTAAGAGCCAAAGGTTGGCACTTCACTTGGACAAATAAGCAAGATGCATCCACCAGAGTGTATAGTAAGATTGATTGGGCACTGGGCAACTATCAGTGGCTGCAACAGTTTGGGCATTTGGAAGCTGATTACGTGAACCCTTTAGTTTCTGATCGTTCCCCTATACTAGTTAAATTTGGTGATCATAAACCTTTGCATCCTAAACCTTAAAGGTTATATAGTGCTGTCATGGAACATGCTCAGTTTTATAACATTTTACAGCAAGTTTGGAGACAGGATTATCCAGACTCACCAATACAGCAGATCTGGCAGAAATTGAAGGAAATGAAACAGCAGTTAAAAGTAATAAATATCCATATGGCATCCTACAAACAGAAGATTATTCAGCCAAGGGAAAGACTTGGCATTGTTCAGGGGCAGATGCAAAGCAGACCTCTTTCATAGGAACTAATAAATGAGGAAAGAGTTGCAATGGAAGAAATTGAGAAATGGAACTGTGTGGAGGAACAAATATTGAGGCAGAAATCCAAAGCTTTCTGGATTGAATGTGGTGATGCTAATACTAAGTATTTCCATGCACAATGGAAGATCAGGACAGGGAAAAATAACATCACTTCAATTTATACTGACACAGGTGTGAAACTAACAGATCCTCTAGCTATGGAACAGGAATTCTTGAAGGTGTTTCAATCATTAATGGGGGAGTGTACTAATGAACTTCCCTGTGTTAATTCTAGCATTATGAAGGAAGGTAAATGCCTTACTCTAGACCAGCAAAGATCACTTATTAGAGAAGTTACTATGGAGGAGATCACAGTAGCTGTAAATGAAATGCCCAAGGATAAAGCACCAGGAGTAGATGGTTTTCTAGTTGAGTTCTTTACTAAGAACTGGGAGGTGGTGAAGGAGGATATTCTATCTGCTGCTAAGATCTCTTTGCTACATGCCAAATGCCACATATGATAAATACCACTGCCATAGCACTTGTGCCTAAACTTAAAACTCATGCAACTGTGAAAGACTTTAGACCTATTGCCTGCTGCACTACACTTTACAAAATCATCTCTAAAGTCATGACCAGAAGGATGAAGGTTGTCATTGGAGAACTAGTAGGACCTGCTCAGTCTGCCTTTATTGAAGGGAGAGGTATTATAGATAACATCCTGCTTAGCCATGAATTTTTTTAAGGGGTATTCAAGGAAAGGTGTCTCTCCTAGATGTGTTCTTAAAGTGTATTTGAGGAAAGCATATGATACTCTGAAATGGGGTTTTCTGAAGCAGATTCTCATTGATCTGGGATTTCCAGCAAAGTTTACCTAATGGATCATGGCCTGTATCTCATCTGTTTCATACTCCTTAGTAATGAATGGTGGCTTAACTAAACCTTTCATTGCTAAGAGAGGCATTAGAAAGGGGGATCCTATGTTACCTTACCTTTTTGTGTTGGCTATGGAGTATCTTAACAGAATACTTCAACAATTGCATAAAGATGGGAACTTCAATTTTCATCCCAAGTGCAGGAAACTCAATATATCTCTTGTCTGTTTTGCTGATGATCTCCTTATGTTCTGCAGAGCTGATTTAATGTCTATCCAAATATTGCATACTGCTTTTCTCCAATTCTCAGAAGCATCTGGTCTTCAGGCTAATATAAGCAAAAGTGCAATCTATTTGGCTGGTGTGCAGCAAGATATCAGAGAAGAAATTATTGCAGTATTAGGATTCACTGAAGGTCAACTTCCCTTCAGATATCTAGGAATTCCACTGTATTCAAAGAAGCTGGCTATTCATCACTATATGCCTCTCATTGAGAAGATAACAGACAAAGTCACTTGTTGGGCAGCTAAACTGCTATCTTATGCTGGCATAAGTCAATTGATTAAGTCTGTGGTCTTTGGCATTCAGACTTATTGGGCACAGGTGTTCATTATACCCAAGAAAGTACTGAAGACTATAGAAGCAATATGCAGAACTTTCCTCTGGACTGGTAAAGCCACCCTATCCAGAAGAGCTCTAGTAGCTTGGGACAAGGTATGTCAACCTATATCTTGTACAGGACTTAACATTCTGAGGTTGTCTATATGGAACAAAGCAGCCATAACAAAATTGCTATGGGACTTGGCTAGAAAGAAAGATTGCTTATGGGTTCGATGTGTTCATGCCTATTACATCAAGAAGGGGAATATTGACACACTTGCTGTACCAACTACAGCCTCTTGGGTGATCAGAAAGATTCTGGACAGTAGAGACATGGTGCTGGAAAATACTCAGCTACAGGATGATCTTATTTGTAGGCTGCAAAGTGTATGCAGACTGAATAAATTTCATATACACAAACTGTATCTCACAATGCTACCTATATTCACCAAGGTTGCATGGAAGAACTTACTGCTTATTACAAATGTCCTTCCTAAGCATAAGTTTACTGTTTGGCTGGCTGCTCATCATAGACTCCCTACAGTCGATAGATTGCAGATTATGGGATACAAGTTCCAGCAGTGTGTGTATTCTGCAAACAGAATTATGAAGTCTTCAAGCACCTATTCTTTGAATGTTCCATCACCAACAGTTTGTGGTCCAGAATTTGTGTTTGGTTGGGGCACTCCAGAACCATTGGTTGCTGGGACAATGAGTTACACTGGATTTGTAGCAAAGCTAAAAGCAAACTGTGGCAGAATGCAATTACAGCTGCTGCATTTGTAACCACTATTGCACTCATTTGGAGGGAAAGAAACCATATTCGATTTGAAGGAGCTGCTTTTGTGGAGGAATTGACATGCAGAGAAATTGCCTTACTCCTACATCTTAGAGGCAGGAAATGCAAAGATTGGCAGACTTGATTGAGAAAGCTTAACTGTTTCCCTTAGTAGTATACTTAGTCTTCATATGATTTCTACTTGTGTATAGATAGTCAAGAATGTAGAGTTTTTTTTGAGACAGTGTAGTAGTTAGTCCATACTATTACCAGATAGATCCATGATGTACATTTTTTTTATATCAATGATACACGACAGTTTGATAAAAAAAAGGATCCAAGTTACATTCATTCAGAAATTTCTAATACATATGAATCAATCCAGTGATAGGCATGTGCACCTTGAAACAAAATAACCGAATGAAATGAGACTGATAAAGATATTTAAAAAGTAAAGAACAACAACAGTAGACCAGACAGCTTCGACAAACCCTAAAATCAAACTTCAACCCAGAAATCAAAAGCTAAAGAACACATAATCCAACTATTATACCAAGAGGACTTTTCTTCTAAAATCAACTTTCAAGCTTGTGAATACCGAGAAATTTTATTTTGAGTTTTCAAAATTGTTCTGAGTATGAAATTAAGAGAAAACTGGAACATTTTTTCAGAAAATTTTGCTGATAAAATATGTATGAGTCTCTGTGTGAGTGAGTGAATGTTTTCCTTTTATAGAGTGTAAAAAAAGCATCACAAAGGAATATTCTGACCTCATACAACATATTTTACAGTTGTACTGTCTTTTTCCTCTTATCCAATACCAACCTTGGCTAAGGATAAGGACAACTGTGTTGTATATTCTAGAAAATTATGATATTTAGCCTTTGTAAAAGTTCAATTTTAACCTTTAAGCTACTACTCATTTCATCTTTAGCCTAAATTCTGATTTTAAGACAATTGAAACTACTTTAATTTTTTTGTTATAAAAAAAATGGATGATTAAGCTGCCCTAAAGCATTGTATTTCAAATTATGAAATTAGGCTAAGGCTCTAAAAATGGTTGTTCAAAGGCTCAAATCTGAGTTTAACAACAATTCTATCTAAGTGATCACATGAATAAGCAGTTAAGACTGATTCAGAAAGGTTTACTTAACTCTAACCAAATTCAAGACAAATCAAGCTAAAGCTAAACTAGGCAGTCAATTGAAGTGAATTCCATATTAATTAAAATGAACCATGCTAAGAACTACTGGCTAAAAAATCATGAGACAAATGAAAACACAAATTTCTGTATTAACAGAACTAGCCATGCCACTTACACTATGAGACCTAAATAAATGATAATCTTGCAGTTTCATTGTTGAAAAAATGCAAACATGCTATTTAAACAACTATGCGCTTGCTAAAAAAAAAGGAAAGAAACACAGAAATTAAAATTAAAAAAAAAAACAAAAGGACAGGGAAAGAAACTAGCAGACATAAAGATGAACATTTAACAATCCTTTAACTAATACGAATTTCAGGAATTGGTCAATTGACATTAAAAAAGGGTAAATAAAAGAAGAAAAGTCCTAGTCATGCTACTAAAAAAGGAAACAAACATGCAAATAAAGGATAGAGAAAAACAAAACTAAACAATAAAAAAGAAGAAGAGATTATCGGATTTAAAATCAAACCAGGTCCACTTGCGAACTAATGCAATTTTCCTTATATGTGACATGGACTTGGATCAAAATTAATCGACTATTCTTAACAAGAATAACCGATTAATGAAGGTTTCAAGTTCATTCAACCAGAAACACGCAGAAGAAAAATTGGGATCTTCTGGGTTCTAAGATTTGAGATTCGACGAACTTAGGGTTGATTCGAGAGGGGTTATTGGTGGTTTTGGATTCAAGTAAAGGTAAGGGTAAGGGTCATAGGGTGTAGGTCTGAGGCGTTTTGAAAAAATTGGAGCTTTGGCTGAGATTCTTCGATTCAAAATTCGAAGAGTTTGGCATGGATTTGAGGAAAACTAGTTGGATATTAGGAAAAAGGAGGTAAGGGGGAGTATATAGTGTAAATTTGGAATAGATTGGACCACCAGAATCGCCGTGAGGCGATTCCTGGGGGTGGTTTGTGGCAGAGGCGGCGATGGGTTATAAGGCGGCTATGGTTGGTCTCTAGGGTTTGAGTGGCGAGTGGTGAGAGACGATAGATGGGGTGGGTAGGGGTGTTCGAAAAGTAAAATAGTGAGTAGGCATCAGTTCTGAGCCGTTGGATGATGAAAATCCAATGGCTATGATGAGTGGAAGCCAAAACAACGTCGTTTGCCCGGGCCGGGTATTCGTGGGTTTGGTCCGGTTTAAAATTGGGCTAGCCCAAATTTGGGTATTTATTAAGAGACAACAATTTTTCTTTCTTTTCTTTTCAAATTAAAAACTCTTTTTCTCTTCTTTTTTTCAAATTAGAAATAAAAACGTAAATTAGCTTTTAAAAACTAAATTAACTCTTTGCCGGTAGATAAATATGCTTAATTAGTTACATGAATTAAAGAGGACTTTTGAATAAGTTGACTTCGCCTGGGCGTCATCTTTAAATATATTAAGCTCTAATTAGTAAATAACGCGATTAATTAAATACCAAATTAAAGGAAAACTAACAAAATTCAAAGCCAAAAATTAAGCAATGTAAAAATAAATTATTTTTTGTAATTTTTTATTTTTTATTTTTGTAAAATCCTAATTACTAATTAATCTAAAAATATGTGAAATTAAATCCTAGATGCAACATGAAAATTTTCTCTTCTTTTTTTTTCCTCTCCCCCCCCCCCCCCCCCCCCCCCCGCCTTTTTAATAAAATATCCTAATAATCAAAAATCTTAAATTACCTAGAAAGTTGAAACATTAAACTAATTAATTTTAAAATTATAAAAGCTACTTAATCCTATCTTAAAAGAGAAAATCAACAAAAGGATAAGAATGTAAAAATTAGCCATTTTCGGTGATTTTTGTTTTTAATAAAGCAAATAATTAATTAATTACTCCTAAAGAATATGAAAAATAAACCCTAAATGCAACGCCATGATATTTTTGGTATTTTCATAATTTAGATAAAACTTAAACACGTACAAAAATGCAGGCAACTTAATAAAAATCCTACAAAATCCCTAAAATAACAAATAATTAAAGGAAAAAATCTAATTGTTAAAATTCTGTAGGAGTAATTCATGCGAGGCAAAAATTACGTGCTCACGCATATTATATATACTTGTTCATTAGCAAATACAATTAGTTTTAGCCGATCGATCAGTTTAGTAATTTTCTCTTTAAGGATAGTGCTCCTTGGCTTTACAAAAGCACGTTAGATTTTTGGCCCATAAATTGGTGGAAGAGAAGAGGATAATCTACGACGTATGCCTACTAAAAATATCAGTTAACACCATATACAATTAAAAGATTTATTTTACTTTGTATATCTACTTATAAAATTATTTTATCATGTATACTTACTATATTCTAAAATATAATACTGTATATTCCAAATTAGAATATCGTGATATATTTAATTTGGATATTGTATCCAAATTAGAATACTATAGCATGTTTAGATTGAATGTTGTATTTCAAATTAAAAATTATTATATATTTACATTGGATATTGTATTCCAAATTAAACGTTGTAGTATATTTGGTTTGCATACTGTATTCCAAATTAGAATACTGTAGTATGTTTTGTTAGAATATATTTAAATTGAATATTGTATTTCAAATTAGAATACTTTAGCATGTTTAGTTTGAATATTTTATTCTAAATTAAAACTTATTGTATATTTGCATTGGATACCGCATATCAAACTAAAACTTATAGTATATTTGGTTTGAATACTATATTCTAAATTAGAATATTGTATTATACTTTGTTAGAATATATGGTATGTTTAGTTTGGATATAGTATTCTTCATTAAAATTTTAGAGTAAGGTAGGTTAGAATTTTTCAAATTAGAATATTGTGGTATCTTTAGTTTGAATAATATATTCCGAATTAAAACATTATAATTTATTTAATTAGAATATTATATTTCAAATTAGAATATATGATACATCGTTTTGGATTGTATTCCAAAGCAGAATATCGTAATATATTTTAAAATATATAGAGATATACCGTGTGATATTTTTGGAATATTTGATGTAATTTTAAAATTTAGATATATCATAAAAGTGAGTTTAATAAGCGAGTATATTATGTAACTTTCCGAGAGAAAATATCCAATCCACCTAAAGCCCATTAGAATTTTGGCCCAAAAATTCGTGAAACAGAAGCCCAAATTATCGGATCCACCAAACCAATAAGCACGACGAAAACGAGTGTTGGTGAAGAAGTAAATGGCTGTAACATAGACGAAAGCCACGTTTCCCAAACACAGTGCTGTAACCGACACGTGCCAACTCCTGATAGGTTTATCAAGTCTTTTATTTTTATTTATTGTTTCCTTCTCTACTTTAACGTTACAAAACGACGACCTTGACCATAAGCTCCCCACGATAAAAGGAAAAAAAGAGAAAAGGAAAAATAAAGGTTATAGAAGAGTCCAAATGAGTGGGGCACGTGAATGGAAAATGCACCCTCCGTCTCACTCGCATTTAGCCGAAAACATAAACGGCGTCGTAGTAATAGTAACAAAGTCGAAAAGGACAAAGGAAAATTTTCATTTAGCAGAAATTTCATGTACATTTACATTTACGTCCAACGGTACACATGAGAATCGGATCACAGCATCTTATCCGTGTCGCCTCACTCTATAAATACTTCCTACTTCTCCCCATTCATTTGCTTCACTCTGAAAAAGTCCCAGAGAGAGAAACTGTGTTTTGTGAGAGAGAGAGAGAGAGAGAGAGAGAGAGAGAATAGCTCTGGGAGGTGGTTCGTTTCCGTTACTGCGTAAGGTCTTTCTCGAGTCTCTTTAATTTCATGATTTTGCCTCTTTTTTGAAAAAATATTTTCTTGTAGAAGTAGCTCAGAATTAGGTAGCTGCAATATCTACCTGTTTTTTAAATTTATTTATATTATGTCCTAGATCTTGACATATTCCTCGTTAGATTTGGTTTATTCTCTGCTAAGTGTTTGTGGGAGATAAATATCTGTACGCTATGGCTAAATTTGGGAATATTTTACTGTTCGTATACGCCCTATTTTGTCAATTTTGTAATGGAGCTTTATTTTAGGTGTAATTTGGAGGTGAAAAAATGACTTTTGTAATACACACCTAGCCAGATAATTTATGAAATTACATGTATCGAAGAACTTTTGCACTTAGTGCTAATAGAACACCGCTGATTTACTCTAGATGTGTAAATGGAGAGGGTTAATATGATATCTGTTGAATCAAAGACCTTTTATCGTAGCCAGTTAATATTCAGTTCCCTGGTTTTGTTCCACTTCAGTTGGCTTTGCTGCAGCACTGCTTGGCACATATCTTAGCACATGTTTTTTTCAAAAAATTATTACTGCTTAGCACATATCTTTCTTTTTCTCTATGAAGTTGTAACACCCATCTGGTGGACGATTCCCTTTGTTGGGTGGGGGGGAGGGTGGAGGGGGTAAGCACCTCTCGAACCTCCATTTTTTTTTATTTTCTTTATCATAGTAGTGCTTGGGCCAGTTTGCGCCCATCAACTATTCTATCGGCTGACTGCTTCCTCTCACACTCAGCTCATCAATACTTAGGCAGATGGGAAGAAATCACCTATTGTTTCTTTCTCTCCGTTGGGTTTTGAACTTGAGGCCTCAAGATTCTTCTCCCCACACCTTTGGGTGCAACTGCCAATTGATCAAGTATTTTATGCTAAGCCTTTTTTTATTTCCTTCCTAAATTGAGGTCTGCCTAGAGATGATTTTCAATAGGAAAAGATTTAAGATGGTTTTAGTCCTTTGAAGTCATTTTATTCCATAACCGTCCCATCAATCTTGACGGCTTTGTACTTGTTGGGTCTACAGAGCATCAGGGCAAGTCAAGTGGGTTGTGCATATCTTCTCTAACTCAAAGTTTGCTGATCATCTGAACAATGGAGGTACTTGGAAAATCTATGGTAGCAGTGCCTACAAATGTTATATATCTTTCAACTATTCTTGGCCAAGATGGCCCAAACCCTGTTCACAAATGCGATTGGAAATGTGCAAATGAACATGTTTGTGGGAACATGTACCGCTGCCGTCTAACTGGGATGACACACATTTGTGACAAAAACTGTAACCAGCGAATACTGTATGATAATCATAACTCTCTTTGCAGAGTTAGCAAGCAGATTTTCCCTTTAACATCAGCTGAAGTGCAGGCTGTGAAAGGTGTACGGAGGAAGTTTGATGCTGAAAGTTCCCCTTCTGATAGCTGCGCCTTTAAGCGCAGAAGGGATGCACATTTCCATCCATCACCATTTGAGAGATCTTTCACTGCTGTCAGTCCCATTTGCAGTCAAGTTGGAGATGGAATGGACATGAGCTAGATATAATAAATTTCCTTCCTTTCGTCTGTTTTAAAATTTCCTGCCTTTTGGGACAGGAATAAGAACAATTTTATAATTTACATGGCAGACCTGGTTGTCTTGCCATTTGTAGGAGGCACTTATATTGGACAATCCCATGGACTGTAGCTTTATGGTAACTATTTAGGAATAACAATATTATGTCTACAAACGTTGATGTGCGCTCAAGTTGATGCCACATGAGGCTTTAACTATATGCAGTGCAGCTATTTGTATAACCTTAACTATATATGGTTTTACTGTGTAATCACTTTAAGTAGTGGCAATTATCCTTTTTCGGGGTGTCAAATGCCTATATTAGGTTGCTGGACTTCTTTGGTTGCCTACTAATTACCGTGATTAACTTTGGGAGGTTTATTGGAATCCATTCGGTGGACATATAGTACTTTGTTTGCTTTCCTACAGGAACATATAGTACTTTGTTTGCTTTCCTACAGGAACTTGCCCCATCAGATGAAGAACACTCTTTTCAGTGAGCTCATTAAAGCTCACCTACTTGTATAGCTTTAACTTCCTACTTGTTTGGCAGGTTTTGGGGGAGAGCTCTATTTTCTTTCATACCTGTTGCATTAGTCTCGTCTTAACTCTTAATTCACTTTTAAAATTTGTTCATACATGGCATTCTGAAAATGGTTTTACTTTTGCAGGAACTCAAGCATTTACTGTGAGTTGAGATATAGCTTGTTATATTGAGGATTTATTATTTGTCTGAATTCATTAGCAGAATCATGAGTTTCTTACTGAGTTTGTTCTTTCCTTATTCAGCAGATCTGTGCTCTTCCACGAGGTCTGAATTCTGAACAACTAGAACCAGTTACGAACCTTGAACTCTTGAACATGGGTAGGATGTGGATCTAACAAAATCAGTTGGTTTCACGTTAACGCGTAACTCTATCTTGCTGTAGCATTGTCAGTAATATCATGTCTGATATTGTTAAAGCAAGGTTCTATTTGGTTGAAATAGCTTGGAGTCAGAAGTCTGGTGTTTACTTCTGCCTATCTGTATCTGCTTTTTCTGATAGTGTTACCTGAAAGAAGAATCTTTAGCAGCCAAATCAAGGGGTGTCTGCTAACCACAATAAAATGACTAGCCTGCTGTTCAATTTTCTCCTCCGTTGTTCTGAAAGAAAGATCCTGTTTGGTTGAAAGTGCTTGAAGTCAGAGGTGTCAGGCATTGATCCAGTAATAATTAACTTTCTGCCTTCTGATAATAACTGTCATTTGTGCCTTGCTGCCCATATCGTTTTGTTGTCATTCAGAAAGGCTACACTTGCTGTATGTTCCCCATTTCTTTGTGCTTTGAATTCTAAATTGGCACTTCCAATCAGTGCAGTATTTGCTTATATGCTGGCATTCTTGCTAATTTTCAGGAAGGCAAGGTGAATGGCAGTGACCAGAGAAAGTCAAGTGATCTTGCATTCTTGCCAATTTTGTTTCAAGCAATGTCAGTGCGACCGGCTGTGGTGAATTTTAGGATTCATCATACTAGTCAAAGATGATTTCCATTGAAATGTTATCTTGGAGCACGATCAACATTCATATCTGACATTGATTACTTAGGGCATGCATCTTCTGTCAATTGTGTATGGCTATGGATATCTATTGCAACAAAGCTCCCTTGAGAGCTTCCTGTTCCACTTGGTCAAGGAGGCATGCCTCACCACAATCTGGTGGAGTGCTGTATGGATTGAAAGAAACAAGAGTCTCAAGGCAAAAAGAGGAATATACTTAGCCTTAAACATAGATGCATTTCTTTGTTGGCATTTTGGTGCGAATTCAGCATTGTACATGATGCAGATGCAATAATTGAGATCTGACACTTTTATTTCCTATATGCATACTTAGCCTTAAACATAGATGCATTTCTTTGTTGGCATTTTGGTGCGAATTCAGCATTGTACATGATGCAGATGCAATAATTGAGATCTGACACTTTTATTTCCTATATGCTTTGTCAATAAAACATTTCTCATTACTTATAAAAATTGCTTTGTCAATCTAGGAACTTTTTGTCTGCGTTGTATTATTTGGTCACCGAAACTGATAAAATTCGAGATTAAACAGGATTATACACAAAAGAAGCGAAAAGATGTTCGTTAAGTTTGATGGTTTTGATCATTTGTTCCCGTTTGTCAGAGCCACCAAAGACCACAGTAAACTACTATCTACACGAGAAGTGAGCTCCCTTTCAGTAATTTAAGCAGTATGTTATTTTTATTTTTATTTATGGTTAATAGGTAGATCATGAAATTGACTTTGCTGCCAGTCCAAAACTACCTCCATTTTAAATTGGCTATTGGAGTAGGTACAATCTGCCGACATCCACTTAAGAGTGGCAACAAGAAGAGAGCCCATTTCCATTTAATTCAAAAGGATAAAAAAAAAACCAAGGAAAGAAGTCGTTCCTGCACAACCTAACCAATGACATGTTGCTTCGTCGCAAATTCACTATGTTTAATAAATAAAAGAGATCCAACGGTTCACTAAGAAAAATAATTAATAAACGTCAGAATTTATCCAGATTCAACCCGTTTATCAAATCATGTTAATCTACTATCATTACATGACAAACAAGGAAATGATACAAACTAATGTATTACCACCTGAATAGAAGAGAATGATCATATACAGATCTTTTCTTCTGCCGAGCATAATGATCCGGGTAAAATTTGTGTAGGGATTATACTGAATTTGTTGTTATTGTTGTTCATAGTATAAAGATATTATGTATGTCTTAGTATAAAAATATGTAAAATCTGTAATATAATTAAAAGAATATCTTATTTAAAAATTTATATATTAATTCATCATGCTTAAATGATAATTTGTGCAAATGACACGTGTCATATCATATACTCCACTACTTATTGCTTTGCCGCATGGATAGAGAGCAGGCAAATATTTTCCAACCGAAATGTACAAGTCATTGGTTAGTTTTAGTGTCTCAGCGGCAATTGATCCTACAACGATTCCAATGTCTATTATGGTAAAGCTTAAGCTTGACACTTTGTCCCACCTTAGTAATGAAGACTGGCTACCTATATTATCTTGATTTCTTTTTTAATTTATGGGAATCTAGATACCCTTTTCATATGGTCTAACCTTTTTAATCACTTCAAACAAAACCAATTCTCTATCTGATGATTATATATCGTTTCATAGACATGCATCCTCCAAGTTGCTAAAGGAAGGAATTGCCTCTTGTTGGGCCCATCCAAGATACAAAGAAATGTGAAATCCAGAGGTGTGATGTTGCAGCTGGTGAATTAGCAAAGCAACTTAACAGCTTGGATTTTGTACCAAATATGTAGAATTCCTTTCTGCCTACAAATATGGTAGGGTTATGGTGTTTCAATTTTGTATTCTAGATTTCTCCCTCCCCTAACTCTATCTCCCGGAAGAATAGGACACAACCATAGACTAAGGACCACAATAATATGCTTGCCATAGCTTCCTGAAAAAAGTTTTCAATTTCATTGCTTTTCTGCGCGTTGTTTTCTCATTCTTTTGCCAGCACTTTCACCATTACTAACAATTGTCCTTATTAATATGGCCTGGTACACTGTCTAGTTCTTCATCACCTAAACTTTCCACGACTGGCTTTCAATTGAATGCTGGCCAAAGCGTCAGAATTCCAAGCGTCCCGGGATGGTCTGGTCGAATTTGGGCAACAACTAGCTGCACTTTTGATGCATCTGATGTTGGCTCTTGTCAAACAGGTGATTATGGTGGAAAGCTCGAATGTGATGGCCTTGGTGCCACACCACCTGCCTCTCTTTTCGAGATAACTCTGGGTGTGGGAGACTCGAAAGATTTCTACGACGTTAGTATTGTTGATGGTTACAACCTGCCAATGGTTGCAGCCCCACAGGGAGCCCATGGAGGTGCAATGTCACCGGATGTGTATCCAATCTTAACATGGGTATGTTCTCCATGTAGTTGTTTACTGAATACGATTAGAAGATTATTTAATAGCAATGGCATGCAAGCTACCTTACACGCACCTTGACTATCCCACCAAGTGCCTGATACACTTCACCAGCACAAGCATCGAGAAACTGTGCCCACCACGACTTAGGCAGTTCATTGACTAACATCTTTGGGTGCAAATATACTCGGAAGCATTTAACAGATAAGACTAACAAATATCTATTCAAAAATCTAACAGGTTGTCCTAAAGAACTTCAAGTGGCCGGTGGAGATGGAGAAGGAAATGTAGTAGCATGCAAGAGTGCATGTGAGGCCTTTGGTTTAGATCAGTATTGCTGTGCCGGAGAGTTTGCTAATCCAACAACTTGTCGTCCATCATTCTATTCCAGCATCTTCAAGAGAGCTTGTCCAAGGGCTTATAGCTATGCATATGATGATGGTACCAGCACTTTTACCTGCAAGGCTGACGACTACGCAATCAGCTTCTGCCCCATGAACGGGTAATGTTATTGTGTATAAGTATATCTAATTATCCAAACACTAGATCTTATGCTTCCATTTTCCCCTAATCTACCAGTATTGGATTGTGAAACAGGGTAAGGAAACCCAATGGTGGAGATACAACTCCACCTATTGAAGAAAGTAAAATGGAAAAGTTCCCAGGGAGAGTTTCATCTTCAAGCATTCTCCTTCCATTCCCCATGCTGATTGTGCTGTTAATTCTCAGCACATATCTCCAGACATAAGCTAGAACAGCACAAATCAGGACATGGTTTGTCATAACAAGAGAACATTTAAGGAATGATATCTCGAGAAATAGCTGGGCATTCCTGAACTTAGAGCAAAATCATACAAACAGCAACCTAGTTAAAATAGGCAGCATCTTGTATCTAAACATTCTCTTTACTTGTTTTTCAAGTATCACATCACACACTAACAAAATGTAGAAAATCAGATGAATTACTTTTCTTTGTTAAATTGAATCAACACACATCTAAATTCACCTGCAACGTGAGAAATGCAAAGGAAAAGCAATCAAAATCCAAGATTAAAGTTTGTCGATGAAAGAATCTCTAAACAAAATATGGTGGATATTTAGGGTTGAGATGGTGGATTTCAACTACAACAACAACAACAACAACTACGAGATGGTGGATTTCAACTGCGATGTGAAAATCTTGCAAATAAAAAATATGATCTGGTCAGTACCAATATTCTCGTTTTTTATGACTTTTATAAGCTCTTAAACTTTTATGACTAGTATTTGTAGACAAAGCACAGGAAAAAACAGGAAATAAAAAGAGGAAAAGAAAATAGTGAGAATACAAAATGTATTAATGAAATATGTACAATCATATCTTATTTTTTGCTCTTGCTTTTCTTTGGCGCTTGGGGTTTCTTTTTAACTTTATTTGGTGTCTTCACTCCCTTCTTGCCCTTCTTTTGTTCCGTAACCTGCACAGACAGCCTGGATCTCAATATATGACCTAGAAATTGAAGCAACTCTCAGTAGTAAACAAAGAACAAAGTATACCGATGCTTTTTTAGCTTTTGCTTTGATATTTCCATTGATCTGATGATCAACATTCTCATTCTGGTCACCTAACCTTGGGAAGCTGGTCTTCGCAAATTTTCAGCTTCCTCGTCCGAATCAAATGTGAAACCATCAAGAGTCCCTATCAAAGTCAGAAGGATCGATTTAAATAGGACTGTAAATGGCTTAATGCCCAAAGTGAAGCACTAGGAAGACGTTTGACATCTACTTTCTATAAAAGCAAATATTTCAGATAGAACCTTGACCTTCAACCATGGTTTCAGCTTCGTAAACATTTGATTGTGGCTTCAGTTGTATGAAGTCATTCATGATGGCCTCCACCTGATCAGAGAGCACACAATCATCAAATAACAGCATAAATCTTACTTATTTCTAAAAATTCTAGGACACACTTTGATAAAATGGGAAGCAAAATGAGAGACGAGTCAAAAACCCGTGCCAGAATAGCAAATCTAAAGTTAATAATTGTCTCTCCACTGTTTTCAGTATGGATAGAATAGCAGATTAATCAGTAAGCAAGCCAAAGAAACAAACCTTTGCTTCTGTCTGTCCAAAGCTTACCTACAAAAGAGCACAATTTTATTAGATATACATACGTGGAGGTGGGTGTGTTTGTGAGTGTGAGAGTGAGTGTGTGTGTGTGTGTATCGGGGAGATAGGTAAAGACAGCAGAAAATTGCTAGAGACAAGAGCGTCATACCACAAAAAACGTCCTGGAAGGCAATATTGTCGTTTTATATGTGGTTCCTGAGATATAAAGAACTGAAGCATTCAGAACATAATTTTCCAGAGTAACAGGATTACAAGAAACCTTTTGTGGAAATTGCTAGTACCCAGACTAAAGCAGAAAATGTGGTTGTGTTTTCATGTGCTTTAGACATATGTGCTAAAGTAATATGATAGCATATTGGTTCGAATTAATCAATTGTGCCATGCTAGAACAATAATATGTCCTTGTTTGAAACATATTATACACGAAAGGGACTTGCAAAAAATTGGTAAACAAAGGTTTCAGAAACATGTTTATACCTTTCAAATCGAAAAGCATGTCATGTTTTCCTGATGGACCATCTGAAATAACTATCCTCCCAACAGCACCCACATCACCACTCAGATCTATGGAATCACCTTCACACTCCACAAGTGCCCATGTCAAGAGAGGAATCTAAAGTAATGCAAAGCTTCACAGGATTAACAGAAAATAACAGAGAATTGGGGAAAGAAGAAACAAAAACAAGAACAAGTACAATATTAACAATCCATTAATTGTACCAACATCCAACTTGTTAAAAGTTCCGTAGAAGTGGCAACCTGCTAATGCCTAAGCACAATTTTTTTATTTATTCTTGATAATGGTGTTGCTAGCTAGCGAACGCCTCCACTAATCACCGGATACCTGTTATCTCTCACCAGCACAAATAAGGTAACTTTGCCCACCAAAAGATTAGGCAAATGGGAAGAATTCTACTAGTGTCACCTAAACGACTTTGTTTTGTACTTAGTACAGTGAACTTTTTAGATGCCAAACTGGAATAAGCAACCATATCCTCTTCCTCTGACATTTAGACAAACACTTCTCAATTCAGGAGAAAAACTGAAAGGGGATGTGCCCTCAGGGTTTTGACTAGTGGTAAGTGCAGCACATGATGTGCGGGTTAAGTGAAACCTCGTCTTTAAGTGGAGAAGGGTAGAGGAGCGGGCCTATGATCCATATTGTTTTGATCAGTGCGCCAGGGGCGGTCGGGGATTTCTTGGTTATCAAAACACAAAAAAAACTGAAAGGGGATGAAAACTAGGAAACTCTGAATTTATTAGCAGATTTGAGAAGGAAATTTGCTGAAGGAGAAGAATAAAGAGAAAAACAGACAAACCATAGTCATAACCTCCACACCAACATAGTCACTACACCCTGCTTACTATACCTTTGTCCTTTGTACTTTCTCGGGAAGCACCAAAGGCAGCCTTGAAGATGACAACTACACAATGACCATAAAAGTGGATGAGTGAACAATCAACATAACCAAAGATCCATAAAGGATTACTAAAGTATCTCACATTTAGTACAATTTGTTTCTCTGGAATATTTTCCTCCACAGCATCCATGTCTTCCTTCTATATACCATTTCAAACAACACATTACAGAGAAAAATAAATAAAATGTCAGGAGAACCAACAACTCTTACAAGATAAAGAGAGCAAAACCCTAATTTAAGCTTAAACAGACACTTGCTCCAAATGTTTTGAGATCCATTCATCTCTTAAGTACCAAGTTATATGGTTAGAATGTACAGACATCAGAAACAGCAGGCTTACCTTCCTTTAGCTGACTCTCTAGTTTTTTCTTCTTTTCCGGATCCTCTTTCTTCAGCTTTTTCTTTGGAGATTTTGATGTAGAAGGTACCTCATTTTCTTCTTTTATAGGCTTAGCATCGTGTATAAGCAACTTTTTATCAAGGACTTCCTCCACTTTTATGGAACTACCATCATGAGAAGATTCAGAATCCGATGACAACGTCAAGACTAAATGACTAGGTTCCTGCATGAACCAAAATGATGCTTGAGATAGAAGTAAGATCAATACCATTAATAGTATTTGCATTAAAGTTATCAATAAAATGTAGGGGAGAAGACTCTGAGGACAAAACCAAATGTCGCTAAACTTCGGCCAACTGATCAAAAGGTGGAAAAGTGATGCCTATACCATATTGAGATAATTTTAATAAGGATGGCCAAAGCAAAGCACCACTTGCAGCAATTGCCAAAACTAATAACAAGTACTCGTACTACCTTTTACTGATGCCTAGAAAAGGAAAAGAGTTCATGTGACTCGAAAAGATTACATTGGGGAAGGATAGAGATATGACAAAAGGTTTTTTTAGTAATAGTTTTTCTTAATAAGAGAGATATGTCAAAAGGTTTTAATCTGCACTACTTAGTCCAAGAACAAATTCTGGATAGAGTAATTATTTCAAAATATTATCATCTGCCTAGTTAACAATTGCATCATTCTGCATACTAAGAGGTTTTAACCTATGTTGCTCAGACTCTCCAAAAATGTTGTCGCACCTTTGTCAGACCCTTAAAAATGCACTACTTTGGAGGATCAGTCACGCACCCGATGGCATTTTTGAAGAGTCCGAGCAACATGGATTTGAACTGCCTAGGCTATTCCTGAAGCCTAGAACAGTATTTCCACCCAAACTTAACTGCTAGCTAGTGGACATCTTTTGCTTCTTAAGGAGAGAATACTATCAAGAAATATATTATGCTAAACCAGATATGCATTTTCAGGCTACTTCGCTGTCATTTTCCAGAGTGAACACTTATAAGAAAAGTTTTAGGAGAATAATTGCTCTATCAAAAAATTACTATAGTCTGATAGATCTAGGCTCTTTTAGCCATTTAATCTTCATTTACCAGAAAATGACCAAATATTTGACTGGCAAGCTGTTGAAGTCCCTACTCTCTTGCATCTGATGCATTGATGTCTATCAATGGAGCAATTATTGACTGCAGCATCTCCAAAGTATGATTGGTATAAAGCCAACAAGAGCTAGGGGCATAAATAAACATAAAAGCAAAGATCAAGGGTCTCATTTAAGCTGCATATGAGCAAACACATCGCATCAATGTGAATCGCATAAGTCGAACGATATAGTGGCTTCTTTAGCATTCTTTAAGTGTTACACTTTGTCAATGATAAAAGTTAAACTTTCACGAGTGATGTTAATTCAGTAAATTAAAGAATAAAGATAGCTGATAGGAAGCTGCTTACTTTATTTGTAAAAGCCTTCTCCGACGCTCTTCTCTTTGTAAATACCTTGTCCATGCTTTTTCCTGTACCATTGGAAAAGAGAAGATCTTTACTGGTCCTATCATCTTAAATTTCACACTTTCAAGCTGATGCAGTTGAATCACTTGGTATAATGGATTAGCTATACACCTTTTTTGTCACTCTGATTTTCCTTCTTTCTCTTCCTAGTAGGTGTGTGATGTACTTTTTCATTTTTAATTGGAGAATTTACTTCAGACATCTTGTTGAGTTGACATTCTTGGCAATCCTGACTGCTTTTGGCCTCTGAAAGAGATGCTTTATCCTTCTGAAACAGTTTACTAAGATTGATGCTATCCTCATCATCACTTAGAGGGCTTTTATCTACGGGAGATTCAGATCCGGACGATAAGGTTATCTGAGCAGGTGCCTGCTTGAATTTAACACTAGATTTCTTGGTTATTGCCAGGAAAATGGAACAACAGCAAACAAATAATAACTAAACAATGCACACGCCTTACGTACATGGAGAATGTATGAACTTCAAAATAACAGTCTTATACTTCAATGATGATACTAAACTATCAACCTGGACAGGAATTAACATCAACCAAAAGAAGCTGGATAGGATACAGTGGTGGCGCCACAAATTTATAAGGGGATTCATAAAAAAAATACTAGAATCCCATACTTAAAATTTGAACTTATGACCTAAAGCAACTTTTAACCCTTTGCACCTTACACTAGAATCTTCCCTCATGTCAGTTGAACTGAACAGTTGTATATGACCCAAAAGATCTCGTTTTTGCCTATTTATGCAGTATAATAATTTTTGGGGATTCAATTGAACCCCCTTGGCTATACACAGCTCCGCCCCAAAGGGGCTGCAATTAAGTAATAGAGAGCAAATCACTATTGGGTCTGCACCTAATTCCTTCGGCTTGACCTCTATATCTAGTTCGGAAAGTTCTTTTTAATAAATACTTATACTAAATTTAGCACCGATTACCACAACGGTACTATGGGAGTATGGGTGCATTGTTTACTACATCTATGTACCTGAATCAGGTTCTGCCTTAGAAGCACAATGGAACACTAAATCCGAAGTGATAGCGACGTTACATTAGCAATCAAAAGCGGTTTAAACTCAGTCATACGACAATGGAATATTCAATTAATTAAACAGTATTCATTACATAAAATCGATTCAAAGCACCACTTAGCGAGCAAATGCATGAATTGCAAGGTAAACAAAACATATATACCTGAAAAGAGCGGAGCCAATCTGGAGATTCTTCTCTTGAGTCGTTAATTTTTTTGTGGTTTTGACAATAATTCAGTGGATGCTAAAACCCTCGCCTGGGAAAAAGAAAACTCACAATCTTGAAGACTTCGGAGCTGTAGCAGAGACAAGTTTCAGGACAGTGAAAAGTTAAAATAGGAGTATGAGAACCTTTTTCTTTTTTCTTTCCTTTTCTTTTTACTTTTTGACCAAACTGGTAAGCTTCTAAGACCTGCTTATCTTCATAAAGTATATTTTTCAAAAATTCTTTTAAAAAAAATATTTTTGATAAAAATAGTTTTTATTTAATTAATTAATTTAAAAAATACTTTTAAACAATAATTAGTATTTGTCTAAATCTTTGAAAATTGCATCTAAGAGTATTTTTCTCAAAAGTCTTTCTTAGTAAAGCATTATGCTTCTCAAAAACTGCTTATGTTTCTCCTAGAAAACACTTTTTTTTTCTTTTAAAAGTTGACCAAACAACTCAATTTTTGGCCAAAAATAATTTTAACCAAAAAAACACTTTTAGTCCCAAAAAAAACTCTACCAAATAGGCTATGAATCTAACAATTTTTTGGTCTTTTGATTAAGAAAAACAATATGTTTAAAAAATTTGGCAGATAGATTTTACAAAATTAAATCAAGTTTTACTTCCACACAATCCAGCCTAGGGAGTTCCCGAACGGGCCATTTATTTTTCTTAATTTATTACACTTAAGAAATTCTATTTTTCCTTACAAAGCTTGTTTTTTACTTTTAAATTAAGGGTAAAGTTTATATAAATACTATTTTTACATATTTTATTTGTAGAATTATATTGAATTTGTTATTATTATTGTTATTGTTGTTACTATTATTATTATGGCTTAATTCAAGTGCAAATACAAGCAACCAATGTATATTCATAATGAAACAGCTCTCGGTGACAACTTCAGATGGAATTAACTACAATAACAATGTTTATTGTTATAAATATATTATATTATTGATATTTATTTATTATACCATTGTAAATGAGTTTGCTGAAGAAAGTTATTCATATGGAACTCCATCGAAAATATATTTATGTATTTAGTACTCTATTGGAAATAAGCTTTCTGAAGAAGCTTATCACTTCGATCCAATTATGGATAAACATTACCTCCGGTAGAAGATTATTCATATCGGGCATAATAAGTTTATTCTTTCGATACTCTATTATGGATAAACATTACTCCCGGTAGAAGATTATCCATATCGGGTATAATAAGCTTATCCCTTCGATACTTCGTTGTGGATAAACATTACCCTCAGTAGAAGATTATCCATATAGGATATACTAAGCTTATCATTTCGATACTCCGTTATGGATAAATATTACCCCAAGTAGAAAATTACCTATATCTGGTACAACGAGCTTATCCTTTCAGTACTTCGTTATGGATAAACATTATCCTTAGTAGAAGATTATCCATAGTGGGTATAGTAGCAGCTTACTCAGCAACTTCCTTTCTTCTATAAATAGAAGAGATTTCAGTTATTAGTTTCTCTTTATACTTGTCTTTAGTTTACAATCTTTATTTTTATGACGACCCAAAGGGGTCATCACTTATTTTCTTACTTATTTGGTACTTTTAAGGCCTCGAAAAAACTCATCTGGGGTTGCCCGATCTGCATGCGCAGTCCGGGCATGTGGCCGGAAAGCTTATATATGAATTTTGTGAGAAAAATGCTAAATTTTGATATTAAGTTGAATAAATTTGACTCCATTCAAATTTTTAGGTAAACGGATCCGTACCCGTAATGTGACGGTCCCGTAGGGTCCGTAAAAAAATATGGGACTTGAGCGCATGCCCGGAATCAAATTCTGAGGTACCAAGTCCGAGAAATGAATTTTTTATGTGAAATTATTTTTTGAAAATATTTAAGGAAATTGGAAATGAGATTCGATTAGAACGTATTGGTATCGGGCCCGTATTTTGGTTCTGGCACCCAATACAAGTCTTATATATGGTTTAAGCGCTTTCTGTAAAGTTTAGTTGAACACGGACGTCGTTTGACGTGTTTCGGAATTAAAATAGGAATTTGATGTTTTATAAAATTTTGGAATAAATTATGAGTTTTGAGGCTTGATTCGGCGTATACGATGTTATTTTTGGCGATTTGATCGCACGGATGAGTCCATAGGATGTTTTTGAGGTTGTGTGCATATTAGGTTTGAAGCCCCGATGGCTCAGGTAAGTTTTTGGATAGGTGTCGGAGTGCATTTTTGAACTTGAAAAATTGCATCTATTACTGACCTGTAGGCCTGGCTCGCAAATGCGAGCTTGCAATTGCGAAGGGTTAGCTCGCAAATGCAAGAATGTTCCAGGCCTGCAGTTATCGCAAATGCGACTTTGGAATCGCAAATGTGAAGCCCTTAATTCCTAGCAGGGTTCACAAATGCGAAATATACCCTCACAAATGCGTAGGCGAGGTTTCGCAAATGCGACCTTATGATTCGCAAATGCGAACCTCCCAGCTTCCCTCATAGTTCCAAATGCGAACAAGTATCCGCAATTCCCAAACTTGGTTGTGAACCCCAGTTCGCAAATGCGACATCAGTTGCTTGAGATGTTATTTACAATGTGTGATTGAATTGAATAGATTTGGCCATTTGGAATCGAGTACGTGGCAAGAACGGAGTTGAGTTTAGCTGGTTCGAGGTAAGTATCTTGTCTAATCTTGTGTGGAGGACTTCCCTTTAGGAATTGAGTCTTCTTTGTTGCTTGTATTCCTTGTACGCGAGGTGACGAGTGCGTGCTCGAATTTATTTATGAACAATTTGTCCCTTTTAGGCTTTTAGATCGTTGTAATCACCGAATATGTAGTTGTTCTTGATACGATTGAGTTCCCTGTTATTAGTTTCACCTCTACATGTCTTACTTGGAATTTAATTGCCCTTTCTGGTTTGTTCTTGTTGCCTAATCAACTTTTACTTGATTAAATGTGAACATCTTACCTTCTATGGTCACATTATTATTCCTAACTGCTCATCTTTATTTGGAAAGCATTATTTCTGTCTCTCCCGTAATTAAGTGGTCTTAATTGGAAGGAAGTTAGATATTCTGTGTTAGTTGATACTTCGTTAATTGTAATGATTTGGTTCATGTTAACTTCTTTATTGTTGAGCTGAGTATTATGGAATCGTTGTTTCTTATCATTTATTCCTTGTCGTGCTACTATTGATATTGTGGTGCATGAGGTTTCTACCGTGCTACTATTGATATTGTGTTGCACGAGGTTTCTGTCGTGCTACTATTGATATTGTGATGCACGAGATTTATGTCGTGCGATTTTTGTTTAGGGTTTGCAAGAGGTCTTGGCCATGCTACTGTTGTTATTGATATATTGCACATGCAGCGAAATAAGGCGGGATATGTTCGTATACTTATGTGGGTTGCGCATGTAGCGAAATAAGGTGGGAGATACTATGATGTACGTGTGGCGAAATAAGGCGGTACTTATTATGTTATTAATTGCACACATGGCGAAATAAGGAGGGCTATGTCAGGGATTGATTGTAAGGATTGTGGGCCTGTGGAGGCATTCCTATCTTCGTTTAATATTTTTATTGTGTTTGCTTTCCTGCATGAGATTTATCTTGTGGATGTGGTAAGGGAACATTGTGCGTGTTGCCGCTCTTCTTCTTATCTTTATTAGCTGGTAGAAATCTTGTTAAAGCACTCGCACAAGCATATGCGTAGCTGAAACACTCCTACGGGAGGTGAAGACCCCTTGATTTGCTAAGTATAGAGGTGCATCCTCGTTTAATCATTATATATGTGAGAGTGACCCTAGTTGGCATGTTAGTTGTCAGCATGACTGTAAGATTTATGGGGCACAAGATGCCAAGTGTTAGATTTCAGATGCCGGGATTTTGTGAGTTGTGGTTTGTCCGAGATTTGGTAAATTTGTGAAAATAGTTGAATAAGACCTTAGGTGAACATCATTGTAGAACATGAGATATTGTTTTGTTTTTCTCCTTACTGTGTTGTGATCTTAGGAGATGGATTGTGTTTGCCATCACTAGGTATCGTCACTTTTTATAATCTCGTTGTTACTTGTTGTTCTTTTTCCCTCATTGTGATTTTAGCATTATTATTCACTCCGTGCACTCTTTACATAAATATATGTATATCATTTTAGATGTTCCTATAATTATACTGCTTATTTGACCGGTAGGTGTCTTGACGGTTCCTTGTCACTACTCCATCAATGTTAGTCTTGATACTTACTAGGCACCATCGAGGTTAGTCTTGACTGTTCAGTATTTTTTCTTTGTATAGATATTTTTGAGTTAGAGCCTCGTATGTATCTCTTAGCTTGTGATTTGTGAGTTTCCGAGTTTTGGGGTATTATAGTAAACTTTCGCATTTATTTTGAGTTGTATGTGCCAAGCGGCACCTTAAACACTGATTTATTTACTAATTCAGTTTTAATTTCTTTCTTCCGCATTTTGGTTTTTATTCCGCAAATGTCAGTCTTACCTAGTCGTAGAGACTAGGTGCCATCACGACATGTTCACAGAGGGCGAACTGGGATCGTGACAAGTTGGTATCAGAGCTCTAAGTTCATAGGCGTCACAGATCACAAGACAGTTTATTAGAGTCTCGTGGATCGATACGGAGACGTCTGTACTTATCTGCGAGAGGCTATGTAATTGTTAGGAAAATTCAACTTCATTTGATTTCCCCGTCGTGCGATATTTGACATTCACAATCCTAAATCTCAATCTTCTACTCTCTCACAGATGGTGAGGACACGTACTACCCGAAGCGATCAGGCACCCGCGCCCCCTACTGTAGCTGTCGGAGGTCGGGGCCGGGGTAGAGTTCGAGGACCGCACGTGGTGCAATGAGAGCACATGCGCGAGGGGCCACCAATGTACCAGTAGCAGATCCAGTCGGAGTCTAGGCACCTGACACGCCTATTGCTACAACTACTTCAGAAGATACTTTGGCACGGTTTATGAGTGTGTACACCACTTTGGCTCAGACAGGATTGTTTCCCCTTGCTGCAGACACACCCCAGGCCGAGGGAGGAGCATAGATTCCCACCGCCCGCACTCCGGAGCAGCGAGTACATGTTGAGCAGGTCCCTGAGATTACTCCTGCACCGCTTGCAGCACCAGTTCAGCTCGAGGGCGTGGCAGCGGTTTCCGATCAGGAGCATATGAGACTAGAGAGGTTCAAGAAGTATGACCCTCCAGTATTTAGTTGATTAGCATCGGACGATGCCTTGGAGTTTCTTGATAACTGTTACCACATTCTCCGTTCTATGGGTATCTCTGGATCGAGCAAGGTTTCTTTCACTACTTTCCAGCTTCGAGGAGCCGCCTATGATTGGTGGTGCACCTATGAGTTAGACAGCCCAGATGAGGTAGCTTCACTGACTTGGGCCCAATTTTCAAATATCTTTCGAAGAGAGTTTGTTCCTCAAAACCTCATGGATGCATGGCATGCGAAGTTTGAGCATTTGCGCCAGGGTGCTATGACCGTCTCTGAGTATGCTGTCTATTACACCAGTTCGGCTAGACATGCCCTAGCCTTGGTTTCTACTATTTGCGAGAAGGTTCGCCGGTTCATTGAGGGGCTTATTCCCAGTATCAGGTCCAGTATGTCTCGCGAGTTGGAGATAAATATCCCATATCAGCAGGTGGTGGACATTGCTAGAAGGATAGAGGGCATGCATACTAGAGAGAGGGAGAGCAGGTAGGGTCATGAGAGAAAGAGCAGGCGAGAGCACGAGAGAGAGTTTGAGGAGGCGAGGAGGCCTCGTAGACAGGGGAGATATATTGGTCCTTATTTTGGAGGCAGGGTGCGTCATGGTAGAGGTTTTGCGAGTCAGCCAGTTCAGTTCGCGCTTCAGGCTTTGCATGGTGACTCAGGTGTTCATGGGTCTCGGAGTACCCGTATCGCACAGTTCCCACTGCCTCGTCAGCAGAGAGGGTGCTTTGAGTGTGGAGAGACTAGCCACATGGTGAGAGATTGTCCCAGACTTCGGACCAATGTGTCACGACGAGGTATTCTGGCAGGTAGAGGGCACCCATGAGGGGAGGCCCGACTCGTTGATGCGTTTCATATATTAGGTTTGAGGCCGGTGCGCCAGCTAATGCCATTCAGGTATGAATTCAGTTTGTTATAGAGGGCATATCTATAGTTAATCACAGTTCTGTTTATGGGGGTGAGTTCCCTTATCTGTTGTTCTATTGTGGGTGCATTCCATGATTGTACTCTATTTGCATGATTAATCTGTTGGGAGGCTATGTGAGTGATAGTCGTGTCTATCGTCTGTTTCTAGATATTGCCGAGAGTTATGAGACTAGTAGTGAATTTTTGTTGTCCGTTTCGATAGGTTTGATGTGATTTCGGGGTATCCTTGGTTACGAGCTGTGATTTCTATGCTCCACCGATGTGGGATACAGTCTGTGTTGTGAGTGGTAGACGTAATTGATATGGTGAGAGTCTCCAGATGGGTTGATGTGTACCCTACTTGTGATTCATTGTTGAGGGCGGAACCCTCGTGATTTCAGGTGATTGATATGTTGAGACCGGTCTGTGTACCGCGGTGAGAGTTATATCAGTATAAGATCGTTGTGAGTCTTATATGTTTCATTCCTTCTTGTTAGATGTTTGTAGATTAGTGTTTTATAAAATTTGTGCTAGTTTGACTTGTTTGATAGTTCCCTTATGTGTTTTTCCATTCCCATATTCATCCATCTTCGTTGCATGCTTCTTGAGTTCTAGTTGTGGGGTGCGTGCCCGTTGGTATTAGCTGGGATTTGGTTATTTGGATGGTTTGAGCCAGGAGAGGCTCAGTAGTTGGGTAATGACTTGGTTCAGGAGGCCCTGGACAAGGTTAAGATCATTCAAGGTAGGCTTCGTTCAGCTCAGTCTAGGCAAAAGAGTGACTGCAAAGTTCAAGATGTGGCATTTATGGTTGGTGAGCGGGTATTGCTCCGAGTGTCGCCTATAAAAGGTGTGATGAGATTCGGAAAGAAGGACAAGCTTAGCCCTAGGTTCATTAGTCCGTTTGAGATTCTTGATCGAGTGGGAAAAGCGGCTTATAGACTTGCACTGCCACCCAGCTTATTAGCCGTGTATTCAGTCTTTCATGTATCCATGCTCCGGAGGTATCACAGAGACCCCGTCCCACGTGTTATATAGCACTGTCTAGTTGGACAAAGACTTGTCTTATGAGGAGGAGCCGGTAGCTATTCTAGACTGGCAGGTTCGTCGGTTGAGATCCAAGAGTTTTCCTTCTGTTCGTGTCCAGTGGAGAGGTCCGCCTCCTGAGGCATTGACCTGGGAGTCAGAGTCTCATATGCGAAGCCGTTATCCTTATCTTTTTCCCCGACTCAGTTACTTCCTTCTTTTGTCCATTCGAGGAAGAACGGTTGTTTAGTGGTAGAGGATATGACGACCGAAAGGGGTCATCACTTATTTTATTACCTATTCTGTACTTTTGAGGCCTCGAAAACCTCATCTGGGGTTGCCTTGATCTGCATGCTCAGTCCGGGCGCGTAGCCGAAAAGCTTAGATATGAATTCTGTGAGAAAAATGCTTAAATTTGATATTAAGTTGAATAAATTTGACTATGGTCAACTTTTTGGGTAAACGGACCTGGACCCATGATTTGGCGGTCCTGGAGGGTCCATAGGAAATATGGGACTTGCGCGTATGCCCGGAATCGAATTCCGATGTCCCAAGTCCGAGATGAATTTTAGTGTGAAATTATTTTCTGAAAATATTTAAGGAAATTGGAAATGAAATTCGATTAGAACTTATTGGTATCGGCCCCGTATTTTGGTTCCGACGCCCGATACAAGTCTTATATATAGTTTAAGCGCTTTTTCTAAAGTTTGGTTGAAAACGGACATAGTTTGACGTGTTTCGGACTTAAAATGAAAATTTGATGTTGTATAAAAATTTGGAAGAAATTATGAGTTTTGAGGCTTGATTCGATGTATATGATGTTATTTTTGCGATTTGATCGCACGGATAAGTGCGTAGGATGTTTTTGAGGTTGTGTGTATATTTGGTTCGGAGCCCCAAGGGCTCGGGTGAATTTTGGATAAGTGTGAGAGTGAATTTTTGAACTTAGAAAATTGCGAAGCCTGGATAGCAAATGCAAGCTTGCAATTGCGAAGGGTCAGCTCGCAAATGCGAGAATGTCCCAGTCTTGCAGTTATCGCAAATGCGACTTTGGGCTCACAAATGCGAAGCCCTTAATTCCTTCCTGTGTTCGCAAATGCGAACTATACCCTCGCAAATGCTTAGGAGAGGTTTTGCAAATGCGACCTTATGGTTCGCAAATGCGAACAAGTATCCGCAACTCCCAAACTTGGTCGGCGTTCGCAATTGCGAGCCCTAGTTTGCAAATGCGACATCAGAGACCCAACAATTTTATACTTAGTCGAATTTTTGGCCATTTTTCAACCCACTTTAAAAATACAACTCCTTAGGCGATTTTCCAAGATCAAGGCTTCTTCCAAATCATTTGTAAGTTGGATTTTACTCATTTATTTCAATCATTAACATCATTTAACATGTTTTCATCTTAAAATCAAGGATTTTCATGGGTGAAATTTGAGGTTTTGGGTAGAACCTAAGTTTTTCTAAAAATTGGGGATTTGGACCTCAATTTGAAGTCCGATTTCAAAAAAAATCATATATTTGGGTTCGTGGGAGAATGGGTAACGGAGTTTTGGTTCAAACCTCGAGTTTTGACCATGTTGGTCTGAGGGGCATTTTGGTTATTTTACCTAAATTCCTGTCTTAGCTTGAATTAAATAGTAGAATCAGTTGCTCGAGATGTTATTTACAATGTATGATTGAATTGGATAGATTTGGGTCATTTGGAGTTGAGTACTCATGGCAAGAACGGGGTTGCTAGTTGATTTTAGATGGTTCGAGGTAAATATCTTGCCTAACCTTGTGTGGGGTCCTTCCCTTTAGGAATTGAGTCTTCTTTGTTGTTTGTATTCCTTGTATCGAGGTGACAAGTGCGTGCTCAAATTAATTTGTGAATAATTTATCCCTTTTTGGCTTTTAGATCCTTGTAATCACCGAATATGTAGTTGTTCTTGATACGATTGAGTTCCCTGTTATTAGTTTCACCTCTACATGTCTTACTTGGAATTTAATTTCCCTTTCTGGTTTGTTTTTGTTGTCTAATCAACTTTTTCTTGATTAATTGTGGACACTTACCCTTCTATAGTCACATTATCATTCATAACTGCTCCTCTTTATTTGGAAAGCATTATTTCTGTCTCTGGTGTAATTAATTGGTCTTAATTGGAAAGAAGTTTGATATTCTGTGTTTTGTTGATACTTCCTTAATTGTAATTATTTGGTTCATGTTAACTTCTTTATTGTTGAGCTAAGTATTATGGAATCGTTGTTTCTTATCATTTATTCCTTGTTGAGTTGTCCTTGTTGCGCTTAATATTTCTCTGTTACCGTTATTCCTTGGGAGTTGGTTGTATTGCCTTTCGATGAGCGGAAATACCTGAGTGATTCTCTTGCTTCGTTCCTGTATATATATTGTAATTGTTGTACTTGTTATTATGATGCACGAGGTTTCTATCGTGCTACTGTTGATATTGTGGTGTAGGAGGTTTCTGCCGTGCTACTGTTGATATTGTGGTGCACGGGGTTTCTGTCGTGCTACTGTTGATATTGTGGTGCATGAGGTATTTGCCGTGCGATTTTTGTTCAGGGTTTGCATGAGGTCTTTGCCATGCCACTGTTGTTATTGATATATTGCACATGCACGAAATAAGGCAGGATATGTTCAAATACTTATATGTGGGTTGCGCAAGTGGTGAAATAAGGCGGGAGATACTATGATCCACGTTTGGCAAATAAGGCTGTACTTATTATGTTATTAATTGCACACGTGGAGAAATAAAGAGGGCTATGTCAGGGATTGATTGTAAGGATTGTGGGCATGTGGAGGCAGTCCTATCTTCGTTTAATATTTCTATTGTGTTTCTTTTCCTGTATGAGATTTATCTTGTGAATGTGGTAAGGGAACATTGTGTGTGTTGCTGCTCTTCTTCTTATCTTTATTAGCTAGTATAAATCTTGTTAAAGCACTCGCACACGTATATGCATAGTTGAAACACTCCTATTGGAGGTGAAGTTCCCTAGATTTGCTAAGTATAGAGGTGCGTCCTCGTTTAATCATTATATATGTAAGAGTGACCCTAGTTGGCGTGTTAGTTGTCAGCATGACTGTGAGACTGATGGGGCATAGGATGCCAAGTGTTAGATTTCAGATGTTGGGATTTTGTGAGTTGTGGTTTGTCCGAGATTTGGTAAAATTGTGGAAATAGTCGAATAAGACCTTAGGTGAACATCATCGTAGAACATGAGATATTGTTTTGTTTTTCCCCTTACTGTGTTGTGATCTTAGGAGTTGGATTGTCTTTGGCGTCGTTAGTTATCGTCACTTTTTATAATCTCGTTGTTACTTGTTGTTCTTTTTCCCTCATTGTGATTGTAGCATTATTAGTCATTCCGTGCACTCTTTACATAAATATATGTATATTATTTCAGATGTTCCTATAATTATACTGTTTATTTGACAGGTAGGTGTCTTGATTGTTCCTCGTCACTACTCCATCGAGGTTAGTCTTGATACTTACTGGGCACCGCCTAGTGTGCTCATGCTACTCTTCTGCACATTTTTGTAGTGCAGATACAAGTACTTCTACTCAGTTCCGTCAGCCTTGGAAGGAGGCGTATCGGTAGATACTTCGAGGTATATCTGCTACGTTCACAGACCGAGAAGTCCCTTTCCAGCTTTCTATAATAAGTATAGCTCTTCCAGTATTTTTCCTTTGTATAGATATTTTTTAGTCAGAGCCTCTTATGTATCCCTTAGCTTGTGATTTATGATTTTTCGGGTTTTGGGGTGTTATTGTAAACTTCTGTATTTATTTTGAGTTGTATGTGCCAAGCGGAACCTTAAACACTGATTTATTTACTAGTTCAGTTTTAATTTCTTTCTTCCGCATTTTGGTTTATATTCCGCAAATGTCAGGCTTACCTAGTCGTAGGGACTAGGTGCCGTCATGACACGTTCACGGAGCGCGAACTGGGGTCGTGACAATTTTATAACACGTTATCAGTACGAGACTCTGCCATCTCGAGCAAATACTTTGAAAGTATTTGAGGTTCGAACTTTTTTTTCTAAGTAATGTCAAATCTTTCTAAACTTGAAATTGTAGCGCTAGATATATCGGGAAAAATCTATATGTCTTGGGTGTTTGATGCTGAAATTCATCTTGATGCGATGAGTTTGGTAGACACCATCCAGGATAAAAATCAGGCATCAAACCTAGACCGTGCCAAAGCGACAATATTCTTGTGTCATCACCTTGATGAGGGCTTAAAAATAAAATATCCCACTATTAAAGATCCAGTCATACCGTGGAATAATTTAAAAGATAGATATGACCACCTGAAGATGGTTGTTCTTCCACATGCACGATATGATTGGACTCATCTAAGGCTATAAGATTTTAAATCTATCAGTGAGTATAATTCTGCAATGTTCACGATTATTTACCAATTGAAATTATGTGGTGATAATATTACTGATCATGATATGTTGAAATTTTTTTTACCACTTTTCATGCCTCGAATATGCTCTTACAGCAGCAATATCGAGAGATGAGATTTAAAAAGTATTCTATATTTATCTCACATCTTCTTGTACCCGAGCAACATAATGGTCTATTAATGAAAAACCATGAAAGTTGACCTACTGGTTCTTCTCCATTTTCTGAAGTGAATGAGATGAACTTCCACCAAGCTAAATGTGGAAGAGTTCGTGGCCCCAATCGTGGTCATGACTGTGGTTGGAGAAGAAACTCTAATCATGGTAACAATAATGCATCAAAGAACCCTCCTCACCACCAGCAGTGGAAAAGGAAGGAACAAAAGCATGAAGTGGTACAAGCACCAAATGCAAAAAATGCATGCTATATATGTGGAGGAAAGGGACACTGGTCGGGTACTTGTCGTACGCCAAAGCACTCGGTGGAGCTTTATCAAGCCTAGAAGACAGAGAAAAATGTTGAAGCAAATTTTATTTTTGAAGATATTTTAAACTTCATGCATTTGGATGTAGTTGATTACTTTACACTCCCAGAAGGAGAAACAAGTCATGTACTCGGTAGTGAATATGTAGAAATGTAAATATTTTAATTTTTGTTGTTTGTAATAGATAGTATGGTTATGTAATAGTTGTACATAAATAAAAGTTATTCTTTGATAATGATGTTTATTATAATATATTTTATTTATGTCATTTTGAAGAATATGGATAATTTTCAAATTATGTTTGGATCAAAGACAAATCATGAAGATATTTGTGTTATTAATAGTAGAACAACTCATGCCATATTCAAGGATCAGAAATATATTTCTTATTTGCATAAGGTAAAAGCAAATGTTTCAATAATTTCTGGTAATATAAGTTTGATTGAAGGCTCCGGAAGAACCATTATATTTCTGTCTAACGTAACAAACTTATTATAGACAATGCATTATTCTCCTCCAAGTCCCCATGAAACTTGTTGAGTTTTATAGATATCCACCGAAATATGTATTATGTTGAGACAATAGATGAAATGAACATGGAATATCTTTGTATTACAAAGAATATTTCTGGCCAGAAATGCATTATAGAAAAGTCATCAACTTTATCTTCTGGATTATACTATTAAAAAAATATTACATTTGAGGCACACTTTATTGTAAACTAAAAGTTTATGGATCCAAATACTTTTATGCTTTGGCATGGCCGTTTGGGTCATCCTGGATCAATAATGATGAGGTGAATTATTGAAAATTCGAGTGGACATTCATTAAAGAACCTGAAGATTCTTATAAATGACGAATTTTCTTATGATGCTTGTTATTAAGAAAAATGATCACTAGACCATCAATGAAGGTTGGCATTGAATCCCCTGCCTTTTTAGAGTGTATGCATGCGGATATATGTGGGCCTATTCACCCACCAAGTGAATTGTGTAGATATTTTATGGTCCTAATAGATGCATCTTTAAGATGGTCTCATATGTGCCTACTATCATCTCGCAACCTGGCATTTTCAAAGCTATTATCCCAAATAATTCGATTAAGGGAACAATGCTCAGATTATCCTATAAAGGCTATTGGCCTTGATAATGCTGGCGAATTCTCATCTCAAGCTTTTGATGATTATTGTCTATCAGTTGGGATAAAAGTTGAACATCCTATAGCTTATGTTCATACTCAAATGGCCTTGCAGATTCATTTATTAAATGACTACAATTGATAGCAAGACCACTACTTATGAAATCAAAATTGCCCATTACTATTTGGGGTCATTCTATCTTGCATGCAGCATCACTTATCCATCTCAAACCGACTTATTATAATAAATATTCTCTGTCACAATTACTTTTTGGTCATGAACCAAATATTGTCCATCTACGAATTTTCGGATGTGATATATATATATATATATATATATATATATATATATATATATATATATATATATATATATATATATATATATATATATATATATATATATATATATATATATATATATATATATATATATATATATATATATATATATATATATATATATATATATATATATATATATATATATATATATATATATGCCAGTAGCACCACCACAGCGCAGTAAGATAGGACCACAGAGAAGGATATGAATATATGTTGGGTTTGAATCACCCTTTATTATTCGCTATCTTGTACCATTGACATGAGATTTATTTACTGCTCGATTTGCAGATTGTCGGTTTAATGAAACAAAATTCCCAAAATTAGGGGAGAGAAAAAGGAAATCAAAAGAGAAATTGTGTGAAAAGTTTCATCATTATCTCACTTTGATCCACATACCCCTATATATAATCATGAGGTCCAGAAGATCATCCATTTACGGAATATAGCAAATCAAATGCCAGATGTATTTCCTAATTTAAAAAGGATAACTAAGTCATATATCCCTGCAAAGAATGTGTCTATCCGAATTGATCTCCCAGTAGGACCATCTGCTAGCATGAGAGTTAAGGATCAAAATCCTCGAAAAAGAAAATCGACAAATGATCAAAATGATACTATGGAGGGATCTCTTGAAGAGGCCAAAAATCTGATTAATTCTAGAGATTCCTAAATAAATCAATTAACCCGAAACTCATGTGAGTGAGGAACTTTTAATAAGTTCGACCGATGATGGGATTAATTTAAATCAATTTGAAAGAGTGGTGGATAATATTTTTTGCATATAATGTTGCACTTGATATTATGCAAGATAGTGAGGATCTTGAACCTCGATCTGTCGAAGAATGTCGACAAAGATATGTTTGGCCGAAATGACAAGAGGCAATTCAATCAGAATTAAAGTCACTTGCTAAAATAGAGATCTTTGGACCAGTAGCCCAAACGCCTGCTGGTGTAAAACCAGTTGGTCATAAGTGGGTTTCTTTGCGAAAAAAATGATAAAAATGAAGTTGAAAGATACAAAGCTTGCCTTGTTGCACAAGGATTTTCACAATGACATGGAGTCGATTTTGATGAAACATATTCACCTTTTATGGATGCCATAACATTTCGATATCTCATCAGTTTACCACTGCATGAAAAACTTGAAATACATCTAATGGATGTAGTTACAGCTTATCTGTATGGTTCACTTGATAATGAAATTTATATGAAAATCCCTAAAGGATTTAAAATGCCTGAAGAGAATTCAAAACCTCAGGAAATGTATTCAATTAGATTACAAAGATCTTTGTATGATTTAAAGCAGTCTAGGCACATGTGGTATAATCGTCTTACTCAATTTTTGTTGAAAGAATGTTATATAAATAATGTTATTTGTCCATGTATTTTATAAAAAAAATGGCATAATAATTTATTTTACTTGTTGTTTATGTTGATGACATAAATCTTGTTGAAACTCCAGAAGAGCTCCAAAAGGAAGTTGAACATCTTTAGAAAGAATTTGAGATGAAGATATTGGAAAGACAAAACTTTGTCTTGGTCTGCAAATCAAATATTTAGCAGATGGAATCTTTATCCATCAATCTTCATAAACAAAAAGAATTTTAAAACAATTTTACATGGACAAAGCGCACCAATTGAGTACACTGATGGTTGTTCGATCACTTAAAGTGAATAAGGATTTGTTCTGACCTCCAGAAGAGAATAAGGAACTCCTTGGTCCCGAAGTACCCTATCTCAATACAATTGGTGCACTAATGTATCTTGCTAACGCTACAAGGCCTGACATAGCATTTTGTATTAATTTACTAGCAAGATACAGTTCTTCTCCTACACGAATACATTGGGATGGAATTAAGCATATATTGTGATATTTAAAGGGAACTCTTGATATGGGTTTGTTTTATGCTAATAAAGATAGTACAGATCTTGTTGGTTATGCAGATGCAAGTTATTTATCTGATCCCTATAAAGCTCGATCTCAACCGGGTACGTGTTTACATATGGAGAAAATGGCATATCATGGCACTTCGTAAAGCAATCTATTGTTGCTACTTCTTCAAATCATGCTGAGATACTAGCTATTCATGAAACAAGTAGAGAATGCACATGGTTGAGATTAATAATTTATTTTATTCGAGAAAAATATGGGTTGGAATGTGAGAAAAGACCCACAGATTTATACGAATACAATGTTATGTGCATAGCCCAATTGAAGGGATGATTTATATAAGGAGACAGAACGAAGCATATTTCACCAAAATTATTCTACACACACGACCTTCAGAAAAATGGTTATATTGACGTGCAACAAATCCGTTCAAGTGATAGTCCAGCAGATTTAATAAATCTTTGCCAACTTCAACTTTTGAGAAGATGGTATACAAGATTGGAATGTAGGGACTCAAAAATTTGAAATAAGATTTTCATTGGGGGGAGTAAAATACACGATATATTCTTTTTTCCTTATTAAGGGTTTTTCCCACGGGATTTTCCTTATAAGGTTTTTAATGGGGCACATTATTTTTTAATGAATATCCAAGGGGGAGTGTTATAAATATTGTGGATGTTCATTTAGTACTTTATTGTAAATAAGCTTTCTGAAGAAGATTATCCATATGGGACTCCGCCGTAAATATATTTATCTATTTAGTACTCTATTGGAAATAAGCCTCTTGAAAAAGGTTATCACTTCAGTACCCGATTATGGATAAACATTACCTCCGGTAGAAGATTATCCATATCAGTTATAACAAGCTTATCCTTTCGATATTCCGTTATGGATAAACACTACCCCCGGTAGAAGATTATCCATATCGGGTATAATAAACTTATCCTTTTAATACTCCGTTATAGATAAATACTACTTCAGTAGAAGATTATTCATACAGGGTATAATAAGATTATCCTTTCAATACTCCGTTATGGATAAACATTATCTCTGGTAGAAGATTATCCATTTCGGGTATAATAATGTTATCCTTCTCCGTTATGGATAAATATTACCCCAAGTAGAAGGTTATCTATATCTGATAAAACGATCTTATCCTTTCAGTACTCCGTTATAGATAAACATTACTCTCAGTGGAAGATTATCCATATTGGGTATAGTAGTAGCTTATACAACAACTTCCTTTCTTCTATGAATAGAAGAGATTTTAAATCATTATGTACATAAGTTTGAATTCGAATAATATATCAGTTTGTTTCTATATTTGTCTTTAGTTTATAGTCTTTATTTGATAATACTTATGTCTTTTTGAACCCATCACATAATTTAACTTCTTCTTTTTTTTGTTATAAACGGATGCATATTATAATTAAAACCAAACTACCCGTTAGGGCGTACAAAAATATTATTTGTCGTTAGGTATGTGATATCCCTCTTTAGCATACTGTTACTATCACTATTACAGACCATTATTTTTCTTTCACACAAAGTTCCTGGGATGTCTGCCCAAAACACATTGTTGACAAACACCAGAGAAAATAATGTTACAAAAACGTCTTCAAAAAGATTTTTCCATGTCCCTTCCTTTGCCAACATGTCAACAACTTTGTTGGTCTCCCTATAGATGTGCTTCACCATCACGTCGCCTAGTCTTTGGACGATTGACCTGCATTCATGAATAATAGAGTTAAAATAGATGTTTCCATTAGTTAACATTCTAATTACCTCCACTGAGTCAGTGTTTATGTCCAAAGGTGTGAACTGTCTTTCTTCTACAATTTGTAGTCCTTTAAGAAGATCTAGTGGTTCTTCTTTGGTGTTGGTAGTCTATTAGATTGATCCCATGAAGCTCAATATTCAGTTTCCACTTGCATATCAGAATACACCCCCTTAGACCTCCCTTACCCGGATTCCCTGTTACAGCTCCATCAATAATTAGCTTGAAAGAGTTGATTTTTTGAGGCTCCCATCTTACCTAGATGTTTTCCATGTTTTTAGGCTCTTTATCCAGCATCATTGCGGCATATTCAGTAGCCTTTGCTATTGCACATTCTGAGTCTGCCCTATCTTTTTTGTTATTGAAGAGGTTATTGTTCCTTGTTAGCCAAATTTGTCAGAAACAGAAAGGTATGAGCTCTTCCCAAGTAATGATGTTGTTTTATGTTTTTTTTTCTTTAGGGTTGCCTAGGTGATTGTCCAACCTGTGGTGTTGAAAGCAGGGATAGAAGAATTATTTTCCCTATTGCTTTTGGATATGATGTCTTGCCAGAAGGTATGTGCAATGGTACATTCAAAAAAGATGTGTGCTGAGGTTTTGGTTGTCTGGATACATTGGTGGAAAACAGGATTTGGTTGTACCCCCACATGATATAGGTAGGCTCTAGTGGGGATCCTTTCATGGAAAAGTAACCAGAAGAAGGATTGTATTTTTTTTGGCACTTTTAGCTTCCATATCCAAGTGAAGTTGTGGGTCATGGTTTCCAAGCCTTGATCTAGAATTGAATATGCTGATTTTGTGGAGTATAGACCATTTGGTGTTTCTCCCCATATCATTCTATCCTTATTGATTGGATTGGGTGGAATTAAAGTATCGTGAATGGAGTTTTGGACATTTTAGGGTAATGGAGAGAGTAGAAAGGTCCCACACTCCATGTTGATGGACATTAGCAACTGTATTGGACATATCTTTTCTTGTCAAAGGACCTTGAATTAGTGGCCTTATGGCGGGGATGTTATTAATCCAGGTGTCGTTAAAAATGTTCACTTAGTTTCTAGAGTGAACTACCGACCTTTTTGCTTGCATGCATGTTTCCCATCCTTTCAGGATGCGTTGCCATGTATGGAATTTTGCCTTTTTGGGTGGTTTCCTCCAATTGTAGTGTTTTACGATAAGAGTTTTTGCCTAAAGGGATGTTAGGTTTTGGTATAGTCTCCAAGCAAGTCCTGAGTGCTGGGCTTTATTCTTTAATTCAGCTTTCTGAATTCCCAGTCCCCCCTTATCCTTAGGCTTTGTAACTGTGTCCCAAGATATCAGGTGCATTTTCTTTTTAGTTATAATGATGCCTCAGATGAAGTTCCTCTAAACTTTGTCAATTTCTTTGCCTATTTTTGCTGGCAGTTTGATGTACTGCGTGACATGATTCAGAATTGAATTTAGGGATGCTTTTGCCATAGTTGTCCTCCCAGTCATATTAAGCATGCTTATTTTCCATCCTGCCATTTTTGAGAGAAGAGTGTCAATAATGAACTGGAAATCACTATGAGTGGGTATTTTATGGAAAATTGGGAATCCGAGGTACTTCCCAAAGTTTGTTGATGCTTTTATGGAGATGGAGTTTGAAATGAGTTCCATTTGATGAGGTTGGCAGTTAGTGCTGAAACATACTTTGAATTTACTGAGATTGAGTTTTTGCTCTGATGCTATATTGAAATAATTTAGGGTATTCATGATTGTGTTGCAACTTGGAAGGTTAGCTTTTGCAAAGGGAGTTAATTCATTAACAAAGAACAGATGTGATATTTTTGGTGCATTTCTGCTAATGCTAATTGGATGTCATTCCCCTTGAGTGACATTGATGTCAATGGCTCTTGAAAGCCTTTCCATGCAAATGATGAACAAATATGGGGAGAGTGGACCACCCAGCCTAATGCCCCTAGTGGTCATAAAGGGGGTGGTTTGCTCACAATTGACAATTACAGAGATGGTGGATGAGCTGACACATGATATGATGAGATTGATGATTGTGTTTTGGAAATTTGAAACCATGGAGGGTTTGCTTAATAAAAGACCACTCAAGCATGTCAAAAGCTTTCTTGTTACTGGCTTTTTCCTTCATTAGTGGGAGGTCAAATTACGTTTACAGTGATTCCACTAGTCAATTTATACCAATGATTACATTTTGGGATACAATTAGCAATTTTATTATGAAATATAAATAAAAATTAGATATTGATGCTAGTTAATTATATTGTTGTACTTTATATATAGTTACGTTGAACGTCTCTCTCTCTCTCTCTCTCTCTATATATATATATATATATATATATATATATATATATATATATATATATATATATATATATGCGTGTGTGTGTGTGTGTGAGAGAGAGAGAGAGAGAGAGAGAGTGTAGTAGTAGTAGTAGTAGCCAACATATAATTTCATTCATTAAGGTCATGCGTATATTGATAGCGACCATATAATTACGTTTACTATGGTTCCACTAGTCAATTAACACCAATAGTTCTATTTTGGATATAATTAATAATTTAATTATGAAATATAAATGATAAGTAGATATTGATGCTAGTTATTTATTTTGTTGTACTTTATATATAGTTACATTGAATGTCTATTTATATAATAAGTAGAGATTGATAGGGACCACAAATTATGTTTACTATGGTTTCACTAGTCAATTGACACCAATCGTTATATTTTGAAGTATAATTAGCAATTTAATTATGAAATATAAATAATCAGTAGATATTGATACAAGTTGATTACATTGCCGCATGCCATGAGAGCGCATATGAGAGAACAGTACCTGGTGCTGTTGTAGCGGCTCACCGGTTGGTTTTTGGCCAGCGGATGAGGGTGCATTGAGCGGGGCTAGTCGTCTGCAATTGACTCCCATCCGGCTACATCTCGAGGTGATGCAGAGGTGATGCATGCTGACTTTACATATGATACACAAGATCTTCATATTCACCGGTACACGAGGTTATTGCAGCTCCTTCTGTTTGGAGGGGTTTTGTTCCCAAACAGTTCGGAGAACCTATTCAACTTGAGATTTCTTCATCATCTTGAGTAGCTAGATGATTTACATCAATACAATTGGGGTGTTTCCCTTCTTGGTTACTTGTATAGGCAGATGTGCCTGGTGATCACGAGCACCTAACATGACATTGTTGGTTTTTTGCCGTTGCTACAGGTGAAAACATAGTCGAATACCTTGTTCATTATAACATACCCAGTTAATATATACCTTAAATTTTATGTCCACTTTGTATATTAGGTTTGTGCCTGGGAGCGGTTCCTACAGTTTCATCCAACTCTACCACCCTTAGCTCTGAGTGCACCACCTTTGTTTCTACCTTTTGCTAGGAGGTAGGTTGATAGGCTAGGATATGGAAAAGAGTATGAGGCTCGAAAAAATCTCCCCTTGTATAGGGTTTTTTTGGATTTGGTGGAGGACGCATAGGTAAACGCATACCTAAGTTTACTTGGCAAGGGTTCATATATGTTGCGTCTACTCACATTTTTTTGTTGCTACTTAATAGTTCATTTAGAGGTCATACAACGATGAGCTAATAGTTGGTTTGCCTGATTGTTGCTCGGTTGGTCGACTTATGTGGAACTATTCTGTCACGTTGATGTGCCTTGATATTGTGAAGCATCGTGCCACCGAACAAGTACTTTTCCAGTTTGGCCGCGCACAGCTTGTACCGCGACTAGACATGATTTCGCCCCATTCACCCAGTCGGACGGATGGTGAGCATGATTATATGCGCTGATACCCTAGCGTTACTTGAATTTTCGTCGAAAATCCCATTTATTGTGTTGGCGGTCGGTACATTCCATACGCCCAGAGGCATAAGGCACTAAATGTTATTTTGTATACTTACTTATAACATTAACCTAGTGTTTCCATAATTTATATTTTACATATTGTGTAGGCTATTGGCCTACATCTGTTCCACCAGTTTGGATTGCAGACGCAACAACATACTGGTGAAGGAGCGACCACTTTGAACGAGTATAACTTGCAGGTTATAGATTTGGCTGTGCGGACATTGTAGCTATCTCGAGAAGATGAGCGCTTAGGACACGAGCCTGATTATGTGGTGGCAAAGTAGTACTATTGTGGGGCACCAGTGCAGCCTGAATGTGGTTGATGTGGCAGTCGTTCCCCCCAGGTAGGGGTTTCCCATGAGGTCGTGGGTGTCGATAAGGAAGTGGTCCCTAGCAAGGGGGCGTTGAGGCACCTATTGAGGATGTTGGAGTTGATTAGCCGAATGACCACCCTGATCCTAGTGATATGCACTCATTTAGCACGGGGCTTACTCCAGGGACTTTGTAGCTGACCGTGTTAGCTCCATTGTTGATCACGGGCACGGCTATTACCTCACGTGACTAGGCTGCGTATTTTCCTAACCCTCCAAAGACATCGACGGTTGCTGATGTTTGTCCAGTACAAGATGTGGATAGTGGGTGCCGACTGAGTTATGGCTTATCATCGAGGGATGTAGGGGATCTTTCACAGGTGCAAGTATGTTAGTATTACTATTAAATGTAAATTTGTGCTTATCTCATTGATTAGCCATAAGTATCTTTATGGTTTTTGTATTAAGGATTCATCCTCGCCTGTTGCGGAGGCCATTGTGTGCGATACTGACCTGGCTGGGATGGATGATTATATTCAAGATGCAACGAGACTATGGTAAGACAATTTTACATTTGTGACTTGACACTTACATTACTAATATATAATTCAATTATTAAAATATCTTATTATTCTATTGGTTACAGCTGGACCGACGACTCCTACTGAGCTTATCGGCCCTACTGACGATTATATTGCAGCGCATCCTCGAGTAAAGAGGGGACGTGATGAGGATGATCCTGATAACATAGTAGGGTGGAATGGGATGCGCCTCAGGCCAACGACTACATTAAAGCATACATGATTCGGGACACATTGATTGTTTTCTGTATTTTATTTACATATGACATTCAGCAAATAATAGCAACAATTTTAATTGTTTACATTGTATGCCCATTATGTTTTTATTCTCCGGTTCTTTGTTATTTTAATACTACAATACAAACACAAACAAAGCAACTTATATAATTTAAATTCAGTACAACTAATAAAAATACATGACACAGAAAACATAAAGATTAAATACTACACTCAACACATTCATGTGTTTGTTTAGTCATTACCATCTATTATTCTCTGCTCCAACCATTTAAATTTCTCTTCCTTTTTATTTTTTTCTTCTTCCGCTTCTTTTAGTTTCTCCTGCACTGCCGTAATTTCTCGTTGTATTTCAGAGATCTGGCATTGATATTCACTGTTCATATTTCAAACATACTGCAAACTTGATTTGTAGTATTCCTGGTTAATGGATTCATCATACCATTCCTCAAACATATAATGAATTCCATCGTTATATCCAAATAATTGTTGACACATTCAGTATTTGCACCCAACATTACCATCTGACCAACATGTCTTCAAAATTACATGTTTGCCACAATAGCACCTTGGTTGGTCATCGTGTCCAAACATTTGTTAATGCAAGAAAAATGAAAAATTTATGGAAATTCTTGCTATTTATTTTGGTTAAGGAAAATAATAACTAAAATGTGCTAGTCATTTGTAGGAAAGAAAAAACACATAACGTGGTATTTAACCTCGCTATGTTTCGCGTGCTAATGATTCTTTACGGTATATTACAACCATTTCAGAATGACGGCTTTATCATGTTGACAAGAAAATACATTTAACGTGGTAAGTAATCGCTCTGTGCTTCGCGTGCTAATGATTCTTTACAATATAATAAAGATTTTCCAAAAGACATCTTTTCCAAAACGACAAGACAATACACATAATATGGTATTTAACCGCGATATTCTTCATGTAATAATAATTATTTCGGGTATACGAAAGCTTCTTAAACTAAACTAAGTCATATGTATTTCAAAGACCTTTTCAATAAATATTACAACATCCATTAATATAGCCCCATGCCGTCTTAACACTAGTGATCTCTAACTTGAAAAAAATATGGCGAATGATAATTTTTTAAAAATGGTTTTATGTTAGATTGTTGTACTAAAGTATTAATGTTAAATATCATTAAGATTTAATAACAATGAAAATATAATTGTATTTCATACATTCTTCAAGATAAAAAGTACATATACTTATTATGACCACATTACAAACAAGATAAATAAAACACTACGTGTATCCTTGATAGTTGAGCATAATAGATGAACTTCCACCAGTATCTGGATTACCACCGCCATCCAAACCACACGTGTCCTGTTTACGAGCATATGCCATATTTGAGTGCATAAACGGTATCACCAACATCTATTTGGTTTCGTATACGCATTTTTTGTACTTGTCGCTAACGCAAAAACTCCTTGTAACACACCATTATTAATGGTTCTGATGGCCAATAATGCTCAGCACTCACGGGGTTCAAGTGGCCATTATAGTGTTTAAAGTATGCAGCAATACTATATTCCTTATTAACGTACCAAGTTGCCGTAAAACCTGTATGTTGAAAGCACTTCATGGCCATGTGAGCATGACATGTGGTGGATGGACCATTTTCCACAAGAACACAACCTTCTGGATTCATTTACGGTGTGTGTACTATTCCCTCAATTTTGATGGATAGTGGTGTAAATTTAAAAAACAGTTCACTCGTTGCAATACTGTAAAAATGAATGCCAATGTGCTCACCTCATGTAATTCTCAAATCTTGTCATTGGTATTGGCATAAATTCAATAATGCTCTCCATCAATGATAATGCACCTTTAGCCCTTTCAACAAATCTCTCCTCCATCTGTTTGAATGACAACCGCACCATGGCAGTCACAGCCAATCTACGTGCAGACTTCATTAACCCGTTGAAACACTCTGACACATTTAAATTCAGGGTTCCACATTCCACTTGTCAATCTAATATCGCATCAACCAAAAATAGGCTCTCTCGTCTTCATGCCTGATAGGTTCCATGCGCCTCCTGAATTTATACTATTGGTGTTCTGTTGTAGCTGCCCACAATAAATTATGCAAATCCTTGTTGGGATGTGCCTTCTGGAAATTGGCTTTCAGTGCCTCACGTAGTAACGATGGTAGGCATACGGTTCTTATCGTGCATGCAAATTCTATGCAAAACTTAATACCAACATGTTGATCAGCTATTAGATTAATACCTGGACGTTGTTTGACAATGTGCCCTTTCAAGTGGTTCATAAACAGTGTTCCGTGTCTATTGGATTTCATTGGCACAAATAGCAAAAGCTAAGGGAAATATACTTCCATTAGCACCTACTGCAACAGTGATCAACGGTTTAATATCATCATTTTCATAGACATGAGTACTGTCTATGGGTATTACCGACCGACAATACACAAAACCATCAATTGCTGGTGTAAACACCTAGAACACGTATCTGAATATATATATTCTGGTATTCTCGGACTCCACTCAAGCTTCCATCCAACAACAGTACCGGAGTTAAAGTGTTGCAATGTGGCCATATACCTGGGTAGAGATGCAAATGACTTATCCTAATTACGATAAATAATTTCAAACGCATGTTTACGCCTGAGAAATGCCTTTTTTGGTATGCTACACCCATATTCCTGGTAGACAGATGTAATACACTATTTGATCTCGTACTTTATGGAGGCTTCAATGTCTGGAATCAAGACAAGATAAATCAAGCCAACATCCAAGTTAAAGTGATTCCTACTGTCCATTTCACAATTGTGGGTGCCGACGTATTTACCCACAACCCACATATTTGTTTTCTTCTTCCTCGCACGCAACATCCAATTACAGCCCATAATCCATCTACGACAAACATCCATGTATACATCCAGAGATGACTTCGTACCATCATCTCATGGCACACTTTTACACTGTATATTTTCATCGCCCTGCTTAGGCGCACTTTATCAGGAAAAAAAAAGTCCTTTGACAGCACCGTTGGTCTAGATTCATCCCGCACTACTGTCTGAATTCGTCAATATCCCTTGTGAGAGCATCCACATCCGACATACTTGGTAAATGATCAAGGTAGGGAATATGCCTTGAATGAAACGACACGTGGGACTCGTACAATCTTGGTCTAATGGGAGGTGGAGCATGGTCCCTCGTCAAATCAGGTTCAACATTCTCTTCCTCCTCATCATCACCCTCGTTAAGGAAGGGTGTGCCACCTCCAAACTTATCGAAATTGTTTTCATAATCAATATTCTCTTTCCGAATCTGCACATCTACCAGATCCTACTTAAATATGTCATCTTCGGGCAATTGAGTAAGGACATGACCATCAAGTTGCTTGTTTTCACTGCACAACCAAAGAAATAATGAGTTACTCAAATTGGTCCATACAATATATTGTGAGCAAGTGATTTTTGCCTCGTTAATATTACTCATACAGAATTCTCAGAGTTAGGATTTCTCCTTTTTATTATTCGATTTTTAGAATTTAATTGTGCGTGTTTATGTGTATTTTTATTTGTGCATGCATGATAAGTCACAGAAAATACAAAAATTGCATTAGCATTTTAGGATTTGATTTTTACATGATTTTGTTAGATTAATTAGTAACCAGGCTTTTTACAAAATATAAAAATCACAAAGAAACTTTGATTTGTTTTAATTTTTCTTTTAAATAATAGTAGTTTAATTGTAATGTAATAGTTTTGATTAACTTTTCAGATTTAATTTAGTTGAGTTTTTTTAAATTGAAACAATAATTGAAAAATTGGATAATTGAAAAAGAATTGACAAAGAGATAAATTTGGCTGGCTTCAGAAATTGGCCAAAGCTGGATGGCCCAAATTAAGACACTCCCTACCCGTCCAAACCACCCAAAACCAGCCCAAACCCGTCCCTGACCCGGTCTCTCATTAGAGACGCCCCAAAACGACGTCGTTTTGGGGCGTGTGATCACAACTGTTCATAAGCCACAATCCAACGGCCTTGGTTTGATGTTGAGTATTAAATAAAAATGTCTGAAGCCAACTCAAACCCTAGAGACCAATTATATCTTCATCGTACCTATCATCTCTGCCTCACCACTGCCGGCCGGAAATCGTCGCCACCGGCAGGGAAGCTCCAAACTCACAAAAAAATACACCACCAAACCACCGTTTCCTCCTCTTTCTGATGCCCTAAGAACCAACTTCCAAATATGAGCCCAACCTTTTGAATAAAGGATTTTGTGGACGCCGTCTCTGCCGTGTCCGGTGGCGGCCACTCAAACCGCTCCCAATTTTACACCATAATACCGTCTCCGTCTCCCCAACCCACATCCAACCTTATTTCCTCTCAAATCCCAGCACACCCTTCCAAATTTCAAATCAAAAGTGTGGCTCAAGTTTAATCCTCCCCAAATTCAACCACAATCATACCATAGACCATCTTGATCTCCTTCTTCCAAAACGTCCTTAATAAATCTCCCTCAAATCACTGCAATTTTTGAACTAATGTCAACCTTAGTCCCATATTCTTCCAGTTTAGAGATTCGTAGTTTGGGTACGTTTGAGACCTTGCATGGGCAAGTCAAGGCGGTCGTTTATGGTCCAAAGGTTAGGCATCCTTGCTTTACCATAGGTTTAAAGTTTTCTGTGTTTTTGTTTTAATTTCCTTTTTTCCAAAAAATCCATGATCGCAATTTCAGTATTCTAGGTAAGTTCATAATTTCAGATTGTTCATCTTTTCCCTGTTTTGATTATTTCCTTGTTTCAGTTGATCAATATTTGTTCATGATAAACCCTGCGATTGCTTTTGAGTCTTGTTTTGGTCAGTCCTATTTTGATTGACTCAGCCTTGCGTTCTTGGCACTAGTTTAATTTAACTTCAAATCTAGCTATGTATATATGTTCTATTGATTTTTTAACAATTCCTCATGGTTACTGATTAGCTTTGGATTATTTTGCTTTTTTATTTTGGTTAAGACAAGTAGTATAGTTTTAGTCTCTGTTAATTTTAATGGTTAGTTTATAACATGCCAGCTCGGTTTAGTAAGGATTAGGTTAGGTTTGTTTATGGTTTAATCCTTCTATTGCCTTTAGTAATTAACTATAATCAATTTCAGACCAACTTGATAAAAGCTAGGGTGTAAGTGGTCAGGCTAAGTAATTGAAGGGAAATGACAAGGGTAATAAGGGTATTTGGACATGGGAATCTTGTAACAAACCCCTGGAATCTTCTAGTTGGAGGTTCAAAAACCAAATTCTGGTAATTTTCTGATAAGACTTGAGGCACAAGCTAGAAAATGAGGGACTAAATGAACAATTCTGAGAAATAAGAAAGGCGCTAGTGAATAAAACTCAAAAGAAAGGGGTTGCCCTAAGTTGGGGTTATAAATAGGCAATGAGTGCCTTCATTAACAAGGCTTAAAATCCCTAAAACCTTCCCGAGGTTTGAAGTCTAAAAAATCCTGATAAATTCCAAAACATTTCTAGAATTTCCAGCTCTAAAATTTCCCAAAAACACTCCTAGTTTCATTTCTGCCGTTCAAATTCGAAACAGAAATCAAAAAACAAAAAAAGGGGTTATTAGTTTGAATATCTAAAGCGTTTCCATAAAAACTAGATTATTTAGATCCTTAGGAGCAAAACAAAAACCAAAGCTCCAAAACAGGCTATTCTATTGAGGTTTTGGACCAATTTTGAGTCCTAGAGTTTGATTTACAACATTTAGCCTAGAGTTTGATTGCTGAAGTTTTTCTTGAGTTTTCTGGGCTAATTCCAAGTGTGTTTGAGTTCTATCGATGCTATTTGGGTTATTTTGTTGATCACTCTTCATTTGGCTTTATTCCTGGATTGAAATGATATAAATGTTGGTCTAATTGTGGTGTTACTGCTGATTTATCACTGCTGGTTGCTGACTCAATCCTACTGACTCCTTTTCTTCAAATTTGGCCTTAACTAAGGTACATTTTCAAATCTCAAGTGCTGTAAGAGTGAACACATGCGTATAGTTATTTTGTCAAAGAAGAATATTGAAGAACACCTTTGCTTTCCTTGAGTTATTTGAAAATGTTTTAATTTGTATGTTTAGACTTAATTCAGCAATGTTAATTAGACTATTAATATTTTGTATTAACTGGACTGTTTGTTTTCGAATGTTTAGTACTTGAACTTGTGCTAATGTAGCAGAATTCAGTAGTTGTGTTAAGTTCCAGTAAATGAGCCAATGTGCAAGAATTTGAAGTTTTTTTATGCAACATGATTGATCAGTATTAAGTTTACTGACGTTGATAAGTTCTACTGTGTTTAAATTGCTTTCTTAAAGTTTGGGTTGTCATTCATTCGTGGAGTTTAAACATCGATATATGACTAGATTTAATATGGTACATATGCTATTCGTCTAGTCACAAGCCCAAAACGCTGGGGGTCATGGTCACAAGAAAATGAGACGATATATTTGGCCCCCCTCGACGGCATTCCCAGGCTCGAGCCTAAATGCCTTTAGTTAACTCATCTAAACAGAAGGGGTTGAGTTCGAAGCCCAATTTGCTGAAGATGGTTCCTAGGCTTCTTTCACTAATTTTTAGTTATAAACATCAATTAATTAAGCTCATCGATACAAACTTTATAGAAAATCCTAGTCTGCTTTAGGATTGGCCTTTAAATAATAAATCGAGGTGCGCCGCGCCAAATAAAACACATGAACTGTGTGGCCACTTTATACGCTCATAAAAATACTTAGAGATTTGGGATATGCCATTTAGAAAATTTCACGGTGTTCCCGCAAAGATAATCACGCGATAGATGGTTTAGGCGCGTCTTTAATAATTTCATCTTCTTAATTACTGGTGCGCATTTATGTGACCCAAATTCATATCTTGATGAAGTAGAAAGATATCAAAAACTACGTGCGCATTTATGTGACGTGGTTCACGATATATTTTAGCGGCATCGCAAATTTCCTTAAAAAGCATAAAAATCAGTGTAAGTAATTAAATTGCATATTAGGATGAACATGGGTATAATCTGAAATTGTTTGGCCATTTATAATAGTTCAAGCTACCGTGCTAGAACCACGGGATCCGGGGGTGCCTAACACCTTCCCTCGGATCAACAGAATTCCTTAGAATTTCTGGTTCGCAGACTCCATTTGGGTAGTCGAAAATTTCCTCGATTTGGGATTCTAATAAACCGTGACTTGGGACACCAAAGCTGAACCTATCCCAAGTGGAGACTCTTAATAAATAAATAATACCATTTCAAATAATGTCACTTTAATTGGAAAAACTCCATTATACGTGTCGTCCTTCGGGGTAGCCGTGTAAAAAGGAGGTGTGACAGCTGTGGCGACTCTGGTGGGGATGTAACCCAGAATCTCTACTTCAGGGTTCAAGAATTCGAGCTTAGAATAACTGTTATATTTTGCTTTATCTGATTCCATTACATGTTCCATGCTATAGGTGCTAAATGCTTTACCGCTTTAATATTGGATGAATTGTACATATAAACCGCTACGAAACCCTTCACTTCTCACCTCCGGGTTGTTTTTACTGGTTGAGACTCCCTCTTCTGTTAGTATCAAACCTGAAAAATAAGAAAGAGGCTGGCAAGTTACTAAGCCGGGTGGCCTTTTGGTTCCCGGTACGTAGCCCCGTCCTCGACTCGAGTTGTCTGCTCGGGTGCACAGTCTAGACCCTATACCAAGGTTTTTATCTTAGAATAACTTGACTTCATGCCAGATACCTAGTAGGAACGCTTATTTGCATCATGCATTTGACTTAGGGGACTCAACACAGGGGTTGGGTCCGTCTAGGACAGGTGACCTGAAATAAAATACCATCCTGATGCATATTACGTGCTACTTGCGCATTTATTTGCTTTGGATTCGCATGTTGATTGGCTTGTTAATAAAGAGTAAATTTGAGAGAATAAAAGGTACTAGAGTTACTGAGATTAATCATTTGTAAAACCAATGCTCAAATAGTAACGAAATGCTACCGGATTTTTCAAAAAAAAAAAAAACAAAACAAAAGGAAAATGGGAAGTTTTTCAATAATATTTTGGTTTTGCTAAATTGTTTTGCCCGAAATACGCCAATTTGATTCTCGTCGGGAGCGAGATACGTAGGCAACCCCCATCGGGTACAACCTCTCTTTTGCAAAAATAATCAAAACAAACAAATGTCCGATTTTATCCCCTCTTTTTAAATAAATCGGGTGATGCCGTTACTGCCAGAAATAGCCGAATGTTACCGCAAGGAATGCCAGAAGGCTGATTCTGCACAAATGGCCACCCCTGAGTCTTATTTTGGTCGGCGAGCGAGCACAACCTTAAAACCTTCCTTCGGAAGTGCTGAAAGGCCGTATTCGCAAAGCTGGGACCTGATTTTAGGAAATAGATGTCATAAAGGACAAATACCGACTTTAATACTTTGTGGAGTCAAAAAGTCAAATTTTGAGATACTAATTCACCTTAACAAATGTGTAGTATGAGCACGATAATGTTTATGAACAAAATTTCCTTGGAGCTGCACCTGTGGTGGAATGACCCGTGGGAAGCAGGGCAAAACAGGGTCAATATGCATCTGGGAGGACTTACTAGGCTGTTGAAAATTAATCCAAGGGGAGACATCATAAAGGCATTGATCACGTTCTGGGACTTGACTCATAATGTCTTCCACTTCTCGGATTTCAAACTCACACCAACATTAGAGGAAATAACTAGATATATTGGGACCCATACGATTCCTTTGAGACACCAATACCTGATTGCACCAAGAGCCATTGCCGTACACAAGTTCCTGGACTCCTTAAAAATCAGCAGGAAGGTTCACAACCTGGCTTCTACACCTCGCAGTTTATATATCAGAGGTACGGACATATCAGGGGATTCAATAACCTCAAAAACCATATTTGTAGCAAAGGAAATCAGCTCAAATGGGAGGAGCATCGATGTTTTGCATTCATGGTTTTCTTCTTGTGTTTGGTGGTATTTCCGCGGAAGGATGGAAATATTGATATCCGAATAGCAGGGGTCGTCATCGCTTTTATAACTCGGGCCAAGAGCATCCTCGCTCCTATAATCTTATCTAAAATCTTCCGTGCTCTCACCGCCTGTAAAGCAAGAGGAGAATTCTTCGAGAGATGTAACCTATTGTCACAAATATGGATGATTGGGCATTTACGCCACCAGCTTCGGTTCATGAATTATGGGTCACCAACAAAGAGCTACATAGAAGAATTCTGCAATAGGGTTGATGGGTTTAGGTTACCTGAAGGTGTCACGGAATGGGTGTCGCATCTCTGGGTCATCACTGCAAATCAGATAAAATGGACATTCGGGTGGCTCCTTATGGATGATATTATTTATATGCCAGCCACCGGGCCTCATTTCCTTCTGGTGGGTCTCCGAAGTATCCAACCTTATGCGCCATACAGAGTACTAAGGCAATTAGGTAGATGCCAAATGATTCCCACGCACGAGGATATTAGTCGCCATGTGGTTGAGATTAGCCCCAATGGCCAATTCCCTGAAGCCTTCGTACGTCAGATTTGAGGTGAATGCCAATACTTGACTGCGAGTACCCGAGTATGCGACATATCCAAAGGTGAGGTTGCACTGTGATACATTGCTTGGTATAAAAAATAAATAGAGCCTGAAAGGCTAGCTAAAAGACCGCAGCTCCAAAAATTTGTTGAAACATCACAAGAGCAATAGGGTTGGCTAGCCAAGGAGAATAAATATAGGGCCATTATATGAAGATTGGAAAAGCAAGTCAAAGAGCTGCAATTTGAAAATGGTTTGCAAGCCGCAACAGATGAGGGAGAAAAGAAGATATTAACCAAAGAAAATGAAGCATTATGAGCCCAAATCCAGAAAATGAAAGCAGCCGCAGAAAATCCCTCCAGGAGCACAAAGGATGAAAAACTCATAGAAAATTTGCGGCGGAAAGTAACCAAGTATGGGTTTGACTTGTATTAGGCGGAAGGTGAGCTATCCAAGGTTCGGAAGCAATTGGATAAAAGTGCGGAGGAACGAGCCCGCACCTTGAGCAATTAAAAGAAAGTCATAACAATCAGATTGTTGGGTTAAAGCGGAGGGTCATCATGACTAAGAACAGAGTGGCCAAGCAAGTCGGGGACTTCAAAGTCGAAAGAGAACATTGTTATACAGTGATGGCAAGGTTGGAGATGGATTTGCGTCTATTCCAGGAACTGAATGAGGTAGCAGAGTGAACTCTAAAGGCAAGGGCCGAGCAAATTGGGCATTTGTTGCAGGAAAAAAGTGTTATTAGGGAAAGGATACGGGCAATCACATATTACATCACCACAAAGTGAAACCATTGCGAGGATATGACGAGATCCATGTTCTTTGCCTCCGTCATGAGTTTTGTGAGGCAAGTGATGGAGGACCTCCACTATCTCCAAGGGAATTTAGCACGCAAGCCTTGGGAAAGACCAAATGATGCCCCGAGAGTTCCTGGAGCAGTTAAAGTCTTAATGTATTCATGATTTCTGAAAATTATTGTTTTTCCTTAAAAGAGTCTGTCAGTCTGTATTTTCTTTGACGCCTTATTGCTCTTCGAGTCTGTAAGTCTTACTATGTCCAAGTCCGTTAGTTGCTTTTAAATTTGCTAGTCTTTGTAACCAAAGTTGTTTCACTATAAGCATTGAAAATTCCAAAATATCTTGTTGTTTTCATCACACTTTCATGGACTATGCTCGGTCTGATTCATGTGGGGCATGATACGTAGGCAATATTCATAAGATTCGATTATATCCTTAAAAGAGGAAAACCAAAGCAAGGAAACAAAGAGTAGAAATCAAAAGGAAGTTCGTAATAAACACCAAGATGACACATGCGACTACTGCAAACATATGAAACCCGCTAACTATATAGGTGCACCACACCTAACGTGGGATTCCCTGTTTGTTATCTGTCTCAACCTAACCGTTTGTTTGATACCTTGATTCCAGTCATAGGCTTTTAGAAAAAGTGGTTGGTTTGTGGTAAACTGGCATCGCATCAGTATTTTACCAAATCAAAAGGAGTGCAGAAATGTCATCCGAAATGACTTTGCCAGTAGTTCCCATCCCAGAGGATAGCCCGTTTGCAAGGATCCTGGCCTCAGAATCTGCGACAGCTGAAGAAAATAGGATCCTTCGACTTAGAGTCATGGAGATGTTGGATTCTTGGACGAATGGAACAGAGCCTCCGAGGTCCATCCCTAGATTTCCTGAGCTCTTCCCGAGGTCGGTGGGTACTTCCACTGTTCCCAATAGACACCCAAATATACTCTTGGGACAACCCACCATACCGGCACACTTTGTCGGAGCACCTTCTGAAGCCCGCCCTCAGGTGTTCACCTCTGGCGCAGTTCCAGATATTTTTACGGCTCCCCCATATGCAGCCACCACATAGCCTGCAGTGCCGAGACCCATGTTTGACCTCACGGCTTTCATATTTGAAACTCCCAATTACCAAACTGAGCCTCACTCATACCCCGCATACACTTATCCTCAACTAGCATATGAGCTCACACCAGCGCATGATAAAACTCCTAAGACGCCTGAACAAGATGAGATATCAAGAACGATGAAAAGCCTTGAGTAGAGCTTGAAGAACATGCAGGGCTTGAGTGGGCAAAAGAGCATTTCCTACACAGATCTGTACATGTTCCCACATGTACATCTTCCTCTGGGATTTAAAACACCGAAGTTTGAAAAGTATGATGGTCATGGCGACCCCATTGCTCATCAGAAAAAGTGCTGCAACTAATTGTGCGGGGCATCCAGAAGAGAAGAACTGTTGATGGCATACTTCGGAGAGAGTCTGGTAGGCATCGCTTCTAAATGGTACATGGACCAAGATATCACGCGATGGCATATTTGGGACGATCTCGCCCGGGATTTTGTAAGGCAAATTCACTATGACATTGACATTGCCCCGGACAGAAATTCTTTGGCCAACTTGAAAAAGAAATCTTCAGAAAGTTTTAGAGAATATGCTATCAAGTGGCGTGAACAAGCGTCAAGAGTAAAGCCACCCATGGATGAGACTGACATGGTCACTGTTTTTCTCCAGGCGCAAAAAGCGGATTATTTTCAAAATATGATATCAGCAATGGACAAACCTTTCGCGGAAGCAATCAAGATCGAAGAGATGGTAGAAAATAGTTTGAAAATAGGAAGAATTCTGAGCCAGTCATCCATAAGGGCCACCTCCCAGGTCATCCAGGGCTGGTCAGGAGGAGTCGCAAGAAACAAAAATAAAGAAGAAGTTTCAATGGCAGCCTCCGGTATGAGAAGACACCATCCTCCCAGGTCCATGTTCTCGGAAAGGACCTCTCAACACTACTATCCCCATCAAGACATACATTATGCTCCCCAACCTTATGCAGTTATGAATGCCCAGCCATTCGCTCGACCACAAAAATAGGTCAACAGAAACCAGGCCCCGAGAAATCATCCTCCCCAAAACCACTATAATCCCCGCCCTCCCCAAAACAATTTCTATCCCAGAGAGCCGCCTAGAAGACAAAACTTTACACCGATAGGGGAGTCTTATTCCAGCTTATTCCCAAAACTGGTCCAGATGGGTCTATTGTAGCCCGTACACCCGAACAGACACACTTTCTTATCAACGGGGTGTACGTTATGTTTATCATTCAGGAGTCGAAGGACACCACACTGAAAATTGTTTGACTCTAAAGCGAGCTGTGAAAGATCTAATAGAACAAAGGAAAATAATGTTGAGAGATGAAGATGTCCCAAACGTGACTTATAACCCCATACCGGCTCACAACAATGGGCCAGTCATCGGGATGATTTGCGAGGACAAAGAATTTGACCCTGCTTTGAAAGCCATAATAGTCATTACTGATGCAGGTAGAAAGACAAAGGTTACCCCTAAAAAGGTTGGAGAAAAGGAAATGAGTGAATCCAAGCACTTGGAAGCAGAAAAGAAGGTTGAAGTAAAAATTGAGATGGCACCCGTCAATGAAACTGTCCTTTACATCCCACGGGGTCGTCAAGAAAAACAACCCACTCTGAGTCCCTCAAGAAGATTTGAGTTGAACAAGATGATATACGTACCTAAGGGAGCTTATGTGGTACGGGGGACTGATTAAACCGCCAAGGCTGAATGAGTCAATGGTATTGGTCGCGCGCCTCAGAAGCAAATGACAGACCCTTCTGCAGTCCCGTGGAACTATCAAGAAACAATAGTAACATACAAAGGCAAAGAAATCACTTTGAAGACTCAAGAAATCCACCCCGTAGAGAAGTATTCGGACCTGGAAGAGGTGAACAACGCTACCAAAAGACGATTCCTACCCAAAAAGCCCATAAATGCTGAAGAGGCGGATGCCTTCTTTCGAAAGATGAAAATGTCGGACTACGAGGTAATATACCAGCTCCGGAAGTCTCCCGAGAAAGTCTCTTTACTCTCATTGCTGATGGATTCTCCAGAGCACCAGAAAGTGTTAGCTAAAACTTTAAATGAAGCTTACGTATCGGTTCAAACCTCCATGAAACATCTGGAAAAAATGGCGGAAATATTTTTCGCTATTAGTCAGATTACATTCACCAAGAATGATTTGCCTCCAGAGGGAGCTGCCCACAATAAAGCCTTGCATCTCGTTGTCAAATGCGAAGGCTATTACGTCAAAAGAGTAATGATAGATGGAGGTTCCGGGGTGGACATATGCCTACTGTCAACATTGCAAAGAATGGAAATCGGGACCGAGAGGATCCTCCCCAACAATGTGTGTGTCCCAGCTTTTGATAGAATTAAAAGAGACACCATAGGAGAAATTGACTTGGTATTGACCATTGGTCCAGTCGATTTTGAGGTAACATTTCAAGTATTAGATATGGACACATCCTACAACTATCTCCTAGGAAGACCATGGATTCACGCAGCAGGAGTTGTGCCTTCTACTCTGCACCAAATGTTGAAGTTTGAACATGAGAACCATTAAATCATGGTCCATGGAGAAGATGAACGGTCAATTTACCGCGATCCCTCCGTCCCCTGCCTCGAAGCTAAAGAAGGAAGTGAGGATATAGTTTACCAGGCTTTTGAAATCGTGGTAGCTGATCAACACGAAGAAGGCAAACTATTTCCCCAGCCTTTCCTCTCCAATGCCTCAATCATGGTGGCAAGAGAAATGATATGTCAAGGATTTAAACCAGGTAAAGGACTTGGAAGTTCTCTACAACTCATAAATAAGCCAATCGCTTTGCCTACCGTGGAGAAGCTTTTTGGGCTAGGCTTCCACCCAACACCAGAGGATCGCCTGTGCCAACCGTAGAAAACGTTATGGATGGGCTTTACCTCAACACCTACCCCACTTGTACGAAACATTTGTGAAGCCAAAGTACAGCGAGGAAGAAGAATACGAGACCTTCACAGCGGAGGAAATTGGACAGATTTGTGGAGCCATGGGGAAATTATTGTATGAAGCCAACATGGTCCAGCTTGGATAAGGCTCGAGCACTGCTGAGGGGCCCTACATGGGACTGGATGCCAAATTGCAAAATTGGAAGGCCACGCCTTTTCCAGTCAAGCGGAGGCCCGGTAGTCCTGCCTTGTCATCTTTTCTTGCATCATGAGTTATTGCAGGGTGTAACTCGGGTGTTTCCCTTTAGTGTTTATTCCTTTAAATTTCAAATGTAAACCCTATTATCTTACAATTTCAAAAAAATGAAATCAATATTTCATCATCTACACTCCTGTATTTTTCTTATTTTTTTTACTTTTCTTCTTTTTCATCTTTCCTTTCAGTTCCAATAATGCGACTTTAAATAATATGACATGCTTTCGGACTTCATGCCCCGACCTGAACATGCTGCCTACTTGTGAAATAATGAACCAAGAACTAGAGTATGATGAAGAAGAGGCCTTTAGGGAAATCAACCGAGAGTTGGAACATTTTGAAAATAAACCTGAGCCAAACTTAAATGACACTGAACCGGTTAACTAGGGCAGTACCAGCAAAACTAGGGAAACTAAAATAAGCATCCATGTGAATAAGGAAATCCGGGACTCACTGGTTCAACTTCTTTTGGAATTCAAAGACGTGTTTGCTTGGTCTTACGACAATATGCTTGGGTTGAGTGTTGATTTGGTGGTTCATAAGCTTCACACATACCCCGAATGCCCTCCAGTCCGACAAAAACAGAGAAAGTTCAAACTTGATATCAGTGATAAGATCAAAGAGGAGATCACAACGCAGTTAGAGGTGGGAGTAATCCAAGTGGTTTGATACACCACATGGTTAGCCAATGTGGTCTCGGTACCGAAGAAAGATGGGAAGACCCGATTATGTGTAGACCACATAGATTTGAACAAAGCAAGTCCCAAGGATAGCTTCCCTTTAACCAACATCCACATCCTTGTTGACAACTGTGCCAAACACGAGACACAGTCCTTTGTGGATTGTTATGCAGGATACCTCCAAGTGTTGATGGATGAAGAAGATGCTGAGAAACCTGCCTTTACCACGCCTTTGGGGGCTTATTGTTACAGGGTTATGCCCTTTGGAAAGAACGCTAGGGCAACGTATATGAGGGCTATGACCACCATTTTCCATGACATGATGTATCAGGAGATAGAAGTATATGTGGACGATGTGATTGTCAAGTCCAAGACTCAGGGTGATCATGTACGGGACTTAAGAAAGTTCTTTGAAAGGCTTCGCAAGTATGATTTGAAATTGAATCCAGCCAAGTGTGCATATGGGCTCCCGTCAGGCAAACTTCTACGGTTCATTGTCAGCCGAAGGGGTATTGAGCTGGATCCAACCAAAATAAAATCCATTCGAGAGCTACCCCCTCCAAAAACCAAGAAGGATGTAATGAGCCTGTTGGGAAGACTAAATTACATCAGCCGATTCATCGCCCAGCTGACTTCTACATGCGAGCCCATATTTAGACTATTAAAAAAGGATGCAACAATTAAACGGGCCAATGAGTGTCAAAAGGCTTTCGACAAAATCAAGATTACTTGTGTAACCCACCAGTCTTGGACCCACCGGAATCGGGAATGCCATTGTTTCTTTATTTGACTGTCCTGGAGAACTCTTTTGGTTGTATTATTGGGCAGCATGATGCCACGGGAAAGAAGGAGCAAGCCATTTATTACTTGAGCAAGAAGATTACCAGTTACGAGGCCACACACTGCTAGAAAGAACCTGTTGTGCTTTGACCTGAGTGGCCCAGAAGTTGAGGCATTACTTGCAAGCCCACACCACCTACCTTATAACCAGGCTGGACCCGTTGAGATATATATCCCAAAAATCGATGCCCACGGGGCGATTTGACAAATGGCAAATCTTGCTCACCGAGTTCGACATAGTCTATGTCACTCGTGCCGCAATGAAAGCTCAAGCATTAGCAGATCATCTGGCCAAGAATTCGGTTGACTATGAGTACCAACCTTTGAATACCTATTTCCCTGATGAAGAAGTGAATTTGGTGGAGGTAACATCTGAAGACATCTCTGCTTGGAAAATGTTTTTCGATGGAGCAGTGAATGCGAAAGACGTAGGAATTAGGGAAATTTTAATCTCACCCACTGGTCAATATTACCCGGCTACCGCAAGGCTCCGGTTTTTCTACACCAACAATACAGATGAATACGAGGCTTGCATCATGGGCATGAATATGGCCATTGATCAAGACGTTGAGGAATTGTTAATCATCAGATTCAGATTTGATAATCCGGCAGGTCCAAGAAGAGTGGGAAACAAGAGATGTCAAACTCATCCCCTATCGACAGCATGTGGAGGATGTCAGAAAACGGTTCAGGTCGGTACAATTCAGGTACATTCCTCGTTGTCACAATGAGTTAGAAGATGCACTCGCAACTCTAGCTTTTATGTTGCCTTACCCTAGAAACGCCTACGTTGACCCTTTGGAAATCCAAATTAAAGAAAGGCATGTGTATTGTAATGTGACCGAGAAAGAATCCAACACCCAGCCCTGGAATTATGACATCAAGAAATTTCTAAAAACACAAGAATATCCCGATCGGGCTACTGGGGAGCAAAACAAAACCATCTGACGGCACGAGAGTAGTTTCTTCTTGAGTGGTGATACCTTATACAAGAGGACCCCAGATCTCAACTTGCTAAGATGTGTTGACGCCGAGGAAGCCGGAAGGATTATGCATGAAGTACATGCAGGAGTGCGTGGACCTCATATGAACGGGTATGTACTGGCAAAGGAAATACTTCGGGCAGGGTATTACTGGATGACCATGGAGAAGGATTGTTTCAGCTTCGTACAAAAATGTCATCAATGTCAGGTGCACGGTGATTTAATTTATGTACCGCCAACTGAATTGCATCCTATGACACCCTGGCCATTCGCTGCCTAAGGTATGGACGTCATTGGGCCCATTGAGCCAAAAGCCTCAAATGGACGTAGATTCATATTGGTTTCTATTGACTACTTCACAAAATGGGTTGAATCCATCACACTTAAGTCCGTCACCAAGAATGTCGTGGTAGACTTTGTGCATTCCAACATCATTTGCCGCTTCGGTATTCCTACAACCATCATTACAGACAACGCAGCCAATATAAACAGTCGTCTGATGGGAGAAATATGCGAACAATTCAAGATAACACATAGAAACTCCACTCCTTACCGGCTCAAACACAATAGTTCCATCGAAACAGCTAACAAGAACATCAAGAAGATTTTGAGAAAAATGATTCAAAACTTAAGACTATGGCATGAAAAGTTGCCTTTTGCATTGCTGCGATATCGCACCACAGTGCGCACATCGGTAGGGGCAACTCCATATTTACTGGTCTATGGGAATGAAGCTGTCATACCCGTAGAGATGGAAATCCCTTCGCTCCGGGTAATTTTCGAAGCAGAAATTGAAGATAGCGAGTGGATTACGACTCGGTTGGAGCAGTTTTCATTAATTGATGAAAATCAATGGTCGCGGTTTGTCACGGGCAGTTATACCAACAAAGAATGGCCCGCGCTTACAACAAGAAAGTACGCCCCAGGAACTTCGAAGTCAGACAACTGGTATTGAGGCGTATTTCCCCTCACCATCAGGAAGCTAAAGGAAAGTTTGCTCCGAATTGGAAAGGTCCATACATTATCAGAAAGATATTGCCCAAAGGAGCATTGTACCTGGGTGACGTTGAAGGAGATGAACCCGAGACAGCAGTGAACGCAGATGCACTAAAAAGGTATTACGTTTGAACTACTTACCGCAATGATTCCGGCCGGTTTAAATGACGAAGGCTTTTCTTTCCCGCTACCCTAAACACTACCAATCCCTCGCAAAACCCTCGAGTCGATTACATTTCTTTGTTCACTCTCTTTGAAACCTAGAATTGCTATTCAAAAAGAGAGATGAAAAATGAATTTTAAAAAAATAAGAAAAAACAAACAAAAAACAAAAACAAGAAGAAAAAAAAGAAGAGAAAAATGAGAAGAAAAATGAATGATTGAAAACAAAAGAAACAAACAAATTAGTTTAGGAAACACTTCCTGAACTACGTCTGACTTGATTCCGAAGGGATACGTAGGCAGTCTCTCCCTGAGGTTCAGTCACATCAAAATAAAACCCTGGTTCCCCAAAAAATAAAACTAGGGCAGAGATGTAATGGTTCGGCCATAAACCTGCCAGAGTGGTTCCAAAGTTGTAAATTTCCATCCAATTTTCTTTCCCCAAAGGGCCTGACCCAAGTCCTTCCGATCAATCAGCCAAAGCAGGGACGTGACAACTGTTGGGATTTGGCACAACTCAAATTAAGAGAAATAAAATGAGAGAGTCTTATCGGTGAAAACCTTCGGGCACCATAGGGCGACAGTGATTAGAGAAAATAAAAATGAGAGAGTCCATTTAGTTAAAACTCATAAAAGAGCATTATCGGGCGATGGGAGAAGAGAAATGAGAGAGGTCGATTGGCGAAAACCCGCAAAGGGCGCCATCTGCCGAAAAGAAAGAATATCACCATCCAAGCACAAACAAGTTTCCATGGTTTTTGAAAGATTGAAATATGGATCACAAGAAGCAGAAATGGATCAAGGCTGGCAACTGGTCCAAGAAGCATGTCATTTTCATTTAAAGTCGGCACGCATCCCCAGCAAAGTCCTTCTCTTTTCTCCAAAAGGTACAGTTCTCTCTAAACCCATATGTTTGCTCTTGTTTTTTCTCCACTCCCTTTCGGCTTAACTTTGATTTCCTGACTATTCCGCAAGAGAAGGTGGTAAGGCCGGTCTCACGGGTTTTCTCCTAGCAAGAACCAAAAGAAATATCCGGTATCAGCGAGCGCATTTAGCCAATCCCGACTGACCATGATGGCTGACGCTTCAAAAAGCAGGAAACTTGAAAGAAAAGAAATTCAAAGTCGAGAGCCCACAAAAGACAAATGAAGATTGGAAAGGCTAAGCCCGTGCGGGCTAAATGTTCCCACAAATTTCTCAAAAAGGCAGGCCCTGAAGTGGAAATCGGGACAAAAATCATAACTAAGGGCCTATAAAAGAGAAACCAATCTGAAAGATGAGGACCACCCAACCAACCTACAAGGCAAAGTTCGGAAGTCAAGGGTTTTTCCCAACAGGAATGAGGCCAGGATCAAGTAAATCAAGGAAAAAATCAATCACTATGAGAAATAACAAATCGTGTTTTGATTGAAAATTTGAAACAGGCGTAATCCAAAACAATGGGGACAAATGGCAAATGCAATCAAAGGAACGACGCAAAGGCTAATAATAGTGTTGCACCAATGATCAACAAAAAGGGAAGTTTTCTTTACGTCTTTTCCTGAAGTTTTATAAATAAAAAAAGGGAGAAAAAGAAAGAAGGGAGAATCATAAGACATGAGAGAATAGGACTCTGATCCCTGACTCCTTCCTCAGATCTAGGGCCACAACCCAAGGATCACACTCCATTCTCCCCAGCATAGACTGGGAAATTTTCTTTTTTTCATTCCCCAGCATAACCCGAGGGCTCCGCTCTATGTCCCCAGCATAACTTGATGAATCTTTTCTTCTCTCTGTCCCCAGCATAACCTGAGGACCCTCTTCTTCCTTTATTCCCCGGCATAATCTGAAGGCTAAATCCCTTCTATTCCTAGCATAATCTAAGGGTCTTTCCTTCCTTTCTCTATCCCCAGCATGGCCAGAAGGATTTCTATGGCCTTTCACTCCCCATTATTCCCCAGCATAACCTTAGGACCTTTCTCCTTTCCTCCTTGACAGGACTCTTTCCTTTCAATCCCGGCATAACTTGCGGGTTTCCCTAGCATAACCTAGGAGTTTTCTCCTAATCCTGGCATAACCCGCGGATTTCCCTAGCATAACCTAGGATTTTTCTTCCAATCCCCGCATAACCCGTGGATTTCTCTAGCATAACCTAGGAATTTTCTCTTTCAAATATCGGCATAACTCGCGAATCCCCTGGCATAACCCAGGAGCCTTCATTTTTCCCAATCCCGGCATAACCCGAGGATTCTATGGCATAACCCAGGAATTTCTCTTTCAAATCCCGGCATAACCCAGGATCTCCTGGCATAACCCAGGAGCCTTCTCTTTTTCAAACTCCGGCATAACCCGTAGACTCCAATGGCATAACCCAGGAATTTCTCTTTTCAATCCCGACATAACCTGCGGATTCCCTAGCATAACCTAGGATTTTTCTTCCAATCCCGGCATAACCCGTGGATTTCCCTAGCATAACCTAGGAATTTTCTCTTTCAAATTCCGGCATAACCCGCGGATCCCCTGGCATAACCCAGGAGCCTTCTCTTTTCCCAATCCCGACATAAACCCACGGATTCCCCTGGCATCACCCAGGAGTTTCTCTTTTAAATCCCGGCATAACCCGCGGATCTCCTGGCATAACCCAGGAGTCTTCTCTTTTTCAAACCACGACATAACTCGTGGACTTCCCTGGCATAACCCAGGAATTTCTCTTTCAAATCCGGGCATAACCGGTGGATCTCCCTAGTATAACCTAGGATTCTTCTTCCAATCCCGGCATAACCCGTGAACTTCCCTGGCATAACCCAGGAATTTCTCTTTCAAATCCCGGCATAACCTAGGATTTTTCTTCCAATACCGGCATAACCCGTGGATTCCCTAGCATAACCTAGGCATTTTCTCTTTCAAATCCCGGCATAACCCATGGATCCCCTGACATAACCCAGGAGCCTTCTCTTTTCCCAATCCCGGCATAACCCGCGGATTCCCTGGCATAACCCAGGAATTTCTCTTTTAAATCCCGGCATAACCAGCGGATCTCCTGGCATAACCCAGGAGCCTTCTATTTTTCAAACCCCGGCATAATGCGTGGGCCCCCTGGCATAACCCAAGAATCATTTTTCATTTCACCCCGGCATAACCCGTGAATTTTTCCTTTCATCCTCAGCAAGGACCCTTCATTCCCATCCCGGCATAATGCGTGGGCCCCCTGGCATAACCCAAGAATCATTTTTCATTTCACCCCGGCATAACCCGTGAATTTTTCCTTTCATCCTCAGCAAGGACCCTTCATTCCCATCCCGGCATAACCCGTGGATCCTCCTCTTATCCCCAGCAGAGACCCTTTCTCCTTCTCAGCATAACCTGGCAATCTTTCCAAAGGATACACAGTCCTGACTTTTGTTTTCTTCAATAACGAAATAGCTTAGCTTTGTGTTGCAAATAACTCATGAAAATTTCCCAGTGAAAACAGGGGCAGAAAATTTTGTTCGTCTGTTTTTTAGGTGTCCGAGCAGGTTCTACCTCAAGGCATAGGATTCGAGATGACCGAAAGCGTAAGTCTCAGTCCAAAATAAAGGAAAAGAAGAAAAGAATTAAAAAGAAGTGAATTCAAAATGCTGAAACAGGAAAGGATGCGGACAACTCAGAGTTTTATTGAAGTCACAAGCCTCGTATGTCCTGCTCCAGTCCAATGCTGAAACAAAAACCAGCACCTACAGCTTGCGAGCATCAAGATTCAGATCGAGGTCTACAGCGAAATCAGCTAAGACTCAAGATCAATCTTCAAGAGATTTATATACAGGAATCTTGTGACCCGTAGTTGATAGGCCTAGCTAGCTTAGCTTTTGATTTTCCTTTGGTGTAATAAGGGTTCAGCAAGTTGTAGCAGCTGCATCAGCAGTGAAATCACAGCTGATGGTAGTCCCAGCTACCAAACACTCCAGAACTACATTGACCTGATTCCTTTATAGCCAAGGATATGTAGGCTACCTTTGAAGCAAGGTTCGGTCAGACATTTTTCGAAACGCTTCTCCTGGAGTTTTGAGTAGGAAAAAAATCCCTCATGGCGCTCATTTATCTTTGATCGAGAACCCTTTGTGTTTCCGGGCAAAGAGGGGCAGCTGTGAGCACGTGATTTTTGCCTCGTTAAAATTACTCATATAGAATTCTCAGAGTTAGGACTTCTCCTTTTATTATTCGATTTTAGGATTTAATTGCGCATGTTTGTATGTATTTTTATTTGTGCATGCATGATAAGTCATAGAAAATACAAAAATTGCACGAGCATTTTAGGATTTGATTTTTACATGAGTTTGTTAGATTAATTAGTAATCAGGCTTTTTATAAAATATAACAATCACAAAGAAACTTTGATTTGTTTTAATTTTTATTTTAAATAATATTAATTTAATTGTAATGTAATAGTTTTGATTAACTTTTCAGATTTGATTTTAGTTGAATTTTTTAAAATTGAAACAATAATTGAACAATTGGATAATTGAAAAAGAAAAAAAAAGAGATAAATCAGGTTGGCTTCACAATTGGGCCAAAGCTGGATAGTCCAAATTAAGACACTCCCTACCCGTCCAAACCACCCAAAACCGGCCCAAACCCGTCCCTGACCCGATCTCGCATTAGAGACGCCCCAAAACGACACCGTTTTGGGGCGTGTGATCACAACTGTTCATAAGCCATGATCCAACGGCCTTGGTTTAATGTTGAGTATTAAATAAAAATGTCTGAAGCCAACACAAACCCTAGAGACCAAATGTCTCTTCCTCGTACCTATCATCTCTGCCATCACTCCGCCTCACCACCGCTGGTGGCGAAGCTCCAAACTCACAAAAAAATATACCACCGAACCACCATTTTCTCCTCTTTCTGATGCCCTAAAAACCAGCTTCCAAATATAAGCCCAACCCTTCGAATAAAGGATTTTGTGGATGCCGTTTCCGCCGTGTCCGGTGGCGGCCACTCAAACCGATCCCAATTTTATGCCGTAGTACCGCCTTCGTCTCCCCAACCCACATCCACCTTATTTCCTCTCAAATCCCACCCAGTCCTTCCAAATTTCAAATCGAAAGTGTGGCTCAAGTTTAATCTGCCCCAAATTCAACCACAATCATACCATAGACCATCCCGACCTCTCTCTTCCTAAAAATCCTTAATAAATCTCCCTCAAATCGCTGCAATTTTTGAACTAATGTAAACCTTAGTCCCAGATTCTTCCAACTGAGAGATTCGTTGAAGTTTGGGTACGTTTGAGACCTTGCATGGGCAAGTCAATGCGGTCGTTTATGGTCCAAAGGTTAGGCATCCTTGCTTTACCATAGGTTTCAAGTTTTCCGTGTTTTTGTTTTAATTTCCTTTTTTCCAAAAAATCCATGATTGCACATTCAGTATTCTAGGTAAGTTCAAAATTTCATATTGTTCATCTTTTCCCTGTTTTGATTATTTCCTTGTTTCAATTGATCAATATCTGTTCATGATAAAGCCTGCGATTGTTTTAGTCTTGTTTTGGTCAATCATATTTTGATTGATTCAGTCTTGCATTCTTGGTACTAGTTTAATTTATCTTCAAATCTGGCAATGTATATATGTTCTGTTGATTTGTTAACAATTCCTCATGGTTACTGATTAGCTTTTGATGATTTTGTTTTTTGATTTTGGTTAAGACAAGTAGTATAGTTTTAGTCTCTGTTAATTTTAATGGTTAGTTTATAACATGCCAGCTCGGTTTAGTAAGTAATAGGTTAGGTTTGTTTATGGTTTAATCCTTCTTATTGCCTTGAGTAATTAACTATAATCAATTTCTGACCAACTTGATAAATGCTAGGGTGTAAGTGGTCAGGCTAAGTAATTGAAGGGAAATGACAAGGGTAATATGGGTATTTGGACATGGGAATCTTGTAACAAACCCTTGGAACCTTCTAGTTTGAGGTTCAAAAACCAAATTCTTGTAATTTTCTGATAAGTCTTGAGGCACAAGCCAGAAAATGAGGGATTAAATGAACAATTCTGAGAAATATGAAAGGGACTAGTGAATAAAACACAAAAGAAAGGGGTTGCCCTAAGTTGGGGTTATAAATAGGCAAATGAGTGCCTTCATTAACAAGGCTGAAAATCCCTGAAACCTTCCCAAGGTTTGAAATCTAAAAAATCCTGATAAATTCCTTAACATTTCCAGAATTTCCAGCTCTAAAATTTTCCAAAAATACTCCTCCTTCCATTTCTGCCGTTCAAATTCGAAACAGAAATCAAAAAACAAAAAAAAGGGTTTTTAGTTTGAATATCTAAAATTTTTCCATAAAAAACTAGATTATTTAGATTCTTAGGAGCAAAACAGAAACCAAAACTCCAAAACAGGCTATTCTATTGAGGTTTTGGACCAATTTTGAGTCCTAGGGTTTGATTGCTGAACTTTTTCTGGAGTTTTCTGGGCTAATTCCAAGTGTGCTTGAGTTCCATCGATGCTATCTTGGGTTCTTTTGTTGGTTGTTGTTCATTTGTCTTTATTCCTGGATTGAAATGATATAAATGTTGGTCTAATTGTGGTGTTACTACTGATTTATCGTTGCTGTTTGCTGACTCAATCCTACTGACTCCTTTTCTTCATATTTGGCCTTAACTCAGGTACATTTTCAAATCTCAACTGCTGTAAGAGTGAACACATGTGTATGGTTATTTTTTCAAAGAAGAATATTGAAGAACACCTTTTCTTTCCTTGAGTTATTTGAAGATGTTCTAATTTGTATGTTTATACTTAATTCAGCAATGTTAATTAGACTATTAATGTTTTGTATTAACTGGACTGTTTGTTTACGAATGTTTAGTACTTGAACTTGTGCTAATGAAGCAGAATTCAGTAGTTATGTTAAGTTCCAGCGAATGAGCCAATATGCATATAAATTTTATGCAACAAGATTGGATTCGGTATTAAGTTTACTGAAGTTGATAAGTTCCACCGTTTTTAAATTGATTTCTTAAAGTTTGGGTTGTCACTAATTCCTGGAGTTTAGACATTGATATATGCCTATATTTAATATGGTACACATGCTATTTGGCTAGTCACAAGCCCAAAACGCTGGGGTTATGGTCGCAAGACAATGAGACAATATACTTGGGCCCCCTCAACGGCATTCCCAAGCCTGAGCTTAAATGCCTTTAGTTAACTCATCTAAACATAAGGGGTTGGGTTCGAAGCCCAATTTGCTGAAGATGGTTCCTAGGCTGCTTTCACTAATTTTCAGTTAATAACATCAATTAATAAAGCTCATGGATATAAACCTTATAGAAAATCCTAGTCTGCTTAGGATTGGCCTTTAAATAATAAAACGAGGTGCACCACGCCAAATAAAATCCATGAAATGCGTGGACCTTTTTAAATGCTCATATAAATACTTAGAGATTTGGGATACGACATTTAGCAAATTTCACGGCGTTCCTGCAAAGATAATCACGTGTTAGATGCTTTAGGCGCGTCTTTAATAATTTCATCTTCTTAATTACGGGTGCGTATTTATGTGACCCAAATATAAATCCAGATGAAGTTTAACTACGTGTGCATTTATGTGACATGGTTCGCGATATATTTTAGCGGCATCGCAAAAGCATTAAAAGCGGTGTAAGTAATTGCATTTAGAATGAACATGGGTAAAATCTGAATTTTTTGGCTATTTATATAATAGTTCAAGGGACCGTGCTAGAACCACAGGATCCGGGGGTTCCTAGCACCTTCCCTATAATCAACATAATTCCACACTTAGAATTTCTGGTTCGCAGACTCCATTTGGGTAGTCGAAAATTTCCTCGATTTGGGATTCTAATAAACCGGTGACTTGGGACACCAAAGCCCAACTTATCCCAAGTGGAGACTCTTCATAAATAAATAATCTCATCTCAAATAATGTCACTTTAATTGGAAAAACTCCATTATATATGTCGTCCTTCGGGGTAGCCGTGTAAAAAGGAGGTGTGACATACATATAACTTTATATATTCACTTACAAATCATAATATGTTGAAATCTCATAATGCACATTATCTTATTGATGTTGACTCCCGGATGGACTAACATGATCCAGCACACAAAAAATAGGCATATTCCAACTGATAGTTGGTTCATAACTTGTAAAATTCATATATGTTCGGTGCCCCTTGTGGAATATATGAGTGTTAATACAAATACAATACACAAAAATATACATCGTAACACAAAGTAAAATTGAAGCTTACCACTCGGCTTGCGGATTATGTAAACTAGGGTAGAAATTATTTTCTCGCTCCTCACTCACCCGAGAAGATAAGTTTAGATCCATCCAAACTCTTTTAGCCGGAACTTGTTCGGCTAAAATTGCTCCAAAATAATCACCCGATGATTGAAGGATATCTCTACTTTGCGCAACCTCATTATTGCCAACGTATTCATCATGACATACATTTCCAACAGTTTTATCACAATACATTCGCAGTATTCATCCAGGTCCTCAAAAAATCTCTCAGAGTTTCATTGTCTTTGATGTTAAGCTCAGCATAACAATCAATCCCTTGCGGAGTCACATAATACAGATATCTTTAGTCACTTTAAGATTCACCAAATGTTTTCTCACACTCATTTTATTATATCACAATGATACAATCTATCATACTCCATGTAAGTGGCAACTTTACATGGCACTGTGGAGATAAGCTATAGCTTACTGAGTCATTCACCATCATAACCTAAACCCCCCCACCCCCCTCAAATATAATAAAACCCTAATTCTTCGCTCTTCAGACATTCTAACAAAATGAAAAACAACTTAATGAAGAAAAATTTCACAAGACTTGAGAATATTTCTGAACAGATTTTTACAAAATACTTAACGTCTTTAAATAAGCAATGTCCAATCCGGGGGGTCAAACTTTTTGAGGTATAGAGCCTTAAATAGGGGCGCTATACCCATTTGAATTGTTGTTATATTAGTTAAGCGTAGAAGAATTATTGCTAGGCCCACAAAATATGTATAGCGCGGTAATAAAAGGCGCTATGCCTCCTATCTTTTAAATTGAGGTATAGCGCGGTAATAAAGGGCACTATATCTCCCGTCTGTCAAACTACCTTAACGAGAAAACGACCATTAAGGTATAGCGCCCTTTAAAATGGTGTTATACATATTTTGGCCACTATCTTTTTTTTCCACACATTTCAATCATTTGAGACCAAAAGAACCACATTTTGGTTCCGGCAAAAACTATAAGAATACTAAGATGAGATCGGTGTTTGCCAAGTTTTACACAGTTAAGGAAACTGGAGGAAAAAAGATATCCAATGATTAGGTTCTAGTTGTATGTTGATGCAAAATTGTAGCAGCCAATAACCAATTAAGGCTGGTCGAGTACTATGTATGTAAATACCATAATAAATCAGAAGACAAGTAAATAAAAAAATGGCAGATCGATGCATTAAGCTACCGCTATGCCCGGGGTCCGAGGAAGGACTGGACCACAAGGATCTATTGTACGCAGTCTTACCTTGCATTTCTGCAAGACAAGTAAATAGAGATGCCAGAATATACTGATGCCAGAATATACTGATTTGTTCTTTTCCCTAAACTTTCTCTTAGGCTTTCTATACCTGACTTTGTCCGTCCAAAAAGAACTACTATTTAAAAATAGGAGGCCTTAAAAGTGGGGGAGAAGTAGAATTTACAGTAGAGTACATTAGGAGGACATTGAACAAAGGAAGCTATTTCTAGTCACTCGGACTGCGATACATTTTACTTTTCATTTCCCCTATTTTTTGTGTCTCTTTGTTCCTGTTCCTATGCTCTCACTTCTCTGCTGTAATTTCCTGGTTTTCATGTTTTATTTTCTGGACACCAGATCTGATTTTGGATGGGTTGCAGCAACTGGTGACAACAACCAGCAGATTGTTTGACGTAATGAATTTCTATCTTGTTGCCGGTAGGTTTATATGGTGTTGGCTTAGGTATCTTCATGTCAAATTTTTGGGATCCATCCCCATAATAATAAAGAAAAAATGGAATGAAGTTAGATTTGGAACAAAAGAAAATCGGCTAACTTGGGCAGTGGATAACAATTTGCCAATTGCAAGTTTTCAAGTCTGCAACTTGCAAAACCAAAACCAATTTTGGTTGTCGTGGGAAACATTTTCTCACCTATAAAAGGAGAGCTTCGACTCTCATTTCAACACACAAAAAGAGAAGCAACATAGTAGTTGCAGAGAGTATTTCTCAAGCATTGTGAGACTATGGAAGGAAAATAGAGAGTGTGAGTGACATTGTAGTGAGGTGAGAATCTTAAAAGAGGGTTATTTCTTTTGAGTGAATAGTGGTCCCTGGAGTATTTTACTCGAAATACTAGGTGTAAAATTTCTCATTATAGTGGATTACTTTGCTCCTCTCGAGCTCGTGAAATTTTTCCTTATTCAGAAGGGTTTTCCATATTAAAAATTTATGTATCATTGTTGCTCTTTTTGTTCTTGTTGATTACCGTTTCTCGGTACTATATTATTGTTTCGCTGTTACTACCGTGAATATTATTTCTGTTGGGGGGATAATATTCCCAACAACTTGTATCAGAGCACAGGTTCTGTGAATACTATTCACTGTCGGTAGTACTATACTCGATGAAAATAAAATTGTCCGGAGTAAAGTACAAGGTAGCAAAATTCAAAGGAGATTAACAGTTTCTAAACATGGAAAAGAAGGATGAGGGATTTGTATCCAACAAGAATTACACAAGGTACTAGATGCTGATGCCAAAAAGCCTAATACCATGAAAGTTGAGGATTAGGCAAACTTCGATGAAAGAGCTGCTTGTACAATTAGGTTGCACGTATCAGATGATGTGTTAAATAACATCATTAAAGAAGACACTGCACGTGGCATTTAAACAAAGTTGGAAAGCCTATACATGTCCAAAACATTGACAAATAAATTGTAACTGAAGAAGCAGTTATACACCCTAGACATGGGTTAAGGTACAAATTTTTTTGCCACATATAAATGTATTTAACGGACTAATCACATAGCTTGACAACCTCATAGTGAAAATCGAGGAAGAAGATAAATTCATCTTGTTATTGAACTTGGTTCTATCTGCGTATGATAATTTGGCAACAACCTTCATGCAAGATAAGACTTCCATTGAGTTAAACGATGTCACAACAGCTCTTCTACTCAATGAGAAGATGAGAAAAAATAGAAGGTAGAGGTAGGAGTTATAAAAGGAGTTCGAGCAACTATAGTAGATCTGGAGCTCATGGGAAGTCAAAGAACCGATCCAAATCAAGAGCCAAAAATTGCTACAATTGTGATCAACCAGGTCACTTCAAAAGAGATTTCCCAAATCCAAGGAAGGGCAAAGGTGAAACCAGTGGCCAGAAGAATGACGACAACACAACCGCCATGGTGAAAAACAATGATAATGTTGTCCTCTTATAAATGAGGAAGATGAATGCATGCACCTGTCAGGTCCAGAGTCAGAATGGGTGGTTGACACATCGACATATTTACTATGCCACACCGATAAGAGATCTTTTTTGCAGATATGTAGTAGGTGATTTTGGCACTGTGAGAATGGGTAACACAAGTTACTCAAAGATTGCATGGATTGGTAACATTTGTATTAAGACAAATGTCGGATGCACATTGGTACATTGTACAGGACAAATGCAGAAATATGCCAAGGTGAAATGAATGTGGCGCAAGATGAGATTTCTGCAGATTTGTGGCACAAAAGAATGGGTCATATGAGCGAGAACGGATTGCAACTTCTTGACAGGAAATCACTCATCTCTTTTGCCAAAGGTACAATAGTAAAACTTTGTGACTAATGTTTATTTGGTAAGCATCATAGAGTCTCACTTCAAACATCGTCTGAAAGAAAAATGAATATTTTTAATTTAGTATAATCTGATGTTTGTGTTCCAATAGAAATTGAATCGATGAGCAGTAGCAAATATTTTGTTACTTTTATTGCTGATGTTTCACATAAATTGTGGGTTTATATCTTGAAAACCAAAGATCAGGTGCTTCAATTTTTCTAGTAATTTCATGCTCCAATGGAAAGGGAGAGTGGTCGAAAGCTAAAGCATCTTCGAAGTGAAAATGGAGGTGAGTACACTTCAAGGGAATTTGAAGAGTACTGTTCAAATCATGGGATCAGACATGAAAAGACAGTTCCTGGAACCCCACGGCACAATGGTGTCGCCAAGAGGATGAACCGCACCATTGTTGAGAAGGTGAGAAGCATGCTCAGAATGGCTAAATTGCCAAAGTCATTCTAAGGTGAGTAGTTCAGATAGCCTATAGCCTGTTACCTGATCAATAGGAGTCTATCAGTTCCTTTGAAGTTTAACATCCCAGAGAGAGTTTGGACTAACAAAGAGATGTCCTACTCACATCTAAAGGTATTCGGTTGTAGAGCTTTTGCATATGTACCAAAGGAGCATAGAACAAAGCTGGATGATAGATCCATTCCCTGGTTATTCATCAGATACGGAGATGAAGAGTTTGAGTATAGATTGTGGGATCCTGTTAAGAAGAAGGTCACTAGAAGCAGAGATGTAATCTTGGAGAAAGTGAAGTTGGAGTTGTAAATGATCAGTTAGAGAAGATAAAGAATGGTATAACCCTTAACCTTGTTACCATTCCTTATTCTTCTAACTATCCCACAAGTGCAGAAAGTACGACCGACGAGGTTTCCAAGCAGGGAGAACAACCTGATAAGATCAATGAGCGGGGGAGCAACTTGATGACGATGTTGAGCAAGTGGAGTATCCTATTCAGGAAGAAGAACACTCTAAACCTCTGAAGATATCAGAAAGGCCAAGGGTAGAGTCATGCAGGTACCCTTCCATGAAGTATGTCCTTATCAGTGATGAGGGGGAGCAAGAAAGTCTGAAGGAGGTGTTGTCCCATCCAGAAAAGAACCAGTGGATGAAAGCTATGCAAGAAGAGATGGAATCTCTACAGTAATATGCCACGTACAAGCTGGTTGAACTTCCAAATGGTGTAAGACCACTCAAATGTAAGTGGGTCTCTAAACTCGTGAAAAATGGAAATGGCAAGTTGGTTAGATACAAAGCTCGATTGGTAGTTAAAGGCCTCCAACAGAAAAAAAGTATTGATTTTGATGAAATTTTCTCACCTGCTGCCAAAATGAATTCTATTCGTACAATCTTGAGCTTAGCAGCTAGCCTAGATCTTGAAGTGGAGAAGTTGGATGTAAAAACTGCATTTCTTCACGGAGATTTGAAAGATGAGATCTATATGGAGAATCCAGAAGGATTTAAAGTAGCTAAAAGAAAACACATGGTGTGCAAACTGAATAAGAGTCTTTATGAGTTGACGCAGGCACCAAGCCAGTGGTACAAGAAGTTTGATTTATTCATGAAACGTCAAACTTACATAAAGACATATTCTGACACATGTGTATACTTCAAAAGATTTTCTGATAACAACTTTATTATATTGTTGTTGTATGTACATGTTGATCGTACGACAAGACATGGAGCTGATTTTCAAGTTGAAGGGAGACTTATCTAAATCCTTTGACATGAAGGACTTGGGCCTAGCACAACAAATTCTGGGAATGAAGATTGTTTGAGTGAAAAGAAGCGAAAAGTTGTGGATGTCTCAAGAGAATTACATTGAACATGTACTGAAACGCTTCAACATGAAGAATGTTGATCCAGTCAGCACACCTCTTGCTAGTCATTGAAGTTGATCAAGAAGATGTGTCTTACAATAATGGAGGAAAATGAGAGCATGACCAAAGTTCCTTATTCTTCTGTCGTCTGAAGTTTGATGTATGCAATGGTATGCACTAGACCTGATATTGCTCACATAGTTGGTGTTGTCAGCAGGTTTCTTGAAAATCCAAGAAAAGAGCACTAGGAAGCAGTCAAGTAGATACTCAAGTACCTGAGAGGTACCGCATGAGATTGTTTGTGCTTTAGAGGATCTGATTCGGTCTTGAAAGGCTATACATATGAAGATATGACAGGTGACAATGATAACAGAAAATCCACTACTGGATATTTGCTTACATTTTCAGGGGGGAGCTATATCATGGTAGTCGAGGCTGTAAAAGTGTGTTGCACTCTGTACAATTGAAGAGGAGTATATTGCCGCTGCTGAAGCTTGCAAGGAGATGATATGTTCTAAACGGTTCCTTCAAGAGCTTGGATTGCATCAGAAGGAGTATGTCATCTATTGTAATAGTCAAAATGCAATAAACTTGAGCAAGAACTCCATGTACCATGCAAGGACCAAACATATCGATGTAAGATATCATTGAGATCCGAGAAAAGGTAGAGAGTGAATCTCTACAAGTCCTGAAGATCTCCACAAGTGAGAATCCTAGATATGCTGACCAAGGTGGTACCAAGAGACATGTTTGGGTTGTGCAAAAAACTTATCGGCATGCACTCAAGCTAAAAATCCAGTGTTACATCATTCAATTGAATGAGTCTAGGGGGAAAGAATGTGATATCCATCCCCATAATAATAAAGAAAAAAAAGGAATGAAGTTAGATTTGGAACAAAAGAAAATTGGCTCCGTTGGCCAGTGGATAATAACTTGCCAATTTGCAAGTTTTCTAGACTACAACTTGCAGAACCAAAACCATGGTTGTGATGAAAAACATTTTCTCACCTATAAAAGGAGAGCTTTGGCTCTCATTTCAACATACAGAAAGAGAAGCAACATAGTAGTTGCATAGAGTATTTCTTAGGCATTGTGAAAAATAGACTATGTAGGAAAAATAGAGAGTGTGAGCGATATTGTAGTGAGGTGGGAATCTCAAAAGAGAGCTATTTCTTTTGAGTGTATAGTAGTCCCTAGAGTATTTTACTCGGATTACTAGATATAGGATTTCTCAATATAGTGGATTACTTTGTTCCTCTCAAGCTCGTGATTTTTTACCCTTATTCAGAAGGGTTTTCCACGTTAAAATTTTTTGTGTCCTTGTTGGTCTTTTTATTTTTGTTGATTACCGTATCTCGATACTACATTATTGTTCCACTATTATTACCGGGAATATCATTTCTGTGGGAGGGTTTATTCCCAACAAAACTAAATTAAACTGTATAATCCTATTATGGGCGGGTGTATTAGCTTTTAGTAGTCATAGTATGTGGAGCAGTTTAGATTCAATCCAGGATGCATTGATCTGCTCGTGTAACTTGTAATGGCATACTTCAGTTATGTTCTGAACTTTAAGAATTACACTTAGGGAGAAGAATAAGACTGAATTCTTCAATACTGCTCAATGAGTAATAGGGAATCAAACTTGGTTCATCTCTTCTGTACTCCAGTTAAGACGTCTATGCAATCCAAGTTGCAGTTCATTTTATTTATGTTATGGGTCAGGAGTTATAGGAGAACCTTGAATACAAAATGTATGCTCCAAGTCTCATATCACGGAAACGAGAGGCATACACTTTCTGCCTTTATTTTTAAATTTGTTTTAGCTGGCACAACGGCACCCAAATAGTGATGCTCGCCATCAGGCATTTAGGTTAATGAGTCATTACCTAGTTGAAGTACCGATGCACTGCATATGAGGTCTTCACACTCTTAATCTGCAGTCAAAATCGAATATTAAAGGTGGAAATAGGGAATAGCGACTAATTAATTAGGTAAACATTAATACCTCCATCATTTAAGGAAGTAGAAAGTATATATTATGTACCTTTTTTGTGGACAACGGAGTTAATAAGTACACACAACTGCCAAGGCAACTAAGCAACTCTAATACAAAAAATTGATAATATAATGTCACTCAGAATATAACAGTTGACTTTACAAGCTCAAACCATAAGTACTGAACGAGGACCAATCAGAAGTTCCCCACAACATTCGCATCACCCCCAGAGCAACCTCAACAGAGTTCCTCGCATGTGACAATATGCATTTGCTAAAAGTTATTGCTTGCTTACTGGGCATATTCTTTGATGGAACCTTCTCCTCCCTTTAAAACGTCAAAACATTGCGAGAATGGCGCAGCTGCAGACTTTTAGTACATTTCCTCACGTGCAAAGATCTTAATGGTAATTAATACCTAGTCAAATAGCATGAGATACATCTCGGGTAACTGGATATAAGCTCTGTCATGGGATGAATGGATGTTGCTTTAGGACTCAGTCAACACCTTATGAGAAAAATATATATATGTATACTCGGGCTATGAAAATATACCCATCAACCATACTTTATCCACGTTAAGCAAGTTCAACTGTTCCGTCATAGCAATTGCAGGTAGCGAGAAACTGGGTTTCAAGTGCCAGTCCCAAGAATAGTTCTCACTGCTGGAGGGAGTTATGAAAAACCTACCTGGTGAATACATCTGTTACTTTAAGCTTAAGCTTCATGTTACCAGCTTGTACTAATAGTTCTTCTCGAGAAGGATCCACTTTTAGGACTAAAGCTTGCTTGTTAAGTGAAGGAACAAGGACTGAATCACCAACACTGGGAAGTTTCCTTCTTTCTGCAGCATAGGCAAAATAGATCATCACCCACAGTAGTGGATGTTTGACCCATGTAAATAAAGGAGATATAATATAAGCGAGCACACCATTGACATGAATGAACACCAAAAAAGATATACAGGAGAAAAAAAGATGCAAAAAGCTTTAAAAAGGGAATATTATGTTACCTGAAACAGGTAACCTGGATGTACTGGCAGAAAACACCGCAGGAGTTGCCTTTGAAATTTTACTTTTTTCCACTTTAGCTTCACTCTTTGTAGCTGATGTGTGTCCATTACTTTCCAGTATTTTCTGGGATGGTTGACTTGAAACTGCACGATATTCTCGTGCTCTCTTGTGAATGGAAGATCGTGCTGCTGCTGCTGCCTCAGATATCTCTTGTACCTTTCTATATCTTTGATTAATGCTGTGTTCTTTCACTTTCTTTCGGGCTATAACCAACTTGTTATGGAGACCTTTAGTAAGTCTAAACCAAATCGACAGAGAAGAAATACATGTGAGAAAGTTAATTTTCAACAATCAGTTTACTACAAGAAAAAGGACCAAAAGGCTGCCTAGGAAATACACAATCCCTGAAGAAATGAAATGTCAAATATTCTAAATCATCAAAAACTTCTAAAATTGTTAATGACCAGCAGAGATCCCAATCAAATAAAGCTACTTCCTTTGTTTCAATCTAAACAACTCTTTCCATTTTAGTTTATTACTAGTACAAAGAGAGTTTTAAAATCTGAACTTTGTTATGATCCCTTTCCCGTCAAACTAAACTTTCAACAATCTTTTAATATTTTTCTTCCACTATCACTAATGCAACGAGTCAATTTACATCTTAAACACTGGTCTAATCAAATACTGTCACATATAATAAGACAGTGAGAAAGTGCAACGAAGCAGCAGCTCCCTGTTAAAGAAATTTCTTCTTAGAAAATGAGGTTCTCCATTTTCCTCTACATACATGCGAGTCAACTAGAAAGGGAACAAAGAGATCCACTTAGTGCAAGTAAAGGGTCAAGGTACGATCATCATCACACCCTTCCTTTCCCCTTTTATGCCCCAGCCAAAAGGAAATCTTAAAAAAGGAAAGTAGAAGGATGAGAATTGCCTCCCTTCTGGAAGTAATTACCCTCCTTTTGTTGTTTGGTATTTCAGATAGAAAGTAGAGGAGATTGTTTTCCAAGTGGACAAAATTAGAAGGGATTCCATAATGTTGATAGATGACAAACACCATCATATTTCTTTGCTAACTATATCATGCAAGTACACAGCCTCTTTGTTTCTTTCTAATCCTAATGGTATGAAATAAGGATGCAATGGTATTAACTATTACCCATCCATTGAAGCAGTGAAGGACATAAATCTATGATTAATGAAACAAAGGCAACCTAACCTTTGTGCTTATTACAAGAGCCACTGGCACACAAACTGGAAAATACTTTCCAACACTGGAAACAACTGATTTACTTTCCTTGGCTTTCTATGTTTCTCTTTTCTTTATTAGATTATAACTGCTTTCACAAAATTTTCCATCCACTGGTAATAGCATTGATTAGAACTGCTTTCACAAAATTTTCCAGCCACCACCAGCATATCTAACATAGACCATAAATCAAGCTCAACCTGAGACCTTTTCCGTCAAACTTCCACCAAATCTGCCACCGGTAAACATTTCACCAAATACTGCCCCCAGTATCGTAACTTTCATGATTTGCACTCTGCTTCTGCAGGCCAAGCCAGACTTTTGTCACTATTTCCCTGCTTTTGCAGGTGGGAGTTACCGTAATTACCATATTTCAATTACCTTCTAATACCCCATATCGTCCCTTTTTATCTATATTCATAGGCACTTCTCTCACTCTAGCATCTTAGGTTCAGGTAGATGCCAACTAGTATTAGGCTATCCAGTAGCAAGGGGCAAGGTAAATTGCCATAGAGTCCACGATTTACTTTAATTTGTTTCTCCTTGATTAGGTTGGAACAGATCCTCAATCTAAACACCTATCAATGCAAGGAAGATTGAGATCTATAATGGAACCAAATCAATCTTGAAACAGTTTCAACAGCCAAAACTACTGCATAAGGGAGGATAAATCTATTTTGGTGAATTCTGAGGCTATATGGGATTCAGCATTGAAGTGGAGAATGCTTTTTGGATGAAATTTCATGCCAATTCAGCTAAGGTAAGCAAAGGATCCTCACTTCAGAAGATGTTGTGATTCACGAACTTGCTCGTGAAAGTTCTGCTTAAATCTCTCCATGTCAAGTATAACCTGCGGAACGATGTTAATAAACGTCTGAGAAAAGCACTTGCTAGTCAATACAAATCGAAGTGATAAAGAAACGAGAATTCACGTATATTCAGATGCACAAATATGATGTCATAAGGACTTACTTTCATTGTGTCTGAACTAAATACTTTTCTTGCGCATGATTCTAAAACTAGACAATATGATTAGAAGGTTCTTTTGATTTCCAGTACCAATTGAAATTACTTATGAAACTAGAATCAATAGAAGCTAAACAAAGGTCAGCAAAGTTCTTGGTACAGATGTTTCTACAGAGTGGCAATAAATTTAGGATCTCGGTAAGCCATCTATATATGGAACAAAAATTAAAGGATTTATGCACGTTAGCAATATAAGGCAGACTACTAACATTCCATGCAAATATTTAATCAATTACAAGTATCAAATTCCTGAATACAAAAGTTAATGGTATCATATGCAAGTACCTCATTGATTTCTGCACTAGCAGCCCCGTAAAGTTCACGAGCCTTGTGCACAATGATATCAGGTATCCTGAGCCTTTCGGCTATATTGATTGCATTTGACCGTCCTGCAGTTGGAGAAGTCTGAAAATAAGAACTACTACCAAAAAACTCAACGACACGATCACCAAATGATAAGAAGACATCAAAGCTTCAAAAACTATCCACTGTTGATTGTTAAAAATTCCAAGAACGGAGAGAATATCCTCCGAAATTTGTATACGCAATTATCCTTGATTTCTCTTATAATTGTACCCCTGCCCCTTTCACCGGTCGCATAAAAGGTAACTGGATATGTAGTGCATCAGCTAACCCAGTCCCGGTTCAAATATCTGTTAATTTGAATTGTGTAGATGTGGAAAATGCATAAGGAGAAATTTTAAACACATACGTAAGAGTTCAAAATACAAGAAATAATAAAAATAATGGTGAAACAAGAAAGCTCTTGACTCTACAACTTCTAAGTAGGTCCAGTTTTTGGAGACAGAGTGAGTATTTACATATGTGATGGTGCAAAGTATATTTGAACCAGTAAAACCGATTTATCATTGAATATCTGCATATTTATTTGTACGGAATGGTGCAATTCCAAAATTCCATGGTGATTAAAAAACATGAGTACAAATTGATTGACACAACGTATACCATGGTTTTACTTGGTACTATTTCTATGATGAGATGAAAATGATTTATCTGAGGAATATCTATTGATGATTGAAAGTGTGTAGGTTTTCAATAACTGGTTTAAGTATAATAGTAGAGAGTATAATAAACGGAACTGCATTTCAAGAATATTTTGTGACATTGAGTTTGTGACACTGCAAAATTTGATCAGAGACCAAAGAGGTATCATCTTTTTTCTTTTTAAGCCCAAGTAAGAAGTATTTCTTCTCTTCTTTTCGCCACAAGAAGTAACATGACATCCTATTATCAGTCATCAGGAAAGAAACTCCAAGCTAATCAAGAAACTACCACATGGATACAAGGACAACCTGGTATTCCCCAAAGGATCCTATAAGTTGGTTTCAACTTCATTTCGTCAAACTCCATACATGCATTTTCAAAGGCATGATTGCTGTCAAATACATTGTAGCACCAAGATGTTAGAGGAGGTGAGTCTTTTGTCCCAAATAAAAGTTCCATCTTAGCATTGAGCACCTGTATTTAAGGGTTTTAAGTTCTCCATGATGTGTTGTAGCTATAGTCAACAAACTCCCAGCTTCTGCAAAAGATTCCAGTAGTGACATCCCAAGTGCAGCTCCTTCTAGAGGATTTGTCCCAGCCCCTACCTACAAGATAAAGAATACACACTTTGGTCTTTACGAAGGAAAATGTCCATTCTTTCCGTGCATAATTTCACTTGTTCATTGCAACAATATGGCTGTGCCTCTGGAAGAACAATGAATAACTGCTGAAGTCCCAGTACATACTTCATCTAATAGCACAAGTGACATGACTGTTGAGTGAGACCGGATTTTCTGCATTTGACAAGAAATAATATAAAATTTCTGCATTTGGATCTAAAGGAACACTTTAAATTCATAAACATTAACTGTAGCTGGACAATGATTGCCAATATCATTAGAGACACATTTAAGAGTTCAACTAGTTGATGAATGCACTAAATTGGATATGTCTTTGATCAAGAATGGTAACAGTAAATTTAAGCTTATGTTACATTTTGCATTAAAGGTTCAACCTTAAAATTAGTTTGAATATTGACCTCGTGAAAAAGAAGACCTTAGGAAAAGGAAGCCAACAGAGCATTTGAAAGGAAGAAAAAAGCATTCCTGGAACTTTTTGCAAAATCATCCAGAATCATGGACAACAAATAATCTAATATTGGACAAAGATCTAGCACCTCATAAAATCATTAAAGTGCTAATGAGCCAAATTCCACTAAATCAATCCATCAAGGTAGCTGATAGCCTGGTAAACAGGCCTCCCGTGCAAGATGCTAAAGAATTCCTAGGAAGCAGAAACAGTCAATTACAACATTAAGCATCTTATAACTATATCAACTGATTCAGTAAGTATACAGAGTAGCAATACAGAATGCTAGGCCATCTGCATGGTTACAACTTGGATATCACATGCCAATCAGCTACGCATTATCATCTCCACATCATCAACAGATAATCAGTTTTTTCTGTCAGCTCCATCCAGGGATGTTCACTATTTAGCCAAAGTTATAATCTAATGTTTTCACCTTCTGTCCCAGTTCATTCAACCTACTTAGCTTTTGACAGACTAACATGCCCCTAAGTTATCAAACATCTTCCAATATTTTGATCTGGTACTGATAAAAAAAAAGGGCAGCCCGGTGCACAAGGCATCCCGCGTTCACGCAAAATCCAGGGAAAGATCGTACCGCAAGGGGTATGATATAGACAGCCTACCCTAATGGAAACATTAGTGGCTGCTTACACAGCTTGAACCTGTGACCTATTACCATTGCTCCAAGGCTGGCTCCCCTTCTGATACTAATAGTTTTATCATTTATAACTTTCTAAAGTGTTCTTTTTCTTAAAAAAAGAAACAGTCCTTGAATCACCATATCAGAAATGATGACAAGTGTAATCAACTTGAACCTCAAAATACAGAATTATGTAAGTGAAATTCAGAACAGAGGGAGTAAAACTATATTGGTTGCAACTTTGGACCCTCCTCTTTGGCTCTTCCTATTCATTTCTTGTAATATCCCTTTTTCCAATAGGTGGTCTAATACACCTTCCTTGATTAAGCTCATATCATTTCAAATATGAATCTACCTTCCACAGGTACTATCTGGACTACACATTGGATAAGCCTCCTCATTTATCCACAATCGGTCGACTGTCTACAATTACAATCACCTGAGAATTCGTATAAACAAAAGGAATCCTTCCTCTCTCCCCCTTTATTTGGCAAGATCTTCCATGCAAAAAAGTTAGCAGGTTTAGGTAATGTAACATGTGTACGTAAGAGGATGATGCTCACTTTCGTCACATTATTACTGTGTGTGCGCTTTACTCCTGGAGAGCTGCAATATAAACCAGATCTATAGTTCTTACACTAGAGGAGCAGAGCGTATACCAGGATGGTGATCGATATTTAAATTAAACAAGGGTCTTTATACATGTACAATCTTAGATAATTCCTTGATTATATATTCATCCTCACGGAAAAAGGGTAAGAAGCGGCAATTCTACTTGGCCATATCATATCAGGCTAGTAAAGGAAATGCCAAAAGTTCCAGAATGAATTTCATTAACTTACACTAATTTGTTTCAGATGCCCTGAGAAGGTAGACAGTGACTGGGTTAAGGACTGTTCATCACCAATATCAGCAAGTACAAAATCAAACCAAGGGATCTTCACTGGTTCTGATGCTAACACATAAAGACCTGCAAATCTAGTGCGACTTTGAAATTTATGCACATCAAAATAAGATTACATGAATACAACTACTTTAGTGCAACACCTAGAATTCGTATTCTCAGAAAGCGCCTCTTGCATTAATGATAACAGAAATCCTAAGGATGACAAAGAAGAAATAATGGTAATAACAAAGTTGAAACAACATAGGAAAAGATATATAGATAATACTATGAGAAAATAGCCTATTCTCTTCTCACATTTTCTTTGTTCTAAATACATTGATGCTCACCTTAGGTGATTCAACCTGAGAGCAAACTTTCTTACAAAGAAAAAAAAAGGAAAAGTTCTGAGTATCTCTTCACGAGTCAACAATCAACTAATCCCAACTCAATAGTATTCAAGTTCAGATGCTTTCAAGCTAAAAGACCAATAAATCACCTCCTTCAAGAGTTACTTTTGAGATGAGGCTCAAGCCTTAGTGCTTGAGGTTCCCAAAAGTAATCTCGCATAAGTTATATGACCAGCTATAACAAGCTATTCAAATAGAAATATCTTCTTTCAGATGATTATTATGCATATCAAAAGTTATAATATAATATCAACAACAATTTGTGCACCAGCACTACTTCTATCACCATAATCTAAGTTTGATTACATAATTCTGCCAAGCAATCACCTTCTTTATTTTCTTTTCTCATTATACCTCTAAAACGTACTGAGAAAGCTTGATGCAATTAATGATTCTATTGTTGTCAAAGATGATTTTCATATGGAAATTAGGCAGTGCCAATAAAGTGCGATATGAAGAGTCGCTGCAAAGACAGTAGCAATGAAGTTAGGTGCAATGCATCCAACAGTGTGGCCTAACAGTCAATGAAACTGGAAAAAAACTCATGGCAACCAGAGGTTGAATCCCAATAAGGGCAGAACAAATTAGGTGATTTCTTCCCATTTGTCTAAGCCTTTTTTGAGCAGAGTTACCCATACCAAAAACCTGTACAGGTGAGAGGATGCATATAACTCGTGGAATAGTCTAGGTGCGCTAGTATAAGTAGCATGTGATTTCAGAAGGAACAAGAAACATGGCCAAGAGAAGCTGCCAATAATCATTTGGCAGAACTGCAAATTCAATATTAGGATAATATCAAGGCAGAGAAATGAAGATGGACATGATGTCAGGCATGTATAGAATTTTTGTACCCCAATTTACGTTGGCTATACTGATGGTCCTGCTGAAGTGTGAGCAAAATGAAATTAATGAATGAAGGATTACTGCAAGAGTAATAACAGAAGAAAACAAACTTAAGATGTTTCAGAGTCGGAAAAGGTTGGTCTTGAATGACTGTTTCCCCCACTAAAAGAGATCATATGGGCTGCTAACTAGTCTGAGGGGGTAAAGTTTACCGGCATTGAGTAATAAAATGAAAGTTATAACTTGGAAAATTAGCTGTAACTTACCTTGGGAAAGTAACTAAAACTACCTCTCTTTTCTGTTTTTGACAGGTTCTCAATTACCTCTTCGTATAGGATACTGATAATTATGACTTCTGATGTTTCATTATATATTATATATTGTCTAGTAAATACATGGAAGTATAAGGAACTGTTTGCATTTTGTGAGCTGTTGACTTGATGAACAAAGTAAATATATAGTATTTGTGCTGACCAGATTTTGCCATCAAAGCAGCCAAAGCCACAGTCTTCAAGCAAATGGTTTTACCCCCAGTATTCGGACCAGTTATAACCAAAACTCGAGTGTTCTGAGCAACATATATGTCAACAGGAACAGGGGATTCCTCTTTCATCTTAGCAACCTGAAGTTAACATGTAAAAAGTACCTCATTCATCTACAATGGAAATTTTGCATTCACCATCAAATTCAGTGATCATGTTAAGAAACATTACTTTTGCTTCCAAGGACTGCAAATTCATATTGGTTTCTTCTCTCAAAATAATGTTTTCTCCCTGCTGTTTCCTCCTCCTAATTTCCTATACACAAAACACCAACTGAACTCTTAGTGAACTTAAAGTAATTCAACTAAGCGCAAATCAACCTTAAGTTATCACAACGATAAAAACACTTAAAACTGTTATGAGAATACAGCAAACGGAGCTGACATATGATAGAATATGAGAAGAAAGGCTATTCAAAACATTGAAAGCATCTAACTGTTATGATGCATTGCCATGGTATCTCTAGATTGACAATTCTAGTAAGGCCTGTATAAATTTGTCCGCAGATATTAACAACAGCTGTAACTGTTTCATCCAAAATAGAGCAGTGTAGAGTCTCTAACAGCTAATGTCCCAACAAAACTTTCTCAAAGTTCTCTCTCAAACCTATAACCATTTGAAAGGAATAAAAAGAAGTAGAGGAATACAAAAAAAAAATCCCACTGAGATCCACTTTCCACTTCTAAGACCTCCCACAAGACTCTCACCCTCAGACTTTATTGACTTCACAGATTGCATTATTTAGTCAAGGAAGGTCTACACCAAGGTGGCCATATAAGATAATAATTAGTAGAGATGGAAGCGGAACAGGCTTACCAAAAGCCATATCCCACCCTTAAATAATCAACAACCACACCCGAATCATACATAGTAGTAATTCAGCTGCCATGCATATGAGCTGGCCAGGTAAATGAAAACCACAACATCTTTTGCAAAGGTTTCAAAAGGAAAAAGAGAAAAGACTAAGAGCACCATCTTACTAAAGCTTAACCACTCACACAAGTCACTAATGCTTAAATCCAAAAGGAGATCCGTTGGCACAAAAGCAATAATGATAAATTCAGGAATTTTGTAACAGCAAATGTTTATATACTTCATGAAACTCGGCTATAATCTCGACACACTTTTAGCTTCCAACTCAAATAGAAGGAGTTCATGTAGGAAACTTATGTTCTCTAATAAAATAAAGACCACCATAAAGAGAGATTGCCTGATGCAAGTACCCACCAGATTATGTTCCAATCAGTCCATATTCCAAAGAGAGGCTATAAGAGGGAGCCTTTTGAAATACTTGGAGAATGAAACACTTTTCCACGTTCCATATGCATGTGATATGGAGAGTGACTTACCGCATTAGCATTTTTGACATCTTTCATGGCCTTCTGTAGAGCCTGCTGATGTTTTTGAAGTAATAAAGGATGATAAGCTTTCGGCAGATACATTGTCCATTTCCTCCGTGTAGGATGCAATGCCACTGAGGTTCTTGCCACCAATGAAGCATCAGTACCTGAAATGCTATCCTTATCTTGTTGCAAAAATAAGTCTGGACAAGCGCCTCCAAATGCAAGACTATACCGTGCTCTTGCGTTAATCTATGGATATGAGAATGACAATGGAACATGAACAACATCAGTAACAACATAAAACAAACACTTAATAAACCCGACACCAAATAAATCCGACTAAGTGGGCGAACAATGTTCTGCTCGACGTAATAGATCAAACAGCATTAAATTGGCAGGTCTCAGGCAGCAATGTCAAACACCTTCAAATTTGTTAAGGATCCGAGGACCAATAAATATTTGAAAGAATTACCTTCTATGTCAGTTGGCCCAATTTCACAACCAAATATAGCCCATGTTTTGGAACTTTACCCGGCATAGCCCATTTTGCAGATAATGTTTTAAAATCATTTCATCGGTTAACCTAGTGTGGAGAAGAGAACTAGACAGCCTCCTGTATCCTTCTTTTTTCTTTCTTCAACTTTCAGAGTAAAGATATCGATGACGAAGTCAATCGAGAGGTTTCCGGTAAAGTTAATGATGTTACCGGAAAATAAATATGACGGTGGATAACATCCTTTACCCATTTTTTCCTTCAATTTTTAAGGTAAAGAGGTCAACGATGAAGTCAATGAAGTCATCGGACAATGAATCTCCGGTGGTGAATAGCCGTTTTATCCACTTTATGTTATTTTTGTTCTGCCGGAAAAGAATCCATTTAAAATTGAACCACTTTGTGTTTTAGCAAATGATTTGCTCTGGTCTTGTATTCAGGCAATTTTCAAGTTGTTCAGATGATGTTTCAGTTTTATCTTCTTTTATAAAACAATTCCATCTCCATCTTCTCTCATCTTTAATTTTCAGATCTAACTTCCTCCGAAAAACTCTCTTTTGATATTTTGGTACTGAAATAGAGGTGTGATATTGAACATAAGATGTATTCTGGTATAAATACTGTATAACCACTATTTATACACACTTATACATTATTGTATAATTGTGTATAATCAATCATATATAAATGTGTATATGTGTTCATAATATCACATAATTATTTATTTCTCAATGTACAAGGGTTTCTATATACATTGTCATCATATAAGAGGCCCATGGAAGTTTGGCACTTATCTTCTTCTTCTTTCTCTTATTCTTTTGATATACATTATTATACATTCCATATACAAGTTTATACATAATTAAACATAATTATACATGTACTACATATGTATAATAAAATAATTTTTTTTTCATGTTTTCTTACTTTTTCTAGAATAATTCATGTATAAATCTACTTTCCTTGTTGATTCCTCTGCCAAATCACGAACTTGCAGCAATTGTTTTTCAATTTTACCATATAAGTTGAATCAGCGAAATTGAAAAAATGTAAGCTACTCGGTTCTTTATGTTGTTTACCATTTTTGAGGAAGAATCCTTTAGCTCGAGCAATTTTATGCTTGGATTATCATTAAAGACAAATTGGTGGAGAAAGATCAAAATTAGATGACGGAAGAATTAGAAAATCTTATGACTTTACAAATCTTAGCCTATTATTTTTGGGCTAGAAATTTGTAAAGTTATGACTGGGCTATTATGTTGCAAGTCAGATGTGTGAGTTGTATTTATGTAAAATTATCCCTAAATATTTCTAGGAACTTTAGATTATTCAAGTGTTACCAGTCATATTATGACATTTTATAAAGAAATGGAGACAGTCACAATTGGCATAGTATATCTGCTCAAAAAATTATTACTCAATCAACAAGGTATAACAGGATCATTGTTGGACGCTCCAACTCCAGCCAACTAGATCTAATTCTCACTTAACACAAAAGCTTAAGCTGAAGTTGTTAATAGAATAGGATCCAGAGCCTTATAAAACCATTTCAAAATCTATCTCCAACAAATCTGAAGCTCATTTTGGGTATCATATATAGTATCAAATAAACATATAGACCAGTCTTTTAAATAAAATACAGATATCAGAAGAAAACATGATTAAAAACGTAAAATTAGAGGTACAAGAAAGTTTACAATTTAAAGTAATAGAACCTACCACATCAAGCCTAACCATAACACTGAAAATGTTTTCTATGTTATAAATTTCTTCTTGCATCTGCGTAGAAAAAAAAAACACTGGTTAATATCCATATAAGACAACACAAGGGGGGGAAGCATAAGCAAGCAAAACCTTCTGTGTTATCTTCAGGAGAACATCAGCTTCAGCCTTTGCCACAGATGCCTTGGCTTGCTGGAGTGCATCATTCATTGGAACTGCTGAGAGAGGTTCCACAACGCTTCCAGTACCTGAGGCACTGAAATTGACAATCACCGCTCAGAGAATATGGATTACACTATACACGTGAGGCATTTGTGACTTGAATAATGTCAAACTTATCCCTAGATCTAGCAGCAGTTCTTTTTTTTTTCCCACAAAACTTGTAAAATATTAGATGGCCCAAGAAAGCACTATCTGAATATGATAAGTACGACTTTTGGGCTTAATTGAGGGGAATACTAGCTTATTTTGTTTTAAATGAGTGAATAAATGAATTACATAGATGCAATAATGTATAACCAACTTGCTAAGAGAATCAGGGGGAGAAGAAACGGCTGCTGGAAATGGAAAACTCTCCATTGAACTGCCTCATGAATCTTTTTGTAAAAGGAAATGCTGCACTTTCCAGAGGAGGCTCTTTCGAAGTCTACAGCACCCAAGTATCAACCTTCTTGGAGCAAACAATTAGCACTGCAAGCTAGTCTTACATATTCTTACAGCATACAATTAGAGAAAAAGAAGTCTCAACACACTAGTTGGTGCTTGCCGAGTACCCAAGCAGCGGAAGATGCGTTAGTTTGAAATTGCACCAAGACAGTGGAAAATGCTTAATTCAAGGGAATTCACTTGGACAAGCCAGGCAATGTGAATAACCCTTTCTGAAGCAGGAAAGAAACATTAGCAAAAAGAGAGATGAGGGTTGGAAAGTAATCCCACAACAATTTTGTTAATATCAAAGAAAACATGTTACAGTTCATAGAAACTCTAGCATAGAAAGTCAGGACAGACATTTTTTTTTTGCAACTTTTGGATGTAGTTACTGCACTTCATAGTAATCCGACAACAATTTGGAGTGAAAGAAATAGATCTTGAAAGAGTAAAGCATCTCATTCCCTATTGAAAAAATCATGCTATTTTTACTTTCTGGAGTACCTAAACCAATCGAATTTGAAACTGTTTTTAACAGGATCAAATTTTATATAGCTGATTCAATGCAGTTCCAAGAGTTTCCTAATAGCTCGACTACAGCTTGTAGAAGGGATTTATCCAGCTTTTGTGCAACGAATCTTACAAGCTATCAAACAGTTGTTCAGAGAATTAGAACTGTTTTTAAATTGGTCAATTAGATAATGCCATATCAGAGGGTTTTGAGAAGCTTTTTTTCTCGTCCTTTCTATAAGCACCTGTCTTTTTTTTTCAAAATATCAAGCACAGTATAATGCAACAGTAGAAATTACGACGCCATAAAACCATAGAATTCCTGCAGGAAGGAAATGAAACAAATGAATAATTCAAACTCAATTTCAGCAACAGTGCTTCTGACAAGTTCCTCATGAGTTGTGGAATTTAGTCAAAGCAGTAATTCTTTGCTTATGTCATTTACTAATTTATGACGTCACCAACTTCTGCTTAGCATGTTCTACCAATATAGAGCTTTCCAAATAGCGACAGAAAAGACAAGAAAATGTACAAACATTATACATAGTTATTTACATAAGCCCCAATAAGGGAGGATTGAGGAAACTTTAAGATATTAACACACCTGGACAACAATAGCCCCTCAAAGCTCATTTGCTGATTAAATCCTGATCTAATGCACCATCTGCCATCAATTTCACTCACTTCCTGATTAAATATATCAGGTTCACAAGGTGCTATGACAAATCCAGAAAGGTACACCCACATCCAACTGTTAAGGTCTCACACTCAGGTAGAGAAACCTTTTTATTTCATCACCACATTCAAAGCTTAAGTTTCTAAATAATATGTGGAAAGCCAGTTTGGAACAGAATGAATAGGACAAAGGCCGGATTACCATAGAAGACACTTCTTCCACTCCATTCCTGATTATGCTCTCCATCAACTGGTATAACTGAAGATACAAGAGAATGCAATAAGTTAGTGTCCAAGCAGAGAATTTAGGGGCAGGAAACAGCAAAAGAACAGACAATCTCAAACCCAGTCAGCAATGTGGATACTCCCCCAACAGAAGTACAACAAAGAGGCAAATGGTTCCTGACACGTTTAGGAATTGCTGATTTTATTAAAGATAATAATTCCTGCAACCCCTCTATCGCTTTCTAGATGTTCTCATCCCAAAGGAAATCCAAACTTTATTACTATGCCTACTCCATACCCAGAGACAATAGATCGAACTTGCATCAGCCGTACTGCATGATAGGGAGTATTAATTTTCTCCATATAGAGATGAATTTGGTAACGATTACAAACTTGGATGGGATTTTAGATAAGAAAAAGGTATATGCCTTGGTAACAACCTAGAGGCTGTTCGTATCACCTCCACTATCCCCATCTTCGGTCGAATGTTAAGGCTGTCAGTTAAGATATGCAACCACAAGATTTACCAACTTTCCTTTGTAACAGTTAAAGAATTATGACATAACAACGTACAATATTAGCCCATCATCTTAAGAGTATGCATGCCACATGATAATATAATTATATGCTAGTCTTTGATTTTAACATTTACTCCAACTAAAGAGATTCTGCTTATGTCTAGAAACATAAACTGATGACAGCCAAGAGGAAAAATATGCACTGGCTCACAAAAACCATATTTAGTATAAAAAAATTCCCAAAGCAAATATTTCAAGCTGGAAGAAGTCTCAGAAAAGTAATAACCACCAATTTTGCTGAAGTAGAGTCAATTAGAAGAGGGAAGAATGAACTCTACCTTTCTTTCGAGAAGGCGAACTTGATCACGAGATTGTTTCAAGGAAGAGCTCTAAAACCATAAAATAATTCAAATAAGACTAGTAATAGTCAAATATAACCACGGTAAGTAACAGAGTCAATGCATTGCATGATAGAAAATGCAAAACACACTAAAAAAGATTGATAAACTGAAGAAATATCAGTGCAGTTCATTCAAATGAGGACAGACCGCAGAATCCTTGACGAAACCATCGTCATCAACTAATTGTTGTATGAACCTCACTAGTGATCTGCTTATGGGTAGTTCCATAATCTGCAGTAAATATATAGAAAATAATTGGAGACAAACGTGCCATAGGTAATTGCAGACAAGTTCCTTGCTACCGAAATTATATTACCATTTCTGTGAGAGGCATAAAGCGCTGATACCATTCTGCGTCTTGCTTGATTGCAGCTTTGACATTTGACTGCAACATTTCCACAAACTGCAGTAGCGCCACAACGTTCATTGCTTCAGTCCCACTGACAGGAAAACCTCTGCGTGCAACTTGTACGGCAGTTTTGACCTTCAACAACAGTAGAGAAACAGACAACATGATTCTGCAACATTCGCAATTTAAGCAGGAACTTCAACTACAAGAAGTTACCCAATTAAGTTTTAAATAAAACCAGTACACCACAGGGTCAATAAACAAAGTCGAGAACCTACCAGTTCGATATCAATGCCGTTAAAGTCCATCATGGCGCCGTACTTATTCATCTCAACAGCGGCATTGGTTTCCTCTAAGAGTTTGAGACTATCTTCAAATGTTTGATTCAAGTACCCTAGTTGTTCCTGCACCACAATTCCAGAGAATCATATATTATTATGTATATACATATATTTTTTGTACACACACACACGTATATATACATTGTACAACATATATGATAAGAATGTACCTTGGGCCTAACTCAACCCCAAAAGCTAGCTTATAAGGTGAGGATTGCCCAAGCCATATAAGGAGACCAAGGACCTCAAATCCCTCCGATGTGGGACAACTCAACAATATACGATGTAAATATGTATATACAGACAGTATGCACATACATAAATTGCACATAATACATGAATATTTGTACACGAATGAGCTAGGTATATGTACAACGAGAATTAATTTTGCACGGAGAAGTTAACCTTGAGAGCTACTTTGCCTAAGGAAGTGCCGGCGAAGGAAGCAACGGAATCACATAATTTGTCCCATTCGAGGACTCTGAGACTGTCGACAAGTATAGATGGTTGATCAGAGGCCGGTCCAGAGCTCGAGTCCAGGGGTTTATTCAGGAAGGCATGGACTTTAAATCCAATGGACTGCCTGAAAACACTGTGAAATTTTGGGACGGCAAATGATACGGTGGCGAATGCGGCTGATGAATTGGGAAGCAGCGAAACTGAAAGGAGCATCATGCATTTGAAAATGGATTATTCCGAAAGAGATGATTCACAGAGGAAGTGACAGAAGCACCAGTGGCCGGGGAGAGAGATTGCGCGAAACGAGATAGACTTTAGTATGGCTACCTGATGGTTATACTCGAAGACCACAACATTTGGGCCTTGAAGATTAAGATTTAAGCCATCCATGTCATTTTACTATAAAGGTATTTTTACTGCTATTTAAAATTTTATTATCCTTTCTACTTAAGTTTTAATTTAATTATATAATTATATATAATTTATCAATTATATACAAATAAGGAGTATTCCTTTATATCAGAAATTAAATAAAAAATATCACTTATTTCCTTATCTATTTAAACCTCTCTGTGTGTCTCTCTCTTCGTCCCTATACTCTCCATCTCTTTCTTTCCTCAATTTTTCTTCATTTGATTTTGATATTCTGTATTTTCTTTATGCTTTCTTGTATAGAGTTTTAATGAAATTCATCAATGAAATTCAATCGTTTTACTTTAGCAATTTTCTTTCATATTACACAATTGGTGTCTAAATTGAACTTGCCAATCAATAAATTTTAAAGGTGTTTGACTTTCCACCATCGACAGGTTAAAAAGCTTTGAAGCTTTGAAATCGAATTTGAATTTTCAAAAATCATTATTTGTTTGTATTGGGTGTTGTTGCAAAATATTGGAAATATTTTTTAGAGTTTATATCTCAATTTTAAAGATATTTTGGCAAAAATTAGACTTGATTTTGATTGAATTTTATATTGAAAGAAGAAGAAGATGATGATGATAATGATGAGTATGATGATGACGACGATATGGCATATAATACACTTATGAATCATATATATACATATCAATAACTTTATGTTTCAAAATACATAATATAGTTTCTTCGGGAATCATATATATATATATATATATATATATATATATATATATATATATATATATATATATATATATATGAATATTGTATGAAAGTTGAAAAATAGTTATATAATGTATAAATCGTTGTATAAAAATTGTATTTACGTATCAATACTATTTTTTTTTACATCAAGTTATTGATATGTATCAAAATTGTATTAACATAGTAAGTTTTGACTAGAATTTTAGAAAGGAAAAAGCAAATATATACAAAAAATATATTGTATAAAATTTATATAAAAATCATATTTAAGTTGTATTTAACTTGGTAGAAATAATGTATTAAAATTGTAGATAAGTTGTATAATATATAACTAGTTGTATGAAATTTATTTTTACTATATATAAATTAGATACAAAATATATAAAAGACATATTGTGTAAATTTTGTGTAAAATTATATTTAACTGGGCAGAAATAATGTATGAGAGTTGTAGATAAGTTGTATAATATATATAATTAGTTGTATGAAATTTATTTTTACTATGTATGTTGTTATAAATATTCAAATTTGCATTAAATTTGTACGAACTTTGTTTTTTATCTGTATGTTAATGGACCATATATTGTTCTTTTCTCAGTTGATTTTATCTTCTTTGAAGTCTGAGGAGATACAAAATTTTGTTCATCTAAAACATTCGATGTAGGTTTTTCTTCGCTTGCTTTTGGAGACATTACCTTCTCCTGGTGGCATATTTTTACAAATTTATTTAGTACTTTTAAAGCTAAATTCCATATAATTGTAATATTAGCCTTTTTTATGATTTGATTACAATTATATTTACAAAAATGAAGTCCATTATTGTTAAATTAATAATTATATATTAGAAATCATTTTAGTACTTTCAATTTATTTTCAAAATTTAATTTGCGGTATAAAATAAATAGGAAAAGGGCTAGTTAAAATCTAGCCAGATGTCATTTCAGTTGTAGCCTAAATTCTACCCTAATTAAACCCAATTGAACCCCATCCAAAATTCCTAATTCCTAAAGTCCATCTTCCAAGTAATTCTCTATAGCGCTTTTCCCAATGTTCTTCGTTTCCTACTCTGATTGGGGTTTTATTTTTAGGTTTTAGTCAACTGGAAAGCCCTAGGCAAGCCGAGGACGCAGATTAAATTCACCAACAAAACAAGGAAAAAAGACCCAAAAAAAGAAAGATAGCAACTTCAGCAGTATCCCATGGCTTTGATGGATGTATTTTGAAACAATTATCAAAGAGAAATCCCTAAATATAAGTTCAATCTAGTGAAAAGAGGAGAGAGGGGGAGAGAAGAGAGAAAAAAATAATGTAACTTAATCCTTTGATTGAAGGCACTAATGATGGAATGGGGGCCTTTTAAGGTGGAATGTCTATAATTTGTAAGTAATCCTTATTTAGGGCGGGTAATATAAAAAATTAGAACAATTTTGGTAAATAAGTGTCATGACCCAATTCCATTATAGGTCGTGATGGAGCCTATCACCATTGTTAGTCAAGCCAACACTGGTCAAACTAGTCGTTTCCCATTTAAATAAATTACTAAGTGGGTAACATGTCCTCATTTGTTAAAAAGATTTTGAAATTTGCAAATGTAACATAATTAAACGGAAGCAAATGAGTAAAGATCGTAATCATGTAAATAAATCTAAAATCATAAGTCTAATAGTACTTGTGCCAAGACCTGGTATCACAAGTATGTGGGCAATCTAGTAAAATATACAAAAGAACACTATCATACTATCTGAAAGGAAATAAACAAAAAAATATAACATAAGAAAGACTCTAGCTGCTGCAGAACTGCTCGGAAGGCAGCTCACTGTGAAGTCTCGCGATGGGGATCAAATCTACGCACCAGACTGGTAATCAGATGCACCTGCCTCAGATCTTGTACAATTAAGTACAGAAGTGTAGCGTGAGTGCATAAATAATATGTACTCAGTAAGTATCTAATCTAACCTCGAAGAAGTAGTGACGAGGGGTCGACTCCGACACTTACTAGGGCCAAGAATACGATAATATGAAATTCTAATTAAGCATGATATATAATAATAAAGCTCAGAACAAGAAATAACTGAATAATTCTTCACCATATTTAAGAACCCAAATCACTTTCTTCATTTAAAACAATGATCTCTCAAATATTGAATTTATACCAATTGTAAAAGGGACTTCCAATTCTATTATCAGACACAAAACTCCGCCGAGGACGTTCGACCTGATCCAGCATAAATGTAAAAAGTGCATTGCTGAGGGTCGAACGGCTCAAACCATAGATGCATCTATTAACCTACCGAGACAAATGGCCCACTCCCATGAGAGTAGTAGAAAGAATTACCCCGCTCGCGGAATATACTTGTGACGCTATCAAATATAAATTTATCAATAAAACATAACCCTTTCTTGATTCTTCTAAAAATAAAGACAATTCACTTTGAAGCTTTTATATTCTTCAAATTCCTCAAATTAGTTCCATTTGATACAATTAATAAATATAATCAAATAACGGTGTCCATAAAGCATGGTGTAAACCAAAAACCACCTGGACATAAACAGGAATAGTAAATACGTACGGACTCTTATCACTTCGTGCATATGTAGCCCCCACAAAAACACATATTAGTTAACTTTACCTATGGGATAAATTTCCTCTTACAAGGTTAGAAAAGAGACTTACCTCATATCAAAACCTACTTCCCAATTCAAGAATGCGCTCGAACCTCCAAATTTGATGCCAAACGACTTGAAACTAGTCAAACATCACATAAACAAATCATTCTATGCTCAAAAGTTCATATCCCCAAAATGACTACCCGACCCAAAATGCAAAATTCCTAAATTCACCCTGCGCCCATATGTTCGGATTCCAAAAATTTTCGAAGAAAGTTGTTACCCATAACCTTAGGAACATAAATATACGATTTTCACTAAGTTTCATAATCATTTTATGGTAAAATCTTATTTTTATTAAACCCTAGGGTTTTCACCTAAACCCATTATTTATACTAACTTTCATGTTGAAATCTACCCATAATCTATGTATTAAACTCACATTAAGTAGAAATTACTTACCTCACAAAGCTAGGCCGAAATACCTTCCTTAAAAGCTCTCAAATCACCCAAGAGTGGAAGAAAATGAGTAAAAATGGCTTAAATCCCGTATTAAATGAACCTCATTGTCTCCAGCGATTTCGCACCTGCGGTTCCTTGGCCGCTCCTGCATAAAATCCGTTGCATGTGCGCATTTTCCCCAGGGATCGCGCCTGCATACAAGCCCGCACCTTTTTATGGGTACCATCACACCCGCGGTCGCACAGATGCGCAAAAACGTCGGCACTTGCGGTGCTTGGACAGTCCTCCCTTCTTCACTTCTCCGGCTCATGGCTCGCACCTGCAGCTGGCCAAGCGCAAGTGCAATTATGACATAACTAGGGAGCTTCAGCTCTTATCCAAGTTTCCAACTTGGTTTGAGCCTCGTCCGATTGACACTCGGGGTCTCTAGGGCTCCACCCGAACGTACCAACAAGTTTGAAATCATTAAATGGACTCGCTTAAACTCTCGGAATGCCCGAAACAACAGTAAAACTAATAATCACACCCCAAAACCAATTGAATCAATCTTATGAACTTCAAGTTCCTCAAGCATGTAGTACCGTTTCTCTAAGAACTGCCAAGTACAGATCATCAAACTATCGAGCCTTCTTCTACTCCAATAGTGAAAACTGAGGCAACAATATATGTAAGACCCCGGCTGGGTTATGAAATATCCAACCTCACAAGTCTGTTAGCCAAGGACTGAATTTCCAAAGATAGTCGCCTCTCCTCTACTAAAATGAATGCCAAACTATCCATACTCTTTGTCCTCCTGCTCAAGGCATCTGTGACTACATTCGCCTTGCCTAGATGATAGAGAATAGTGATGTCATAGCCCTTCAGTAACTCAAGCCATCTGTACTGCCTCAAATTGAGATCCCTTTGCTTGAACAAGTGTTGCAAACTATGGTGATCAATGTAAACCTCACAAGGCACACCATATAGATAATGCCTCTAGATCTTAAGAGCATGAACAATCGCAGACAACTCCAAGTTGTGCATAGGATAATTCTTCTCATGGGGCTTCAACTGACATGAAGCATATGAAATAACTCTCCCATCATGCATCAATACACAACCCAAGCCAACGTGTGAGGTGTCACAATACATAGTATACATCCCCAAACCGGAAGGCGATACTAGAACTGGTGTTGTAGTCAAGGCCGTCCGGAGCTTCTGAAAACTCGCCTCACAATCATCGGTCTAAAGGAATGAGGCACCCTTCTGGGTCAGTATAGTCAAGGGTGTTGCAATGGATGAAAAGCCTTCTACAAAACGACGTTAATAACCCGCTAACCCCAGGAAACTCTTGATCTCAGTCTCTGAAGTGGGACAAGACCAACTCTGAACTGCCTCAATCTTCTTGGGATCTACCTTAATACCCTCGCCTGATACAACATGCCCCAAAAATGCTACAGAATCTAACAAAACTCACACTTGGAGAATCTAGCATATAGCTTCTGTTCTCGCAAAGTCTGGAGCACTACTCTCAGATGCTGCTCGTGCTCCCCCAATCTACGTGAGTAGATCAAGATGTCATCAATGAAGACAAAGACAAAAGAATAAATATAAGGCCTGAACACTCTTTTCATTAAATCCATAAATATTGTTCGTTAGTCAAGCCGAAGGACATCACCAAAAACTCATAATGGCCAAATCTAGTACGGAAAGTAGTCTTCGGAACATTTGAGTCCCGAATCTTTAACTGATGGTACCTTGACCTCAAGTCAATTTTATAGAACACCCTAGCACCCTGCAACTGGTCAAAAAATTCATTAATACGCGAAAACATGTACTTGTTCTTGATGGTAACTTTGTTTAAATGGCGTTAATCAATGCACATCCATATAGTTCCATCTTTATTCTTCACAAATAACATTGGTGTACCTCAAGGTGATACACTTGGTCTGACAAACCCTTTTCTAACAACTCTTCAAGTTGCTCCTTCAACTTCTTAAACTTTTTCGGAGCCATACAGTATGGTGGGATAGATATAGGCTAGGTACCTGGAGCCAAGGCAATACAAAAATTAATATCACGATTTGGTGGCATGCCTGGAAGGTCAGAAGGAAACACATCGGTGAATTCCTGGAATACTAGCACTAACTCAATCGTCGGAAACTCAGTGGTGGTATCCTGAACATAGGCCAGATAAACCAAACAACCCTTCTCAACCATACGTCGAGCCTTTAAAAAAGAGATAACCCGACTAGATGTACTGACAGAAGAACCTTTCCACTCCAATATAGGCAACTCTAGCATTCCTAAGGTAATAGTCTTGGCATGATAATCAAGGATGGCGTGATATGGGGATAACTAGTCTATGCCAGGGGTGACCTAAAAGTTGGTCATATCAAGTAATGTGACCACACAGGAGTGATAGATCCGATCCACAACCACATAATCGCCCACAATAGTGGACACATAAACATGAGTACCCAAGGACTCACGAGAAATATCTAGGAAATGAGAAAACATAGATGACAGATATGAATAGGTAGATCCTGGATCAAATAACACTGAAGCATACCTACCAAAACAGAAATAATACCCGTAATCACGACATTTGAGTCCATTGCATTTGGTTTGGCCAAAAAGCATAGAATCTAGTTGGAGCGTCGGCTGGCTGGCCTCCACCTGACTGAATAATATTGGTTGAACTCTCCTAGCCTGGCCTCCACCTTTAGAACGACCCCTACCCACCTGTCCCCTACCTCTAGGCGATCGAACTATTGGTGATGCAATCATGGGTGGATGACCCTACTATACTGCCTTGTATCGAAGTTTGGGACAATATCTCTTCTTGTGACCTAGATCTCCACACTCGTAACAACCTCTCGGTACCATAGACTTGTGCCTTGAAGTCTGACCCCGATGGCCTAAATACCTACTAGAAGAACCCTGGTTGGCTGGTGGGCGGTATGAACTCTCTGGCATGATACTGAAATAGGCACTAGAAGAAAATTGATGAGCTGTTGGGCGGTAAGAACTCTCTGGCATAGAACTAAAATAGGGTCTTATTGGAGCACCCCGAGAAAGTGGTGGTGCTGGATATGTGGGCCAGCTAGGCTTACCCTCCCAAACTAACCTCTGCCCCTAGTCAAGGCACCTCTAAAATCTCTAGAGAAACGGGTCCTCTTGTCCTGCTACATCTGCTCTCTAACCTCTAGCAGTAGCCCTCAATCCTCCGAGCAATCTCCACTACTAGTTGGTAATTAGTACTCATCTCAACCTCCTAGGCCATACTAGACCGAATAGTGGGGTGCAACGCTGCAACAAATCTCGCATTCTCGTTGCGTCAATAGAAAGTATCATGAGTACAAGGCGAGACAACTCAGAGAATCTCACCTCATAATCGGTCACTGACATATGACCTTGCTCGAGCTTCTGGAACCGACCTCGCAGCTCTTCCCTCTAAGAGGGTGGAATATACTTGTCCAAGAAAAGCTGTGTAAACTGGTCCCAAGTCATGGGAGGAGAACCTGCTGGTCTGCTAAGAAGATAAGATTGCTACCATCTACGGGCCCTGCCCTTTAGCTTGTGTAAACCTAAATCTACCCGGACATAAATAGGAATAGTAACTACATACGGGCTCTCGTCACTTCGTGCATACGTATCCCCCACAAATAATAACACATATTAATTAAGTTCACATATGGTGTAAATTCCCTTTTACAAGGTTAGAAAAGAGACTTACCTCGTCTCAAAGCCTACTACCCAATTCAAGAATGCGCTCAAACCTCCAAATTTGATGCCGAACAACTCGAAACTAGTCAAACATCACATAAACTAATCAATCTATGATCAAAAGTTCATATCCCACTATCAAAGTGATTACCCAACCCAAAATGCAAAATTTCTAAAATTTACCCAGGGCCCACATACCCGGATTATGGAAATTTTTGAAGAAAGTTGTTATCCGTAACCTTAAAAACATAACTATATGATTTTCACTAAGTGTAGACATGTGATTTTTTACCCACCCCAAGATTTTTCATATTTTAACACGTAAATATTTAATTTAGGCCTAATATAGCTATTTCAACTCACTTTTACTCTTTTACTTTTATTTTATTACACGAAAATAAAAATTAGAAAAAATAGGTTCATTAATGTTTTATTGTCATTTTTAATCTTGGGAAAATACCAAATAATAGTTTTGTTTTAATGGTCAGTCTTATTTTAATAACTATTTTACTTAAGTAAGGCTAATTAATATTTTTGATAATATTTCTATATGGATAGACTTTTAGTTAATTAAACTAATTTTAAGCATAGTTAGTCATAAAAGATCAAGTTTTTAGCACATCCTTAATTCCAATATCCAATACCATTAAGCTAATCCTAGGGACCCTTCTAAACTTTTCTTTAGAACAAAAAATAAATAAAAGATCCTAATTGTTATGAAATCTCCTATTTAAGGTGAATGTCTATAATTAGAGAGATTCTAGAGTTCTATTCTTGGTAGATAAATCATCCCCCTCCCTATAAATAAAGGGGTCTTCTACCATTGTAAACCATCCCTAACAATCTCTAAGTATCAATAAGAATACTTCTCTCTCTCTATTCTCTCTATTGCTCTTGTTCTTGCATTATTGTTCTTGTCTTTATATTATTTCATAACACGTTATCAGCACGAGACTCTACCGTCTCAAGAACCATTCTCGAAAAATCTAAGGTATTTCCCTCTTCCTAATTTAATTTTTGATTTTGTCTGACATTACGAAAAGAAAGTTCGTTGCCCTTGAAATTTCGGGCAAGAACTATATGACATGGGTGTTGGATGCTGAAATCCACTTAGATGTTATGGGTCTCGGAGACACCATTAAAGATAGAGAAAAAGCATCCACCCAAGACTGTGCGAAGGCCTTGATTTTCTCGCGCCATCACCTTGATGAAGGTTTGAAGATTGAATATCTCACCGTCAAGGATCCACTCATCTTGTGGAACGGCTTAAAGGAGAGATATGACAACCTGAAGTTGGTCACTCTGCCACAAGCACGATATGATTGGGCTCATCTGAGGCTCCAGGACTTTAAGTCCGTTTCTGAATATAATTCTGCAATGTTCAGAATTACTTCTAAATTGAAGCTATGCGGAGATAAAATCTCCGATTATGATATGCTTGAGAAAATGTTTACAACGTTTCATGCCTCCAATATGGTACTGCAACAACAGTACAGAGAGAAAGGCTTTACAAAGTACTCTGAACTGATTTCTCTTCTACTAGTGGCTGAGCGAAATAATGACTGGCTCATGAGAAATCACGAAAATCGACCCACTGGGTCTACACCACTGCCTGAAGCAGATAAGGTGCACTCTCATTATGCCAAACATGAAAAGGGCCATGGTCATAGTCGTAAACGGGGTCATAGCCAGGGACGTAGACAAGGAAGAAATTCCAATGAAGTCCGTCAACCCCCAAGGAGAGATAACCGCCGAAAGCAGAAACGGGGTCATGAAGATCCTAAGGCAAATGGTTCAGAAACTATATGTTATCGTTGCGGTGGGAAAGGGCACTGGTCAAAGACTTGCCGTATACCAAGACACTTGGTTGACCTTTATCAAGCATCTCGAAAGAGTAAAGGCCCTGAAACAAATTTTGTCTATGACGACAACTTGGACATCACCCACCTGGATGTGGCAGACTTCTTTGAGCAACTCGAGGGGAAAATAGACCACCTAATCGGTGATGGGTCCGTGATGAAAGAAGATGGAGTTATTTGATTTTGTTCTACTTATTTGTATTAGTTAGTGAATAAACTAATAGTCATTAGTATTAGTTAGTTCATGATGCAATGTTAGCAGTAGTTCTTTAGAATGTCTTCAATATGCTCAAATATCAATAATATTTTTATTTTCCAGTAGGGGTAATCGACTAGCCTGAAAAACTAGTCGATTATCTAATATTTTCGCATTAAAGCTGAAAAACAATTGATCGACAATCGATTGTCTATGTCTAACAATCGATTGTCGTTAGACAGTGTAATCTGGAATTTTTCAAAAATCATCCACAATCGATTGTCTATGTCTAACAATCGATTGTCGTTAGACAGTGTAATCTGGAATTTTTCAAAAATCATCCACAATCGATTGTCTATGTCTAACAATCGATTGTCGTTAGACAGTGTAATCTGGAATTTTTCAAAAATCATCCACAATCGATTGTCTATGTCTAACAATCGATTGTCGTTAGACAGTGTAATCTGGAATTTTTCAAAAATCATCCACAATTGATTGTCTATGTTTAACAATCGATTGTCTTAAAATAGTGTGATCTGGAATTTTTCAAAAATAGTCAACAATCGATTGTCAATGCTCAACAATCGATTGTGTGTGTTTAACAATCGATTGTTTTTTTGAAAAATGCTTAAACTGAAAATTTTCAAGCTGCATAGTAATCGATTATGGATAACATATCTGATTTTGTTAGTCAACTGTTAGCAGCAGATTTTGAAAATATTATTTAAATGTGACACAAACGGATTGAAGTTATTTATTCTCATGTTCGTATATTTTCTTTTATATGTCAAACCACGGGAAGTAAATTGATTGAAGGCTCCGGAAGAGCAACTGTAACTCTGCCCAAAGGCACGACGTTTATCTTAGAGAATGCAATATTCTCCTCCATGTCTAAGAAGAACTTTTTGAGTTTTAATGATATCAATCGCAATGTTCTCCTCCAAGTCTAAAAGGAACTTGTTGAGTTTTAAAGATATCATTCAAAATGGATATCATATTGAGACAATAGATGAGAATAATCTTGAATTCTTCATAAAAACGAGGCTGCCCATTTCGGTTTGGGTTCACGCCATTTTGCATGCAGCAATACTAGTTCGTCGGCTGCCCACTTCGGTTTGGGTCACGCCATTTTGCATGCAGCAATACTAGTTCGTCGACTGCCCACTTCGGTTTGGGGACACGCCATTTTGCATACAGCAATGCTAGTTCGTCTCTGACTGACGAATTGACACAAATATTCCCCGTTGCAATTGGTTTTGGGTCATGGACCCAATATATCCCATTTAAGAATCTTTGGATGCGCAGTATATGTGCCTGTAGCACCGCCATCCCGCACCAAAATGGGTCTGCAAAGAAGGTTAGGAATATATGTTGAGGTTGAATCGCCCTCCATTATTCGCTACCTCGAAACATTGACAGGAGATTTGTTCACTGCACGATTTGCAGACTGTCAATTTGATGAGACACTTTTCCCAAAATTAGGGGGAGAAGTTGGTGAAACCAAACGGGAAATTTTGTGGAAAAATGCATCATTATCTCGTCTTGATCCACATACTTCTATTTGTGAAAGAGGCACAAAAGATTATCCATTTGCAAAGAATAGCAAATCAAATGCCTGACGCATTTATAGATTTGAAAAGGATAACAAAATCACATATCCCCGAAGTGAATGTGACAACATCTGATTCACGAATACATATTCATTATTGGAAGAATATGAACATGAAATTGGTATTAAATATACCACACTCACCCCTAGAAGGAGGTTTGAGATGATACCACACTCACCCCTAGAAGGAGGTTTGAGATGATATATGGCATGAATGATCGTTGGTCACGTACCTATTGTACGCCAAAGTATTTTGGAAATATGACTATTAAAGGACAACGATAATGCAAGAAACATATCTTGCATATAAGTTTGACATGACCATAATGGTATAACTTTCTCTTTAAGAAAGATATTCACCTAATGGATGTTGATGAATCTGTGGTAGTACAAAATTAATTGAGAGCTCTAGAAGAGCCAATTATTACTATGTTGGAGAAACACAATTGAGTATTGTGTTGTAGTAAGTCTCAAAGAAACTTATTCAGTTTCCAAAGTACACGCGAAAGCGATTGATTATATTGAGACTATAAATAAAGGAAGGCTTTGATATCTCCTATTACTACAACTTGTAGCGGGGTAATTTGCATATGAAAAGCTACCCGCTTTGTTCTCCAGTTTGTACTACACAAAAGAAAGAATGCCACAATAAAGTGGATATCTATTGGTATAAAAATCCATGTCATAATAAACTTGAAGTTTATTGATAAGTGCACATATCATGGTGTAAATTTGAAGTTTACCAATATTGATAATTTGTTCAGTTAGCATTCGTATTAGCCATCTCTTTTTAAGTATGATGTGCAAATTCACACAGGTGAATATCAAAGAACTAGAAAGTTCTATACGAATTCTCTTGTATCACTTGTTCTCATTAATGAACTGACCAACTAAAGAGTTCGGGTTGAAGCCCATAAATTCCGGAAATATCAAAGGTGAATATGGGCCCATTCACCTGCCATGTATACCACATATGATGCATCTATGATATGGTTACATGCGCAATTGTTATTAACCCGCAGCCTGGCCGGTGCTTGCGAGGTAAATTGCTCAGTAATCTAACTTCGAGCATAATTTCCAGATTCTCTACTCAAGATAGTTCATCTTGATAGTTGGTTTATATCAAAGTTGGTTTAGCAAGATAATTATTGAGTGCTTCCACTTAATAGCTAAACTGTTTCTTATGAGAACAAAGTTATATATATCAGTTTGATATACGTTGTATACGAGAGTATATTATATTCTCCCCTCACAAGTGGTTCAGGGTCAGGAACCAAATAATTTCATCTTATTATTAATGTGCCGTGTATATTGACATGATAATGCACAAAGATGATTTCCCAAAGTTGAGGAAACAAGTTAGCTTTACTAACATGAGGGGGAGACATGATAAACACTTGAGAAAAGGTTATATGGGAAGAATTATCATTTGTATATGTAAATTCCCGAATATCATGATATGAACCTGAAGTTCATAAAAGGGATAATTCAATTGCAACATATTGCAAAGCATGCTATACGCATTTGCTGACCCAAAGAAAGTAACTAAATGGAAGAGATACAATTCAAGAAGAATTGATTCCATATGAAAGACATGTAGTTTTGAACCTATAGTTCAAATGCTTGAAAGTATAAAGTCAAAGGTGTGTATAATCAGTTTTCGATATCTTATTTGTCTAGCATGACATGAAAAACTTGATATGCATCTAAAGTCTATTATATGGCTTATATAACTTAACTTGAAAGATTTAAGTTGCTTGAAGCATATGCAATTCTTGGTCCTGAAGTACCACATCCTTAGTACAATTTGTGTACATATGTATCTTGCTATAACTATAAGCATGATGGCATTGAGAATGCATCTATGGAGATATTGAAGAGTTATTCCACGATATTATATGAAGATGTTCATATCTATCAAGAATGATGATTTCAAGGTGCGGAATATTTATTCAAGTCAATATGGTTGATTTGTCAAACGTCTACCAAAGATCGTTTTGAAGATGATGCACAAGATTGGAATGCAAATGCTCAAGGATATAAATTGATGTACTCATTAGAGAGAGTTAATGCGCGTTGCACTCTTTTTCCCTTACAAGGTTTTGTCCCAATTGGGTTTTCCTTGCGAGGTTTTTAACGACGCAACCAATAGGCGCATATTCAAACATGTGTACTCTTTTTCCTTTCTTTAATTTTTCCCATTGGGTTTTGGTTTTAAGGTTTTAACGAGGCACATTGTTGAATAGACATTCAAGGGGGAGTGTTATGAAATCTCCTATTTAAGGTGAATGTCTATAATTAGAGAGATTCTAGAGTTCTATTCTTGGTAGCTAAATCATCCCCCTCCCTATAAATAAAGGGGTCTTCTACCATTGTAAACCATCCCTAACAATCTCTAAGTATCAATAAGAATATTTCTCTCTCTCAATTCTCTCTATTGCTCTTGTTCTTGCATTATTGTTCTTGTCTTTATATTATTTCATAACACTAATGACCTAATAGAAATAGGCTAAAAATACAACAAATAACCTAAACCTATACTTAACAAATAGGCTGACGTATAAATCAGTAGGGACACACAAAAAAATACGCTAGACATAGGAGATGAACACCATTACACACTGACGCTACCCCCCTTGTATCTCGTCTTCTTCACACCTACTCGATTCCAGCCTTCGACCATCTTCATCACCACAACAACCCGCTGCCAGATCTCCTCCCAACACCACCACAGTGATTAACCAACACAGCCGCAATCCCTCCGCGAAATTAGTCAAAACGGACTGCAGCAACACCTTAGAATCTCACCTAAAACTCCTTTGCAAAGTTTTTGCTATGTAATTCTTCTCAGCTAGCAGGGACACACAAAATAACGCACACAGAGATACAACTGGGAGGACGACGTTCCCTCTTCAAAACACACCCTTAGCTCCCTCATCTTCTTAAACTGAGAAATGACCCCCACATACACGAACAGTACGTAGAAACATAGCAGATCCGAGGTGCCAATTCGAGGTCCGTTTTTGAATTTTATCTCTGTTCCGGTGAGTTTTGAGGTCGTCGAAAGACGTGCTTATGATGTTTCCGATGAGGTTTCATGTTCAGTCATTGGTGCCGATGTAAGTTGAGATTATAGATTTCTACTTTCTTTTAGATTTGCTTCTGCAGCTTTGAAATTATTCGTTTCTCTTTCAATTAGTGCTTCTGTAGCTTTGCAATGGTTATTCTGTTACTAATATCACCTAGTCTTGCTTCTGTAGCTTTATATCTTGTTGGTCTTAGATAATTGCTTCTATGTTTGAATATTTCATTATTTGACTTTATTTGTTTGATTCATATGCGCTGTTTGCTGAATTAATGTATCATTGAAACTTTGAATTGAAATAGCTATGCTGAATTGAAATTTTCTCCATGTGCATCGGGCTGTATCATGCTATGTTAGATTCATTGGGCTATGGGAGTTTGAAACTTTGAATTAAAACAGACTTATGGGTTTTGCTTGTTGAGCCATTATGTGATAACGTGATATTTGCTAGTGTGTTTTTATAGTAATCAAAAGAGCCAGCGTATTTTGGGCTTTTGAGAATTTGGTTGATCAAGACCTACGAAATGGGGGCTGGGTTTGAGTTTAATTATTATTCGAACTATTTTATCTAAATGGGCAAAGAAAAATTACTGTTTGGCCCCACTAAATAGGCCTTTATTTACACATTTATAGACGTCAAATAATTCACAAATAATCTCAAAGGTAGCCTAAAATATTGACTTATAAATATTCGTAGTTCACTTAGTTAATTACTTTTTATTTAATCATTTGAGATGTGCCATTCGCAAATAAAATTCATTACATATAATCCTCACACAAATACAAAAATAGTATAGAAAATATTTTGAACTTTCGTAGTTTGCTTTAGGCGTGGTAGTTAAATAATTGTCATGATTACGGGTACAGTTCCCGTGATGTAGTTGTGATGCTTAATTTTTAAAATTAGGGGGTACATTTATGTGACCCAACCACAATTTAATCATGTTAACAAAATAAACATGTTATAGATCGTGGGTCGGTAACCGTGACATGATTCGCAACGTGTAATCAAATAGTCAGTTGTATAGCAGTTGGATTATTAAAAGCGATTTAGAAGGAATAAAATGCACATCGGTCGAGTCATTATATTCTCCACTTCTTAGACAAATGTTCATCCTCAAATGGGTTTAGATTCATAACTGAGGTGCTGAATAAGTGTGGATATCTGCTCCGCATGTCCTCCTCGGACTCTCAGGTCGCCACCTCTCAGTGGGAATCCTCTTGGATCTCTTCTGGTGATCCTGTTTAGCAATAATGGCAATTGGCTCCTCCTCGTAACCCAAGCTCTCATCTAGTTGAATAGTGCTGAAGTCTAACATATGTGATAAGTTGATATGATACCTCTGGAGCATAGACACGTGAAAAATCAGATGAACTCCTGATAGGCTAGGAGGTAAAGCAAGCTCATAAGCAACCTTCCCAATTCGCCTTTAACACCTCAAATAGGCCTATAAATTTGGGTCTTAGTTTGCCCTTCATCCTGAATCTCATAATACCCTTCATCGGCAAGACTTTCAGGAGAACCTTCTCACCTACCATAAATGACACATCACGTGCCTTCTGATACGTGTAACTCTTCTATCTAGACTATACTAAGCGAAGTCGCTCCTGAATCAACTTTATCTTTTCCAAGGCATCCTTCACCAAATTAGTACCATATAACTTAGCCTCGCCGAGCTCAAACCACCCAATGGAAGAACGACATCGCTGACCATATAAAGCCTCAAATAGAGCCATCTCGATGCTGGACTGATAACTGTTAATGTAAGCAAGCTCGGGCAAAGGCAAGAACTGATCCCCCCGTCTCCCAAAATCAATCACACATGCTCTGAGCATATCCTCCAAGATTTGGATTGTCTGCTCTTACTGCCCATCGGTCTGTGGATTAAACACAATGGTGAGATCCATTCAGATCCTCAACTCACTCTATATGGCTCTCTAGAAATGTAAGGTAAACTGAAGGCCTCTATATGATATGATGGAAAAAGGCACATCATGCAACTGAAATATCTCCCGAATATAAATCTGGGCCAACCTCTCTGAAGTATAAGTAGTAATAACTAGAATGAAGTGTGCTGACTTGGTCAACCTGTCAAAAATGACCCAAACTGCATCGCGCAGCTACCTAACTACGAAGTTTATAGTAATGAGTTCCCATTTCCACTCTAGTATAGTCATCTGCTAGAGGAATCCACCTAGCTTCTGGTGCTTATACTTAACCTGCTGGCAATTTAGGCACCTAGCTACATACTCAACTATGTCCCTCTTCATCCGCCACCACAAATAATGTTATCTTAGGTCCCGATACATCTTCATAGCACTTGGATGAATGGAATATCAAGAACTATGTGCCTCATCTATAATCATCTCCCTCAATCCATCGACATTAGGCACACACAGACGACCTTGGAGACGCATCACACTATCCTCTCCAATAAAAACCTCCTTGGCACCACCATGTAGTACCGTTTCTCTAAGAACTGCCAAGTACAGATCATCAAACTATCGAGCCTTCTTCTGCTCCAATAGTGAAAACTGAGGCAACAATATATGTAAGACCCCGGCTGGGTTATGAATATCCAACCTCACAAGTCTGTTAGCCAAGGACTGAATTTCCAAAGATAGTCGCCTCTCCTCTACTAAAATGAATGCCAAACTATCCATACTCTTTGTCCTCCTGCTCAAGGCATCTGTGACTACATTCGCCTTGCCTAGATGATAGAGAATAGTGATGTCATAGCCCTTCAGTAACTCAAGCCATCTGTACTGCCTCAAATTGAGATCCCTTTGCTTGAACAAGTGTTGCAAACTATGGTGATCAATGTAAACCTCACAAGGCACACCATATAGATAATGCCTCTAGATCTTAAGAGCATGAACAATCGCAGACAACTCCAAGTTGTGCATAGGATAATTCTTCTCATGGGGCTTCAACTGACATGAAGCATATGAAATAACTCTCCCATCATGCATCAATACACAACCCAAGCCAACGTGTGAGGTGTCACAATACATAGTATACATCCCCAAACCGGAAGGCGATACTAGAACTGGTGTTGTAGTCAAGGCCGTCCGGAGCTTCTGAAAACTCGCCTCACAATCATCGGTCTAAAGGAATGAGGCACCCTTCTGGGTCAGTATAGTCAAGGGTGTTGCAATGGATGAAAAGCCTTCTACAAAACGACGTTAATAACCCGCTAACCCCAGGAAACTCTTGATCTCAGTCTCTGAAGTGGGACAAGACCAACTCTGAACTGCCTCAATCTTCTTGGGATCTACCTTAATACCCTCGCCTGATACAACATGCCCCAAGAATGCTACAGAATCTAACAAAACTCACACTTGGAGAATCTAGCATATAGCTTCTGTTCTCGCAAAGTCTGGAGCACTACTCTCAGATGCTGCTCGTGCTCCCCCAATCTACGTGAGTAGATCAAGATGTCATCAATGAAGACAAAGACAAAAGAATAAATATAAGGCCTGAACACTCTTTTCATTAAATCCATAAATATTGTTCGTTAATCAAGCCGAAGGACATCACCAAAAACTCATAATGGCCAAATCTAGTACGGAAAGTAGTCTTCGGAACATTTGAGTCCCGAATCTTTAACTGATGGTACCTTGACCTCAAGTCAATATTATAGAACACCCTAGCACCCTGCAACTGGTCAAAAAATTCATTAATACGCGAAAACATGTACTTGTTCTTGATGGTAACTTTGTTTAAATGGCGTTAATCAATGCACATCCATATAGTTCCATCTTTATTCTTCACAAATAACATTGGTGTACCTCAAGGTGATACACTTGGTCTGACAAACCCTTTTCTAACAACTCTTCAAGTTGCTCCTTCAACTTCTTTAACTTTTTCGGAGCCATACAGTATAGGGGATAGATATAGGCTAGGTACCAGGAGCCAAGGCAATACAAAAATTAATATCACGATTTGGTGGCATGCCTGGAAGGTCAGAAGGAAACACATCGGTGAATTCCTGGAATACTAGCACTAACTCAATCGTCGGAAACTCAGTGGTGGTATCCTGAACATAGGCCAGATAATCCAAACAACCCTTCTCAACCATACGTCGAGCCTTTAAAAAAGAGATAACCCGACTAGATGTACTGACAGAAGAACCTTTCCACTCCAATCTAGGCAACTCTAGCATTCCTAAGGTAATAGTCTTGGCATGATAATCAAGGATGGCGTGATATGGGGATAACTAGTATATGCTAGGGGTGACCTAAAAGTTGGTCATATCAAGTAATGTGACCACACAGGAGTGATAGATCTGATCCACAACCACATAATCGCCCACAATAGTGGACACATAAACATGTGTACCCAAGGACTCACGAGAAATATCTAGGAAATGAGAAAACATAGATGACAGATATGAATAGGTAGATCCTGGATCAAATAACACTGAATCATACCTACCAAAACAGAAATAATACCCGTAATCACGACATTTGAGTCCATTGCATTTGGTTTGGCCAAAAAGTATAGAATCTAGTTGGAGCGTCGGCTGGCTGGCCTCCACCTGACTGAATAATATTGGTTGAACTCTCCCAGCCTGGCCTCCACCTTTAGAACGACCCCTACCCACCTGTCCCCTACCTCTAGGCGATCGAACTATTGGTGATGCAATCATGGGTGGATGACCCTACTATACTGCCTTGTATCGAAGTTTGGGACTATATCTCTTCTTGTGACCTAGATCTCCACACTCGTAACAACCTCTCGGTACCATAGACTTGTGCCTTGAAGTCTGACCCCGATGGCCTAAATACCTACTAGAAGAACCCTGGATGGCTGGTGGGCGGTATGAACTCTCTGGCATGATACTGAAATAGGCACTAGAAGAAAATTGATGAGCTGTTGGGCGGTAAGAACTCTCTGGCATAGAACTAAAATAGGGTCATATTGGAGCACCCCGAGAAAGTGGTGGTGCTGGATATGTGGGCCTGCTAGGCTTACCCTCCCAAACTAACCTCTGCCCCTAGTCAAGGCACCTCTAAAATCTCTAGAGAAACGGGTCCTCTTGTCCTGCTACATCTGCTCTCTAACCTCTAGCAGTAGCCCACAATCCTCCGAGCAATCTCCACTACTAGTTGGTAATTAGTACTCATCTCAACCTCCTAGGCCATACTAGACCGAATAGTGGGGTGCAACGCAAATCTCGCATTCTCGTTGCGTCAATAGAAAGTATCATGAGTACAAGGCGAGACAACTCAGAGAATCTCACCTCATAATCGGTCACTGACATATGACCTTGCTCGAGCTTCTGGAACCGACCTCGCAGCTCTTCCCTCTAAGAGGGTGGAATATACTTGTCCAAGAAAAGCTGTGTAAACTGGTCCCAAGTCATGGGAGGAGAACCTGCTGGTCTGCTAAGAAGATAAGATTGCTACCATCTACGGGCCCTGCCCTTTAGCTTGTGTAAACCTAAATGTACCCGGACATAAATAGGAATAGTAACTACATACGGGCTCTCGTCACTTCGTGCATACGTATCCCCCACAAATAATAACACATATTAATTAAGTTCACATATGGGGTAAATTCCCTCTTACAAGGTTAGAAAAGAGACTTACCTCGTCTCAAAGCCTACTACCCAATTCAAGAATGCGCTCAAACCTCCAAATTTGATGCCGAACAACTCGAAACTAGTCAAACATCACATAAACTAATCAATCTATGATCAAAAGTTCATATCCCACTATCAAAGTGATTACCCAACCCAAAATGCAAAATTTCTAAAATTTACCCAGGGCCCACATACCCGGATTATGGAAATTTTTGAAGAAAGTTGTTATCCGTAACCTTAAAAACATAACTATATGATTTTCACTAAGTGTAGACATGTGATTTTTTACCCACCCCAAGATTTTTCATATTTTAACACGTAAATATTTAATTTAGGCCTAATATAGCTATTTCAACTCACTTTTACTCTTTTACTTTTATTTTATTACACGAAAATAAAAATTAGAAAAAATAGGTTCATTAATGTTTTATTGTCATTTTTAATCTTGGGAAAATACCAAATAATAGTTTTGTTTTAATGGTCAGTCTTATTTTAATAACTATTTTACTTAAGTAAGGCTAATTAATATTTTTGATAATATTTCTATATGGATAGACTTTTAGTTAATTAAACTAATTTTAAGCATAGTTAGTCATAAAAGATCAAGTTTTTAGCACATCCTTAATTCCAATATCCAATACCATTAAGCTAATCCTAGGGACCCTTCTAAACTTTTCTTTAGAACAAAAAATAAATAAAAGATCCTAATGACCTAATAGAAATAAGCTAAAAATACAACAAATAACCTAAACCTATACTTAACAAGTAGGCTGACGTATAAATCAGTAGGGACACACAAAAAAATGTTATCGATTGTCCGTGTTCAAAGCAACGAGAAACTGGAAACCAGTAAGAAGAAGAGACACAAAAAAAAAAAAAAAATCACAGAAATGAAGAAATCCGAGACCACAGAATTCACTGTGTGTCCTTAAGGAATTTAACCCCCTCACTGTACCCGAGGTTGTGGATTATTTCCTCCCAGGATATAACGGATATACCTGTCGTAGGAGTGGCGGTACCTCAAACGCGTACGACTTCGACGAACTCAAATTCGGGAACGAAATCACACTATGACTCGATATGTTTCAGTTTGCAGAAAAGAATGCAGAAATTTTAATGCACGAATAATTTGTTTTTTTTTTCAGTACTCGAAAATGAGGCATTGCCTCAGTTTATATAGCCTCGAATTGTGACTGTTCGGAAAGGCTTGGTGCCTGTTCGGGAAAGGCCATGCCTTTTTCTGAAAAATAAGAACGTTGGGAAGTTTACAGTTAACAAATTAATATTTTTCCCGCGGTAATTAAAAATAATTTCAGAAAATGAAGATTGAATTTTAAATAAATTTGGTCCAAAAAGATTATCAATCAATCAGATCATTTGACCAAATCCAAATCCAAAGCCGAAGCCGAGCCGAGCGACGACGACGGCGCGAGGGGAGTCCCTCTTCTTAACCCTTTAAGAGCTAGAAGAAGTGCTTTCTAATATAAGCACATAACTTTCCCTTTCTACCACCAATGTGGTACAAAGCTCCTTTTCAAAGGAACTTTGCTTTGAAACTTCATTTTCCTTCTATTGTCTTCTTCCCTCCATTTCTCATTCACACCAACTTAGCTAGCTTTAATCATTAACTAGCTTTAACAATCCCCCACATGAATGGGGAATGGCTATATGATGAAAAACATGCATGACAAAAAAAAACTGTGTGATTCGTAAGCAAGGATTAATTGCATCTGGATAAGTAGATTTCTCTTTGAACTTTCCGTAGTAAGCATATGTCGGATATACTCGGTCAATCGGTAGATTTGATATCTTTGAACCGTCGAGCTTTGGTGTATACCTAGACAACCACATGTCACACAATTAACCCTTTAACCGTTTTTGGTTCTCATTGTTTTGTTCGTTTCAGCCATGAACACTTCCTGGTTCATAAGTGCGTAGAGAGCTGGCCTTACAGAGTTCTCCTTGAAACGGCTTACACTTCACACTTACATAGGTGATTCCTAAATGTGTCATCCCGTAGATACACTATTTGATATACCCCGTATCAAACTTAGAAACCATTAAAAAGCCTTAATGCTTTATCCTGGTACTGAACATTGTCTCATCACGAGAATGGACCAAAAAGTTATTGTGACAATGTTGAACCGTCATCAATGACTTTATTTGATCTCTTTGAACCTAGATCTTGGGATCTCATGTCTTCTAGGTAGAGTTACCGCCACGATGACTTGTCCTCGGCCATAGTCCCATTCCCCTCGATGATCTTTCAACCACTTCTCTAGTTAGGCCTTTAGTTAGTGGATCCGACACATTATCTCTTGACTTAACATAGTCAATTGTGATAATTCCACTAGAGAGTAGTTGTCTAACGGTATTATGTCTTCGTCGTATGTGACGAGACTTTCCGTTGTACATAACGTTCCCGGCTCTTCCTATTGCCGCTTGGCTATCGCAATGTATGCATATAGGAGCCAACGGTTTGGGCCAAAATGGAATATCTTCTAAGAAATTCCGGAGCCATTCAGCTTCTTCACCGGCTTTGTCTAGAGCTATGAACTCAGATTCCATTGTAGAGCGGGCGATACATGTCTGTTTGGATGACTTCCAAGACACTGCTCCTCCACCTATAGTAAAAACGTATCCACTTGTGGATTTAGTTTCAGTTGAACCGGTGATCCAATTTGCATCACTGTATCCTTCAATAACTGCAGGATACCTGTTATAATGCAAAACAAAGTTTTGAGTATGTTTCAAATACCCCAAAACTCGTTTCATTGCCAGCCAATGATTTTGGTCGGGATTACTCGTGTAGCGACTTAGTTTACTTATAGCACACGCAATATCAGGTCGCGTACAGTTCATAATATACATCAAACTTCCCAACACTCTGGCATAATCCAATTGAGAATGACTTTCACCTTTATTCTTTGCAAGAGCAAGGTTCATATCAATTGGCGTCTTTGCAACTTTAAAGTCCAAATACTTGAACTTTTCAAGTACTTTTTCAATATAATGAGATTGAGACAATGCTAGACCTTGAGGAGTCTTATGGATTTTAATTCCCAGAATTAAATCGGCAACTCCTAAGTCTTTCATATCAAACTTACTAGCAAGCATGCGCTTAGTAGCATTTATGTTAGCAATGTTGTTACTCATTATTAACATATCATCCACGTATAAACAAACAATGACGACGTGGTTCGGAGTGTTCTTAATGTAGACACATTTATCACATTCATTTATCTTGAATCCATTTGACAGCATCGTATGGTCAAATTTTGCATGCCACTGTTTTGGTGCTTGTTTTAGTCCATAAAGAGACTTAACAAGTCTACATACCTTCTTCTCTTTCCCTGGAACTACAAACCCTTCGGGTTGTTCCATGTAAATTTCTTCCTCCAACTCTCCATTTAAGAAGGCTGTTTTCACATCCATTTGATGGATTTCAAGACCGTACACGGCGGCTAATGCTACTAACACCCGAATAGATGTAATCCTCGTTACCGGCGAGTATGTATCAAAGTAATCAAGACCTTCTCGTTGTCTAAACCCTTTAACAACTAGTCTTGCCTTTTCAATAGTGCCATCAGCTTTCATTTTCCGCTTGAAAATCCATTTGGAACCTAAAGGTTTATTCCCTGGAGGAAGATCAACCAATTCCCAAGTATGGTTGTTCAATATGGATTCTATCTCACTATTGATTGCCTCTTTCCAAAATTGAGCTTCCGATGAAGACGTAGCTTCACTGAACGTTCGAGGCTCATTTTCCAACAAAAATGTTAAAAATTCTGGTCCAAAGGAAGTAGTCGTCCTTTGACATTTGCTACGTCTTGGATTTTCCTCATCAGGAATGTTTTCCTTTATTTCTTCCCGAGGTCGTTTAGATTCTTTGCTAGACGACGCACATTCCTTTTTATACGGATATATGGTTTCAAAGAAGTCAGCATTATCTGATTCAATTACCGTATTCACCTGAATGTCGGGATTTTCTGATTTGTGAACCAGAAATCTATATGCCTTACTATTTGTGGCATATCCTATGAAAACACAATCAACGGTTTTAGGTCCTATTTTTACCCTTTTGGGTTTAGGAACTTGCACCTTGGCCAAACACCCCCACACTTTGAAGTATTCCAAATTGGGCTTCCTTCCTTTCCACTTTTCGTATGGAATAGATTTTGTTTTGCTATGGGGCACTCGATTGAGTATTCGGCTAGCTGTTAGAATGGCTTCCCCCCACAAGTTCTGGGGTAAACCAGAACTTATTAACAGGGCATTCATCATTTCTTTCAGTGTTCTATTTTTTCTTTCCGCAATTCCGTTTGATTGTGGCGAGTAAGGAGCAGTTGTTTGATGAATAATGCCATATTCCAAACATATTTGTTCAAAAGGAGATTCATATTCACCGCCCCTATCACTCCTTATCATTTTAATCTTTTTGTTAAGTTGAGTCTCAACTTCAGTTTTGTATTGCCTGAACGCTTCAATTGCTTCTTTACTATTAAGTAAATAAACGTAGCAATACCGCGTACTATCGTCAATAAAAGTTATGAAATACTTCTTTCCACCGCGAGATGGAATTGACTTCATGTCACAAATATCTGTATGGATTAAGTCTAAAGGACTTGAATTCCTTTCAACTGACTTATAAGGATGTTTAGCATACTTAGATTCAACACAGATTTGACATTTTGATTGATTGCATTCAAACTTAGGCAATACTTCCAAACTAATCATTTTTCGCAAGGTTCTATAATTGACATGTCCTAAACGTGAATGCCATAAATCATTTGACTCAAGCAAGTAAGACGAAGCAGAAACTTTATTATTATTAGCAACAACCATTACATTCAGTTTGAAAAGGCCCTCTGTGAGGTAGCCTTTTCCTATGTACATTTCGTTCTTACTTATTACAACCTTGTCAGAAACATAAACACATTTAAAACCGTTCTTCACTAGAAGTCCGGTAGATACAAGATTTTTCCTAATTTCAGGAACATGACAGACGTTGTTGAGAGTCACCACCTTGCCAGAGGTCATCTTCAGCAGTATCTTTCCATAACCTTCAATCTTGGCCGTTGCAGAATTTCCCATATATATTGTTTCGTCGGGCCCGACGGGAGCATATGAAGCAAAGGCTTCTCTAACAGCACAAATGTGGCGAGTGGCGCCAGAGTCAATCCACCACTCTTTCGGACTTCCCACTAGGTTGCACTCGGACAACATAGCGCACAAGTCATCAACCTCCTCGTTTGTTTCAACCATATTAGCCTGACCCTTCTTCTTTTCCTTTTTCGGAGCACGACAGTCTGCAGCTTTGTGTCCGATTTTTCCACAATTATGGCAGTTTCCCTTGAATTTCTTCTTGTTGGTATAGTTCCTTGGTCCCGATGCCTTTTTCCTCTTTTTCATATTAGTTGGGGCAGTTTCAACTATATGTGCTCCCCCTATGGTTGATCTCCCATTTGCCTTTTTCTCCGCTGCCTTGTTATCTTCCTCGATTCTCAACCGGACGATGAGATCTTCCAATGTCATCTCCTTTCGCTTATGTTTCAAGTAATTTTTGAAGTCCTTCCATGAAGGAGGCAACTTCTCTATCACTGCCGCAACTTGAAACGCCCCACTAATCACCAAACCTACAACAAACAACATGTAAGTGACGGGGCACTGAATACTTTTGACAAAGGCATTAATTAAATTTATACCTTCAGCGAGGAGATCATGGATGATAACCTGCAACTCTTGAACTTGAGTGACAACAGACTTGCCATCTACCATTTTGTAGTCCAAAAACTTGGCAGCGATAAACTTCTTTAAGCCAGCATCTTCTGTTTTATATTTCTTTTCCAACGCATCCCATAGTTCTTTTGATGTTCCCACATTACTATAGACGTTGTAAAGATCATCCTCCAGTCCGCTAAGAATGTAATTCTTGCACAAAAAATCTGAGTGTTCCACGCCTCAATTACAACAAATCGTTCATTTTCAGGTGTTGATTCCGGCGGAACCGGAATATCCTCCTTAATAAACTTTTGAAGGCTTAAAGTAGTTAGATAGAAGAACATCTTTTGTTGCCATCGTTTGAAATCAATCCCGGTGAATTTTCCGGGCTTCTCTGCCGGAGCCGGTGCTGGTGCAGTACGACTGGAGGACGCAGCATTGCTCGTAGAACCAACCACGGGGGCTGGTGTGGCAGTAACAGTAGCAGTAGCATTCAAATTTGGAGTTTGGTCTCCCATTTCTGTCGTAGGAAATAACAGAACACTTTAATAATCGGTGAAGATTTTATTTCTTCAAACCGAATCAAATTTACACAAACAGAATTAAAACAAACTTCAAATAGAATGTAATAAACTGTATGTAGTATACTTGATGAAGTTTTTATATCTTCAAATCAAGTACCCAAATGAGTAGAAAGTTCTGAAAACTTTAATCTCAACCGGAGTAGAAAATTCAAAGATTTAGTCTCCAAACAACATACAAGTTCGTTACATGCAAACAACAAAATTACAAGTTTCTTTTATTTTCTGGACAGTCACAATTTTATGTTAGGAAAAACTGTATGTAGTCACTGTTTTATGTAAGAATTTTTTTTTCTGTACTGTTGTATCGTTCTGTAACGTTTTAATCAACAGCAGATGAACTCGGAAATAATAATATAAATTCCTTAAGCTTGTTATCGATTGTCCGTGTTCAAAGCAACGAGAAACTGGAAACCAGTAAGAAGAAGAGACACAAAAAAAAAAAAATCACAGAAATGAAGAAATCCGAGACCACAGAATTCACTGTGTGTCCTTAAGGAATTTAACCCCCTCACTGTACCCGAGGTTGTGGATTATTTCCTCCCAGGATATAACGGATATACCTGTCGTAGGAGTGGCGGTACCTCAAACGCGTACGACTTCGACGAACTCAAATTCGGGAACGAAATCACACTATGACTCGATATGTTTCAGTTTGCAGAAAAGAATGCAGAAATTTTAATGCACGAATAATTTGTTTTTTTTTTCAGTACTCGAAAATGAGGCATTGCCTCAGTTTATATAGCCTCGAATTGTGACTGTTCGGAAAGGCTTGGTGCCTGTTCGGAAAAGGCCATGCCTTTTTCTGAAAAATAAGAACGTTGGGAAGTTTACAGTTAACAAATTAATATTTTTCCCGCGGGAATTAAAAATAATTTCAGAAAATGAAGATTGAATTTTAAATAAATTTGGTCCAAAAAGATTATCAATCAAATCATTTGACCAAATCCAAATCCAAATCCAAAGCCGAAGCCGAGCCGAGCGACGACGACGGCGCGAGGGGAGTCCCTCTTCTTAACCCTTTAAGAGCTGGAAGAAGTGCTTTCTAATATAAGCACATAACTTTCCCTTTCTACCACCAATGTGGTACAAAGCTCCTTTTCAAAGGAACTTTGCTTTGAAACTTCATTTTCCTTCTATTGTCTTCTTCCCTCCATTTCTCATTCACACCAACTTAGCTAGCTTTAATCATTAACTAGCTTTAACAAAAAATACGCTAGACATAGGAGATGAACACCATTACACACTGACCCTACCCCCTTGTATCTCGTCTTCTTCACACCTACTCGATTCCAGCCTTCGACCATCTTCATCACCACAACAACCCGCTGCCAGATCTCCTCCCAACACCACCACAGTGATTAACCAACACAGCCGCAATTCCTCCGCGAAATTAGTCAAAACTGTTGGAAACACGTTTCAAATGCAATATACTAAACGTGTGTTCTTTTGTAGGTTTTGATGAATGTCAAACAAAGCAAAAAGCGATATATAGCAGTACTCAAGGACAAGCACAAAATGGATGCATTACAAGAAGCTCAAGACAAAGTTTAGAAATGTTATAATTGAGTCAATATTAATTGTGATCTTGATTCCTCAACTTGGCTCATAACATGGCTTCTCTACTAAAATTATTTTTCCAAAATCATGCATATTTAAATTAAGTGTCAAATGATTTTAAACTATGCATATTTACATTTGTTAAAATGTTTTCCAAGCATGCCTCAAAAATCTGGGCTAAGATAATCGATTATGTACTTATGATAATCGAGTATCTCTAAGCCAAGACTGCATGACAATCGATTGTGAATTAATGATAATCGATTGTGAGTAAGTCAGTTAACATCAGGTTTTTGCAAACTGCATAACAATCGATTGTGTACTTATGATAATCGATTGTTAACTGAGGCAAAGTTTTCAAAACTCATAAAAATCGATTATGAACTAATGGTAATCGATTAGAATGAGAAAAATGTCTCCCAGTGATTTTAAATAAAATGATAATCGATTGTGGCTTTTGATAATCGATTATATATGAGACAGAGAGTTTTGAAATTAATAATAATCGATTATTCCATTTGATAATCGATTGTTGAAGCTGACCGTTGTCATATATTTTCAATTACCTTCAGGTAATCGATTGTTGATATTTAACAATCGATGTTTTGCTTAAAATCTGGAAAAGATTTTCTGAACGTTGTTAAAATAATCGATTGTTGATTTCCGGACAATCGATGTTTTATGCCAAAAATTGGAAAGGATTTCTTAACGTTATAAATAATCGATTATTGATTTGAAGTAATCGATTGTTGACGTAAAATCTGGGATTGATTTTTTAATCTGATAGGCAAACAATCGATTGTTTAGTCTTGACAATCGATTGTCACTGAGTAATTTCAGCAATCCTTAATTGGCAATTAGACAACGGTAAGACTGAGTTTTTCACCTATAAATACAGCTTCAACTCAGTGTTTTCATAACAACAACATATACACTTTGAGTATTTTCATTGCTAAAAGCTTTCTTACATTGATCATCATTTTCCATTCATCCATAAAGCTTTTTGAAGAGCCATTCTATTGAGCTAAGTTGTTGTGATCTTGAGCGTACTATTTCTACTCATATCTACTCATTAAGGAGTGCTTTGTAAAGTGAGTGTGTTTTGTGTTTGTAAGAGAATTGCGATTCTCGTTTGTTGAGGAACTTGTGATTCCTCGGTTGAAGTCTTTGGGATTGTTATCCCCGAGCAGTTGAAGTCTTTGGGATTGTTATCCCCGAGCAATTGAAGTCTTTGGGATTGGTATCCCCGAGCAATTGAAGTCTTTGGGATTGTGATCCCCGAGCACCTAGGTGAGGTTTGTGTCCTCAGCTGTAACGGTTTGTTAAGCACCCGTAAGCTTGACAAGTTTAGTGGAAATCTCGAGAGAGTCTCTCAGGGACTGGACTAACCACGTTTGTGGCCAACCAGGATACATCATTGTGTAAGTTTATTCTACTGCACTTGTTTTAATTTCTGCAAAGTTTTTAAATTCCGCACTAAAACGCTTAATATTTTTAAAACGCTATTCACCCCCCCTCTAGCGTAAAGCGTATTGTCCAACAATTGGTATCAGAGCCATACTCTCTGAAAGACTTAACCGTTTGAGAGAATCTTTCCATGGCTTCTACTCTAGACTCTTTTGCAGGTATTGATGAAGGACAGTGCCCCACAAGACCTCCTTTGTTTAACGGGACTAATTATTCATATTGGAAAGAAAGGATGCAGATATTCGTCAGATCAAACAGCCCTTACTTGTGGAAGGTGTACACCAAAGGAAATGAGGTTCCTGTCAAAAAGGTGGAAGGAGAATGGGTGCCAAAATCAGAAGAGGAATTCAACGCCGAGGATAATCGAATGGTCCAAAATAATTTTAAAGCTATTAATTTATTACTTTGTGCTGTTAATGCTAATGATTACAGGAAAATCTCCTGCTGCAAAACAGCGAAAGAAATGTGGGACAAGCTTGAGGTCACTTACGAAGGGACTGACCAGGTAAGAGAAGCTAAAATTGACTTTTTAACTCATGCTTACGAATTGTTCCATATGAAGGAAGGCGAAAAGGTAGACGAGATGTTTGAGCGGTTCTCATCAATAGTGAATGATCTCCATGCGCTCAAGAAGACGTTCACAGACAAAGAACTAGTTCGAAAAATCCTTAGGAGTCTAACACCGGCATGGCGATCAAAGGCCGATGCGATTCAAGAGTCAATTGGAATCACGAACGTCACCATAGACGCTCTTAGAGGTAATCTTAAGACTTATGAATCCACTATTCTTAACCCTGTTATTGATGAACAAAGAAGGCAAAAGATTGCTCTAAAGGCGAGCACAAGTCAATCACCAATTGAAGAGGATGGAGATAGCGAATTCGGACTCATCATCAAAAAGTTCCAAAAATTCATGCGAAAAGAATATGACCGCAAAGGGAAAAAGCAAGGTGAGCAAGTTAAATGTTATGAATGTGGTGAAACAGGGCATATCAAAACAAACTGCCCAAATCTTAAAAAGGAGAAGAAACCCTTCAAGAAGCAACGAGCATACATATCTTGGGGAGGAGATTCCGGAGACGAATCCAGTGAAGAAGAAAATGAAGAAGCGGCAAATCTCTGCCTCATGGCACAGGAAGAAAATCAAAGTGAGGTAAGTCAAATCTCTTCTCAAAATTTTTACACTCTTGATGACATGAGAAATGCCTTTGATGAATTGTATGCTGAATTTCTCAAAGTTACAAAAACCGTCACTAGTTTAAGAGAAAGTGCTTCTCTAAAAGAACAAGATTTTCAAAAACAGTTTTCATTAAAAGAAAAAGAATTGGAAAAATTGGTTTTGGAAAATGAGAAGCTACTAGAACAAAACAAGTTTTATGGGAAAAGAAGTTCTGACAAGCCCGAGAGTTCTACAAAAAATTGTGCTTCTTGTGTAGACCTTAAGAATGAAGTAGGTAGATTAAAAGGCACACTAGATAAATTCAACTCCTCTCATAAAAACTTGAATGTGGTGCTTGATAACTTGAAATCAACCAAGTATGGAATAGGCTTCATAAATGAAGAAGAGGTTGATGCAAAAACCCAACCACCTAGAGCTCAATCTAGGATTAATAACAAAAATGCCTTTCCTAAAACAAACATGCATGCTAGACAAAATATTAGGAGACCTAGACATGACCTTCCGCCTAGCAATCGCCACCATAGACATGATGCATATTTTAGGCACAACAGTGATCATGCTAGAATATCCCGAAATGTTCAACCTAGAAATGATTATGGTGCTCAAATTAGGAGAAATGAAAATAGAGTAAACAATGTGCATTATTCTAGCTACTATGAGCCTAGACGCATGCATAATCCAAATGTGACATGTCATTATTGTAGACGAATTGGTCATATTGCTCCCGCATGCTTTACTAGACATAGACATGCTACTCAAACATATCATTATAGTATGCATAACCCTCAAGGACCCAAAATGGCATGGGTACCAAAAGAGCATTGATTTGTTTTGCAGGTGTGCTTGAAGGAATCAAGTGTAGTGGATACTCCAAACACTTGACGGGAGACGAATTCAAAATTCCTTAAATTAAAGCACAAAGAAGGAGGAAGAGACGGAAAAGTCGATTTAGGCATTTTTTTCAAAATCGGAAGTATTTTCGAAAAATTTAAAAGACAAAATACAAGGAAGACAAAGGCAAAATTGTGGAAGAAGCTTCTTAAATTGAAGAATGAGCCAAAAGACCAAAATGAACGGAGGATGTTCAAAATCAGGTAATTGGCAAAGTCGAAGGGAAGGTAAGTACCCTAAACCCTCTTAAGAACATCCTAGGACAAAATTCTTAAGAGTTCACGTTTTTCACCCGACTACACTAGTTTCAAAGTTATTATTTCATTTATAGATTACTGACTTGAGCGTCGGAGATGTTTAATTCTATTTTGCAGGTATCCCCCAAAAGGTAAGAGGAAAGTATAAATTGTCTTGATACAAGAAAAATCGATCATAATCGATTATTTATGCTTACAATCAATTATCAGTATCAATAATCGATTATTTGTTGATTCAATTTTTTTTGTCATGAAATCTTGTTGAATGTTTACATTGCTTGATAGAATTAAGTCTCATCATTTTAGCATCCCCCTTCCAAACAATCGATTATTTGTTCTGCCAATCGATTATTTGCCAAAATCCAAACTCTCTGTGAGTGAAATAATCGATTACTATATATTGACAATCGATTATCTGTTTTAAACTTATGTTACCGTTTTGGCTCTACAATCGATTCCTGTCAGGTCATAAATATGAAAAACAATCGATTACCAAGTTTGACAATCGACTATCTTTTTCAAATTTTTTTTATCGTTCTGGCGTGTAATCGATGTGTCAGATCATTTTCATTAATGACAATCGATTATTCTATTCAAACAATCGATTATTGAACGGTCAGTGAATTTATTTTTACCGTTTCAGACTTCAAAGCTCTTCAAATCTCTTCAAATCTTTTCAAATAAGTGTAAGATTCATTCCTTCTCTATATATAGGCTGCACATATGCTCTTGTATACTCACTCAAGCCTCCCAAGCATCAAATTATCTTGTTATCTTTGAAAAATCCTAGCACATCTTTTTCAAAAATGTCAAGCCGCAACTCCAAACGTGCTCGTTCCAAACAAGGTGCTTCTTCTTCTCGCCATCCATATCAAGATGGATCGGTTCTATTCTTTGAATCCGATGAAGAGCTCACCCGTTTCTTAACCAAATTTGAGAAACGCCTTATTCTCCCTCCTCGCTTTTCAACAAACGCTCTTGTTGCACCATTCATTCCAGCCGCGAATATGCTAAGAGAGTGCCAACTTTTCAATTTCCTACTCCTTACTCACCCCTACTACAACATTACTTTGGTTGAAGCTTTTTACTCCAACCTTCACAAAGATGATGAGGGTGAACTCGTTACCAATGTTAACGGCATTTCCATTCTAATTTCTGAAGATAACCTCCACCTCATTGCCGGCATTCCGCATGATGGTGAAGACATCTACCAGTACATAAATGATGCCGGGGACATGATTGATGAAGCTAATCTCTTCCGCCAAGCCGGAGTCGCCTATGATGAGTCTTCTTCCCGTCGTCCCACCATAAAGGGTATGGACCCGAATTATCGTTTCATTCTCTATTTCATCACTCGTGTTCTCAAACCCCGTAAACTCAATCACACCACCATTTCCCAAGAGGATGCCAAATTTCTTCATGCCATTATCACCGGTGTTAAAATCAATTGGTGCAAGCTTATTCAATCTCATATGTTCAATGCCACCAGAGATGACATACCTCTCCCCTATGCCCTCTTAATAATGAAATTTCTTGAAGCTTCCGGGGTCAATATTGCTAATGGTCCTCTCAAAAAGAGCACCAAAATCTGGGAAATTTCGGAGTCTTCCTTTCATCATGATGGTGATCATGCTCCCGCTCCTCCTCAAAATTGACAAGCCCGTCGTGCTCATCCTCCTCAGGAGCCTACCCTCCGGACTATCTCTGACCAAATTACTCAATTAACCCGTGAGGTCCATGGTTACTTTGATCACGTGCATTATGCCTATGCTCAGGTGGTGCCATATCAAGCGCCTCCCAATGATGATGAAGGGGATGGGGGTGATGAATGATGAAATTGTTGTTTTTGATGATGTGAAATTGTTGTTTTTGATTTGTTTTTCCTTGGTTGGTTAGTTGTTGTTCGTTTTATTGTGTTTGGCTCCACCCATGTAATGTTATTTTCCAATAAATAAACTTTTTTTTATTTCATATGTTTTTTTGCATATTCTTCCCTTGTATATATTTTTGCTAATGGCAAAAGGGGGAAGAAACGGGATATCAAGAAGTATGCTATATCACTCTCAACTTCATTCATGCTTAAAGTGAGGGGGAACATGAATTGAGGGGGAACATCAAATTGCATACTTTACACTTGTCTTGGATTATCAAAATAATTATTGCATATATCCCGCTTATGTTTGCCATTATCAAAAAGGGGGAAATTGTTGGAAACACGTTTCAAATGCAATATACTAAACGTGTGTTCTTTTGTAGGTTTTGATGAATGTCAAACAAAGCAAAAAGCGATATATAGCAGTACTCAAGGACAAGCACAAAATGGATGCATTACAAGAAGCTCAAGACAAAGTTTAGAAATGTTATAATTGAGTCAATATTAATTGTGATCTTGATTCCTCAACTTGGCTCATAACATGGCTTCTCTACTAAAATTATTTTTCCAAAATCATGCATATTTAAATTAAGTGTCAAATGATTTTAAACTATGCATATTTACATTTGTTAAAATGTTTTCCAAGCATGCCTCAAAAATCTGGGCTAAGATAATCGATTATGTACTTATGATAATCGAGTATCTCTAAGCCAAGACTGCATGACAATCGATTGTGAATTAATGATAATCGATTGTGAGTAAGTCAGTTAATATCAGGTTTTTGCAAACTGCATAACAATCGATTGTGTACTTATGATAATCGATTGTTAACTGAGGCAAAGTTTTCAAAACTCATAAAAATCGATTATGAACTAATGGTAATCGATTAGAATGAGAAAAATGTCTCCCAGTGATTTTAAATAAAATGATAATCGATTGTGGCTTTTGATAATCGATTATATATGAGATAGAGAGTTTTGAAATTAATTAATAATCGATTATTCCATTTGATAATCGATTGTTGAAGCTGACCGTTGTCATATATTTTCAATTACCTTCAGGTAATCGATTGTTGATATTTAACAATCGATGTTTTGCTTAAAATCTGGAAAAGATTTTCTGAACGTTGTTAAAATAATCGATTGTTGATTTCCGGACAATCGATGTTTTATGCCAAAAATTGAAAGGATTTCTTAACGTTATAAATAATCGATTATTGATTTGAAGTAATCGATTGTTGACGTAAAATCTGGGATTGATTTTTTAATCTGATAGGCAAACAATCGATTGTTTAGTCTTGACAATCGATTGTCACTGAGTAATTTCAGCAATCCTTAATTGGCAATTAGACAACGGTAAGACTGAGTTTTTCACCTATAAATATAGCTTCAACTCAGTGTTTTCATAACAACAACATATACACTTTGAGTATTTTCATTGCTAAAAGCTTTCTTACATTGATCATCATTTTCCATTCATCCATAAAGCTTTTTGAAGAGCCATTCTATTGAGCTAAGTTATTGTGATCTTGAGCGTACTATTTCTACTCATATCTACTCATTAAGGAGTGCTTTGTAAAGTGAGTGTGTTTTGTGTTTGTAAGAGAATTGCGATTCTCGTTTGTTGAGGAACTTGTGATTCCTCGGTTGAAGTCTTTGGGATTGTTATCCCCGAGCAGTTGAAGTCTTTGGGATTGTTATCCCCGAGCAATTGAAGTCTTTGGGATTGGTATCCCCGAGCAATTGAAGTCTTTGGGATTGTGATCCCCGAGCACCTGGGTGAGGCTTGTGTCCTCAGCTGTAACGGTTTGTTAAGCACCCGTAAGCTTGACAAGTTTAGTGGAAATCTCGAGAGAGTCTCTCGGGGACTGGACTAACCACGTTTGTGGCCAACCAGGATACATCATTGTGTAAGTTTATTCTACTGCACTTGTTTTAATTTGCAAAGTTTTTAAATTCCGCACTAAAACGCTTAATATTTTTAAAACGCTATTCACCCCCCCCTCTAGCGTAAAGCGTATTGTCCAACAAAAACGGACTGCAGCAACACCTTAGAATCTCACCTAAAACTCCTTTGCAAAGTTTTTGCTATGTAATTCTTCTCAGCTAGCAGGGACACACACAATAACGCACACAGAGATACAACTGGGAGGACGACGTTCCCTCTTCAAAACACACCCTTAGCTCCCTCATCTTCTTATACTGAGAAATGACCCCCCACATACACGAACAGTACGTAGAAACATAGCAGATCCGAGGTGCCGATTCGAGGTTCGTTTTTGAATTTTATCTCTGTTCCGGTGAGTTTTGAGGTCGTCGAAAGACGTGCTTATGATGTTTCCGATGAGGTTTCATGTTCAGTCATTGGTGCCGATGTAAGTTGAGATTATAGATTTCTACTTTCTTTTAGATTTGCTTCTGCAGCTTTGAAATTATTCGTTTCTCTTTCAATTAGTGCTTTTGTAGCTTTGCAATGGTTATTCTGTTACTAATATCACCTAGTCTTGCTTCTGTAGCTTTATATCTTGTTGGTCTTAGATAATTGCTTCTATGTTTGAATATTTCATTATTTGACTTTATTTGTTTGATTCATATGCGCTGTTTGCTGAATTAATGTATCATTGAAACTTTGAATTGAAATAGCTATGCTGAATTGAAATTTTCTCCATGTGCATCGGGCTGTATCATGCTATGTTAGATTCATTGGGCTATGGGAGTTTGAAACTTTGAATTAAAACAGACTTATGGGTTTTGCTTGTTGAGCCATTATGTGATAACGTGATATTTGCTAGTGTGTTTTTATAGTAATCAAAAGAGCCAGCGTATTTTGGGCTTTTGAGAATTTGGTTGATCAAGACCTACGAAATGGGGGCTGGGTTTGAGTTTAATTATTATTCGAACTATTTTATCTAAATGGGCAAAGAAAAATTACTGTTTGGCCCCACTAAATAGGCCTTTATTTACACATTTATAGACGTCAAATAATTCACAAATAATCTCAAAGGTAGCCTAAAATATTGACTTATAAATATTCGTAGTTCACTTAGTTAATAACTTTTTATTTAATCATTTGAGATGTGCCATTCGCAAATAAAATTCATTACATATAATCCTCACACAAATACAAAAATAGTATAGAAAATATTTTGAACTTTCGTAGTTTGCTTTAGGCGTGGTAGTTAAATAATTGTCATGATTACGGGTACAGTTCCCGTGATGTAGTTGTGATGCTTAATTTTTAAAATTAGGGGGTACATTTATGTAACCAAACCACAATTTAATCATGTTAAAAAAATAAACATGTTATAGATCGTGGGTCGGTAACCGTGACATGATTCGCAACGTGTAATCAAATAGTCAGTTGTATAGCAGTTGGATTATTAAAAGCGATTTAGAAGGAATAAAATGCACATCGGTTTCAAAAATATTTTAAAATCAGATAAATAGTCTAATAATAACAGTTGAGCGATAGTGCTAAAACCACAGAACTCGGGAGTGCTAACACCTTCTCCCAAATTAATTGAATTCCTTACTAGGATTTCTGTGTTCGCGAATTGTAAAACAAGGTAAATCTTTCCTCGATTTAGAATTTAAACTAGTGACTTGAGACACCATAAATTATCCCAAGTGGCGACTCTGAATTTTAAAATAACTAAAATAAAATTATCCCATTTCGATTGTCGCTTAAATTGAAAAAAGCTCCTTTAATTCCTTCCGAGGGTAGAAAAAATAGGTGTGACAACTTTGACGACTCTGTTGGGGATTAGAACCCATAATATCTCGTAGAAGGTTCAAAAATTCGAGCTTAGAATAGTTGTTATATTTGGCTTAATTTATTATCTGGTTTTATTACATGTTTGTGCCTAATATGCTAAATGTTGCTTTTTACCGCCTTGATATTATCTGAATTGTATATAAATTGCTACGAAACTCTTCTCTTCTCATCTTCGGGGATGTGCACGTTGGCGTGATTCCTCTTCTGTTAGTGTTATACCTTAAATTAGGAAGAGGATCGGACAAGTTACAAAATCGGATAGCCTTTTGGTTTTCGATACGTAGCCCCCTCCCCCCGACTTGAATTGTCCATTTGGGTACACAAGTCTAGAACAATATACCCAGGTTCTGAACCTAGAATAACTCAACCCCATGCCGGATCCCTAGTAGAAACACTTGTTTGTATCATGTGCATTTGACTTTATAGACTCAAAATAGAGGTTGGATCTGTCTAGGACAGGTATACCCCAATAATAAAAGATCATTCTAATGCATCCTATGTGCTACATTTTGTAATTTTCAAGGGTAAAGGGTCATTTGGCAGACCAACGAGGTTTGAGGATAAAAGAGAAAAATAGAGGGTAAATGTAAAATTAAAGCAAGTAGGGGCCAACCATGTTTTCTGTCAAATTTTTGTTAAGAAAAAAACATGAAACATTCAAAAAAGATTTTGCATTTTTTCATTATATTCCGAAAATTGAAAAATCAAAAAAGGGAAAAGAAAATCCTAAAAGATTTTACATGTTTCATCATTTTCAAAAAAAAAAGAAAGATAAGAAATATATTTTTTCTCTAAATTAGTTATTTTTTAATTATTATTCTCGCTCATATCCAATCTGCCCGAACTACGCATACCTAATTCTCGGCTTTGGGGGCGGGATACGTAGGAAACTCACATAGGCTCCAGTCTTTTTAGTAAATCTTAGGTTCTTGACTTTGCGGGGTCTTAGCCAAATTTTGCACTTCTAATCACCTCTTGGCCACAGAAGTCATTTTGCAAAAATCGCATCAATCACGTATTGCATGTGTCTAATAAGGAGTGTTATTATCTCACATAGTGTTGGTGAAAGTTTTCTCATACAGGTGTAGATTTACTTATCGGAGTTTGAGCATGACAGAGCCCCAAGACCACCTAGTCATGATCGCTCATTCAGGAGTGGATTAAAAGAAGTTTTTTTTTTATTGTTTTGAGTTCTATTTTTCTTTTTATGTCATCTTTTACCTTCTAGTTTTATATAGTAATGTTGAGTTTATTATTATTGTACTTTCTATTTTGCATTTGAAAAAAATGTGTTATAAATCCAAAATCCAAAAAAGAAAAGATTTTGCGTTTTTATATTTCCGTTAGAAGCCTTCTTTAGAATACTAATTACAGGAATTAAAAAAAAAAATCATTTGAGGTAGTTTTCCGTTAGTCAATTAATATTTAGAACTCAAAATAAAAAATTTCTTTTATACTTCCTTTTATCACAATAAGACTAAAAATTCAAAAGAAAAAAAAACTCTCTTTTTTAAGGCATTAATTTTAAAAATCTAAAAATATTTTCTTTTGAGGTTCTTCTTTGAGAAATTAATAAGAAACAAAAAAAAATATTCTTTTATTTTCACTATAACTTTAGGATATTGTACATAGAAGAAAACGAAATATACTTTATCTTTTGTTAATCTTTAAAGTTTCTTCCTTGGTTAATCTAACTTGAATATTTTTTTTCTTGTTCATTTTTCGTTTCGAAATCTTTCTTAAGGGATATCAAATGAAAATTCAAAATATTTCTTTGGTTTACTGTTTAGATTTCCTTCCTAAAAAAAGAGAATCAAAAATATTTTATCTCGTAGAGTTTTTCCTTAACAATTTCCCATAGATTATTTATTTCAAAAATAAAAAAAAAGAAAAAAATATATGCTCGTTAAGCTTGAGTTTAGAATAGGTTATAGAACATTAAGTTTAGAAAATTCAAAAAAAAAAGAATTTTCTTCTTTTATTTCTCTTTTCTCATCAAAGTAGTCATTAAGGTTAAAAAAAATGAGAACGATAGTTTGTTTACTTTATTCCTGATCTTCCCGAGCTACGTAAAGATCTGATTCATGCATCGTCATGATACGTAGGCAACCTACATAGGGTTCGATCGAATTATTATTTTTATTTATTAAAGTAAGAAGAATAAAGGGGGGGGGGGTATAGATGTAGGACGTGAGAAACGAGAGGAAAAAATATAGCGATAATAAAAAAATTATAAAGAAAAAAGAGCAAGCCAGGAAGTGCTAGAAAAGGAAAGAAAAGAGAAGATTGAAACTAGCAAAACTGGGATGATACCAAGTGGCCATATGACCCTCGAAGTCATTCTAGAAGCATTAATTGTTGCTAGGTGCATTGCATGGAATGTGATATTTTGTTGTTAATTGCCATAACGCTAATAAGATGGCCCCATTTTGTTCCTTTTGATATATTCACATCAGAAATGTGGTTGGTTTGTGGTTCCTAAAGTGGTAACTCTTCTCTACAACATAAGGTCAAAAGGTAGTGGCAGAGGGCAACAGAATCGAGTCGGTTGATATTGGTGCCCAAAAGAAATTGGTTGAACGGGGCAATGAGTTGGTTGAAGAGATAAATATGTTAATACAACACATTGCGGACATGTATCACGCTTGGATGACTAGGAAGACACCATCCCTGCCACCACCTAGTTTCTTATATACTACCCTTACCCAAATTTTGGTCATAGTGCCAGATGACCCCTATACTCTCCAGATCCACCCGCTTTATCACAGCTTTCCCAACCACCCTAGTAGCTCCATCACCCGTCCTCCAATTACCCTTCACCAAAATTTCCCTTATGTCATATCCATTATCCCAACAATGAATACCCACTCAAAGCTCACGATGCCCAATATTATCTCTTAGAGGTTGACCCAGAAGGTTCTTGACTCATACAAGCAGAGCCCTCGGAATGAACCTCATGCTAAAAATGAAAAGCCACAAGAAAAGAAGGGCGAGATGAGATATCCAGGAAGTTGAAAGGTATAGGACATTCCTTATGGAGATGCAAGGGATGAGATATCAGATTCATACGTTCTCTGATGTTCATCTGCCTGTGGGGTTTAAAGTGCCAAAGATTAATCTGTATGAGGGGCGTGGAGATCCGGTAGCCCATCTGAGGGGTTATTGCTGGGAAATGAGAAGTGTTGGCGACAAAGATGATTTGTTGATGGCGTATTTTAGTGAGAGCTTAACTAGGGAAGCTTTGGAATGGCATAATCGTCAAGATATCGGTAAATGGCATACATTGGGCAGCATGACTCAAGATTTTGTTTGACACTTTCAATACAAATTAGACATTATCCCAGACTACTCATCCCTATCTAAGATGGAAAAAAAACAGGAGGAAAGCTTTAGGGAGTTTGGGCTCACATGGAGGGAGTAAGCTGCTCAAGTCAGTCAGCCGATTGGTGAAGAAAAAATGGTTGAGCTTTTCCTACAAACCCAGGTGCCCACCTACTTCAGTCACTTGATCCCGGCCTTGTGTAAACCTTTCAATGATGTGGTAAAAATGGGAGAGATGGTAGAAGAGGGAATCAGGTCAGGCAAAATCATGAGTTATTCGCATTGAAAGATACTACGAAAGACATTCAGAACATCCCAGTAAGCTTGGGTGGAAGAAAGAGAAATAGAAAAGATGATCCGCTGGGCATTCCTGCTCAACGCTTTTAGCCTCGACTTCGACCCCATGGATATCCTTATGCACCAGATGGTCTTCCCCAATGCTACTTCTCCCCACAGAATCCCCAAAGTTGTACATCACTTTCCCAGTACTATCCACAATGCACTACCATATTCTCCACACCCATGAGGCCCCCGATGGCCCGCCCCACTTCCCAAAAAAATGTCTTAACCTCCCCCTCAAGCATATAAACCACTTGCCCGCAAAAGGTTCCAACCGAGGCCAGAATACAAACTGAAAAGACTATTGAAAAAAGAAAAGGCTTTCACTCATATTGGAGAATCATATGCCAGTTTGTTCCAAAGGTTGAGGCAATTGCACATGTTGAAGTCGATTCGGATAAAAATGTCAAACCCTCTATAAAAGAAGTTTGATTTTTCTCAAAGGTGTGAATATTGCTCCGATGCCCTGGGGCACAATACAGAAAAATGTTGGCACCTGAAAAATGCAATTCAGAAGCTTATTATAAAGGTGACATTGTTGTGCAAAATCCAGATGTAGCAAACACTAGCCAAAGTCCATCGCTTGTTTGTAATGAGACGTATATGGTGGGTATGATTTGTTTTGAAAAGAAATATGAGAATTCTTATTAGATCCTCGGAGGTCCATGCACTGCAAAGCTTTCAGCGCTATCAGAGGTTGATTTTAAGAACGAGCAGGCAAATGGAACCCAAAAGCAATTTGTTAAGAACAAAGTGATGAAGGCTTGTGAAGGTCCTAGTATTGTTGATGCAGAAGTGAGTGGTTAAGGTGTTGAGCTTGGTGATTGTAAAGGTGCTCCTTTCTTGGCTTGCTAGAGAGGAGTCTTAATGGCTTATTTTGTTTTTATTTCTGTTGTCAGGTTTATTTTTGGATTGTAATCCAGATTTTGACTTGTGGCTCAAACCTTTCAATCCTTTTATTTTTCCTTGTTTGTTTAGTAGTAGTAGCTCGTTTAGTATTGTCTAAGTTTGTTCCAGGGTTGTAACCCTAGTGTGGTGCTTGTTTTGTTGTTCAAAGCCCTTCACTGTTTCTAATGCAATTTTCTATTTTCTATTATTTTTAGTCATTTCTGTTTATTTCTCTTCTTGCTCACTCTAGGGACATGACATGCATGCATATATCTAGGCCTGGTCTTAAAAGTTAGTTTAATCATGAAGCAATGGGTGGGAAGAGGGTAGCTGACACTCATAGATTAAAGATTGGGTCGTGGAACATAGCCACTCTGACGGGTAAGTCCATTGAGTTGGAGAAGGTTCTTCAGAAGAGGAGGGTTAACATAGCCTGTGTCCAGGAGACTAGGTGGAAAGGGTCGAAGGCGAGGAATGCAGACGGGTTTAAGGTGTGGTATTCTGGGGTCGTGAAAGGTAAGAATGGAGTGGGAATCTTGGTGGACATGGATCTAAGGGAGTCCGTGGTCGAGGTTTGGCGAGTGAATGATAGGTTAATGTCTATTAAGTTGGTTATTGGGGGTTGCATCCTCAACGTCATCAGCGCTTACACGCCGCAAGCGGTCTTAGACGAGGAGGCTAAAAGGCGCTTTTGGGAGGGTTTGGATGAGCTGGTGGGTAGTATTCCCCAATCTGAGAAGTTAGTTATTGGAGGGGACTTTAATGGTCATATTGGGGCTGATGCTGGTGGTTATGATGAGGTGCACGGTGGCTCCGGCTTTAGGGTTAGGAACGGAGGAGGCACGTCACTGCTTGATTTCGCCAGGGTTCCGAGCTTCTGATTGCGAACTCGACATTTCATAAGAGGGAGGAGCATCTGGTCACCTTCAAGAGTTCGACAGCGAGGACTTGATTGATTACCTCCTCCTCAAAAGGAGCGATAGCGGTATGTGCAAGGACTGCAAGGTTATTCCGGGAGAGTCCCTTTCGGCTCTTCATAGACTCCTAGTAATGGATGTCGGTCTCTGGGTGAAGAGGAAGAGGAGGGGTGCTCGGAGACAGCCGCGGATTAGATGTGGTGTTTTGACTCAGGAGAAAGCACAGGAGTTGGAGAGGAGGTTAGCTGAGGGTGGAGCTTGGAGAAGTTCTGCGGAAGCGGACGCTATGTGGTCAGAGACGGCGAACTTGGTTAGGGAAGTAGCACGGGATGTGCTTGGGGTAGCCAAGGGATATTGAGGCAGACATCAGGGTGACTAGTGGTGGAATGATGTAGTCGAAGGAAAAGTGGAGTTGAAGAAGGCGGCGTTTGCTAAGTTGGCAGGGAGCACAAACGAGGAAGAACAGAGAGCGAACAGGGAAATCTACAAGGTGGCGAGGAAAAAAGCAAAGCTGGCGGTTACGGAAGCTAAAAACGCGGCGTTTGGTCGCATGTACGAGGAACTAGGGGAGAAAGGCGCGGACAAGAAGTTATTCCGATTAGCTAAAGCAAGGGAAAGGAAGGCGCGTGATCTTGACCAATTTAGGTGCATCAAGGGCGAGGATGGTAGAGTTCTGATGGGGGAGTCTCAAGTCAAGCAGAGGTGGAAGGCGTACTTTTAAGACCTACTTAACGAAGAGGGGGATCGTAACATAGAGCTAGGGGAGTTGGGGCATTCAGAGCAACATAGAGGCCTTGGGTACTGCAGGCGCATTAGGGTGGAGGAGGTCATGGGGGCTTTGCGTAGGATGAGTAGGGGTCGAGCGACCGGTCCTGACGAGATCCCGGTGGAGTTCTGGAAGTGCATGGAGGTCAGGAGTGGAGTGGCTCTCCAGGTTGTTCAATGCGATCTTCAGGACCAAAAGGATGCCGAAGGAGTGGAGGTGGAGTACAGTGGTGCCCTTGTACAAGAACAAAGGGGACATCTAGTGTTGTATATGGGTATCAAATTAATAAGTCACACCATGAAACTCTGGGAGCGGGTGATCGAGGCGAGGGTGAGGGAGATGACATCATATCTGTGAACCAGTTCGGTTTTATGCCGGGTCGCTCCACTACAGAAGCTATCCACCTTGTCAGGAGGCTGGTGGAGCAGTTTAGGGATAAGAAGAAGGACCTGAACATGGTGCTTATCGACTTGGAGAAGGCGTATGACAAGGTCCCAAGGGAGGTGCTATGGAGGTTCTTGGAGGGGAAGAGCGTGTCGGAAGCCAACATCAGAGTAATCAAGGACATGTACGATGGAGCTAAGACTAGGGTTAGGACGGTTGGCGGCGACTCAGACCATTTTACAGTGGTTATGGGGCTCCATCAAGGATCGACGCTTAGCCCTCTCTTGTTTGCCTTGGTGATGGATACTCAAACCCGACATATTCAAGGGGATGTGCCTTGGTGTATGTTATTTGCTGATGACATAGTCTTGATTGACGCGACGAGGGTCAGTGTTACTGAGAGGTTAGAGGTGTGGAGAAAGACTCTCAAGTCTAAGGGTTTTAAAATAAGCAGATCTAAGACAGAATACCTGGAGTGCAAGTTCAGTGCCGAGCCGAGCGAAGTAGGCAGGGACGTGATGATTAGATCTCAGGTCATCGCCAAGAAGGACAATGTCAGATATCTTGGGTCGGTGATTCAGGGGGACGGAGAGATTGACGGGGACGTCACTCATCGTATAGGAGTGGGGTGGTCAAAGTGGAGGCTTGCATCAGGAGTCCTGTGTGACAAGAAAGTTCCCCAGAAACTTATGGGGAAATTTTATAGAGTTGTGGTTAGACCTGCCATGCTGTATGGGGCAGAGTGCTGGCCAGTGAAGAACTCTCATGTTCAGAGAATGAAGGTTGCGGAGATGAGGATGCTCAGGTGGATGTGCGGGCTCACCAGGTTGGATAAGATTAAGAATGAAGTTGTTCGAGAGAAGGTGGGGGTGGCCCCGGTGGATGAGAAGATGCGAGAAGCGAGGCTGAGGTGGTTTTGGGCATGTGCGGAGGAGAAGTCCCGATGCCCCGGTGAGGAGTTCTGAGCGGCTGGCGGTGGTCGGCGTACGACGAGGCAGAGGGAGGCCTAAGAGGTATTGGGAAGAGGTGATTAGGCATGACATGGCTAGAGTGCGGGTTTCCGAGGACATGGCCCTTGATAGGAAAGTCTGGACGTCTAGTCAGGGTTGTAGGATAGGGGCTCCTAGAGTTTTTCGTACTCCTCACCCGGGGTTGGGTGAGGCTTGACAGGGCTATCCATAGATGATGTATGTATTGGATTGTGTCTCCTTATAGTAGTTATTTGGTAGTTATTTATGGTAGTTACTGTCTGATAATATTGCATGCTATTTTAGTTATGGTTCTTATGTTTAGATAGTTATGTATGGTGGGGTTACTAATGCTTCTTTGTTTTTGTTTTTGTTTTTCCTTTCCTTCACTGAGCCGATGGTCGATTGGAAACAACCCTCTGCCCTTTCGGGTAGGGGTAAGACCCGTCTACATATTACTCTCACCAGACCCCATTTTGTAGGACTATACTGGATAGTTATTGTTGTTGTTGAATATTCAACCGTAAAACATCGGAATCAAACTAGGCGTAATCATTGGAAACCATTTGTAATAAAACGTTAAATTACTCGTAATTTGTTATGAAATATTATACTTTGTAGTGGATGTCTATAACTCCTAAAGAAGTTACTCCCACTACTCTTCTCCATTATGTAGATAATCCCCACTACTTCTCACCATTATTGTTGTAACTCCCATACCTTCATAATTTACCCATGATCTTCCTCCATGATCTCAAATACTTAATGACATACTTATGAAATTCTTTTGGTATACCTATATGTTGTACTATAAATAGAGGATAAAAACTCATTTTGTAATACACTTGGATACATGGAAGAAATATATTCTCTTCTCTCTTTCTCTCTACTTTGTTGTCTATCTTTTCGTTTATTACTTTGAGCTAAGTTTTGTAATACGTTATCAGCACGAAGCTCTACTATCTCAAGAATCTCTAAGAGAAAATTAAGGTATTTTTTCTCCTCCTAATTTTTGTTTTAAAATTAATATTAAAATAATTTAATCAATGATCAAATATCGATATGTACCTTAAGAGTTTTATCAACTTGACAAATAATCTGTTTTATGGTTTTAAAATATATAACTTTAGATTACACATACTATCTATATGCTTTGGTGTGATTATTTCATAAGTCAATATTCTGTGCTAGCTAGAATTTATTCGTTTATCAAAACATTAGACTTTGTTAAATGTTAGACAAAAATAGTACATATAGTAAAATATTGTATACAATGAGTAACTAGTGTCGTAATCTAGCGTTCTTCAAAGACATTGTACTATAATACTACAAATTGTGTCCTTACTATATTGCTTACAATTATAAGTATTGTGCTTGTGTATATTCAACAGTTTTTGTACCCATGGCATTTATTTGTGTAGTCTACATTATGGCACATTTATTTTTCACATGGAATTGTTGCACTGTCTAAGCTGTAACTAAAATCATATTTGTCTTAAAACTTTGCAAAATTGTATGCAATATTGTAAAATTTCTTATTAACACATTTAGACATATACATGTATAGAACTATATTTGGTGTCAATAAACAATACATGAACACGTTTTGAACTTTGAATGTATTGCAAGTTGTCACTGTGAATCAGTACTTAAGGCATGACTATGTATATTATTTTAAATTATTTGTTTAATTGATTCATGTACCACACATATGATATTCAAAGAGAAGAAATTTTTCTCTCATTTAAGTATGTGTAAGGCAGATGTTACTACAATTTCTGGTAGTAGTAAATTGATTGAAGGCTCCGGAAGAGCAACTATAACTCTGCCTAATGGAACAATATTTATCATAGAGAATGCAATGTTCTCCTCCAAGTCTAAGAGTAACTTGTTGAGTTTTTAAGATATCATTCAAAATGGATATCATATTGAGACAATAGATGAGAATAATCTTGAATATCTCATCATTACAAAGAATGTCTCTGGCCAAAAGAGGGTTATTGAGAAGTTCCCATCTTTATCTTGTGGCCCGTATTGGACAAGAATTAGTGCAATTGAGGCACATTCTACCGTAAACCAAAAGGTTACTGATTCCAATACTTTCGTACTTTGGCATGATCGAATGGGACATCCTGGATCAATTATGATGAGATATATTATAGAAAACTCAAATGGGCATCCATTAAAGAATTTGAAGATTCTTTTAAATAATGAATTTTCTTGCACTTCTTGTTATCAAGGGAAGTTAATTATTAGACCATCACCAACAAAGGTTGGAATTGAGTGACCTGCGTTTTTGAAACGTATACAAGGGGACATTTGTGGACCTATTCACCCACCTAGTGGGTCGTTTAGATATTTTATGATCTTAATAGACGCATCTTCAAGATGGTCTCATGTGTGCATATTATCATCTCGCAACCTTGCGTTTGCAAAATTAATGGCACAAATAATTCGATTACGGGCACAATTTTCCGATAATTTAATTAAGTCTATTAGACTAGATAATGCTGTTGAGTTTTCATCCCAAGCATTTAATGATTATTGCTTATCAATTGAGATAAAAGTGGAACATCATGTAGCTCATGTTCACACTCAAAATGGTCTTGGAGAGTCTTTAATTAAACGTCTGCAATTGATAGCAAGACCGTTACTCATGAAAACGAGGCTGCCCACTTCGGTTTGGGGTCACGCCATTTTGCATGCAGCAATGCTAGTTCGTCTCAGACTGATAAATTATCACAAATATTCCCATTTGCAAATTAGTTTTGGGTCATGAACCTATTATATCCCATTTAAGAATTTTTGGATGTGCAGTATATGTGCCTGTAGCTCCGCCATATCGCACCAAAATGGGTCTGCAAAGAAGGTTAGGAATATATGTTGATATTGAATTGCCCTCCATTATTCGCTACCTCGAAAAATTGACAGGGGATTTGTTCACTGCACGATTTGCAGACTGTCAATTCGATGAGACACTTTTCACAAAATTAGGGGGAGAAGTTGGTGGTGAAACCAAATGGGAAATTTTGTGGAAAAATCCATCATTATCTCATCTTGATATGCGTGCCTCTATTTGTGAAAAAGAGGTGCAAAAGATTATTCATTTGCAAAAAATAACAAATCAAATGCCAGACGCATTTACGGATTTGAAAGGATAACAAAATTACATATCCCCGCAGAAAATATGATAGCACTATGTAATAAGTCTGAAAGAAGACAATATTATTACCGTGAAGGTATCAATGGATATGGACGCGGCAATAGACGAAATTATAATCGTCATCATTGTGATAATGAGAATAATAAGGATTCTCAAAATATTCCTTCACTCTGTGAAAGTAATATATGTCATCGATTTGACATGAGATTTTATACAGCACATATAGATGATTATGATCTATTCATGGTGTGAATGTGACAACATATGATTTATGAATACATATTCATTATTGGAAGAATATGAACATGCTATTGGTATTGAATATACCACACTCACCTCTAGAAGGAGGGTTGAGATGATATAAGAAAATAATGTCATTATTATGGCTTGAATGGTCATTGGTCACGTACCTATTGTACGCTAAAATATTTTGGCAATATGATTATTAAAGAACAATAATAATACAAGAAACATATATTGCATATAATTTTGACATGACCATAATGGTACAACTTTAAGAGCCAATTATATTATTTTGGAGAAACATAATTGATTATCAATAAGGTATTGTATTGTAGTAAGTCTCAAAGAAACTTATTTAGTTTCCAAAGTATATGCGAAGCGATTGATTATATTGAGACTATAAATAAAAGAAAGATTTGATATCTTCTATTACTACAACTTGTAGCATGATAATATGCATGTGAAAAGCTACTAGCTTTATTCTCCAATTTGTACTGTACAAACAAAAGAATGCCACAATAAAGTGGATGTTTATTAATATAAAAACCCATATCATAATAAACTTAGAGTTTAACGATAATTGCACATGTCATGATGTAAACCTGAATTTTATCAATATTGATATTTTATTCAATTGGCATTCGGGTTAGCCATATCAATTTAAGTATGATGTGCAACAATAATAGAGAATTCACATGGGTAAATATTAAAGAACTAGAAAGTTCTTTACGAATTCTCTTATATTACTTGTTCTCATTAATTAATTGAGCAACTAAAGTTGGGGTTGAATCCCATAAATTCTGGAAATATCAAAGGCGAATATGGGCCCATTCGCCTGCCATGTATACCACATATGATGCATCTATGATATGGTTACATGTGCGATTATTATTAACCTGCAACCTGGCCGGTGCTTCCGAGGTAACTTGCTCAGTAATCTAATTTTGAGCATAATTTCCAGATTTTCTATTCAAGATAGTTCATCTTGATAAGTCGGTTTACATCATAGTTGGTTTAGCAAAATAATTTATTGAGTGCCTCCACTTAATAGCTAAATTATTGCTTATGAGAACAAAGTTATCTATATCAATTTGATATACGTTATACACGAGAGTATATTATATTCTCCCCTCACAAGTGGTTCAGGGTCAGGAACCAAATAATTTCATCTTATTATTATTGATGTGCAGTGTATATTAACATGATAATGCACAAAGATGATTTCCCAAAGTTGAGGAAACAAGATAGTTTTTCTAACATGAGGGAGAGACATGATAAACACTTGAGAAAAAGTTACATGGAACGAATTATCATTTGTATATATAGATCCTCGAATATCATAATATGAACTTGAAGTTCATAAAAGGATAATTCAATTGCAACATATTGCAAAGCATGCCATACGCATTTGCTGACCCAAAGAAAGTAACTATATTCTCACTGCAAATGCTCATATTAAGTCCTAGAAGGACAAAATCTTTGATACGCTTAAAGCGTATAGACAAATCGGTTTCAAAAAGAACTTCTTAATAAAGAAGATGAGAAAATGATCAAAGTGATCATAATAAGGAGGCAAATGATCTAGAAGATCACATGACATAACACTTCATAAAATCTCATGAGAGATTCAGGTACCTGGATATATGAATGAAGAGATCTCCATGTTATGTCTTTATGAAAATTTACTGGAACCGATATAAAATGTTCGTCGACGACATCTATGATAGCGCTAAATATCGATGAGGATCTTAAGTTTGTCGAATACAAACAAAATATTGGCCAAATGGAAGAGATACAATTCAAGTAGAATTGATTCCATATGAAAGACATGTAGTTTTGGACATGTAGTTCGAATACTTGAAAGTATAAAGTCAATGGTATGTGTAATCAGTTTTTCGATATCTTATACGTCTAGCATGACATGAAAACTTGATATGCATCTAAAGTCTATAATATGGCTTATATGACTCAACTTATATGACAATCCATAAAGGATTTAAGTTGCTTGAAGCATCTATAATTCTTGATCTTGAGGTACCACTTCCTCAGTGCAATTTATGCACAAATGTATCTTGCTATAACTATAAGCATGATAATATGATAGCGATGATACATTTATGGAGATATTGAAAAGCCATTCCACGATATTTGTGAAGACATTATATATCTACCACGAGTTATGATTTCAAGGTGCAAATATTCATTATAGTTAATATGGCTGATTTATTTATCAAATCTCTACCAACGATCTCTTGAAGATGGTGTACAAGATTGGAATGCGAAGGCTCAAGAATGTGAATTGATGCTCTTTCAGGGGGAGTTAATATGCGTCGCACTCTTTTTCCCTTGCAAGGTTTTGTCCCACTGGGTTTTCCTTGCAAGGTTTTTAACGAGGCAACAAAAATGCATTTTGTTAGATATGTGTACTCTTTTTCCTTTTATAGAATTTTTTCCATTGGGTTTTATTTTAGTTAAGGTTTTAACGAGCCACATTATCTATAGACATCCAAGGGGGAGTGTTATGAAATATTATACTTTGTAGTGGATGTCTATAACTCCTAAAGAAGTTACTCCCACTACTCTTCTCCATTATGTAGATAATCCACACTACTTCTCACCATTATTGTTGTAACTCTCATACCTTCATAATTTACCCATGATCTTTCTCCATGATCTCAAATACTTAATGACATACTTATGAAATTCTTTTGGTATACCTATATGTTGTACTATAAATAGAGGATGAAAATCCATTTTGTAATACACTTGGATACATGGAAGAAATATATTCTCTTCTCTCTTTCTTTCTACTTTGTTGTCTATCTTTTTGTTTATTACTTTGAGCTAAGTTTTGTAATAATTACCTATGTAGCCAATGAGGCACCGATTTTACCAATTTTATCCAATGTCAGCGATGCAATCTTCCCGAGGCTCAGTTGTTAATTTATTTTTTAAAATCACCTGCAAACGACACTCTATAAAAAGAGAATCTTAAACTTATTGTCAACAAAACAACCAGTCTTTAATTCATATTCATCCAATCCGTGCTTTCAAAGTTCCCAATTTAATTCCACCACTGTTCTATTGTTCCTATATATTCCCATATTCGATACTCTCATTTTTTCTTATATTTGATCCGGGTAAACCGAGACCGTAGCGTTATGGGTTCTTACGGAGATGAAGAAACTGGAAAAGGGTTACCTAATTCACCTCCAAATATTTCAATTTTCAGGTATAATTCACCACTGGTTCAAGTTGGTTTGATTGGATTGATATGTTTTTGTTGTCCAGGGATGTTTAATGCCCTCTCTTGAATGGGTGGTGGTGGTCAAGTAGACCACACAGCGGCTAACAACGCTAACACTGCTCTGTACACAACTTTCGCCATTTTTGGAATTTTGGGTGGTGGCATTTACAATATCTTAGGTCCTCAAAAAACCCTATTTGTTGGATGTTCGACTTATATATTGTACGATGGGTCATTCCTCTACTACAATCACCACAAACACCAGGCTTTCGTCGTAGTTGCTAGCGGGCTTCTTGGTATTGGCGCGGGCCTTTTGTGGGCTGCTCAGGGAGCGATTATGACGTCGTACCCACCACATGATAGGAAAGGTACTTATATCTCTATGTTCTGGAGTATTTTTAACATGGGTGGTGTTATTGGCGGACTTATTCCTTTTGTATCGAATTATAATAGAACTACCGCGGCCTCTGTTAATGATGGCACTTATATTGGATTTATAATTTTCATGGCAATTGGAACCTTTCTTTCTTTAGCAAATTTGCATCCTAGTAAGGTTATTAGGAACGATGGTTCGAAGTGTACTAATATCAAGTTCTCGAGTGTGTATGTGGAATTGGTGCAAATACCCAAAACTGTTTGGGAACTGGAAAATGTTGTTGATGGTTCCAGCTTCGGTTGCTAGTTACTTTTTCTATACCTATCAGTTCAATAATGTTAACGGAGTATTCTTCAATTTGAGGACTAGGGGTTTGAACAATGTGTTCTATTGGGGTGCACAGATCATCGGCTCAGTGTTCATCGGGTCTATAATGGAGTATAGCTTTAAGAGCAGGAGAGCTAGGGGATTGGTTGGTATTATTATTGTTGGCTTGCTTTTAATAGCAATTTGGGGTGGAGGACTCGCGAAACAGCTTAAATATTGCCGAAAAGATGTACCTGATCACATAGTATTACTGGATTTCAAGGATGGTTCTAAATTTGCAGGTCCATTCGTCTTGTATTTTAGTTATGGATTACTTGATACCATGTTTCAGAGCATGGTTTATTGGGTCATAGGTGCATTGGCAGATGATTCTGAGATTCTCAGCAGGTAAAATTTACTTAATACTACAAATTCATTAGTCAATGCTTACAAGTTACAAGGAACACAATGTGTTGGATTAAATTGGATTTGTTATCTGTAATTCACAGGTATACTGGCTTCTATAAAGGAATAAAAAGTGCAGGAGGAGCCGTTGCTTGGCAAGTTGATTCACGTAACGTGACGTTCCTGAACCAGCTTATCGCGAATTGGGCGCTGACCACTATTAGTTTCCCATTACTGATAGCTCTTATACTATTAGCAGTGAAGGATGATAACAAAGAGGAAGAGGGAGCAACTAAGGATGTTGCTATTTCGTCAAACCGCGATATTAGTACTACAGTGGATAAGCCCAATAAGGAATAGTTCCTACCAGCTATTTTTAGCTTTGTTCGCCTGATTTATTGATGGGATAAAACTGTAAAGTGTGTACAATCAACCACAGTATAATTTAGTCCAGCCTTTGTATAGAATTTCTTAGCTAATGTGTGTTTAATTCTCTTCAGTTTCCAGTAATCATTTTTTCTAATATTCTTACAGCTACAGCAATTTTGATTTTATGCTCTTGCTTAATTTTGTACTTTCTCTTTTTTTCGCACAAGAAAATGATAAATGTTGGTTGCTTTCCATTTAATATTAGAATATATTGTGTGTATCTTTTTATTATTGGTAGAATATTCTCACATTATTGTACAGTCCTATAGTTGGTAAGATTTGATTTCCTTCATTATTGTACAGTCCTATAGTTGGTAGGATTTGATACCTCTCTGTACTCTATATATACTTTTGTAAGCAATGCGAGAAAATTAATTCTCCCAAAACTCTCTACATGGTATCAGAGCTACTTTCTTGGTGTTGAGGTTCTGCGCAGCTCCAAGGGGTGTTTTCTTTCTCAGCGTAAGTATGTTGTTGATCTTTTGACTCGTCATAATATGCTGGAATCCAACCCTATTCAGACGACAACAGCGGCGTCCACCCGCCTTCATCTGGCTGACGGCTCGGCTCCTGCCCGATGTATCCGCCTATCGACAGGCCCTTGGGGGCCTCCAGTATCTCTCCTTCACTCGTCCTGATATCTCCTTTGCTGTGAATAAACTCTCACAGTTCATGCACGCTCCTACTATCACTTATTGGGGTGCAGTTAAGCGCCTCTTTCGGTATCTGAATGGGACGTGTGACTTCGGAGTCTGGCTGCATCCTTCATCTGCTATACCTCTGCATTGTTTCTCTGATGCTGATTGGGGTGGAAACTGTGATGACCGCTCCTCAACTGGTGCCTATGTTGTCTTTCTAGGGCCTAATCCTATTTCCTGGAGCTCCAAAAAGCAGCGTTCCGTTGCACGGTTTTCTACAGGCTGAATATCGTGCCATTGCTTCTGCTGCCGCCGAAGTTCGTTGGCTTCATTCCCTACTGCGCGAGCTTCATGTCCCTCTTCCGGCCGCTCCTGTCATTTACAGCGACAACATTGGCGCCACTTACCTCTGTGCCAACCCTGTGTTTCATTCGCGCATGAAACACATCTCCATTGATTATCACTTTGTTCGTCAGTTAGTTCAGAATGGGTCTCTTCGTGTTGCTCACGTATCCTCTGCTGATCAGCTTGCTGATGCTCTCACAAAGCACTTATCTCGTCCTCGGCTTCTTCTGCTGATGTCCAAGATTGGCGTGTCCTCCGGCCCTCCATCTTGAGGGGGCGTATTAGAATATATTGTGTGTATCTTTTTATTATTGGTAGAATATTCTATCATTATTATACAGTCCTATAGTTGGTAGGATTTGATTTCCTTCATTATTGTACAGTTCTATAGTTGGTAGGATTTGATACCTCTCTGTACTCTATATATACTTTTGTAAGCAATACGAGAAAATTAATTCTCCCAAAACTCTCCACATTTAATTCCTACATTCTGCTGTTGTTACTAATGCTCTTTTGTTTTTGTTTTTATTTTTATTTTTCCCTTTCCTTCACTGAGCCGAGGGTCGATTGGAAACAACATCTCTGCCCTTTCGGGTAGGGGTAGGCTCGTCTACATATTACCCTCCCCAGACCCCACTTTGTACGACCATACTGGGTAGTTGTTGTTGTTGGTATAACCTTTCAACAGTTTTCTCAATTTCCTTTCCCTGAAATCTAATACCTTGGACGGTTATCTTAAGAAATTAACTTTCAAAGATGAAATCTAAGTCTAATTCCTTGGATGTTAGTGATAAATTCAATGCGACTGTCATATGGGTTGTTGTGAATCAGTTCATGGTCTCATGGACAAACGGCAGGTAGACTGTTGATCTGATCCTAGCAAACTACAAAAATAATAATCCAATGAAATCTCACAAGTGGGAACCGGGGAGGGTAGTGTGTACACGGACCTTACCTCTATTTCGGAGGAATAGAGAGATTGTTTCTGATAGACCCTCAGCTTAAAAAAAAAGATAAAAAGAGACAGTAGATCAATAATAACAACGGAGGCCAGAAAGATAATACTAGGAACATAAGAACCATAAAAAAGAAAGAAAAACAATAAATAGTAAGCAGTAACAATGGCACAGTACTACATACACAATGAAGTTATATCCGCACAACAGGAACCACTAGCAGTCTAAGACAAAACACTATCAGACTAGTCTCTCAACTCCTAACATGCAGCCCTAATGCTCGATCTCCACAACTTCCTATCAAGAGATCTGATCCTACCAAACTGATACAATAATTTGATTAATTGGCTTTAGGAGTGAGATATCATTTTTCTTCTGCATGTCCATGAGGTGTTGAAAAATCTAAACGCCTAAGAATAAATAGACAGATTATAATTTTTTCAAACCAATGGCACTCACTCGTATCCTTTGCCGGATGGAGAATTAATTCCCTCTTCTTCCGCTCTACCCGAAAGTAACTAGGACCAATTTAGTCCCATTTTGATGTTCTAATTTAACGCCTGTCCATTTTATTTTACTATTCTCGAAGGATAAGATTATTCTCTTCATCAACGACTTCAAGGATAACTAGCATCCAAACTGTGATGGGCGGTGTGTACAAGGCTCAGAAGCGAACTTATGCAGCAATCTGATTTCAGTGTCCATATTGCTGGGTTTTATAATTTGCCGAGGACTGTACACTTTGGCAACGTGTGGTACTGGCCTTGAGATTTCTTTTCTGATTGAATACATGACAAAATGTCATCAGAGGCGGAGCTAGCATGTTAGATGCGGATATGCCGAATCCAGTTACACAATGTATTTATGTTATGAAATAAATCAAATATATATAAATATTTAATTGCGAACCTATTAACTAAGATGAATTATTGGTTCTATGACAATTTCAGAACATATAAACATTAAATCCTGACTCTGATTGTGAACGTCTTGCCCATTGAGCTGTAGCTGAATCTTAAGAAGATCTTGTTTAGGGTCTGAAAGTCAGCATTCTGTTTGCTGACTTTCTCTAATTATGTAGATGGAAATACGGTGAATTTTCTTGAACATAATGTGACGGAACAAGTTTTAACTTGGATATGAAAAACAGGACAATGTGTTGTTAAATTATTGTTTTCTCAGAAAGCTTAATGTATGACCGGGTCACTAAATATAACTTGTCAAATTTAGGAATCCATACCAGTAAATTAGATAGACAAATAAGAAGTACAGGACAAACATTTTGGAATCTCTTCTTTATTTTCTTTTGTTTTACTACATGAGCCACAACAAATTTTTAAAAAAACTAGCAAAACGTTCCAATATGATATGACAAAATTAGATGAAAAAGAAAATTAACAAGGGATGTAACGATTGTGTTTTGGATTTTTTTAATTGTTTATTGAGCAACAGCTTTTGGGGTGTCTTCTACCTCCTTCTCCTCTGTTGGCTGTTCTTTGGGCTCCTCTTTCACAGCCTCAACTTTGACTTCCTCAGCTGGTTTGGCTGTCTCCTCCTCCTTTGCCTTCACCTCCTCAGCGGTGTTTTTGGCTACTTCCTCAATCTTGGGAGCCTCTGATGTGGGTTCAGAAACGTCTACCAAAAGCTCCTCCTTCTTAGTCTCCTCCCCATCTTTCTTCTCCTGAGATTATTTATAGCAAAAAGAAAATTCAAACAATATTATTGCAGTAAACCTCATCCCTAAATTCAAATTAGTTGGGCAAAATGTATGAATTTGGACGTTATGTTGAGTAATGGTTTCGAACAAAAAAGTGATAAAGATACATAATGTTAATTTAAGTGGCAAAGGTTGAGGGACTTGTGATTTAGGTCACATGTTACCCTGCGTCATGCAACCCAAGCCTAATATGTAAGTGGAGAAGGGTAGACGGGCAGGCCTATTATTTCCGAGTTTTGAAGGGTGTGGTTAGTCTTAAGGATCGATCCCAAACGGATAGTCGGTCATAAAAAAAAGTAGGTGATTCTCCAATATGCCATATATTTTAGGCTGGTCAAGATCAGTGCTGAAATGGATTTGTTCAAGATATTGGTCCTTATGTTAAAGGTACCTTTAAATTTCGCTTGAAAACCATCAAGTTTCTAGTTTCAAAATAAGTGCTATCCCTTTTTAGAGTCCGGTAGATCAATTGATTTCTATATTCATTCTGCTCTTTTGTGTCACTTTTATTTTACGATTAAGAGCAAAATAATGCAACTAGACACGTTCATTTCATTTTTTTGGGGGTGAAATGACAATGATCAAATGATGATTGTGTACATACCTGAGGAGCAGGAGTTTCCTGCTCGGATTTCTCGGGGGTGACTGCATGTTCCTCGGCAGGGGCAGGGGCAGGAGCCAAGTCTTTGGCCAAATCCTTAGGTCTGCTCGCACAGGCTCCCATGACTAGTGTCTGAGCTTTGCGAGCTAGGAGGCGATTGAGAATATATTAGGAATCAAAGGAGAAGGCTGTTTAATTACTTATGTTTGAAGCTTGAAATTGAGAATGAAGCAAGCAGGTTTTTATAGAAAGGTTGAAGGGATGGCCTAATTTGTTGCTGTATCGTAGAAACATGCGCACCTGTTTTTGTGGACAATCTATAAAGAATTGACCGAAAACTATCATTGCGGAGAATCAGAAAGTGGGAGGCCTCGACGTTGTAGTTCGATACAAAACATGCGTTGAAAATATTCATTGTCATGGCGGAGAACCAAAGATATGGCAACTGGCACACATCTTAATTCCTAGTCATAACAACTTTCTTGTTCTACTTCAAATTATATGACAAATACGATATTGTCCATAGCTTTTTCGATAAAAAAAAACTAATAGCCACTTTAATTTGTGTCTGTGCATGGACGGTAGCAGTCTGTTTATTGGATATTACTGTATGTTCTAAATATTAATATAGTAGCTAAGACTAGACAATTCTCATTTCTCAGTTTCTATTGGATGTCACAAGCTGATGCAGTCACTCAATACAATCAGTCAATCGCGCTATTAACATACAATAAATGTAATATTAATTTGGAAAATGTAATAGTCACTTCTTACTATTGGTCTTCCTGCAAAAGATGGTCAAATAAGACTAGATTCGTGTCACTTACAAGTTACAAGTCGTCAAAGGTTGAAATCTCAAACCATATTACAAACTTAAGTATATTCTAAGAACATGTAGCGTAAAAGATGAAAAGAAAACAAAATAGAACAGTTCCGGCTATCAAATTGCATAGTTAGAAGGTCATCTTGATAAAGGTCTTTGTACGGATTGCAAGCTCCTTCCGAGTGAGTACCTCTCGAACCTTCATAGACTCCTGGTCACGGACGTTAAAATCACGAGGAAGGAGAAAAAGGGCGATGTATAGCCAATATAGGATCAAGTGGGGAACCTTGATGGAAGCTAAAGCGCAGGAGTTGTTGGTCAAGCTGTTAACTATGGGGGCTTGGATGAGTAGTGGGATGCAAGCTCTATGTGGACCACAATTGCACAGTGCGTTAGAAAAGTCGCGAGAGAGGTATTATGAGTCTCAAAGGGTTACTTAGGTGGTCACAAGGAAGACTTGTGATGGAATGGAGAGGTACAAGAAAAAGTGGAAACCAAGAAAGCAGTGTATCTAAAGCTAGTGGAAAGTGTAGAAGAGGAGGAGAAGAGGGCGAATAAGGAGCATTATAAGTTGGCTAAGAAAGAGGCAAAGCTAGTAGTTACGACGACCAAGACCGCAACTTTCAGTCGTTTGTATGAGGAAGTCGAGGGTCGAGGCGGGGATAAGAGGTTGTTTAGGTTAGCCAAAGTGTGAGAATGGAAGGCGCGTGACTTGGACCAAGTAAATTTAAATGTAGAGTTTTGTTGGATGAGGGATTTATCCCTCGGAGATGGCAGGCCTACTTTCATAGTCTCTTGAACGAGGAGGAGGACATGATCATTGTACTAGATGATTTGGAACTCTCCAGGAGTCCTTGTGACTTTGGATATGGTAGGTGGATTGGAGTTGATGAAGTTGAGGGGACTATGCATAAGATGAGCAGGGGCAAAGCGACTGGGCCGGATAAAATCCCGGTGATGTTTTGGAAGAGTGTAGGCAAGAAAGGCTTATAGTGGCTCACTAGGTAATTTAATTCATTTTTAGAACGACGAAGATGCTCGAAGAGTGGTGGTGGAGCACGATGATTCTTGTATACAAGAACAAGGGTGATATCCAAAATTACAATAACTATCGGGGTATCAAGTTGCTTACTCATACTATGAATGTCTAGGAGAGAGTGGTAGAGCTAAGGATGAGAGGAAGTATGTCTATCTCTGAGAACCAGTTTGGGTTTATGCCCGCGTGTTCGACTACAGAAGCCATCCACCTTGTTAAAAGATTGATGGAGAAGTATACTGAGAGAAATAATGACTTGCATATGGTGTTCATCTACTTAGAAAAGGCATACAATAAAGTTCCAATGGAGGTTTTATGGAGATGTTTGGAGGCTAGAGGTATATATGTTGCTATAATAGGTTGATTAAGGACATGTATGATGGAGTAAAGAACCAAGTGAGGATGGTGGGTGGTGACTTGGATCACTTTTTGGTTATGATGGGTTTGCATCAGGGGTCGGCACTCAACCCTTTTTTGTAAGCTCTAGTCATAGACATACTGACGCGCCAAATCGAAGGGGAAGTGTCGTGGTGCATGTTATTTGTAAATGATATTTTATTGAATGACGAGACGCGAGACGGTGTGAACACGCAACTAGAGGTATGGAGGAAGCCCTTGGAATCTAAAGGTTTCAAGTTGAGCAGGACCAAGACAGAATACTTGAAGTGTATATTCAGTAGCGAGACTCAAGGAGGGGAAGGGGAGGTGAGGCTGGACTCGCCAGGTCATCCCTAGGAGATGAAGTTTTAAGTACCTTAGATATATTATTTAGAGGGATGAGGAGATTGATAAAGGGTCACATATTATATTGGGGCAGGATGGATGAAATGGAGACTTTTGTCTGGTGTTTTATGTGACAGGAAGGTTACACTGAAACTTAAGTTAAGTTCTACAAAGTAGTGGTAAGACCTACGATGTTGTATGGGGATGAATGATGGCCAGTCAAGATCGCTCATGTCCAGAAGATGAAGATAGCAAAGATGAGGATATTGAGATGAATATACGGGTACACCAGGTCAGATAGGATAAAAAAATAAGGTTATTCTCGACAAGGGAGGCGTGGCCCCTTATTGAGGACAAGATGCGGGATACCCGACTTAGGTGGTTTAGTCATGTGAGGAGGAGGAGTACAGACACCCCAGTGAGGAGGTGTGAGAGGTTAACATTGGAGGGCCTACAGAGAGGTAGAGGTTGGTCAAAGAAGAGGTAGGAAAAGGTGATTAGACAGGATATGGTGCAGCTTCAACTGACCAAGGACATGACCCTAGATAGGAAGATATGGAGATCGAGGAGTAGGGTAGTAGAGTAGGTATTCTAGAGTGTTCATAATAGTAGTATTGGCACGCAGTCTCACTACCTGTTGGTAGTAGAGTTTAATGACTATCTGTTATTCTCTTTCATTGTTGATCACATTAATATCTTGCTATTTTTATTCTGTTTTTATATAGCTTATTGTTCCTTCTTGTTTACATTTTCATTAATGGGATGCTTATGCTTTCCTGAGTCGAGGGTCAATTGGAAACAACCTCTCTATCCTCAAAAGATTAGGGTAAGGAATGTGTACACAATGCCCTCCCTAGACCCTACTGTTGGGATATACTATTAGCCATGCGGTTTAGATATTGTATTTTATTTTATTCTCTATAAAATAATTAGTTATTTAATTTGTTCAATTCAATAAAGTACTATTTTAAATAGATCATTTATCACATGTGTCCTTTTAGTTATATAGTATATACCTTAGTGTATCAAATCTCAGATCATGCACATAAGATTAAATTGTCAGTTCTCATAATTAATAAACTATGTTCACAATCAAATATATTATTGGACAAAATATCTTGATAATTGTAGCACACGATTATAATATAATTTTTCTTGATTATGGAAGTGGTTTTACTCCGATTTCTTGTTCTAGTATACTTAGTGTATAGTGAACGGACCAAGTAGAGAAAATACGTTTTTGTACTGGATATATATACAATATTTTCTCTAATTCATTAAATGAGCTTATACTCATAATATTGATGTAATTATTATGATCAATGTAGTTTGTTTATTATTTTGATTTATCAAAAGGTACGACTCTATTCAGAGTTAGTGTATGCCTAATAGATTGGATAATAATGAATAATATTTGTGAAATAATAATTAGTTGATAGAATCCATGACTTAGTTTTGAGTTTGATGATACCCCTTTATATTTCATGAGAAAACCCGACCGGTGGATTCAAATGTAAGCATAATGATATTAGGGTATCCGATTTAAGTGTTGAATTGGTGGAGAAGGTGACCGAATTGAGGGGAAGGCAGCCGAGCTGGAGAGAGCTGAGAGAGCCCGAGTAGCGGCCTCGACGAGAGTTGCGGCACTGGAAAATTCTATTCGCGTTCATAGGTCTGAATGCGTTACTAAGATGGAGACGACCGCTCTGAGGGAGGCACGACTTGATAAGAGGATTGGTGGGCTGAAGGGGGAAGTCTCGACTCTGAGAGATCAAATTGCTGCTCTCGAGGCTGAGAGAGCTCAATTGTTAGCTTCGACTCCTCCTACATCCGCATCCATTTCCATTACTCGCCCTTTGTACGAGATGTGGATCCATGCTGAGGCCCTTCAGGATACATATAAGGGTTTGTTGAAAATGGGAAATGTTCTTGAAGCTGCTTTTGAAGAAGCTCGTGTTAAAGCGCGTGAGGCCCGGCTTGCCTGCGGCTATGACCTGCAAGGCCGGAGGTTGGTGGAGATGATGAGGCCGAGGATGGACTTACCTTTGATGATGAGAATTCTAATGGAGAAGGCGACATTGGAGGTGAAGCTGTTAAACTAAGCGGGGAAAGGGATGGCGTCGTGGATGGAGGTGACGCTGAGTGAAGCTTTTGTACTGAATCTTCCCTTTTGTATTTCATTTTATTTTTGTATTTAGTCATTTGGGTGGGAGCCCTTATATATATATATATATATATTTATTTATTTATTTATTTATTTATTTATTTAATGGAACAGTTGATTTGTCCTTGGTTGTATGTCTTTGGCCTTTCTTTTTCTTTTCGAATTTCTAAGATCTTCTTATATTAAGTCTCTGACTTTTGGTAGTTAATTCGAGTGAGGTTGAAATTTTACTTGTCAATTTGAGCGAGGTCGAATGTAGATTTGTTGTAAATTCGAGCGAGGCCGAGTTTGCTGATTTGACTTGTCAATTTGAGCGAGGTCGAAAGTAGATTTGTTGTAAATTCGAAAAAGGCCGAGTTTGCCCATTCAAACGAGGTCGAATTGTCTTGTTGTAAATTCGAACGAGGTTGAATTTAGATTGATTCGAAAGAGGTCAAATTTAGGTTTATCAATTCGAGCAAGGTCAAATTGTCTTGCTGTAAATTCAAACGAGGTCGAATTTAGAATGATTCGAACGAGTTCGAATGTAGATTTATTAATTTGAGCAAGGTTGAATTGTCTTACTGTAAATTCGAACGAGGTCAAATTTAGATTGATTCAAACGAGGTCGAATTCATATTTATAAATTCGAGCGAGGTCGAATGGTCTTGCTGTAAATTTGAACGAGGTCGAATTTACATTGATTTGAACGAGGTCGAATGTAGATTTATAAATTCGAGCAAGGTCAAATTGTCTTATTGTATATTTGAACGGGGTCGAATTTAGACTGATTTGGACGAGGTCGAATGTAGATTTATCAATTCGAGCAAGTTTGAATGTATATTTCCTTTGCGTTGGCGTGATTGTGTACATTTGGGGTTGTGTAAGAATTTCAACTGCTTTGTCTATTCATTGGGAAATATTACATGTTTTCGTTCGATACATACATAATACATTCGAGGAGTCCTAGTCTTTCTAGTCCCTTCATTGCTCGGCCTAGAGAAGTAGCCGATAGGCGTAGTGATGGTGAATGTCCTGCTCAAGCTTCGGGATGTCTTAAAGTATGGATGAGATCAAATTTTAGCTGGTTGTATCATCTCATAGCTTCTTTGGAGAGCATGTGAGTGTTTCAAGCATTTGTATTTTGTTTGCATGTTGGAGAGATTCGTATATTTCATGGGCTGGTTATCCACTCCAAGTCTATACATGATTTTCCCTTTATGTCTTTAAGTACCAACTTGTTGGAGGGGTTTACTCGACCGTTGCATGCAGGATGATATGGTGCAGAACATTTTCCTGGTGTATTGTTTTGATAGCTATTGTTTCTTATTTGTGCATATGGGAGAATTCTCTTGTTCCTATCTCAATCCAAAAGAAAAGTAACAAGTTAAAGCCAAACGAAATCGTTTGTTACCTTGACCTGATTGGTTGGCAAGGGGAGAATGGCGTTGTAGAATGATTCTTTTTTGCCCCGTACTCGAATGCTAGCTTTAGGTTTGATCTTAGCCCTTTGCTTAGCTTCGTCGTTAGTCGGGTATCTTATCGGCTGATAACTTACTTCGCCTATTGGAATCTCGATCCAATTCCGATCCGATCCAGTCCTAGGTGCACGAAAATGAGGGAAACATAAGTTATACTCCGTACCTACGGGCATGACAAACTTGTTATTTCAAAGAATTATACAATAGGCTATTGTCCCTTCTTAAGAGAGATGGGATCAATGTGCATAAAGTATAGATTGGTATCTAACATTATATAGCAAATAAGACTGTGGGCGTGTTCAGTATGTAGTGGCCATAATCCTACTTTAACAGGTCGTACTCACGATGTACCAAACCCATCACTACAGCAAGACGTGGCTTTCATATATATATATATATATATATATCAAACATAATTTCGATTTCATGCAAAGATATAACCTTGGTTGGTTCGGTTACTTCAAAAGCTTGCCTACAAATTTCTCAAGTTGGTGTTTGTAATGAGACAGCGAGGCAATGAAAACCGAAATGTGGAACTCTGACTAACTTCAGATCTGGAGGAAACTAAAATTTTGGCTAGAAAATTCCCACAAACGACGCCAAATTGTTAAACCAAAAAGTTTTAAGCCTCTTAGTTAAACCAATTAAATTAATAGATTTAGGACAAATCCTAGCCAAAGATAATTTACTCTCAAGGTAGAAGATAGGAATAAACAAGTATCTGAACATAAAATTTGATTACAGTTGCGATTGAATATCATAATATAAGAAGTACATGATTAATCCAATAATATCAAATGATAATGAAGAATACATAAATGAAAAGAGTCATCATTCTTAAACAAGATCGAATTCCATCCATTTGATGAAGTCGAATTACAGATGGATACTAAGATTCTAATCTCTTATCTCCTTTTTCAGCGAGGGGTCTGAAAGTTTTGGAATATCTTCATTTTTGGAGCGATATCTCCTCTTTTCCCCCTGGTGCGTTCCTCTCCCATGATATTTATAAAAAAAACTTTCCTTACCCAGTTGTCTTTAATCGGAGTACCTAAATTCTTGAAATATCTCGTAGATTATTTTTCTAAAATGCCTAAGTTTTGAACCAGCCGCTCGATCCAAATTGTGTACTCAACCTCGACCATGGCTAAATCATTCGCTGATATATTGTGACTTCGACTTGGTTAATTCATGGCCGTTCTTCCTTATGTAGAATTCTTTTGATAAGATTTTAACATATACTGTAGTATCATTATGCTCAACATAGATGGATCCATTGGGTTCAACTAGAAGTGGCAAAATGGTTAAAAGAAAACAGTTAACTGCTCATATTATCCACTAAAAATAAGTTGGATAATGAACTTTGTAAAACAGGTCAAATATGGATAAGAACCATATTATCCAATGGGTGACCAATGGATAATTAATGGGTCTAACTTTTATATTTGTAAAAATCTCAAATTGGGGGTTCCTAAAGTCAGTGAGACTAAGAATTTTCTCAAAGGTGATCATATGGAAGAAACCATGGATCCGTCGATTAACCCGTTTTTATCCATATTAAAAATAGGTCGAAGCGGATAATTTATCCATTTTTTCATCACCCGTTTTCGACCCTAACCATATCTGATCCTCCCGACCGTTTACCACTCCTAGGTTCAAGTTATAAGGATATTAGTATTGAACCCATAGTATTTTTAAAGTTATGAATTCATATATACTATGAGTTCATTTGAATTGTCTTTAAAAAGTAAATTTTAAGCACAAGTGCTTAAAAGCACTTTTTAAGTGCTAGAGTGATTTTATAAATAAGCACTTATACGTTTAGATAAAAGTGGTGGAGTTGAAAAAAAGCTGTTGAAATGTTTGGTAAACAAGTGCTGGTAAGCACTTTTTCTATTAAAATAACTGAAATATCCTTAAAGCTATTAATACTATAAAGAAGCTTATTAGTACAATATTTTATTTCAAACTTATTAATATAAATATGAAATAATTAATATTTGAATTGATCACCTAAGATAATTTTTATAAATATAATTGTTGAACTCTTATTTTTCACTTCTTTCAATCATGTAAATTTTTTATTTATTTTTTGAAATTTCAAGCTTACTGGGAAAACATATGAAATGACTATCACATTTTATTGTTCTATTCCTTATTTGAGCTATGTAAAAAATCCTAATATTTAGTGTAACAACTCGACCAGTCGTTTTGATCTCTAGCACGTCGTTCAGAAATCTAAGGCTATGAACAGCTTCATTTCAGGTATTATGACTTGTACGCGTGGTCGGAATTGCGTTTCGAAAAGTTCAGAGTTGATTTGGAAAGAGAATTCCCATTTAGGAAGCTTAAAGTTAAAGGAATTAACTAGGAATAGAATTTTGAGTATATGAACTCGGAATTGGGATCTGAAGGTTCCAGTAGGTTCGTATGATGATTTTGGACTTGGCCGTATGCCCAGATCGGGTTTTGGACGACCCGGTAGCATTTTGGCACCTATTGTGGAAAATAGCATTTTGAAAGAAATTTCATAAGTTTGGGTTGAAGTGCATTTCAGTGATATCGGTGTCTGTTTGGGATTCCAAGTTTGGGAGCAGCTCCGTATTGTGATTTTGGAGTTAAGAGCATGATCGGAAGTGAATTCAGAGGTTCGTAGGTCATTTTGGAATCATTTGGCTAAAGATAGAAATTTAAAGGTTTTTGAGAAGTTTGACCAGAAGTGGACTTTAATATCGGGGTCAGAATCTAATTCTGAAAGTTGGAGTAGATCTATAATGTCGAATATGACTTGTGCACAAAATTTGAAGTCAATCGGACGTGATTTGACAGGTTTCGGCATTCAATGTAGAAGTTTGAAATTCTAAGTTCTTCAAGTCTGAAATGAGGCGTGATTCGTAATTTTAGTATTGTTTGATATGATTTGGGGCCTCGAGAAAGTCCCTGTTATGTTTTGTAGACTTGTGCGAGTGTTTAGTTTGGAGCCTGGGGGGCTCGGGTGAGATTCAGGAGAGCTTCGGAGTGATTTGCTAAGAATAAGAATTTTTGGTACCGGTATGATCACAATTGGGATGTATTGGTCGCAATTGCGACCTCGCATTTGCGAGGTTCCATTAGCATTTGCGAGCCTGGGCTGCTGCGTGGAGGATATAATTTGCAATGCGTTGGTCACAAATGCGACTTCGCTTTGCGAGTTCCTCCTCGCATTTGCAAACCTGGACTGCTGAGTGGGGAATCGCATTTGGGAAGGGGCCATCGCTTTTGTGATGCTGTCCTCTTCGAATTTGCGATGAATTCTGTCGCAAATGCGACATCACAATTGTGAGCTGGGGAGCCGCAAATGCGACTTCTGCGTCTGGAGCTGTGGCTTTTTATTCTGAGACTTAGCCCATTTCCCTCATTTCCCACTTGACCTTAGGCAATTTTTGAGAGTATTTTAGGAGGGATTCCATCATCATTAAAGAGGTAAGTAATTTCTACGCATCTTAAGTTAAATACATAGATTATGGATAGATTAACATGTAAAAATTTAGGAAAATCAAGGGATTTAGATGAAAACCTAGAAAATTGATGTTTTTAGAATTAGACCATGATTTTGGGCATGAAAGTTAGAATAAATTATATATTTGATTTCATAAGGTCATGGGTGAACTTTATCTTCAAAAAATTTTGAATTCCGGGCACATGGCCCTGAGGGCATTTTTGTCAACTTTTCAATCAGGGTTAGGAATTGTTGTAAATTGGGTTGTAATGAATGATTGAGTATATATTAATGGATCGGTATCATTATTGGCTAGCTTTGGAGCTTTGTTCATCAATTAGAGTCTTCGGAAGGGCGTGGAATGCCGATTATGGATTTTCGGAGTGAGGTGAGTCTCCTTTCTAACCTTGTAAGAGGTAATTGTACCCATAGGTGAGTTAATTTGTTATGTGACCCTGTTTGTGGGGGCTATGTACGCACGAGGTGATGAGATTCTGTGCGTAGCTACTATTATGCTATTGTCCAGGTAGTCTAGGACCCAAAAATCATGCTATACTTGGATTAGTTATAAATTTATCAATATTTGAATTGCTTAAATCACCCCGAGTTAGTAAATGAATTCCCACAAAATATTAAACTTCATTTTCAAAAATATTTAAAAGAGAATTAACTTTTCTATGGATAATTGTTGCTTGTTGACTATTTGATTGACAGTCTGTGTGTGTTTAATTTTGGAATAGGCCGAATGCCTTAGCAGATTAAATAGATGTATCTATAGGCAAACCGTCGACCCTCGGCAAGTGCACAGTTTATTTCTATTGGATTAGGTCGTCGCCTCGGCATAATATGCGCATGCTTGTATGCTGCCTTGAATTTACTTAAGTCGTTATTGACTCTTCTTGGTTTGAGAATATTTGGATAATAATAAAAAGGAAAAATCTGGAAATTTCCTATAAAAGAAATAATTGTTTCCTTGTTTCCTTCTATTGGATTTAAAATCATGTCTAAATCCACGATTTAATGTATTATTGACATTATTATTGGACCACTAGCAAGTGTCAAGGTCGACCATATCGTCTCTACTTCTTTGAGATTAGACGGGATACTCATTGAGTACACGTTGTTGTCGTACTCATACAACACTTCTGTGCATTTTTGTTGCACATGTATATGTGACTCTAGCGGTCTACTGGGCGTAGCAGCACAGATGATTCTGGGACTAAGTGAGTTGCATTATTCGAGGCGGCCCGCAGCTAGTATAGTCCCTTTCAGTATATTGTATTGACTTCCTGTCCACTATATTGTGGACGAATATTGTATTTTATTTCCTTATCAGTAGATGCTCATGCACTTGTGACACCGGGTTCTGGGATGGTTTTGAAAATTTTTATACTAATTTCTTATTATTTAATTTGAATTGAAGCAGTTATCTTTTATTTTTATGAAAAATTGAAGGAAAATCTTAGTTTCCAAGATTGTTAAAAATGAGAACTTCATCAAGTAATTTGGTTGGCTTGCCTGACAGCAGTGTTCAGTGCCATCGAGACCCTTTGTGGATTTTCGGTCGTGACAACATGGTATCAGAGCACTGGGTTCCCGTAGGTTTCACGAGTCATGAGCAAGTCTAGTAGAGTCTCGTGGATTGATACGGAGATGTCTGTACTTATCCTCGGGAGGCTACAAGAATGTTATGAGTACTTCCTTTCTTGATTCCTTATCGTGCGATTTAATTCCTCGAGGCTTATGCCTTTGTTTCTTTCCTACTCAATCTTATGCGATGTGAGGCGCTTGTTATAAATCGAGATTTTGAGAATTGTAATGTCACTACAAATGTGGTGCGGGTGTTTCTCCTGTGGGGTTATTGAGCTATTATCATTTTTTTGTGAAAGGATGCTATGTTGTTTCGGCCCAGTAGTGGTACTTATGAGAGCTCTAAGGTTAGGCACAAGTTGCCAGGATGCTTATAGATAATTGTTTTGCAGTATTGATATGATAGTAGGATGTTTGCCTTCGTGTCAAGGTAGTGAATGATTTGAAAGAAGGTTTACTCAGTACCTGATGTAGAGATTTGATATTTTATTCCCGAAAGGGGGAAGAGGCAATCGGTCAGAGAGTGTTCAGGTTTGGGTTGATGAGGTAACGGGACTTGGCATTTTCAATGGTGGTGGAATTTTCTTCTATGATGAGGTGTTGTTGTCCTTATTGAAGGTACTGAGTTCGCCAGTATTATGACCTTCTACAATTCGCCTTTAGGGCAAACTATTGTTAAACGGTATTGAAAATACGCCTGTCAGATATCGCAGGGTGCGGTAGCTCAGGATTGAATCAGTGTTTCTAATGTCGACGGCTCGAGAAAGATGACCTTCAGAAAGGTTTAAAGTTAGTAGGGATGGTGGGTACAAGTTCTATGAAGATAGATTTTATTAAGGCAACAACTGAGCAGCAAAGGATGAGAAAGACATGTGGGAAGTGACATGCAGTGGCTAAAAGAATTCTAGAAGGCTGAGTATAAGGGGCCAAGGGTCGAGTAGTTGAGTTAAATGACGAGATCCGCCAAAGTGGAAGAGTGGCGAAGTTGCATATAGGCATGTAGTAGGATGATTGTGCACCTTAATAAGAGTTTGGAGTGATTTGTGGGAATTTTAGTGATTGGTGATTGGGGTCTACGGATTTATTTTGAAGTATGGGCTATTATGCGGCAGGAGACTTGGTATCACGAAAAGGAGGTGCTTGAAATGAAGAAGGATACAACGTAACTTTGAATGGGAAGGATGCTGCCGCACATTTAATTGATGTCCACAAGAGTTGAAAGGACTCATGCACCTAGAGGGATTAGCTCGGACTTAGGATGAGTTATTTATGTCATGGTGATTGTATGCTATGCAACACTATTGGAAGATGTCGGAAAGTGATTTTCATAGGTAGGTTATTCCCTACGAGAAGATTAGTTGTTACATTCTTGGCGAGGCTTCTGCGAAGAATTCTAATGGTTATACAGTAAAGGGATCGGTCATGCGAATGTTGTTGGTGATTCAGAGTATAAAATTAAGGGGGTTTCCACAGTAAGACTCCGAGGATTTAGATGGTTGATTGCATAAGGATATTCCAACAAGAGATGAAGAACTCTAGTGAGTTCCGGAGCTGTGTAGTGATGGCTTCAAGCTAAGTGGGAGAGTCCCACTGCCGATGATTGGGTTGCATGGTTAACTGCTTGAGAGGTTTCTAGTTATTATCACACTGATGGGTTATTCCAATTTTGGGAAAGGACCATAAGTGGTGATTTGAGCAAAGGAATTGCTAAATGCATTCCATGGTTGGCCTTATTGGCTCAGGTTTAAACTTGGGGAAGGATTCAGGATTTATGCCTTGTATGGATGCGGGTTTCAAGGGAAGTGATTCAGCTGGGTACTTTGTCGAGAGGGTATTCTTGTGCTAGAAGATTCATGTAGTTAATTATATTCGGGGCCAAGTCAGGGTGGGTGGCTCTTAGTAACGGTCCTAATAGATTCAAGGAGTAAAGTGTGGTGCCTAGTGATGTAGAGCTTATAAGTACGGTTAAGAATCAAGCATTGTAGAAGCTTATGAGAAGAGGCACAGAATATTCTATGATGTTTTGGCTTACAGTGTAGCATTTGGGAGGTATGAAATGGTTCATGGGATTTGGTACAACATGGTCGCATGATTTAAGGTCAATCGGGATGAGTGCAGATGGAGTATGTTAAGTGTTGAATGGAGTTAGTATTATTTCTAAGGCAATCAAGGATAAATTGGAAGGAAGTAGATTGATTTGCCATAATGAATTGGCATATTGGTGTCAAAGATCGGTTCCTCCAGTGTGATCAAGTTATGCAAGTGAATTGTGACGATGCGTGCGAGGATTGTCGGTCGCTGTAGTTAGTGTTATTCAGAAAGTATTCTACCGTTGGCCTATTATGTGGAGGTGGATCCCAGAAGGGCTATGGTGGTTTAGACCATTACTTAGATTTGAATATTCTACGGCTATGAGAATTTACCCATGCGTTGCTATGGTTCTCCTGAAACGAGTTAAGTGAAAAGCTTTTACATGATGAAGTGTTAGCCTAATAGTGGTTCCGAAGATATGATGAAAAGCATGTTCTATCGTATGTTGGCATGTTAGGTGCAGTGAGTGTTATGGAACTTGAAGGTGAGAATCAAGGTTGCGGTTCAGTGTTGACAAGGATGTCACGAGCTCGGATGAGCAGGAAAGGAGTTTGATGTCTAAGGTAAGTTGCTATTGTCTTCATCATCACTTGAGATTGGTGTTTTGTAATGAAGGCTTTGCATCCTGGTTAAGGAAGTTTTGATCGATTTTCAGCGTTAGTGCGACCAGTGGTTTGGGTGTACAAACCTGCTATGTGTTTCGGAAGGTTGTGTGAGCGTGTCCCAAGGGAAGATTTTATAAGTGTAACATGTAGTCACTTGATTGATTTAAAATTTAAACCAAGTATGAGGATTGTGGTAAAACCATTAATTTGAGAATATATGCCTGGAGGGCACTCGGTTTATTGGGTTATAGGCTGTAGAGGTATGCTCCGGTTATGATGGTGGTGCCTATTTATTCTTGGAAAAGGGGTGAGTATGAACCCTTGAAAGGTTATTAGCCTAGTTTGATACGATCACGATCGACTTGAGGTTGGTGGATGGATTAAAATATGAATATGGGCTCTATGTCAGGCCAGTTGTGTTCATTTTAGCAAAGCGCTCCTTAAGGAGTAGTAGGGGTGTTATTTTGTCGTCAGCCATTCCAGATAATAATGTATTGCATCTTATGAGTTGTGAGACGGCTTGGTAATTTCATATGTGCTAAGGTTCCGCGTGGTGATTGTTAGATAATACGCTTAACGCTAGAGGGGGGGTGAATAGCGTTATAATAAAATTTAGCGTAAACTTGCGGAAACTAAAATTTGCAGGAAGTAAATAAGTGCGATAAATAATAACTTACACACAGATATATCCTGGTTCACCAAAACGTGTGGCTAGTCCAGTCCCCGAGAGACTCTCTCGAGATTTTCCACTAATGTGTCAAGCTTCCGGGTGCTTAACAAACCTTTACAACTTGAGGACGCAAGCCTCAACACCTTTGCTCGGAGTTACAACACTCCAAGACTTCAACCAAGGAAACACAAGTTCCTTACAACAAGAGAATTACAATTCTCTTACAAGTGTATACAACACTAAAACACTCAAACAAAATACTCCTTAATGAGTAGATATGAGTAAAAGAAGTAAGCTCTGGATCACAACAACTTTGGACAAGAATATGGCTCTCAAAAGCTTTATGAAATTGAATATAAAATGATAAACAGAAGTATGCAAGCTTATAGCAATGTAATGATCAGTTGTAGTATGTTGTTGTTTTTAAAACACTGAAATGAAGCTGTATTTATAGTTGAAAAACTTGGCATTACCGTTGCCTAATTGCCAATTAAAAGTTGCTGATTTTACTCACTGACAATCGATTGTCAAACCCCAACAATCGATTGTCTGCCAGTCAGATCAAAATTCAATCCCAGATTTTACGCTTGACAATCGATTACTTACAATTCATAATCGATTACTGGCAACGTTCAAAAAAATCCTTTCCAGATTTTACCACAAACAATCGATTGTTCAGAATCAACAATCGATTACTCAGCAACGTTCAAAAAATCTTTTCTGGATTTTAATCAAAACAATCGATTATACAAAATCAATAATCGATTATCAAATAACGTTCAAAAAATCTTTTCCGTATTTTAATCAAAACAATCGATTATACAGAATCAATAATCGATTACCTGACGGTATTTGAAAACTTTACGACAACGGTCAGCTTCACAATCGATTGCACAAAGTCAACAATCGATTACTTATCAGTTTTTGAAAAAAAATTTAGACACTGCCTCTTGACAATCGATTGTTATATACTCACAATCGATTATTTAATAAATTTGAAAATCACTGGAAGTCACTGCCTCAACACAATCGATTGTCATTAGTTCACAATCGATTATTTTGTGACTTTGAAAAATCTGAAGGACACTGTCTCTTCACAATCGATTGTCATTAGCTTCACAATCGATTATTCTGAGTTTTGAAAAACTTTGATGGACACTGCCTCAGCACAATCGATTGTCATAAGGTTCACAATCGATTGTCATGCAGGTTTGAAAAAACCTGATGTTCACTGCCTTAACACAATCGATTGTCATTAGTTCACAATCGATTGTCATGCAGTCTTTGCTCAACATAATCGATTATCATAAGTACATAATCGATTATCTTAGTCCAGTTTTCAGAGGCATGTATGAAAATCATTTTGACTCATGTAAATGTGCATGATTTAAAAACATTTAGCATTAAATTAAATATGCATGATTTTGGAAAATAGTTTTATGAGAGAAGCCATGTTACGATCAAGTTGTAGGATCAAGATCACAATTAAGAATGACTCAATTAAACTATAAAACTTTGTCTTGAGCTTGAATCTCGATGTATATCAATTGTGCGCTTGTTTCTTGAACTTCGTCATATATCAATTTTCGCTTCGTTTGTCATTCATCAAAACCTATACAAAAGAACACACGTTTTAGTATATTGCATTGAGAACGTGTTTCCAACAATTTCCCCCTTTTTGATAATGGCAAACATTAAGCGGGATATGCAATGCAAGCAATTTATATTGACGATTCAAGCCAAGTGTATACATGCAACAAGTATGCAATTTGTTCCCCCTCAATATATGAATTCCCCCTTAATTTAAGCTTATAGATATTGAGAGTACATACCCGTTATCTTCCCCCTTTTGCCATTAGCAAAAATAACATAATAGTAAGATGCTAAAGATGTAAATAAAACTTGTTTATTAAAAAATAGCAACATCAACCCGAATAATAGCAACATAATCGATTATTGATACTAAATAATCGATTTTTAGACGACGGAAACCGATTGTTGTACGTCAAGCTTTATAATTCCCCTTTCCTTTGGGTCGATACCTGCAAAAATCGTTAGACGTCTCCAACGCTCAAGTTAGAACTCATGTAATAAAAAATTGCAATGCATGACTTAGATCAATGTGGAGTCAAGGATCCCGAGTTCACTGCGAATTCGGAAGAAGGACTCTTTCTCTAAAGGCTTGGTAAAGATGTCTGCCAATTGGTTTTTGGTTTCAACAAATTCAATTTCGACATCGCCTTTGAGAACGTGATCTCTAATAAAATGATGTCTAATTTCAATGTGTTTCGTTCGCGAATGAAGAACGGGGTTCTTCGTCAAGCTTATGGCACTAGTATTATCACATCTAAGAGGGATATGATCAAGACTTAGGCCATAGTCCAAGAGTTGTTGTTTCATCCATAGGATTTGAGCGCAACAACTCCCCACGGCTACATATTCAGCCTCGGTTGTGGACAACGCAACACTTACTTGTTTCTTGCTAAACCAAGAAACGAGAGAGCTACCGAGCAAATGGCAAGTGACACTAGTGCTCTTGCGGTCCAATTTGCATCCAGCAAAATCGGAATCGGAGTAGCCAACAAGTTGGCATGAAGAGCCTTTGGGGTACCATAGACCCACATTTGTAGTACCAACAAGATACATTAAAATCCGTTTTACCGCAGTAAGGTGAGACTCCTTCGGACACGATTGATAACGAGCGCATAAGCACACGCTAAACATGATGTCCGGACGACTAGCAGTAAGATAAAGAAGAGAGCCAATCATACCTCGATACTTTTTGGTGTCGACTTCCTTACCTTTCTCATCTTTGTCTAGATGATCGGATGTGCTCATGGGAGTTGCCATTTCTTTTGCATTGTTCATCTCAAATCGTTTCAGCAATTCTTTGCAATATTTGGCTTGACAAATGAATGTACCTTCTTTCATTTGCTTTACTTGTAACCCAAAAAGAATGTTAACTCACCCATCATAGACATCTCAAATTCGCTTGTCATTAAATCGGAAAATTCCTTGCATAAAACATTGTTAGTAGCACCAAATATAATATTATCTACATATATTTGAACTAACAAAATATCATTCTTTTTAGGCTTAACAAAGAGAGTTGTGTCAACTTTTCCCCTAATGAAATCATTTTCCAAAAGAAACTTACTCAATCTTTCATACCAAGCTCGGGGAGCTTGTTTTAAACCATAAAGAGCCTTTTTGAGTTTGAAAACATGATCGGGAGATTTAAAATTTTCAAAGCCGGGGGGTTGTTCAACAAAAACTTCTTCTTGAATAAAACCGTTTAGAAAAGCACTTTTCACATCCATTTGATATAAATTGAAATTCATAGAAGAGGCAAATGCAAGCAATAAGCGAATAGCTTCTAATCTAGCTACGGGAGCATATGTTTCCTCATAGTCAATACCTTCTTCTTGATTATAGCCTTTTGCTACAAGTCTAGCTTTGTTTCTAGTGATTATACCATTTTCATCTAGTTTATTGCGAAAAACCCATTTCGTACCAATTATGGCATGACCTTCGGGTCTTGGCACCAAATCCCAAACGTCATTGCGTTCGAATTGGTTAAGCTCCTCTTGCATTGCCAAGGTCCAAAATTCATCCCCAATTGCTTCTGAGATGGTTTTGGGTTCAATTTGAGAAACAAAAGCAGTATGTTCTAAGGTATTTTTGAGAGAGTTTCGGGTACTTACCTTGTCTCCAACGTTGCCAATTACCTGTTCGAGAGGGTGATCTTTGATTGTCCTCCACTCGTTAGGCATATTCATTTCTTTTTCAAATTGTGGCGCTTCTTCCGTTGGTTGTTCCTCTGTTTCATCTTTATTTTCCTTGGGTGGTTCCTCTTGTATTTTGTCTTTCAAGCTATCTAAGATACCTGCAAGATCAAAACCGGAATCCTTTCTCGCCAAGCGAGCATTATTTTCGGAAAATACAACATGAGGGGATTCCTCCACAATTTGGGTTCTTTTATTAAAGACCCTATATGCTTTACTACGTGAGGAATATCCAATGAAAATACCTTCATCCGACTTAGCATCAAATTTACCCAATTGGTCTTTGCCATTGTTATGAACAAAACATTTGCAACCAAAAACTCTAAAATGGGAAATATTTGGTTTTCTTCCCTTATAAAGTTCATAGGGGGTTTTCATGAGTATCGGCCGAATTACTACTCTATTTAGAACGTAGCAAGCGGTACTCACGGCATCCGCCCAAAAATGTTTGGGTATCTTAGCTTCGTCGAGCATGGTTCTAGCCATCTCTTCGAGACACCTATTTTTCCTTTCCACCACCCCATTTTGTTGTGGTGTACGTGGAGCGCAAAAGGTATGCTTGATTCTGAGTTCGTCACAAAAGTCCGCAAAGAGATTGTGATCAAACTCTCCCCCATGATCACTTCTAATTGAAGTGACGGTTGTTTCTTTCTCATTTTGAACACGCTTAAGAAAAAATTTAAAATTTTGAAAAGCATCACTTTTATTGGCAAGAAATAAAGTCCAAGTAAATCTCGAGTAATCATCAACAATCACAAAAGCATATTTATTTCTTCCTAGACTTTCAATGCGAGAGGGACCAAATAAATCCATATGAAGCAATTGCAATGGTCTAGAAGTTGAAACAATGTTTTTAGATTTGAAAGATGCTTTTGTTTGCTTCCCTTTTGACACGAGTCACAAATAGAGTCATTTTCAAATTTTAAAAAGGGAAGACCAACAACTAAGTTTTGAGAAATCAATTTGTTCAAAAGATGCATATTGATATGTGCTACTCTACGATGCCATAGCCAAGTATCATCCTCTTTACTCATTAGACAATCAACATATTCGGGTGAGGAATTAGCAAGATCAACCATACAAATATTATCAACTCTAAAACCACGAAGTATGATTTTGAAATCACTACGTCTAAATACTAGGCATTCATCCGAATCAAATAGAGGAAGATTTCCCTTGTCACATAATTGGCTTATGTTCAAGAGATTATGCTTCAAACCTTTCACAAGTAATATATGCTTAATAGAGGATTTTTCATCCTTACCGACCGAGCCGATGCCGATGATCTTTCCTTTATTGTTATCACCGAAGATAACACTTCCTCCTTCTTTGTGCTCTAATTGAAGGAATTTGGATTCATCTCCCGTCATATGCTTGGAGCATCCACTATCAAGGTACCATAGTACACTTGATCCCTTCAAGCACACCTACAAAACAAATTAATGTTCTTTAGGTACCCATGCCATCTTGGGTCCTTGGGGGTTAGGCATATTATAATGATGCGATTGAGTAACATGTCTATGACGTGTAAAGCATGCAGGAGCAATATGACCAATACGTCTACAATAATGACAAGTCACATTTGGGTTATGCATCCTTCTAGGTTCATAGTAACTTGGCGGATGAAAATTGCTTACTCTATTTTGAGCACTATGACTATTTCGCATTTCATGAGAATTATTTCTCCTACTATGAGCTCTAGGATGGGCAGCATTTCTAGAGTGATTGTTTCTCGGTTGAGGGCCATTGCTAGGTCTTCTAAGGGGTTCAAAAATTGGCCTAAAATATGCATCATTTCTAGGGTGACTATTTCTAGGTGGTAAGTCATTCCTAGGTCTTCTAAAATGTTCAGCATTTTGTCTAGCATGCATATTGGCTCTAGAGTTGTTGTTTCTAGGATAAGCATTTCTATTGTTAATCCTAGGTTGAGCTTTAGGTTGTTGGGGTTTAGCTGCAACCTTTTCTTCATTCTTAAAGCCTATTCCATGCTTGGTTGATTTCAAGTTAACAAGAACATCATTCAAGTTTTTGTGCGAAGAATTAAACTTATCTAATGTGCCTTTAAGCCTACTTACTTCATTGTTAAGAAGCAAACAAGAAGTGCAATTTCTAGTAGAGCTTTCGGGCTTATCGGAACTTCTTTTTCCAAAAAACTTGTTTTCCTCTTTCAGCTTCTCATTTTCTAAAACCAGTTTTTCTAAATCCTTTTCTTTCAAAGAAAGCTGTTTTTCAAAATCCTTTTCTTTTAATGAAGCATTTTCTTTTATGCCCTTAACAGTTTTTTAAGCCTTAATAAACTCAGCATATAATTCATCAAAAGCAGTTCGTATTTCTTCAAGAGTAAAGAAGTTTTTAGACGAAATTTGACATACCTCATCTTTGTTGTCTTCTTGTGCCATAAGGCAAAGATTTGCTGCTTCGTCTTCTTCTCCTTCGCTTGACTCATCTCCGGAGTCGCCTCCCCAAGAAATGTATGCACGTTGCTTTTTAACAGGTTTCTTCTCCTTTTTGATGTTTGGGCAATTTGATTTGATGTGCCCGGTTTCACCACATTCATAGCACTTGATTTGTTCGCCTTGCTTTTTGCCCTTGCGTTCATACTCCTTGCGCATGAACTTTTGAAATCTTTTGATAACGAGTCCAAACTCGTTGTCTCCTTCCTCATCAATTTGCGGTTGGCTTGTGCTCGCCTTTAGAGCTATTCTTTGCCTCCTTTGATCATCAACAAAAGGGTTAAGAATAGTAGATTCATAGGTTTTAAGGCTACCTCTTAGTGCGTCGATGGTGACGTTTGAAACGCCAATGGATTCTTGAATTGCATCGGCCTTTGATCTCCATGCCGGTGTGAGACTTCTAAGAATTTTTCGAACGAGCTCTCTATCCGTGAATGTTTTCTTGAGAGCATGTAAGTCATTTACGATTATTGAAAATCGCTCAAACATTTCGTCCACCTTTTCACCTTCCTTCATGTGAAATAATTCATAAGAATGGGTTAGGAAATCAATTTTTGCTTCCCTTAACTGGTCCGTACCTTCGTACGTGACTTCTAGCTTGTCCCACATCTCCTTTGCCGTTGTACAACACGATATTTTCCTGTAATCGTCAGCATTAACAGCACAATATAATAAATTTATTGCTTTAGCATTATTTTGAACCTTTCGGATGTCATCCGCATCATACTCATCCTCGGACTTGGGAACCCATTCGTTTTCCACCTTCTTTGTTGGAATTTGGTTTCCCTTCATTATCACCTTCCAAAGGTGAAAGCTGTTGGACTGAACGAAGATCTTCATCCTTTCCTTTCAGTACGTGTAATTTGTACCGTTGAATAGAGGTGGTCGTGTGGAGCACTGTCCTTCTTCAATTCCTGCAAAAGAATCACGAGTAGAAGCCATGGATGGTTCTCTCAAACTGTTAAGTTTTCAAAGAGTTGGGCTCTGATACCAATTGTTAGATAATACGCTTAATGCTAGAGGGGGGGGTGAATAGCGTTATAATAAAATTTAGCGTAAACTTGCGGAAATTAAAATTTGCAGGAAGTAAATAAGTGCGATAAATAATAACTTACATATAGATATATCCTGGTTCACCACAACGTGTGGCTAGTCCAGTCCCCGAGAGACTCTCTCGAGATTTTCCACTAACGTGTCAAGCTTCCGGGTGCTTAACAAACCTTTACAACTTGAGGACGCAAGCCTCAACACCTTTGCTCGGAGTTACAACACTCCAAGAATTCAACCAAGGAAACACAAGTTCCTTACAACAAGAGAATTACAATTTTCTTACAAGTGTATACAACACTAAAACACTCAAACAAAATACTCCTTAATGAGTAGATATGAGTAAGAAGTAAGCTCTGGATCACAACAACTTTGGACAAGAATATGGCTCTCAAAAGCTTTATGAAATTGAATATAAAATGATAAACGAAAGTATGCAAGCTTATAGCAATGTAATGATCAGTTGTAGTATGTTGTTGTTTTTAAAACACTGAAATGAAGCTGTATTTATAGTTGAAAAACTTGGCATTACCGTTGCCTAATTGCCAATTAAGAGTTGCTAATTTTACTCACTGACAATCGATTGTCAAACCCCAACAATCGATTGTCTGCCAGTCAGATCAAAATTCAATCCCAGATTTTACGCTTGACAATCGATTACTTACAATTCATAATCGATTACTGGCAACGTTCAAAAAAATCCTTTCCAGATTTTACCACAAACAATCGATTGTTCAGAATCAACAATCGATTACTCAGCAACATTCAAAAAATCTTTTCCGGATTTTAATCAAAACAATCGATTATACAGAATCAATAATCGATTACCTGACGTGATTTGAAAACTTTACGACAACGGTCAGCTTCACAATCGATTGCACAAAGTCAACAATCGATTACTTATCAGTTTTTGAAAAACATTTTAGACACTGCCTCTTGACAATCGATTGTTATATACTCATAATCGATTATTTAATAAATTTGAAAATCACTGGAAGTCACTGCCTCAACACAATCGATTGTCATTAGTTCACAATCGATTATTTTGTGACTTTGAAAAATCTGAAGGACACTGTCTCTTCACAATCGATTGTCATTAGCTTCACAATCGATTATTCTGAGTTTTGAAAAACTTTGATGGACACTGCCTCAGCACAATCGATTGTCATAAGGTTCACAATCGATTGTCATGCAGGTTTGAAAAAACCTGATGTTCACTGCCTTAACACAATCGATTGTCATTAGTTCATAATCGACTGTCATGCAGTCTTGGCTCAACATAATCGATTATCATAAGTACATAATCGATTATCTTAGTCCAGTTTTCAGATGCATGTATGAAAATCATTTTGACTCATGTAAATGTGCATGATTTAAAAACATTTAGCATTAAATTAAATATGCATGACTTTGGAAAATAGTTTTATGAGAGAAGCCATGTTACGAGTCAAGTTGTAGGATCAAGATCACAATTAAGAATGACTCAATTAAACTATAAAACTTTGTCTTGAGCTTGAATCTTGATGTATATCAATTGTGCGCTTGTTTCTTGAACTTCGTCATATATCAATTTTCGCTTCGTTTGTCATTCATCAAAACCTATACAAAAGAACACACGTTTTAGTATATTGCATTGAGAACGTGTTTCCAACAGTGATGATATTATATGAGCAGGATGGCTCTTGAGATTCAGATCATGTATCGCACCTTAGATGTGCTTGAGTTTTGTAGCCTATAGTGTTGTATGTTTCCCTCAGGAATGGTATTATGAAATTAGCGTGTTTCTGTCCGATATTGGGTATTTTGTTTTAATGAGCAATTTAGCTAGATGTATATCTCCTTATAAGAGTTCTATGTGTGGATTGGGTGGCACGCGCCCATGGGTATGTTTTTGATCGGGTTGTGCGACGCAACAACGTAATGTTCAGTACATTTCCTTATATCTTTTTTTCATGTGTTTCATTTCCTATCTTCCGAGGAAATCTCCTTTTAGCTGTAAGCCCGTGTCGCATGTATGATTCACGAGCTGGGTGTCTATTTAGTATGTTACCAGCGTCACCTGTGTGATTCGCGAGCGGGGTAATTGGAATTCCTTTCAGAGTTCATTTTCCTTTTGTATCGCATTCTAATTGGTAGCTATTGGCACAGGGTAGAATCATATGAGAATTTTGATCATGCCTGGGATGGCTTATTGCTTGAGCAGTTTGTACTGGGTGAGACGAGATTATTGGATTTAGGATCAGTGCAATATGATTACGTGAAATATATTAAGGGGCAAGATCATTATTTGGTTCAGCATGAGGTAATGTTTCTTGTCAAAAGTATAGGCTCCATGATTGGTTGACTTGGCAGTTGATTATGAATTTCTGCACATCTCTTCCATTATGGTGGCATTATAAGATTTATAGTAAGACCTGTGCATGTCATGGGGTGCAATGGGAGCATAAGATTCGTGGAATTTTGATTAAGTTGATCAGAAAATATTATTATGGTCCAGTGAGTAAAGTGATACTAGGTGTAAATTCAGCAAAGTTATGCAGCTATGTTTGGGTACAGCGTGTAGTGATTGATATGGTGATCTTATGTTGGAAACAGGTCGGGCATAGAATTTCGAATGTTGGAATTGAGCTCTAAGGCTTATTTGTTTGAATAAAAGGGAATATCTTCAGAATTGATCGAGCTGATGTGCTCAACCAAGTTGTGGTAGCACGGGAAGGTGCATGAAAAGTTAAACAGTGATATCAGACTACTTCCGTGTAGTTCTCAGAACGTTCGAGGACGAACGTATGTTTAAGTGGGAGAGAATATAACGATCCGACCGGTCATTTTGAGATCTAACACATTGTTCAGCAGTCTGAGGCCATGAACAGCTTTATTTCACGTATTATGACTTGTACGCATAGTCGGAATAAATTTTCGGGAAGTTCAGAGTTGATTTGGAAAGAGAATTCTCATTTCGGAAGCTTAAAGTCAAAAGAATTATCTAGGATTGGAATTTTGAGCAAACGACCTCGGAATAAGGATCTGAAGGTTCCAGTAGGTTCATATGATGATTTCGGACTTGGGCATATGCCTGGATCGGGTTTTGGATGGCTCAAGAGTAATTTGGCGCCTATTGTGGAAAAGTAGCATTTTGAAAAAAATCTCATAAGTTTGGGTTGAAGTGCATTTCAGTGATATCGATGTCTGTTTGGGATTCCGAGTCTGGGAGCAGATATTTATTGTGATTATGGAGTTGGGAGCGCGATCGGAAGTGAATTTGGAGTTCCTTAGGTCATTTTGGAACCATTTGGCTAAAGATAGAAATTTGACGGTTTTTGAGAAGTTTGTCCGGAAGTGGACTTTTTGATATCGGGGTCGAAATCCGATTCGTAAAGTTGGAGTAGGTCCTAATGTCGAATATGACTTGTGCGCAAAATTTGAAGTAAACTAGACGTGATTTGACGGGTTTCGGCATCGAATGTAGAAGTTTGAAATTCTAAGTTCTTCATGTTTGAGATGGAGCATGATTCGTAATTTTAGCATTTTTTGATATGATTTGAGGCCTTGATCAAGTCTGTGTTATGCTTTTTGACTTGTGCGAGTGTTTGGTTTGGAGCCCTAGGGGCTTGGGTGAGATTCGGGATAGCTTTGGAGTGATTTTCTAAGAATAGGAATTTCTGGTGCTGGTATGATCACACTTGTGATGTATTGGTCGCAATTGGGACCTCGCATTTGTGAGCCTGGGCTGCTGCATGGAAGATCGTATTTACGGTGCGTTGGTTGCAAATGCGACTTCGCATTTGCGAGTCCCTCCTAGCATTGCGAACCTGGGCTGCTGAGTGGGGAATCGCATTTGCGTAGGGGCCATCGCTTTTGCGATACTGTCCTCTTCGCATTTGCGATGAATTATGTCACAAATGTGACTTTGTCAGGGAAGGCCGGGCTTCGCATTTGCGGAGATTTATTCACAAATGCGACATTGCAATTGCAAGATGGGGAGTCGCAAATGCGACTTCTGCGTCTGGAGCTGTGGCTTTTTATTCCGAGACTTAGCCCATTTCCCACTTGACCTTAGGTAATTTTTGAGAGCATTTAAGGAGGGATTCTATCATCATCAAAGAGGTAAGTAATTTCTACGCATCTTAAGTTAAATACATAGATTATGGGTAGATTAACATGTAAAAATTTAGAAAAATCAAGGGGTTTAAATGAAAACCTAAAAAATTGATGTTCTTGGAATTTGACAATGATTTTGGGTATGAAATTGAGAATAAATTGAATATTTGAGTTCATAAGCTCATGGGTGAACTTTGTCTTCGAAAAATTTTGGATTCCGGGCACGTGGGCCCTAGGGAGTTTTTGTCAACTTTTCGATCGGGGTTAGGAATTATTGTAAATTGAGTTGTAATGAATAATTGAGTATGTATTAATGGATTGGTATCATTATTGGCTAGCTTTGGAGCTTTGTTATCAATTAGAGTCTTCGGAAGAGTGTGGACTGCCAGTTATGGATTTTCGGAGCGAGGGGAGTCTCCTTTCTAAACTTGTAAGAGGGAATTATCCCCATAGGTGAGTTAATTGGTTATGTGCTCCTATTTGTGGGGGCTATGTACGCACGAGGTGACGAGAATCCGTGCGTAGCTACTATTATGCTATTGTCCGGGTAGACGAGGACCCAAAAAACATGCTCTACTTGGATTAGTTGTAAACCTATCGACATTTGAATTGTTTAAATCACCTCGAGTTAGTAAATGAATTTCCACAAAAGATTAAACTTCATTTTCAAAAGCCTTTAAAAGAGAATTGACTTTTTTGTGGATAATTGTTCCTTGTTCATTACTTGATTGACCGTTTGTGTGTGTTTAATTTTGGAACGGGCTGAACGTCTCAGCAGATTAAATAGATACATCTATAGGCGCACCGTCGACCCTTAGCAAGTGCACAGTTTATTTATGTTGGATCGGGCCGTAGCCTCGGCATAATATGCGCATGCTTGTATTGCTGCCTTGAACTTATTTAAGTCGTTTTTGCCTCTTCCTGGTTTGAGAATATTTGAATAATAATAAAAAGGGAAAATCTGGAAATTTCCTATAAAAAAATAATTGTTTCCTTGTTTCCTTCTATTGGAATAAAAATCATGTCTATAGAAATCCACGATTTAATGTATTATTGACATATTATTGGACCACTAGCAAGTGTCAAAGTCGACCATCTCGTCTCTACTTCTTCGAGATTAGACGGGATACTCATTGAGTACACGTTATTATCGTACTCATACTACAGTTCTGTGCATTTTTGTTGCACATATATATGTGACTCTAGCGGTCTACTGGACATAGCAGCACGGATGATTCTGGGACTAGGTGAGTTGCATTATTCGAGGCGGTCCGCTGCTAATATATTCTCTTCCAGTATGTAGTATTTACTTCCGGTCCACTATATTCCGGATGGATATTGTATTTTATTTTCTTAACAGTAGATGCTCATGCACTTGTGACAACGGGTTCTAGGATGGTTTGAATTTTTTTTTATACTAATTGCTTATTATTTAATTTGAATTGGAGCAGTTGTCTTTTTATTTATGAAAAATTGAAGGAAAATCTTAGTTTCCAAGATTGTTAAAAAATGAGAACTTCATCAAGTAATTTGGTTGGCTTGCCTGACAGTGGTATCCGGCGCCATCGTGACCCTTAGTAAATTTTGGATCGTGACATTTAGGAAATCAAAATAAAATAAACTTGTACCTTTTAAAATTATTTAAAAATTGTACGTATAGTTAATTAGAAATTACAATGCAATTAGAATTGTTGGCCGCACACGAGTTTAAATTCTTAGAAAAAAAATCAAACACAAGTACAATATGACAATCAATGTAAGAGATATTAAAGTTAAGCATGTTTAGCAAGCTTCGTCTGTTATGACTTCGCATTTATACCAGTTTTATTAATTTATAATTTTTTAATAAAAATTTACAGATAATTATTATATAAATAAATGTTTAATCATTTTTGTACTAATATTTAGGACTATTTTTCCTTCCTTTTAGGTTTAAGAGTTCTATTTCATATCCCATGTTTTAATTATTTAGTAAGAAAATTTCATTAGGTAAATGTCGTATTTACCTTTTAAAGTAAAGCTAAACTTCAAAGTAAGTTCACGTTCTGACAAATTTTAAAAGTTTGAGTTAGATATTATAATTATATCAAAAGTTTGTAAAGGATATTTTTGAAATAATAAATATTATTAGGGACAAGAGAGTAAAATATTTAGTCAAAGATAGTTGGCTTTTAAGCTGGACAAAAAAAGTTTGGATCAATCAGCTTGTGGTTTTGGGCTTTTTTTAAGCCAGTTTTAACTTTTTTATAAGCTGTTTTCCAAACAGGCTTTATATTTGCATTTTTAATGAACTTTTACATATAAATTTTTACTCTGCATAAAAAGTTATTAGTTCAATTGAACCCGTAGGTTCAACACTACATTCGCCCTTGACCCAAAGTCTCGATTAAGGTGATTAAGCACTAAGCATTAAGCTAATATAGCATTTACAATTCTAAGAGGCATTAAAACAACACTAAGCTCATTTATATCCTTAATGATATTTTCGATACACTTCGACTATGTGCCCCTACTAAGTGGATTAAGAAAATTTCAACTAGTAATATTGTCATAAGGAATCCAGCCTGGACAACCCTGTCAATGGCTAACAAATAATTGCTGTTAGAAAACAACACCAATAAAAAGAAAGAAATAAAAGAAACAAAACGAAATTAGAAGAATATTAACTTTAGGTGGGTTAGGTCCACCTTATAATTATGTACAGGTAAGGTTACTTACCGATCATACCTGTTTTATTTTTCAACCATAAAATTTGACGGAGTCATTACAATAAAGGAAAAAAGTAGACGTTGTCTTTCTATTCAAAAAATACTTTCCTTTGAACGCCGGAAATCCCCAAATTGCAATTCTGGGGTTTCCAATTCCTTGATCTAGGGTTTCATTTCTTTCTAAAGAGGAAGGCGAGCATTTTCCCTATCGAAAGGCTCGCAGAAAAAAAGAAATCAACCATGAAATTCGTTAGAATTTCTTCTTTTCAACTATTACTGCTATTTGCCGTCGTCTACTTCCCCTTTACCGTCCGTTCTGATGAAATTAATGGTCTTCTTTTGCCTTCCGATCAAGTAAACCAAGACATTTGCCCCGCGCCGCCGTCTCCCCCCGAGTTCTGCCCCGTTAATTGCTTCCGACCCGACCCGGTCTGCGGCGTCAACGGCGTGACGTACTGGTGCGGTTGCCCCGATGCGCAATGCGCTGGTGTGCGCGTTGCAAAAACTGGGATGTGCGAGGTTGGAAACGGAGGTTCGGGTCCCGTTTCGGGTCAGGCCCTGCTGTTGGTTCACATTGTTTGGCTCGTGTTACTTGGTTTCGTTGGACTATTTGGGCTTCTATGATGGATCGGGTTTCTTTGTTGCTTCTGGCTTATATATGTTGGATCTTCGTTGCTTGATTTAGGTTAGACTTGATAGTATATTTTTTGTCTAATATACTTGTATCTTCTGTATGTATGAGGGGAATTAGCGGCTAGTCTTTTAAATTTGGCCTTGTTTTTTGTTGGATTAGTACAGTTCTCTGAGATTTGGATAATTCTCATCTCTACTTCTCTGATTTTTGAAATATCCATCTTAATTTCCTTAATAGTCATGAGATCATTAAATTTCTTATCCTTGCTTCACTTAATTCTATATAAGCTTGAAATGAACACGTGATGTGTAGTAGTTATTGAACTTATTCTTTGATTTGATACGGAAATGAAAGTAGGTGTTTGAATGAAATTGTCCCCACAGAGGGGAATGATGTAGATGATTTATATAGTTGAGCCCAACTGCTTTTGGGCAGTAGTTGTTCTTGTATGGGAAGAAGGATATACATTAATTAAAAAGAAGGATATTGTGAATATGTGAGAAATTTGATCAAGATATAGTTTGAGTCACTTCTTGAGGTTAAGATCGTTGTAGACGTGTCTTCTTGTATGGGAATGGGGATATACACTAGTAAGAAGGAGATTGTGAAATATGTGAGAAATTTGATCAAGAGATAGTTTGAGTCAATTCTTGAGGTTAAGATCGTTGTAGCTTTACATCTCTCTTTAAGTTCTTATGGCTGATAGGTCAGTTTGGACTTTAACCTCAGAGGAAATCAACAGATATTGGCTTGCTAGGCTTCTAAAGAATCAGGCTGCCTTTATGCACTATAATCTTCTGTTCTTTTTGATCAGCTCAATCTGAGATGATGTTCTTTGTCTCTAACAGCAATCTGGTGTTTGGCTGGGGAAATGTTTGATTAAATACTTTTTATTCAATTCAAAATCTAGCAAATGATTAATGGCCTGTTTGATACAATGCATCGACCCCAAAATGTAAGTAGCTTACTTCCCTCCTCCCTTGGTTTATCGTTCCCTTTTCTCTCCCTAGCCCGCACTCATCCTCCAGCTGCTGCCTCTTACCATAACCCTAATAGCATTCTCTGGCCATGATCTCATTCAGCTCCAGTATTCTTTAAGTTATACCAACTGAATTGATCAAATCGCACGGGAGAGGGGTTCCCACCCATCATCTAGGTTCAAAGTACGTTATGATGATCCGGAGAAACGTGTGATTTCTGAACCGATTGAGATGACAATTGTCCCTCCCCCCCCCCCCCCCCCCCCCCCCGGAACAAAAGGGGGAGATCATGATATGAATGGAAAGACTATCATTGACAAATACATTCCCCTTGTGTGTGTGTTTTTGTTTTGGTTGGTGGTGGGGGTTGTAAGAAGAGTTAGGAATTGGGTGAGATTGGTATCTCCAACTGTATTCTTGGTTACTAAGTTAAATGGAACTTGATGTCGTATCACGTTATAGAAACGATGCAAATATTTCCTAGCATATCTCATTCCTGAGGTAATAGGCTGGAGAAGCTATTTGATGTAGAGAGTTTTGGAGAAGTGAGTTTCTTGTATTGCTCACCAAAGTATATATAGAGTACAGAGAAATCAAAACCTACCAACTATAGGATTGTACAATAATGAAGGAAAATCAAAACCTATCAACTATAGGATTGTACAATTAATGAGAGAATATTCTACCAATAATAAAAAGATACACAAAAGATATTTACAATATTTCCTAATACGCTCCCTCAAGATGGAGGGCCGGAGGACACGCCAATCTTGGACATCAGCAGAAGAAGCCGAGGACAAGATAAGTGCTTGGTGAGAGCATCAGCAAGCTGATCAGCAGAGGATACGTGAGCAACACGAAGGGACCCATTCTGGACCAATTGACGAACAAAGTGATAATCAATGGAGATGTGTTTCATGCTAGAATGAAACACAGGGTTGGCACAGAGATAAGTGGCGCCAATGGTGTCACTGTAAATGACAGGAGCAGCCGGAGGAGGGACATGAAGCTCGCGCAGCAGGGAATGAAGCCAACGTACTTCAGCGGCAGCAGAAGCAATGGCACGATACTCAGCCTCAGTAGATGATCGTGCAACGTAACGCTGCTTTTTGGAGCTCCATGAAATAGGATTTGGCCCTAGAAAAACAACATAGGCACCAGTTGAGGAGCGGTCATCACAGTTTCCACCCCAATCAGCATCAGAGAAACAATGCAGAGGTATAGCAGATGAAGGACGCAGCCAGACGCCAAAGTCACGCGTCCCATTCAGATACCGGAATAGGCGCTTAACTGCACCCCAATGAGTGACAGTAGGAGCATGCATGAACTGTGAGAGTTTATTTACAGCAAAGGAGATATCAGGACGAGTGAAGGAGAGATACTGGAGGCCCCCAAGGGCCTGTCGATAGGCGGATGCGTCGGCAGGGGCCGAGCCGTCGGCCAGATGAAGGCGAGTTGACGCCGCTGTTGGCGTCTGAACAGGATTTGACTCCAGCATATTATGACGAGTCAAAAGATCAACAACATATTTACGCTGAGAAAGAAAACACCCCTTGGAGCTGCGCAGAACTTCAACACCAAGAAAGTAGCTTAGATCACCCATGTCTTTAAGAGAAAACTGAGACCCAAGAGAGTCAATCGCACGGTTCAAGAAAGCAGAATCATTACCAGTCAATATGAGATCATCAACATACACCAAAAAATAGGTCGTAATACCAGAGTGCTGAAAGACGAAGAGCGAAGCGTCAGAGGTAGTGTTGACGAAACCCATGGTCAGAAGGCTCTGGCGGAGCGCACTGTACCATGCCCGGGGTGCCTGTTTGAGACCATAAATAGCTTTCTGTAACTTACAGACATAAGATGGATAGGCTTTGTCAACAAAGCCTGGTGGTTGTGCCATATAAACATCCTCTGTAAGCCTCCCGTGGAGAAAGGCATTGTTCACATCCATTTGACGAAGAGGCCAGCCCTTGGATACAGCTATACTGAGAACCAAACGCACAGTTGCCAGCTTAACAACCGGATTGAAAGTCTTCTGGAAATCCACACCTGGACGCTGATGAAAGCCCTTTGCAACAACCCGGGCTTTGAACTTATCCACAGTGCCGTCAGGCTTGCGTTTGATGCGATAAACCCACTTGCAACCCACAACATTCTGCGAGGAATCAGGCTGGACAAGATCCCAAGTGCCATTCCGTAGCAGAGCATCAAAATCTGATGACATAGCAGCGCCAGCGCTCATCAGACATAGCACTGCACAGGGTCTGAGGTTCAGTAATAGCAGGAGAGGTGACAACAGACATACCAAACTTCTTGTTGGGCATAAAGATGTTATTTTTGCTGTGTGTCTGCATATGATGACCACCCTGAGAGGATGCAGGTGGCGGCATAATGGGTGTAGAGAGTTTTGGAGAAGTGAGTTTCTTGTATTGCTCACCAAAGTATATATAGAGTACAGAGAAATCAAAACCTACCAACTATAGGATTGTACAATAATGAAGGAAAATCAAAACCTACCAACTATAGGATTGTACAATTAATGAGAGAATATTCTATTAATAATAAAAAGATACACAAAAGATATTTACAATATTTCCTAATATTTGACTCCTACTATGTTTAACATAGATCAGTCTTTTTTAATTCCTACTCAGATTGATAATGATAAACCTTCTAATAGAATTATTCAGATCACTCTTTTTCCAATTCTACTCTACATATTGATTATCAAAGTCGATTATCTTCCTTACACTAGTAGTCACCAAGTATATATTTTCATCAAGAGTATTCATTTATTTATGATCAATTAAAAAGACATTCCGAGCAAAACAGAAATAAGAAAACTGCTTTTTGTTGGTGCATTAGCAACATGCTTGGATTTATTTTTTCTAAATTTAATTCCAAATATTTCTAGATTTGTCATGTTCTTTTCTTTACTCACTCCTACGCCCTCAGGCGCAACTGAAGGTTTCCAACATTCAATCTAAATATGAAATTTAAAAAAAAACACATTATATATGAGCAATTCTATTCTCAGGAACTTGTCTGCCCGCGTCTCAACATTCACACTTGCTTTTTGATGGGGTCACATATGGAGGTCTCAATTTAATATAGAGTATACCTGAAACCTGAAGCCTTGTGAATGGATATATTCAGACACTCGTCTTGTGTGGAGCATTTGGAGGTTATTCAAGTATCCTTTCGCCCAAGTAGCTCAAATCGTCACTTAAGACAATATATGGAACATTGAAACTTGCGTCACAGTTTTTGAGTCTTAAAACAGTAAGCTCTGCATAATCTAGTCTTCCTCAAGATACTAATAGAATTGAGACTGCAAATGCAGTAAAACACGTTTGTTCAATTAATTGGTCGCGTCAGTATATAGGATGCAATTGCTGCTACTGTCTTTGTGGCTTTTCGACCAAGTTCAACTGGATTCATTTGCAAAAACGCAGCAATCTACTTGGTTGTTTTATTGTTAACAAGGCCAGCACTTTGTGGGGAGAAAATTAAAAACAAAATCCACGTGCAAAGAAAGTACAAGTTCCACTTATTTTGTAGTACAAGTTAAAAACTTGGAAATCAGAAGACAGATTCTTATGCAAAAGAAACCTTTGATGATCTCCAAAAAAATAAACCTGTGGAAATGCTTCACCCTTCGAACTGGAAGGAGAGTCAACTAGTATAATGCCCTTACCAAGCAAGTAAAGACATAATCGGGGAACTAAAGCCAGGTAAGTAAGTTTTTCACTATTTTCTTTACTCCAATTTTCTACCTTCCAAAAAGTCTCATCCAGAACATAGCAGCCATCCTCAAAAACACAGTTATCGCCAAATGATGCATGCAAGTCAGAGCTCTATGCCAAAAGAATAGGCACTATTATCATTGCCATATTACCTACTCAGGAATTAGATGCATGTAATGCTAGATACTCCACAAAACTAAGAAAATAGAAATGAGAACTTCTCCATTGACACTCAATCATCCTTTTTGTGGCTTTGCAAAGAGAAAACAGGATCACCCAGATGATCCTCATCAGTAGATTTCGCAGTAAGAGAGCTGTCATCGCCAGCGACTGCAGATGAATCACTCTGCCTGGTGGTTCTTGTCAACTTAGATTGAGAGGTCCCAGGGAGCTCAGTTCCGGAATTCTTGCCCACTACGTTTTTATATATGCCAAGAGCTTGAGCCATCATGCTAGCAGGATCAGCAGCACTTGTAGGAAGCAACAGCGTGGTGCCCTTCAAAGTTGAGAAAGGCAAACAGAAACAATAAGAATGTTAGCAAATAACTTACTCATGACAGTTGACACAAATATAATGTAACTATTGTGCTTCACCTCCTTTGCAATATTACTGAAAGCTTGGATATACTGCTCTGCAATTCTCAAACTTGCTGCCTACAAACCAAATATTGAAAGCTGTAAGCATGACTACGGGTTGGCGAAGGTAGAATCAAATTTATATAACAATCCAAGTTACTAAGTGGATTTTGTTAATTATGTCTCTTCAAATCTTGTTACACGTTATGGAGAACACTTGCTGTAAGTTGGTGTATTACAAGTATGAAAGCAGCCGGCTGTTCCACTTTCAGAACTGCCAGAAGAGAAGGGATAGGGTGGAAGAAGGAAGAAGGAAATAACCCATTGCCGGATCAGGACCAGCACTACTGGTGTTCAAAGAACCTCACCTCTGCACCACCATGCTCTTTAAGGGTTTGTGACACCACTGCTATCCCTTTTGCCGTAGCTTGTGCCCTAGCGAGGATTGCTTCCGCTTCACCTGATTCAATCAATATGGAGAGGAAATGAGTGAGGAGAACCAGTGAAAGCTGAGATTACAACAACAACAACAACAACAACTACCCAGTATATTCCCACCAGGTGAGGTCTGGGGAGGGTAATATGTAGACGAGCCTTACCCCTGCCCGAAAGGGCAGAGAGGCTGTTTCCAGTCGACCCTCGGCGTATAGGATAAAAAGGGAAAGCTGCATTAAGAAACAAATGTAAAATTAGAAACACAAGCAAGACAAAACAAAATAATAAAGCACAAGTACTCCCGCAGAAATAACGTAAATAATTATGGAAACATAAGCAACATAAATACAGTCGCATGCAATAATAACAAGCAGTAACTACCATACTTAACAACCCTCTGGGGACATAAGCAGTGAAAGCTGAGATTGATAGTCTCAAAAATAAAAGGGCATTAATGGACTAAGACGTTATCTGTAACTTGAAACACCTTAGCACCACATTAAGGCAGCAAATACTGTAATGGATCATGATGAATACCATTTATAGTATTTAAAACCAAAGAGAATACACACACATACCCTAACCCATCCACTAAACCTTATTCAACAGTCGCTATGGCAGAAAAAAATCAGTTCCTTCTAAAAGTTCTAGCACTTCTTTTGAGAGTTTCACTGGCTAAGCAAAACAACTCTACTTTTTCCTTGACCATGAACAGGGGAAGTTGAATCTCACTAAAGTACAAGGAAAATGTGAAGTTCTAAGTAAACAAACCTAACGCTCTGTTGACCTGGTCCATTTTTGCAGCTTCTGAGGCAAGGATCACTGAACTCTTCCTTCCATCTGCAATGTTAATATTTGCCTGCCTTTCTCCTGTTATAGATGTCAAAAAATATCAGCATAAAAAAATCCTGCATGCCAGATTGAAATACTTAAAATTCCAAAAAGTAGCAGGTTGATATTTTATATTGGCATGGCCTGCTTTGCAAACTAGCCAACAGGAAGAGGATCTATTACCTTCTGACTCCAGAACTTGAGCCCTTTTTTTTCGTTCTGCTTCAGCCTGCATCTCCATAGCCGCTCTAACCCCACGAGGAGGAGATATATCCCCTGACATGAGAAGCATAAGAGACATATCCAGCAATGCAAAGCCACAACCATTTTTTGTAATGATGAAAAGATCAGCAGAATAGTCCACATACTTATTTCATATCGAAGACATTTCAAGCCCCAATCTTGTGCAGCATCATTAATAGCCATCTGCATAAAAGCGCTCATCAGAGGGATCAAACTCAAGCATCATAGGTGGCAGAATTAAAATGCAACCATTCACAGGACAATTTCTAAAATCAACACCAAAAATGTTGCACATTACAACCTGTAGGTAAATTTGACAGTGTGTACGGATCAGATGAGCATACCATCACCTCACATCCAAATAGGGTTATGTACTAATACTTATCCCTAGCTAACATCAATATGGCCATAAATAAAACATATGCAACAGGTACTGAACTTTATGCTGATAATGACCATTCAACAAGCGTCCCAGTATTCATGTTCAGATAACTAGTGAAGTGAAGATGAAGAAAGCAGTATTTTTATGGTGAAGAGCAAAACATTAAAACTACAAAAAGAGATACCTAAGTAACATTATCAAGTTAAAATACTCAACTAATTTCACTAGAATCAGTATGAAACCTTACACCAGTAGTCGTTTCTCATTTAACTTTGCATTCAATTGTAGATGTTCCTCTGATTTCATGAAGCATGTCTAAATGACAGAGCAAACAACTTCTCAAATATCAATGACCTTTATGGCTAAAAATTGTTGAAACTGCTAGTTCAAACCTACGTTCTGTTTTTACCCTCCTTTCCTTTGCACGACATTTCATCTCTGATTTTACACGATTTATTAAGCATATAAAATTCATCACTTCTTTTGGATGATATTTCCATTTATTTTCTTTAGGTGAAGTGATGATATTTCCATTTATTAGTTTCAGGAGATTCTTGCTTTTAAAGTTGCAGTTATTCATCCTTCAAATGTGCCAGATGAAAATGGACTCAGTTTTACCAATACAACGAGAAAAGTAGCGTCAGACATCTCATAAAGAATACAGTCCACAGTGGCGAAAAAATCAGTAATAGGTGGATATTGGCACTCTCATCATGGATGCAGTCTTAACTCAGCAACTCTTACCTATTTATTTTATTAGTAAGTTGGTTATCTTGGAGTTTCTACTCAACATCATTCTTAGACACCTAGTGGTCAAGTTGACAAATTAATTTAAGTGGTAATTCACTTAAATTTTAATGATTAATAAAAGAGCCGAACTCACACAAAAAATTGGAAAACAGAAAAACAATACAGAATAAACACACACAAAAAGGAGAGGAATGCTACATGGAAACCATAAATGATTGAAAAAAGGAAACAAACAAGCAAGCATTACTGTCTTTTCTAAAATGTCTTCAGCTGCCCAAATATGACTCTTTCCTATAAACTTACAATCATCTTATTGCCAAAAAATGTGACACAGAGAGATACAATCAGGGGCGGATGTATGTAGGGCATTGGGGAGGCATGCCACCCCTACGCTTGGTTAATTTTCATATATGTATTAAAAATTTACACAACAAAAGTTATATATGTAATAGTGGCACCCCGAGTCACTAATCCACTCTAGGTGCCATGGTTAAAGTGCCAACTTTCCACCTACAAGATGTAGGATCGATACTCACTAAGTCACTGCCTACGTTTTCAAGCTAGTTTTTCTTTGTTCCCTTTTCTTTCTTCTCTTTCTGCTCCTTTTCTTTATTTCTTTTAATTCTTCAATCGTCATCCTTGCATTCCCTCTCTCTTTGTAGCCATTTTTATTATTTATTAAATTATATATTTGCTTTCCTTTTGTTTTTCTAGATCTTAATTTGAACATGATTTTAATCATTTTCTCTTTGTATCCTTCTAATATAGTATTATTTTTTCCTTGATTTCCAAATTTTTCAGAATGATAGTATCAACAAAGATAACAAGAATCTAGCTACATGTAGATTGAAGCGGTGTATTTGTTTATTTTAAATTCTTATTTTTATTTTTTAATCATATTATTAAGAATTTGAATCAAGAAAATTAGACCGCATTGGACAAAACTTAGTTTGGTGATCACCTATTTATTTATGCACCAAAAATCTTGTATATCGAACTAAATTAATGCAAAATGGATCAACCCAACCCAACGACCCGAATTAATTCAACGGATCAAACCAACTAAAGTACCCAAATTCAATCAACTTTACTAGTGGTAAGTTTGCATTAAAATAGTGGCACCGGTAGTCATCAAATCCTAGATCCGCCTCTAGATACAATATTGAAATTCTTCAAAAAATCAATTTTATATCCATTCAGACATGATTTTACTAGAATAAACTAATTCTTCAGTGTTACACCTCAGTACTAAAGCATAATCAAAATAGGATAACTACACTACAACAAACAAAGCAACAAATTTGATAGAGAAATATAGTCAGTTAACAGTGAAATACAACGAGAATAGGTAATTTGGGATAATAGGAACTACGAACAGGTACACAATTAATATACAACTGCCATGTCAACAGGATTAAGATGGGCTTAAATGGAGTGACAACAGTGAGGATTCATATGTCCGACCCCAGCTTGCTTAGGATTGCATATACAATTTGCAGCTTACACCAAATGGATAAATGTAGCAGACACATTACAATGAGCATTAGGATTATCGATTACGAGCATCACAGAAGGGCCTTGCAATTTGAAATCCTTAATTAGAAAAAGTTGAGAAGAGGTTGACAGAGTGCCAGAAAAGATACCTGGCAAAGGGAGGCAAAGAAAGACTGGTCAGGAGCACATTTTCAAGTGTCCCAACCATGCATGCATCGGAAAGAGTGATAGAAAAGTTGAAGACATTACAATGAAATTTCTAGAGGAACACAAGTTATGAGATAAAAAGATACATTTTCAAGTGTACCAACCACGCATGCATCGATAAGAGTGATAGAGAAACTCGGTCATCTTTTTTAAGGTATGGACTGCTCGGGCTGAAACACTTAAGAGTATTCAGCAAAGCACTCTTAAGAAAGTGGTTTCGGAGGTTAAGTAATAAGAAATACAGCTTATAGAAGAAAGTGAATGCAGACAACTATGCTGAGGAGGAATGGAAAACCGAAAACACCACTCTACCTTATGAGTGCAAACTATAGAGGGATATCATGAAAAGTTGGTAATGGGATCAGGTTCTGAAAGGGCAAATGGTTGTAGGAATGACATCTTAAGTGTGAAATACCCAACTAATTTTCTGCATATCGGGCCAGAAAGGATAGCATTTGACCAGTTATACAAAGAACAAGATGATGGATCATTATACAACTTAAGATTCAAAATAAACATACAACATTGAAAGATAAAAGGACTTCAAATCTGATAAAATTACCTTACAGACCGAATCTCATCCGATCAATCTGGGCACATGGAAGTCTATAGGCAGGGGAAGTGGAATTTTCTAGAAAGTCCTTCTAACACAAGTTACTGAAAAGAGAGAGAGTGGACGCCCATATTTCTCTGTTTGGATACCTAGAGCATCGAGAAAGGTTTGCTTGTTCACATGGATAGCAGTAAAAGCAGGGATACTAACTGCTAAAAACATAACGAAAGGGATATAGCACATGCCAGCTGGTGCTTCATGTGCAAATGGTGGCGAGATGATGTGAACCATTTATTAGAGCAATGTCAAGTTGCAAACCAGCAATAGAGGAGCATTAATATTGCATGCCCTAGGTGAACTAAGGCTCATGCTTTAACAATGTCTATTTGCTTTAAAGCATTTAAGAGAAAAATTGCTTGGTTGGCTAATGTCTATGCTTCCCAACAAGTTTAGCATTCTTGAGTCACTCAAGGGTGTGAGCTAGTGGTCAATGAGGCGGGAGGAGAACCATGAGATCTCAGGTTCAAATCCTAGTGTAGGCAAAAAATACTAGGTGATTTCTTCCCATCTACCTAAGCCTTGGTGGGAAGAGTTACATGGTATGCCCCATGGTATAGTCGATGTCATCATTGGTTGGCCTGGACACCTCTGTCATAAAAGAAAAAAAGAAAAGAGGGCAGCCTGTCTTGAGTGGTAGAGTTGTTTAAAACCAAACCAAACAAAGTTCTAGTAGGTAAATCTATCAACCTTTAGGTGACACTTATTTGATAAGATCAACTTTATGTGAAACATACAAAATTCAAGATAAGTAAAAAAAAATTTCATAGCTCGAATCTCCAAAATGAACAATCACATATAACAACTTGCATCTCAAGCGTGAAGAATCACATCTAACAGATTGCATAGGCAAATGACTCTATTTTCAGCTTCAGCTAACCATAAGTGGAAGGTACTGACCAAGCAATCCGCGGGTTATCATATGTGATAAAAAACAGATAGATACTGGACATATGCTATTAATGAGCAGAAATAAAGAGGTCTGGGGGTTAGAACTTTACGGAATATTGCTAGTAAAAGTCTCACCACTATCTTTTCATTCAAAGTGTCCCTTTCCTCAAAGGTCTTGTCCAGTGTAATCTTACCAAGCTCACTTCGCATAGTTGTCTGTGCTAGCTGAATTACCGCATACAGAGGATTCTCAACCCCATACGACGCCAATTTAGGGTCCACAATCTACAGTTAAAACAGCAAAAATCAAGCATCATCAGCTCATTTCCGCGAGCGCACAGCCAACAACAGCTTAATCCAAAGCTAGTTAGGGTTTTCTAACCTTGACGTAGAGAACACCATCTATTAAAATGCTGACATTGTCCTTGGTAATGGCGGATTGGTCCGGTATAGGAATTGCCTCTTCCTTTAGCGAATGAACATAAGCAATTTTATCCACGAAAGGGATCAATACGTGAATTCCAGGAGTCAACGTCTTCGCATATTTCCCAAACCGCTCAACAACATAAGCCTTTTTCTCAGGCACAATTCGCACTCCCCAATTTACCGGCGGTGGGATTTCATATCTTCATAAAAATCACCACTTATTCACAGAAAACAAAATTACCATGAAAATTATAACAATACAATAACAAGATCGAGAATTTTACCTCACGCTGGGGTCGCGAGCGTTGCGGAAATGGCGGACGGAGGTTAAGAAAGGGGAGAGCTGACGTGGCGGGGGTTGATTGGAGAGAAGAGAGGACTTCTTTAGAATCGGAGAAGAGAGAGTGGAGACTGCTCTGGTGGTCGGCGATTGAAGTATGCGGTTCAGCAGCCGGAGCTTGCTGAGGGATTTCGATCTCGCCGCGTTCATTGATGTTTCTGTAAATCGGAAATGTGGATTGGACGTTCGAGATAGAGGAAATGACTATGGATTGACGGTCCGACGAAGGGAGGTTTTGCGATTTTACAAAGCCCTAGCAAAACCCATCGCCCAAGTCACGCAGTTTGTCTTGTTCTCCAAGCCTATTGCACCTTAACGGGTTGTATAAGCTAAATAAATAAAACTGTGTCATTAGCACATTTTCATGGATAACGGATTTTACCGTTCTGTTTAAAACGATGTTATAAAGTGAAATAAAAAAGGAGGAAAAAAATGTAATTTCGATAAGAATTTTTTACGCACTTGATTGCATAAGGAGGATAAATGTTCGAATAAACAGCAGTGATAAAATCAGATTAATAAGTTATAGAATCAGAGACAACAAATGGGTGTTTTACATATATAATTCGTCTCTACTTGTATGCAGACTATGATATCAATTACATTTGGGGTCTCCCATAGTCATAGTATGCGGATCCATCTATTCCTTGACATGATTTATGCATTTTCTTTCTCCTTAGCCAGTGTAGTTTGTTTCATATTCAACGAACATCATTTCACTGATATTTGATAAACTATGCAGCAAAATATCCAATATGATTGGCCAGCTTTTTTGGTATGCGGATTCACACACGTCTCAATTCAAAGCAGATAAGATTTTGAAGAATAAGCTCTTGCATAAAGAAGTACGAGGCAACAAAAAATTGCAAGTCCAAGCAAGCATTACGACCAACATAAGCACCTTTCGATGGTGCACAACCTTCCCCTTTTTGGCGGCTGATAGAGATACCAATCTTCAAGAAGTTTGAATTTGATGGCAGAAATTAAAATGCACAATAAATCTAGAAAAGACAATGAAAAGAAAAATTTAGAAAAAAGTAATACCATCAAAGTCATAAATTGTGTTTAATTTGTTTGTAGAGGCTTGATCACGCTCAACAATACCATATAAAAAGGATTTAGCTGGATGTGAAAGAAAACTATTGTTCAAAACGAATTCCTTTTACTACTATTTATTTTTCGAGCTAATAGTGTTGTCCGAAAATAACATTATCGAGATAGGCAAATGATGTGTGAAAATTGCATAATACCGAAAATAAAAAAAGAAGGTCCATATGTGTTTTTCAAGTTTTTCTATTCCATAAAACATTCATAATTGTAAAAAAAAAGTTCTCTATTGACCAGTATCTTTATTTCACATTATTTTTTATTCATAAAATCTATACCTATAGAATTTGTTAATCGGTTGTTCTGTAGAAAGGAAATTAGTTGAACTTAATAAAAATAAAAAAGAAAATAAAATAAAGAATCCAAAAAAATCGCAATTTCTATGTCGTTGCAAATATAATCTGATTTACAAGTCCGGAGTTAAATTTCACATAGAGCTACCCTATCGATCACAACTATTGGACTCACAGAAATTCACGTATTCAACCTTCAGAGATATTTGGATAATAAGTTGGGTATTTATTAACTAAATATTACGTAATAGAAATGCAATAATTAAGAACTAGCTATAAACTGATTGTAAGATGAGAATGGTCTAATGTTATGATTTCCTCTATTAACGGAATCCTTTCCGATATGAATTTGCATAAGTCTTCGCCATCGATCATGAGCGCTTTGCCTGCCGTAACTCTCTCCTGAGTAATTACAACATATGCTAGACATATTCTCCCGAACTACACTAACTAGCTTTAAGTACGGCTCACTTAGATCGACCAAGGTTTTGTTATCCCTAATCCCACATTTAAACCCTTCGTATTGATCCCTCATATACGTTAGGAGTGATTATGTTCAACAACTTGTAAGGCCCAATGAAAACTTCTACTCAAAACTCGAAAGATCATTGCGCCAAATTAGAAATATGTGAAAGGAACGCGATTCGGACCCTTTGGACTGAGCTATGCATTAAAAAGGCAAGGAATAATGTTTTCCAAAAAATATGATTTTGCGTTCGAGAATGCGGTTGCATAGCAGATATGCGGACCGCATAGTCACCGCAGAATGAAATAGTGTGTTGGTCAAATTTGAGATCAACTATGTAGTCAATTATGTGATCGCATAATCGATATGCGGATCGCATAGTCGTTGCATAATCCCCTTGGGATTTTGTAAAAGGGCAGTTCTGTGGTACATTATATGACAGCAGAATGGGTATGCAGACCGCATTTCCATCGCATACCCAAACAATATTTTCATGTTTTGTGAGTATTTTGCGGTCCATTCTACGGACTGTATGTCATCTTTGCGATCGCAGATTTGAGTTTGGCTCCTATTTTTTAACTTTTAAAACTCTGACCCCATTCCATTAAAAATACCCCATTAGACCATTTCTCGTTATTTCTCTGCATATAGAGTGAGAAGGGAAGTTATAGAGAGAGAGAGAGAGAGTGATCTTCATCAAGTCTCCACTCAACCTTTGCCCCAAATACTTGAAATATTGTCAAGTGAACTTGTTAGGTCTTCAGCCTAAGAGGTAAGTATTGTACCCTTATCTCTAATTTCGAATTTCTATTAAAATAGGTAATTAGCAAATGGGTACATGGGTATAAGGGCTAGTAATCTTGCATGCACAATAGATAACAGAGTACTGAGAGGTTGTGAGTGAAAAAGATAGCAATTGGGGTATAAAATGATAGAAATCTCTCACAAAAGGGTCCTAGAATCATTGTGCACACTTAGTGCTTGGTGATATGGTCAAATGAGCTAGAATCCTAATCGTGTGTCTAATTCTTGGTTCAATTTTCAATTCTTATAAAATAGATTGAAGTGCTGAGAGTTCCGGAATTTTGTAAGAATTAAGGAAAGCTTTATTGAGGTATGCATGGCTAAAACTTCATCTTTTAGAAATTGATCTTCATTAGTGCTTGAGTAAACGTGGTAAGGCTAAAGCTTGGATTCTTGTGCTAATTTTTATTTTACATGAATTGATGTTGTATTTCTATTTGCGCGAAAAATGTGTCGCAACGTGATCAATGTGCTATCTTGATAACTTGAAAGGGGTAAGAGGTATGAATCATGTATTGAAATGCTTAGACTTTAATTTAGATTGAAGTTATATTGTTACGCCATCTACTGGGAACCTTATTTATGCTTATGATTTAAATAGCCCTTGTGTGCACCTACTATTCTAAACGGCAAAGCTAATATTGAAATTGGAAACAATGTGGAATGTGGCCTAGTGCCAATAATGATGTGATAAGTTGTGGCCCCAAATGCCTATGAGATAATATATATGACACTCGATGACTAATAAGAAAGGAACAATGTTGTGGTAAGGCGACCTAGCTGATCGAGCCGTGATCGGACGCCATGCCGCACATGGTGGTATTATGCTGAAATTTAATAGCGAAAAAGGAAAAATGAGATTGATATTGAAGTGTATGTCTCAAATGAGGCAACCTAGCCGATCGGATCGAGGTTGGACTCCGCTCAAGATAGCTGTGGTATTGTGAGCAATGATGTGAAATGCCACAAACTAAAATCTACGGAAAAATAATGTGGAAGTTGTACGATTCCTTTATTTGACAATGTGGTGATCGTTTGAAGTTTTGGGTTATAATTGTGATTTCTTATTCATGTATGAAAGTTTTTTCTCATTAGATGGTGTTTAGTTATACATACTAGTACTATTTCATGGTACTAACGCCCCTTTTGCCATGGGCGCTACATTTTTAAATGAATGTAGGTGGCTCTATAGCGAGCAGTGCCGATCGTGCGTAGCGAAGTGTCCTCATATCGAAGATTTGGAGTGCCCATTTTTCCTTCAAGGGGTTATGAAGTACTTCTTTTGTTGTAAACTTCTATTTTTGAGGTATAGCCGGGGCCTTATTGCCGGTGTGGTCATAATTCGTCTTTTGTATCCATAGAGGCTCCATAGACGTTGTGTGGGTTATGTATGGGTGTTGTTTGGGTTAATAATCTGTGTTATAACTCGGGTCTCTTGTTCGTCTAAGAAATGACTGTATAAAATCTTGGAAACTTAGCCATGATTTAAGGTGTGTGAAATAAAAAAATGAATTATCAATGTTGAATGCTTGATTTTTGCTATTGTCTAATTAAACAAAGCCGGATTCCCTAATCATATTGAGTTGGATAGAAAGTGTCAATAAGGCTTCTCAGTTGGGTTCACTTGATTGATCGCTAGTTGCGTCTCCCGAGGTTGGTCCGTGACACAACTACCTAAATATACACTCTCTCCTAAGTAATGCACACTAAATAGGACTAGTTAATTGAAGGCCCTTCAATCAACAAAAACAAGCATATAGTTGAACAAATAGAGATAATATTATGACATATCTATATTAACATAACGAGAAAATCATCCTTTAACAAGCTCCATCAAAACCCTACATTACGTATCTAGCTACCCCTGCTCATAGTCACAATTTCTCAAATAATTTGCATAATCAAATTACAAATTAAAGATGAAGGAATGAAGAATTCAATGATTAACTCCTCTAGAAATAGTCTCCCCAGGTCTCTGGTGTGTCAAAAGTCCTCAAAATAGCGTTTTACATGTACTTATACCAAGTAGGGTCGGGTTCAGACGAAACACCCTTTTCTGCGTGAAATAGGACTTGGCTCTGTAAAAATTTGTACAGGCGTGGCACACGATGCGATGTTGCGGTGGGGAACTTCAGAGAGCTGTTTTCTATAGACTGTTGTAAAATTGTATAGATGCAGCGCACTGTGTGGCGCAGCTGTGCAATTTTCTCAGAGTTAAATTATTTATCCTCTTTTTACATCCAAACTTGGTACACGACCTCCGAACACGATCCTGGCTTAATGCATTGGGATTTTACTCAGACTTCAAAGCTCTAGATTGATCAATTTAGCTCTAAATTAACTTTTGAACTCGGGATCACTTCCCGCAAGGCATAAAACACGTACTAAGTGTAATTTACTATCATTTGAGGTTAAACACATGCAAAAATGTAGTAATTGAAATGTAATTACTATGGATAAAACACAACTTTCTATCCTCACATCAACACCCCACACTTAAACCATTGTTCGTCCTCGAACATTTAAACTACACTTCACCTAAGGACAACCTTTCATCCAACAACCTCCCTGATACACCATGTCAAGAATAACTAAAGTAGACTGAGCACCTTATCATAACATCCCACCCTTAAGATTCGACTCAAAAGTACCATGCATTATGCACAACTCGCCTACTCACTATAACATAGAGGTCAATGACATTACCTTTCCTTCATGAATCAAGTGCCCTCACACAACAAAAGAGAGTAGTTCCACATAATAAAATTTAAGACAATTAGGAACAAGATAGAAAGAATGCACCCACTCTCACAAATAATATTCATATGACACAAATGATGCACCATAGGCTTGCCCGTGGTGTACTACTCTACTAATCAAGCTCATTCAGTCGAGGATCAAGTAGGAATTTAGCTGGTTGTAATGTATGCTGCGGGATGGGTAGGATACATTTATATATAAGAGTGACTACACCTCCATAAGTACTTTAATATATACATTTTAACATGTTAATCCCCACTTATGTCAAACCAGATTCCACCTTCACATCAATGTATATTTGATAAGTTAGGATATTACCATGTTTATACCCCTACTTGCTATTGCTTTGGTTACAAATTGCTACAAAATAGTCCAAAATACTTATAAGTTGTGCTTGATTGCAGGTTTGAGCAACAAAGTGACAAATGTCAAAGATCGCTCAAAACGGAGTGAAATCGGCTCAAGCATCAAAGACCAAAAAAATTGAAGGAAATAAAGCCTAGTGCGAACTGCGCAACAGTGACCGCGGCCGCACTAGGAAGTTCAGAGATATGGTATATACACGACTTAAGCTATGCGGCCGCTGTCAGATTTGTGCGGCATGCGTCAAGCCTTCGCAACCATTGTTATTTTCGCAGTACACACGAGCGAGATTCAGAGAGCTGTCATAATGACAAATCAAAGCCACGTGGCCCGCTGCCTGTTTTACGCGTCCCACGGCAGAGCCCTTAGCGGCTGCGCTGCCCTTTTACGCGGTCCGTGGTCCTCAACTTCAGAGAAGCTGAAATCATCAGTCCAAGATCCAGAGCAGCCACAGTCCTTTTTGAGCGGTCTGCAATGACCCCATAGGGATATTTTTGTCCGGTTTTTCCAGCATAGTGTAAATAGAATATTTTTCCATTTTTAGGGAAGTTATTGGATGTTTTGAACGCAGCTGTGCACCTGGAACGAGATTGTGGCCATTTTTGGCACTTTTGCTCTTTATTCTTGTAGATTCCACTTAGTAATTATATTAATATATTTAGTTCCTCATCTATTTCTTCTATTATTTCTTTAATTATGTGTAGCTAAACCCTTTGGCTAGAGTTGTGCTCAACCCTACTGTGGGTAATTGATGGGTGTTTCCATCTAGGGTTACATTGATATTGGGTGTTTGTTATTTGGGTTGAATCAATATAACACTACTGCGGCGCATAACCCGATCCCATAGTATCCTCACAATATACGCCCTCGGCCTCACTCAGTCAGAAATCTCTCATGCCACTTGGGCAAGAGTAAAACATGATGCTCATCCCAAAATATCATTTAAAAATATCAAAATGGAGTAAATATGGCTGGGTTATGAAAATAGTAGAATACAACATGACTAAGTACAATTATGAAGTCAAAATAGTGAGAAATAGTAGTAAAAATCCCCTAAGGGTCTAAAACAGTTGGCACGAGGTCCAAATATGGCATTTAGCCCAAAATATGATAATACTTTCAAAAACATAATAATATCAAACAGTTTTCAATCAAATATGCGGTTTAACAGTCATAGGGGACGAACTAATTCACAATCCTCAACGCTGCATAACCTCACGCTCGTCATCTAGCATGTGTGTCACCTCAAAGTAGCACAATAATGTGAAATCTGGGATTTCATACCCTCAAAACAATATTAATAAACATTACTTATCTTAATCCGAGCAATATCCTACTCCGAAATGCCTTTGCCCCTCGAATTGGCCTCCAATCGACCCGAATCTAGCCACATTCAATTCAATTAAGTCAATACTAATTATAGGAATTAATTCCATATGAAAAATACTAATTTTCCAACAAAATCCAAAATTTAACTCCAAATCACCCATGGGGCCCACGTCTCGAAATATGACGAAACTCACAAATCCGACAACTCATTTAACCATAAGTCTAACCATACCAAAATTAGTAAATTCCTATATCATTTCGACCCTCAAATCCTCACATCTGTCCAATAGGGATTTCAAACTTTTCCAACTTAAAATCACCAATTAAATGTTAAACACAATGATGGATTTGAGTAATTTATCAAAAATTGCGTTAAGAGTATTTTCCCCGTTGTTTTCTCTGAAATCCCTCGAAAAATCGCACCAACCGAGCTTCCTTGTTCCAAAAATGGAAGAATGGGACGAATTAGGACTTTATTCTACTGCCCATGGGTTTGTTCTTTGCATTCGCGACCCTTCTCTCGCATTTGCGATGAGCAAATTTCTCATCAGCGATTTCCAAACTCATTCCAGAAAGTCTTTAGTATAATTGTCATAACTTTTTGCACACAACTCCAAATGATAAATGGTTTGATATTCTTCAAACTAGACATCAAAGCTATAATTTCATAGGTTGCTCATTTCCTGAGCCATTATATATTACATGATATAATTTTCAAAAGTTAGCCCTGTGCAACAAAGATTTTCAAAATCTCCCCGGACAACCTGTAGTGTAAATACCATAACTCATTTTAAAAAAATTTAAATTCCAATTGATTTACATTCTGAAATCTAGATACAAAGAGAAACAACTTTCATGTTAGGGTCATCTCCAAATTCATTATAGATTGAGAGATATGAGCCTCCAAAATCAGACCTGTGCAGCCGAGATTTCCTTCTTCACGAACGTGAGAGTCTCTTCGTGAATGTGAAGAACAAACTTCCAGAGGCCAAATTCTTCTTCGCAAACGCGATAGGCTCCACACGAACGCGAAGAACAACACCAGATATCAGAAAAACAGCATCCAAAGTAGCCCAAAATGATCCGAAACACACCCGTAACCCCCGGGACCCCAAACAAACATGCCAACACATCACATAAAATCATTCAAACTTGTTCCAAACTTCGGAATGCTCAAAACAACATCAAAACATCGAATCACCCTCGGATTCAAGCCAAAGAAATTCCAAAACTTTCAAATTTTGAATTCGATTAAAAATTCCATCAAACCTCATCTGAATGATCTGAAATTTTGCCCACACGTCTCAAATGACACAACGGACCTACTCCAACTCCGGAATTCCATTCCGACCCTTATATCAAAATTTCACCTATCAATGGGAAATCGCTAAAATTTCAATTTCGCCAATTCAAGCCTAACTCTACTCCAACCTCCATAATACATTCTGATCATGCTCTTAAGTCCCAAATCACCTAACTGAGCCAACCAAATCTTAAAAATTCCAATCCGAGATCATACACTAACAAGTCAAAACTTGGTCAACCTTTTAAATTTTAAGATTCAAACTGAGAACTATTCTTCCAAATTTATATTATCCTAAAAAACAAAATCGATGATTTACATAAGTCATAATACATCACACAGGGGTAGTCATGCCCGAGAACTGACGAGCGAAGTGTAAAAGCTCAAAGCAACCGGTCGGGTCGTTACATCCTCTCCCACTTAAACATATGTTCGTCTTTGAACGTGCCTAACATTGTTCCGAAATCGCTATTTAACCTTACTATGCACATACCCGGGGGTGATACCATGTCACAATGTCCTATATAGATCTGATAGCACAACATAACTGAAATTTCATTATCCAGCCTATTGCATTAACCTTAGAACCAAGTTTCCACTTCCGAAATCATCTATAAGACTAGAACCTCACATCTATACTCTGAATAAGTCTGAACAAGCTGTAACAAACCATACATGCAACCTCAAATGCAATTACATGATATACCACATAACTCAAGCACTCATAGTGAACTTCTAATCACAAGCAGTTGCTCAAAACAACCGAATATCGATAATAAACCTTTTATCAAATAAAGCCTCATTCCAACACTTCTGTATACTGCCAATGATGAATGAAACACGTAGAAAGTCATAACCATTCCTCATATCAACCATTCATGAAGCTCTCTCTCCTTTGGCAAGGACCATAGTAAATTCCTAAGACGAATCCTAATAGCATTCATTCTAGATCCTAATGACCTTATCTCATCCAATCACGACCACTCTAGTGACATGACACATCAATACAATCTAATACCACAAACCATGCAATCTACACACCAATAAGCAACAATCCAAATGCCCTCAAAACATGGAAAAAATGAATCAAATGAGAGAACTCACCGCAAGCTCACCAATAACACCATAACACGATGCTAAGAACCTGTCACACACTATAGAACTAGAACAATGAATCTAATTCTAAACATCATATCCAAGCAAAATTTCACTGCAATGCACGACCCTATCCAAACACTGGTCCACATAAAATACCCCAAGTCATCACGCTCAAAACCAATAACTGCATGCAATTTGATAGCTGGTACCAAAAGTAAAACACCATAACTATAGAGAAGCAAATGATGTAATGCCACACCAGTAGAACTCAATATCGCACCATCTGGCTACCCCAAAAAAAGGAAAATACCTCAAAGAAGAGAGTCGTTTTGCAAGTTCAACAAGTACCACCCTAACGATATGCTATGAGATCATCAATCACAGTGGAACCGAGATACCTGAATGTAATAACAATAACCAGCTCTTCTATAGCTCGCATTGACATCAAATGCACGAGCAAATTAGTTGCCAATAACATAATCCACCTGGCATGGTCACAGACCTCTAGTTCAATCATATCATATAGGAGAAATACAACAAGTGCACCTGTATATGCTAAATGAAATAAGATTCTCATGCTCATGGACTGGCATAAATTAACACAATGTATTGTAGGCATGAGCAAAATGTGCTATCACAGCTCAAATTTGCAAATTAACGCAGAATTAGTAATTACCAAGTTTATTATGGAAATTAGCCTCTTTGTAATCTCAAGCATAGTCCAAATAGTTCTCAACAAAGTTACGAATACGAGAAACAATATACCTTTAATCTCAATACCCCACTATAGGCATATCATAGCCTACGCATCTTTCCGAGCAAGAATATTGGCTCGGTGCTTGCACATAGGTTCAAACCTCACATATATGCGCATTCAAAGTAGAACAACGATGTGAAATTCATGGTTTCATACCCTCAAAACAATATTTACAATCATTACTTACCTCAATCCGAGCAAAATCCTACTCCGAAATACCTTTGCCTCTTGAATCGGCTTCCAATCGACCCGAATCTAGCCACAGTTAATTCAATTCAGTGAATGCTAATTATAGGAATTAATTCCATATAAAAATACTAATTTTCCAACAAAATCCGAAATTTAACTCAAAATCACCCGTGGGTCCCATTTCTTGAAATCCGACGAAACTTACAATTCTGACAACTCATTTAACCATAAGTCTAACCATACCAAAATTAGTAAATTCCGATAACATTTCGACCCTCAAATTCTCAAATCTATCCATGATGATTTTAAAACTTTTCCAACTTAAAATCACCAATTACATGTTAAAAATAACGATGGATTCGAGTAATTTATCAAAAACTACATTAAGAATACTTACCCCGTTGTTTTCTCTGAAAATCCCTCGAAAAATCGCCCCATCCGAGCTTCTTTGGTCCAAAAATGGAAGAATGGGATGAATTAGGACTTTATTCTGCTGCCCAGGGGTTTGTTCTTCGCATTCATGACTCTTCTCTCGCGTTCGTGATGAGAAAATTCCCTGTCAGTAATTTCCAAACTCATTGCAGACAGTCTTTAGTATAATTGTCATAACTTTTTGCACACAACTCCAAATGATAAATGGTTTGATGTTCTTCAAACTAGACATCAAAGGCTATAATTTAATAGGTTGCTCATTTCCTGAGCCATTATATATTACAAGATATAATTTTCAAAAGTCAGTCTTGTGAAGCAAAGATTTTCAAAATCTCCCTGGACAACCTGTAGTGTAAATACCATAACTCTTTGTACACAAATCTAAATTCCAATTAATTTATATTTCTGAAAACTAGATACAAAGAGCTACAACTTTAATGTTTGAATTATCTCCAAATATAGATTGTGAGATATGAGCCTCCAAAGTTAAATATGTTCAACCGAGATTTCCTTCTTCGCGAACACGAAGAACAAACTTCTCGAGGCCAACTTCTTCCCGAACGTGAGAGGCTCCACACGAACGCGAAGAACAACTCCATATATAAGAAAATCAGCATCCAAAGTAGCCTAAAATGATCTTAAACACACCCGAATCCCCCCGGACCCCAAACAAACATGCCAACATATCACATAACATCATTCAAACTTGTTCCAACTTTCGGAATGCTCAAAACAACATCAAAACATCGAATCACTCTCAGATTCAAGCCAAAGAAATTCCAAAATTTCCGAATTCGATCAAAAAGTCTATCAAACCTCGTCTAATTGACCTGAACGTTTGCACACATGTCTCAAATGACACAACAGACCTATTCTAACTTCCGGAATTCCATTACGACCCTTATATCAAAATCTCAACTATCAACCGGAAATTGCCAAAATTCTAATTTCATCAATTAAAGCATAAATCTACTCCGAACCTTCAAAACTCATTCTGACCAAGATCCTACGTCACTAAATCACCTAACGGAGCTAACCAGATCCTAAAAATTCCAATCCGAGATCATATACTAACAAGTCAAAACTTTGTCAACCTTTCAAATTTTAAGCTTCAAACTGAGAACTATTCTTCCAAATTTATTCCGATTATCCTAAAACCAAAATCAACTATTTACATAAGCCATAATAAATCACACAGGGATAGTCATGCCCAAGAACTAGCGAACAAAGTGCAAAAGCTCAAAACGATCGGTCAGGTCGTTACATGATGATATAAATCATAGTGCGAAAATACTAAATACAAGCCTGAAACATATATGTAGCCAACATTGCTTAACATGAAAAGGTTATGACTCTGTCTAACTATTAACCTAGTGTACGTGGCCTTTAATAAAGTACTAAAAACACTGATTATCTGAAAATACTGAAGATTGTAAGGTAATGATAATGCCCCGAAAGAGCTGGGGATCACCAAATAGCTGGTACGAGAATAGCGTTCTGGATCATCAACTTGTAAATCATTACATGCATTATGAGATGTGGGCCTCGGGAAAAAGGGACGTCAGTACATTTGAATTGCAGTGCTATGTAAAGAAAATGAAAGAAAGAATTATAAATGCTGAAATTGAAACTAAGCTGATAACTGAGAATTAATAATTGATAACTGAAATGGAAACTGATAACTAGTAACTGAAATGATAACTGGTAACTGAAATAATAATTAAGAACTAAATGATAACTAGCAGCTGAATTGAACAAAGGAAGTAAGGATATGGATACTCACTCTTCTGAATGATGAACCATCTGTTTATCTAAATAAATAAACTGCGGCCTTAGGCCCAATATATAAGTGCACAAATTGTAGCCTCGGGCCCAAGTATACGCATACATAACTACGGCCTCATGCCCAAAGAATCATAAAACATAAACTGCGGCCTCATGTCCAAAGATACATAGAGCATAAACTGCGGCCTCATGCCCAAAGATGCATAAAACATAAACTGCGGCCTCAAGCCCAAAGATGCATAAAACATAAACTGCGGCCTCAAGCCCAAAGATCTATAAAGTATAAACTGTGGCCTCAGGCCCAAATACATGTCTTCAATATTCAAGGATTTAAAATCAAGAATTGAGAATCATACTGCAATACATGATAGTGAAATACTGAATCACACTAAGTAACATGATATTGGAATACTGGATTACATTGAGTTACACAATATTGGAATATTGAATAGGACTAGACTGAGACATATATATTCTTGAACTAATTATGAATACTGAAACTTTAACTATTTATGGCACATTGAGTAATCTATATTAAGACTCGGGGGAATCAAACCCAAGTCCACATTGAATACGCACTGAGCTCACAACATTTAGAACGAAAGTCATGAACGAGTTTTGAAGCTAAAATATAGAAGTTCTACAACTATTCAAGGAACTAGGATAAACTATATTTCTGAGGAAATTTGTAACGCCGTAAAAGAAACATAGTATAGGAAAAATCATTAACATTCCGAAAGATAGAGAGTTAGCCTCACATACCTTAACTTCCTGCTCTTGAGCGTAATACAACGTTTGTCAGCCCTTTCAACTTTAATCTACAGCAATACAAGTCAAATGGATTTCATATTAGCTATGATGCTTACATTTTAGCCACCTAAGCATCTTATCAAACACTTGGTAAAAATAAAGCTTCATAATTTTTATTAATAATGCCTCTACACCCGATAACACGTTCTCTTGTTCCTAGATAAATTCTAAAGTCTCAAACTGCTATAATTAACGTTATTCTTTATCACCCATAAAGTAAACAACATCTTTAACCAATACTCAACAATCAACACTCCAAACCTATAACTATTCATGCTTTTCTATCAAACCCATCAACTAATATCTCATGAACTAGAGTCTATATTTATTAATCCAATGCTAGAATCAATTAGAGGGTAAAGACATTACCTTTTGTAGTTTAATCCCCTTGAATTTGAGTTCAAGGGTTCCTCCTCTCAACAATAATGTCCCAATCGAATATGTAATGATATGGAGGATTTACCCATGTTAATAAGATGTTGAAAAATTGAAATTGACTTAGAATCAAGTTTTTATGTTTCAGGGCTGTGGGGGATGAAATAGGGCTTAAAAGATGACTTCCCAAGTCCTCCACCGCGCCTCCCATGTAGGCCTGACCACGGTAAATAGCAGGAAAACTGCCTCACAACCGCGTGGGCGGTCCGGGCGCGGTTGTTGCGCACTATGCTGTAAAACGGGCATACCATTTTGCACAGAGCTTCCTTTGGGCTCCACAATATATTTTTGAAAAGCTATTTCAAAGGCCTACAACTTTTATGCTTTGAGTTTTTCCAAATTCTTTACACAGTTTCACTAAACCCTACTGGAAGACGGACCTTTTGTAAACCTAGTCAAATTTTGTCGAATCTTATGCACCTCACTTTCCATCTTGATTCTAAAACAACTATTTTCACCAATAGTTATCCCTCTAGGACTTCATATGTCTAAAATATCAAATTAATATTTATTTAATATATCCACACCTAATCCGAATATACGGGGTATTACAGTTCGTCTATTTAAATTTTGAACACAAGTCTGTAATTCTACCATATTTGTATCTCACGTACTCCTAAAACTCTTTCAGCTTAGTTTTCTATTTTTACTATCTATATATGACACAAAACATTTTATGAGTTAGTACAACGCTATCAAATGCTTAACTAAAATATTAACAAACGCTAGCAGTACTAGAAGGTCATATAGTTTGTCATACGTTTCTTTTACAAAATTATGGTGGAATAAAGATTACATACAATGATACAAATATAGCACATGTTGCATGAATTACAAATTTACAATACTTATCTATAATGGTTCAAATCTCCCTCTTGTGATACTTACTCTGACCAGACAATAGGTGTCTATATCATGAAAATAACAATACATATATATCATACATGTGCTTATCCCTGACATAATTTCGAGCCACACTGATAGAATGAAGCACCAATAATGGAATATATCCTTGGGTACTCTTTCTGTTGATCAACCAAACACGTGGCTTCTTCATTAGAATGCAGTGCAGGCGTACCCACTGCACAGACCTGTGGTGCTGTTATACGGGAACAAACAAACGGGTCGACCCGGTGGCAGCTCAGGAATTGGTTTCTCCATATTCAGGAACTCTACCACTTCTTCTATTGTAGGTCTTCCTTTGTTCTCGTTCAATGTACATAGCAACCCGATATCCAATACCCGAATCGCCTGCTCCAGGTTTACAACCGCGCCCATTCTTCGATCCACTAACGTTTCCTTCTGTTGTACCTCATGCATGGCCCATGCAAGATCCAACAAGTCACGTTCTCCCGGGTTGGACTTCCTGCTCCGACCCGCAACAGTTTCTAGCACAACAACTCCAAACTCGAACACGTCTGCTGTTTGACTCACCATGGACTCAAACCGAGTTGACCCAGCCGAAGTGAGCACAAATCCAAAATCACCCATCACTGCTCTGAAGCTCACGTCAAGAAACGCACTGCTACTTTTCACGTTCTTGTGAGCAAGTTGCTTCGAGTGTAGGTAAACAAGAGAGTCTGCTAAATCTTTAACAACCTTAAAACGCCTCGTCCAAGGTAATACACCGACACCAAACAACCATTTGTCTAGGCTACCGTTTGGGATGTAATCGTAAACAACTATAGTTTCTCGGTTGTCATAGCACCATCCTCTAACGGGGACCAAATTCGGGTGGCGAATACTGCTGATGGCCTTAATTTCCTTGTGAAATCTTCGCTTGTCAAACCCATGGGTATTGAAAAACTGAGTTAAAAATCGTTTTACAACAACATTGCACCCGTTCAGCATCGTAGCCTTATAAGTAACGCTCTTCTCATCACTGCCCAATATTTGTAACTCACTGAAATTCCTTGTTGCGACTGAGATTTCGGCTATTGTAAAGCGACGTGCTTTATTTGGTGGCCTTGGTCTTTGCTTTTTCTCGGGCAGAATGATTGTTTCACTGGAATTGTCATCTCGCTTGTAGCTACTAAAATAGAGATTAACAAGAACAATTACTAGAAGAATGACAACAGCAAGGAAAATAAAGAAACTATTAGGCGTTTTCCGATGTGCAGTTTCAGCTTGGGTATTATTTTGAAGCATGATTTTATTCTGACATGTCTCTGTTGAAGGAATTCTAAGGGAAGCTTGACTAACTGAAGTGAAATTCCAGGACAGGACATTGTGAATTTGTGCAAGGTTACCAGTTGCAGCTGAAAATCCTACGAACATGTACTCATTTAAGTAAGGCGAGAGGTCAAGAAAACCAGAGTAGACTGATTTAGAAGGAAATCCTCTGCCATCAGGTGCAAGACGGATGTCGATAAATCGCCTCTGCCCATCGTAAGATATCCAAACCCTGTGAATTGATCCGTCATTCAGTTGGACTCCAACGTCAGAAGCATTTATTGCTGCAGTTGAAACTATGCTTCCTAAATTGATGCCCAAGTGATTGTCATTTGGATCACCAAATTCAGGATTCTGCCGTGTATCAAACTCAATAGCTACTGACTTATAATCGTCGTCGCATAGATCGTTGAGCATGCCAAGCCACGGACCAGAGCGGCCAACTGTCAATTCATCAGGGACTATGATAAAAGTAAGGCCGCTACCACCAACAGATTCGCCAAGATCTGATGTCCAGTTGCTCGAATTGGACTTCAATACTTGGAACTGAAATGAGAAGGTTGTTTCAAATGAAGCTGGTGTTTGAGACAGAGGATCGAAGAAACGAATAGGTGAAGAGTATATAGCTCGCCCTGCTAAATGCTTAAGATCACCTTCCTGTTCAGGGTCAGGAATTTGAACTGTTGATTTTTCATCTGAGACGATAGCACTGCCAAGAAGTGTAAGATCTTGCTTCAATCTTGGATTTTTTGAACTGAAATCTTGGAACGAAATATGCTTAGTCACGTTAATTACAGGTCCGGTTGGAGCTGATGCAACTAAATTAACAAGTACGGCAAACAGGAAAAAGTACCAGTAATAGTAATCCATGAGTTGAAATATTGGCTAGTGGAGAAGATAGGATTTTTTCAGTAGCAAATTAGCAATTGCCAAGGTTTTGCATAAGCTTGTTGAGTCTATCGGTGTAGTACTTAACTAAAGGCATGTGGTCTGCAGATAACTTCATTTCCCTTTCTTCCAAAACATGAGAATTGAAGTCTGCAACTTACATAATTGTTACGTTTTTGTCCTATCTCAATTCTAAATAAGAAAAGTAATTAAAGGGGAATTTAAATTTTGATGCTTTAATGATTGGGATGACCTGAGACACATATTAGGAGTCTCTTTGGGACAAACTAAATTGGCTCTATCTAAATAATGACACCGACCTGACCCAACTAATCAACCATCACATCTTAAAGTAATCTCTGTTACCATTCCTACAGGGGCGGATCTAGCATTATAAGCATGGATGGATTTAGGGGGCGGAAGGGATTTATTTGAATCTTTTTCGTGAAATTATGTTGTAGGTAAAATAAAATTTATTTTGTACCTTTATATATATAATTTTAAATCTCCTTAATACAATGTAGGAGTGGCAAACGGGGGGTCGGGTCGGATATAGTTCGGGTCGAAAACGGATAATAGAAAAATGGGTAAATTATCCGACCCGACCCATCTTTAATAAAGATAAAAAACGGATTAACCGGCGTATAATATGGATAACCATATTATCGATGATTTATTGCATATGATCACTTTTGGTAGTAAGAATTCTTCCTAACTTGAGCAACCTATTTGAGGCTTTACAAATGTAAAAGTTAGACCAGTTGGTTATCCATTGGTTAACCATGGGTTATTTATTTTTTAAATAGATAATATGATTCTTATCCATATTTGATCCGTTTTTAAATAGTTCATCATTCAACCCATTTTTAAATGAATAATATGAATGTTTAACTGTGTTCTTTGAACCATTTTGCTACCTCTAACACAATATAAATGCATAGCTCCATGCTTAAGGAAATTCAAAATTTTAGTGAAATTCCTGATTAAATTCCTTGCCTGCCACAATCTCTATTAACTCAAACAAGGTGATAGACTCAGTGGTTATATTCTGAGTCTAAACTCATAAAAATAAAATTGTAGGTCCACTTTTGACTCTCCACATTCCACAATCGCAAATGAGGATACCCACACGACATTTTTTTACTCAAATTATCAGCTCCACTAAGAATTGTTAATTAATTGATGTTTTGCTATACCAATCATTGACAAGCTTTTGATTCATCTATAAGTCACTAACCCTCCGTTATATGTTCGTCAAAGTTTGTGAGCCCAAGAAATGGACACGGAAAGTAGAACAAATCTGACGAAGCTGATTAAAATAGAAGAAAATCTTACCCAACTATTCGAAGATGTAATGTATCTCACCAAACTAAACTGCCGTTTCACCATAGGTTTTAGCTTCGCTTTTTCAAAATAATTTTGAAAACAGTGTTTGTTATGAAATATAATCATGTTTTGGAAAAAAAAAAAGGAAAAAAATTTCTTTCACTCATAAAATTTTATTTTTTTTTAAATAAAATACATATCCAAATATAACTTTAACTTTTAAAAATTATTTTTCAATTTAATTTCAAAAACTCTTTTTCAAATTTCAATTAAATTTATATCCAAAAACTAACTAAGTAACCCCGCAACAAATTAAGTGGACAAATGGATTAGGTGACCACGAAAAATGAAACAAACTAGATAGAGATTGAAACCCTGTTGTCGAAATTTAGCAAACGGAGAAGCGGCCACGTTGTAGGAAAGTCTGGAGGTTTAGAATCAGGGTTGTAGGATAGGGGTTTTTAGAGTTTTTCGTACGCCTCATGCGGGGTTGGGTGTGGGTCAGCAGGGTTACCCATAGATAATTTGTGTTTTAGCTTGCTGTTAGTTATGGTAATTGCTGTATGATAGTATTGCATGCGATTGTATTTATGTTTCGTATGTTTAGATAAATATTTTACGCTATTTCCGCTATTTCTGCTGGAGTTAGTAATGCTCTATTGTTTTTGTTTTTGTCTTGGTTTTGTTTTACTGCTGTTTTTCCTTTTATCCTATGAGCCGGGGGTCAATTGGAAACAGCCTCTCTGCCCTTTCGGGTAGGGGTAAGGCTTGTCTACATATTATCCTCCCCAAACCCTACCTGGTGGGAGTATACTGAATAGTTGTTGTTGTTGTTGTTGGAGAAGCGGCCACGTATGAAGCTTATGAAGAAATCATTGGTACGTGAGAGAGAAACTACTGGCTGTGTTATATTGATTATAATGTAAATTATAACCATACAAAAAATTAGTACTAGTATATTAGGTCTTGGAAGGTATCTAGTTTTTTGAATGATTAAAGATATTAGATATATCTATTCAAGTAACGGAGCTGACGTTTCTCCATCCCCTTCATTTTGTAAGCGTGCTCTAATTTCATGGGAAACACGAGTGTTTATATTGTATAACATGCAAGTAATAATGATTTAATGCCGATGATGATATAATTTCATGTTACTTTTAATACTTAATAGTTTTTGCTCTATGCTATATATTACAATTTCAAGATCTCCAATTTGTCACCATATAAATTCAATTGCATTAGAATTCATTTAATGAGATTAACTAACTGAGATAAGACTCATCGCACATGCAGTCAATTCTTTTTTCTGAAACATTTAGTAATTCTTTTAGTCTTCTTTAATTGTTCCATCTAAGTTTAGTTTTATTATCTAACATTTATATTTTTATACAACAGTCTAATATATTGACAATATTTTAGATGATATATCTGGTTATGACATAACAAAAAATAACACTTTTAAGGGATCTTACATTCGTGCTTAGAAATACTACTCGTAGCCGATTCGGGAGAAACACTACTGAGTGAAATTGATACATACTACTAAATGTAATTAGTTAGGTATCAACAGAGATACTAACAACAATTAAAAAAAAATGATGGATAAGTCGAGAATGTGGAGAGATTTTCTTGAAAAGTTTAAAATTCCTGAAAACTTCGTGTCCACCTATAAGTCTCCTCTGAGTTTTCCTAAAAGGTTCATCTTTTGCACTTCCTTATCTATTGAAAAGAAAAGAGTATGTTTATTTCACGAAGGCACTACCTTCAAATTCCTCTTTAGTATTTCTTCCGGACGAAGAAATTAGTCTTTGACTGTTCAAGGAAACTGACACGAGGCAAATTCAGTCACTTAAAAAGGAACACTTAATGCTTGAGAGAGCCATGACTCCTAACTTGTGTCCGTAAAATACATAGACGTTCATACTCCGGCCAAGAGGATAGTTAGTTTGTGAAGTTTATTTTGACAATGAGTGTGTATGGACTACCGTAAGCTTAATAAAGTTACATGGAAGGTTCATTTTTCATTTCTCTTCCTAGATCAAATGCTTGATAGATTGGCCGACCGTGCTTTATATTATTTGCTTGATTGATATTCCGGCCACAATCAAATTCTTATTGTTGTGGAGGATCTAGAGAAAATAACTTTCACATGTCCTTATGATATATTCGCTTTCTCTCGAATGTCATATGGGTTGTGCAATGCACCAACGACTTTTCAAAGGTGTATGCTGACGATCTTCACGGACATGGTGGAGGATTACCTTGAAGTCTTCATGGATGAGTTCTTGGTAGTCGGGAATTCTTTTAATGATTGTCTCGCAAACTTGCATAAAGTACTGGCAAGATGTGATGAGACAAACTTGGTGCTCAATTGGGAGAAGTGTTATTTCATGGGCGAGTAAGGCATTGTCCTTGGCCACAAGTTCGCAAAGAACATTGAAGTCAACAAGTCAAAGATTGAGGTGATTTCTAAACTTCCACCTCCAACTTCGATGAAAGGTGTGCGGAGTTTCTTAGGTCACACAGGATTTTACCGTCGTTTCATCAAGGACTTATCTAAAGTGGTGAACCCGTTGTGAAAGCTTTTGGAGAACAAGTTCCATTTCAATGATGATTGCACGAGAGTCTTTGAAATGCTAAAAATCAAGTTGACTACTTCTCCCATTTCACCGCTCCAAATTAGAGTGTTCTTTTTATGCTCATGTGCGATGCAAGTGATGTAGCGGCAGTGGCTATTTTGGGGCAACACATTTAACAAGATTTTTTATCCGGTCTATTATGCAAGTAAGACCATGAATAGTACCCAAATCAACTACACCGTTACGGAGAAAGAGCTTCTTGCTATCGTGTTTGCTATTGAGAAGTTCCGCCCGTGCTTGATGAGTGCAAAAGTAATTATCCATATGGATCATGTGGTACTTTGGTATGTTACGGGCAAGAAAGATCCAAAGTCCCGGTTGATGAGATAGGTACTTCGGTTGCAAGAGTTTGATATAGACATCCAAGATCAAAAATAAAGTGAAAACCTAGTGGGGCACCAGTTGTCTCGTTTGGAGGAGGGGAGGCTGCATGATGGCCTTGAAATCAGTGACTCCTTCCCCGATGAGCAACTCTTGCTATTTCAATGAAATAGGTATCATTGTTCGCGGATCTAGCAAATTTTCTTGTTAGTGGTATCATCCCGGATGAGTTCTCTTGAAACCAAAGGAAGAAGCTCAAACAAAATTATCAAGACTATTATTGGGATGAACCATACCTTTTTCGGATTTGTACAGATGGAGAGATTAGAAGGTACGTACTAGAGGAGGAACAATGTAAAATTCTTTGGGATTATCATTTTTCGCCGTATGGTGGTCATCACAGTGGAGCAAGAACAATGGTCAAAGTGCTAAGTTGTGGCTTCTATTGTCCCACTCTTTATAAGGATGCAAGTGATCTAGTCAAGCGTTGTGATGAATGTCAACGAGTCGGTGGAATATCAAAGAAAAATGAAATGCCCCTCAGCAACATTTTGGGGATTGATATTTTTGACGTGTGGGGTATTGATTTCATGGATCCTTTTGTGACTTCTTGTGGAAATACCTACATCTTGGTCGCGGTTGATTATGTTTTCAAATGTGTTGAGGCTGTTGCTTTATCCAACAATGAAATGAGAAGTGTGGTGGCATTATTGAAGAAGAATATTTTCACAAGATTTGGTACGCCAAGGGCTATCATAAGTGATGGGGGATCGCATTTTTGCAACAAAGCTTTAAACACCTTGCTCATCAAGTATGGTGTCACTCACAAAGTCACTACTCCCTATCATCCACAGGCAAGCGATCAAGTGAAAATCTCCAACCAAAAGATAAAGAGTATTTTGTCCAAAACAGTGAATGCTAATCGAACGGATTGGTCCAAGAAACTTGATGATGCTTTATGGGCTAATAGGATGGCTTACAAAACACCTATCGAAATATCTCCATACCAATTGGTGTTTGAAAAAGTTTGTCATCTTCTAGTGGAACTTGAACACAAAGCCATGTGGGCGTTAAAGAAGTTGAATCTTAGTAGGATGTCGCCGCCAACTTAAGGGTGGCATATTTGAATGAGTTGGATGGGTTCCGATACCATGTATACACAAGTTCGTCCTTATAAAAGAGAAGATGAAATACCTTCATGACAAGTGCATCTGGAATAAAGAGTCTAGAGAGGGTGATCTTGTGTTGTTGTTCATTTCACGGTTACAGATCTTTTCAAGAAAGTTAAAGTCTAAATAGAGTGGTCCGTGTGAGGTTGTGGGTGTGACACCCATTGGCGCATTGGACTTGAAGAATAAAAATAATGAGGTGTTTAGAGTCAATGATCACTTTGTGAAGCATTATCTGGAAAAAGTTGGTGATGGACACTTCGTGGAGGTAATTCATTTCAAATGATGGTAATCTGCGCCATGCCATGATGTTAAATCAAGCGCTTCTTGGGAGGCAACCCATGTTTCTTTTTATTCTTCTTTAGATAGGTCTTATTTTTTGCTAACTGGTTTTGAAGTGTGCTGCAGGAATAGTGTGCTATACAGGGACCATGCTAAAAAAAATTGGTTTAGTATGCAAAAAGTACGGACTGCACATACCGCACAATTTTGACTACCACAACAGAAGGCAGCTACGGCTGCATATTTCTTGTGTGGACCGCATAAATTGAGATGGGAAAAATTCTAACTCTCTGAAGTTTTCTTGTCAGAGAAATAGCCAAAGTGTGGCTGCACAAGGAAATCTGTGGTCCGCACCAGAATCAATGGTAACACAGGTAATTCTGAGGATTGCAGATCAACAGAGGGAAATTGAACAATTCCTTCTGCAGTCCCCACTCATCTCTTGAACCCTTAGCCAATCTCGTGTAGTATAAATAGTAGTCTAAAGCTACTGATGAAACTTTCCAATCTCTGAGAAATTAAAACAAAGGCTAAAATCTTGCACACTATGGATTCGATCATCTGCCACTTAATTAAGCATATTTGATCACTCCTTAACACCACTTCAACACGGGTATGTTCAACTCATTTCTAGAATTCTTCAATTTTCTTAGTTAATTTATAATATATTAGTTATTTTAGACCTTTTGTCAATTCCATATCTATGTGGGGTAAAAAATATGTCGGGTAAACTCTTAGTTGCTTTTAGGGGAAATGGGTATTTGTTTATCATATTTAATTGCTATAACCATGTTCAATTTGTGCATAAAATCAAAACCCTAAAGAAGTCTGCCTGATTAAATTTTGAAATGTGCGGCTGCACAAATAATTGTGTGGTCCGCAGAAGTATAGGTTAGATCCTTTGGTTTGGCGAGATTGTGTGGACCACACTTAAAATTGCGCGGTCCGTAAGAATTCAACCGCGGCCACATAAAAGTGTGCATGGCCATAGATCAGGGCATTCTCTATCTTCAGAGAGTTGCCATTTTTAAGGTACCCACTTTACGGCTGTACTAAAAAATGTGCGGTCGCACTCAAAATTGTGTGCACCGCAGTTTCATTACTGTAGCCGCACTTTCAAATTGTGAAATCCGCATAACCCAACCTGCGACCGCACTTGTAATTGTGAGGACCACACTTCACCACCCTATAACATATTTTGTTCTGCATTTTTCTGCTTATCCGTACTTGAACTAGAACTGACTCTTGTTGATGTTTATTGCAGCAAATGGTTAGATCATGTAGTCATGGTGATACATCAAAAAGGAGGGGTGAATCCTATTAAGGCCGAGGCAAGAGTACTTTACCACTCGCCTTACAAATAGCTATATCCAAAAAGGCGACAGCCGAGCAACGGAGAGCCGCATAGCCCGCTAAATCAAGTTGTTATGTCCCGTTTAAGCAAGCATCGAAGGGCGACTCTGTGCAAGAGCAGCCTACTTTTCAATCACAACCACAATAGCTTCAGGGGATATTTAAACTCTGAGATGAACCTTCCACCTTAGAGAGCACTTATGAGGGTTTTGAAGGTGGTAGTTAGGCTTCAGTGCCCTAATTTACACATGCCCCTGGTGCACCAGTCACTACAGTTGATGTGGATGATATCCCGGATGATGACCGAGTGGGTGATACCAAAGTTTTTGGCCTTGAGAGTTCAAAAAAGAAAGAAATTGGGAAGATAGTTTCGTCAGTCTAAATGCATTCAATAGTTTCAGAAAGTGGTAACCATCAAGATCGCTCACTCTTGAGTCTCAGATCTTGGTGAAAGACCTTGATAAATACAACTCGGTGGTGTCGAGACAATTCCGAGAGCAGAAAGGGTGGACATGGTTCGCTCGAAGTGTGGTAGATGCCAAAGAGTACCTGATCCGAGAATTTTACGCCAATGTGGCGCACATAAACAAGGGGACCAAAGTGACGAAAGTAAGAAACTTAAAGATAAGTCTTGATCAGAACACCTTGAACGCATATTTGGGTTTGATGATGTGGAACTTGCGCAATACCTGGAGAAGTTAGCACTAGGAGATGCATCTTGCCCATGACTAGCTGAGATTTTTGCAGCTCTAGGGCCGCCTCTAGTATGGATCACAACAGGGGTTCCTATTCAGAGGAACACCCTAAATTTTGAGGCAAAGGGATTGCAGACGTTAGTGTGTAGCAGACTAGACCCATGCCAAAATGAAAAAAATCTCCAAAGCCGCGGGCAGTTCTAGTCGCCACGATCATGGCCAGGTGCCCAATCAATATGGGTGCTGTAATGCCGGCCAACAGTCTTGTTTAAGGACATATAGTACAAAGCTCAATCAATTAACATGGCATAATAGCGTGTAATCAGGAGAGTAACACTTAAAATAAGGAAGATATCAATTAACAAACAGTTGCAAGGCAAGATAAGGTAAAGAAATAAAGGAAACATGGTAGATTGAACATAATAAGGAGAATATCAGTCCCGTATGAGAAAGGAAAGAGTATTGAAAAATCAGTAAAAGTTCCAAACCCTAGCTTTAAGGAAAACCATAGTACAGGGATATACCCAAAAGCAATAATATAAGATGAATATAGATCCAAATAGCACTAAAAATCAAAGAGTCAAACTAATTTTGGTTCGATTTAAGAAAATCTGAGAACCCTAAGTTTAGGGTAAGTAAAAATTGGTCAGAAAAATATAAGTAATATAATATAGAGATGCACATAGATAGACACACGAAAACATTACAAAATATATTCAACCAAAATAGATCTTAAAACATATGAGCCCTAATTTTAGGGCAAAATAAATTAGGCAGAATTTTTTTAAAAAATAAATCGCGAAAAATATTAATAGATAGACATGCGGAAACATAGATGGCGTTTTTAACAAAAATAATGAACGAAATATTAACAGATCTTAAAATATCTAAGCCTCGGCTTTAGAGTAAACAAAGACTATAGAAAATCTCAGAGATTCGTACTTGAAACGATGAGATAACAGATGAAGAATGGAGAAATATTCGAACTAGATTTGGTCCAAAAATAAAGAAATCGACTTGCCATGTTAGGCAAGCTATTAGATTATATCATAGTCGAGTAGCCAGTAGGGAGATATGACGAATAAGGTAAGAAAATCATCAAAGGATTCCGTATCGGGTCGTAATGAAAGAAGGAAATTAGGCGACAGTGGATTAGGGTTTAATAGAGACGGAGAGGCGTTTGGGAGAGTATAAGGGCGACGGGTTGAGTGAAATAGGGTAGGGTTTCTAGGGTTGGGTTGATAAGAAAAAAAGGGGAAAAGATGGTGTCTGTTGATCTTGAGAGATCAACGGCTGGGGTTTCTAAAAAATGGATGGGGCGAGTCGTTTAGGAGCAGGTAGCGATCGAGTTCTGGGTTAGCGGTTGTTTGGTTTAGGCTATGGCGGACTGGGCTAGGTTTTAAGTAGTTGAACTGGGTAAGTAGGCTGGTTTTGGTAGCCTAGGTCCAGTTTAAATAAAATGGGGTCAAATTTAATACCCATTTTTAACTAATAAAATAATTTGTAAAAAATGATAAATGAAATAGTAAAATTATCATTTTTGCCTAAAAAAATGATTAATGACAATTATTTATCCTTATAAAAATATAAAAGCTATTTTTTGGCAAAAATAAAGTAATTATAAGTATATACGGGCTATTATTACAAATGTGCAATTTTAATCTAGAAAATACAAATATAATTATAAAAATACAAGTCAAAATATTTGAACATTACATGAGCATAAATGATGAATTTAGATGATTAAATCATCATAGAAATAATATGAGGGATGATTATTGGATAATTGTACACTAAAAAGTGTAGAAATAAATTGATTTAAAGCCTTAAATACTTGTGTATGTTTGTAAATCTAATAATAATATATGTGCACTATTTCGAAAATATATATGCATATTTAAAATATATGAGGAAAAACTTGGACAGTTTTAACTAATTAAACTTAGCCACGTCCGCTCCAGCGGTCTCGATTCTGTGGTGCCTCGACCGCTCCTGCAGTCTCGCTTTTACGGGAGCTGCGTCGCACCTGCGCCCCCAGCCAAGCCCGGTCCGATTCCGCTTATGTGACACCAAGGCCGCTTTTGCGGCTCCGCACATGCGGCCCAAGCCTCGTATGTGAGGTTACACCAGAAAGCAACTGCTTCATTTCTTCGTCAAATTCCAAATTTGATCCATTAACCTCCCGGAACCCACTAGAGGCCTTCGGGACCTCAACCAATTATACCAACACATCAAAAATCACATTATGAACTTAGTCAAGCTTTCAAATCACATCAAAAAAACATCGAAATCGCAAATCACAACCAATTCAAGCTTAATGAACTTTAAAACTTCAAGCTTCAACATTTGATGCCGAAACCTATCAAATAACGTCTGATTGACCTCAAATTTTGCATACAAGTCATATTTGACATTACGGACCTACTTCAACTTCTAGAATTGGAATCTGACCTTGATATCAGAAAGTCCACTTCTGGTCAAACTTCTAAAAAACCTTCAAATTTCTGACTTTTAGCCAAATGACTCCAAAATGCCCAATGGACCTTCGAATCCACTTCTGAACGCGCCCCCAATGCCAGAATCATCATATGGAGCTATTCCCAAACTCAGAATCCCAAACGAACATCGATAATCACTGAAATGTACTTCAACCCAAACTTATGAGAGTTTTCCAAAATACTAACTTCCACAATAGGCAGTGAAATGCTCCGGTGTCATCCAAACTGATCCGGACACACGTCCAAATCCAAAAACATTATACAAACCTATTGGAACGTTGAAATCCCGATTCCAAGGTCGTTTACTCGTAAGTCAAAGCTTAGTCGATTCTTTCAACTTAAAGCTTCCGAAATGAGAATTTTTTTCCAAATCAATTCCAAACTTCACGAAATTCAATTCAGACAATGCGTACAAGTCATAATACTTGAAGTAAAGCTACTCATGGCCTCAAACCACCGAACGAGATGCTAGAGCACAAAACGACCCGTCGGATCGTTACATGCCCGAGTCAACTTAACTGAGTAATTGGTAAGAACTTCTTTTATTTCTCTTTTGCTACTAGGAAGTGATTTAGGACCGGCTTAAACAATGTAAAAGTGTGCCTGTGAATTGGGAAAACTTTATACAAATATAAAAATACTTATTGTTGGCATGGAATAATTTTATCTTACGTGTAAAACATACAAGTGGATATGTTGTTATTTGCACGGGCGGATAAAGAACATACAAAGAAGAAAAAGCAGAGAAAACCAGGCTATGGAAAGAAGCAGAACAACAAGCAAAAATTGAAGGTATTTTGATTGTGTAAATTCGATAGAAAGGGAACTAATATGAATTATAACAATGTATTTCTTTAGATTTATCAATCTACGAAAGTATAATGGATTGAATCTTCTGTTGGACTTTAAAGCATTGGGAAGCATTGGGCTTCAAAGACTTTAAGCATTGGGCTTTAAAGCCTAAGAGTGTGAATTGAAAATGGTGGAAAATAAAATGGAGGGAAATAAAAGGGACAACTACATTTGTGTGTATATATAAAGAATCACCTCTTAAAGATCTTAAAAGGAGTTGATGAGAATGAACCCTCGCACCGCCGTCGTCGCTCGCTCAGCTCGGCTTCGGCTTTAGCTATGAATTTGGATTTGTCAAATGATCGATCGATAAGATTATTTTTGGACACCATTTATTTAATTAATTAGTTAATAATTAATTAAATGTCAGTTAGTTTGTCGTTGTCGTGGCGTAACCGCAGTAGGACCATGCCAGAACACTACTGCAGATTAATCAGAGGGCCACTCTGGCTGCTGTCCTAGCGTAGCCGCGGTAGGACTGCACCAGAACACTGCTGCAGATTATTCAGAGGGCCACTCTGGTCGGGGTCCTGGCATAACCGCGACAGGACCGCAGAAGGACGCGTAAACTTCTAAACAGACACCTTTTCCAGAACAAACATCACACCTCTTCCAATAATTTCCTATAAATATTGAGGCATGACTTCGTTTTTAACACACTAAAAAATAACAGAACTTCCTTCCTTCTGAATACTGCAGTCTAATTCGCAGTCTCTCTCTCTAAAATTCGTAAGTATGATTTTGCTCCATTCTTTGAGTTCATTGGTATCTTACAGTTTGTATTGCCACTGTTGCAGGAAGGTTTATTCCGTTTTATCCTGGGGGGATTTAATCCACTACCTTGGCAACATGTAAAGGGGTTAAAATTCCTTAAGGACGCTCAAGCAAATTTTGGACTCAGAATATTTCTTATTCTTTACTATTTTCCAGTTTTGTTATTATTCTAATAGTTTTACTGATTTTGTGTTTTAAACAGTAGCGTTCACAAGCTTAAAGAATATTATATTAATGTTTCTGTGTTGAAATATATTATACTATTATCTATATCTTGTATACTGCTTTGGAGACTAAAGCCTTCGTGCTTTCTACTTCAATAATTGTTCTATCCCGTTTAAAGTATTTAAATACTTTGCCGGAATAATAAACGTACATGTTTGAAGTATATAAAAACTTCAACATTATTACGTGTTGTATGTTTGGTATTGTGTTCATTTTGAATATATCAAAACTTCACTGATTTAACAACGTTCTGTTGTGTTTCCAACTCTACAGAAACATGACGAATGCAAACCAAACTAATAGAAATGTTGCGGGAACGGGTGTTACTGTTACGAGTATTGCTGCCTCGTCAAGCCGTCCAACTCCTGCTCATGTTATGGCACCAGTAGAAAACCCGAAAAGTTTTCCGGTATTGACTTCAAACGTTAATGAAGATGCTCTTCTATCTTACTACATTGAGTTTACAGTGTTTCATCAAGGAGTATCCTCCAGTCCTGGCAGAAGGCACTCCTGATGATGAACGATTTGTTGTAACTGAATCATGGAAACATTCTGATTTCTTATGCAAAAACTACATTTTGAGTTGTTTGGAAGATAGCTTGTACAATGTCTATAGTGTCATGGAAACTTCAAAAGCGTTATGGAATGCGATTGAGAACTTAAGAAGTTCGTGGCTGAAAGGTTTTTGGATTTCAAGATAATTGACACTAGGTTGGTCATAACTCAAGTTCAAGAATTACAAGTCATTGTGCATGACCTCCTTGCTGAAGATATGGTTCTAAATGAGGCCTTTCGAGTCGCTGCTTTCATTGAGAAGTTACCTCCATTGTTGAAGGATTTTAAGAACTATCTTAAACACAAGCAGAAGGAAATGACACTAGAAGGCTTGATTGTTCGTTTGAGAATAGAAGAAGACAACAAAAATGCTGAAAAGAAATCACGTGAAAACTCGACAATAATAAGGGCAAACATTGTTTAGGAGGCGCCAAAAAATAAGAAGAGAAAGGAGGATTCTGGACCAAAGAATTACCGAAGCAAGAAAAATTTCAAGGTAATTTCCACAACTGTGAAAAATCTGGGCATAAGGTCGTGGATTGTCGTGCACCAAAGAATGATAAGAAGGAAAAGAATCAAGCTAACATGGTTGAAAATGCTGAAGAAATGGAAGACTTGTGTGCGATGTTGTCTGAATGCAACTTGGTAGGAAATCCAAAAAAATGGCGGATAGATTCTAGAGCCACCCACCATGTTTGTGCTAACAAGGAGTTATTTTCTTCTTATGCTTCCGCAAGATCCGACGAGACAATTTTCATGAGAAATTCGTCTACAGCCAAAATTGAAGGAGTTGGCTAGATTGCGTTGAAGATGACGTCGGGAAAATAGTGACTCTAAACCAAGTTCTCCATGTTCTAGAAATTTGCAAGAATCTTGTGTCTACCTCACTTCTTGTGAAGAATAGATTCAAGTGTATTTTTGTTTCTAATTGTGTTGTACTAAGTAGGAATAATGTGTATGTAGGAAAAGGTTTCCTGAATGAGGGCCTTTTTAAGCTAAATGTAATAGCAGTTCCTATCAATAAAGTTATTGCTTCTTCTTACTTACTTGAGTCAAACACTTTATGGCATTCACGTTTAGGTCACGTAAACTTCATATGCGAAAAATGATAAATTTAGAAGTATTGCCAAAATTTGATTGCATTAATTCCAAATGTCAAATATGTGTGGAATCAAAGTATGCTAAGCATCCTTGTAAGTCTGTTGAAAGGAATTCAAGTCCTTTAGACTTAATTGACATAGATATATGTGACATGAAGTCAACACCATCTCAGGGTGGGAAAAAAATATTTTATTACTTTTATTGACGATAACACGAGATCTTGCTATTTTTATTTACTTAATAGTAAAGATGAGGCAATTGATATTTTCTAGAAATACAAGAGTGAAGTTGAAACACAACTAAACAAAAAGATTAAAATGATAAGAAGTGATAGGGGTGGCGAATATGAATCTCCTTTTGAAGAAATATGTTTGGAAAATGGCTTCACCAAACAACTGCCCCTTACTCTCCACAATCTAATGGAATTGCGGAGAGAAAGAATCGAACGTTGAAGGAGATGATGAATGCATTGCTGATAAGTTTTGGTTTACCACAGAACATGTGGGGGGAAGCTATACTTACAGCTAACTGAATAATCAACCGTGTACCTCATAGTAAAACACAGTCCATTCCGTATGAAAAGTGGAAAGAAGCCCATCTTGAAATACTTCAAAGTGTGGGGGTGTCTAGCTAAGGTACAAGTACCTAAACCTAAAAGGGTTAAGATAGTTCCAAAAACGGTTGATTGTGTTTTTATTAGGTATGTAACCAATAAAAAGGAAAGTGAAGTGACCTACCAAAAGTCAAAACGACCTCGGGAGGAAATAACAGATGGTATGCTTAATTAGGAAAATCCGAGAAGAAGTAAATGTAAAATGACATCTACTTCATTCGGTCCAGATTTTCTGACTTTTCTATTAGAAAATGAGACTATTAACTTCAAGGGAGCAATGTCTTCCTCAGAAGCACAATATTGGAAAGAAGTTGTCAATAGTAAAATAGAATCCATATTGAGGAACCATACCTGGGAATTGGTTGATCTTCCTCCAGGCAAAAAACCATTGGGTTCTAAATGGGTTTTCAAGAAGAAAATGAAATACGATGGTACTATTGACAAATACAAGGCAAGACTTCTTGTCAAAGGATTTAGACAGCGAGAAGGTCTTGACTATTTTGACACATATTCACCGGTAACAAGAATTACATCCATTCAGATGCTAATTGCATTAGCCACCTTGTATGGTCTTCAAATCCATCAAATGGATGTAAAAATAACATTCTTAAATGGTGATTTAGAGGAAGAAATTTACATAAACCAACCTGAAGGGTTTGTGGTTCCGGGAAAAGAAAAGAAGATGTGTCGACTTTTTAAGTCCCTTTATGGACTAAAGCAAGAACCAAAGCAATGGCATGCGAAAATTGACCAAACAATATTGTCAAATGGCATTAAGATTAATGAATGTGATAAATGTGTTTACATTAAGAGCGTTCCAAATCATATAGTCATTGTTTGCTTATATGTTGATGATATGCTAATAATTAGCAAAGACATTGCCAACATTCGAGCTACTAAGCATATGTTTGCTAGTAAGTTTGATATGAAATGCTTAGGAGTTGCCGATATAATTCTAGGAATTAAAATCCAGAGGACTCCTCAGGGTCTAGCTATGTCTCAATCACATTACGTGAAAATGGTAGTAGAAAAAATCAAACACTTGGAATTTAGAAGTGCAAGAACTCCTAACTTAAACCATCATCTTATAAAGAATAAAGGTGAAAGTATGTCTCAATTGGAGTATGCTCGTGTGTTGGGAAGCTTAATGTACATCATAAACTGTACATGGTCTGATATAGCTTGTGAAATAAGTAAACTTAGTCGATTCACAAGTAATCCCAACAAACATCACTAGGTGGAAATGAAATGAGTTCTGGGATATTTGGAGTATACCCAAGACTACGCTTTGCAATACAATAATTATCCTGCGGTTATCGAAGGATATAGTGATGCAAAATGGATAACCGGGTCAACAGAAACAAAGTCCACAAATGGATATGTTTTTACTATTGGTGGAGGAGCAGTATCTTGGAAGTCTTCCAAACAGACGTGTATCGCTCGGTCTACAATGGAATAAGTTTTTATAGCTTTGGCTAAAGTCGGTGAAGAACTGCATGGCTTCGAAATTTCTTAGAAGACATTCCGTTCTAGCGAAAACCCTTGGCTCCTATTGCATACATTCCGATAGTGAGGCTACAATAGGATGGGCAAGGAGCGTTATGTATAACGAAAAGTGTCGTCATATACGATGAAGACATAGGAAACTACTTTCTAGTGGAATTATCACTATTGATTATGTAAGATCAAAGGATAATGTGGCGGATCCTCTTACAAAAAGCTTAACTAGAGAGAGAGTTGACAAATCATCTAAGGGAATGGGACTATGCACGAGGACAAGTCAACATGGCGGTAACTCCACCTAAAATTTTGGATGTTCCGAGATCTAGGTTCAAGGAGCTCAAACAAAGTTGTGAATGACCGGTTCAACATTATCAAAGTAAAATCTTTGGTCCATTCTCGTAATGAAGACAATGTTCTGTAACGAGGATAGAACTTCACACGTTCTTTAATGATTACCTAAGTTTGATGTAGTATTATCAAATAGTGTCAATATAAAGGATTACACATTTAGGAATCACCTATGTAAGTGTGAAGTGGAAGCCGCTTCAATGAGAATTCTGTAAGGCCAATTCTCTACGTAATTAAGAAACCCGGCGGTGTTCATAGCTGAAACGAATATAACAATAACAAGCAAAAGACGGTTAAGGGTTGGTTGTGTGACATATGGTTGTCTAGGTATACACTAAAGTTTGACGGTTCAGAGATATTAAATCTACCGATTGACCGATTATATCCGACATATGTTCACTACAGAAAGTTCAAAGAGAAACCTACTTATCCAGATGCAATTAGTCCTTACTTGCAAATTACACAGCTTTCATCTATGATCATTCTTGTTATAGCCATTCCCATTCATGTGGGGGATTGTTGGACTTTAAAGCATTGGGAAGCATTGGGCTTTAAAGTCTAAGAGTGTGAATTGAAAATGGTGGAAAATAAAATGGAGGGAAATGAAAGAGACAACTACATTTTTGTCTATATATAAAGAATCACTTCTTAAAGCTCTTAAAAGGATTTGAAGAGAATGAACCCTCGCAACGTCGTCGTCGCTCGCTCGGCTCGGCTTCAGCTTTGGATTTTGATTTTGCCGGATTAAATATTTACTTTTCCAACAAATATATAGATTGTACACTAATATACATATATTACATATTGTTTATTCATAAATTATACATTCACCAATGTTTTTATGATTATTGTAGGAGCACATAAGAAGGTGCAATGCGATCAAAATTGCAATATTTGACGATGTCCCTCGAGATTGAGCTAGTGAGCACAATTTCTTAGTTAGATTATTAAAAATTGACAGAATAGTGTGGGAGATACTTGTACTTATTTTAATTATCATTTTGACTCCTACACTTCATAAAGTTTCACCAAGACACTTCAACTTAATCAAAATAAAACTTTTAAACCCTTCTAACCGTTAACCGAACTTATGTGGAATTGATATGGCTGAGGTAGACAAAATGAGTGATTTACACACATATTAGGTGCGTGAGCTGATGATTTTTCTTTATTAAAAAATAAAACACTAGTAGTGGTTCCCTTTGTAATAAAACGACTGCATCCTCCACGTGTCTTTGTAATAAATGCACTTTGTACTATGTTAGGGTTTCCCATGATATATAAAGGGGATCCTAGTCATTTTGTAGACAAGTTACAACATACTACACACTACATCCAATACGAGAACATTCTCTGCTCTTTAACTCAAACATACTCTCTATATGATACCATTACTTACATTTACTGTCTTACTTATATTTATTACATTTTATTATTTTTTCTTCATTTATTGCTCATTATTGGTCATAAAGAGCCTCTATCAAATTTATCATAAATGTTAATCCTCTATCGACTGCCCTAAGTGGGTCATCCGACTCGACCTCGATACCCGTATGCGCAAGCTCGAGCCCCGATTTCTAGTTATTTGATTTGATTATTACACTGTCTACAAGCTATTATCTTATTTTCTAATCTTTCACTTATCATTTATTGCCTATGAACTAGTATAAAAACATATTACATATTTATAGAACCACAAAATGAAATCTAATTATTGTTACCATTTTCAAGATCAACAAGAGCTAACACGGAAAATTTTACATAAGAACCTATGAAAACAACTAATTTTCAGAGCTTAACATATGGAATAGGCAAACAAACTTAGTTTATCAAAAAGCGTGCCTTCATTTCAGAAGTGGCTGATTTTCAGGCAAGTCAAGTAAGCAAACATTATGTAAAGAAGATAAAACAAGATATGGATTGAAATTCATCCTAGGATTCTCAAACAATAGGTGAGCACAAAGCATCAAAGCAAAGAATGAGTCTGCTTTAGCATTGCAACAACATTAGCACACAGAATTCATAAAATCACAAGTTGGTTTCAAGGAATAATAGGTATACATAGAAGATTTGGGATAGGTTCTAGGCATGTATTAATTTCCTAGGAGAGTTTCAATTATGGTTGAAAACAACAATAGTCTTGAGTAGTCAATCAAGCTTAAACATGGAGACAAACATTCAAGCAACTTGGTTATCTACAGTAGGCAAGCATTGAAGCTAATAAGGTCAAGGAAAAGTATACTAGGATAAGTATTCATGTAATACCATCCCATAGTTGCAACATGACAACAAGTAATGTGTAAGGGATTCACAAGAAGAAAAACACTTCTAGACAAACATAGCTTCCCAGAAATCCAATTAGCATCCGATGAACATTAATCAAGTTTAGTTGCTAGCCTAGTAAACATCATGTATCACTTAGCAAAAATAGAATTAGAGCAGGTTTGAGTTAGCATGATATAAAACACTCAAAGAAATGCACACGATCAGAAAAGTAATAAAATTACGAGAGCATAAGATACTAACCAATGGCAAACAAACTAAACATAGGAAGAAGAATTCAAAAAACTCAAGAATAGCTATGATTATTGAAGACTAGTAAAACCCCAACTCCCTAGTGTTTTAGAGTTCACATGAGCTTTGAAATAGGCCCCCAGCGGTGCTTGGACTAGAGGAAAGTGAACTATCCAGTGGCATTGCTTTTAGGCGGCTAAGAGATCAATTTCAGAACAGTATAAAATAAGTGAGAGCGGGAGAATAGTTCTTAAGGTGATTGAGGTATGTCCAAAGGGAAAATTGTGGATGCGTTATTTAGTGGTAGAAATTTAACAAGCAAACATGGAAAACTATTAATCAAACACAAATAAGGAAAAATCAATCACCTGCATAGCATATTCTAAATCAAAATAGGTAAAAAAAATCAGACAAACCCTAGTTTGACAAATAGTCAAAATTAGCCAAGAATCTCGATGAATCGGACCCATACGCCCCTATTGAGAGGGTATGCAGACAGATTTTCATTTCAATCTTTTAGGTTGAGGATCATTGCACTATATCCGGAGAGGTAATACTTGCCAAAATCGAGCAAGTACTAAGTAACACCACGAGTGTATGAATGACAATGAGATAGTGCAAATAAATTAAGCAGCTCGTGAAAAAAGATCATGATTTAGCCGGGTTTTGAGGGGATTTGAGAGGAGGCGGAGGCCAGTTTGGGAGAATGATCTCTAGAGTTTGATTGTGGGAATATAAAGAAAGATTGATATTTATTATGGGTCGTTGATTTTTGAAGATCAACGGCCAGGATTGACTAAGAAACGGATCTGGTTAAATACAATGGGCTACGATCGGTTGGTCATAGGTGTCGTTTGGATTGGGCTTCTGAGGCTTAGTGGAGATGGGCCTTGATTTGGTCCAAAATTAGCTCAAAATTGGGATACAATATAAAAACATGAAATTCATTAAAAATAAATTATAAAAATGATTAATAAATTATAAAAATATTATTCGTGCAGTAAAATAACTTAATATTATAAAAATATAAGAAAATTTATTTTGTTATTAATAATATAACAAATATAATTATGTATAGAATATAGGCTATTATTGCAGAATTATATAAAATAGCTTTTAAATATAAATATAGTTATATAAAAACAAATTAATATATATATATATATATATATATATATATATATATATATATATATATATATATATATATATATATATATGTGTGTGTGTGTGTGTGTGTGTGTGTGTGAGAGAGAGAGAGAGAGAGAGAGAGAGAGAGAGAGAGAGAGAGAGAGAGAGAGAGAGAGAATCCAAATAATAAATTTGGATGATCAATTCATCATAAAATAATTTAAAGGGGTAATTATTAAATAATTAAGTAATTTAAATGCAAGAAAATTAATTTTATAGCTTTAAAATTTATGATAAATTACAAAAAAATACTTTCTATGAATCTTACTAATTTGTGATGATGCAAGAATAATATTTTAAAACCATATACGATATTTATTAAAATATGAGGGCAAACTTGAGTATCAACAGCTTCCCCCTTCGCTCAGGAATGATGAAAGAGTTATCGAGTAAAGAAAATTATGAACAATTTTATCCAAAATGAGTGAGGGATGATGCATTTCTAAAAAATGGGAGTCGAACCGTGGTTCTTGAGTTACATACATATCCCTAGTATTAGGGGAATCAAGCCATGTGTAGTTCTCGATCCGATGGCAAACAAAACCGAAGGAATTATTATAATAGTGGTTGTATGTTTCGAAAAAGATATTTTTGATGCGATATTGTCGTGATCAACAGATGATTTCAGGTAGAGCTATGAATGCGGATTTGATCATTGTGGGTGTATAAGGAAGATATTTGGACGGTTATAGAACAAGGAGTAATCAATTGCTGATTATCGGTTACGTTTGAGGTGATTGAGGGATGTGAATGTTATGAACGGAAATGGAGCAAGATTTAAGCATGATGCAAATTCCCTTCGGAGACGAGTTATCTACAAAACCTAAAACATGATGTACACTATATATAGTTATGGCGTAATTTAAACATGATAAGAATTCCCTTCGGACCATGAGAGTTGGTCTTCGGGCGATAAGGATAATATACTTAGACCATGATGCCCTGGGCCATGAATCATATGATAATGGATTTGGAGGCCATGAAATTGGTGTCCTCGGGCCATGAGGATGGTGCCTCTAGACTATGACGCCTTTGAATAACGATGTGCAGTTTCGAAAGACCCTCCATCCATGGCATGATGTCTTCGAGCTATAATGATGATGCCCTTAGAATATGGTGCCTTCGGACAATGTGGCGATATTTCAGGCCATAAAATGCAAAGATGTGGTGATATTGATCGTTTGACAAGGGAAACAGGTAACTCTTAGTCATATGCGAGAACGAGATAAGACAAGGCTTAGTCTTGTATGAAACGAGGGCAGTGCTTAGCATGATGCAAAGAGTGGAGATAATGCTTAGTCTTATGCATCAAAAGGCAGTGCTTAACCTTATGTAATATGGAGGTAGTTCTTAATATCATGCAGAGAACAAAGATGGTGCTTAATCGCATACGAGAAAGGCGTTGTTTTAGCCTTGTGAAACAAAGGAGATACTATTTAGCCTCATGCAATGGAGACATGGCTTACTTTCATGCAAAGACAGGCAATGCTTAGTCTTATGCAATAATGGAGGCAGTGATTAGCCTCATGCAAGGAATGGAGATAGTGTTTAGTCTCATGCAAAGAAAGGTAATGCTTATCCTTGTACAATAATGAAGGCAATGCTTAGCATCGTGCTATGGTGAGGGCAGTGTTTAACCCTATGCAAGGAGCAGAGACAATGCTTAGTCTCGTGTAGAAAATAAAATGCTTAGCCTTATGCAATAATGGAGGCAATGCTAATCCTTATTCAAAGAAACTTAATGCTTAGCCTTATGCAAATAATAAGGGCAACACTTAGCCCTATGCAAGAAGTGCAGTGATTAAATGAGAGAGGGCAAAGTATTTCTTAGCTTGAGCTTTTGTGCTTGGGACTTCTATCGGTATGATATGATCGTGTTGTGTACGTGTATCTGCGGACGTTATTGATATATTCATTGTGCCTGTATCTAAAGGAAAATTGTGAGTTTAGAGGGGAAAGGTTGGTTTGTTCTCTCTATTCCTTGATTTGCCTTTGTTCCTATCTTGAGGTCCTGTTTGAGTTTTCCTGGGTAATGTCTGGCTACTATAAAATGAAATTTTCAAAAAACATACATTTGTGATAAATTGCTATTATATGAAAATGTAGTTGTTTGAGATATGTGATGAAGCATGAGAGAAAATAATTTGTTGAATTAATGACTATGACACGTTTTTGAGATATTGCAACCTCATTAAGCCAGAATTTTGAGGATCCTCCTAAAAAATTTGCCCCAGTTTAAATGCGTACTTCTGACGATACATTCCTTGACAATTCTAAATATGATGAGATTGGGAGAATGACGAGATCTCTCCCTGGTTTCTGACCATGAGAGTAATAAAGATCTTATTATGATGCAAGAGAACCCAAAAAAATGCATATGTATCACCTCTTAAATGGGAATCAGATCAAGTGTAGTTCAGGTTACATCAAATAAAAAGTGCAAACATAGCCTTAAACATAGTATCTCTTGACTTCATCTAAATTGATAGGTTTTGGCCAAATCTCTCCATCCATCTCTACAAGTATAAGTGCTTCTCCTATTAGTACTCGGTGAACCATGTAAGAGCCTTTCCAGTTAGGCAATAATTTCCCTTTTGAAACATCCTGATGTAGGAAGATTCATTTCAGCACCAATTGCCCCGGTGTGAATTGCATCGACCTAACCTTTTTATTGAAATATCTTGCCATTATGTTCTCTATTCTTGACCATGAAAAAGTGTGTTCATTCTTTTACCATCAATGAGATCTAGTTGTTCATACTGATTCTGTACCCATTCTGCGTCACTGAGCTCGGCTTCTTGCATGATTCTTAAGGAAGGAATCTCTACTTCGGCGGGAATAACGACTTCAGTACCATAAACCAATATATACAGAGCTTCCCCAGTTGATATATAAATTGTGGTTTCGATACCCGAGTAAAACAAACGATAGTTTCTCGTGCCATTGTTTGTAATTGTCTATCATTTTCCTCAATATCGCCTTGGTTTTCTTGCTGGCGGCTTCTACGACTCCATTAATTTGCGGTTTGTACGTCGTAGAATTTTGATCCTTGATCTTGAATGTTTCACACATATATTTCATCAAGTCACTATAGAGACTAGCTGCATTGTCAATAATGATTGACTTAGGTACTCCAAAGCGACAGAAAATGCGATTCCAGACAAAATATGCTACGACCTTCTTAGTCACAACCTTATAGGATGCAGCTTCAACCCACTTTGTGAAATAAGGCCTGTGTCCATTTGAGGTAGCGGGTTCGATTGGTCGAATAACATCCATGCCCCAAGCAGAAAAAGGCTAGGGTAAACTCGTTGTATTGAGTTTTTTGGGCGATACTCGTATCATATCAGCATGTGTTAGGTGTTGATGGCACTTTTGAACATATTTGATGCAGTTTGTTTCCATATTCATCCCAAAATACACTGATCTTAATATCTTCTTTTCCAAATCAAAACCATTCATATGAGGTCGCATGTTCCATCATATATTTCTTCGAGCAATCTAGATGACTCCTTGGCACCGAAACATGGCAACAATCCTAAATCAAGAGTTCTTCTATACACAATTTCTCCACTTTAAAAGAAACGGTTGTCCTATCTTCGAAGTGTGCGCTTCTAAGTATGTGTAGCATTCTCTAAGCATTCTTCCTTCTCCATGTATTCCCCGATATCATGGAACCACAAATTTCTGTCAAACGCATCATCAACATGAGCACAATAAGCGGGCTGCTTATGAATTCATATCAAGATAGGATCGATGAAGTTCTTGTCTGGATGTTGTATCATGGAAGACGAGGTGGCTAATGCATTTGAAAATTCATTCTAAACCCTTGGAACATGCTTGAATTCAATCTTTATGAACATTTTGATCAAATCTAGTACATAATGCAAGTAAGATAATATTTTGGTGTTCTTTGTAGCCCATTCTCCTAGAATCTGGTTCACTAATAGTTCAGAATTTACGATTACCATCAATTCCTGAATGTTCATGTCGACGGCCAACCTACGTCCCTAGATGTAGGCCTCATATTCTTCCATATTATTGGTGCATAGGAACCTGAGTTTTGTGGATATTGGGTAATGTTTCCCAGTTTCTGATACTAAGATAGCTCTGATACCCACTCCCTTAAAGTTTTCTGCTCCTCGAAGAACATCCTCCAACCATCGTATGCATCAATAATGCCTTCTCCTACAAATGACAGCTCATCATCACGAAATACGTCTTCAATGCCTCGTATTCTCCGTCTACAGGATTATCTACCTAGGGATCATCCAATGCTTGCCTTTTGACTGCCTTCTGAGTTACATAGATGATGAAAAACTCGTTCAGCAATATTTGCCACTTTGCTAACTTACATGTTGCCATGGAATTCGATGTGTGATAACTCTTTTAAAGGAAGGTATTAAAAGAGAAGATTCACCACTCTAAAGATTTTAAGGTGAATTAGAGAACCTATTTGGAAATAACTCTATTTGACTAGTCGACGTCACCAAATATCGGGTAAAGGTTAAAGTTACTTCAAAAAGAAGGTGTTAGGATTTACGCCCGTCACTAGAGGGGGGGGGGTGAATAGTGCGACACGAGAATATTGATAAATATTGCGGAATTAAAATTGCAGGAGTAAAGTAAATGCAGTAATTAAAAGATTAAGGAAAGGACACACAGAATTTATACTGGTTCACCACAACGTGTGGTTAGTCCAGTCCCCGAGAGACTCTCTCGAGTTTCCACTAACTCCGTTAAGCTTACGGGTGCCTAACAAACCGTTACACTTGCTCGTAGATGTACACTCTACAAGACTTAAACTTGCTCGAGGATACCTCACCTCAAGACTTCACCTTGCTCGTGGATACCGCACCACAAGACTTCACACACTAAGATTGAGGGTACTTAGCAAACCCGACAATCAATGAGAAGATATGGTCTTCTCAAACACCTTTCTCTTTTACAACAAGAACTCTTTAAAAAGAGTAGATAAAGAGATACAATATTAGCTCTATGAACAACTCAAAGTTGTCTCTCAATTTGCTCAACAAAAGCTCTAAAATGATGCACAAATAATATCAATATGTATATGAATAATGAGAGGTGTTGTGTGTCTCAAATCAGCTCAAAAGACCTCTATTTATAGGTGGTAGAAGTAGTATGTCCGTTGCTTAATTGGCAATCAATTATGCTGATTTTATGCCAAGATAATCGATTATCAGATTTGCATAATCGATTATCAGCTTACCGTTACAAAATCGGAAGCTGATTTTGTGCTAGAATAATCGATTATTGGTTTTGCATAATCGATTATCTGCCTGTCGTTCAAAAACTTTGGCAACGGATACAAGATAATCGATTATGCCCAAGTGTATAATCGATTATCCTACTCTGCGGAAATTTCCAATAAATGGAATTTCCCAGAATAATCGATTATCACTTTTGCATAGTCGATTATTCACCTATGCTGTCCGGAATTGAAAACTTACTTCAAAAACCATTTTGGTTAAAATGAAAACGTTAAAATCATTTTGTTTGAAGTATTTGAAATATGTTTATGATAAATATGATTTGATAAAAAGATTTAATGCATATTTATGATGACCTATGTTGAGCCAAAAGATGAGATAACTTAAACGTTGCTATTACATTGGTTCTACCTAACGACCTACGCCTTGGGTGTTCGGTCTTGAACTTTTGAGCTCGTCTTTGGCTTTTCCATGCAATCCATTCATCAATATGCTTCTCGGCATTCAATCTTGATTGTTTGTCATATAATAACGTTGTTTGACACTTGACTTCATTGTTTGTCATTCATCAAAACCTATACCTGAAAATCATGCTAATACAACCAAAGCACACATATCATGGATAGAATGATTTTCTACAATTTCCCCCTTTTTGATAATGACAAACAACAGGAGATATGCATATCGGATTCCCCCTAAATTCATGCTATATCTCAACATACAATTCATGCAAACGATTCCCCTTAATGATAATTCCCCCTCAAATAAGGCATACTATAATGTAGATACATTCCCCCTTATTTGATGCATATCGCCTAAACTCTTCCCCCTTTTGGCATTAGCAAAAAGAGAGTATGCAAAGGCTACTTTCCCCTTTCGACACTTCCCCCTTTTGGGTATATCAATTGTTTGTGTCAAGAATAAAATAGGAAATACAATGAGGAATATACATTGACGATATTTAAACAATCATACCAACATGAAACAATACCAAATGTTAGTAAAAATATAACAACCATAATAACGGTGTATTTTTCGCAAATCATATTGCTTAAGAACATATCAACAGTTAATTTTTAACAAACCAATAGTTGTATTAAAAACACGAATCATTTATTTTTCAAGAATATATCAACTGTTATTCAAACCAAAAATAATATTCATCAAAACATGAATCAATTATTATTTTTAACAAAAATAATTGATACCAATTATTATTCAAGATAAAAGTTATCAAAACATGAATCAACTAAAATAATTAATATCAATTGTTAACAAAGATATATTAATTGTTAACACATATCAACTATTACGTTTTTATCAAAAGTATGATAACTAACCGAAATTCCCCCTTGATGCAATAAGGTTTCGTGCTTGGTGCATCTACTACGATATTGTAGTCTTCAAGCACACCTGCAAACGTACCTAAAAATAGGTTTTCGGTACCCAACCACTTTTGGGTCCTTGGGGGCTAGACAAATAATAATCATGGCTAAAAGATAAATCCCTATATTTTGCAAAACATACGGGTGCTATGTGTCCTCCCCGGTTGCAATAATGACATATAACATTCGTGTTGTGCATATGTCTTGGTTGAGCCAAAAACGTTCTAGGTGATCTAAAGTCGTTATTCCTAGAAGCGTTGAAATTCCTAGAGTCATTTTTAGGCGGTCTAAAATGATTAATTCTAGACTCATTTACAAAATTCCTAGAATTATTTCTAGGTTGTGCATCGTAATTTCTAAAATGATTCTTATTCTTTTTACGCCTTTTATTTTTCCTGGGCCTTTCCTTTTTAATTTCTTCAACTATTTTAGGATTGTCTACACTATGTTTTTCTAGTGTGTTCCTAAGTTCCATGAACTCTAATTTCAAAGAATCACAAGATGAACAATTAGAATTTTGATCAATTGAAGAATCTTCATGCATCTCCTTAATTTTATTTCTAAGATCTATATTGTCATTTTCCAAAAATTTATTTTTCTCTTCTGAAACTTTAATTTTAGCCTTGGCCTCTTTGGAGATTTTTGAAGACTTTTTCAATTCTTCATATAATTCTTGAAAAGCTTCTTGTAATTCTTCATAAGAGTAAGAGTTAGGAGTACCTACCTCTTCTTCCTCGTTGGCCATGAAGCATAGGGCGGCAGTTTCATCACCCGAGCTGTCCGAATCCCATGTCACGCTCTTTTGGTGTTTCTTCTTTTTCTTGTCCTTGGGTTTTGGACAATGTGACTTGGTGTGCCCAAGTTTTCCACAATTTTGGCATGAAGGACTTGGTTCTTCCTTCTTTATTTCCTTCTTCATAAACTTATAAAACTTTTCGATCAAGGCATTGGAAATATTATCATCATCGCTATCCGAATCACTTACCTCTTCTCTTTTAGAGGATGAGGCTTTGAAGGAAATACCTGGACCTTTATTTCCATGATAAGGATTAAGAATAGTGCTTTCATAAGCTTTGAGGTTACCTCTTAGTCCATCAATTGTGACGTCCGTGATTCCTATCAACTCTTGAATGGCATTGGCTTTGGATCGCCATTCGGGAGTGAGACTCCGGAAGATTTTTCGAACAAGATCTTTGTTCGAGTATACTTTCCCGAGAGCATGGAGATTGTTGATGATCATTGAGAACCGATCGAACATAATATCGATGCTTTCATTCTCCCTCATTCTAAAGAGTTCATCTATTCATGTGTTAGAAAATCAACTTTTGATTCTCGGACTTGAGGCGTACCTTCATAAGTGATTTCAAGTTTATCCCACATCTCCTAGGCGGTTGTGCAGCAAGAAATCTTCCGATAGTCATCCGGATTTACCGCACAATATAATAAATTGACGGCCTTTGCGTTATTTTCAACTTTCTTGATGTCCTCGGCAGTATATTCATCTTCCTCCTTTGGAACCGTGGTTTCTCCAACTTTCTTTGTCGGCATTTGTTCACCGTTCTTGATGATTTGCCACAGAAGAAAGTTATTTGATTGGATGAAGATTCTCATCCGCTCTTTCCAATATGTGTAATTTGTTCCGTCAAATAGTGGAGGCCTATTGGTGGAGTGTCCTTCGCTCATCATTCCTGCGTTCAATATTCTCAACAAAAAAATATATCGTTCTCTCAACTGGTTAAGGCTTTCAGAGAGTTAGGCTCTGATACCAATTGTTAGGATTTATTCCCGTCACTAGAGGGGGGGGGTGAATAGTGCGGCACGAGAATATTGATAAATATTGTGGAATTAAAATTGCAGGAGTAAAGTAAATGCAGTAATTAAAAGATTAAGGAAAGGACACACAGAATTTATACTGGTTCACCATAACGTGTGGTTAGTCCAGTCCCCGAGAGACTCTCTCGAGTTTCCACTAACTTCGTTAAGCTTACGGGTGCCTAACAAACCGTTACACTTGCTCGTAGATGTACACTCTACAAGACTTCAACTTGCTCGAGGATACCTCACCTCAAGACTTCACCTTGCTCGTGGATACCGCACTACAAGACTTCACACACTTAGATTGAGGGTACTTAGAAAACCCGACAATCAATGAGAAGATATGGTCTTCTCAAACACCTTTCTCTTTTACTATCTCTAAAAAGAGTAGATAAAGAGATACAATATTAGCTCTATGAACAACTCAAAGTTGTCTCTCAATTTGCTCAATAAAAGCTCTAAGATGATGCACAAATAATATCAATATGTATATGAATAATGAGAGGTGTTGTGTGTCTCAAATCAGCTCAAAAGACCTCTATTTATAGGTGGTAGAAGTAGTATGTCCGTTGCTTAATTGGCAATCAATTATGCTGATTTTATGGCAAGATAATCGATTATCAGATTTGCATAATAGATTATCAGCTTACCGTTACAAAATCGGAAGCTGATTTTGTGCTAGAATAATCGATTATTGGATTTGCATAATCGATTATTTGCATGTCGTTCAAAAGCTTTGGCAACGGATACAAGATAATCGATTATGCCCAAGTGTATAACCGATTATCCTACTCTGCGGAAATTTCCAATAAATGGAATTTCCCAGAATAATCGATTATCACTTTTGCATAATCGATTATTCACCTATGCTGTCCAGAATTGAAAACTTACTTCAAAAACCATTTTGGTTAAAATGAAAACGTTAAAATCATTTTGTTTGAAGTATTTGAAATATGTTTATGATAAATATGATTTGATAAAAAGATTTTATGCATTTATGATGACCTATGTTGAGCCAAAAGATGAGATAACTTAAACGTTGCTCTTACATTGGTTCTACCAAACGACCTACGCCTTGGGTCTTCGGTCTTGAACTTTTGAGCTCGTCTTTGGCTTTTCCATGCAATCCATTCATCAATATGTTTCTCGGCATTCAATCTTGATTGTTTGTCATATATAACGTTGTTTGACACTTGACTTCATTGTTTGTCATTCATCAAAACCTATACCTGAAAATCATGCTAATACAACCAAAGCACACATATCATGGATAGAATGATTTTCTACATTAGGAACTCTCAGAGGTCCACAAATATGGGTCTCAGTCGAATTATAAACTATGGGGATTATGTATTAGGCTAGGTGTTCAAATAAACAAAGGGAAATATAGAAGGCGAAGAGTTTTACCGTAACACATAAGGATCGATACAAAACTTTAATGATTTACAAGGATACAACTACATTTTCCTATGTTAAATGACTAAGTATAAATAGAAATTTTATAAAGAAAGGGGGGTCCTAAGTTTTTTAGCCTAAAGGATCAACCCGTGCAACATAAATAATACTTCGTAACTTCCTTAAGGTAGGAGTTGCTCATTATATTCAGCGGGCACAGACTATCATCTCCTGCTACGCAATTACTATGTTGAAGTTGTTACTTAAAGGTGCTCTAATTCAATACTAAACAGTATCCTATGCGTGCACTATTTGTCCCATACCTATGGTCCAGGATGCTTTGGACCTCCATTTGGATAGTTTTGGAGTTTACCTAGGTTGCTCAAAATGGTAAAACTAATCGCACATTAAAAAACATAGGACTGGAGATAATAGCAAAGAGTGGCTAATGTTAACCTACGTACGTAACAACAAAGCACGCAAATAAGTTCCAGGATACACATAAGACAATTTTAGGAATAAGACGTATTTGAGTCGCTAAGTCCTATGTGCATGATTTATATATGATTCTGGTTTCAAGTGTCATACAAGGAGTGTTGTTTTTTCAAAATTAACTAATTTTCAGGTCACATGTATTATAAAACCTATAGACAGTATTTCTAAGTTGTTTGTGCAATAAGCAGTGAGAGCTATTAGAAAACTTAGAATTACCACCATTTGATTCTATAGACATGCTCTTTAGGCAAGTAAAGATACCCTAGAGGAAAGATTTCTAGTGGTCGATATTTGAACTCAAATTTGTCATACTTATCTTATATGCATGCTATTTAGGTGGGAGTATAATAAAACAACAGACGCATGCGATTAATTAATTAGTTAAGACCCTATAGTTATGGTATCTAGATGAGCATTAGCAAAGGTATGTATTATTACAACCCTATAGTCATGCTATCTGATAATCATATAGAAGTAAACATGAGAGTAGGTAAAATATTTAGCCAAACAATCGTGCTTTTGAATAATGTAAAGGTATTAGACAAGTTAATTGAAGTGTGTGATATTCTATAGGACAGTTTCTATATGTATACAGTAATAAAACATGTCGAACAAAGTGGCAAACAAAGCATATAGGTCCTATAGGCATGCCTCTGCCTGTTTAAGTGAGAATTAGGATACCCTAACCCCTTTTCACTAATCTCCCTATCATTTGTTTACAAATTATTACAGGCCCTATTGAATAATTACACGTACAAATATGAATACATAATAACCCATTAACACAATTTGGCTTTCAAATAGGTTTAGAATTCCATGTGGACTACATGCCCAGTCTCGAAGTACAAACAGTGTTCTTCAGACTTCCAATACCAAAGCAGGCCCAGCGCACCAGTCCCAATCGAATAATATCTTACCGAAGGGATGCTAAGCTTGGCTATACAGATGACACAACACAAAGTTAATTGAACATCTCTGAAGATTAAAACACTCAATCCTTAAGTTGTAACCAGCAACACCTATAACCAAGACTTATAGATAGGGTCATACAAAAACATATGCGGCGAGGTTTTTGGATGTAAGTCCAGCAACAAAGTTTAAGAGCAACACGACTATTTCAAATAAAGTTACAGAATAAAGCTTGGTAAAAAATATATTCTAAAGAGCCTTAAGCATAGGTTTGAAAATGGATGTCTAACAGTGTCATAAGCAAGACAAGTGAGATATAGACTTAACATGGAAACTTCAACATAATAACTTAATGAGAACAACTAACTTCTTGAGTTTATATGGCACAGGCAAACAAACTCCGTTTATTAACAAGCTAGCATTCAAATGAGAAGAAGCTAATTTTTAGGCATGTCAAGTAAGCATGCATCGTGTAAAGAAGAGTAAACAAGACAGGATTGAAATTCACCCTAGGAGTCTAAAACAATAGGTGATCACAGAGCATCCAAGCAAAGAATGATTCTGCTTTGGCATTGCAAAAACATTAGCACACAAAATTCATATAATCGCAAGTTGGTTATAGGGAATAGCATGTATACATAAAAGATTTGGCATAGGTTTGTAGGCATACATTAATTTCCTAGGTGAGTCCCAACTCCTAATCATGGTTCAAAACAACAATAGTATTGAATAGTCAATTAAGCTTAAACATGGAGACAAACATTCAATTTGGTTATCTACAATAGGCAAGCATTGAGGATAATAAGGTCAAGGAAAAGCATACTAGGCTAAGTATTTATGTAATGTCATCCCATAGTTGCAACAGGACAGTAGGTGATGTGTAAGGGACTCAACAAGAAGAAAAATACTTCTAGACATACATAGCTTCTCTAAAATCCAAACAAGATTTGATGAACATTATTCAGATTTAGTTGCAAGCCTAGTAAACATCATGTATCACTTAGCAAAAGTAAGAATTAGAGTAGGTTTCAGATAACATGATATAAAACACCCAGAAAATCCACACAATCAGAAAGTAATAATTACAAGAGTATAGGATATTAACAGGTTGCAAACATCTAAATAAATGATGAAGAACTCAAAAATATAAAGAATAGAGATGATTATTCGATATAAAACAAACTACAACTCCCCCGTGCTTCAGAGTTCGTGCTTGCACTAGAGGAAGGTGAACAGAATCCGGTGGCCTTGGCTTTCAGCCGGTCAAGAGCTCAATTTTAGAATAGTATAGAATAACTAAGAGTGAGAGAATAGTTCTTAAGGTGATTAAGGTGTGTCCAAGGGGAAATTGGGTAGAGGTTATATAGTGGTAGAAATCAAACAAGCAAACATTAAAATAATTAATCAAACACAAATAAGAAAACAAAATCAATCAAGTTTAAGCAGGATCAAGGAAAACCACATGCATACGCTATTCCGAATCAAAATAGATGAAAAAACGGACAACCCCTAGTTTGATAAGTAGTCAAAATTAGCCAAGAATTTTGGTGAATCTGACCCATACGACCGTGTTGAGAGTGTGTACAGACGGATTTTCATCCGAATCTTGTAGGTTGAGGATATTGCACTCGATTCAGAAAGGTAATACTTGCCAAAATCGGGCAAGTACTAAGTAACACCACGAGTGTATGAATGACAACGAGATAGTGCAGATAAGGTAAGTTGACCGTGAAAGATTTTCATGATTTAGCCGGGTATTGAGGGGATTTTGGAGGAAGCAGCTACAATTTAGTGTGGAGAGGTGAGAGAATGCAAAGGAAGCCGGTTTGGGAGAATGGTCTCTAGGGTTTTATTGTGGGGATATAAGGAAAGATAGAGATTTATTATGGATCGTTGATTATTGAAGATCAACGGCCAAGATTGATTAAGAAACGAGGCGGGTTAAATCCAATGGACTACGATCGGGTTGGTCACAGTGGTTGTTTAGATTGGGCTTATGAGGCTTAATGGATATGGGCCACCTGTTTTGGGCCTTGATTTGATCCGAAATCAGCTTTAAATTCGGCTACAATTTAAATACACAAAATTCATTAAAAATTATAAAAACGACTAATAAATGATAAAAATATCATTTGTGCAGTAAAAAAATAACTTAACATTATAAAAATATAATAAAAACTATTTTGGTATATATTTACCTTGAAAATGGTAATTACAATTAGATTTTATTTTGTGGTTTTAAAAATACATAATTTATTTTATGCTAGCTGTTAGGCAATAGATGCTAAGCGTGAGACTAGAAAATAAGGTAAGCGTGTGAAGATAGAAAGCAATGCAAACCGAGTAGCCAAGGATCGGCGTCTCAAGCTAGCATGTACTAGGCCTCGAGGTCGAGCTAAAGTGTTAGGTTGTGGATGACCGATGAAGGACTAATAGTTCTAAGATTTTTAATGATGGCTCTTTATGATCAATGACGAGTAATAAATGAAGAACAATTAATAAAACTCAATAAATGTAAGCAATAAAACCAAAGAAGAATATACTTAAGTTAGAGAGAAGAGAATGTTCTTGTTATTGTAATAAGTATTGTTATGCAAGAAATAAAAGGGTACCCTTTATATAGGAGGGGAAATCCCAACATAGTACATATACATTTATTACAAAGATATGCAGTTGGTACAACCATTTAATGCCATGGTTCGGACTTGTACTAGTTTAGTAGACCTTATTAGCTCTAACCACGTGCTTTAGAAATTTCCCGCTTTTCCATTATACCTACCAATTTGCACTGCTCCGAGGTTGAACATAGGGAACCGTCGAAATCAAACCTCGAAATGTACCACGAGCCTTCAGGAGACGGGCTATGAAGTGTCATAATAATCATAAAATTGGACTCTCCGATTTTAGCCATTTATAGATAGTTCCTGTGTTTCTTAGAGTAAAAAATGATAAGAAACGGTATTGAATTCTTGCCTCTTCGATATTTCTATCATGATATCAGCCCATCAGAGCACTAAATGCCATACTCAAAAACTGTCAACACGACTATCGAGAAGCCCACAAACCATTATTGGTTCGGTCCTTATTCTTCTCAAACATTGCCCAAATGGCTTCTATAAATACCTCAACCATTTGTCATTCACAATTTTACAATATCTTCAAGTTTTCAGAGCTGGGATTACCATCTTCTGCATTTCTCTCCTCTATGTGCTTTCCTATTCATTTTCTCTCATAGAAACCTTGTTATAGTTATGGCTAGAACCTCCAAAATAGTGTCTCAGAAAGAGGGCACTGCTTCTTCATCACGCCCGTGGGCAAACCAAAAATACCTCGAAATGTTGAGCAATGTACCCCTGACCAATTCGATACTGTCTTTGATTTTGCCATAAAAAATCTTTCTTCTACACCGGGTTGATACGAGTCCGTGTCTCGGTACATCTGTGCGGTGACCGATACGAAGAGAATAAAGACAGACTATCGATGGGGTGAGGCAGTGCAAGTAGGGATCCCCAAAGTGGAGGAAAGCATAGTGGACCACAAAGTTGGCTTTCTCAGTGTATATATATACCCTTTCACTCTACGTCATGTAGATCCTTCAGATTATTCTTCCCTGTCGATAGATCAGGTGATTCACAACTTTTGTCGTGAGTACCTAGTGACACTCATTCAGATCTATCCTTCTTTCTGGAGAATTGTTTACATGATCCGATATATCCAACGGGGTCGAGGGAATGACCTTCACTCTGGATCACTTGGTCAGATTATACAAGCGCGTGTATCTTTCGAGGGTTAATTAAGCTTCACCCTCGATCTGCTAAGACATTCTTTGCAAGCATCGATAAGGACAAAGACCAGGGATAGATGAGCCGATTTGTAAGAATAAGGACCTCGGACATTATCCCTGCAGACAAGATGCCATTCCCGGAGGAGTGGAATATGAAGCGTAAGTGCCCCTACCTCGAGCACGTTTTGTTGCATTTTCTTCCACTTTAGAAATGATCTTATTTTGATAATGCAGCCATTGTTTGGTACCCTGGCGCGGTTCAAAACCTTTCGAGAAGGGTTAGACAATTAGACTCTATTTTTCCTTACAACGAGCGCATTTTGCACAATTTGACCAAAATGGGTGGCAGGCTAAGAACCACGATATGTTTTTCATTATTGTCATTACCATGTTCTTTATGGTGGTAAGTTTAGTACATGGTGGATGTGTAGGCCTCGAGAAAGGTGTGTCGATGAGACCGCCTCCTCCTGGTGAAGAAGGGACTTCGAAACCCGATAAGTGTAAGAAGAGGAAGAAGAAGGCATTGACCGAGTCTACTGAATCAAAGAAAACTAAGGCCCACCAAACTAGGACCGATACCACACTCTTGACTTCAACTATCGCGACAGGTCTTCATGAGGATGATGATTGACCTATTGTACAAAGGGTAAGACGGAGTGCTGATGCTCCACAAGCTGTTGGTTGGAAAATCACTTAGTTAGGGATGGACGATATGGACCAAGCTTGTGCTGAAGAGACCCTCGAGGAGGGTTTGGGCACAGTCCCCGAGCCTCAAAGTTGGACATGGTACAGTCCATGCCAGCAAAACCTTGGCTAGTGGTTTTGGAGGGCATGGATCTGAAATTCTTCAGGGTCGTGAAAAGACCCTCAAAGAAACTGATGCCATAGATGGCTTTGAATCGGGCCTTGCATTTTCCCCGGGGCAAATAAGTGATGCAGGTGTTGCCGATGTAGGGACCTCTTAGGGAGTGGATGATACACTCAAGGATTACTTTGTCGGCATCGACGATGACACAGGCCTCGATTCCCCTATTTCTCTTGAGGAGGGTGAGAGGCTTCGAAAGCAGGTGATATTCTCGATTGTTTATTTGCGTTTCAACTTTTTATCCTTGCCTTTCTAACTTCTCTATTTTGTTGTAGGTCAAGAATTTATATGACCATGCCTTTTCTAGGCTTAAGGATGAGCTTTTATGCTGGGAGAAGGAACTCGAAAAGCTCAGCTCTGAGCTAAATAAGTGGAGGACTTCCTCTGCCCGAAAGGAAGAGAAGTTGAGCGAGCTTCGGGCGAGTCTGGAGGGAGTGCACCAGGAATGGACTAGATTTGCCGAGTAGGTAATAAGGCATTCATGAATTCATCTTTTTATTCGTATAACTTGATGCTCACTATCTTATTTGATTGGGCAAAAGAATGTCCTGGTTGGACGACTTCATGAAGAGGTTGCGACCAAGGATACGGATATCCTCAAGCTGAAGAGGCAGAATGAGGTCGTGACCTCGCAGAGAGACCTTTTGTGGGGAGAGTTGGACTCGACCCAGGATTTTTTTTGAAGTGCTCAGGAGGACGCCATCCAACTATCTCTAGCCAAGTCTGAGGCTGATGAAAATGCATCTTCATACAAGAGATATACCACCATCGCAAATGATCGAGCTAGAGAGATATCCAAGAAGGTCAAGCAGAAGTTGACAAGGGTTGTTGCTCGTGCCCATTTGCAAGTGAGGAGGCAGGCTTTCGAGGAAGCAAGCACCAAAGGTGCCGATCAATCTATTGAGATTAAGGAAATTCAAACCTTGGAGGAAGAATCAACACATTCGACTACTTCGGATGAGGGTTCTGGAAGTGATCCAGACAGCACTAAAGAATAGACTCACGTTGTCTTCTCCTTTTCTTTTTTGTGTATGGATTTCTCGGGGGTGGCTTTGTAAAGACACATTCTGTAAATGTATTTTTGGGAATACAAAGAGCCCCTTTTGTTTCAAGTTCATATTTTGTTTTTTGGTGCTTATCCTAAGTTAGTCTTTTGTATTTTGATGTCGTCTCTTTGGATCCCATACTTGGATTTGCCGAGATCCTTAAGATTAGGCACCATCTCGAGGCCAGATTGATACACGGATCTCGATAGCTATCGATTGTTGTATAACGTGTCATTCATATGACATGATCACGAAGTGAACGGGGTGGTCCACCGGTACACTTCCCAAAAGGTGGTACTAACATGGTCAGAATTAATTGGTCTGTAGAATAAGTGAACAGTCGTCACTTGATCTATATATACTTGCTTTCTTCTCTTTTGAGGATTACGCTACGTTGAGCAACTATCCCTTTTATCAGACTCTTCTTTCACCATTTCAATTCAAAGCTTTTTCCTAAGTTCTCATTTCCATTCTCTTGTTTCACCATAGTTATGGTTGCTACGCCCAAACCCGCTCACCAAGGAGATGAAAGTTCTGCCTCTGCTTCATGCTTGGTTGGTGGTACACTGTAGACGTCTGGTGAGCTAACCTCGAGATAGTTTGTCCCAATGAGGGACATTACGTTAGAGAAAACTCCAAATGTTCAGGTCCATTGGGAGCATGCATATCAATAGAATAGGAACACCTCGAAGCAGTGATGAGAGACTACAGATGGGGAGAGAAGGTGGTACTGCAGGTACCTTCCCTAGAAGAGAACATCATGGATCATGTAGAGGGATTTTTGAATGTATACACATATCCCTTTAAGTTAGGCCCTCTCGATAGAGTCATGCTCGACTTCTGTCGAAGATATCGGGCTGCCCTTGCACAAGTTCACTCATCGTTCTGGAGGACAATATTGTTGATAATGTTTATTGTGGAGGAAGCCAGTCTTGAGTTCACCCTTAGCCATCTTATCAGATTCTACCGGCCCTTTCATTACCGAGGTCGGACAACTTTACGATGTCGATCCACCAGGCCCTTTGTTGCTGATGATGAAAAAGATGGGGATCGAGGGTGGATGAGTTGATTTGTCCGAGTGCGGACAATTGATATATCCCCATGGACTTCCAGCCATTTCCTGAGAAATGGAATTTTATATAAGTGGTACACTTGTGTTTTTATCATTTTTGTTCATGGTGGAGGCGAACTCCATAAAGATGTCTTCCTTTTATTTTATAGCAATCTCGTGGATGCCATACGAGGTCCCTGACATGGCAGATTAGACTTAGAAGCTGGCAGGTCACTCGAACTATGATGAGCGTAAGTGGCAAGACCTGTCGAAAGGTAGATGGGAGTCAAAACACCACAATACATGTTGTGTGGTTTATTTTCTTTGAAAACTACTTTCGGAGAAAAACATAGGTACTACTAATGGGGGAAAAGGCTCTCGGCGCACGTTAGCAGCCAATAGAACAGTTCTCACTTCCGGCGCACAATAGCAAGGCGAAATTGTCGCCGGAAATGGCCAGAAAGAGACGGAATGGTGCTCCGACGACTGCTGCTGTTCCTCCCAAGCTTGTTACACCTGCGCATGGAGTTACTACAACACTTGAACCAATGACATTTGGAAATTTCCTTCCTCAAAAGTACCAATCGAAGGAAAATTTGCATGCAGATGAAGAGAAGGCTAGATCGAAGGGTAATGAAGTGGCGATTGAAGCAACTGCAAGGAGATTACAATTTTCAGCAGTATTGGATCCACCAGTACCAGTACCTGTTGAAGTAATTGAACCAGTAAAACCAAAACCAACTATTGTAGAGGTAGTCAAAGGCAACAGTGACATGCAGAAGGGTAAGACTCTCTCCTTTGTTCCTCCTACATTGCGCGACGGGAAAAAAGTTGTGAAGATCTGTGAAGAAGATTTGGAATCGCAATTAGAGTGTTGGCAAAATGCTTTGATTGGATTTGTAATTGGAGATCGACCTAATGAACAAAACATGGAGAATTTTGTCATGCATGTTTGGAATTTTGTTTCCAAACCTGAAATTCTTGTTCATTCTGAAGGATATTGTATATTCAGATTCAATAGTATTGAAGATAGAGATGCAGTCATGCAATATGGTCCCTACACATTTAGAGGTAGGCCTATGGTGTTAAGACCATGGGAGGTGGATTTCAGCTTTCAGGCAAGCATTCTAAGCACAGTTCCTATATGGATCCGATTCCCAGGATTACCTGTGGGATATTGGTCTGTAGAAGTATTAAGTAAGCTGGCAAGTGCGATTGGGAAGCCATTGTATACTGACAAGTATACTGCTCACTATGATAAAATCTCCTTTGCTAGAGTACTTGTTGAAGTTGATGCTGCTTATGATCTTCCAGATGAATTGGAACTTGAAACTCCTTATGGCCCTAAAATTCAAACTGTGGAGTATGATTGGAAACCTACCTTTTGTAATCATTGTCTTAAGTTTGGTCATGAGGAAATTGAGTGTTGGTACTCTTCTGATAACTCAACAAAACACAAGGAGGAACTTGAGAACACCAGAAAAGTAAATGATGGAGATAAGAAGCAAGGAAAATAGAAAAAGAAGGAATGGATTGTTAAGAAGCATGTGCCAACTGAAGCAGTTCAAAAGCCAGCAGATCAGGAGATTGAACAGGAGGCAAGTGTGCCAATTAAAGTACAAAGTGCTATGCAAAAGGAGCAAGGTAGTATGTTGCAGGGGATAGAAAGTATGCAGCATCATGAACAGCAGACAAATGAAAAGCAATTGACAGATGTCACTACTAAAAGTGGTGAGCAGGTGGATGTTGCAGGGGATAGAGGCAAAGCAGCTATGGAAGTAAAGAATGGAGGGCAACAATTTGATCCAGGACCCTCTTACAGTGTAGCTAATGATAATCCATGATAGTGGTTACTTGGAACATAAGGGGACTTAATCAGTCTCCTAAACAGAAGGAGTTGAAGCAATTCCTTACTGATAATAAAGTAGATGTAATTGGTATACTTGAAACTAGAGTTAAGGAGCATAAATCTAAGAAGATCTTTGATAGAATTGCAAAATATTGGAAATGGCAATGCAATTATGCTAGGGCTATCAATGGAAGAATATGGCTATTATGGAAGGCTCACATACAGGTTCACATAACAACAATATCAGACCAATTTATTCACTGTCTTATTGAGGATACAAGGAGTGTAATCAAAATTCAGTTTACTGTTGTCTATGCATTTAATACTGCAGTCCTTAGGGAACAATTGTGGAGAGACCTGAGAACAATTCCTATAAATCAGCAAGATGCATGGCTTATTAGTGGTGATTTCAACTGTATTCTAAGCTCTGAAGATAGGCAAGGATCTCCAGTTACTGAAGCTGAAATAAGAGATTTTAAAGGCATGGTTGATGACTTGCAATTGACTGCTGTAAGAGCAACATGGTGGCATTATACTTGGACTAACAAACAAGACTCTGATTCAAGAGTTTATAGCAAAATAGACTGGGCTTTTGGTAACTATCAATGGTTACAGCAGTTTGGGCATTTGGAAGCAGATTATATGAATCCTCTAATATCAGATCATTCTCCTATTTTGATCAAGTTTGGTGTGTATAAGCCATTACATCCCAAACCTTTCAGGCTTCACAACAATGTTATGGAGCATGAGCAGTTTCAAGATATTGTTGAGAAAGTGTGGAACAAGGAGTATCAGGGATCACATATGCAGCAAATCTGGAGTAAGTTGAAGGCAGTAAAGCAGAATCTAAAAGGGTTAAATGAATACTTAGCCAAATACAAGCAGCAGATTACTATGACAAGGGAGAGACTTGACATTCTTCAAATGCAAATGAAGAATAATTGTCTTTCACAGGAGCTGATTGATGAAGAAAGATGTTTACTTGAAGAGCTTGAAAAGTGGAACACTGTGGAGGAGCAAGTAATGAGGCAGAAGTCTAAAGCTACATGGATTGAATGTGGAGATGCAAACACCAGATATTTTCATGCACAATGGAGGATAAGAACAGGTCAGAATAATATTACATCCATCTATACAGACACATGTATCAAGTTAGCTGAGCCTATTGCAGTGGAGCAGGAATTTTTAAAGGTATTCCAATCATTAATGGGTGAATCTGCTACTGAGATTCCTTGTGTGGATACTAGCATAATGAAAGGAGGAAGATGTCTCACAATTGACCAACAACATGATCTTATCAAACCAGTTACTTTGGAGGAAATTACTGCAGCTGTTACAGAGATGCCTAGGGATAAGGCACCTGGAGTTGATGGCTTTCCTATTGAATTCTTTACTAAGAGCTGGAGTATAGTAAAGCATGATGTGTTTGCTGCTACTAAGGAGTTCTTTGAGACAAGCAAGATGCCAAACATGATTAATACTACTGCAATAACATTGGTGCCTAAGGTTAAAACTCCTATCACTGTAAAGGATTATAGGCCAATTGCTTGTTGTACTACAATGTATAAGATCATTTCCAAAGTTATTACAAGAAGGATGAAGGGAATTATTGGAGAATTGATTGGTCCTGCCCAATCTGCTTTCATTGAGGGAAGAAGCATTATGGATAATATTTTGCTGAGTCATGAAATATTCAAAGGATACACTAGGAAAGGGGTTTCACCTAGATGTGTTCTTAAAGTGGATCTAAGGAAGGCATATGATACTTTAGAATGGAGATTCTTGAAGCAAATTCTTATTACATTGGGCTTTCCTGCCAAGTTCACTGGATGGATAATGGCTTGTGTATCTTCTGCTTCTTATTCTCTAGTAATGAATGGTGGCCTTACTAAGCCATTCAATGCTAAGAGAGGTATAAGGCAAGGGGATCCTATGTCTCCTTATCTGTTTGTCTTGGCCATGGAGTATTTAAACAGATTGTTTCAGCAACTTCACAAGGATGGAAACTTTAACTTCTATCCTAGATGCAGGAAACTTAATATTTCACATGTATGCTTTGCTGATGATCTCTTAATGTTCTGTAGGGCTGACATGGTTTCTATTCAGATTCTACACAACACTTTCCTTATATTTTCAGCAGCTTCTGGTCTGCAGGCAAATGTGATCAAGAGTGCTATCTATCTTGCTGGTGTTTCAAGGGAAAATAGGGAGGAAATTATTCAGGCTTTAGGCTTTATTGAAGGGCAGCTTCCATTCAAATATCTTGGAGTTCCTCTGGACTCTAAGAAATTAGCTATTCATCATTACTTGCCACTCATTGAAAAGATTACAGCTAGAATTACTTGTTGGTCAGCAAAGTTACTTTCCTATGCTGGAAGAGTTCAACTGATCAAGGCAGTGGTTTTTGGAATGCAAACTTATTGGGCACAGGTGTTTATCATTCCTAAGAAGGTTTTAAAAGCTATAGAGGCTGTGTGCAGATCATACTTATGGACAGGGAAAGCAACAGTTTCAAGAAGGGCTCTTGTGGCTTGGGAAAAGGTTTGTCAACCTATCTCAGCTGGTGGCTTAAATATAATGAGACTGGATATATGGAATAAAGCTGCTATAGTAAAACTACTTTGGGATTTGGCTAGAAAAAAGATTGTCTATGGGTTAGGTGGGTACATGCTTACTATATCAAGAATAGAACACTTGAAGCAGTTACTGTTCCATCCAATTCCTCTTGGGTGGTGAAGAAGATACTGAGTTGTAGCTTAACGGTGATGGGGACTGCTCAACTTCAAGGCAATCTGATGATCAGACTGCAAAGTGTATGTAAGCTTGGGAAGTTTCATATTCATAAAATGTACACTGCACTATTGCCTCAGCTCCCTAAGGTAACATGGAAGAATATAATGCTTGTCCCTACTGCTCTTCCTAAACATAAATTCATAACTTGGTTGGCAGCTCATCAGAAGCTTCCCACTATAGAGAGGCTTCAGTATATGGGAATTCAAGTTCCAACTGCCTGTGTATTTTGCCAATACTTTGCTGAAGATTTCAGTCATCTATACTTTGAATGTGCCATTACTAGTAGAGTATGGAGAAGAGTTTGTATATGGTTGGGCCATACAAGAAACACTGGATGCTGGGAGGATGAATTGAAGTGGATTTGTAGCAAAGTCAAAAGCAAAAACTGGAAACAAGCCATTACTGCCACAGCATTTGTAACCACTGTTGCATTGCTGTGGAGAAGTCGAAATTTAAGCAGATTTGAAGACAAGAGATTTGATGAAGATCAGTGTTGTAAGGAGATAGCAATCTTAATACATGCAAAGAATAGGAAATGTAAGAGGTGGAAGGATGAGTTACAAATGCTCAATTTTTATCCTTAGATTTGGTTTTGAAGATGAACTACTTAGCATTGTAATTGAATAGGAGTAGTTAGAGTTGAGAATAGTAGAAATTGTATGTAAATGAGTAGTAGGAGTCCATACTACAACCATAGGATTACATTGTATACTTTTCGAATATCAATATAAGTTGACAGTTAAGCTTAAAAAAAAACTACTTTCTTTTATGTGTATTGACTCCGTAACTGCAAGCATTAGAGAATCTCCTAAGGTGAGTCGTGCCCCCTCAAAGAGGAGGATAGATCGTCGGTTCGGGGCAGAGGAATAATAACAAACGGAAGGAACCCTTAAAGGGAGAAGGTGCTCATAGCGAGGAAAGCCCTTCCCGGAGGCTCAAAGAAGATGTATCAGTCGAGTCTCCAGCACCCGAGGCTTTTATCGTCGGCAAAATGATTCCTCCTTTACCGCCATCTTCTTTTCCCGTCGAAGGTACTTTAAGGGATAAATATTTTCTACCACCATCTTGTTATCCCGTCGAAGGTACTTCAAGGGATGTTCGGGGCCTGGGGCCGCCTATATTAAGTGGGGTATCGAGCGATTATATCCCCGCTGGGAGCATTTCAACTGGGGCCGGTGAGACCAGGCCAACTGATGTATGCTCGACTTTTGAGGAGGCTCAGTGGCTCTATTCTGTGGTGAGTTTTGGTTGACTTTGTTAGTTTTTCAATTTTACATTTTTGTTCTCATACCGAGCTTCTTTTTCCTAGGATTTTGACTAGCTCAAGTCTAAGATGCTCAACCACGAAGTCAGATTGTAGAAAGCCTTGTACGGGGAGAAATCCTTCAGACTTCTTTGTGATAAAAGGGCAAATGGGTTGGTATACCTACGGTACAAGGCAAGTCAAAGCCGGAAATGTGAAAGATACCTCGAGATACCCATAACCTTTGTTTCGAAGGGATGCATGTTTCTTCTTCTACCCTTGGAGATTAATATTATTACACTTCATCTACAGAGAAGGACAGAGAACCTGGAATTCCTTTGGTGTGAAGTTGGTCAGGCCAAGTATAAGTGTAATGAGCTAAGGGCTCAGGTAGATGCCCAAGTTATGGCCAAAAAGAATGCTTTGACCAAGGCTTCTACCCTCGAGGTGCAACTTTGAAATTCTCATGAAAATAGCTTAGTCCAAATGATCAGGATCGTAAGGCTCGAGTCTGACCTTTTAGAGATGAAGGCCGAGGTTGTGGATTCCTGGGATCAAGGGATTTTAGCTAAGGTTTATAAGAAAGTGGTTGTCTATTTAAAAGACGTTGTCAACACTCCATCTGAGTTGAGAGGGACTTCTGATCGGGAGAGCAGAAGTAATGAATATGCCCAGTGCAAATCCCGGAAGGAAACCCTCGAGGAGATACATGCTAGGGGATTCGATCTCTCAGAAGAGGTAATGCAAGCCAAGGTGGATGATGACGACGCCTAGTTCCTCATATCTGATGCCGAAGATCATGAGAAAGAGGCCGATGGAGCCGCAGTCCTCGAGAGGAAAGTAGACTAGGCGTTTTCTGTTTGATTATGCATGCAGTGTTCTTTAGCTAACTTTGTAAATGAAGCCTCATATTGTTTCACATATACTTATAAAAGGAAGCCTTTTGGTTTCATCTTTCATGAAATTCCCTTTGCTTGTGTACGTCCTTTTCTATTTTGAATTTGGATGTTTGTCGATGATTAGCCAGATAAATTGTACTTCGAGGTAACCCTTAGGTTTACAAATCGGCCCTAGGGCTTATTGGGCTAGCCTGCAGGCTCTTATGTATTTTGTTGGTACGGCCTCTAATATAGGCTGGCATTTAGGCTCCAATGTGTTGGGTCGGTATGACCATTAATATAGGCTGGCGCTCAGACTCTTACGCGTTGGGTCGGTATGACCACGTTGGGTTGGTACAACCTCATATGTATGTTGGCGCTTAGGCTCTTACGCGTTGGGTCAGTATGACCTCTAATATGGTCTGGCGCTTAGGCTCTTACATATTTGGTCGGTACGACCTTTAACATAGGCTGGCGCTTAGGATCTTATGCCTTGGAGCAGTACGACCTCTAATATAGGCTTTATTTTTCCCTTGTTAAAGACTTTTTAAAAGTTTTTGTGTCCGCCCAACTCTTCGACAGCCTCGTGAGATTTTGCTCAAAGGCTGAATTTTTTCGAAGCCTTTTGTTTGGATTTGACATGATTGAAGCTCTTTTTCTTATGTTGAGGTATCCTGATTAAGTGGTTATTTTTTGAAGTATTTTCGAGGTAATTTAAAGCCTTGTGATTTTATGGTGACTTTTAGGCCTCCACGAGTGGCGTTAGTTTGGTCAGAGTCTTATGAACGTAGTCATTGTGTTTGGCTATAGCCTTTTAGTCCCCGAGTGAAATAGCTTTGGTGTCTATATCGAGGGTATGCTTTTTTAGGGGACTTACAAGTTTGAATATATAGCCATAACTTTATGATCGGGATAATGCCTTTTTGTAAGGTATTATAAATTTTAGCATGCCTTACTGAAGGTCTTACAGATTCTTTGGTTTCTTGGCACAAGTATAATTCATGCCTTGCTTGAGGTCTTACATATTTGGTATTGCCTTATGGAGGTCTTATGAGCTCGAGGTTTCCCATATAGGGTCTAATGGCCTCGAATTTTTAACAGCTCGATGGGGTGACAATTGGCGACAGTCCTCATGATATGAAGCTTTTTTTGGACCTGGAGTCGTTCTTTGTAAACTTGATGTTGCCTCGTTGAAGGCTTATGAGTTTGATCTTTCCGAGTCCTTTGGGAAATTTCTGGCCATGGAGCCGTTTCTAGCAAAAATAGAAAACCTCTTTGAAACGCAAAGTGTTTTGATGGAGAAAATATTCCATGATTAATTGGTACAGGTATACATGTTTTCGCTGTCAAGGGTTCGATTATTCTATGCGGACATGGTTCATTCGACCGTTTGGCCCGATACATCATTTTCCTATCGAGACCCTTTTTTGGTTCATCTTGACTTCTCCGAGGAGGTGATCTCCTAGGGGGATGCCCCCCAGTATTCGATGTTGATTGAAGAGAATCCTTGAATATTTTTCAAGTTCTCCTTAGGTAGCATATAGATTTTTCCTTGTTAAAAACCTTTCCGGTAAAAGCCTTCTTGGGATAAAATCTGATCAAAGGAAGAGCGTGCAACGCATGCTTGAAAACCTAAGGTCTTCAAGCTGGAGGGTGCTTCAAACTTTCTAAATGGACACCTGCACACAAGTTAGTATAAGACGTATGTAAAAAGGGAGAAGGTTATACCTTAGAAGCGATGGCACTTCGAGCCTCGATATTCTTCAATTGTTTGCTCCGGGTATACGGTACGGTCCTTTCCTAATTTGACTCGGGTTCAGTGGAGAATGTAGCTCATGATTGCTACTTCGATTTTTGGTTATTCTTTGACCCCTTCAATGTTGATGGTGTCGATGTTGGTGCCATATCGTGCACTGCGAACATCTCTCTTGTTGTGTGCTGCTCCCCGTATACAGTTTTTATTCCGTCCTTTATTGGAAACTTCATTATTTGATAAACGGTTGATGGTATTGCTCTCATGCACTGAATCCAGGGCCTTCCGAGCAAGGCATTGTACCTTATATCTCCTTTGATGATATAAAACTTGACATTTTGGGTTGTGCTGGCCATGTTGACTGGGAGGATGATTTACCACTTTGTTGTTTTGCTTGCCATGTTGAATCTGTTGAGGACTCGAGAGGTCGGGCATGATCTGGTCAAGTAGTGCGAGCTGCTCCACCACCCTCGACCTGATAATGTTGGCCGAGCTACCTGGATCCACAAGCACATGCTTAATTTGAAACGTATTCACACGAAAAGAAATTACCAATGCGACATTATGAGGCTGAGCCAGGGCCTCGATGTCCTCATCGCTGAATCTGAGAGTGTCCACGGGTATGCAACCTCGAGTTTGCTTTTCCCTTGTGATGGATGTTTTTTTTCGTTTGACAATGAGTTTCTATGGGATGTTGATTTCTCCAACGATCATGTGGATAACATGTTGTGGATCATCTGTTTCATTTTTCCAGTTCACCTCCCTTTCCCAAAATTTATTTTTGGCTCGATTGCTGAGGAACTCTCAGAGGTGCCCTTTGTTAATTAGTGAGCTACTTCTTCTTGGAGCTGTCTGTAATCTTCGGTCCTATGACCGTGCATACCATGAAATTCGCACACCAAGTTAGGGTTTATTTGTAACGGATCTGATAGTACGAGTCTTGGCCACCTGGTGTATCTGATCTTATCGATGACAGATACGATGTCCGAAATATCAATACTAAAGTTGTACCCAAATAATTAGGGTGCCTTATTCGGCCTATGTGTCTGTCAAATCCAGCTACTCACGAGGCCTAAAGGATTCTGACCTCGATTAGCCCTTCGATTGTTTCGGGGTATGTTATGCCTTGGGGTGTTTCTTCGATCTTTATTGTATGGTTGGTACCTTTCCTTGTTTGGCCTTTGTTCCTTTTCCAGGAGCTTGCTAGGATATATTGAGCCCGAGGGGGCACCTCGTTTGTCATCATTGACCCTAATCTTTGACTAATATCGGTTGTGGACATCCGACCAAGTCACAGCAGGATATTCAACCAAGTTCTGCTTTAGTTGCTTTGAAGCTACCAAACTTTGTTCATTCAAACCTTGGGTGAAGGTATGCACTGCGCGGTTATCGGAGACTAGTGGTAATTCAATTTTCTCCATTTGGAAGCAAGATATAAACTCCCACAACATTTCGTTTTCTCTTTGTTTGAATTTGAAGACGTCGGATTTCCTTGTAGCAACCTTGATGGCACCGGCATGTGCCTTTATAAAAGAATCTGCCAGCATGGCAAACGAGTCTATTGAATTCGGGGCTAGGTTGTGATACCACATCATGTACCCTTTTGAAAGTGTTTTTCTGAATGTTTTTATCAGGACAGATTCAATCTCTTTGTTCTTCAAGTCATTGCCCTTCACCGCACAAGTGTAAGCGGTGACGTGCTCATTGGGGTCCAAGGTTCTGTTGTACTTCGGAAGATCGGGCATTCTGAATTTCTTTGGGATGACTTTGGAACAGAATTTTATGGGAATGGTTTTGTATGAATTTCTTTGAATCTACAGCCTTCAGGATCGGGGGTGCGCCCGGAATTTGGTCGACCCATGAATTGTAGGTCTCCACCTTTTTGTCATTTGCTCTTATCTTCTTTTCACCAGATTCAATCCTCTTTGTGAGGTCCTTATGCATCTTAATGATAGCAGGGTCAGCTACTGGCACGTTGTTGCTTGATATTTCAGGTACTTATTCAGCTTGAGCGGCCTTTTCTGGTGCTGCTATGCTTGGAGTTTATTGGTGGCTTTGTAGTTGAGAAATCGCCAGCTGTTGCGTCTGCAACATCTCAAAAATGGCGTGAAGGCTAACCTCTTGTTCCTCCAAAGTCGGGGTTTTTTAAGCTTCTTGTTGGTTTTCTTGGCATATACTCTTGTTACTGTGGGTGCTTCAATCAACGTGTTGGGCGTTGCGTGAGGCCACATCCACGAGAATTTGTTCTGGTGCATCCTCAGGGTTTCGTGGGGGTACACCGATACCTGGAACAGCTACACCATTCTCTCCATGGTTTACAGGGCTGTTGTTTTCATGTGCATATACTGAGTTAGATATTTTGACCAGAAAGCAAAAATTCTTGGACAAGAAAAAGTGTAAATAGTAACGTGCCTTATGAGAGAACCAACACGAAAAAGAATCACTATTATTTTTAGTCCCACGGTGAGCACCAAACTATATACCTTGAAAATGCTAATTATAATTAGATTTAATTTTGTGGTTCTAAAAATACGTGAGTTATTTTATGTTAGTTTTTAAGCAATAGATGCTAAGACTGAGACCAGAAAATAGGTAAGAGCTTGAAGATAGAACGCTATGCAAATCGAGTAGCCAAGAATCGGGGTCTTGAGCTAGCATTCACTAGGCCTCGAGGTCGAGCTAAAGCGTTAGTATGTGGATGGACGATGAAAGACTAATAGTTCAAGAGCTTTGATGATGGCTCTTTATGATCAATGATGAGTAATAAATGAAGAACAACTAATAAAATACAATATATGTAAGAAATATAATAAATTTAAGCAATAAAACCAAAGGAGAATATGTTTAAGTTAGAGAGCAAAGAATATTCTTGTTCTTGTATTGACTATTGTGCGTGCAAGAAATAACAAGGAACCCCTTTATATATGAGGGGGAATCCCAGCATAGTACATATGCATTTATTATAAAGATATGCGGCCGGTACAACCATTTAATGCCACATTACATATTTGTACTAGTTTAGTAGACCTGGAAATTTCCCGCTTTTCCATCATAGCCACCAATTTTCACTGCCCGGAGATCGAAAATAGGGAACCCTTGAGGTCGAACCTCAAATCGTGCCTCGAGCGTTCAGGAGACGGGCTATGGAGTGTCATAATAATCATAAAATTGGACTCTCCGATTTTAGCCGTATATAGTATAAATAATATAATAAATACAATTATGTATAGAATATAGGCTATTATTGTAAAAATATATAAAATAGCTTTTCAAATACAAATATAATTATATAAAATAAAGTAAAATATTATGAAACATATATTTGGATGCAAATAATAAATTAGAGGATTAAGTCATTATAAAATGATTTCAAGGGGTAATTAATACATATTATAGTAATTTAAATGCAAGAAAGTTAATTTTAAAGCTTTTAAAAATTATAGTAAATACTTGTTTGACTCTTGTAAATGGTGAAGATGTAGGAATGATATTTTAAAAACATATATGATGTTTATAAAATTGGGTATCAACATGTTCCGCTAGTGATTCAGAGTTGATTATGAGATTCTCATGCTCTTTATATGATGGCATTATAGATGCAGTGCGTCTTGTGGAATTGACATTCGCATGGACAAGGGACATTTCAATTTCGGAGGAAGGTCATGAATTTTAAACAATATGGAAGGTTTTAGATGTTTAGTGAATGTTATTACACTTGATATTGCCTGATAAGAGCGCGCATTTTAGAAGATGCACTGTGTTTTGACTTACGGATGCTTTCATTGGTATTGCGGTGCTCTCCTGGTTGATCGATTATTGATGTTCAAATTTTTCTACATGGCATGGAAGAATTATAGAAGTATTTCTCGTGGGAATGATTAAGTATGATAGATGTGTTAGTCATACGAGTTGCGGAGTTGGGATCGGCTATACTGGTTTATGTGTTCTATGGATTTGGAGACTCGGAGATTTCAGAAGAAGATTGTTTCGGGGTTGCGTACTATGAAGATGTGGCCAAAGTTATCTAGATGATAATACATGTTACAGTTAGGTCATTTTGGACTTCTGGAGGTCTATTTATCAATTTGGGAATGACCAGAGTTGATTTCGGGCCCATTGGTAAGCTCGAGGGGGATGTGCATTCTACACGGGGTTGGATTTGTTGGATCAAAATTGTTAGTATTGAGGGTGAGTCATTCGATTAGATTTGAGCTTCTACGTGTTCTAATAAGTTCTCTGTGTTACTCTTCTAAGAGACAAGGGGTGGTGATCTGTTGGTTATATACACACATGGCGATGTTCTGTTTGGGCATTATAGCGGAATTTGAGTGAGATGGTTATTGGGTGTTGAATGGTTAGTTGCGCCTTGGTTATGTCCTCTCCAGGATATGGTATAATGTGTTATTTTCTTCTCTATGGTTATGTTCATGCACTTTGTGTATTTGATGACGAATTATATGCAATTGCTGATTTTGTACATGGTGGCTTAAGGTATTTCATTTAGAACGGTGTTTTGATGGGATACGCATTACAGCGGGGCTATGTTGGGATATGATCCTTTGTGTTAGATTTGTGTGTCTTAGTTCTACTATGTATGATGGGCTCGTAGCGTTGCGATTGTGGTGGTTCTTGTTGAGCTTGTGGGACATTTCTCTCATTTGAGTAATTTTTCGTTTTTGGGTGTATTTAAATTGTTGTGTTTTGGTGCACAGAATTGCAGGATTTGTGGCTTAAGGTTGTATTACTGTGGTATGTTAGTAAAGTGGTTGTATTTGATGAGATGAGGTCGTTGGACTTAGAATGGGTACTATCGAATTTTATTACATTATATGTGGAGGAACAATATTGGAAGTTGGGTTAGGATGTGGCTTTGGTTCTTGTTGAATGAGAGACGGCTCCATGAATTGTTCATCTCATGAGTGGCTATGAATTTCTGTATGTTTCTTTCATTATCGACAATGTATGAAAGTTTTGAATGAGGTTTTATTTAATATGAGGTTTATTATCATTATTAGGTTTGTGTTGAACATCTACTATGATCGAGAATTATTGCTACGAGTATGTGAGTTGTGTGTTACATCATGTGATTATGCTTGGTTATGGTAGTTATGACTTGATACAGCTTGTCCAGACTTATACAGTGTGTAGATACGAGATTCGACTCGTGTAAGGAATTATGGATGTTAGAAATTATGTTCTGAGGCTTATGAGCTAAGGTTGAATTAAGGATCTTCAGTTATGTTGTGTTGTCAAACTAATATGGGTTTGGGTGACGTGGGATAACCCCCCGAGTGTGTGCATGGTAAGGTTACACGGCGATTTGATGGCTTTGGAACGACTTTTGGTATGTTCGAGGGCGAACGAATGTTTAAGTGGGAGAGAATGTAACTATCCAGCCGGTTGTTTTGAGCATTTGCATTCCGTTTAGCTATTTGATGTCTTTAGAACCATCGTATGATGTACTATGACTTGTATGAATCGTCGGTTTTGGTTTCTAGGTTATTCGGAATTGATTTGAAAGAATGATTCTCAACTATGAAGCTTTAAGTTAGAAGAGTTGACCAAGTTTAAGTTTTCAGTACTTGACCTCGGATCAAGGTTTTGATGGTTCTGTTATGTCCAGATGGTGATTTGGACTTGGGCATATGCTCGAATTTGGATATGGATATTTCTAGAAGGTTTCGGCACTATTTGGAAAAAGTTAAAAATTTAAAGGTTTGGAATGTTCATAAGTTTGACAATGAGTTGACTTTGATGATATCAGGTTTGGATTTTGATTTGGGAATTGGAATAGCTTCGTTGTTCATTTGGGTCTTGTGTGAAAATTTTGAGTTCCGAATCGATTTGATAAGGTTCGGCACGCATTCTGGAAGTTGATAGATTCAAAGTTCATTAATTTTTATTTGAGATGTGATACGTCATTTTGATGTTGTTATGCGTGATTTGAGACCTCGAGTAGGTCCATGTTATGCTGTGAGACTTGTTGGTATGTTCAGTCAGGGACCCGAGGGACTCGGATGAGTTACGGATAAGTTTGGGTTTTGTGGCACTCGTTTTTTTATTTTTCGACGTAGTTTCTTCAAGCATAAATGGTACCACATTAAGGAAATGAGCTCCGATTTTTATTATGGTTGAAGTATTAGATCCATATCGTAATGTTGGAATCATTAAGTTTCGACTTCGTATGAGGAATTTATGGTTATTTTACTAAGAACTGTGTTGCCAATTTTCTTTAGATATTAATTATGAAATCGCCACTGACTTCGTATTTAAAAATCTATACTATTTTCAAATATTGAAACCAACATATCTCCTTCATTATAAAGTTAAATTGAGTGATTCAAAAGCCTATCTTCTTTGGAATTTCACAAAGAATCTACTGGAGGTATCAAAAGCAAATTTTTGGATCATTTTGCACAAGAAACAAGGCAAAATAGTTGGGCAGAAATATATAATATCAAGGGTTTTCTCATTTGGTCATATTTTGAGTTGGGAAGCTCAAATTTGGGCGATTTTGGAGGCGATTTTCACCACATGTATTGGAAAAAGTGCTATACACTCGTTTTTGGTTATATTTTATGAATCCATCTTCATTTTTAGCATTTTATTGATGATTTCATTGTGAAATTTGGGAATTTTTTGTTTAAAATTTCATAAAGTGAATTTTGAGTTTTTTCATATTGATTCAGAGTCGTATTTGAGTCAAACTAGTAAGTTGGACTTGTAATTGAATGGTTTATCATATTTTGTGAGTTTTGTGGGGTTTTGAGATGCCGGCTCGGGCTTTGACTTTTTTGTTGACTTTGGACTTTTGATTAAAGTTCAACCTTTATCGACTGGGTTTGTTGCCTTTGACATTTTTCGATTTTAATGAGTTTTTTTTGGCTAGTTTTGAGCGGGAAAGAAGATCGTACGCACGTGATGGCATTTCTAGAGTATTATTTGGCTTGCTCGATATTGGATTTGGCTTGTTCGAGGTAAGTAACACTTACAAACTTGGTGCCGAGGATATGAACCACTGTATCTATGTGTTATGTTTTTGGTGTTGAGGTGGAACACATGCTAGGTGACGGGTGTGTGGGCATGCATCGTGTGAATTAATTCTGTGGTACTATGTAATTAACTAAATCTTGTTTCTATCCATGAAATTTCTGCGTGCTAGAGTAATTGAACTGTGATCTATATTAGAAACTATGTGTAGGCTATATGTTTATCTTGTTAAGTCCCATTGAGGTCATTTATGATTTTGAGTTATTTGCTTAAACTACGATTATATACTCAGTCACATTCATTATTTGCATGTCATGTCTCAGTCTCTGTTATCATTTATTGTGACATCATATATTATTTTTAAGGATGATTAGCATCGGATTTGTGATGCCAAGAGACTAGAGAGGATGATTCCTGAGTGAGGCCAAGGTCTTGATTATGAGTGATATTTATGGGATCGGACTGCACAGCTTATTGGTTCACACTATGATTGGCCTATATTAGTTCTTGGGTAGGATCCTTACCTCCGGATTCTGATATACAAGCAGTGAGAGAATGCACCTACTGAGTGCGAGTGCAAAGTGCCGAGAGCGAGTGTCAAGTGACTGGGAGGACTGAGTGACCAGAGGAGCTGAACATCATATCTTTGAGTTCTTGCTTGTGCTTCTTTTATTATATTGTTACGAGTTTTTTTGGCTGTTGGTGTTGGACTCTGACTGTTGTACAAGTTCGTTGCTACTTTCAACCTCAGGTTAGGTTTGTTACTTATTGACTTCAGGGGGGTACTCATACTACACTTCTACACCTTGCGTGCAGATTCTGAAGCTGATATTATTGTGTATGGCGGGAGCTGGCTTTGAAGATGAACCTGCGTTCAGGTTGTATCTGCCTCTTGCTCATGGAAGCTTTAGATTTATAAAATCTATTTATATATATTTCCAACCGAGGATGTATTAATTTCATACTAGCTCTTTAAACTCTAAATCTTATAAGCTCATGATTTGTACTACCAGTCCTTGCGGATTTTTTGTATAAAAGTTCGGTTATATTATAATTATTTTTCTCAGTAGAACTTCTTTGAGATGGATTATTATTAAATTGGCTTACCTAGTGAGTTGGGTTAGATGTCATCACAACTAATTGGATTTTGGGTTGTGATAGATCTCTTCAGTTATTTCTAGAGAATTCAATACTCCAACTTGAGGTGTCTATTTATCAATGTCAAACTGCAGAGATTCGTAAGTAACCTATAATTCCAGGCTCCCGTCAGATAAAATGATACAATCTCTTTAGAAATTTTAGCACCATTTCTTTATAGCTTTCTCTGATGTTGTTGAAAGGGATAGATCCTGAAGCAGAACTTTTGTAAAGGTTACTGGCACATGTAGATGAATTAGTTTACATATTCTCGGAGTTAATATTATTTCGTTTCCTAATGTTTTACAAGATCGTCACTTGAAAAATTAGTTTTTATTTCACTTTAAACCATGCTGATGAATTGTTTATCATAAGACATATCTTCCTGTTGGTAACATGGATTTTAACTATTTTTAGTAGTCCTTTTATTGAAGAAACATTGGCATGTGATGGATTTTAACTATTTTTGGTAGTCCTAATGTCCTTTTTAGGATCCCAAATTTTTTATGCTGAGGTTCTTTTCTGACTACTAATGGTAGAAGTATTACACAGTTGTTTGTATTAACAAGTAATTTTGAGAGTTTTATCTATATATCTTGCTGCCTAAGAAACCTGGGCAGTTGAATATAGGCACGGTGGATATTCTGGTGCAACTTGCATTATTGGAACACTCTTAACCCAAAGGTTCCAGCCTCATAATAAGCAACCCCCACTTTCAACAGAGAAGTTGTGAGTTCGAGTCTCCCAAGAGCAAGGTGGGAAGTTCTTGGAGGAAAGGATGCCGGGGGTCTATTTGGAAACAGCCTCTCTACTCAAGTGTAGGGGTAAGATCTGCATAGACACTATCTCTCCCAGACCCCACTAAGTGGGATTATACTGGGTTGTTGTTGTTGTTGTATTCTCGTTCCCTCTATCATGTCCTTGAATGGCTGGAATAAAGAATCATATCAACAGACTATATATACTTTCTTGAATAGAACAAATTTTAGCACCTAGACTTTGGATTTTCAACACTTTTGAATATGTTTGTTCAATGGATGAAACTTTGATATTTTACTCTCTGTCTCTTCAAATAATTTTCTTTATTTTCTCCCCAGATCTTTCCTTTAAATCTTTCAATTTTTTCCCGCATCTCTCTTTCATTACACTAGCTCGTTCAATAAACTATCTTTTAGGCTGTGATCTTCATTATTGTTCTGAGTTTTTTCAGAATTTTAGCGCTGAAATACCACAACTTTCGATTAGGTGATATTGTGTTTCTTCAGAGTTTGATTTGAGATGATTTTCTTATTGAAAGCTCGAGGTTGAGGAAGATTTTATTTGTATATCTCGTTATTGTGTATCCGCTGATCTCATGTATATCATGCATATCTAGACATACCAATGAAAATGTCTGTGTCATATACACTTATATACCATGCGTATACACAATGTGCTTGCTATAGAATCTTTTGAAATCATGATAATAACTTGAATAGATTTTGTTGGGACACAAGTTTTATAAATTAAAATAAAACGAGGAAACTTCTATAGTTATTGATTCCGAAATTTGTCAATTGATATTCGTCTTGCTCAGTTACTGTAAGGACTTTAATCGTTGAATTCAATTCACCCCCTTTGATTTTTCAAAAAAAAAATAGAGCTTCTGCATTTTTGTATATATTTGGCAACTAAATACGTTTCTATTATCAATGGATTCATCTTCAAGCATGAAATCTATCAATTGTTGTTAGGTGTTGTATATAGGTGCCAATATCATTTTTATTTCTCCATATGGAAGTATACTTGCCAGAAGAAAGAAACGACGACGTTAAAAGAAAATGACCCAATCTTTAGATATGGCCTATTTACATATTTTCATTCTTCCTTTAATTTGGCTAACTAAAATTTCTCCCCACATTTTCCTTTATGGCCATTAGTCAAATCCCAAATAAATGAATCTGAACTATTTCATTAATTGTTTTATCATGTAAGAATCATGAAGCACACTAATTTCACACTTGTGTTTAAGCACACCAAATTTAACATGTGTATTGATGGATTGACTTGGGAGAAACGACGCCAAGAAAATGATACTTCTCTCATGATTCTTAATGTTCACATTTATAATTTTTGAGTTCATATCTTCAAAGTTGAATTTGAAATGTATGAGTTATATTAATTGTTATTTGATAAACTCGAATTGGTGTTGTGGTTGAAGCTCAAATAGTGAATAAAAAGTGATTTTGCAAGATTTTGGATGGTAAAAATCTATTAGAAAGGTAATCCATCATTGTTGAGCAAGCCCAAAGAACTAAGTTTGTATTTTGAATTTAATTTTTGTAATTATTTTTTAGTGGGTGTTATTTAGATTTTCCCAGACCCCACGGACTATACTGGATAGTTGTTATTGTTGTTGTTATTTAGACTTATTGAAAATAATCTAAGAATGTTGTCTACAATATTTAAAGTTGTTTCATGAAAATTTGAACTGGTTTTGAAAAACAGATATGCTTATGTGGATGTGTAAATACTATATAATAATGTATATAAATATTATTGCAGAAAAAAAATCGCTATGCGGGTGTAAACTATAAAGATACGGCTACGTGGATGCAATATGTGGTGTTGAAAATGTGAATGGGAATGCAAATAAAAAGGAAAAGTGGAAGAAGAATTGAAATGAAACAAGGGTGTCGACAAAGGTAAGGCAAATCAATATGACATCACCTCTAACCAAGGTAAGAGGTCGTTTCGTAGGAGGCATCTAAATAATGTCAAATAAGGTGTATTTATAATATTGGTATTAGTAATATTAAAATTAGTTATGTTGATATTAATTATAATGAAATTATTTTTTATTTATTGTTTAATTTGATGTATTAAAATAATGCATAATTTCTAAAAAAATTGATCATTTATAGAAATGCTCTTCACATTCTTTAGCTTTGTCCATTATTATTATTGCAACATTTTTATTACCCGTCACATTCTTTACTCTCTATAAAGCCAATCTTTTTTAGAGGAGATCAAAACTAAAAGAGAAAGCTAATTGAAATATTAAAATTAAAAGAAATTAAAATTTTAATTGATATGACATATAATACATAATGCCAATTATTAAAAAAATAGGTAAATTATTAATAAATAAATAAAAACTTTAGTTTTGTACTTTGAAAAAAATCAAAATCAAATTTAGTACTAAATATGGTATGTTTTTATTTTAGTAGAATACTAAATGGGAAAAAATAATTAAAATATCATAATATAAAAATATATAAACTATGGTGAAAAGTATTTGAAACAGGTTTTAAGAGATTTGAAGGGTAATTATGTCTTTAACTAAGCTTATGTATGTATTAATAATCTTGGTATTGCTAATAACATAAGTTTCTATATATTAGCTATAGATGGGGATAATACCACATAGGATATAACTGTAATGACGCGATCAGTCTTTTTGACTCTAGCGTGTCATTTGACGGTTTAAAGCAATGAGTAGCTTAACTTTGGATACTATGACTTGTATGCGTGGTTGGCATTGGAATTTCGGAAGATCATAGTTGATTTGGAAAGAAAATTCTCATTAAGGAAACCTTAAGTTGGAAGAATTGTCTAGGGTTGGATTTTGAGTAAACGGCCTCGGAGTCGGATTTGAATGTTCTAGAAAGTTCGTATGATGATTCCGTACTTGGGAGTAAGTCCAGACCAGGTTTTGGATTACCCGGTAGCGTCTCAAGACCTATTATGGAAATTAGCAGTTTTAGAAGAATTTCATAATGACACGAACCACAATCCCCATCATTGGTACCGTGACGGCACCTAACATTACACATGTTAGGAAAGACAACATTAGAGATTTATTATCCAAACCTTTTACGTTTCAGTAATTAACAATAAGCAAGCTATAACAAGTCGAAATGAACGCGGAAGTAAATAAATAACAACTTTAATTATATACTATTACTACCCAGAATTCGGGGTCACAATCACGAACATTCTAAGACGTTACTCCAAGTATTTTCCAGAAAAATATAATTGTTTGTGAAATAAGGAAAACAATAAAGTATGAGGTATAGAAGGGGACTCCAGGGACTGCGGACGCTGACATGAATACCTTGGGTCACCTAGCTGACAGATCCTACAACAAGTCTCTCAACCAGCTTAATCTACCTCCAAAATCTGCACAGGAAGTGCAGAGTGCAGTATCAGTACAACCGACCCCATGTACTGGTATGTACCAAGCCTAACATCAATGAAGCAGTGACGAGGCTATTGCGGGGAAATCATAATATAACCTACATACAGTATATAATAAAAGCAGAAAGAAAGACATGATAAAAAAGAGCAGTAACTTGCAAGAAGTGAATACAGTTCTCGAAGAATTTCATCAGTATTCGGCTACTACCAACCCTTAGGTGCAATTTAATACTACCATACAGCTAACATAGTCAAGGAAAATTATGAACATATAGGTTGTTGCGGCGTACAACCCGATCTTACCGTACATCTCATATTCCTCCCTTATTTTCTCTTATTGACATAAATAATAGAATATAAATAAAAGTGTTGCGGCGTGCAACCCGAACCCACCATATCACAATAATCTCATTTGTAGTTCACCCTTATTACACTTGTTACGGCATGCGACCCGATCCAATCATACCAGTAGCAGGTGCTCAGTACGTACACCAATTTCATAGTTCAAATCACATAACCCTTCACAACACCTAACTTCAAACCCAAACAATTAGGAAGCTTGTACACTATGAAAATTTACACTAGTAATACTACTCGGGAAGGCCAATCCAGGATATATCATGAAAGCACTGATAACCAGCTTAAGAAAATAATAGGAGACAACGAAGCTTATGAAATAACTAATACCTTCAACAAAGAGAAGCAATGTCTAACAAGTAACAATAAGGATGAAAATACAAGTAAAGCATGCAACAATTACGACAGGGAAAGAGACAATACAAGAAGAACGAGAGAAAAACAGACAAAAACAGATAATTTGGCGATGTATGCCTACTCGTCACCTCACATATACGCCGCTCACAGGAATTTCATATAGAAAATAAGTCAAGGGTCCATAATCCCTCGAGTCAAAATTAGATACCACACTTACGTCGCTCCACGGGCCACTCAACGCTCAATTACTTTACCTCTAGTATCTACCTCGAAATCACTCGTATCTAGCCACAACTAACTCAATAGAATCAATAATTCTAAAGGAATCAATTATAATTCATAAATTCAGATTTCCCAAACTTTCCCTCAAAAACACAAAAATCAACCCCGGACCCGCTTGGTCAAAACTTGAGGTTCATACCAAAACCCATTTACCCATTTATCCCTAAGCCCGAGCATGTAATTAGTTTTGAAATCCAACCCAATTTGAGGTCTAAATCCTAATTTTCCAAAAATCCTTAATTCTACCCAAACCCCCAATTTTTACCATGAAATTTTTATATTTGAGGTTGAAAATTCATGAAATATGATGGGAAATTGAAACAAAGTGGGTTATGATCACTTACTAAAGTTTTGGGAAAGAGTTGGTTTTGGAATAATTGCCTCTAGTGTTCTAGGATTTGAAAATTTGGAGAATGGGAGAAAATCCCGTCTAAGTCTCATTTACCCAGCTACAGATGTTGCAAATACGACCTGGACTTTGCAAATGTGAAGCCCACAAATGCGAAGGAGGCACTGCAAATGCGAACCCCTTCTCATTTCTATATGTTCGCAAATGGGAGGATTAGTTCGCAAATACGAACATGGGAAAGACCGTAGATGCGACCATGTGATCGCAAATGTGAAAAGCACCCCTCCCCAGTTCCCATTGCAATTATGAACACTGGCTCCCACAGGTACTCTTCTCAAATGCGATGAGGAGGTCTCAAATGTGAACCAAACAGTGATCGCAAATGCGAAGCTTGATCTCGTAACTACGAAATCATAGGTTTACAACAGGAACTGAAGCACGCGAGCAATTTTTTTCTAAGTTCAATAACTTCGTAGCCTATCTGAAACTCACCCAAGCTTTCGGGGCTCCAAACCAAACATGAACACAAGTCTAAGAACATCATAAAAACTCACTTGTATGATCACATCGCCAAAATAACAAATAGAACTAAGAATTTAACACGAAATCGAATGAAATTTTTGAGAAAACTTTGAAATTCCTATTTTCACAATAAGATGTCTGAATCATGTATAATCAACTTCGTTTTACATTAAATTTCACAGATAAGTCACAATTATAGTACTGGACATATACCGGATTCCAAAACCAAAATACAAACTTGTTATCCAAAAAGTCAAACCTTGGACAAACATCTCTATTTTATTAAGTCTTTAACTTTCAAATTTCGACGAAGTTTGATATCTCGAGCTAGAGACTTTCGACTTTGATTTCAGGCATATGCCTAAGTCCCAAAATTATGATACGAACCTACCGAGACCGTCAAAACATAAATTTCAATCCGTTTACCAAAAATATTGACCGAAGTCAACTCAAATGAGTATTTAAGGCAAAATTTCTTATTTTCATCAACTTTTAGCACAAAAAGCTTTTGTGAAACACGTCTGGACTGCGTAAGCAAATTGAGAAGGGTAAAAATGAGATTTTTAGGGTTTAAAAGTGCCAAATTAAGTTCTAAAATACAAGATGATGGGGTCATCACATTCTTCACCACTAAAAACCCTTCCTCGAACAGACATAGAAAACTACCTAAGCTAGTGAAAAAGTGGGGATATCTACTCCGCATATCGGACTCGGAATCTTAGGTAGATACCTCAATAGGCTAACCTCTCTAATCCACTCGAACCGAAAAGATAACTCTTCGATCTCAGTTGACAAACTTACCAGTCTAGAATAGCTATCAGCTCCTTCTCGTAAGTCAAATCCTTGTCTAGCTTGACAGCACTAAAGTCTAAAACGTGGGATGGGTCGTAGTGATTCATCCAAAGTATGGACACAAGGAACACTGGATGGACCGCTGATAAACCAGAAGGCAACGAAAGTCTGCAAGCCACCTCTCCTACTCACTCAAGAATCTCAAAAGGCTCGATGTATCAAGATCTCAAATTGCGCTTCTTTCCAAACCTCATTACACCCTTCATAGGTGACACACAGAGCAAGACTCTCTCTCCGACCATGAATGTAACATCATGGACCTTACGATCGGCATAACTCTTCTACCTAGATTGAGCCGTGCGAAGTTTATCCTTAGTGATCTTAACCTTATCCAAGGCATTCTATACCAAATCTGTACCTAATAACCGAGCCTCCCCCTGATCAAACCATCTAAATGTCAATCAAAATCGCCAACCATATAACGCTTTATAGGGAGACATCTGGATGCTCGACTGATAGTTATTTTTGTATGCAAACCCCACTAGCGGCAAGAACTAATCCCATGAGCCTCCAAAATCAATAAACACATATGCGGAGCATATCCTCCAATATCTGAATAGTGCGCTCGCACTACCCATCCCTCTGAGGATGAAATGTTGTGCTCATCTCAATCTGCATGCCCAACTCATGCTGCACTGCCTCCAAAAATGTAAGGTAAACTATGTACCTCGATCAGAAATGATAGACATAGGCACACCATGAAGACGAACGATATTGCAGGTATAAATCTCTTCCAACCGCTCTGAAGAATATGTAACTGCCTTAGGAATCAAATGCGATGACTTGGTTAGACTATCCACAATAACCCAAACTGCATCAAACCTTCTCTAAGTCTGTGGCAGTCCAACAACGAAATCCATAGTGATACGCTCCCACTTACACTCAGGAATCTCTATCTTCTTAAGCAAACCACCAGGTCTCTAATGCTCGTACTTTAATTGCAGACAATTTAGACACCGAGCCCCATATTCCACTATATCTTTCTTCATTCTCCTCCACCAATAATGTTGTTGCTAGTGTTGATATATCTTGGCGGCACCCGAATGAATAGATACCGAAAACGGTGGGCCTCCTAAAGAATTAAATCACAAAGTTCATCCATATTAGGCACACAAATATGACCCTACATCCTCAAATCTCCATTATCCCTAACTGTAACCTACTTGGAACCATTGTGTCGCACTGTGTCCCTAAGGACAAGCAAATGAGGGTCATCATAGATGATATCATAGTCTTTCAATAGCTCTAACTACCTCATTTGCCTCAAATTGAGCTCCTTTTTCTTGAAAAACTATTGTAAGCTCTGATGATCCGTGAGCACCTCACATGACACGCCATAAAGATAATGCCTTTAAATCCCCAATGTGTGAACAATGAACGTCAGCTCTAAATCATGAACAAGATAATTCTTCTCATGAACCTTTAGCTGCCGTGAAGCATATACAATTATCTTGCTACCCTACATCAATATCGTACCAAGTTCAATATGAGATGCCTCACAATATACTGTATAAGTCCCTGAATCTATGGGAAACACCAACATTGATCTCATAGTCAAAGCTGTCTTGAGCTTTTGGAAGCTCACCTCAAACTCGTCTAACCATCTGAACGGGTCAACCTTCTGGGTCAACCTGGTCAATGGGGCTGCTAAAGATGAGAAGCCCTATATAAACCGACGTAATAACCCGCTAATCCCAAGAAATTTTGGATCTCCATCGCTGAAGTAGGTCTAGGCCAATTTTGAATTGCCTCAATCTGCTTAAGATCCACCTGGATACCCTCAGGTGATATAACGTGCCCCGCGAAAGTGACTAAGTCCAACCAAAACTCGTATTTTGAAAACTTAGCATATAACTAGCTGTCTCTTAGAGTCTGAAGTATGATCTGAAGATGCTACTCATGCTCCTCTCGGTTGTGGGAGTAGATCAAGACATCATTAATGAACACAATCCTAAAGAATCCATATGTCTTGAACACCCCGGTTTATCAAATCCATAAACACTGACGGGGAATTTGTCAATCCAAATGACATCATTAGAAACTTATAATGCCCATATCGAGTCTGAAAAGCTCTCTTAGGGAAATCGGATGCCCTAATCCTCAACTGATAGTAACCAGACCTCAAATCGATCTTCGAAAACACTTTGGCACCCTGAAGCTAATCAAATAAGTTGTCAAACCTCGAAAATGGTTACGTGTTATTGATAGTGACTTTGTTCAAATGTCGATAGTCTATGCACATCCTCATCAACCATCATTCTTCTTCACAAATAAGAGGGGAGAACCCCAGGGTGAGACGCTAGTCTGAATGAAGCCATTACCAAGAAAATTTTACAACTGTTCTTTCAATTCCTTCAGCTCTAGTTGGGTCATACAATATGGAAGAATAGTATTAGGTTGAGTACCTGGAACCAAGTCAATACAAAAGTCAATATCCATATCGGGTGGCATCCCGACAGGTCTGTGGGAAATACCTCTAGAAACTCTCATACAACTGGTACAAAATCCATGGAAAGAACCTTCGCACTAGAATATAAGAGACAAACCTACTGGTAGAATGACCAAGATTCCCTCTCCACTCTAATCGAGGAAATTGTGGCAGGTCTAAAATCACCATCTTGGTGTGACAATCCAATATAGTGTGATAAGGTGACAACCAATCCATTCCCAAAATGACATCAAAATCGACCATATCAAGAAGTAGGAGATCTATATGAGTATCAACACTCCTAATAGTAACCACACTCGAACCATAAACGCGATCTACAATAATAGCATCTCCCACAGTGGTGGACACATACACGGGAGCACTAAAAAGTCCCGAGGCACAACCAAATATGAAGCAAAATAATATGACACATATGAATAATAGAACCCAAATCAAATAGTAATGATACATCCCTACTGTAAACTGAAATCGTACATGTGATAACCGCATCATATGACTCAGCCTCAGGCTGGGATGGAAAAGCATAGCATCGGGCTGGGACCCACCTCTGAACTACATCTCAAGGACATGCCCTATATGGCTGGCCTTCACTTCTAATGGCCTGAACTCCACCTCTAGCGACCAGACCTCCACCTCTAGCGGTATGACCTCTACCTCTAGCTTCTTGAACCTTACCTCTATCTGGCTGATCGGGCAGTGGTGCACCTTGTGCCCGAATCATGGCACAAGAACTCTACTATGTTGGCAGAATGCCCAAGAATCTTGGACATGTTATGCCCATAGCCACAACAATCGAAACATCCATCCTGATAATATGGCCTTGGAAACTGAGACTGACCCAAACAGGCCAGCTGACCACGATAATAACTCTGAATAAGAGGTGCACTAATACGATTTAGTGGTGCATTGTAGGCTAGCTAATCCAAATAATTCATATGAGGTCCACGACCACCTAAAGCACCATGAGATTCTGTGATTTCTGAATGAACTAGCCTAGGAGGATGGCCTCTACAAAAAACAGCTCAGCCTCCAAATGAGGCCCTACTGAATCCACCGGAGTGACACGGCCTCCTGTCAAACCTCTAACCACTTCCCTGACCTAAAATCATCTCGATCGCTTGGCAACATTGGCTGCCGCCTGAAAAGAAATCTCACTCCTAGTCTCCTTAGCCATTTTCAATATGACAGGCAGAGCAAGTCCCTCAACAAATCTCCTCACTCACTCTCTCTCTCTCTCTCGGTAGGAAGAAGAAGAATAGCATGATGGGACAGATCCGCAAATTAAGTCTCATATTGAGTGACAGTCTGAGAACCCTACTGCACATGCTCGAACTACCTCTAATAGTCCTCTCTCTGAGTGATAGGAAAGAACTTCTGAAGAAATAGCTGAGAACTGGTCCCAAGTAAGAGCCATTGACCCAGCTGATTTGGCCAACATATAATCCATCCACCATTTCTTGGGAAAACCCGGCAAATAAAATAAAGCAAAGTCGATCATATTGGTCTTCACTATCCCTATTTTCCATAGTACCTCATGACAGCTGTCCTGATAGTCCTGGGGATCCTGTAAAGATGCACCGCTGAAGTGAACTGGGAAACACTCAGTAAACCTATCCAATCTCCACAAGGCCTTAGAAGACATAGCCGATCTATCACTGTTCTATGCCGCAACACCCGGCTGAACTACCCTAACGGGCTGAGCTGTTGGAGTCTAAAACTAGGGAGCCATCTACTCCAAAGTGTGAGTAGCAGGAGCCTGTGCTCCTCCTCCAATCTGAGAGACAGTTGGTGTTACAAGAAATGTGTTGGCCTATGCCAGACTCTCTATGAGCTGGTCCTGGTGAAACAGTCTAAGCTGGAGCCTCCTCGTCAAAATCTACCTAAGGCTTTACCGCTGGTGTTGCTACTCGATCTGTAGGCTAAGCCATGCTCCTACATCAGCCTCTGACATGGCCTCGGACTTTGCCTCTCGTAAGAGCTGCCACTGGGGCTCAAGCTGCTGCTCAGCTGAAGATGTGGTATGTGTTCTCTCTATCTGAGAAAGAATAAAAGTAGATAGTTTGATTAGCATTATGAGAACAAAACCGCACGACAGAGAAGAATAGAAGTGAACTTGTTCCTAACTCTGTTTCCTCTGAGAGATAAATACATATGTCTCCGTACCGACCCCCCATACTCTACTAAGCCTGCTCGTGAATCGTAATACCTAGGCAACCTAATGCTCTAGTTCTAACTTTTTATGACCCGGAATCCCAACTATCAGGACCGTGATGATGCATAACATTACACTTGCTAGGCAAGTCAACATGAGAGATTTATTAGCCAATCTTTTTACGTTTCAATGATTAACAAGAAGCAAGCTATAACAAGTTGAAATAAACACGAAAGTAAATAAATAACAACTTTACCCAGAATCTAGGGTCATAATTCTTGAACATTCTAAGACTTTACTACAAGTATTTGTCCGAAAGAAAATACAATTGTTTGCAAAATAAAGAAAATAGTAAAGTATGATGTATAGAATGGGACGCCAGGACCTGCGAACATTGACAGGTCTACCTGGGTCTCCTAAGTGATGGATCTTACAGCAAATCTCTTGATCAGCTTGATCCACATCCAAAATCTGCACAGGAAGTGCAGAGTACAGTATCAGTATAACTGACCTCATGTACTGTTAAGTGCCGAGACTAACCTCCACGAAGGAGTGACGAGGCTATGACGGGGAAATTACAATATAACCTGCATACAATATATAATAAAAGCAGAAAGAAAGACAGGATAAAATAGAGCATTAACTTGCAAAAAGTAAATGCAATTCTTGAAGCATTTCATCAGTGTTAAGCTACTACCAATTCTTAGGTGCAATTTAGTACTGCACTATAGCTAACACAGTCAAGGAAAAGTATAAACACATAGGTTGTCGCGGCGTGCAAGACGATTCTACCGTACATCTCATATTGCTCCCTTATTTCCTCTTATTAAAATAAATAACAGAATATAAATAGAAGTGTTGCACTGTGTAACCCAATCCCACCATATCGCAATAACCACATTCACATTTCACCCTTATTACACCATAATTCACCTTTATTACTCATGTTACAGCATGTAACCCAATCCTTCCATATTGATATCAGATATTCAGTACGCACAATAATTTTACAGTTCAAATCACATAACCCTTCACAAGGCTTAATTAAACCCAAACAATTAGGACGCTTGTACACTATGAAACTGTACACAAGTAATACAACTCAGCGAGACCAATCTAGGATATACCATGAAATCACGGATAACCAGTATAAGCAAATAACATGAGACAAGAAGCTACGAAAAAACTATACCTTCAACAAAGAGAAGCAATGTCTAACAAGTAGCAAATAAGAATGGAAATACAAGTCAAACATGTAATAATTACGATAGGGAAAGAGACAATACGAGAACAACTGAGAGAAACAGACAAAAGCAAATAAATTGGCGGCGTATATGTACTCTTCACCTCATATATACGCCGCTCACATGAATTTCACATGGCACATAAGCCAAGGGTTCCTAATCCCATCGAATCAAAGTTAGACACAACACTTATCTCGCTCCACTGGCCACTCAGTGATCAATTATCGCTTTTCCTCTAGTATCCACCTCCAAACAACTTGTATCTAGCCACAGTTAACTCTATTACATCAATTATTGTTAAAGGAATCAACTATAATGCATAAATTTAGATTTCCCGAACTTTCTCCCGAAAACTCAAAAACTGACCCCAGGCCCCCTAGGTCAAAAATAGAGGTTCATACCAAAATCTATTCACCCCCGAGCCCGAGCATGTAATTAGATCTGAAATATGACCCAATTTGAGGTTTAAATCCCAATTTCCCAAAAATCCCTAATTATACCCAAATCCCTTAATGTCTCCCATGGACATTCTAGATTTTAGGTTGAAAATTCGTGAAATGCGATGGAAAATTGAAAGAAAATAGGTTAGAATCACTTACCAAAGTATTGGGGAAGAAGAGTTGTCTTCGAGGAATCGCCTCTAGGGTTCTAGGATTTGAAAATTTGGAGAATGAGAGAAAATTCCGTCTAACTCTCATTTACCCAACTGCAGTTGTTGCAAATGCAAACTGGGCTTCGCAAATGCGAAGGAGGCATCGCAGATGCAAACCTCTTCTCATTTCTGCATTGTTTGCAAATGTGAGGTTTAGTTCACAAATGCAAACATAGGAAACACCGCAAATGCGACCATATGATCGTACATGTGAATAGCACCCCTCCCTAGTTTCCATCGTAATTGCGAACATTGGCCTCCACAACTACTCTTTTCAAATGCGATGAGTAGGTCACAAATGCAAAGCTTGATCTCGCAATTGCAAGATCAGAGTCCTGCAACAACAATTGAAGCACACCAACAATTTCTTTCTAAGTTCAATTACCCCGTAGCCTATCCGAAACTCACCCGAGCTTTCATGGCTCCAAACCAAACATGCACACAAGTCTAAAAATATCATACGAACTCGTTCGCACAATTAAATTGCCAAGATAGCACCTACAACTATAAATTTAACACCAAATTGAATGAATTTTTCATAATAACTTTGAAATTCCTATTTTCACAAATGGACGTCTAAATCACATCAAATCAACTCTTTTTTCATCAAATGTCACAGAAAGTCATAATTATTGTATTGGACCTATACCTAGTTTTGAAACCAAAATTTAGACACGTTTATACAAAAAGTCAAACCTTGGTCAAACATCTCCATTTCATTAAGTCTTTAACTTTCAAATTTCGACAAAGTCCAATATCTCGGGCTAGGGACTTTCGATTTTGATGTTGGACTTATGCCCAAGTCCCAAATCATATTACGAACTTACGGAGAATGTCAAAACATGAATCCGCGTTCATTTATCAAAAATGTTGATTGAAGTCAACCCAAATGAAGTTTTTTAGGAAGTATTTCTTATTTTCATCAACTTTTAACACAAAAAGCTTTCTGGAATCATGCCCAAACTACGCAGAGAAGGATAAAATGTGATTTTTAGGGCTTAAAAGCACCGAATTGAGTTCTAAACACAAGATGACCTTTTGGGTCATCACATATAAATTTGGGTTGAAGTGCATTTCAGTTTTATCGATGTCCGTTTGGGGTTCCGAGTCTGGGATTAGCTCCATATGGTGATTCTGGTATTGGGAGCGCATCTGGAAGTGGATTCAGAGATAGGTCATTTTGGAATCGTTTGGCGATAGTTAAAAATTTGAAAATTTTAAGGAGTTTGACAGGAAGTGGACCTTTTGATATCACAGTCGGATTCTAATTCCGAAAGTTGGAGTAGGTCTGAATGTTAATTATGACTTGTGCGTAAAATTTGAGGTCAATCGGACGTGATTTAATAGGGTTCGGTCAATCGGATTAACAATTAAACTTATATTGTGGTTTTAAGGATATGTGATTCAGTCCAACACCAATTGATAAACAATGAATTAAATAGATAAACAAAATAAATCAAACTAGTATGCTAGCCAAATTTTGACCTCGACTTGCGGTAGTCTCGAGGTGTATTAATAGGAATAGCAAATGATAAAGCAACTCTGATAAACAGTTAACAAAATAGCGAGAAAGCAATAACTGTATATATTCTTATCAGTGAACAATGACTCTTACAAATGAATAAGATCCTTCTTTATATAATAGGGGAATCCTAAATAAGGTACACTTCTAATTATAGTAGAAAATCATATTAACATCAAATTAATCACCGATGATCAAATCCATTCCGAAATTCACACCACAATCTTTGATCTGTTGCGGATATCTCGCCCTTTTCATTAATGAACTATACCGGCATCATTACGAAGTATGCCCTCTACTGACCTTGGTTAGTGATGTCGACCTCGATCTTGGAAAGAACTTTTGATCCCGGACTCGATGTCTTGGCCTTTCAACGTGGTATCTCTTTTTCGATCAAAGAATAAAATCGGGTAACCCCGATTTTCACCGTATACAAATATTTTCAAAAAACTTATTATGATGCATAATTTTAAAGTCTTTATATCTTCCAAATGAAGCTGTATACAGGTGGAATATTTTGAATCGCATTATCAAAGATTTAATTTCACCTAAACTTAGCCCATGTGGAAAATGCGTATATATTGAAATCGTTTAGAAAAAGTGACTTAATCTCGAATTTGTTCAAAGTTATAAATGGATCCAAAATGGAAAGTTTATGAGTTTTAGGAAATCACAAGCTATGTTTATTTATGAGTAATTTATTATAAAAATTGGTTTATTAACAAAAAATTATAAATATTAGCTAATTAGTTATTTGTAGTCTAAAAAGATTCAAATTTTTGCTTTTCTTTTTGAGTGGATGTTATTGAACAATATTGGATATATTTTCAGGAGCTTGAATCTGAGTTTTGGGATGATTTGGTGAAGTTTTGAGGTCGTGTAAATTAAAAATTCAAAGTAGAAGATAGCCATGAAAAAAGATTATATGTGTATCATTTATATATCTATGTATACTTGTATGTGATATACATGCATGATATATGTTATATACATGTATGACAAAAGTATTTTTTTAAACTCTATTTTAATTTATCTATAAATATTTATAACAAATTAATCCAAATCAACTCCATTCTGGCTCATGTTTTGTATATTACCTCGTATATATGTTTTCAACCAATTCAACTATACCAACTGAAAATGATACTTTTTGTCTATTTTTTAAATTATATTTTATATCATTATTAATGAATCTTAACTCCAAACTAGCATAACTCGCCTTCAAACTTCGTCAAATTTTGTATGTTGCTTCATTTATGTGTTCCAAACGAATCACAAAAATATCTGTTGAAAAAAAAAAACTCTTTTTTGGCTACGATTTTTGAATAATGTACATCATTGGCAGTTTTATTTTGGCTATTTTTGATAGCACGACTAAAATGGCTAGTTGTTGATAAATAGTGTATTTTTTTTAGAACATTACCTTCTAAATTAGCTATCGAACTCATAGTTTGTTTTAATTATTGAATTCACAATTAAATTTTTATATATGCTTAATAAATTTCTAATATAAATACAAAATAAATTATAAGGTTTAGGTGTACCATACTTAATATTCCAGCTCCATTCCTTGTTCAAGGTTGAAGAATTTAAAAACCCGGCGGACTCAAACATGGCCTAATATACAGCAGCTCTTAGTTATTACTCTTGAGTATGGCTGTCCAATGGGAGAGCTGTCCCGTCCCGTCTTGCGTCCTGTCCCGTCTCGTTCCATTTCATTTTAAATGGAATGGGCCAATGTTAAAATGGGAGAGGGGATGAGACGGGACGACCATTTCATCCCGTCCCGTCTCATTCCGTCTGTCTCGCCTATCCCGTCCCATCCAGCCTGTCCCACCTGTCCCGTGAGTTTTTATGATATATCAATGAAATTTCTATTATATTTGGTAAGTATAAAACAAATCCAACTTATGCACTAGCCATCAATGAAATGATTTCAAAATTTAAAAAGCTTTTTTCCCTATTACTGAAGTTTATTTAGTTTCTACTCGACTTAACCCGTTTTTGAAATTAAGAGGTACAAAAGGACTTGTTCTTAAAATTTATGAGAATTTAGCAATTCAAGAAAATGAACAACCATCTCTCGAAGACTGTCAAGCTAGCATCTATTCTTATGCTAGATCAATATTTGATAAATATAAACCATGAAAACAACAGGTTATGAAATTACTCCTTCTACTTCTAAGTCTAGGGTAGAAGTTTTATGGGAAGATATGGATGATATAACAGCTTTTAAGTCTTCTACTAATTATTAACTTGATTCTTATCTTAATCAGTGATTGAAAAGTGTAAAGACGAAGAAAGGCAATGAACAACTTTTGTCATGGTGGAGGGAGCGTGGCAAGGTTTTCCCAACACTTTCAATAATGGACCAAGATATCGTGGCTATTCAAGCATCATCAGTAGCATCAGAGAGTATTTTTAGCGCCGCAAAATTTCAAATTGGAGATCATAGCATGCATTAGCAGAGAACAGTGTAGAGATTTCCTTATTATTAGAGATTGGATTAATTCAGAAAAAAGAAAACTTAGTTTTGAAATTAACCACTAGGGAAGAAGAAGAATACAATGAGATACTTAACACTCCGCATAGATCTCATGGAACATCAATCAATATTACCAATTCAAGCAGAATGTCCGAGAGATATTATTGATAAGTTACAATGAAGTTATATAGGAGCCTACAAACATTAATATGATATTTTTTAACTCGTTACTAAGAGGCCTAGTTCAAATATAACCTTTCCTAGAAGGTGGTTGAGTAGATTATGTGCTCTTCAAAAAGTTATATTTATATTTGAGATTTGAAAGTTCTATTAATAAAATAAAAGGCTCTAAAGCATTGAATTTTTTTACGAATTGACTTAGTTAATATTTTAAAATTATATTAAATAAATTATAACTCTATTATAAATTTATAATTAATATAATATTTCATTACTAGTCTTTTGTTTTAATAATTTATAATTCTTTACTTAGTTTTTAAATTTTCGTTTTAACATTTAAGTTTGTTACATAAGTCAATAAACTAGCCGTTGCAAACTTTAAAAACTTAGTCATTTTCAAAAAATTACACTTTTATTTTTAAGAAAAAACTACACTTAAGACCCACGAACTCGTCCCGTCCTATCCTATTTCGTTTGGTCCTATCCCGTCTCATCCTGTCCCATCCTGTTTGTTAGCGGTATGGGATGGAACGGCCGTTTTGTCTCGTCTCGTTTGTCCCGTTTCACTACCGTCCCACTTAAATATAATACCATCATATTTCGTCCCGTTAATTTTATTTCGTTTCGTCTAGTTTCGTTGGACAGCCATGCTCCTGAGAGAAGTCTCGTTCTGCCAAACGATAGTTAATACATGGTTTACTTGTTTAACATGTGCGATCTTTCCGCGTACTCCAATTCGTATGCTTTACAACCTTAATAATTATAGCCCCTCCTTTTATTTTTGGTCAAACTTATGTTATAGGTCTCCTATGAACCCTTATACCGAAGGCGGATGTAATATTAAAATAATGGGTTCAATTAAATTTATAATCTTTTATGTTGAATAAAAATGTGTGTGTAAAATTTATTAAATACAAAAAAAAATTATGAATTCATAACTTTAAGAATATTATGGATTCAATATTAAAAACCTAAAATATTAAACTTATAAAATTTAAATTTTGAGTCTGCCTCTACTTATACGTGCATCATATACGGTACCGCCCTATACGTGATAAGGGCATTTCTCTAATGTCTACCAATTACCAAAATCTAACTATGGGTAAGCATTAGGGATGTACAAAGGAAACTAATAAATCGCACCAACCCGATAATTAGAGTCAGACCAAAAAAGAAACCCCGACTATGGTTTGGTTTGATCTGGTTTGGATTGTGTAACGACTCGACTGGTCGTTTTGCTTTTTAGAACTCCGTCCCCTTAAATAAAACATTCGTGCTTGCTTTAACTAATTTACGACCCGCGTGGATAGTTGGTTTATGAATTGGAAGAATTTGGGTTGAAATATGCTCATTGATTCCTTACGATTTTCTTAAAAGGCTAAGTTTGACTTTGGTCAATATTTTTACCAAACGGACCCGTATTCATGTTTTGACGATCTCGGAAGGTCTATAGTAAAATATGGGACTTGGGCGTATGCCCAGAATTGAATCCTGAGGTCCTTAGGCCGAGTAATGAATTTTTATTAGAAATTGTTAAACAAAAATTCGAAGGATTTAAAGAAAATAATTAATGATTGATCACATGGGTATCATGCTTCTATGTTGGTTCTGGAGCCCAGTACAAGATCAATAGAACATTTAAGACTTGCCCGCAAAATTTGGTATCAATCCGAGTAGTTTAAGAGCATTTCGGCTCGTTAGAGAAGAATTAAGAACTTGAAGTTCATAAGTTTGATTCAATTGATTTAAGGGGGTGATTCTTCGATGTAGCGTTGTTTCGAACTTTCCGAAGGTTCGAGCAAGTCCATTTCATGATTTCAGACTTGTCAGTGTACTCGGGTAGGACCTGGGAGCCCCGAGCGTCAATCGGACGAGGCTCGAGTGATGTTGGAAAATTTGAGAAAAGCTGAAGCATCTGCTTCTATCATAACCTCACTTGTGGTTGGTCAACCGCATGTGCGAGATTGCAGAAGCGTTCGTCCTCTCGCATATGCGGCCAAGGAAGGCCAGGCCCAAAACTGCAGAATTGGCTCCAAGACTGCAGAAGAGGTCCCAGCTTGCTTGGCCAATTCTGCAGATGCGGTCCCCTTCTCGTAGAAGCGGGATCGAAAATGCGAAAATCATTGAAGCAATGAGCTTCATTTATTACAGGTTCTAAGTTGTTTTTCCCATTTTTCACTCCTCCTTTGGGCGATTCCTAGCATCATGAGGTAAGTTTATCTTACATATTTTTAGTTTAATACTTGTATCTTATATAGATTAAATACTAGGATTAAGGTAAAATAAAGGGGCTAGATCAAAATCTAGGGTTTTGAAAAAAATTAGATTTGATCACGAAAATTGTTATAAAATGAATTAGAAATCATATATTACTGATTCTTAGGTTATAACGAACAACTTTCTTCGAAAATTTTTGCAATTCGGGCACGTGGACCTAGGATCGGATTTTAGTAAACTTGTGTTTAAGGTTGGGAAATTGCTTTAATAGTGACAATATGATCTTGTGAACTTATATTGACTAGTTCTTACCCCCATTTAACTAGTTTTGGATCGTTCGGCTCCAAATTGAGAGTTCGGCTCGATCTTGGTATTGAAAGTGCACTTTGGAGCGAGGTCAATCTCCTTTCTATCCTTGTAAGAGGGAATTGTCCCCATAGGTATAAAAAAATTATATAATTTGTAACTAAATGCGGGGGCTACGTACGCACTAGGTGATGAGAGTCCGTGCATTGCTACTATCATGTTAATTATCCGAATAGCTTAGGACCCGTATCGTGCTACATTTTCCGATGTTATATGTCTTCTTGATAATGTGATCCATTTTGGATATGCTAGAGGATTGGAAATGAACATAAGTGAACATATGTTGTGTTTGATCCATTTTGGATATGCTAGAGGATTGGCACTTTTAAGAGTTTATTTGAATATAAATGTACCTTATTATATTTTTCTGTTGATAATTGAGATTTGTGAATCGGGCCAATCGCCTCGATAAAAATAGATACATTTATGGTTCATACCGTTCGACCCTATGGCAGGTATAATTTTTATTATGTTGAATCGGACCGTCGACCTTACCATAACTTGTGCATGATATTTATGTGAATGTATTATTGGTGACTTGCCTTATATATGATTTGAATTGTAAAGGAATAATTGGGATATTAAAAATGACATGACTTTGAAATCCTTATTTCAATTGTTATACATTTGTGACCATCACGCCTGGCATAATATTATGTTATATTATTTGATCCTAGTAGGTATCAAGTCGATCTCACGTCTCTGCTTTTTTCGAGATTAAACGGGATACTTACTGGGGATATTATTTATGTACTTATTCTATGCTTCTGTACTTAAATGTACAAGCTTTGAGACAGGTATATCTGGCTATCAGATCGATGCGTGTCCCTGATCATAGTGCGAGACTTCCACAGTGAACTGTTTTCCTTCCTGTGCCGATCAACAGCTGGATAAAGTCTTTTTTTACTTTTGATTGTCTACTCTGTTTTAGACAGTACGATATATGTATTATTTTGTATATTCTATGAAATACGCCTTCAGGTAGTGTGACTATCAATTTAGAATAAATCATCAACCAATCCACTTGTACTTAGCGTAATTATCGATTTATATAAGCTAATTATCACTAATACATTTCTACATTATATAATTATCAATTTACAGTCGCACCAAACCTAACATAACTTAGTGATACTACTAATACACTTATATTTAGTGTAGTGTCAATTTATAAGCTAATCACAACTAGTACACTTACTAATTATAAATAATACACTTCTACTTAGAGTACTATCAATGTGTAGGCTAATCCACTTAGACTTAGTGTAATTATCAGTTTATTAGTTAAATGTTACTAATACATTTCTACGTAATGTAATTATCAATTTATAGTATAATCGAGTCTAACATTACTTAAAGATACTACTAATGCAGTTCTACTTAGGTTATTATCAATTCATAAACGAATCGATCATTAACATCTCTCAAGGATACATACACTTTTACTTAGTGTTATTATCAATGTAATTATCAACTTATAAGATAAACAATTACTACAACATAATATAATGCAGCATATATCTAAGTGTGTGTGTGTGTGTATATATATATATATATATTATATTATTTATTTAAAACCTCTTTATTATTTACACACATAATATTATTAAATTTATATTTTAATTTGTATAAAAGCATTAATTTTCGATTGGTTAATTAAATATATAAAAAAATTTTCGTATGATAGAAATAAAATATATTTTAATATTTTAATAAATAATTATTTTTGTACATTACGTAGAAGCTTGACCAAATATTTGATCACTCCAACCGAATTCGATCAAAAATTTGGTAAATTTTTAATAAATAATTATGTTTGTACATAATATATACAAATATATATATATATATATATATATATATATATATATATATATATATATATATATATATATATATATATATATATATACACGTATAGTTTGACCAAATATTTGATTAATTTCTGACCGACATCAGTCGAGAATTTTTTTTTTCTAATATAAGTATTAAATATTATTTACTTAAAATCTCTTTATTATTTATACATACAAGTATTATTAAATTTATATTTTAATTTTTATAAAAGCAATTTTCCGACTGAATTAGGCCAGAAATATTGAGTTATGATTATTACAGCTTTTTTGTCTTGCACGCGAAATAAAAAAATTCAAATTTCCGACCAAAATCGGTCGGAAACTTAGAAAAATCTAATAAATAATTATTTTGGTTCACTATATACAAGGTTGACTAAATACTTGACCAATTTCCGACCGAAATCAGTCAGAAATTTGGAAAAGTTTTAATAAATAATTAATTTTGTACATTGTAGGCAAGTTTGACGAAATATTTGACCAATTTCCGACTGAAATCCGTCGAAAATTTTATTTTTTTGCTGGTAGGAACTTTTTTGTTAACTTTTGCGACCGATTTCTCTTATTTCCCACCGATTGCAGTCGGAAATTTTTTCGACCGATTTCGATCAGTAATCTTTGGACAGAAATCACCTGATTACTAGAAGCGCTACTTATTTTAGCATAATTTAGTACTTTTAAATTATGTTTATTTTTATTACGGCTTTTAAATTAGTAATATTTATGTTACAACAACAGAAACAAATGCTACTGCCACTGACAAAAGAAGAAATATTCCAGATAGTGAATCAACTTCCAAATGATAAAGCACCTGGCATAGATGGATATCCTGCAGAATTCTTCAAAACATTTTGGCCAATTGTGGGAGAGGAAACAACAGCAGCAGTGCAGGCATTTTTTCAGAATGGAAACATGTTGAAACAGATCAACAGTAGTACTGTTACATTGATCCCCAAGCTGAAACACCCCAATTCTGTCAAGGATTTTAGGCCCATTGCATGCTGCACAACACTATACAAAATAATTGCAATAGTCCTTACCAACATACTAAAACTGGTGGTGGATTACCTAGTGGGACCTGCACAATCAGCCTTCATAGAAGGAAGAAACATCCTCGACAACGTCGTTATGGCACATGAATTGATAAAGGCTTATACACAAAAATCAATTTCACCCAGGTGTATGATCAAAGTAGACAATAGAAAAGCCTACGATTCTGTCGAATGGGAGTTTCTGAGGGTAGTAATGGTGGAATTGGGCCTACCCTCCAAATGGTGACCCTAATCATGGAATGTGTATCTACGGCAAGCTACTCCATACTAATCAATGGAGGATTAACCAAAAGCTTCCCAGCAAAGAAAGGATTGAGACAGGGAGATCCAATGTCCCCATATCTATTTGTATTAGTCATGGAGTACTTAAACAGATCTCTGAAAAGACTTCACAGGAACCCTGACTTCAATTTCCATCCAAAATGCTCCAAATTACTCATCACTCATATCTGCTTTGCAGATGACCTGCTGATGTGCTGCAGAGGAGATGAAACCTCACTGAAGTTGTTAATGGAAGAATTTAATACATTCTCTGCTATGTCTGTCCTGCAAGCAAACATGGAGAAAAGCTCTCTGTACATGGCAGGTATCTCACAGCATGACAAGGAAAAGCTACTGACAACCTTCCATCTAACTGAAGGAACTCTCCATTTCAAATACCTAGGAGTTCCACTGTCAACAAGGAAAATCACAATCACACAATGCATGCCACTTGTGGATAGAATGGTGGATAGAATCAGATGCTGGACATCCAAATTCCTATCATATGTTGGTAGATTACAACTGATCAAGTGTTTTGTTTGAGATGCAAACATACTGGGCCCAGGTCTTCCTCCTTCCTAAGAAGATCATCAACCTGGTCAATGGGATTTGTAGGAATTACCTGTGGAATGGCACCCCTGAGACAAGCCACAGACATCCTATATCATGGGAAACAATCTGTAAACCAGTGGGAGCAGGTGGATTAAATGTTATCTGTTTCGAGAGATGGAGTAAAGCAGCTGTATCAAAACTGTTATGGGCTCTCATGATGAAAAAAGACAAACTCTTGGTTAAATGGGTCCACTGCCACTACATAAAGCAAAAGGAAATTGAAAAAATAGAAACACCAAAGCAAACTAGTTGGCTGGTGAGGAAGATCTTTGCAGCAAGAGAATGGTGGATAAAGGAAAACACTACAATCCAAGATTGCTGCCGGGAAAGAAAATATAGCATCAAGACAGCATATATCCATACTACTCCACAATACCATAAAGTTCAATGGAAGAAACTACGACTGATTCCAGGCTTGCTACCAAAACATAAATTTATACTATGGATGGCATTGCATAAACGACTGGGCACAGCTGACAGACTAGCGAAATGGGGCACCCATATTGAACATGCCTGCTCGCTATGTGAGACAGACGCAACAGAGACACATGAACACTTGTTCTTTGAATGTGCTTACTCCCAGAGACTGTGGCAGGGACTACTGAAATGGTTGAACTTCAACAGACTGATACAAAGCTGGGAGCTTGTGGTACAATGGCTTTCACCCAGAGTAAACAACACGCACCCAAGAAAATCCATATTAGCAATAGTGTTCGCGGCAACTGTGTACAACATATGGATGAAAAGGAATGATAGACGATTTCGACAGTCGAGACAAGAAGCTACCAGTAGAGCAAGGCAAATAGCTATTCAAGTGCATATCACTGGACTGAAGAAATCAAAATGGCAACCAACCTTGCGAAACCTCAATTGTTACCCCCGATGTAATCCTTGAGTTTAATCCCAGTACCCGTTGTGTGTGAGGATATGCTTGTACACTAGTAGAATGTAGCGTAACTAAGGGTTCAAATTATGAGAATTGTTCTATAGTCACAAAGAACAACTGATGTACTTTGACAAAGGTTGAATACAAATTTTTATTTTCGACCCAAAAAAAATATATTTATGTTACATGTCTTTATTGTTGAATATTTTAGGATAAGCCATGTCACAATCTCATATTTTGTATTATTTTCCTAGAAAATATTTTATAGAGTTGTATCTTATTAGGATTAAAAAAATATTTTGAGCATAAGTTATATGTTTTGTTCTACGAAAATTTTACCGAAAAAATTCAAAAAACCTGAATAACCCGAAAAATCGAGAAAAATCATCGAGTTTTATTGATTTGATTTGGTCTTTAAATTTAATAACTCGATACAATTGATTTGGTTTGGTAATTATAAAATTCGAACCAACCCGACCTAAGCACTATTAAAGCAGCTAATTTTGAAAAAAAAACATTTGCTAGTGCACACAAACACCGAATATGTAACATGAAATACATAAGGATATGACCTAATGATCTATACAATAAATAAGGATGTGATCTTAGGACCCGTTTCTCCATAAATTTTCTTTTTCTTTTTTTTGATTTTTTTTTATCAAAACATATTTGTTAATGAAATTTTGCAAATTTTTTGAAAATCAATAAGAAAAAAAAGTGATTTTGACTTTTTCAAAATTTTAAATTTTTTTTATTTTCATACTCAGAAAACTGTAACATTTAAAAATGCTAGTTTTTATGTGCAAACGCCTACTTAGAGACCAAATTATCTTGATGGATAAAGTTAATTTATTATTTATTTTAATAATAAATGATAAGTACTTGATGGAATAGTTGTGATGAAGTTCGCTCGTTGTTGAAAAATAAATTACTAAGGATCTCTATTGACGGGGTCCACTAAGGCAAAAGCATAACAAGTGACACCACCCATAGGCCATAGATAATTAGCAGTTAGTTACACTTGGCGCAGTTAGAGGAATTAGTAGATAATCTATCATTTATAGCTCATTAAGTTGAGGCTCTATATAGGGCTGTGGAGCAATTTATGCTAATGCATGTTTTTCTAATGTTCAGGTAGTGTGCGATTGAAGGTTGGGTTATCTAATTGCGGTTTGAGGTAAATGGATTATTTTATTTCAATTTAAGTTGTCCATGCATATCAGTAAGTAGGGGTGTACAAAGTAAACCGACAAACCGTATCAACCCGATAATTCGAGTCAAACCGACAAAAAAAATCCGACCATGGTTTGGTTTGATTTGGTTTGGTATTGGATAAAAAAAACCCGACCATAATTGGTTTGGTTTGGTTTTAACTAAAGAAAGTCAAAACGAAACCAAACCAACCCGACATTATATATATATAGAGAACTTTTAGATATATTTAATATATAAATATACTTATTGTGATGTAATTTATAAATATTTCTTAAAGAAATTCATAATTTTATCTTTTAAGGTATTGTATCAAGGCTTGACTTAGAGCTTTTTGAATGTTCCAATCAGTTTTATAGCCATTAACATTAGTAAATTAAATAATGCAAACAAAAGACAAATTAAAACCAAAATCAATTAATGCTAACAAAAGACATTCAATTCAATACTATGAACATGAATGTATTGAATATCTATTTTTTGCAATAATTTAGATAAATGCACAACCTATTTTTATTTTTTCTTTAGCGTTTAGTCATGTAATTAATATTGCCTTATTAGTCTACTTATTTTAGCATGACTTAGTATTTTTAGATTATATTTATTTTATTATGACTTTTTAATTAGCAATATTGATATTACACAAGTTTATTGTCTTCGTTATTGAATATTTTAGGATAATGTCATGACACATCTCATATTTTGGATTATTTTCTTGGAAAATACTTTATATAGTTGTATCTTACTAGGATTAAAGAAATATTTTGAGAATAATTTATATGTTTTGTTCTATGAAGATTTTATTGAAAAAAGTTTAGAAAAAGCCCGAATAATCCGAAAACCCGAGAAAACCTGAAAAAATCCGAGAGCGGAAAACCCGAGTTTATTGGTTTGGTTTGGTATTTAGATTTAATAACCCGACACAATTGATTTGATTTGGTAATTATAAATCCGAACCAACCCGGCCTATATACACCCCTATCAGTAAGTATTCTTTTCCATTTCATATGATATTTCTCTGAGGAATTTGTTGTTGCTTGTGACTTTTAGTCATTTGAATTTTAAATGTTAAATGCTTGAGAATTTTATTTTGTTTTTTTGCAGTTTCTGTAATATATTTTCTTTATAAGCTGTAATTGTTGTTATTACGATTCTAATACTATAATTCTTATTCGTCACATGATATTAAGACTTTTTTTAAACAAGTATAATCTGATTGCTAGCTCCACTATATAACTTAAGAAACAACTAGCTAGATGATGAAAAAAAGAACTGTAGTTAGTATACTTGCCCTTTAATTATTGGCATTTACAGTAATTAGTTGAATAAAGGATTATTTAGTTATTAGGAGTTCCACTAGTATAATAGTAAATTTAAGATATTATTTACATCTGGGACATCATTAATTTAAGCAACAAATTAGCACAAAGAGTTTTATTAAGCTGTTATTCTGTGATATATATATATATATATATATATATATATATATATTTTTTGAATATTAGATTAGATTAAAGTAATTTGCGATAAAAAGGTTTTGTGAGATATAGTATTACCTTCGAAGGAAGGACCGAAGAAGCGGTAAGATATAAATCAAACGGTGTCTGCTTTATTGTTTAATATAGAAGAACTCAATCAACGAAAAAGGGAAAACTGGAAACTAATTATTTTTCATTATTGGTTCTAAAAGAAATCAAACATGAACTGAGAAACCAAATATATATACTGGGTTATTTATCTTTAGAATACTGGTTATAGAAGAAATATATAGGACCAGTGGACAAGTTTTTTTCGTTTGTACATTATAAACACTAGAAAATGTTAACTATTTGCAGCATAAAATGAGTAGGAGCAAAATTACAAATATGTCAAAGGATAGAAATATATCAGTTTCCTTTTCTATTGTACTTTCTTTAGTACAAAGCAAACAATAATCCATTTTAATTCAATCAAACCCAGTTAAGTTGAACTGCGAGCTTGAATCCATGCCGGGGGCGGCTCAAACGCTTAAGAGGCCTAAAGCCAAATTTTATTTGGAGGCCTTAAATTTAAAAATTAAAAATATTTTTTATTTCAAAAAATCTATTCTTGTAATTTTTTTGAGATGCAAAGTTAATAATTTTGTCCTTATAATTCTTTTTTGAATGGTATATAGCCTATCCATTTAATCTTTCTTGAGAATTGTTGATCTTACCATTGACGTAATATTACAAGAACTGTTTTTTATAAAAAATATAAGCATTTGAAAAAGAATCAAGTATTTTATTTGATTGAATATGTCGATTAAAAAATTTCATTCTCTTGAGGCAATATTATAGAAATTGTTAATTTATAAAAAAAATATAAGCATTTGAAAAAAAAAGTCAAGTCTTTTTATTTGATTGAGTATGTCTATTAAAGTATTATTTTCTATTTCTACTAGTTTTTACTTAGCATTTTGTTACTTTTAAAAAAATGTCTAAACCATCATTATTAGAATTACTATTATAGTATATTTTAAGGTAATATTCAAAGTTAATGCAATAAATTTTTCTAGATTATCGTCATCTAACGATCTCAAAGTTTTATCATTAAATTTTTGAACCGTTGAACTTTTAAATTCTTGAAGAAAGAAAGAAATAAGAGGGAAAGTATAGAATTTCATGAGAGAAGGAAAAAAGAGATTGTGACTCGAATAAATAAGAAAGAAAGTGTAAAAACTTACAACAATTCATACAAAGTTATCTTTGTTATAAACTAAAGCAAAAGACAAGAACAATAGAACAAGAACAATAGCAATAGAGAGAAGAGTAGAGAGAGTTCTTCTTATTGAGTTGAGAGGGGTCTCAAGGGATGATTTACAATGGTAGGGGGCACCTCTATTTATAGGGGAGAGGAAGATTTAGCTACCACTAATAGAACTCTAAAATCTCTCTAATTAAATACATTAAAGACATTCACCTTAAATAGAAGTGTAAGAATCTTCTATTTCATAACACTCCCCCTTGAATGTCTATTCAATGATGTGCCTCATAAAACCTTAAAACCAAAACCCAATGGGAAAAATTAAAGTAAGGAAAAAGAGTACACATGTTTGAATATGCGCCTATTGGTTGCCTCGTTAAAAACCTCGCAAGGAAAACCCAGTGGGACAAAACCTTGTAAGGGAAAAAGAGTGCAACGCGCATTGACTCCCCCTAATGAGTACATCAATTTATATCCTTGAGCATTTGCATTCCAATCTTGTGCATCATCTTCAAAACGATCTTTGGTAGACGTTTGATAAGTAAATCAACCATATTGACTTGAATAAATATTCCGCACCTTGAAATCATCATTCTTGATAGATAAGAACATCTTCATATAATGTCGCGGAATAACTCTTCAATATCTCCATAAATGCATTCTCAATGCCATCATGCTTATAGTTATAGCAAGATACATATGTACACAAATTGTACTTAGGATGTGGTACTTCAGGACCACGAATTGCATATGCTTCAAGCAACTTAAATCTTTCAAGTTAAGTCATATAAGTCGCATAATAGACTTTAGCTGCATATCAAGTTTTCATGTCATGCTAAACAAATAAGATATCGAAAATTGACTATACATACCTTTGCCTTTATACTTTCAAGCATTTGAACTATAGGTTCAAAACTTCATGTCTTTCATATGGAATCAATTCTTCTTGAATTGTATCTCTTCCATTTAGTTACTTTCTTTGAGTCAGCAAATGCGTATAGCATGCTTTGCAATATGTTGCAATTGAATTATCCCTTTTATGAACTTCAGGTTCATATCATGATATTCGGGGATATACATATACAAATGAGAATTCATCCCATGTAACATTTTCTCAAATGTTTATCATGTCTCCCCCTCATGTTAGTAAAGCTAACATGTTTCCTCAACTTTGGGAAATCATCTTTGTGCATTATGTCAATATACACAGCACCTTAATATAAGATGAAATTATTTGGTTCCTGACCCTGAACCACTTTTGAGGGGAGAATATACTCTCGTATACAACTTATATCAAACTGATATATATAACTTTGTTCTCATAAGGAACAGTTTAGCTATTAAGTGGAAGCACTCAATAATTATCTTGCTAAACCAACTTTGATATAAACCAACTTATCAAGATGAACTGTCTTGAGTAGAGAATCTGGAAACTATGCTCGAAGTTAGATTACTGAGCGATTTACCTCGCAAGCACTGCCAGGCTGCGGGTTAATAACAATGGCGCATGTAACCATATCATAGATGCATCATATGTGGTATACATGGCAGGTGAATGGGCCCATATTCACCTTTGATATTTCCAGAATCAAGGGGCTTCAACCCGAACTCTTTAGTTGGTCAGTTCATTACTGAGAACAAGAACTTCTAGTTCTTTGATATTCACCTATGTGAATTTGCACATCATACTTCAAATGAGATGGCTAACACGAATGTCAACTGAATAAATTATCAATATTGGTAAATTTCAAATTTACACCATGACATGTGCACTTATCAATAAACTTCGGGTTTATTATGACATGGGTTTTATACCAATAGATATCCACTTTATTGTGGCATTCTTTCGTTTGTGTAGTACAAACTGGAGAATAAAGCGGGTAGCTTTTCATATACAAATTACCCCGCTACAAGTTGTAGTAATAGGAGAATCAAAGCCTTCCTTTATTTATAGTCTCAATATAATCAATCGCTTTCGCGTGTACTTTGGAAACTGAATAAGTTTCTTTGAGACTTACTACAGCACAATACTCAATTGTGTTTCTCCAACATAGTAATAATTGGCTCTTCGAGAGCTCTCAATTAATTTTGTACTACCACAGATTCATCAACATTCATGTGGTGAATTTCTTTCTTAAAGAGAAAGTTATACCATTATGGTCATGTCAAACTTATATGCAATATATGTTTCTTGCATTATCGTTGTCCTTTAATGGTCATATTTCCAAAATACTTTGGCGTACAATAGGTACGCGACCAACGATCATTCATGCCATATATCATCTCAAACCTCCTTCTAGGGGTGAGGGTGGTATTATCTCAAACCTCCTTCTTGGGGTGAGGGTGGTATATTCAATACCAATTTCATGTTCATATTCTTCCAATATTGAATATGTATTTGTGAATCACATTCACTTCGAGGATATGTGATTTTGTTATCCTTTTCAAATCTATAAATGTTTCAGGCATTTGATTTGCTATTCTTTGCAAATGGATAATCTTTTGTGCCTCTTTCTTTCAAATAGAGGTATGTGGATCAAGATGAGATAATGATGCATTTTTCCACAAAATTTCCCGTTTGGTTTCACCAACTTCTCCCCCTAATTTTGGGAAAAGTGTCTCATCAAATTGACAGTCTGCAAATAGTGCAGTGAACAAATCTCCTGTCAATGTTTCGAGGTAGCGAATAATGGAGGACGCGTCAAACTCAACATATATTCCTAACCTCCTTTGCAAACCCATTTTGGTGCGGGATGGCGGTGCTACAGGCACATATACTGCGCATCCAAAGCTTCTTAAATGGGATATATTGGGTTCATGACCCAAAACCAATTGCAATAGGGAATATTTGTGTCAATTCGTCAGTCAGAGACGAACTAGCATTGCTGCATGCAACATGGCGTGACCCCAAACCGAAGTGGGCAGCCGACGAACTAGCATTGCTTCATGCAAAATGGCGTGTCCCCAAACCGAAGGGGGCAGCCGACAAACTAGTATTGTTGCATGCAAAATGGCGTGAACCCAAATCGAAATGGGCAGCCTCGTTTTCATGAAGAATTCAAGATTATTCTCATCTATTGTCTCAATATGATATCCATGATATCTTTAAAACTCAACAAGTTCCTTTTAGACTTGGAGGAGAACACTTTGATTGATTAAAACTCAACAAGTCCTTCTTAGACTTGGAGGAGAACATTGCATTCTCTATGATTAACGTCATGCCTTTGGGCAGAGTTACAATTGCTCTTCCGGAGCCTTCAATCAATTTACTACTTCCATAGATTGTAGTAATGTTTGCCTTACACAATTACTCTTCTTTTCTTTGAGTATTGTATGTGTAGTACATGAATCAACTAGGCAAATACTTTTACAATTGGACGTTGGTCCAAGTTCGCTTTGTGAGATATCCATATTTGCTATCCCATAGTTTAACATACAAAAGAAATACACGAACATAAGAATAAACAAGTTCAATTCTTTTGTGTCACATAATATTTTCAAAATCTGCTACTAACAGTTGGCTAACAAAATCAGATATGTTATCCATAATCAATTCCTTTGCAGTTTGAAAATTTCAGCGTTTTTCATAAGACAATCGATTATTAAACACACACAATCGATTGTTGGAACATAGAAAATCGATTGTTAGACATACACAATCGATTATTTGTTATTTTTGAAAAACTTCATATCACACTGTTTTAAGACAATCGATTGTTCGATATAGACAATCGATTGTGGATGATTTTTGAAAAATTCCGGACCTCACTGTTTCAAGACAATCGATTGTTAGACAAAGACAATCGATTGTTGGCTATTTTTGAAAAATTCCAGAACACACTGTTTCAAGACAATCGATTGTTAGACAAAGACAATCGATTGTTGGCTATTTTTGAAAAATTCCAGAACACACTGTTTCAAGACAATCGATTGTTAGCCAAAGACAATCGATTGTTGATCAATTGTTTTTCAACTTTAATGCGAAAATAGTTGATAATCGACTAGTTTTTCAGGCTAGTCGATTACCCCCACTGGAAAATAAAAGTTTTATTGATATTTGAACATATTGAAGATATTCTAAAGAACTACTGCTAACATTGCTTTATGAACTAACTAATACGAGCTAATGCTAATGACTATTAGTTTATTCACTAACTAATACAAATAAGTAGAACAAAATCAAATAACTCCATCTTCTTTCATCATGGTCCCATCGCCGATTAGGTGGTCTATTTTCCCCTCGGGTTGCTCAAAGAAGTCTGCCACATCCAGGTGGGTGATGTCCTCATTGTCGTCATAGACAAAGTTTGTTTCAGGGCCTTTTCTCTTTCGAGATGCTTGATAAAGGTCAACCAAGTGTCTTGGTATACGGCAAATCTTTGACCAGTGCCCTTTCCCACCGCAACGATAACATATAGTTTCTGAACTATTTGCCTTAGGATCTTCGGGATCCCGTTTCTGCTTTCGGTGGTTATCTCTCTTTGGGGGGTGACGGACTTCTTTGGAATTTCTTCTTTGTCCACGTCCTTGGCTTTGACCCCGTTTATGACCGTGATCGTGGTCCCTTTTATGTTTGGCATAATGCGAGTGCACCATATCTGCTTCAGGCAGTGGTGTAGACCCAGTTGGTCTATTTTCGTGATTTCTCATGAGCAGGTCATTATTTCGCTCAGCCACTAGTAAGAGAGAAATCAGTTCAGAGTACTTCGTAAAGCCTTTCTCTCGGTACTGTTGCTGCAGTACCATATTGGAGGCATGAAACATTGTAAACGTTTTCTCAAGCATATCGTAATCGGAGATGTTATCTCCACATAGCTTCAGTTTAGAAGTAATTCTGAACATAGCAGAATTATATTCAGAAACGGACTTAAAGTCCTGTAGCCTCAGATGGGCCCAATCATATCGTGCTTGTGGCAGAGTGACCAACTTCAGGTTGTCATATCTCTCCTTTAAGCTGTTCCACAAAACGAGTGGATCCTTGACGGTGAGATATTCAATCTTCAAACCTTCGTCAAGGTGGTGGCGCAAGAAAATCAAGGCCTTCGCACAATCTTGGGTGGATGCTTTTTCTTTATCTTTGAGGGTGTCTCCGAGACCCATAGCATCTAGGTGGATTTCAGCATCCAACACCCATGTCATATAGTTCTTGCCCGAAATTTCAAGGGCAACGAACTTTCTTTTCATAATGTCAGACATACTCGAAAATTAAATTAGGAAGAGGGAAAATACCTTGGATTTTCGAGAATGATACTTGAGACGGTAGAGTCTCGTGCTGATAACGTGTTATAAACTAAAGCAAAAGACAAGAACAATAGAACAAGAACAATAGCAATAGAGAGAAGAGTAGAGAGAGTTCTTCTTATTGAGTTGAGAGGGGTCTCAAGGGATGATTTACAATGGTAGGGGGCACCTCTATTTATAGGGGAGAGGAAGATTTAGCTACCACTAATAGAACTCTAAAATCTCTCTAATTAAATACATTAAAGACATTCACCTTAAATAGAAGTGTAAGAATCTTCTATTTCATAACAATCTTTTCTTTTCTGTGAATAACATTACTTTCTACTAATAATACTCAATATTTTTTTAATAAAAAAGAGCTATAATATATTATTGCTGAAAAATAGGCCCCTAAATTTGTGGGCTAAAGCATCTGTCTTACTTGCTTCACCATTGAGCGTATATTGACTAAAGTTTATATTTATTTGCCTGAAGGTGACACTTTAGTATATATGCTGTGTGTTTTAACTAAATGGATATCAATTTATTATAGTAAAATGAATTGATGAAGTGAGAATATACACCAACTAATCATATTTAAGTAAAATAAGTGTATATATAAATTCATGTTATGCTTCTATTTGTTTTGATGTTAGAATCCAATGTGCATAACGAAAGAGATATCTTCAATCGGTGCAAATACTGTGATGAACAAATCGTCTAAAAATAGAAACCAGCCAAATCCTGGAGAGGAAACTTACGTCCCCGATTCATATTTGTTAGGGACTAACAAATGTCACTTGGTTACAAAGGATTTGAGTTCTAATAATATAAAGATTCTTTGTATATATTATCAGGTTACTAATTTATACGTATCACAAACTATTTATAATAATATTATAAATAACTTGCTTCCTTCGCTCCACTATAATTGTTTTTTGGCATTTTTCTTATGGTCCACAATATATAATTTTATGAGATCTCAAGAAGGACTTTTTTTTTTAAAGTAGCCCTTAGAGTAAAGATCCTAGGAGTTTGTTATACTTCAAATGACAAATTAAGGTTAATATTATTATTTTTATTGTTAATTATTACTAAACAAGTGAATTTTTTTATATGTGTAAAAATATTTTATAAAAAATCAATAGAACTAACTATGGTATAAAAAGACAGGCATGCAGACCAATAAGGGTTGTGTGGAGTGGTAAATACTCCTTCATTCTTAATTAGAGGTTTCGGGTTCGAGCCTCTGAATATGGAGTCGTGTTTGTTATGGAGTATTTGCCACCTAATATGGAATTTTCCGGTGCGAATTCGAATTTAGTCGGGATCTAATATGAGTACCGAATACCGAGTAGAAAATCAAAAAAAAAAGACAGGCATGCAGTTGGCTACCCCCTATAAGACATTAATTACGTTTGGTGTTTAGAATTGTGTCTCATTTGTGAATATAACTTGTACCAGAATTCTGTTTCACATCTTTGCTGTCTATCTGCATAAGAGAAACGCCTCCAACACTGGTTGGGAGTACGAACTGGACACATGCAATGGTAAAAGTAGAGAACGTAAAGGACTCTTTATTGGAGTGTTAACCGTTATTCCTATTATTATTCATTTGGAAAGGCAATAGTAGTAATTAAAATTGGTTAATTTTATTATATTGAGGAAGATGCAAATTTAAAAATAAAGAAGATAAAGAATATCAAATTTTAACGTGGAAAATTCTTTAAATCGAAGGTAAAAACTACGTGATTATAGAGATCCAAAAAACTTCACTATAACAATAAAAGGGTTACAAAAGTTCTCCAAATTGGCTACACAATAAATGTCAAACACGGAGCAACAACAACAACAAAAGCAACAACTAATCAATTGAAGAAAGAGTATAATTCATAAAAATAAAGTTTTTGTTAGAGGCTCGAAAACAGATGCTACGAGCTTCTAAATTCGATCTTCACCGTTCAAATACAAGAACAAAATGTTAGGAACACTCAGTTAGAATTTCAGCCCGATCCAACGGTTAATGAATCAAACAATATAATTTGAATATTAGTTGGTCGGAATAAAAATCTGCAGCAAAATAAATAGTTTTCTTCTCTCTTCTCTCTTGATGAAAGCTCTCTCAAAAACAACTCTTATGTGCATAAGTCTTTCAAAGACTTGTATTAATGAGCATAGAATAATTCTCCAAGGTTTTCCTATTTATAGATCATGAGTGGTGCTTTCTCTTAAAGCCAAAACCCACTCAAAATAGGAATAAACCAAATCCTATTCCAAATAGGATTGAAAACCAAAAGAGAATAGAATTAGGTCATTGAGCCTTTGGCTAGACAACATGGTCATGAGCCCAACAAACTCCCCCTCCATCCAAGAGGCCAAATGTATCTTCAAATAGAGGAACTATTGACAGGCTTCATGTCTGCCAATTTTCTACAAAATTTATGTTTATCTGCAACCACTGCCTTTGCCAGCATATCTTAAGGATTTTCATCAGTGTGTATCTTCTCAACCTCAAATAATTTCTCTTCCACGGTCATTCTTATTCAATATTACTTTCTATTTATATGTTTGGTCTTAGAATGAAACGTGGAGTGCTTGGTGAGAAAAATAGCACTCTGATTATCATAAAATAGGATGTACCTTGGCTGCTCAAAGCCAAGATCATTAACAAAATCCTTCATCCATAATAATTCTTTGGCACCTTATGTGACAACAATATATTCGGCTTCTGTGGTGAATGAAGCTATGCACTTCTGTAGTCTAGATTGCCAAGAAATAGCTCCCCTTGTAAAAGTGATCAAACAATAGAATATAGATCTTGAATTATCAAGATTGCCTCCTAAATCAGAGTCTGTGTAACAAATAAATTCAAGTTTACCATTGACAAAGCACAGCTTCAAATCTGCAGTACCTTTTAAATACCTTAATATCTATTTTCCTGCATCCCAATATTTTTTTTCCAAGATGATAAAGGAATCTACTAACAACACCAACGACATATGCAATATTTGGTCTAATGCAAAAGATCGCATACATCAAGCTACCAATAACATAAGAGTAAGGAATACGAGACATCTCCTTTTTCTCTTCATCAGTATATGGACTCAGACTAATACTCAATTTGAAGTGTTTAGCAAGAGGAGTACTAATCACTTTTGCATCTGTCATATTGAACCTCTTGAGTACCTTCACAATGTATTACTTTGGGATGGAAATAACTCATTTCTATGGTGGATTTGAATGAACAAGATTTTCTTTGTTGGCCCCAAGTCCTTCATCGCAAATGATTTGCTCAACTGTTTCTTAAAGACTGCAATTCTGGATTTATTCTTTCCAACAATAAGCATGTCATCCATATAAAGTAATAAAATAATAAAATCATCAGAACTTCTGAAAAAATACACAATGGTCTGAAGAAGTTTTCTTGTATCCTTATTCTTCTATGACAGATTCAAACTTCAAATACCATTGCCTTAGAGCTTGTTTTAATCCATACATGCTCTTTTTCAATTTGTAGACATAACTTTATTTTTCCTTAGTTACAAAATCCTCAGGTTGCTCCATATAAATTTTCTCATCTAAATAATCATGAAGAAAAGTAGTCTTGACATCCATCTGCTCAACCTCTAAATCTAGACTTGCAGCTAGGCCTAGAACTACACCAATAGAAGACATCTTCATACATGGGAGAAAATTTCATTAAATCCAACTCCCTTCTTCTGGCCAAAACCTTTAACAACTGACCTCTCCTTGTATCTAGGCGCAGAGGTATGGTTATCTTGCTTTATTTTGAATATCCGTTTGTTAGATAAAACTCTCTTACATTTCGGCAGTTTCACTAACTCATATGTGTCATTCTCATGGAGTGACTTCATCTCATCTTCCATCACTTCGATCCATGATCTTTGTGAGTATGTTGCATGGCTTCATCATAATTCTCAGGTTGTCCATGTTAGTCAAAAGTACATACTCATCAGGAGGATAGCGTATAGATTTTTGCTTCTCCCTTGTAGATCTTCTAAGAAAGGTTTCAGGAGCATTCAGAGTAGTTACTTGTGTAGGATTTGGTTGCTAATTAACCACAACTTTATCAACTGGAGAATCCATAAAAACTACATCATGATGATTATTTTGATCTTGATCACTATCTCCATCATTGTCTTGGGGTCCTTCATGTGCAATAGGTGCCTTAGCAATTGAAACTGGATCAATATCAACTAAGCTCTCATTACTCTGAAAATCTATCTTCTCAGCTTTGTCAATATTGGTCTTCAAAGAATATTGCATCACGACTTCTAATAATTTTATTGCCAACTGGATAATAAAAACGATACCCAAACTCATCTTGACCATAACCAATAAAGATGCACTCCTTAGTTTTGACATCCAGTTTCGATCTCTCATCTTCAGGAACATGCACACAAGCTTTACACCCAAAAACTCTCAGGTGATCATAAAAAACATCTTTGCCAAACCAAACTCTGTTTGGGACATCACCATCCAAAGAAACTGCAGGAGACAAATTGATAACATAGGCAACAATTCCGCCCAAAATGTATTTGGAAGTTTAGGCTCTAAAAGTAAGCACCTAACTCTCTCAACTATAGTTCTATTCGTCATCTCTGCCAAACCATTCAATTAAGGTGTCTTGGGCGGGGTTTTCTGATGGCGAATTCCTTTTTCCTTACAATAGTTATCAAATGGACCATAATATTCACCACCATTGGCAGTGGGAATATATTTTAATTTCTTCCCCGCCTGTCTCTCAGCTAAGGCCTAAAATTCTTTAAACACGCTAAGTGCTTAGTCTTTAGATTTCAAAGAATACACCCATAGCTTAAGAGAATGAAGGTCACAAAGTAAAGTGCACCTCTTTTTACTTTACTTTAAAAGGACCAACAAATGAGAGTGTACTAGCTCTAATAAATCAGACTTTCTTCAAGGAGGATGGTTATGAAAGGAAATTATTTTCTATTTGCCTGCTAAACAATGTATGGACCTTTTTAGCTTTGCTTGTTTCACTCCAGAAAGCAAACTTTTGTTAGCCAAACACTTAATCCCCCTCTCACTCATATGACTCAATCATCGATGCCGCAATTCTGATAAAGTATCACTTTCCACCAGATTTATTGAGCCATTAAGAATAGATCCATGTGTCACATATAAATAACCAGACTTGACTTCTCGAGCCACTAATAACGAGCCCTTTTGGTGAGCTTCTATTGCCATTAAATAGGGAATTATGGTAACCTTCATCGTCTAATTTTTCTGCGGAGATCAAATTGAAAGGAAAGTTTGGAGCATAATTGACATATTGAAGAACTAACGTTGAACTATTATTAGTTTTCAAATAAACTGTGCCAACACCAAACACCTTAACTTCACTGGCATTGCCTATATTTAACACTCCAGAATTTACAGCAGTATAAGATAAGAAAAAATCTTTTCTTGGTGTGACATGTGAAGTAAATACAGAATCTACTATCCAGCTCGTCTCATGGGATACCAAATTGATGAAACTTTCATCATAAGCAAAAAGAAGGTCATCTCGAACAATAGCAACAACATTGTTCTCATTATTTTCAGCTTTCTTTCCTTCTCTAGTGTCTTGGTTCAACTTGCGGCAAAATCTTTTGATGTGTCCTTTCTTGCCACAGTAGTTGCATGTAATATTATAGTATTTGGATCTTGACTTACTTCTACTTTTACCTCTATTCCTTGAGCCTCTTGTTTTATCTCTCCTCCGGTCTTCTGTAACCAAGTTATTTGCTTGTGAAGATGAACCCTGAGATTTTCTCCTTACTTCCTCGTTCAACACACCACTCTTGGCATACTCCATGGTCACCTTATCTCCAGGAACTGAATTTGTCAAAGAAACACGAAGAGTTTCCCAAGAGTTTGGCAGAGTATTAAGAAGCTAAAGTCCTTGTATCTCATCATCAAAATTAACTCCCATTCCATATAGCTGATTCTGGACGCCCTAAAAATTATTTATGTGATCAAGATTAGGGTTGCCTTCCTTGTATTTAAAGGTCATCAATTGCTTTAGCAGAAATAATTTGTTGTTCCCGATTTTTGAAGCATAAAGAGTCTCTAGCTTTTCCCACAATGATCTCGCATGTATCTCGGTCACAATATGGTTGCGAACATTATCTTCAATCCATTGTCGTATATATCCACATACTTGTTGGTGCTCGAAATCTCAATCTTCATCGGGTATACTCTCTGGTTTATGAGCTGAAAAAACGGGTAGATGCATCTTCTTCACGAACAACAAGTCTTTCATCTTGCTTCTCCAAATATAATTTCTCCCATTTAAACATACCATCTTGCTCATATTCGCCTCCATTCCGTAATAACTCGGATAAATAAACAAGACTCTGATACCACTGCTATGTTGAGGAAGAGGCAAACCCGAAAATAAAGAAGATAAAGAATACCAAATTTTAACATAAAAACCCTTCAAATCGAAGGTTAAAATCATGGGATCATAAAGATCCAAAAAACTCCACTATAACAATGCGAGAGTTACAAATGTTCTCCAAATTGGCTACACAATAAGTGTCAAACACGGAGCAACAATAGCAACAACTAATCAATTAAAGAAAGAGTATAATCCACAAAAACGAAGTTGATGTTCAAGGCTCGAAATTAGATGTTACGAGCCTCTAAATTCAATCTCCACCGTTCAAATTCAAGACCAAGATTTACGAACATTCACTCAAAATTTCAGCCCGATCCAACGGTTAATAAATCGGAAACGTGATTTGAATATTGGTTGGTCGGAATAAAAATCTGCAGCAAAACAAATATTTTTCTCTCTTCTCTCTTGACAAAAGCTCTCTAAAAACCACTCTTATGTGCTTAAGTCTTTCAATGAGTATAGAATAATTCTCCAAAATTGTCCTATTTATAGATCATAATTGGTGTTTCCTTTTAAACCAAAACTCACTCAAAATAGGAATAAACCAAATCAAATATCAATTAGGATTGAAAAACAAAAAATAAAATTAGGCCATTGGGCCTTTAATCGGATAATATGGGCATGAGCTCAACAAATTTGACTTGCACAGCATGTGGCCACGAATAAAATGCATATATTTCAGTAACTATAAAATCATTTCCGAGATTTTCTCTATCAATTCTCATTTATCCACCAAGTAAAAAGAGAGAGAGAGAGCCAATTAAAACGTGGTTAATTATACTCAATCGTATGTATATAGGATTCTCACACAAAGAGCCAACTCGACATTCAAGTCGTTGCTGGGATCCAGGAGATCACTCTCCTTTGCTGATTTTATTTCTTCACTTTCGTATATAAATCTTCCTTAATTTCCATATATCAAGAAGAAACATGAGGAGCAAAAAAAGAGACCATACCAAAGATTGTGAATTTTTTCTCTCTTTCTCTGTATATATACACGCAGATTTTGCCAACAACAAAGAAGAGAAGGAATAGAGAGAATTAAAGAAGGAAATGAAGATGGAGGAGATAAAGAAAAGGTTGAAGAGATCAAATGTATTAATAGGAATGTTAACAGTTCAAGCAATAGCTACTGGATTACAACTTCTTTCAAAAGTTATATTAAGTAAAGGGACCTTTGTTTTCACACTCATGGCTTACCGTCATGTCGTCGCCACTCTTTGTATCGCTCCTTTTGCTTTTATTTGGGAAAGGTTATCTTTATCTTCCTTTTTCTTTTTCTCTTTCAAATTAATGAGTTTCAGTACAGTTAATGCCATTTTTAAATATATGTATTCTTTTTCTGATTACGTTTTTTCTTTGTGTGTTTTTATTTTGTAGAGATAGCTTGAAGAAAGTGACATGGTCCGTTTTTTTCTGGCTTTTCATGATCGCATTAACCGGGTAAGTCTTGTTTGTTTCAGAAAAGAAGAATTCTAGTGTACAAGGCTTAACAAACCATGCATGGGAACTTGACCCTTTTTTATGATGGCAAAATGACAAATGGGTCGTTCTACTTCCTGCCACCTTTCATGATAATACTTTTTTCTGAATTTCTTTTCTATATTATGTTCTACTCCCTGCCTCTCTGTTTCAATTTTTGAAAATTTGTTTGATTAGATATGACTTTTAAGAAAATAAAATTATTTAAAATTTATAACCTTAAACAAGTTAAAAAAAGTTTAAAGTATTTGTATGACTATAAAAGTTTTTTATTAAAAATAGAATTATAAATTTTAAGTTAAATTGTTATTAAATTTGAAAAGGGATCACTCTTTTTGAAATATACCAAAAAAAAATAGGTTCATAGAAATTAAAATAGGAAATAATTTATACTATATTAAAAGTACGAAGGCCCTTAGCAAAATATCATTTTTTACACTTTTAAAATATAATTTACATTACATAAAATATTCATTTAAATTTCACTGAGGCGAGGGTCGATTGGAAACAGCCTCTCTGCCCGTCTACATATTACCCTCCCCATACCCCACTTTGTGGGACTATACTGGGTAGTAGTTGTTGTTGTTGTTGTAAAATATTTATTTAAATATTTCTCTAAGATTTAGTACTTTAAAATTAACTAAAACTTACTTTTTAAAATCTTTCATATTTGAACAATTTCGGGATAAAAGTAAATCTTTTACTTGTTTGTTCGTCATTAAGGTATAAAAATAAGGGTTGGATTTATATATATATATAAAGTGTTTATTATGACTCAAAGGCATGTTTTAATTATACTTGTATATTTTTAAAAAATATTTATTTATTAATACAGAAAATACGTGCAAAATATGTACCCTGAAATTAGTAATAGTCTAATAGAGTCAGGGCACATGTACGAGAAGGCAATCACGAGGTGTTAATACTAGTCACTTCAATAGTTCTAAGAAAGTTGACTTGCTCGTATAATCCTTTTAACACTGGATCATTCTTAGTCGTTTGCACTTAGAGTACTTATAAAACATGCTTTAAGACGTAGTCCTCTGTCGATTAGTTCTATGGACATTCATGTTTTATATTAAATCAACAAGTTTCTTGTGAATTAGTTGGGTCGATTTTCTGAAACATGTAGTATTATATATTGTTGAAATTGACCGCCTATATGTTATTTCTAAGACACCAACATTTATGTTTCAATCACCAAGTAAATTAGTGTCATTTGTATGAATCCTCAATATCAATGCACGTCTTTTTAATTTTTATTTTCTCTGATTTAAATTATTTATCGTGTTTTTATTTTTATGCCTCTTAAGAAAATATTTCTTTCGGTTCATAATAAATAATTTTTTTGCTTTTATTTTTAGCCCAAAATAAGTATCATTTTATATAATCGAGAAGGAATAAACTTTATTCTTCAAAAAATTTGCCCTTATTTATCTATCCAAATGTATAACATTAACAATATGCAAATTTTAAGTGAGGATAATTTAGTCAAAATACCTTTTTTATATAGGAGTTAGTATTTTTTTAAGGGGTGTGCCAAAAGCCGAAATCACTTACTTCTTCCGGTCCATAATAAGTGACAAATTTGCTTTGGACACACCTATTAAAGAAATACTACATCCGTCTTATAATATGTATTGTGATTCTCTTGTGCACGCGGAAAGAATAGTTTATGACTACTTTACCCTTATAAAATATTTTATCAATTTATATGTCATCTCTATCAATGACATTATCCATATTTTTATTAAACTTGAATACAATTGATTATTAAGGGTAAAAAAGAAGAAATATAATCAATTTTGTCTTGAACTATTAAAATGTCATTAATTTGAGACAACTATTTATAGTAAACACGACACTATTATAAGACGGAGGAAGTACTAAATTCTAGCAAAAAATAATTAATATGACTAAACTATCTTTAATAAAATATTGCAACATAATTTAATGCGATAAGTGAAAGATATTTTAGGGGTACATACATAAGGGTAATTTTTAAAAAATAAATTAAATTTTTTTATTATATAAATGAGCACTTACTTTGGACCAAAATAAAAGGGAAATTGGTCACTTATTATTGTCCAGAAGGAGTATTATGGACAAGAGGGAGTAATAATTAAGAGGTATTTTTGACTAAATTAACCTTATTTACATGTCTTATTGGTATTTGAGTAATCATAATATTACCTATAATTAAGGTATTTGTGGTCTTCAAGAACAATTACTCCTCCCTCCAATCCACAATAAGAGACCATTTTACATTTTATTTTGCTCCAAAATATGTGTCCATTTATATAATCAAGAAGGAATTAATTTTATTTTTTCAAAATTTGTCATTATTTATATATCTCAATGTATAAGATAACAATTAATTAGGGTTAATTTAGTAATACATCTTTTTTTATAGGAATTTATATTTTCTTAATAAGTGTACCAAAAATAAGGTGGTCACTTATTATGGACCGGAGAAAATACTAAAGATAAAATAGAAAAAAATAATTAAGTTTTTCTTGAACTTTTAGAATGACAAATAATTTGAAAGAAATATTTTTAAAAATTACAATAGATAATTTGAGATGGAAGGAGTAGCTTTTATATTTCTTTTTCAAGTTTATCAGTGATAAAAACCTTGTTATAGATAGGAGTGACAATATTAGCTCATGTTTCATGGCCCACCCAACTAGTTCAAATTTGAGCCAGTTAATTAGGTAAAAATAATATGGTGTAGTTAGTTTTCAGACTGGTCATTTAAAAATAGTCAGCGGTTATCAAGTCAATAAAAAATAATCACTATTTTGCTGTAATAAAGACCGGTCTAGCATAATATACTGGAGTTCGGTGCACTTGTGTATGAATTTTAGTATATTATATTGGACCACTGTACTTGCTGGAACTCCAGTATATTATGCTGGAGTTCTAGTGAACTTATGCTGGAACTCCATCATAGTACTTATGCTGAAACTCCATTATGCTGGAGTTCCAGCATAATTATCCTGGAATTCCACTATAATATGCTAGAGTTCAGGTATACTTATGCTGGAACTCCTCCATAAAATACTGGAGTATTTTTCAAGTTTTGAACAGTGTTTTCGCTCAAATTTATCTTTCTATAAAAAGTTGCTAAATTTTCAATTACTTTTGAAATTTGACTATTTTTGAACGACCAGTTATAAATCAGATTATTTTTTTATTTCTCCCGTTAACTAGTGATCAGTCCAATTATTTACTCGGCCAGTTTTAATCTTCCTAATTCAGTCCATCTAAAAGATGGCCTGATTTGGACTAAATATGTAGCTTAAATTAGCCCTTGAGATGTTAAAACAGTAAAAGTACTCTTATTTTTTTGAAGTTTATTAGTGTTGCTTGGTAATTACAAAGAATCAAATGAAGAAATTAAAACATGGTAAGAATTGGGCGGGTTAGATGACAAATCATTTAGTCCATTTTAATCCAGGCCATTTTAGGAGGGGTGCTCCGTCTAACTCAACTCATTTTAATCCATCTATATTCAGTCCAACCAGACTATTTGACATACTTATAGATAACCATTTGAGGGGTCTTTCACCTTCCTAGCTGCTGTTTCGATAATTACCATATATACATCTTGGTAGCTGTCGATGCAATGATGTCCTTTGGCTGTGCCCTCTGATTTAAGGATCAATCATGATTTGCCATAGATTCTTTGGGCCACAGATTAGCACTTACTACAATTCGGCGTATTTATGTGCACAATTTGGTGATTTTATGTCAGTAATCAATCAGAATGTTCATAATAAACTGCATTCACGTGGAATCCTACCATGTCTATCAGTTTATGACTACAATCAATTAGAATGATTATAATGATCAAGAGCATTTAATTTTACAAGCCCATGTCTAAATTTCTATGAAAAGCTGTGTTGATGCAACGTCACAACGAACGAGCATTCTCAAGTATTATATCCTAACATGACAACATTCATATTTGGTATAACCAACTCATGTAGGACTTGAGAAGCACAGCATTAGATACATTTGGTTGCCACCATTTATGGCAAGGATTAGTAGCCAGTAACCTTAGGTTTTTGTTTGGTATTAATCACCATCTTTTTAAGTCTCAATTTGAACGATCAAAGCCTTCTTATTGCCACTGAATAATCATTAAACCACCATAAGTGGTATTAGCCAGCTTCTTTCCTTTCTAACATGATTGGTATTAGTCTACCAAAAAGAAAAAAGTGATGAAAACAAGAACGTGAAAGCTATGTCTATTTCTGTTAAAAGTAAATCGGAGGAAACTTTAGGAAAGTTCTCAACTTTTTACTCTGCTTCAAGATTATCTGCATTTTTTCAAACTAAGAGAAGGGAAAATGAAAGTTTATACAACACCTTAGCTCACAATAATAACATACCACTATTATCCCACATTATAGGGTTCTGGGAGAATAGTGTGTACGCAAATCATACCCCTACCTTGTGAAAATATAGAGGTTGTTTCCTATACACTCTCGGCCCAGAAAAGCATAAGCACCACATTAATGAAAATATAGACAAAAATGGACAGTACCAATAAGCCATATAACAGCAAAATAAAAACAACAAATTAGTAAGATGATCAACAATTGAAAGAAAACAACGATTAGTCATAAATGTAACCAACTTATATTGCTCCAAAATATTCTTCCTGATTAATCAGTATTCCTTCTGTATTATATTGTCTTAATGGATGTTTCTTAGTTTGAAACACATTAATTAATACCGAAATTCATTGCTGCATATATTACAGAAACACTACATGTGATACTTAAGTGTTGTAAAACTTAGAATCTGCAAGTTTTTGCATGGTTAATTAGTATTAGCATTTTGCATAGACTTCTAATAGATTTGGAAACAGCCTCTCTGCCTTTTCGGGTATGGGTATATTACCCTCCCCAGACCCCACTTTGTGGGACTATACTGGGTAGTTGTTTTTTCTAAAAGATTTAACCAATGTAACAGGATAATCATGGCTATGGGACTTTTCTATTATGGCCTCCGAGACACGACAGCAACATATGCTACTAACTTCCTCAATCTAATTCCAATAGTAACCTTTATCTTCTCAACTGTGTTACGGTATGAAATTAATTGAAGTAGGTTCCACATCTATAGCATTCAGTTTAATATTTATGTCTTTGCTTATATTTCTTCTGTTTGCTGAAGTGTTGAAAAGCTAAGACTGAAGACCAAGGCTGGTAAAGTTAAACTTATAGGTGCCATGTTGTGCTTGGCTGGAGCACTGACTATTACTCTCTACAAAGGCAAAGTGTTCTATATCAGTCATCACAACAAGCATCAAAATAGTTCCAAAGATCATACGAATATGATTCGTGGAACTATTTTCTTGATATGTAGCTGCATGTCTTATGGTTGTTGGTTCCTTATACAGGTAAAATATTAATTAAGGTAATTTTGTTGAGATAAATTTAGCTCAGAAATCTACGTATAAGGACAGTAATTATCCTTTTGTAATTATATAACAGGCCAAGGTGTCTAAAGTGTTTCCCTACAAATATTCTTCAACATTTATTATATGCGTAACTGCAACTATCCAAAGCGTAATTGTTGGAGTATGCATAGATAGAAGAAAGGCCTCTTGGAAGCTGGGATTAAATTTGCAGCTACTTACCATCTTTTACTCAGTAAGAATACTATCTACCCCTAACCTATCGTATTGCATTATTTACCATAGGCATGAGGATCACTTCAATTTATGTTTAGCTAATTAATTTGAAAAGCATTTTTGAGCAGCAATTAATTTTTGACCAAGCTTTTAAAAAATATTTTTGAGTTTATTTTTTTCAAGATGAAAAGTTTATGCTTCTAAGATAATCCTTTTTAGCTTTTGAAAGATAACTTCTTCAACTCAAAAACCACTTATTTTTCTCCTAAACGTTTGGCCGAACGCCTCTACTCTCTAGAATAAGCACTTCTTTAAAGGGAAAAAAAATCACTTTTAACTTTCCGGAAGGTTGGCTAAACATGCTATAAATGTGTATATAACACATAGCAAAAATGCCCTTAGAATCTTGTGGTGGGTCTTAACATGTCAATGCCATTCTTATAAGGGGTGTCAATTGGAAATGTTGGATTTAAATTCTTTTTTTTAAAAAAAGACTAAAATAGAGAAACTAATAGTGGCATGTAAAATGCAGGGAGCGTTAGCAACGGCAGCAACATTTTGTCTGATATCATGGGCAGTCACAAGAAGAGGACCAACGTACCCCTCTATGTTCAATCCTCTCTCTTTGATTTTTATAGCTATCACAGAAGCTGCCTTTCTTGGTGAAGAGATCAGTATCGGCAGGTAAAATTGTGATCTTTGATGTTCAACTTATGTGTTCTAATTCGCTAGTTAAAATTTTATGCAAGACTCAAACTTAATATGAAAACTAAGTACTAGCTATTCTTGTTATGTTTTGTTGCCTATTTGTAAAAATAACACGGGCTAGTCACTTTTCGGATTGGTTATTGAAAAATAACCAGTATTTACAAAGTCTTTAAAAAATAGCTACTATTTTACTGAATAGGGACCGGTCCAACATAATATACTGGAGATCAGTGCACCTGTGTATGAACTTCCAGCATATTATGCTAGAACTCCAATACCCTGAAAGTTCCAGCATAATAAACTGGAGATTGGAGCACCTACGTATGAGCTTCCAGCGTATTACACCGGAACTCCAGTGTATTATGGTGGAGTTATGCTAGAACTCCAGTATATTGTGCTGGAGTATTTTTCGTATTTTGAACAATGTTTTCTTTCAGATTTATCTTTACATGAAAAATGACTAAATTTCGATTACTTTTGAAGTTGTGGCTATTTGTAAATGACTAATTGTAAATTTGGGTATTTTTGAATTTCTCCCTGCCTATTTTCATTAAAAATTAAACATGTTTGCAGCTTGATTGGCATGTTTCTGATCATAGTGGGATTGTACTCGTTCCTGCGGGCAAAGAGCAAAGAGCTCGCGGGAAGAATTGAAGCATCACCACCTCAAAATGAAGGAATGCATTCTATAAACATGGAAATTCCAATTTTAGCACATGAAAGTGCTAAATTTCAATCAATAGCAGTAAAAGTTGGTACCCCTATTCAAACACAAGAAGAAAAGGAATCCGATGTTTCCACCGAGATAAACAAATTAACTGAAAAGCAGTAGTAGTATTAAGTTTTGGTGATGAATGATTTAATAGGAGTTACTTTTGGAGGGACAAGTTTTGCCATGGAATTCACTACTCTTTGTCCCTTCGATACTTCAAGAGCCTCTAACCTCCAGGTGTTGTATACTGATGAATTTAAGCCAATATTCAATCTCTTGTGTCTACGTGTTTCATACTTGCGTCCTAGTGATAGTAACATGTCAAACTCCTTTTATTTAATTTGTTTTAATAAAATTTTGTCAGACAACATTGCTATTGATATTGCTTGATTAATTAGTTATGTTAACATAGATATAATCTAATCACATAATAAATGATCGTGACTCGAGTTGACATTCTTTAGTATGGTTTTATGTTGGTTGAATATTATAGTAGTAGTAGAAATAAGTCAAAGATATTGAGATTTGATTTCTGTTACCTAGAGTCTAGTAATTAGTTCCAATTGTTATGTTTTTTTGGCGGTAATTGCGTATAAAAAGCTGATGTTATTGAATAGAGAGTGAATGAAGCAGCAGCTCATTTGACTAAAATGTTGGGGGAAAGTCATTCACCCTCCTAACTTTCTATTAAAAATTAAACTTCCCCCAGAACTTTAAACAATAATTATTTTTCTCCTTTATTTTATACAATACTTTTTTTTCCTTTAAATTTTTAATTTCCTTCTCAATTCAATTACTTTTTTATTATATAATATTTATCTTATGATTTTAACTATAACTTAAATTATGTAACACCTATTATAAATTGTAATTTGAGTTCATTAAAATTATAAGTAGAATAAATAATTAGAATCAATTAAAATTATCTTATTTTTATAATTATTGTTTTGATGTAATGCATATTAAATGGCACTCACAAAGTGCCCCATGGAGTGGTACTCCTCCAATAATACATTGATCCTTTCAGCTCGGGGATGAAGACTGGGGGAGAAGTTCAGCTTTGATTTGACCCCAAGAGTTTGAATATTTCTGTTCAGAATCTTCCTATGAACCTGAAACATTAAGTCGTTAAGTCGTGTTGCGTCACGAGTCTACAAGCCTCATGTTGAGGAAGAAATAGATCTGAACCCTTACTCGGCCTAGCTGCCCCTCTTCGTATTTTATTTCTCAGCCTTTTCACAAATAAACATTAAATCCGAAATTAAAAAAAATTTAGGGTATTTTTCAATCCTCTTATATGAATTTCTAGCTCCATCGCTAAGAAAATACAACATAAATATATATTTATTATGCATTATATTAATAACAATCATAAAGATAAGGTAATTTAAATTAGCTTTGATTACTTATTCTACTTATAACTTTAATGAACTCTAATTACAATTATAATAGGATTACATAATTTAAGTTATAGCTAAAATCATAAGAAAAATATCATATAATAAAAAAGTATTAAATTGAGGAGAAAATTGAAAATTCAAGGGCAAAAAAAGGTATTATGTAGGATAAAAGGGGACAATATTATTATTCAAAATTGAGGGCGGAATTTGATTTTTAACATAAAATTGGGGAGGGCACATGATTTTCACCCCTAAAATATTTCTATTTCCTTGTTTCAGATTGCTAAAAAAAGGGCATTTTGCTTTTTCATTCGCATACACTTGTTTTTTCTACATTTTGAACTATGAGAAAAGCAAAAATTTCATTGACATTGTCAAACTATTTTCCACTTAATAAGTGTCCCACCCTTTTAGCTATTATGGACGTAGAAGCCTAGCGAGCAATATTACCTGCTTTCATAAAAACAGTGAACAATCCATCTCTTCGTTAATATCATTTCATAAAAGGGCTAAGAGGGAGTGTGTATCTGTCAAATGACGTAGTCATTGAACTACTTTAATTTGACAAATCAAAATTTTTAAGAAAAGTGACATTTGTATATGAATTGCAAGAATAGCTAAGTCGCGGGGCAAGCTTCAAATTGGTTTTTTAAGAATATGTGTGTGGTGGCACTTTGGGCGACAGGAAGAGACAATCTGGCTTTTGTGTCTGCTAAAATTAAATTAAAGAGAGTTTAGCTGACGCCTAATGGATTTGTGTGTCAATCTTATCAGACATTGATCTTATATTAGCCTTACTGAAACTATTCAGCGAACACGGTATGGGTTGTGATGAATTAAAATTAGGCATCCCAGTCTTTTGTTTTTGTTATTTCATGCTTGGTAGTATCTAATTGTCTTTGGTTGGATCCATAAACTGACTTCAGAAATGTTATCTGCCGGGCGCCTAATTCTGCGATTTATTTTAAAATATTAAAGGAAAGTTCCGTTCATAAAGTATTTCCTATTCACACATTGTTCGGAAACGATTGTATTGATGACTGATTGCATATCTAGGATCCTGTTTGGTCCAAAATTTAGATTTAGATTTAAACAATTAGATTTTCTATTGAAATAAAGTTAATCTTAGCCAATATTAATATCCAAAAAATTATTAAGCTAGTGTCGAGGCAAGACGACATGCAGTCTGTAGGAGTAGCAGTGAATATGTAATAATAAACAACATTTAACGGCCCAAATACGACGTGAATAGTATTAAATAACAATAAATAGTATATAATGGTATTATTGTAAATAAATGCAAGAGAGATGACCGAAAAGGGATGGAATCTTATGATATTCTCTCTGACAATGACGAATAACTGATGAGTCTTTAAATATTCGGCATGAGCATGCGGCTGAACGGCTCAGAAGGGGGCAGCACATCGTGAAAAACGACCAAGTATTAGAGATGCATGCCGGACAGGTATCTAGGTGCATCTACTTCGGATCATGTACAATTAAGTACAGAAGCGTAGTATGAGTATATAAACAATATGTACATAGTAAATATCCAATCTAACCTCGAAGAAGTAATTTCGAGGGGTCGACTTGACACTTACTAGGATCAATAATAATATAATTTAAGTATTACGCTAAGCATGAATAGCATGAATTATAATGACAGTTTAAGATCATGGAGAAGTAAGATATTCTTTCATAGACAACATGTCAAGTTACGATCATATCTTGTAACAACTTACATTTCAAGCATTTAAGTAGTATGAATCACCGGAAAGTTCTAAATAAATAACATGTGCACATTATGCCGAGGTTGTACGGCCTAGTCCGTACAATATTAAAATTGTGCATTGTCAGGAGTGCGAATGGCGCAAACCATAAATGCATCTATTTACTACCAAGGCACTTGGCCCGATTCACAAATAATAATTTATTTTAAGAAAGAATACATTGCCCATTTACAATCAAATAATTCATGCAAATTCTTAAGTAAGTGAGTGTAGTCGTCTATATTTCTTTTACCAATTTCCAACATGACTTAAGTGATCTTAGTAGCAAGTAAAGACACAAGCATTTCAAGTATAGCACGATACGTGTCCTAAATTACTAGTATAATAGTATCTACGTACGGACTCTTATCACCATGTATATACGTAGCCCCCACAGACAATTACGTACATTTATTTAATTCACCTATCGGGTTATTTCCCTCTTACAAGATTAGAAAAGAGACTTACCTTGTCCCAAATCTTACTTCCAAATTCAAGAATTGTGACGACCCAAAGGGTCATCACTTATTTTCTTTTGTGCTTTCGATGCCTAGAAAACCTCATTTAGAGTTGTCTCGATTTGTGTGCACAGTCCGAGCGCGTAGCCGAAAAGCTTAAATATGAATTATGTGAGAAAAATACTAAATTTTGATATTAAATTGAATAAATTTGAATTCGGTCAATATTTTGGGTAAGCGGATTCGGACCTGTAAATTGACGGTCCCGGAGGATCCGTAGGAAGATATGGGATTACGTGTATGCCCGGAATCGAAAGGTGAGGTCCCGAGCCCGAGAAATGAATTTTTAAAAGAAATTATCTTTTTGAAATTGTTAAGGAAATTGGAAATGAAATTTGATTAGAAGACAATTGTATCGGGCCCGTATTTCGGCTCTGGCGCCCCGTACAAGTCTTATATTTAGTTTAAGCGCTTTCTATAAAGTTTGGTTGAAAACGGACGTCGTTTGACATGTTTTGGACTTAAAATGAAAATTTGATATTTTATGAAAATTTGGAAGGAATCATGAGTTTTGAGGCTTAATTCGATGTATATGAAGTTATTTTGGCAATTTGATCGCACGAGTAAGTCCGTGTAATATTTTTGAGGTTGTGCTATATTTGGTTTGGAGCCCCGAAGGCTCGTGTGAGTTTGGTTAGGCCGCGGGGGTGAAATTTTGGACTTAAGGAATTGCAGGCCTGCAAATTTTGCATTTCCCAAACTTTTTTGCAATTACCAACATTGTTCGCATTTCCCAAACTTTCTTCGCAATTCCTAGGTTCGCATTTCCCAAATATTCCATTGCAATTACCAAGCCTGTTCGCATTTCCCAAACTTTCTTCGCAATTCTTATATTCGTAATTCCCAAGCATTTTTCGCAATTCTCAGGCTTGTTCGCATTTTTCAAACTTTTTTTAGTGGAAAAGGGTTCGCAATTCCCAAGCCAGCAAAGGTTGGTTCGCAATTGCGAACCCCTGTTCGCAATTCCAATATCACAGACTTGCAACTTTTATACTTAGACGATTTTAAACTCATTTTTCATATTCTCTCAAAACCTAAGCACACCTAGGCGATTTTTCAAGGATTTCCTCTACTCCAAATCAATTGTAAGTTATTTTTAACAAACTTCCTTCAATTCTTAACATTTTTTGACATGATTTCAACTTCAAATCAATGAGGAAAATTGGGTGTTTTGGCTAGAACCTTGGTTTTTCAAAAAATTGGGAATTTAGACCTTAATTTGAGGTTCGATTTCAAAACAAATTATATATTTGATTCGTGTGGGACAGGGTAACCGGGTTTTGGTTCGAACCTCGGGTTTTGACCACATGGGCCCGGGTGCGATTTTGGAATTTTTGGGCAAAACTTTGAGAAATTCATTTTTACGCATTCAAATTGATTCCTTTAGTGTTTATTAAAGTAATTAAGTGACTTATGACTATATTCGAGCGGATTGGAGGTGGAATCACGGGGTAAAGCTATAATTGAGGCTTGAGTTGAGTTCAAAGTATCGAGGTTAGTGTTTGGTTTAACCCTAACTTGAGGGAATATGAGTTGAGTCTTATTTGCTACTTGCTAATTGTCGAGCATAATGCATAGGCATGGTGACGAGTATTTATACATTGGTGTCTAGCATGACCGTGAGTCCTTATTATGCGAATAGTTTGGATTTTTCTATACCTTCCATGCTTGATTGATGACTTCTATATGTTGTAAAGAGCTCGTGAAAGGAATTGTGATCTTTAAACTCCGTGGAGCGTTGGCTCGAGTACAAATTGTGAAGGTATATGAGATAAGTAGATCTTTGGAGCATTGTGACACGTCCCGCGCCCATTCTACCCCAAATCTGCGCGCACACCTATCCAGCACACACCAGCGCCAGCGCCCAGCGTGCACTGTCGGCCAAACGACTAGAATCTGCCAGCACTGCCCAACGGCTAGTCAGCCAGTTGTGCCCAACAACCAGTCTGCCAGCAACACTCAAGACTGTCCCAACAGCCAGAAACGGCTAGCCCAACAGCTAGTGCCCCTCTTGTAGATATTAGGGACTTGTATAAATAGCTTAGCACTTAGCAATTGTTAGGCATCCATATGTACTTCCCAAACTTAGAGAAATCTTATATTCTCAAGCAATTGTATAGCATTCTCAAAGGCAATACAAGCTCATTTCCCTCTAAACTTTCTTTGTTTGCTATCCAACATTCCCTTAGTCTGACTTTAGACAACAAGGCTTATTAGACTTTGCCATAATTCCGCAGGCAAACCATCTAGCGCCATACGACACTTAGCTTGAGTTCTAAGGCCGTAACAATTGGCTCAAGTAATAATGTAAACTATGAGATGAAAGTGAAAGAAAGAGAAGAGTTAACGATATTTTCCCTTGCCAGGGTGTGGTTGATTATTGAATATTTTCCCTTATCAGGATGTTGAGATATTTGATGTTGTTGTCGGGTTTTTCACTTGCTTGTTTGTGTTCCCTTACCGGGATTTTCATTTTTATTTATTTATCCCTTGCCCATGTTTGTGATTGTTGATTGGATGAGGAAGAGTGTTAAAGCACGAAGGGTGATGCCGTGTATTGTTTGATTCTTATGAGGAAAGAGTGTAAAGCACGAAGGGTGATACCATGCACATTTTATTATATCATTGCTTGGTGAGGATGAGATAAAAGCATGAAGGGTGATGTCGTGCACTTATTGCAGTTTGCTATGATTTCTTATTATTTTTAGTTCAAGTACATTTAGTTGTCTTTTTCCACTATCACTATGATTCTTTATGTTGATATTTCCCTTTATTGTGTTGCTCGTTATTATTGAGTCAAGGTATCAATGTGCTACGCCGTGTCTTGAATTTATGCCATATTTGCTACATGTTTATGTGACTTAATTGCTTCTTGACATTCGACACATTAAATACTAAATTTCCTAATTGCTCCTTAAAGCCCATAAAAAATTACTACTTGTCATTATTTATTTTCCTCAGTGAATCATAATAATTGTGCACTTGTTGTCTTATGAATTCGTATTAATTGTTGCATTTATTAGAGTAAATTATTGCATGAACTGTTGATATATTGAAATGGGAGCGGGTGGTACGCTTATCACGAGTGACATTGAAATGGGAGCGGGTGGTATGCTTACCACGAGTGACATTGAAATGGGAGCGGGTGGTACGCCTGTCACGAGTGATATTGAAATGGGATCGGGTGGTACGCCTACCACGAGTGATATTAAAATGGGATCGGATGGTACTCCTACCACGAGTGATATTAAAATGGGATCGGGCGATATGCCTACCACGAGTGATACTAAAATGGGATCGGGTGGTACGCCTACCATGAGTGATATTAAAATGGGATTGGGTGGTACGCTTACCACGAATGATATTTAAATGGGAGCGGGTGGTACGCTTACCACGAATGATATTGAAATAGGATCAGGTGGTACGCCTACCATGAGTGATACTGAAATGGGATCGGGTGGTACGCCTACCACGAGTGATATTAAAATGGGAGTGGGTAGTATGCCTACCACGAGTGATATTAAAATGGGAGGGGGTGGTACGCCTACCATAAGATATTGAGAAATGGGATTGGGTTGCACGCGTGCAACAAGATGAATTGAATATGAAAGTTGCCTTTTCTTTTCATTTATTGCTAGAAGTTAAACTGTAGGTGTACGTGCTAGTATACCTGATATTTTCATTTCTATTTGTTGCCCCTAAAGCATGCTCCCTTCCCCAGCTTAAATTGTTATTTTCTTGCTACTTCTCTATTGTACTTGTATATATATTAGTACAGGTTTATTTGGAGTCTGGTCCTAGCCTCGTCACTACTTCGCCGGGGTTATGCTAGACACTTACCAACATATGGGGTCGGTTGTACTGATACTACACTGTGCTATTTTGCACAGATCCAGGTTTCTGCAGCAGCAGCAGAAACATTAGTGTGGGAGTAAGCCTTCAATCCAGCGAGACCCAAGGTAGCCTTATAGGCATCCGCAGCCCCGGCGTCTCCCTTATCTTCTCTTTTAGTCTGTTATCTCATTGTGTCGAGACAAATAGTTTGTGTTTTTTTCAGACGTGTATTTAGTATTCTTAGTAGTTCATGAGTACAGTGACACCGGTCTTGGGTAGAGAATATTATTAAAGTTTCCGCATTTCTATTCAGTTCTATATAATGCTAAGACTTCTATTTATTATTGAATTATGTTGCTTTTATAGTTTTCCATTGATTATTACAATGAGTTAGTTCATTAATGGAAAGGTGACTAAAATTGGCTTGCCTAGCTCTCATTAGTAGGCACCAGCACGACTCCCGAGGGTGGGATATCCGGGTCGTGACAAGAATGCATCAAATCCTCAAATCGAAGCCGAACGATCCAAAACTATTCAAATGGGGTAAGAACTAGTCAATATATTCTCAAGAATTCATATTATAACTATTAAAGTAATTTTCCAACCCTAAATTCAAGGCTCCTAAATCAAGAATATATGATTTCTACAACATTTCGTAACAAATTTTGTGGTTAAATATCATTTATATCAAAACTCTAGGTTTTACTCTAAAAAAATAATTTTCACTAATTTACATATTTGTAATCTACCCATGAACTATGTATTAAACTCTCATTAAGTAGAAATTACTTACCTCACAAAGCTAGGTTGAAATCTCCCCTTTTGAAGCTCCCAAATCGCCTAAGGATGGAGTGAAATTTGTCAAAAATAACAAACTCTCATATTAAATAAAGGCCACTACCTTCAGCGATTTTCATATATGCGGTGTGTTGACCGCATCTGTGGTCTCACTTTTGCAAGAGTGTCCGCTTCTACGAAATTAGGCGGGGCCAACTGGGGCCGCACCTACGGTTAGGTGATTGCACATAGGGTTCTGCTTCTGCAGAAGAGAAGTCGCATCTGCGGAACCTCGGCTCCTCCCCCTGGGCCGCATCTTCAGGCTCGCACATATGGCTGGCCAATTGCAAGTGCACTTATAATAGCAACTCGAGCTTCAGCTCCTTCTCAAATTTTTAACTTAGCTAGAGCCTTGTCCGATTGACGCTCGAGGCCTTCAGGGCCCCGCCCAAACATACCGACAAGTTTGGAATCATAAAACGGACTTGCTCATACAATCGAAATGCCTGAAACAACATCAAAACTAAGATCACACCCAAAAATGAATTGAATCAAACTTTTGAATTTCAAGTTCCTCAATATACTTCCAATGTGCCGAAACATACTTATACTACTCTGAATGATACCAAATTTTGCGTACAAGTCTTAAATGAAATTATGAAACTATTATAGGTCTTTTAATTCCATTCGGTCCTCGATATCACAAAAACCCGCTCCAAAATAAATTTAAAGAACTTCAAAATCCTTAAAGAATCAACTTCCTCTATTAGGCGTCAAAGTTCTCCCGGGTCATCCAATACCTGGTCCGGACATACTCAAAAGTCCAAAATCATCATATGAACCTTTTGGAACCTTCAAAATCCGATTCCGAGGTCGTTTACTCAAAATATTGACCGAAGTCAAACTTGACCTTTTAAGCCGACCTTAAGGAACCAAGTGTTCCGATTTCAACCCAAACTCTTCCAATTCCCAAACTAACCATCCCTGCAAGTCATAAATTAGTGAAATAAATTATGAGAAGTCTTATTTAGGAGAACCGGTTCCTAGAAAGTAAAATTACCAGTCCGGTCGTTACACTTTTCGTGCACTTATTCGCTCCTAGCTTCTATAGAGGGACGATATTAAACCTTCGTCATCGTGGAGGCAAGTGGTTGGTGGTGAGGATGGGCATCAAGACCAGCCACCGAAAATATCTTGATTTATTTTACGTCTAAACTAAGGACATCATGGCTAATGTCGATGGCTTCCTTGAGGTTTGGACTCATACACGTAAATGTCCAGGTCTTTTTTATTTTTTACCTTTTGAATCTCTTCACCTATTTTGAGCTAGTTTAGTAACCATGTCTATCTTACTTGTAGCCAACAACCATCCTACTCTTCTATTCGTATGCATCACCAAATGGGTCGGCAAATTCTCCCCGACATTGCAAGGATTCGTGACTGGCCGAGCTTCTTTAAGAAGTTCAGACCGTGTCTCCTTTCTGCAAGTAACTTCTCTTTCTTTTCATGACTGTTGTGTTTCTCTTTGTTGTATGTTGGCTTGCTTCATTCTAAACTTCTATATTTCTTCCTTTCCCAAGTCTAGTTAGGTGCTTTTCTCGAAGGAGCAGGGTGTTTGTGCCTTCTTTTAGGAGAAAGGCTGCTACGCCTTTTATTTCTACCCACGTCATGGCTACTGCACCTTCTGCACTCGCCCCTGTCCTAACTGTTGTGGCCTCTTAATATGTTCCCAACCCAACTACTGCCTCTGCTTCTCATTTATTTTTGCAGGTCGATGAGGATGATAAAGTCTCCCACGGTGGCAGAGATCTAAGGCTTCGTAAGAAGAGATCCGGGGGGAGGGGGAATCCCACGGCCGTTGACTCGTTGAATGATGACTTTATTTTTCAAGAGACGATAACAATACATATTGGAGAAGGTGTTGGGACGATCTACGAGCCCCACAACTAGAAGAGGCGTATGTAGTCGTGTTGGTGCATCCCGAGGTGGAAATAGTGGTGGAGGGGGAACTTGATAGTGGCCCCGCATTTTGAGGCAAGAGGAGGCTTGATCTCCAGGGGAGCAATGGATGTTTCTTTGTAAGTCGGTGATAGGGGTAAACCATCACCGAGGAGGACGATGAATCTGATTCCAACATGGACCTGGACGATCTAATAATGATCGACGAAGGACTCACCCAACTCGATATGAAGCTAAAGGGAGGTACTAGGACTATTGAGATCCCGATAGATCGTGATTTGCAGGTATATACTGAGGAGGTAGTCCTTGCTCCTGGCCCGGATGAAGTACCTAATGAGTGCTTGGTCACCGGAATGAGCATCGCAATGGACTTCCTGGACTTTTTTGAAGATGCATTGGGTTTGGTTTGGGCCTAACATTTTGCCAATGGACCACTATACATTCTCTTGTATAAATCATTATAAAAGGAGGTTATATTTGGCCACTTATGTTCTTATTTTTTTAGTTTCCTTTTTTTGCATTCGTGAGGGTGCCATCCTACAAATATGTAATAATACAATTGTGCTACTCCCAAGTTAAACTTACATATCTTATCTTCATTTGGTCTAATAATGAGTTTAGGAGATGGATTACGTTTTGCTCCATGGTCGTGATACTTTTGGTGATGGAAGCCAGTTTGGCGGGGCCATCTGCTTTGATGTTCTGAGTTTGTGGGATCTGGTAGCTGGCATTCATCAAAATTGGACAGCAACTTACAAATCTTGGCTTGATATTTTTACAACCTTTGTTTTTTGATTTGGAAAGTCCCTATGATTTGGTTGACTACGAGCTCAGAATCACAGCTGAGTGTAAGCCGCTTAGCCCCATATTTAAGTTTTAACCTCAACCCTAAAATTACAGCCTCGTACTCTGCCTTGTTGTTAGATATATCTGGGCATCTTATGGACTGGCAAATTACTTCATCGATGGGGACCTAGAGTACGAGTCCAAGCCCCGATCCGGAGTCATTGGATCCACCATCAGTGTACATGACCTAGAGATCTTATGTTCAAAAAGAAGCTTGAATGGATTCTTTCTCGGCCTCAAGCATTAATTTCGCACTAAAGTATGTGAAGAAATCAGTGAACACTTGTGACTTTATTGTTGTTCTCAACTACTATGTGATGTCGTGCTCACTTATCTTGATGGCCCATTTGAGCAGCCTCCCTGACAGCTCAAGTTTGTGTAAAAGGCTTCTTAAAGAGAAAGTGGTAATGACTGAGATAGGGTGGCACTGTAAATAGGGTCTAAGTTTTCGTAAATGTAACAAATCGACTGATAAGTTTGAGAAATTGCGTTTGATTCAAAAGTTTGAGGTCATGAGTAGATTCACACAGTGTATTATGATTTGCATGCATTATCAATAGAGTTTCAGAAAAGACTTTAAGGAGTGACTCTCATTTGAGAAGCTCAAAATTGAAAGAATTGACCAAAGTTTGACTTTTGAGTATTACACCTCAGATTGGAGTTTTAACGATTCTGATAGGCTCGGATGATTATTTTGGACTTAGGCGTGCGTACGAATATGCATGAGGAGGTCCGTAGGGTAATTTGAAGCATTTAGGCAAACATTGAAAAGTTGAAGATTTGGAAGATTGAGAGGTTTGACGAGAGTTGACTTGGTAATATTGGGATCAAAATGCAATTGCGAGAGTTGAATTAGCTTCTTTATGTCATTTAGGACTTGTATGCAAAATTTGAAGTCATTCCGGGTTGATTTGGTATTTTTGGCACGAGTATTGGAAGTTGGAAGATTAGAAAGTTCATAAGATTGATTCTTAATGTGACTTGTACTTTCGATATTGTTTAATATGATTTGTGACCTCGAGCAAGTCTGTGTTATGTTATGAAACTTGTTGGCATGCTTTGGCAGGGTCCGGGGGGCGTCGGGCGTGTTTCGAACGGGCTACTGGCAAATTCTCCATGATGTTGGAATGCTATTTCCCTGGTATCTCGTTTTCTTAATCGCGTTCGCATTAAATCCTCCGCGTTCGCATAGTGTAATTTTGGAGGTAGGAATAATTATTCTTCGCGTTCGCACACTAATGTCCACGATCACATAGGTACGCATTTCCTTTCAATACGTTCGCGTTTAACTGTCTACGTTCGTGTAGCACAGTCCTAGCTGATTCCCTTACGCGGTCGCATTCTCTCTTTTGTGGTTGCATAGTGTAATCCTTGGGCATCAGAATTTTCCCACTTCGCGGTCGTACTTGTCTATTCATGATCGCGTAGAATTAATTTTGGACAATATACATTATCCCTTCGCGATCGCAATTTAAATTCCGCGATCGGCATCTACAAACACCCGGCGCAGAATATAAAAGTACTCTATTTTGAGGGTAAGTCATTTTATCATTTTTGGAGTTGTAGAGCTAGGTTTTGAGCGATTCTTCATGGGGTTTTCCAGAATATCATTGAATAAGTGTTCTTCACCCGAAATTTGTTATATTACATCATTCTATCTTTATTTTTATCTTATAATTAGTGATGTGAGTTGAGGAAAAATTGGAATTTTTGAAGAAACCTTTCAAAATGTAAAATAATGATTTGAGGACGAATTGGTATCGGAAATTGATAATTTTGGTATAGTTGAATTCGTATTGAAATGGGTGTTCGAATTTTATAAATTTATCGGGTTTTGAGGCACGGGCCTGAGGGTTTGACTTTTTATTTTTTGTTAAAGATTAAAGCTTTATTATTCGAATTATTTCCTTTTATGAGTTTTATTTAAAATTTGAAGTTATTTTGGCTAGATTTGAGCCGTCAGGAAGTTGTTTCACTCGAGCAGGTCATTTTAGAGTATCGGCCTAGCTTCTTCAAGGAAAGTGTCTTGCTTAACTTTTGTGGGGGAGGGGGGGGGAGCTACACCTTAGGAATTGAGTAATTGTACTATCTTGTCATGTGAAAGCTGTGTACGTAAGGTGGCGAGTGTGTACACACTCTATATGTGGTTATTGACCGGCTCAGGGTGTCAAGTGTCTTTTCATGTCTTTAATTGAATTGTCATAACATGTGATATCTCGTTTTAGTCTACACTTTCATGCTCTATTTGACGTTGTTAGCACCTATTGTACCTCTTACTCATTAGTGGCCCCTATATACATTAATTAAAGTTATTGTCTTTCTTATTGTCTTGTTACCTCTTAATTATTGAATTTCTTCTATGACCTTGTGATTATCTGTTATATGTCCTAACTGTTTTGATTGCATACTTAGTTATCACGTGCCTTTCTTGTCCGGTCATTTTGGTAAAGTTTGTTGTATTCCTTTGGTTTTTGCATTGTTCCTTTATTGTCGTGTACTGATATAATTGTAGAAATTCTTGTAAATGGAGTTACTGAATTGTTGATGTTGATTTAGATTATTGTACGAGGGTATCGGGTTGCACGCCGCAGCATATGAAATAAAGGAGGTAGTGAAATAAGAAAGGATATTTATATTGTGATATTGTTATTGTAAGGAGGGATCGAGTTGCACGCCGCAATTGGTAAAATAAGTGTGGACTTATTGTGAAATAATGGTGAATTATGATGTTGATATTATATGGTTAGAACGGGTTACACGCTGCAACATGTGAAATAAGGGTGAATTGATGTGGTGAATTATGATATTGATATTATACGGTAGGAATGGGTTGCGCGCCACAATATATTTTATTTATTATTATGATATTGACTCTGATTATATGGTAGGATCGGGTTGTGTGTCGCAATATACATGCATTTATTATTATTTGACATTTACATGGTGGAATAAGGTTTGATATTATTGTATGGTGGGATCTAGTTGTGCGCCATAAAAATTTGTGTGTTTTGTATTCTCTGTGATATTGTTGGCTTCGATTCTTTCACACGAGACTCTAAGAATTTGTATTTCTGGTCTTTCACTGGTTTCGATGGATTGAGTTGTTGTCATTGATTTATTGTCTTGCCTTCATTTTTTGAATTCTTTTCCTTATACTATTTTTTTGGTGAATGGAATTTCAAGATGTTTATTACGTTGAGTCAATAACTCATATCTTGCTGAGTTGTTATTAATATAGCTTTTTTAGAAAAATAAAAAACATGCTTACCTTAACCTTTAAGTTAAAACTCGTTGTTTTATTTGACACCTTACTATTTATAATAGTTGTCATATTTTACTTTAATGGATTTCTAAACTTAACCTCATTACCATATCTGTTGTTTACTTTACTTAAAAAGAAATTGTTATTATGTTTTAATTTAATAAATTTTATATTAAATTTAATAGCTTATTCGATGTTGTATTTGATTTGAAAATTGTATTTTCTTCACCCAAATGATTTACTTTACGATATATAAATAAACCTCTTGAAAGCGACAGTCAATCTCAATGTATTTAGTTCTCTCATGGAACACTGGATTTGAAGCAATATGAAGAGCAGCTTGATTATCACACACAAGGCCCATCTGACTAATCTCACCAAATTTTAACTCCTTGAGCAAGCGTTTGATCCAAATTAGCTCACATGTCGCCATAGCCATTACTCAATATTTTGCTTGCTCTTCTAGGATACCAAATTTCCTCCTACTAAGATACAACATCCAGACGTAGAACGTCTATCAGAAGGTGATTTTACCCGATCAGCATCTGAGTGTCCAACGATCTTCTCATGACCTCGATCCTCAAACAATAAACTTTTGCCTGGAGATAATTTTGTATATCGAAGAATGCGAAAAATTGCATCCCAATGACTATCACATGGAGAATCCATAAACTAACTCACAACACTCACAGAAAAGGAAATGCCAGGTCTAGTCACTGTAAGGTAATTAAATTTACCAACCAACCGTCTATATCTTGCAGGATCGCTAAGAGGATCCCCCTGTCCTGGCAGAAGTTTAGAATTCGGATCCATCGGAGTGTCAACAGATCTACAACCTATCATTCCTGTCGCCTCAAAAATATCTAAGGCATACTTTTGTTGTGAGATCACAATACCTGAGCTGGACTGAGCGACCTCAATACCCAGAAAATACTCTAGTTTTCCCAGATCCTTAGTCTGAAAGTATTGAAAGAGATGTTGCTTTAATTTTAGTAATACCATCCTCGTCATTGCCATTAATAACAATGTCGACAACATAGACCACCAGATAAATACAGAGACTCGAAGCAGAATGCCGATAGAATATAGAGTGATAAGCTTCACTCCAAATCACGCCAAATCCTGAATAAATGTGTTGAACTTACAAACCAGGCTCGAGGAGATTGCTTTAGACTATAAAGTGACCGGCGCAATCGACATACAAGGCCACAAGACTCCCCCTGAGCAACAAACCCAGGCGGTTGCTCCATATAAACTTCATCCTCAAGAACACCATGTAAAAAAGTATTCTTAATGTCTAGCTGATGGAGGGGCCAACGGCGAACAACATCCATGGATAGAAAAAGGCGGACTGATGCTATCTTAGCCACGAGAGAGAAGGTATTACTATAATCGAGCCCAAAGATCTGAATATATCCCTTGGAAACAAGACGAGCCTTAAGACGGTCAACCTTACAATCTGGACCAACCTTGACTGCATACACCCAATGACAACCAATAGTTGATTTACTTGAAGGAAGTGGGACGAGATCCCAAGTACCACTTGTATGTAAAGCAAACATCTCATCAATCATAGCATGTCGCCACCCTGGATGAGACAATGTTTCAGCTATAGACTTAGGGATGGAAATAGAAGATAAAGAAGATAGAAAAGCATAATAGGGTGATGACAAACAATAATAACTCAAACCCATAATGGGGATTAGGATTAAGGGTGGTCAGTATGTAGCCGATGTACTAGAAAGTGACAAGTCCGCAGTAGGAGCAGGGTCAGGCACAGGACGTGAACCAGCTGGGCCTGATGCTGGCTGCGGACAATGATGATATGTCAAGACTAGTGGTGTTCCTGTTAGACTCCCCGACGGTTAGAATGGGTAAGACTTCTAATGCGGAAGATGAATGAGGAGCTATAGTAGATTCGGGTAAGAGTTCAGTGGCGGAAGGTGAAGGAGGAGCTAGTAGACTCCTTAAAGGCCAGTATAGGTAAGACCTCAGATATATCAAGGTGGTCAGAATGGTCAGAAAGGGTAAAAAAGGCTTAGACTCAAAAAATGTGACGACGGAGGACATAAAGTACCTATGAAGATCAGGTAAGTAACAACGATATCCCGTCTGAACAAGAGAATAACCAAGGAAGACACACTTGAGAGCATGAGAAGCTAACTTATCTTTCCCAGGGGCTAAGTTATGAATGAAACATGTGCTACCAAAAACACGAGGGGGGATCGAGTATAAGGGTGATTGGGAAGACAATACTGCATACTGTATCTGATTCTGGATGTGAGAGGAAGGCATTCGATTAACTAAATAACAAGCTGTGGGAATTGCATCACCCAAAAACGCAACGGAACATGAGATTCAATGAGAAGTGTGCGAGCAGTCTCAATTATGTGCCTATTCTTTCTCTCTATAACCCCATTTTGCTTAGGGGTATAAGGACAAGAGGTCTGATGAAAATTACTTGAGAATTCATATACTGCTGAAATTGAGATGATAAATATTCTAAGGCATTATCACTGCATAAAGTGCAAATAGAAACACCAAATTAATTTTTAATTTCAGCACACAAATTCTAGAATATAGAAAATAACTCAAAACGATCTTTCATTAATAAATCCAAGTACATCTTGAATGATCATCAATGAAACTAATAAAATAATGAAATCCCAATGTTGAACTAACTCTACTAGGACCCCATATATCATAATGAACTAAAGAACAAATAGACTCTGCATGACTCTCAATACTACGAGGAAAGGAGGCTCGGGTATGTTTCCCCAGCTGACATGACTCACACTCTAATCTAGATAAACTAGACAAACTAGGCACCATATTCTGAAGCTTGGATAAGCTTAGATGTCCTAAATATTTTTGAATTAGGTCCGGAGGATCTGTAACTAGACATGCCTTGGAGGAATAGAGTGATTTAAGGTAGTAAAGGCCTTCTAATGCAAGTCCTATTCCAATCGTCTGCCTCGTACTGCGGTCCTGCATAATAAAGGAATCATCAATGGAATATATACCACAATGGAGGGCACGAGTCAAATCACTAACAGGTGCAAGATTAAAAGGACAGTCAGGACATAGAGAACAGAATCTAGAGTGACAGAGGGTAGTGGATTCGCTTGTCCAACTCCTTTTGCTTTGTTTTGAGTCCCATTGACTAAAGTAACAATGGAAGAGACTGTGAATACGCAATATTTGCCAAAAATGATCTATTACCAGAGATATGATCAGAAGTGACCAAGTCCACAACCCATTATCCAAGAGTACTAGACAGGGAAACACAAACAAAAGAATTAACAGCAACAAAAGTATCAGTCTAAGCAACATATGCTACTTGTGTAGATATCTGCTTACTTGCTCGATACTGAAGGAACTCATTATACTCCCCTTCAGGTAATGAAAATCCCTATTACCTCTAGTCTCAGCCTCAGCAACATAAGCATTTTTGGATGGGCGTCCATGCATAGAATAGCACATGTCACGAGTGTGTCCAAGTTTATGACAATAAGAGTAGTTGGGTCTAGATCTTCCAAAATGACCTCCTCCTCGTCTATTCTCTATAGTATGAGATTCCCGATTGTCCACTAACTCGGATACAAGGATAGATAAGTCAAGTGTATGTAATGAGCTCACTGGGTGACTTGGTGCTACAGCAAGGCAAAGTAATCGAGAGAATAATTCATCAACTGTAAGGACAGTCGGACTAGCCAAAATCTGGTCACACACTGAATCAAGGTCATTAAGGAGTCCAGCGAGTGTAAGAACTAGAAAAATCTTTTGTCGTTGCTCTTGTTGCTTTTCAATACTAGTAGAAACTGGCATCAACGTCTCAAATTTTCCCTTGACTGCCTGTACTTGTCCCGAGAAAGTAGACATGTCCAATTCATGTTTCTTCAAGCTTGTCATTTGCGATATAATATCATAGAAACAAGATATGTAATTATTTTATAAATTACGAGCCTTTTCCCAAACTAAATAACATTTCTAAAATGGACAGAACAAGGGCATCAACTTGGAATCAATAGATCGCCACATGATACTACATAACTGAGCATCGACCTTCTCCCACAGTGTTTTGGCCTTTTCATCACCTTTGCTAGCCTTTTTGGTAAAATGATCATGGACTCCTTGACCTTTACACCACAAATCAATAGACGAAGCCCAAGCTAAGTAGTTTGAACCTCCCATTAATGGTTTTGAGATAATAATAATACCGTAATTTCCAGAACCCAGGTTTTTAGACCCGAAAGCATCAACTCGCAAATACATAGTTGGATTATCACCAAATAACAATAAGAATCAACTGACAATTTGCTGAAACATATGAAGGAAACGTTGTGTTAGTCGGAAAAGTATTGTAGCTGCCGGAATAAATCAGTGTAGTCGCCGAAAAAATTCAAAATGATCGAAATCAAACAAAAATAGGATGGGTAGGGTCAAAATTAGTAGGCGACCCAACTATTCTGGAGAACCAACATAAAAAATGGCCATAGGTGGGCGTACGCGCCGGCACGTGGGTGTCACACACTCGCCAGAAAATTTCTTCTGTCGGCGCATGTGGACACGTGGCAGCTTTTCTGCCGGAGAAATTTTAGAGGTTTGGTCGCTGAGGAGTGATCTACCTCGTAGTGGTATTGGTTTTAGCAAAACACCAATAGAAAGTGACTTGATTACGGGCAGCCTTCTAAGTCGCCAGAAAATTGCACCGTGACGAGGTCTTTCTTCCTGGAAGTCACTGGAATGATGCACAGCGATAGGTTTCTTACTAGTGCTCTAATACCATGTGAAAAAGCACTGGAGAAAATATTATTGATATTATTGACATACATCAAACATGATATAATGAGCCCTATATATATATAAATAATATGTCCTACTCCTAATACATATTGGATTAGGGTTATTTACTCCTATTTACATAACTATTCTAACAACTTTGATATTCCTTTTTTATTAGCTTTATGTTATATCCTGCACAGATTTATATGTTTGGTAGGTGTTTAGACCTGGCCTCGTCATTACTCTACCAAGGTTAGGCTTGAAACTTACTAGGTACCACTATGCTATAGTCATGCTATAGTTTTGCACACTTTTGTATAGAACCAAGTACTTCGTATCGAGTTGGTTTTGGGACTTAAGCTTGGTATGGCTGGAGACTTCAAGGCACACCTGCTGGACGTTTTCAGGCTCCAAAGTTATCTTCTATTGTAATTATTCCTATTAATACAGAACATTTGTGTATTCGTTATGTATAATTACTCCTCGAAAGGCTTATTGACTAGTACTACTGGTTTTGGGATATTGTATCATGTCGAGACAATTGGTTTATTTAGAAATTTCTAGTTCATGTTCAACAACTATTTAGTATAATTCGTTATCATTCAGTATGTGTTAGACTTACCTAATTTTGAAAACTATCCATCATGATTTCTTCAAAGGAATTTTGGGTCGTGACAGTAAAGCTATGACCAATGCCAAGGCCAATTTCTCAAGGTGTGGGTACCTCGTATCGACATCGACAAGTGTTTTGCTTATGTAATAAATAGGAGATTATGTATCGTTACTTTCTCGAACCAGGACCGCACTTACTGCAACTTCGGAGATGGAAAGGTAGACAGGAGGTGTTCCCTCGGTTCAGGCTTCGAGAGTAAATATGGTGATAAAAATACACCTCCAATTCTCATTGTGCCTGCACGCACTTGGGCATCCACTTGAGTCTGTTATCCTTTTTAATTACACCAAAAAAAGTATGTATCTATCGGACGACCGCGAGATAAATCTCAATAGGGTGGCGATTCAACTAGTCAATCTTTGGACTTTTTTATTAGTAGTCAATTACTCAGGTATCCCATCGATATCCTTGATTTGATATGGACTTCAATTCCTCTTTGTGATACTAAGAAACCCAAAATATTCCCGAGGCTACAACAAATGTGCATTTTTCGAGGTTTCCTTCATATTGTGTTGTCTTAGTATGTTGAAAGCTTCCTTTATGTTGTCGATGTAATTCTCTGCCTTCACAGATTTTACCAACATATCATCGATAAATACTTCAATAGTTTAATTGAGTTGATCTTTGAACATTTTTGTGACCAACCTCTAATAGGTAGCCCCTGCATTCTTCAACCTAAACTGCATGACTTTATAATAATATATTCCCCTATGGGTGATGAACGTGGTTTTTCTTGATCCTCTTCTTCCATGAGTATTTGGTTATAACCCATATATACATCTAGGAAACTAGAAGCTCGTGCTCGACTATTACGTCAATGATTTGGTCAATATCTTGTAGTTGGAATGAATCTTGTCTGAAGTCTTTGTTTAGGTTTGTGAAGTCTACACACATCCTCCATTTCCCATTTTTCTAATTGATCATCACCAGTTTGACTATCCATATGGGATATTTTGACTCTCTGATGGAGTCGTTCGCCAGTAGCTTTTCTACTTCCTCATGGATAACCTCGTTGATAGTGGGGTTGAACTTTCGTCGGACCTGCCTCACCGGGGGATATAAGGGATCGACGTTTTGTTTGTGTGTAGCGATCTCTTTGGGGATGCCTGGCATATCTGCATGGCTAAAGAAAAACAAAATTAAATTAATTATTTATAATTGGCTAAATTTACCTGGTTTTCAGAGCTTACAACCGATGTAAGACTTTTTACTAAGGTCTTTGTGGTCTAATTGGATGAGGTCGAGGTATTCAATGGTTGATTCTGCGGCTTCGACCATTTCAAGGTCCATAATACCTACCTAGCTCTTTCCTGTGGCGACATCGATTTTGTTAACCATTATGCTTCATTTTCTTTTTCTTTCTATTGTTGGGTTATTGCGTTGCGTATGGCGAATTGGTAGCATTCCCCGCACGTGCGTTTTTCCCCTCATATGCTGAATATTATCGAAGGTATTGGGAACTTGATCACTTGGTATAATCTGGAGGGGACAGCTCTCGTAGGATGTATCCATAATCGTCCCACTATGGCATTGTATGTGGTGGACTGGTCTATAATGTGGAATGTTGTCTCTATAGTAACGTCATCAGCAAGGATAAGGATCGTAATTTCTCTCGAAGTCTGTTCAACTACATTGTTAAAATCGGTTAGTGAGATGCAACATGGCACTATCTAATCCTCGAGTCACAAGTGGGTGAGGACTCGGGGATATATAAAGCATGCTCCACTTCCATCATCTACCATGATACATTTAACATCAATATCTAAAATTCATAAAGTAATTCAAACCGTTGGCATCTGACTCTTCGAATATGATAATTTCTTCGAGTAAGTCATGTCGTTCGTGTGATAAATAAAGATTTTGACTACTTATTAGCGCCTTGTAGCTCTCATTTTAGTCTAAAGCACTTAATTGTGTTCCCGAAAACTTATGAAATGTATTTAATTGCAGGAATATTTGCTAGATGAGCTCCTAATATGAAATCCAACTAAAGAAGAAATGATCTGAACTCAAGGAAACAAACATGCACAAAATGCTGGAAATGTGGACCTCAGATTAGCATCTGCGACCGCAGGATGTGAAGAAATGCCCATCAGAGAAGTGTGGAAAGTGTTGTCCACACATGATATGTGCCGCCGTAGAAACTGGGTAAGAGGAAAAGTTTAGAGAACCTGCATCTCAAGTTCAACAAAACTGTGAATCGCACAATTAATGTGCGGCTACAGTCACATTTGTGCGGACCGCAGAAAAGCAAGGTGCGACCGCGGGCATATTTGTGCAGACCGTAGAAAGAGAGAAGTACGTCCATAGTTCAGAATTATGCGTCTGTAGGTTTCCAATCCTGTCAAGCTGAAGCAAAGTGCGGACAGCACATGGAATTGAGCGGACGCAAAACCTTTAAGAGGCCATTTTTGTCGGAAAATTTCAGCCCTGTATAAATAGAGGAGTTTTACTTTTTTAGGTTAAGTTTTGACATCAGTTGATACAACATATGATTTTATTTACTCTTTTTAGTAGTTTTTGCTATTTTGAGCTTTTTGAATAAAAATTTCATCTTTTTAATTATCAATATGGGTTTAATTATCATTTCTTCTTCTATTTCTTCTATCATAAGCATGAGTAGGTAGATTTTCACTAGGGTTATGAACCAACCCTAGAGTGTAATCTTAATGGGTGTTTGATTTATTGCTTGTTTATGGTTGGGTATTTATTATTTATCTGTATTCATACTTTTAACTGTAGAATTAATTGTTGCAATCATTAGTTCATGCCTATTTGACTTTGTCTCTACTTGTTAAAGAGAGACTTAGTCTAGAAAAACTTGGCTAACAAGACATTGGGTCTATCTAGATATTGATAAGCCCAATTACAAGGTTGAACCTAGAGATAGTAAAATCTGACTTGAGCTTTGTATCAACCGTTTTAAGTAATACCCATTTGGACTTGAGAAAGTCAAATTAGGAAAAATCACTCTCTGACCGAGAGGTATTGAGTGAGTACTCGAGTGTTGATAGCTATAATACACCCCCAATCAATAAAACAAGCTTTAAAGTTTACGTCACGTTCGGCAAACACCTAGGTGAAGATCATAGTCATAGGCCTTTTATATTATTTGAAAAACAACAATAAAAATAATTTCCTAGTTTTAGTTCTTAGTTTGTAATCTTAGTTTAAATCAGACCTAGAAACAACCCAAGTGTATGGAAGTGCAATTTGAGATAATTTCAGCTCATATACTATAATATATACCCCCAAGTCCTATTTCTAGCTCCCTATGGAAAATCGACCCCGGCGCCTTGTTGGGTATTACTATTGCACCAACCGTTTCATAACCTTAAGTAGAGGTGTGACTTGGACGAGATCAGTGGGTGATCGATCTTTTGAACTTGTAGGTGGTAGTGAACTTGATGCTCTTGATGAGGCGTCATCGCTACCCCACCAATAACCATATTGATGGTTCGAGCTTGTGAGGGTGGCTTCGGATGGCCTTTTGATTGTCGATCCCTGGCGAGGGTGTTCCTTCCTTTGTAGATCAGTAGCTTTATAAGGTGCCTTGCTGCAACATGTTCGCTACCGCTTCCGTTAGGGCGATGCAATCTTCTTTTTTGTGTCCGCGTCCTAGTGTAATTCAAAGGGCATTAGATTTCTTACTGCTCAAATCAATCCTCATTTTTGGCAGCCACTTCACCTTAGTTCAAAGCTTTTCAAATTTTTAGACCACCTAAGTAGGTTGAACACAAAATTGAGAGCAAATAACAAAGGGTGCATACCTCTCTCGTTCCTGTGAGTCGTCGTCCTCAACCTAGTTGACCATCATCATAGTGAAAGGAGGGATGGGTAGGTGACCTTACATAAGGCTGATGGCGTTCCATGTTTGGCTGTGAAGCTGGGTGATCCTCCTCATGTTATCTTTTTGTTCTTTCCTGGGCTCGATTTGTACCGAGATGAGTCGTCGAGTTGGTCTATTGAGGTTGTCATCATTTTCTTGGACCTCGGCATGGTACGCATTACGAAATTCATATAAAGTGGTTGGAGCATACTTCATTAATCGACTTAGTTGCTTTCTGGTCACTCTTGAATCCTCTTTACTTAACCCATTCGGAAAGGCTGGGGCTGCCACCTCTTAGGTCATATTTGGTAAGGTCAACCTTACCCAATTGAATCAGGCAAGGAAGTCCCTAAGTCCCTTTCCTAGGGCTTGCTTGATGGTGAAGATTTCATGTAGTCTCGTTTGGCTTTCTTGGCCCCAACATCTGCTGTAACGAACTTGTCGGTCATTTCTTCGAACATTTCTATGGAGCGGGTTAGTAGCTATAAATACCATATTAGTGTCCCCCCAAATAGGGTTTTGCTATTTAACAAAATGGAGGACACATGTTCTTTGGTAAGATCGTTTCCCTTCACATGGTGACGTAGTGAGTCACATAGTATTCGGGATCGGTTGTCCCATCTTATATTCTGAGATACGATGACACTTTAAAGATCTTTAGTATGGCATATATAGTCGCTTCCTCGTTATAGGTTGTTCTACAAAACCTACCGGGATACCTTTTTGGCAGTAGTTTAAGGGCGTCGTGTATATTGTCTACTCATTCTTGGTGTTTTTTCATTTGGTCCCTGAGCGTCTTGTTTTAATTTTGCGTTTCTTTCGTTTCTTCAAAACATCGACGAGGACACTTTTGTAATAACCCGATAATTTTAATAATAGACCTTAAGTTAATTTCGTAAGCTTATTATATTTTACTGAATATTCATGTAGTGAAGTAAACTTCAGAAAAGGAAAAAAAACACGCATAGGTATAGGTAGTAGATAGTTATAGAGTGAATATAGAAGGTAGGATAATTAGTACTGGTATAATTTATACCTTCTCTTTAAAAATTATACAATTGTCATTCTTAAGACAGTATATCAAACAACAATAAACAACAATCCCAGCATAACTAATCTCAATATAACTTATCTCAATATAACTTATACCGGCATAACTTATACCAGTATAAATCGCATTCCAACCAAACGACCCCTAAATGGCTAGCAATATTACTTTGTAGACCACATTCTATTTTATTTCATACAACTAAAGTCATCCGACTTTTATTTTAATTGTGGAAAAATTTGTGTGGGATAACCACGTTTTTAAAGCGGTATTTAGTTTTTATCCAACATTTTTAATGCTGAGCAAAAGTAACTACTAATCTATTAAAACTAATATGAAAAGACAATATTACCTTTCTTCTATCTCTTATCTGTCCATGTTCTCTTTTTTGCGAGTGAACCTCCATGACTTTGACCCCACCGCACAGTAGTGAACAACTTTCACCATCTCAAGTTCCACATTCTCTGGGTGACGCCATAACATAGCTAATACCAAGTTGCCTCTATGCCGACGAGAATTGAGAAATATCAAAAGACAGAAACGAATGCTGATCTCGTTATTAGTTCATATATTGGATAGAGGTGCTTTGGTTCATAGTATCAATACAGATATACATTCTTAAAATTTGCAGTATGGTTTACTACCGTTTTTTTATTTTATTTATTGGAACAATCAATAGCAAACTACGATGACTCTGGAAGAATTTTGTACACTTCATTTGACATAAATCATATATGTAATTTTCAATTATTATTAGTTTAATTTTTTTGTGAAAAGATACAAATAACATTTGGTTTTCTGCTATGTCATGGATCCTGAACTTACAGTTGCAAGTTTAAAGTTAAGGATACTTAGTCCTGAACTTCGAATTACAGTTACAACTTTAAAGTTAAGGATATTTGGTCCTGAACGTAGAATTACAAGTTCAAAAGATAAGGATACTTGGTCCTCAACTTAGACTAACAAGCTTAAAAGTTAAGGACAATAATTCCCTAACTTACAATTACAAGTCCAAAAGACAAGGACAATAGGTCCTGAAGTCCTGAACTTAGACTAATAAGCTCAAAAGTTAAGGACAATAGGTCCTCAACTTAGGCTAAGAAGACCAAAAGATAAGGACAATAGGTCCTGAACTTACAGTTACAAGTTTAAAAGTTAAGGACAATAGGTCTTGAACTTAGATAAACAAGCTCAAAAGTTAAGGACAATAGGTCCTGAACTTAGGCTAAGAAACTCAGAAGTTAAGGACAATAGGTCTTGAACTTAGACTAACAACCTCAAAAGCTAAGGATAATTGGTCTTGAACTTACAGTTACAAGTTCAAAAGTTACGGACATGTAGTCCTGAAGTTCAGAAGTTAAGTTCAAAAGTTAAGGACATGTAGTTCTGAATTCCCGAACTTAGAGTTCCAAGTTCAAAAGTTAAGGACATATAGTTCTGAAGCCTTGAACCTAGAGTTACAAGTTCAAAAGTTAAGGACATGTAGTCTTGAAGTCCTGAAGTTAAGTTCAAAAGTTAAGGACATAAGCATAAGTGTATTTTTGTCCGGGCAGTTAAAGTTTATTAAAGCAGTGGTCAAAGACTAAAATATTTTAAATAATGACTTAAAAATAAATATATGTATTATTAGTGTGTAACTGTACACTTCTCTGTTAATTGTGTATGACTAGTGGGACTCAAACAATACCAATGCTTAAGAGTACAACGTAGGATAATATTATTCCTATAAAACTCAACATAGTTATGACCAGATACATTCTTCGGCCGTTTCAAATTAGATAAGATAGTAAGACATTTTTTTTAGTTTGTTCTAAAATAAATGACATATTTTTAAATTTAGAAATAATTTAATTTTAAACTCTTTATTTTACCCATTTACCTTTAATGAGAATCTTTTATAATCACACAAATATCATGGCTCCACAATGCTTTTACCTCTTAAACTTTTAAGAGCACACATTTTAAAAGTCATTTTAGTTTTTCTAAATTTTGTGTCAAGTCAAATTACCTTATCTAAATTGAAACGGATGGAGTAGTTTTTAACTTTTTATCTCCTGAACTGAAGTGGCGATGTTGGTATAGGGAAATGACACCGAAAATAACAACAATAATAATACTGCAATAGAATTATTTGAAAACGAAAATACACCAATTGCCTTGAGTCGTGCTAGGAAATGTCCTACGAAACTATTTTAGCAATGTTAAATGTTTCCCCAGGAATAAACAAGTCTACCTCTATTAGGGAGGATACAGAAATCATCAAAGATAAATAATACACAAATCCAGCTAGAAGGAAAAAGGAAGACCATCTAATGTGTAATATTAATTAAATATTATAGAAAATGAATTGGAAGTAAGAAGAGAGAGACGTATGAGAGGTGTGTGTTGATAATCCAAATTGTCTTATGGAAAGACCATTTTATAGGCAGAAAGGCTCAAGATTTTTCTTGCCATTTGTCAAGGCTCTTTGTCATTTGTCAAGGTTCTTTGCCATTTATAAATTTTCTAGCATGCATCTTGTCATGTATCTTAACCTTCTAGAAGGCCTACATGCATGTTGACACTTGGACTTATTTATTTTGAAAATACTACTACAATCCCCCACATATTTTCAAAATAAAAAAAAATAAGATTTTGCTGGATTTGCATGGTCCAAATGCAATAGGTTTGGTGTCGTATGGACTATGAACCAAACTTAGATCAATAAAATTTAACTCACAGAATTACTGGTGAAATATATTATTTCTATGAACCAATAATTCTAATTGTAAGTCAGAGATTTAATCAATCACATTTGGACCCCGGTAATTTTGTTGTTCAACGCGGTTTTACGCCCAATAGGCCATGCGTGTGCCTGGTTATTCATGAGAGCTTTAGAGACTAGGCCAAAATATCATAGGAACGGCCCACTCCACTCTTATATAGGTAAATTCATCAAATGCATACTGCTTTTAAATACACCATTCATAAAGACTATGAATTTCATTAAGAGTTATAACTCAGCCTCTCTATTAGTAGCAGTCAATCACTCTCTTAGTGCATCAATGCCAATATTGACTTGTTATTACACATATGAATAGTTCATGGGATCTCCAATCGCATAGGTTGGGTTACCTTCTCTATTAAAAACAGATCGGCCTTAACCCCATCTCTTTTGAGGTTTGAAGAATTATTTTTCTTTCTACGGGTTTAGTCGGAGGATCGGCCAAATTTATCTCTGACTTCACATAATCAATGAAAATTATTTCATCTCTCAACAGTTGTTTTATGACATCATGTCTCAGTTTCATGTGTCTACTTTTACAATTATAAGATTTATTCTTTGCTAAAGCTATTGACGCTTGGCAATCGTAGTGTATAGACACATGAGGCAATACGTCCTTTATTAAAGGGATATTAGCTAAGAAGTTTTCTAGCCACTCAGCCTCTGAACCAGCTAACTCCAGAGCTACAAACTCTGATTCCATAGTCGATCTAGCAATGATCGTCTGTTTAGCTGATTTCCACGATATTGCACCATCACCTAGGGTGAACACATAATCAGAGTAGATTTTGTCTTATCTGAATTAGAGATCCAGTTTGCATCACTATACCCTTCTAAAGTAGAAGAAAATCCACTATAGGATATCGTATTTCATGGTTCATCTCAAATATTTCATTAGTCTATTTAATACAGACCAATGCTCTTTGTTGGGATTATGAGTATATCTACTCAGTCTACATACAACATAGGCTATATCAGACCTTATAAAATTCATTAAATACATCAGGCTTCCAATAATCTGAGTATATTTAGACTGAGCAACTGGTCACCATTATTCTTTTTCAACTTAGAGTTCGCATCAAAAGGAGTGCATACAGATGTGACATTAAAATATTCAAACTTCTTAGTCTCTCAACATAATGTTCTTGTGACAATATTATGCCATCTTTACTCCTTATAATTTTAACTCTCAATATCATATTTACTTCACTCAATCATTCATATAAAAATGAGTAGACAAAAATAATTTAGTACTTTGCACAATATTTAAACTTGTACCAAATATAAGGATTTTATCAACATACAAATATATTATCACATAATCATTGTTTACCACTTTATTATAAATACATTTATCCACATTAACTGAAGAAAAATCGTCTCTCAGTAAGACTTGTTCAAATTTTTCATACCACTACTTAGGGGCTTGCTTAAGGCAATAAAGAGATTTTATTAATTTACAAACTTTATTTTTCTTGTCCAGGAATGACACATCCTTCAGTTTGAACCATATAAATCTCTTCTTCTAAATCACCATTCCAAAAAGCAGTTTTGACATCCATTTGGTGGATAAAAAGCATACGGATTGAAGCTAAGGCAATTAAAACTCGAATAGAAGAAATTCTAGTCACTCGTGCAAATGTATCAAAATAGTCTATATTTTATTTTTGAGAAAATCCTTTGCTACTAACCGAGCTTTATATTTATCTAAATATCCATCGAGATTAAATTACTTTTTGAAAATCCATTTACAACCAATAGGCTTTGCACTAGGAGGTAATTCAGTAAAAATCCAAGTATTATTTTTCTTAATAGAATCAGTTTCAACTTTATTGCCTCTTTCCAATATTTAGCATCTGAAGAAGATATAGCTTCAAAATAATTTGATGGTTCATAATCGACAACAAAAGTTTGAAAATCATTTCCACAAGAAAAATATTATTTCTTTGGCCTTTTACTTCTTCTCAGTTCCTCATTAGAGATAATTTCACTATTTGTTTTAACAGGTGTATGAGAAATTTTATCAGATAGTGGAAAAATATGTTCTAAGAATTCTGCATTCTTTGTCTCAATTATAGTATTGCGATCAAGCACATCACTTTTTAAAACAAAAAATCTATATGCAACACTATGTTCAGCATATCCAATAAGCATGCAATCAGCAGTTTTAGAACTTATTTTTCTCTTTTTAGGTTCAGGCAAAAGAACTTTAGCAAGGCACCTCCACACTTTTAAATATTTTAAATTAGGTTTATAGCCCCTCCATAATTCATATGGAGTTTTTCCAGTTCTTCTATGTGGTATTCTATTTTGTAAGTGACATGCAGATAAAATAGCTTCACCCCACAAGTTATCAGGAGCATTAGAACTAACTAACATAGAGTTTATCATCTCTTTCAATGTTCTATTTTTCCTTTCAGCTACTACATTTGACTCGGGTGAATAATGCGGAGTTACTTCATGAATAATTCCATTGTTTTCACAAAATTCATTTAAAGATAAATATTCTACATCTCTATCTGATCTAATTCTCTTGATTTTTCTACTAAGTTGATTTTCAACATCAATTTTATAAGAAATAAAAGCATTAAAAGCATCACTTTATTTCTAAGCAAATACAACTTAGTATATCTAGAAAAAATCATCAATAAAAATCACATAATATCTTTTACCACCTCTAGTCATAGTATGCTTTAAGTCGCCTAAATCAATGTGAATTAAAGATAACAATTTGGTTTCTCTATTTACGGAAAAATAGGTCTTTCTAGTACTTTTAGCTTCAACACATATTTCACATTTGTTAATATTATTTGAGTCTAAACCAGATATTAATCCTAGTGACTGCATTTTCTTTATATATGTGACATTAACATATCCTAGTCTAGCATGCCATAGAGAAATTGACTCAATCATATAAGCACAAGCAGATACATTTCCATTGATGACATCAGAAATATTAAATACAAAGAGCCCTTGGTTACAATAGACATTTCCCACAAACACATTATTTTTGGTCATTATGATCTTATCAGATTCAAATGACACTTTCACTCCGGCTCTCCCCAGCAAGGATACAGAGATCAAGTTTGCCCTCATAGTAGGAACATGCAGTACATCAACAAGGGCGAAAGTTTTTCTCGAAGTGAGTTTCAGGAGAACTTTACCCTTACCCAAGACTTTGGTAGTACTTGAGTATCCAAAGTATACCTCTTCTCTATCATCCTTTACAGGAGTATAAGAAGAAAATGATTCTCGATTTGCACAAATGTGCCGAGTAGCCCCAGAGTCTATCACCTGTTCATTTGCATGTATTACAATGTTTACTTGAGAAATGTCATCTACAATAATATCACCTCCTTCGGCTAAGTTAGCCTTAGGAGTATTAGTTTTTCCTTTGTCATTTCCTACTCTATACTTGCACTGTAAAACATGATGGCTCGGTTTTCCACAAACAAAATAAGAGCCTTTTTTCTTTTAAGGTTAGGATTTTTAGTCTTGCAACCTTGAGACTTATTCTCGTACCTTTTGCGATTGTTGTTGTTGCTTTGCACTAAGTTTGCTTTAAGAGTTGTCATCCTAGCTTTGACAGATTCTTTTCTGTTGGAATCTTCAATTAGGATATGGGTCACAATTTCCTCAATGGTGAAAGTCTTCTGTTTGTGCTTTAAGTTATTTTTGTAGTCACTCCACGATTCAGGCAGCTTCTCAATTAGCACTCCAGCAACAAACTTCTCTGGTAAAGACATTCCCTCGGTCTTTAAGTCTTCTAACAATTTTTGAAATTCATTGATTTGTACGTTCATCTCTTTATCATCTCCCTTCTGCCACTGATAAAATTTTCCTACTACAAATTTTTGTTTTGTAGCATCTTCAGCAGTGAATTTTTAAACTAAGGCTTCCCATATAGCTTTTGCTTCTTTATAACTGCAATATACGTCAAACGGTTCACTCGAAATAGTATGCAATATGGTATGACGGCATACCTTCTTGGCGTGTTGCCATGATTTCACTATTTTATTATCAGCATTTGTACTAGGTTGTGGATGCAGCAGTGCATGTGCAACACCATGGACATCAAGCAGTGAGAAAATACGTTCTTGCCAACGCTTGAAATTTTCATTGGTGTAAATTTCAATATTTGTCACATCTGGAAATGGCCTGGCATATAGCAGTGCGACTGGAGCAGGAGCAGCAGATGTAACGCCAATATTAACGGTATCAGTAGTATTTTTAGCATCGGTGTTATTTGCCATAGTTTCTTAGACTGTAGGGAAATGACACCAAAAATAGCAACAATAATAATACTGTAATAGAATTATTTGTAAGCGGAAATACACCAATTGGCTTGAGTCGTGCTAGGCACTGTCCTAAGAAACTATTTCAACAATGGGAAATGTTTTCCCAGGACTAAACAAGCCTACCTCTATTAGAGAGGATACAGAAATCATCAAAGATAAATAATACACAAATCCAGCTAGAAGGAAAAATGAAGACCATCTAATGTGTAATATTAATTAAATATTATAGAAAATGAATTGGAAGTAAGAAGAGAGAGACGTATGAGAGGTATGTGTTGATAATCCAAATTGTCTTATGGAAAGACCATTTTATAGGCAGAAAGGCTCAATATTTTTCTTGCCACTTGTCAAGGTTCTTTGCCATTTATAAATTTTCTAGCATGCATCTTGTCATATATCTTAACCTTCTAGAAGGCCTACATGCATGTTGACACTTGGACTTATTTATGTAGAAAATACTACTACAATCCCCCACATATTTTCAAAATAAAAAAAAATAAGATTTTGCTGGATTTGTATGGTCCAAATGCAATAGGTTTGGTGTCTTATAGACTATGAACCAAACTTAGATCAATAAAAGTTAACTCACAGAATTACTCGTGAAATATATTATTTCTATGAACCAATAATTCTTATGTAAGTCAAAGATTTTATCAATCACATTTTGACCCCGGTAATTTTGTTGTTCAACGCGGTTTTACGCCCAATAGGCCATGCGCGTGCCTGGTTATTCATGAGAGCTTTAGAGACTAAGCCAAAATCTCATAGGATCGGCCCACTCCACTCTTATATAGGTGAATTCATCAAATGTATACTGCTTTTAAATACACCATCCATAAGAACTATAAATTTCATTTAGATTTATAACTCAGCCTCTCAATTAGTAGCAGTGAAGCACTCTCTTCCCTGAAATTATGATGGATCACTGATTCCTCAACTTTCTTAGCTGAATCTTGCAAGAATTAATAATATTCTGATAAATAGGTAGTTTCTTGTCCAAAAATTCAATAGCCTCAATAGAGTCCGTTTCAATTTCAATGGGAGTTAGAAGATGGTCAGCTGCTAGTTGCAACCCATGCTCAAGTGCGCTAAGCTTCGTGTTGGTGTGGTTGTAGTGCATGAATCATTTTTGAATATCCCATGACCCAATCACCAATTGAATTCCTAAAGACATCACCATTGTCGCTACTGTGATCCTTTTCCAAAAAGGAGCCATCAGTATTTAGTTTAAAAATTCCTTGGGCAAGGAGGAACCACCTAACTTAGATATATTCTTTTAGGGTGGGGGTTGTTGTATACCCAATGCAATACTTAAATTTCATAGTGCGCATAAAAATTATTCTGATATCAGGAAACAAGACAGTTTTATAATGTTCTTTCAAATGTGTCCTAAGGCAAAAGGAAATAAGATATTCCAGGTCAGGGGATGATTATAGATGGGGAGATTAATGTCTTTCATTAGTTGGTGCTAGTGTGTCTGGTGATAGGGGAAAGCACTGACATTTAAACCAAAGTCCATCCAGAGTTTTCTAACGATGAGGCATTCTAGAAAAATATGGTGCATGGATTATACTGGATGGTTGCAAATGGCAAAGTTGGGCTATACCTTGATACATGTATGATGTAAGTAATTATTTGAAGGTAACCTATTGTGTGAGAAAAGCCAAAGGAAGAATTGAATCTTATTGAGAGTATTTAGGGACCATATCCAATTAAAGTTGGAGATATTCTGGGGTGAGGAATGAAGGAGCTTGTAAATAGACTTAGTGGAATAAATATTATTTTTGTTTCTAGACCAATAAGGAGTATCCATTCTATCCTGACTCAGGGAGATTGCCATAGTTTTATTGATAATCTCGTTAGGGAGTTGGAAGGAGATTCTTGACCAATCACAGTTGGCGTTGTCCCAAATATTATGTAATTTAAGGTTGTGATCTCTCAAAGTTAGTAGATCATGGATAATGGAACGGAGGGGAGGAGTGAAAGGGATCCATCTAGAGTTCCAGAGATCAATACTTCACCCTAACCGAGGAGTCCATTGTAATTGAATACTAGATTGAGATATTGGGATATACTTTTATTAAAGTGTAAAATATTAAGATTTAGTTTAAGCTTAAAAGTTAGGGAGATTGATATTTGATCCCTACTAATAAATTTGTATTGTTAATTAATGTTTTACATAGAATAAGGCCATTTGGTTGGTGTTCTAGTCATTGCAAGATAGGAAAATTTTTCATTAATGAGGTAAGTGAGACTTTAAATTCTTGTACCTGCTTTTTCAAAATTCGTTATGCAAAGTATATTTTGTCTGCATGGTCCATGTGTTAGGACGAACATGTGCTTTGTTGAATCAGTGGTCTTTGACCAGCCGCAAATATATATTATTTTGTGAAAAAATTGAAATTATTTAATAAGTGACTTGTGGTGGAGTATGGTGTGCCGTAGCCTCATGCTATGGAGATGAGGCGTTAGAAACTATTTCTTTGCTGCCATAATATATTTGGGACATTGTGTATGTCGTTGTAGTACATTTGGAACATTATGTATGATCTTGTGTGTTCGTTTGTGTATTTGGTTAATTTCCTGCTCTGCCTTTTATGACAAATCCTTAGTGTTGTGCTCGGATATGTAGTGTTGTTGTTGCATAATTACTTGGACCTTATATTATAATTATATGGTGAAGGAAGTTATGTGTGTATAATTAATGTGGTCGTCGTGTGTTTTTCCAGAGTATTCAGAGGGGCGGGTCGAGAATTTTACTGGGTTATATTTACGTATAATTCACTCCTTACATGCATGTCCATGCAGATACTGTTACTGAGGACGAGGTTATTGGCTAACAAGTTCGTTGACTAGATTTTATTGTTGAGGTGAATCGCTATTTCAACTCTACCTATCTTGCGTTTATTATTTATTTCGGGTTTCCATGCCTGGTAGTTAAACTTCTATTATTCTATTAGATGTTTCGTGGTCTTAGTATGACTTCTGGATTAAAGATTTATTAATTGAGTGCTCATTAGAATTTACAAATAAATTATAATTTTAGTTAGATAATTATTTCATATTTAGCAATATTTAATGCGTTTGGGCTAGTATGTATTTCCTCAATGCTTATATAAAAGGTTAAGAGTACATGAATTGGCTTGTAGGTAGTATTAGCTAGTCACATTTAGGAGGTAGTTTTCAACGTGACAATTGTCACTAGTACTTTCAACAAAATTGTGAGTTTTACCTGGAGTTGCTGGGTCTGTTGATCGCTATGTTCATCTTCTCACTATACCATGTGGGATCTTATGGTTTCTGTGGTCGTGCATGGAGCTTGTTTGTTGATCACGCTTACTAGGTTATCGGTTAGCCATGTTTTAAGGAGATTTTTCATAGAAGGTGGCGTTCCTTCTCATATAAACGAGGAAGCTCCTTTCCATTTGGTTTCGTTGTGCTGCAAAAAAGGGGGAGGTATCTCTCTCGCCTGGAGGAGGCAGTGGCGACACATCCTCGCCTTGTGTTTTTATAGCTTTCGTTGGTGGCGTTCATGAGGTTAAAGGGAACTTCATCTATTTCGCTAGTCTTGTTTTCTTGGTTACCTGCCATGGGAATTTTGTACGTGCGGAAAGTAGAGATAATTTATGTGGCTTGTTAGGTTAGCAAGTCACACGAGTTATAGATCCAATGGAAACTAAATGATTAGCTACGAAGCTCCCACAGACGGTGCCAAACTGTTTGACCCAAATTTTGGATCTAGGTTTAAACCATTATATTTTCTAATGAAAATAAGGTTAATCTTAGTCAATCTTAATATCCAATAGATTATTTAACTAATATCGTTACAAGACGTCATGCAGTCTGTAGGAGAAGTGGTGAATATGTAACAATAAACAACATTTAATGGTCCAAATAGAAAGTGAATAGCATTAAATAGCAATAAATGGTATTATCGTAAATATTTGCAAGAGAGATAATCAAAAAGAGATGGAATCGTATAATATTCTCTCTAATAATGATGAATGATTGATGAGCCTTTGAATATCTGAATTCTCCTTGAATCGTGGGAGAAAAGTTACATTGGTATCTCAAGAAAAGGTGTCTTTTGTATGCATATAATGAAGCAAAAATCTTTAGAAAATATCTAAGTGTTGTTCTCTTACAAACGAGTGTCCAATCCCAATATAACTATGTCTCTTTCTATTTATAAGAGGACATGTGCCACAAACCCTAATAGTACATATCTTAGGAATATTCTCGTTAAAGTCAGATCCCCAAGACTAGCCGTTACTGTTCCGAAAGTACTCGATCGTGATCTCTGTTGACTCCTCGACCTAGCACTTATCTTTCGTCAGATCATTTCGACCTTGAATCCATTTTTGTTTAAATCATATCGATGACAGGTGGCAGCCTTCGAAGGCTCTCTCAGCGCTAACATGTACTAAATATAACTTGGATAATTTTTGGCCTATATAAACTCGTGAGCTATGGATCACATGAAGTAATTTTAATTTTATGACTGCTCCGAAATGTCCTATCTAGTTGTTTTTGTAGTTGAACTTCCTTGTTAAATACTCATACATACATATGTGATTTTTCGTACATGAGAAGTTAGGGTTATTATTAATAGTAGTTTCTATTGCTTTTACATCATCAAATAATAGCATTGCAGATATTGCTGTTAAATTATACTTCTTCCGGTCTCAAATAAGTTATTTTTAGTTATTTTTACTTGTAATTTGAATACTATTGTAACATTCTGCTCTTTTCTAAGATCTTTTAGACTGTTCGCCTGCAACTTGTTTTTTTTTCAAGACTACTCTGCTACTTGTTTGTTTCCATGAAACTGGTATATTCTAATTTAACTTTTCAGCTTCACCCCTATGTGTGTACTTTCTAGTTTCAACATTCTTGTTTACCTTGTTTATGTTCAATATTGACTATGCATGTTTTTCTCTCTGCATCTGCTCTTTGTTGTGAATTCCTCATACCCCTACTCCCTTCTATGTGTTTGATTTAAGATTCATGGCCTAAAAGTATCTAAATTACTTCTCAGGTCTGAGCCTGATCCTCAATGGGTCCTAACTTCCAAATTTGGCTAACAAGCTAGTCAGGGGTTTGCAAAGATGTGTTAATGCGAGGGAAGCATCTAAACTGCTAGAGGAAGTTCATGCCGGGACCTATGGTCCACATATGAACGTTTTTGTCTTAACCAAGAAGATACTCCGAGCTGGTTATTTTTGGATGACTACGGAGATGGAGTGTATCCAGTATGTCTGGAAATGCCACCGCTGTCAGATCCATGCAGACATGATAAATGTGCATCCAAATGGGCTCAATGCAACAAGCTCGTCCTGGCCGTTCGCCGCCTGGGGAATGGATGTTATTGGACCAATCGAACCTGCCGCATCAAATGGGCACAGGTTTATCCTAGTAGCAATTGTCTATTTCAACAAACAGGTTGAAGCAGCATCTTACAGAGCAGTGACCAAGAAAGTTGTGGCATACTTTTTTCGTGAGCGTATGTTTGTCGATTCGGGATTCCAGAATCAATCATTACTGACAATGGTTCCAACCTCAACAGTGATTTGACGAAAGCTATGTGTGAAACCTTCAAGATCAAACACAAAAATTCCACATCTATAAGCCTTAGATGAACGGAGCTGTAGAAGCCGCCAACAAGAACATCAAGAAGATATTGAGAAAAATGGTAGAAAAGCATAAACAGTGGCATGAGAAGATATTATTTGCTTTATTAGGGTATCGCACCACAGTCCGCATATCAACTGGTGCAACTCCCTATGTGTTGGTTTAAGATACAGAAGCAGTCATTCCCGCCAAAGTAGAAATTCTCTTCCAAAGGATCATACAAGAAGCAAGATCGACGATGCAGAATGGGTAAATAGTCGTTACGAACAGTTAGCCCTCATAGATGGAAAGAGAATGAATGCAGTTTTCCATGGTCAGCTTTACCAGAACAGAATGGTCAGAGCTTTCCACAAGAGAGTCAGACCAAGACGGTTCACACCAGGGCAACTGGTGTTAAAGAAGATTTTTCCACATCAAGATGAAGCCAAAGGGAAGTTCTCTCCTAACTGGCAAGACCCATACATGGTTCACCAGGTTCTAATAGGAAGAGCCCTTATACTTGCAGAAACTGACAGAGAAGTTTGTCCAAAGCCGATAAATTCAGATGCAGTCAAGCGATACTATGTGTAACCATTTGTAATTTCCTTATGTAATTGAACTACGTCTGACCTTATTACCGTTTAAGAGGGGATACATAGGCAGCCTTATTGGTTCGGTCACAATTCAATAAAAATTTTATTTCCCCCCACAATTGGAAACTAGGGCAGAATTTTGAGGATAACCCTCAAAATTCTGAACTAACCTCAGTCGATCATCCCAAGCAGCCGTCAGAAGCAGCAACCCAATAAACTAGGGCAGAATTTTGAGGAGGACCCTCAAAATTCTATAGTAGGAGAGGTTCAATGTCCTGAACCACGTCACAGGCGTTGGTTCATCTAAAAACTATTTCTTAAATATATACTCATGCATGTTTGTTATTGGAATTGTTTTGTTTAGAAATGCTACCCCAAGGATACCCGCAGTATCACCAAATAAGAGCGGAGTTGGCCAAGAAAAGTCAGCAGGGACACGTAACTAACCTTTCTCCGTTACAAACTCACGATTTTTCTTTGGATGCAGGAACCCAAGTCACAAATTATACACTGATATTGTTCTGGGAATACAACTCATGGAATTCTCGCTTCGTAACCGCTATCTGCATACAATATCCCCAGCAGCCACAATATCACAATCAGCAAACAGCTATCAGCCAGCAGCTAAGAATTTTTCCTTTACTATTCATCTCTCATCTTTTGCTTAAGGCTACTATTCTGTCTTCCGAGGTTAAGCTCAGCCTCCATTGCATTTCCTGCACTATATAAGGTTATTATTTTTCTTTCCGGGGTTAAGATCAACCTCCATTTGCATTTCTTGCATTGTCTAAGGCTACTATTTGCCTTCCGAGGTTAAACTCTACCTCCATTTGCATTTCCTGCACTGCATAAGGTTACTATTCTTCCTTTCGAGGTTTAGCTCTACCTCCATTTTCATTTCCTGCACTGTATAAGGCTGCTATTATGCCTTTCGAGGTTAAGCTTTACCTCCATTTGCACAGCTGAAATATCGCCCTTTATTTAAATCCTACATCGGCTGAAATATCGCTATCTTATTTACATTTTTTGCACGGCTGAAATATCGCCACTTTATTTAAATCCAACATCGGCTGAAAGATAGCTAATTTATTTACATTTTTGCATGGCTGGGATATTGCCACTTCATTTAAATCCTAATCGGGTGAAAGATCGCCATTTTATTTATATTTTTTGAACGGCTGAAACATCTCCACTTCCATTAAATCCTACATCGGCTAAAATATCGCCATTTTATTTATATTTTTTGCACAATTGAAATATCATCACTTTATTTAAATCCTACATCGGGTGAAAGATCGCCACTTTATATACATTTTGCACGCCTGAAATATCGCCACTTTATTTAAATCCTACATCGAGTGAAAGATCGTCATTTTATTTACATTTCTTGCACGGTTAAAATACCTCCACTTTATTTTAATCCTACATGGCTGAAATATCGCCTCTTTATTATTGCATGGCTGGAGTACCGCCACTTTTTATCTTGCATCGGCTAAAAGATCGCTATTTTCTGCATGTCATAGGCTGAAATATTGCCAAATTGTCCAAAGGCATCATTATTTAGTGGCACCATCTTCATAGCCCGAGAACGTCATGCCATGGCCTGAGGACCCTACTTTTATTTCTGCATAGCATTATTCAAAGGCATCATGGTTCAGAGGCATCATTCTCATAATCCGAGAACATCATTTCATAGCCTGCGAATCCTCTATTATATGCTTCATGTACTAGGACATCATGGTCCGAGGACGTCATCCTAATCGTCCAAAGACAACATTCATGGTCCACCGGGAACTTGTATTACATTTAAATTTATGCACAATATATGCGCTCGTATTGTTTATTTGCAGGTAAATCGAAAATCAACAACCGCACCGACAGGAGCGTTCCTGCTCCACTTTTCGCATCCCTATTAAGCTCATAACCACCACCCCACCCAGAATATCTCGTCCGTTCTTGAAAAGATCTCCATCGCCATGTTCCGCCGATGGATCCCGAACTATAAACGACCTAATTCTTGTAATACCAGGGATATGTAGGCATCTCAGAAGTCATAACATGGTCAATTGCTTCAAACCATTCTGATCGGTCAAAATTGGCCATCATATCTTTACCCGACAACTCTTTCATCCTTCACAGGTAAAGAGGGGCAGTTGTTGATACCCAAATTTTTCTTATATATTTTTATATACAAAATACTTCAAAATAATATATTATGTATATACAATCATGCCCAAGGATTTTAGTATTTTTTTTCAATTTTTTAAATTAATTTATTGTCCATTTTAGCGGTACAAATCGGTAATTATTCCCAAAAAATATCAATTTTATTGAATACTTTATTTTATTCCCACTTTTATACCAAAACATAGTTAAGGTAATTTTTGTACATTTTTACAAATTTATTTGGTATTTTAAAAGCTAAATAACATATAATTGCAATTCTAGCATATTTTAAGTTTAATAGCATTTTTAATTATAAAATTGGTTCCAGAATTTTTAAATTAATATTTATATATTATTTACTGGTTCAATACTTTTAATTTGGTTTTAAAATTATCTTTGATATTTTTATAAATAAAAAAGGAAAATTGACTATTTAACATTTAGCCCAATTTTATTTCAATTATAGCATACTTTATATTTAAATTGTAAACCTAATTGACCCAATCCTAATTACACCAACCCAACTTCATTTTACCCGGACCTGACTCAATTTAATAAATTCGCCTGGTTCTTGTTATTAATCCACGTCGTTGATCATTTTGATCAACGATCATAATTCCCCCTTACAATTTTAACTACAAACGACCTACCCTAATCCCTCATTCTCCATCTCAACCACCTTTGAAACCCATGTCTATCATATCCTCTCAAAGGTTTTTTGGAACCCTAGCCATCTCCGACCCTTTTTCTATCGTACTTTCACTGGAATCCATGGCTTCTCAAGCCATAGATGGTATGTACTCACCCCCTTCCACCATTAGACCATTTTTGTTCGAAGCTTTGAGGCCTGACCTCGCTGGTTCTCCTCCAAACCTTCTTAAATCTATGGTTTTATGGCCTCCCCGACCTGTGCCTTGGCATATTCAAGCATTAGAGGGCCAGATTCTACCTCTCCGACTCAAGATCGGGCTTTCTTCCAAGCCTTTCTCATTTCTAGGGTTTTTCCGAAACCCTAAGCTACTTGAGGTTTTTTTGCTCTGTTGTTTTCAGAGATCTATGTTGTATTTGTGATTAACTTGACTTTTAAAGTGTTTTCCCCAAATTTTCTTTTCAAAATTGTTTGTTTTCGATTCAAGGTTTCTGAAAGATTTTCAAAATATCTTTCTGATTCTTTCTATTATTCTCTTTATGTGTGTTTGTTTGTATTATACTGGTATGTTTCTTTTCTATCACACATTGTTTTCTCGTCTGTTTTTCTTTCTATTATACATGATTTTTCTATACATCTGTATTTTACTGTGCCTCTAGACCAGGCTCGCATGATTATCTCTGCTATGTTTTCCTACATGATTTCTACCATATGTGTTTCTTGCTAAGTTCTTTAATTTTTGTTTGCTTTACTGGACTTTGTCCGAATTTTTCTAATCATGTTTCATCTACTACTGCTTAAGTTTACACCACCTCTTTTCTTCTGAACTTTCTTAAGTTTCGACTTTTTTAAAACATGCTCTTTTATGCTCTTAAATCAGCCTTCTTTCTTTGTTGTTTCGAACCTGCTATCATATTTGTTGGTTTCTCACAAATCTCTAAAAGAGACCTCTTAGTATGTTTCAATAGTTTGTCCTCTCATCTCTGTATTTGATTCGAGTTGAAACCCTAGAATTTGAGGGGTTTCTTTAGTAGGTTCGACTTTGTGTTTGGACTAGGATCCTATTTTGAAACCCCAAACTCTCAGACTCATTTTGAGTCTATAGATTGGACCTGAACCTTTTTATAATTGTTTCTATGACACTCTTTTCTAACCAACATGACAACTCCCACTTTTTGATATTTGTGTGCTTTATATATGAGAAGTTCTTCTTTCAAAAAAGGTCTTGCCAATTATTGATTGATTTTGAATTCTTTAGTAAGGTTTGATTGATTGTTATTGATTTTCCTTAAGTTACCCCTTGCTTTCTTTTCCTGACTTGGTTCATTCAGACAAAGCCTGTAATTTTGGATTCTACTGACTGTTTGATTGATTACCTTTCCTTATTTGTCACAAACTGTGTACTACTGGACTTTCCCTTAAATAAACTCCTATGTATTTACTCTTTTTGTTACTTTGGAAAAGATATTAATCAAATTTCTTTCCTTAATTATCTTCTACCCATTTGAAATCAAAATCCCTTAACTGAAGGAGGATTTTATGTGATTGATTGCAAACTATTTTCTTACCCTTTCTTACTTTATAAAAAGGGCACGACCCTTCTGCACTCAGACCACCTTGAACCTTCAGTTCAACAACTTCAACTTACATTACTAACACACTTACAATTCAGTACTTCTTTGAGTTTAATACTCGAGCAGACATTATTCACTTTCAATTTGAATACTCTTGCAACATTCTGCTCTCTTCTGAGATCCTTTGGACTGTTTGCCTGCAACTTGTTTTTTTTCAAGACTACTGTTCTACTTGTGTATTTCCCTAAAACTGGTATGTTCTAATTTAACTTTTTAGCTTCACCCCTACGTGTGTACTTTATAGTTTCAGCATTCTTGTTTACTTTATTTTTTATGTTCAATATTGACTATGAATGTTCTTCTCTTCATCTGGTGTTTGTTGTGAATTCCCCACACCCCTACTCCATTCTATGTGTTTGAGTTAAGATTCATGGCCTGACATATCCAAATTAATTCTCAAGTCTGAACATGATCCTCAATGGGTCCTAACTCTCAAATTTGGTTAACAAGCTGGTCAGGGTTGTGCCAACACTCCTAATTGCTGGGCATGACCACCAGCCTACCAGGACCTTCCGAGAATCCCTTCTATTGCACTTAGACTCATTCCTAATTTCTAAGTTCTGACCCCTTCTATGAGCCTTGCTTTGGGATCTAGCGTTTCCTCTGAACTTGGACATTTGAGGGTTGTCCCTTCCATATTGCACTTCAATTCGATTATGCAACTTATTTTAGGTGTATGCACTACTTGGAGTTCATGAAGCTACTTGGAATTCTGACACACCCAGAAAATGGGAAAGGTTTTGGAGATCATATCTTTGGAGTTGGTTTATTTTATATTTCAGACCCGGGGTCTGAATTAGGCTCTCTTTTGTTGGAATCTTTATTTTCTAATGTAATTATATATTTCTTGATTCACTCGTGTTGTAATATTTATAATAACTTATGATATTTTAGTAAAAAAGGAAGGGTCACTCATGTATGCATACGAGTAGACATCATTTTCATAGGATTTATTCCTGCAATCTTGTCTATAGTTTTTCATCTATGCGTGTCATATAGAAATCCTGTCTATAGTCCTTCATCTATGCATGTCATATAGAAATCTTATCTGTAGTTCTTCATCTATGCATGTTATATAGAAATCATGCTTATAGTCCTTCACTTATGCATTTTATCGTGTCTATTGTTCTGCACTTATGCATGCCATATAGAAATCCTGCTTATAGTTCTGCATTTATGCATATATAGATACCACGTCCTTAAGGTTTTGCATTTATATAAATACCATGACTATAGATTTCTGCATTCTTGCATCATATAGATAACCTGTCTATAGGACCTTTTCAATTCTGCATTTACATCCATAATTAAGCAAACGATTTATAGGTTTGAAATAACAAAAATCTGCATTATATATATCATGCCTATAGGACTCTATCATTTCTGTAAGCACTTCAAAATCAGTCACGCCAAGAAAGTATATCTATAAGGATAATCAACTGAATCTGAATCAAGCCTAAAATAAGTAATATAAATACTCAACACCTACATAGTTTATGTTTGTCTATAATCAGAAGCTTTCTCTAAAATCAATATACTTTGCATTGTTAGATATCATGCCTATAGGTGTCACCGAGGCAAGCCATTAGGTAATTAATTAATTGCATCAGTCTTTGATAATTACAATAAGGGGTAGGCCTAATTCGGACTTCTTATCTGAGAAATATGTGATAAACCAGCCTATCTTAACGTTTAAGTTTAATTAAAGACCTAATCAGTATTTTAAAGACTTGCTAAAACTATGTGTTTCGTTATGTTTTAAGGAAGTTTGTTTGAGCCTTGTCTGTTATGTGCTTCCCCGTACTTGTCGTGTATGTTTTGAATGTCGCCTTAGAATTTTACCCTTTTAAAACTCCGAAAAGCCAAATCTCCTTTCCCTTTAGGATTAGTAGTCCCAAATACCTCCGGGACTAATAGTATTGGGGCGGATACTAGCATGCAATAAGTAATGAGACCATTCCGTGATTTAATACCTTAACGGGATAGGTAAGGTTAGACATGGATATGATGATCACACGATAACACCACGTGTATAAATGATTACCGGGTATTGTGTGAGATGATCCATGTTATCTATAAACCTAGGACCCTCCCCCCCCCCCCCCCTCTTTATTACTTCCTTTTTTCCAGAATTCTAAAGCTGTTTATTTTCTTTCAGTCTTCAATTTTTCTTCTACTTCAATTACTTGCACCTATTATGCAAGCTCTCTCTTTAAATTGTCCAATTTTGAGTACTGTTTTTTCTATAATAAAAAAACCTCCGCCCTTGTACTTCTTTTCTAAATTACTTGCATTAATTATTTGACCTATTCCCTTTTACTTGTGTATCTTTTCTTTAATTATAAAACTACCTTCTTCCAAATTTCAGCACTCTTTAAACCTTTTATACTTCTTTTATTTGCATCCATTATGTGAAAGTACCTAGTATTTACAATGCTTGCTTGTTTATTTGTTTTTTTTATTTAAAGTCATACTTGTAGCATGGCCGGGAACCACACTAGTGGATCTTGAGGGATGCCTAACACCTTCCCCTCGAGATAATTTCAAGCCCTTACCCATTCTCTCGTCCTTCTTTTCTTTTAGTTAAATTTCTTCTCAGTGTCCTAATGCACTTTAATCATTAGGTGGCGACTCTTCTAAATTGAACACTCAATTCCCAAAAGAAAAAGAGTTAGTCCCAATTCGAGCAAGGTCGAACATCTCAAACTTTGATGGTGAAGGCGTTTGGCCTTAAACTTAGTTCGGGCGAGGTCAAACTTCTCAAACTTTGATGGCGAAGGCACTTGGACTTAAACTCAGTTCGAGCGAGGTCAAAATTATCAAACTTTGATAGCGAAGACACATAGCCTTAGTCCCAGTTCGAGCAAGGTCGAACTTCTCAAACTTTCATGGCGAAGTCGCTTGGCATTAAACTCGGTTCGAGCGAGGTCGAACTTCTCAAACTTTGATGGCGAAGGCACTTAGCCTTAAACTCAGTTTGAACAAGGTCGAACTTCTCAACCTTTGATGGTGAAGGCGCCTAGACTTAAACTCAGTTCAAGCGAGGTCAAACTTCTCAAACTTTGATGGCGAAGGCACTTGGCCTTGAACTCAATTCGAGCGAGGTCGAACTTCTCAAACTATAACGGCGAAGGCACTTGCCCTTAAACTCAGTTCGAGTGAGGTCGAACTTCTCAAACATTGATAGCGAAGGCACTTGGACTTAAACTCAGTTCGAGTGAGGTCGAAATTATCAAACTTTAATAGCGAAGGCACTTAGACTTAGTCCCAGTTCGAGCGAGGTCGTACTTCTCAAACTTTAATAGCGAATGCGCTTGGCCTTAAACTCAGTTCAAGCGAGGTTGAACTTCTCAAACTTTAATGGTGAAGGCACTTAGCCATAAACTCAGTTCGAGCGAGGTCGAACTTCTTAAAATTTGATGGAGAAGGTGCTTGGCCTTAAACTCAGTTCGAGCGAGGTCGAACTTCTCAAACTTTGATAACGAAGGCACTTGGCCTTAAACTCAGCTCGAGCAAGGTCAAACTTCTCAAACTCTGATGGCGAAGGCGCTTAGCCTTGGTCTGTTGTTTACGTAGTGCTTCAACGCCATGAGCATTAAGCGTCAAGACTTCGTTTGGACTTGTGGTCTTGTGTTGTACACATGTTATAGTTGTTTGCCTGACCGGGGCATTCAGATTATTTCGAGATGATTTTCGATTCCTCATTTGAAACACCTCTACGCCGGTTTTCGGCCCGACACAGTATGGAAGATGAAGAGGGGATGATTCATACTTCTGCCCGGCGATTAAAATAAGGAGGAGGAGGAGGATAGATTGCAGCACTTCTCCCCTCCTTCGAGCTGTTCGAGATTAATAGGACAGAGGATTTTAGCTCCCGTGAATGCGTTTGATTCATCTTTTCTCGATGTGCTGCCTTTGAATCTGGTTTGAGTTGGATTTTCTTTTTGGTGTTTCTTTGGCTTCGATCCAGGAAGAACTAGGTATTTTCACTAGGAAATCCTCACGGTCGACGCCAAATTGTTTGGCTCAAAAGACGTTAAATACCTTTTAAGCAAATCAATCAAAAGAAATGGAAGGGTAAATCATAATTAATACTGGATCGAAGAACAGAATAGCTGTAATGAAATATTGAACAGACAAAGTTTCGAAAGTTTTATTGATAATAGGAATCTGCCATGCCTTTCCTTGGAGAGGGTCAGGAAATTACAATCGTATTGCTTCCCTCTTGGGTGAGCCACAATGGAGTTTCCCTCCTTTCCCGTAGATCAAGGATTCTATTACGGAGCTCTGCTGCATCTTTCAGGCTATTGGAGTATTGGAGAAGAAGCCAGGGGAGGCTAGAGCTCTCTTTCAACTCTTTCATCTTGCTTTTATAGTCGAAGACTTCTCATGCTTGTCATGATTTATCATGGTCAGGTGGGGGAAGTTTTTCCCGTCGTAAAGAGGCCTTTACTTCGTCGCTTGTATTAAAAAAAATGATGAGACGAAGTCAATCTTGTCGATTACTTTCATAAGGTAGTTGGAACGGATCATTATCGCCGTGATTGTGCAGCCAAATTTTAACCCATACAAGTGATAGACAATAACTTTTCTGAGTAAAGGGGTGAGAGCTCGTTATGAAAGGAAATGAAAAGAAACGAAAGGTCAAATTTGTTATACTATATGTTTTCATGTGGCAATTGGTCATATTATGTTTCACCTGGCAAATATATCTAGCTTAGATCTATCTTATATTCTTAATCAGTTAATTGTATCCGCAAAAAATGTTTCAACGCAAAATCCAAATACATGGGTCAAATGGCTGCAATCGCCAATTAGTTATCCCAAGGATAACTAATAAATGGACATTAATAGAAGTTATGTTTGTCGTAAATTGGTTCACTATTATAAGATATACATACTTCGAGTAAATCAATTTTTGTGGTTACGGGCAATGGTCCACAGATATTTAACAATTAATGAAAACAGTGGGCTAGTGTGGGAACCACTCAAAAATATAGCTGTCTGCTTTAAGCATGGCCAAAACCGACATTTAACCGAAAGTACTTGCCTATTGAGTAACCTTTAGAGCTAATCAAGAAAAGAATAAATAAAAAATGAAAGCATCGTGATTCTGAATTGATCCAAAAGCAACAAAAAAGAAAAAAAAACTAGGTTGATACAAAAAAAAAAAAGAATCATGAGTTTTGTAATATAATATGATTTAACACGAGATTAAGACAATTAATTTATGATATTAAAAATATCATAAAATTTGCATAAGTATATACTCTTTTGAATTTGTTATTATAAACATATCGTAATAATTATATGATTATAAAAGTTTTTTATTAAAAATAAATGAAATATTATTTTTTGAGATTATTTAACAAGAAAATAGTTCCGATCCCAAAATGAAAGAAAAAAACACGTGATTTACCTCTCTTTTTTGGTGACTCTTTTAACAGTAAAGTAGGCAACTCATGACCATGGTGCCCTATGTAGCCTTGTTAAAGTGGGAATTTCCCACATGCATAAACCTCTGGCTTCACTCTTCAGGAGTAGGACTTAACAACTTTCCGCTACATAACTCGTGTTAACTAGTTCCTACCAAAGCACATGCTAAAAAAGAAGCAATCGTACATAAATGTATATAATTCATCGGTTTTAATTTAACGAAATATATTTGATTGGGTGTGAAGTTTAAAATAAAAAAAAATTTGAATTTGTAATTTAGATATAAAATGAGGCATTTATATTTGTGTAGCTATAAATCGTTACATAAAAATAAATTATTTCTAAATAAGGAAATAAATTATTTTTTAGCATGAATTAAAAAGTAAATAAGTTTACATAAAATAAAGTAGGGGAGTAGCATATTTCTGAAAAATGTCTTTTTTTGGTTTAAATGTATTTTTGGCGAGAATCACTTTACGTTTGCCTAATCAATTTAGAAAATCACTTTTAAACAGTAATTATTATTTGGTGAAAAGTTACTTTAAAAAAAAAAGTGATTTAGGGAAAAAACAATTTTTTATTCTTAACGCAGTTTCTATTTGTACTCTTAAGAAAATTACTTCTAAAATTTGGTCAAATACATTAATTTCTTGAACAAAAGAATAGTAAGTTGGCCAAAAAATTACTTTCGGCTGAAAACAACTTGGCCAAACTAAGCTAATAGTCCTTTAGACTGTTCAGTCAAAGCTCTCAGATTACACATTCTTGTGATTTTATTATTATTTTGATTTAATATGTATGTAGCCAGTGTTTTCCCCTACTCCTTTGCTTTCCTTTTCTTTTTCTGTGTGCACCAAATTAAGACGTTTAGTTTACTAACGTTCTGTTTGGATTTTTGTTTCTCGCTGTATTGTATTAGATTATATTGCTATCTTATATACGATATTTGTTTTAATCGTTAGGAATAATGAAAAATATCATTTTATGAAATAATCAAATTGATGTAGCGGGATTGTTCCGTATTTTTCTTTCCAATTACACCTACACTTATTATTTTATATTTCAATGTACCCTTTGCTCTATTATTTATATTATATTCACCAAACTAATAAGTACTTTATTTTCATTTTCTTTCTACCGTGCAACTACTAAACTACGTACTTTCCTGGTTACTTCGTCTCTTTTCAATTAGAGTTTTCACAGGTTAGTTTTCCATCTCTTTTCTAAAAATCTAAAATAATTTATGCAGTGACGTTTGGTTGAAAATTAATTTTTTTTAAATATCTATTCAATTCTTTTACTTAATCAAGATCCGTACCTTGACTTCTCCATAACTTATTAATAACACTTTTTCTCAAATAATACGTTAGTTTTCCATCACTTTTCTTGTATATTTTTTTGGTTAGTTCATCTATGATATTTGCAAACTCTATATTCTGCTAATATAATTTATCAAGTTATTTTTATGAGTAATTCTTAACAAGTATCGTATTCAAATAATTGAAAGTATTTTGGTAAACTTTACAATACAGTACAGTACAATACAGTCAAATCAAATAATAAAAATGTTATTTAATAACAGCAAACGACATAGTCTATAAATATTATATCCATCAAAATAATGCAATACAATACAATATAATATATTATAAACGATTAAAAATAATGATCCAAACATCGTGTAAGAGATTGTTTTATTAACAGACTTCTAGTTTTGCAACGACGCTAATATAGTAATTGGCTATTAGGTGAAAGTGGTAATGCGGTGAATATTAATGAAAGAATTATTATGTGAAAGTTTTTTTTTCGTCTTTACTCACTCTTGTTGATGTATTGCTAATAGCGCACATTTTTATTTCACATGAACGTAGCAAAAATCAGAATATTGAGGTAGATATACAGGCATACTAGAATAGATAAGATTAAGAATAATAACATTTAGGAGAAGGTGCATGTAGCTTCCATTAATGAAAAGATGGGGGAAGCGAGGCTCAGATGATTTGGACATGTACATAAGAGAATCTTAGATGTTCCAATAAGGAAGTGTAAATGGCTGGTTGTGGAAGGCATAAGAAGAGGTAGAGGGCCTAAGAACTATTGGAGAGAAGTGATCGGGCAGGATATAGCGAGGCTTCAGGTTTCCGAGTACATGATACTTGATAGGAAGTTGTGGATGTCGAGTATTACGGTTGTAGGCTAGGAGGTCGTTGAGTCTTGCGTTACTTTATTCTTTGTGGGCCTAGTTTGGTAGGGTTTTGTCTAAGATAGCTAGGAGTAATGTCATTTTTTACTATTTTCTATTTTCCACGCAGGTTCCACTTACTAGCCATCGTTTTTGCTTTGCATTTTTCTTTTGCAATTTATGTTCCTATTTTCCTTATGATCTCCGTAATGAATATAATATTCTCTCCTTTTGTCTTTTTATTATCTTAAGCCGAGAGTCTTTCGAAAATAGCCCCTCTACCCCGAAAGGTAGAGGTAAGGTCTGCGTACACACTATCCTTCCCACACCCCACTTGTGAGATTCTACTGAATTATTGTTGTTGTTATTATTGTTGTATTCTATCATAAAATAATATGCAAAATTTCCAAATAACTTATGTGGTATTATTAATTTGATGGTTAATCATACATCTAATCAATTAGTAATATATTAAGTTGCAGGAACATCAACTTTTATTATCCGGCCAACAAAACATTATAGTGTATACGGTAAAAATCACTGGTCCGAATTTATGATCATTAAGGAATCTCATAAAGACCGCCCCCAGAATGCTCAAAGTTTGGCTCGGGGTTCGATCCCGGGGGTTCTCAATAATCGACCTCAAGATAGTGCAGGCCAGCTGCTATGATGCACTAGCAGGAAGTTGACAAGGCACATGATTAAAGCTGGTCTAGCCTACTAGGTTAGTTCAAGCCCATAAAGTGGTATTGAATGACTATGCCAACCTCATATTTTTTAATAAATGCAATTTTTACAATGTTATGATTCCCCTTATCTATAAAGGTTTTTGTATGTGCACAATATTACACACTACATCCAATACAAGAATATCATTTGCTCTTTAACTTAAACATACTCTCTTGTTTTCACTACTTACATTTATTGCTCACATTTATTGTGTTCTATCTATTGTTCTTTATTTATTGCTCAATATTGATCATAAAGAGCCTTCATCAAAGCTCTCATAACTGTTAATCCTCCATCGATCGTCCGTAGCCGGACTTCCAACTCGACCTCGAGGCCCTGTATACGCCAGCTCGAGGCTCCGATTTCCACCATTCGGTTTGATCATTACACTATTTACAAGCTCTTATCTTATCTTTTAATCTTTCACTTAGTGTCTATTGCCTAACAACAAGCATAAAAATAGATCATGTATTTTAGAACCACAAAATTAAGTCTAATTGTTATTATCATTTTCAAGGTAAACAGTTTGGCGCCCACCGTAGGCTAAAAACAATAGTGATTGTTTTCTTGTTGGTTTACTACATAACGCAAGTTATCTTTCACACCTTTTCTTATCCAAAGATATTTGATTTTAGGTCAAAATGTCTAATTCGGTAAATGCATATGGGAAAAATGGCGTTGAGGATCACATGGAGAATGGCATAGATGTTCCAGGTATTTGTGGTGAGGACGCGCCAGAGCTGATCCCCGCGGATGTAGTCTCATGCGATGCCCAACACTTCGATATAAGCTCCCACACAAACAGGAGCATACACCAAGGAGATCAACAAGAAGCTCAGAAAATCCCAGTTCAGGAGGAACAAGAGGTTAGCCTTCATGTTATTTTTGAGATGTTGCATGCACAACAGCTGGCTATAGCTCAACTGCAAAGCCACCAAAAAATTCCAAGCACAACAGGACTGGAAATGTCCCTCGAACCGAGCAAGTACTGGAAAGATCGAGTAACAATGGGTCGACAACCTACCCCACCATCATAAAGATGCTCGAGGACCTCACTAAGAGGATCGATTCGGGCGAGAAGAAAATAGAAGACGACGACAAGAAGGTAGAGACCTACAATTCTAGGATCGATCAAATTCCGGATGCACCCCCGATCCTGAAGGGAGTAAATTTGAAGAAGTTCATACAAAAGCTGCCATTCCCACAAAACACCGCTCCAAAGCCCATACCAAAGAATTCAGAATGCCCGATCTTCCGAAGTACAATGGAACCTCGAACCTCAACAAGCACGTTATTGCCTACACTTGTGCAGTAAATGGACAAGACCAGAGGGACGACGAGATCAAGTCTGTCCTGCTCAAAACATTCAGAGAAAAAATTTCGAAAGGGGCCATGATGTGGTATCACAACCTTTCTCTAAACTCAATAGATTCATTTTCCATGCTGGCAGATTCTTTCATAAAGGCGCATGTGGCGCCATCAAGGTAGCTACAAGGAAATCAGACGTCTTCAAAATCAAACAAAGAGAGAATGAGATGCTGCGAGAGTTGTAGAAAATCATTCTATCCGTGATATGTGTGCTTTGGTTGTACTAGCATGATTTTCAGGTATAGGTTTTGATGAATGACAAACAACAAAGTCGATGAATGACAAACAATGAAGTCAAGTGTCGAACAAAGTTATTATATGACAAACAATCAAGATTGAATGCCGAGAAGCATATTGATGACGGAATTGCATAGACAAGCCAAAGACGAGCTCAAAAGTTCAAGACCGAAGACCCAAGGCGTAGGTCGGTAGGCAGAACAAATGTAAGAGCAACGTTTAAAGTTATCTCGTCTTTTGGCTCAACATAGGTCATCATAAATATGCATAAAATCATTTTATCAAATCATCTTTCAAATACTTCAAACAAAATGATTTCAAACATTTTCATTTTAGCCAAAATGAATTTTAAACATGTCTTTCAAAGCTGGACAGAAATAATCTATTATGCTTATTGTGATAATCGATTATGTTAAGACAGTGTAAACCGGAATTTCCAAAACAGCACAATAATCGATTATCATGTATAGCATAATCGATTATCTTGTATCCGTTGCCAAAGTTTTTGAACACTGTAACAAAATAATCGATTATGCACTTCAGATAATCGATTATCTAGCATAAAATCAGCTTCTGATTTTTGAACGTTAGAGCAAATATCGATTATCTAAATCCAATAATCGATTATCCTTTCATAAAATCAGCATAATTGATTGTCAATTAAGCAACGGACATACACCCTCTAACCCCTATAAATAGAGGTCTTTTGAGCTGATTTTAAACACACAACACCTCTCATTATTCATATACATATTGATCATCATTTATGCATCATTATAGAGCTTTTGTTGAGCCATTTGAGAGACAACTTTGAGTTGTTCATAGAGCTAATATTGTATCTCTTTATCTATTCTTTTGAGAGAGTTCTTGTTGTAAAAGAGAAAGGTGTTTGAGAAGATCATATCTTCTCATTGATTGTCGTGTTTGTTAAGTACCCTCAATCTTAGTGGTTGAAGTCTTGTGGTGCGGTATCCACGAGCAAGGTGAAGTCTTGTAGAGTGTACATCTACGAGCAAGTGTAACGGTTTGTTAGGCACCCGTAAGCTTAACAGAGTTAGTGGAATCTCGAGAGAGTCTCTCGGGGACTGGACTAACCACAAGTTGTGGTGAACCAGGATAAATTCGGTGTGTTCTTTCCTTACTATTTTAATTACCGAGTTTATTTTATTCCTGCAATTTTAATTCCGCAATATTTATCAATATTCTCGTGCCGCACTATTCACCCCCCCTCTAGTGACGGGCATAAATCCTAACAATTGGTATCAGAGCCTAACTCTCTGAAAGCCTTAACCAGTTGAGAGAACGATATATTTTTTTGAGAATATTGAACGCAGGAATGATGAGCGAGGGACACTCCCCCTATAGGCCTCTACTACTTGACGGAACAAATTACACATATTCGAAAGAACTGATGAGAATCTTCATCCAATCAAACAACTTTCGATTATGGCAAATCATCAAGAACGGTGAACAAATGCCAACAAAAAAAGTTGGGGAAATCATGGTTCCAAAGGAGGAAAATGAATATGATGCCGAGGACATCAGGAAGGTTGAAAGAAATGCAAAAGCCATCAACGTGCTATATTGTGCGGTGAACCCGGATGACTATCGGAAGATTTCTTGCTGCACAACCGCCAAGGAGATGTGGGATAAACTCGAGATCACTTATGAAGGTACGCCTCAAGTCCGAGAATCTAAAGTTGATTTTCTAACACATGAATATGAACTCTTTAGAATGAGGGAGAATGAAAGCATCGATATTATGTTCGAATGGTTCTCAATGATCATCAACGATCTCCATGCTCTCGGGAAAGTATATTCGAACAAAGATCTAGTTCGAAAAATCTTGCGGAGTCTCACTCCCGAATGGCGTCCAAAGCCAATGCCATCCAAGTGTCTATAGGAATCACGGACGTCACCATTGATGGACTACGAGGTAACCTCAAAACTTATGAAAGCACAATTCTTAATCCCTATCCTAGAAGTAAAAGTTCAAATATTGCCTTCAAAGCCTCATCCTCTAAAAGAGCAGAGGTAAGTGATTCGGATAGCGATAATGATATTACTTCCAATGATATAATTGAAAAGTTTTATAATCTTATGAAAAAGGAAATAAAGAAGGAAGAACCAAGTCCTTCATGCCAAAAATGTGGAAAACTTGGCCACACCAAATCACATTGTCCAAAATCCAAGGATAAGAAGAAGAACAAACACCAATGGCGTGTGACATGGGATTCGGACAGCTCGGGCGATGAAACTACCGCATTATGCCTCATGGCCAACGAGGAAGAAGAGATAAGTAATTCTAACTCTTATTCTTTTGAAGAATTACAAGAAGCTTTTCATGACTTATATGGTGAATTGAAAAAGACTTCAAAAATCTCCAAAGAGGCCAAGGCTAAAATTAAAGTTTTAGAAGAGAAAAATAATTTTTTGGAAAATGACAATATTGATCTTAGAAATAAAATTAAGGAGATGAATGAAGCCTCTTCAATTGATCAAAGTTCAAATTGTTCTTCTTGTAAGTCTTTGAAAATAGAGAACATAGAACTTAGGAAAACACTAGAAAAACGTAGTGTTGATAATCCTAAAACAATTGAAGTAATTAAAAAGGATGATAGAAATGAAGTTGGACCACCTAGAAATAATTCTAGGAACTTCACTAATGAGTCTAAAATTAATCATTTTAGACCACCTAGAAACAACTCTAGGAAGTTTGTTAATGAGTCTAGAAATGAACCATTTTAGACCACCTAGAAATAATTTTAGGAATCACAACACTTCTAGGAATAACGACTTTAGATCACCTAGAACGTTTTTGGCTCAACCAAGACATATGCACAACCCGAATGTTATATGTCACTATTGCAACAAGGTAGGACACATAGCACCCGTATGTTTTGCAAAACATAGAGATTTATCTTTTGACTATGATTATTATTTGCCTAACCCCCAAGGACCCAAAAGCAGTTGGGTACCGAAAACCTATTTTTAGGTACGTTTGCAGGTGTGCTTGAAGACTACAATATCGTAGTAGATGCACCAAGCACAAACCTTATTGCATCGAGGGGGAATTTCGGTTAGTTATCACATTTTTTGATAAAAACGTAATAGTTGATATGTGTTAACAATTAAAATATCTTTGTTAACAATTGATATTAATTATTTTTGTTGATTCATATTTTGATAACTTTTATCTTGAATAACAATTGGTATCAATTATTTTTGTTAAAAATAATGATTGATGTTTTGATGAATATCTTTCTAGTTTGAATAACAGTTGGTATATTCGCTAAAAGTAACCTTTGATATGGTTGTTATATTTTTACTAACATTTGGTATTATATCATGTTGGTATGCTTTTTTAAATATCGTCAATGTATATTCCTCATTGTATTTCCTATCTTATATTTGACACTAACAATTGATATATCCAAAAGGGGGAAGTGTCGAAAGGGGATAATAGCCTTTGTATACTCTCTTTTTGCTAATGCCAAAAGGGGGAAGAGTTTAGGCGATATGCATCAAATAAGGGGGGATGTATCTACGTTATAGTGTGCCTTATTTGAGGGGGAATTATCATTAAGGGGGAATTGTTTGCATGAACTGTATATTGAGATATAGCATGAATTTAGGGGAATCCGATATGCATATCTCCTGTTGTTTGTCATTATCAAAAAGGGGGAAATTGTAGAAAATCATTTTATCCATGATATGTGTGCTTTGGTTGTACTAGCATGATTTTCAGGTATAGGTTTTGATGAATGACAAACAACAAAGTCGATGAATGACAAACAATGAAGCAAAGTGTCGAACAAAGTTATTATATGACAAACAATCAAGATTGAATGCCGAGAAGCATATTGATGACGGAATTGCATAGACAAGCCAAAGACGAGCTCAAAAGTTCAAGACCGAAGACCCAAGGCGTAGGTCGGTAGGTAGAACAAATGTAAGAGCAACGTTTAAAGTTATCTCGTCTTTTGGCTCAACATAGGTCATCATAAATATGCATAAAATCATTTTATCAAATCATATTTCAAACACTTCAAACAAAATGATTTCAAACATTTTCATTTTAGCCAAAATGAATTTTAAACATGTCTTTCAAAGCTTGACAGAAATAATCGATTATGATTATTGTGATAATCGATATGTTAAGACAGTGTAAACCGGAATTTCCAAAACAGCACAATAATCGATTATCATGTATAGCATAATCGATTATCTTGTATCCGTTGCCAAAGTTTTTAAACACTGTAACAAAATAATCGATTATGCACTTCAGATAATCGATTATCCAGCATAAAATCAGCTTCTGATTTTTGAACGTTAGAGCAAATAATCGATTATCAAAATCCAATAATCGATTATCCTTGCATAAATCAGCATAATTGATTGTCAATTAAGCAACAGACGTACACCCTCTAACCCCTATAAATAGAGGTCCTTTGAGCTGATTTTAAACACACAACACCTCTCATTATTCATATACATATTGATCATCATTTGTGCATCATTATAGAGCTTTTGTTGAGCCATTTGAGAGACAACTTTGAGTTGTTCATAGAGCTAATATTGTATCTCTTTATCTACTCTTTTGAGAGAGTTCTTGTTGTAAAAGAGAAAGGTGTTTGAGAAGATCATATCTTCTCATTGATTGTCGGGTTTGCTAAGTACCCTCAATCTTAGTGGTTGAAGTCTTGTGGTGCGGTATCCACGAGCAAGGTGAAGTCTTGAGGTGCGGTATCCTCGAGCAAGTTGAAGTCTTGTAGAGTGTACATCTACGAGCAAGTGTAACGGTTTGTTTGGCACCCGTAAGCAGAGTTAGTGGAATCTCGAGAGAGTCTCTCGGGGACTGGACTAACCACAAGTTGTGGTGAACCAGGATAAATTCGGTATGTTCTTTCCTTACTATTTTAACTACCGAATTTATTTTATTCCTGCAATTTTAATTCCGCAATATTATCAATATTCTCGTGCCGCACTATTCACCCCCCTGTAGTGACGGGCATAAATTCTAACAAGAGTTTGTGTCTTGCTTTCTAATGGAATGAATAGAACTATCGCCAGTCTCCGATAATTGGGTAGTGCTAACATTCACCCAAGGTTTGAACGAATGAAGCTCTCTAGCTTTGAAGCAATTAAAGTAGAACTTTGTTGAATAACTAGCTGTGACTTGGTCGAATGTCCATAACTGATATTAGTCAAAGATTATAGTCGAGGACGACCAACTGGGAGCCCCCTTGGGCTCAATATATCTAGCAAGCTCCTTGCAAAGGAGACGGAATTGAACAAGGAAAGATACCAACCATACGCCAAAGATAGAAGAAACGCCCCAAGGCATAACATACCCCGAAATGATCGAAGAATGGATCGAGGTCAGAATCCTTGGGAACTCGTGAGCAGAGTCAAATTCAATAAACATACATGATCGACGGAGGCACCCCTCCTGTCGGAATACAACTTCAACGTTAACGTTTCAAACATCGTATCCTACATCGGTAAAATCATAGACACCGGGTGGACAAGGCCTGTACTATCAAATCTGTCACAGAGGAACCCCAACTTAGTGTGGGGATTTCATGGCATACGCGATCATAAAATCGAAGATTGCAAACAGCTTCGAGAAGAAGTAGCTGGCTACTTAGCAAAGGGCGCCTTCGAGAGTTCCTTAGTGATCGAGCAAAAAATCAGTTCCAGGGAAAAGAGGTGAACATGAAGAATGAAACAAATAAGCCGCAACATGTCATCCATATGATCATGGGAGGAGTCGATATCCCATAGGGACCCACTATTAGAAAAACAAAAATATCCATCACTAGGGAAAAGCGAACTCGAGGTTACATACCCGAGGACACTCTCACATTCAGCGAAGAGGACATCGAGACCTTCTCTCAGCCTCATGACGATGCATTAGTGATTCACTTTCTTGTAAATACGTTTCAAATTAAACGTGTACTTGTGGATCCAGGTAGCTCGACAAATATTATCAGGTCAAGGGTCGTGGAGCATCTCGGACTGCTCGACCAGATCGTGCCCACCTCTCAAGTCCTCAACGGATTCAACATGACGAGTGAAATAATGAAAGGGAAATCACTTTCCCGGCCAACGTGGCCGGCACAACCCAAAATGTCAAATTCCATGTCATCGAATCAGACATGAGGTACACCGCCATGATCGGAAGACCATAGATACACTGCATGAGAGTAGTACCATCAACCTTTGATCAAATGATGAAGTATCCAACGAATGACCGAATAAAAATTGTGTATGGGGAACAACATCTAGCAAGAGAGATGTTCGTGGTACACGATGTTGCACCAATATCTACGCCTCCAACATCGAAGGAACCAAAGGATAAGCAAATAATAAGGTAAACAGTTTGGCGCCCAATCTCGGCTATACCCGAATAAAACAAGCAAAGGGTCGTACCGCATCCTCGGAGCAAACACTAAAGGCATATTGAGGCTCGAAGCACCATCGCCACTTAGGTATAACCATCTTCCTTTTTTACATCTTACTCTAACTTTTGTGCAGATGTCCGATCAGAACTGTCGAAGCATTGTCCGGCTCGAAGACCTTAAGGTTTCAATGCACATGTTGCTCTCTTTTCCTTCGATCGGTTTTATCCCAAGAAGGTTTTTACCGGCAGGGTTTTTAACGAGGCAACGCTATATGCTACCTAAAGAAAATTTTGCAAGTATTCAAGGCTTTTCTTCAATCGACCTCGAACACTGGGGTCATCCCTCGGGAGATCTTCTCCCGGAGAAATCAAGAGGAGCTAAAGAGGGTCTCAATAGGAAAATGATGTATCAGGTCAAACGGCCGAAAGAATCGTGTCTACATAGAACAATCAAACTCTCAACGACAAAAACATGTATGCTTGTACCAAGTAATCAATGGAATACTTTCTACCATCAAAATGCATTGCTTCAAAGAGGTTTACTATTTTTACAAGAAATAGCTCTAGATCCAAAAATTTCCCAGGCACTCGGGGACTGACATCAAAAACTTGAAGCTGTAAGACCTCTGGGCTGGAAACTTTAAGCCCATAAGGCCCCAATAAAGCCACATCAAAATATAAAAAGAACGACTCTAGAGCCAAAACACTCGACATTTCGGGGACTATCACCGACGGTCACCCCATCGAGGTATCAAGAACCCGAGGCCATAAGACCCTACGCGGGAAACCTTGAGCCCGAAAGCCCTCCACGTGGCAATATAAAAAAATGTAAGACCTCCACGAGGCGTTACCAGCAGTATAAGACCTCCGTAAGGCAATACCAAATCTGTAAGACCTCGAGCTAGGCATGAATTATACTTGTACCAAGTAACCTATCTGTAAGACCTCAAGCCATGCATGAATCATACTTGTTCCAAGTAACCTATCTATAAGACCTCAAGTAAGGCATGTTCAAATTTATAAACCTTACAAAAGGCATAATCACGATCTTAAAGTTAAGGCTATATATTCGAACTTATAAGACCCCTAAAAAGGTATACTCTCGATATAGACGCCGAAGCTATTTCATTTGAGGAGTGAAATACTATGGCCAAATACAATAACTACGGTTGCAAGGCTGTACCAGCCAAACTCATGTGACTCGGGGGTGCCCGACCGTGGTTATAAAATCACAGGCCTTCAATTACAATAAAAAAACTTCGAAAAGAATAGATTAATCAGGCTACCCTCATCATAAGCAAAAGATCTTCGATCATATTGACTCCAATATCAGGCTTCGAAACAATTCAGCCATCGAGCGAAACCTCTAGAGGTGCTCATTTATCGCTATATAACGACTCATAATCGAGGCTCTTATCGAGCCGTCGAAGATTCGGGCGAACACAAAACTTTAAAAAGTCTTTAACAAGGAAAAGTAAAGCCAATACGTAAGAGCCACTGTCGCCAGCCCATATTAGAGGTTGTACCAAACCAATGCATAAGAGCCACTATTTCCAGCCCATATTAGAGGTCGTACCGACCCAATACGTAAGATACAATACCCCCAGCCGTATTAAAGGTCATACAGACCAAAAGCGTAAGAGCCAATGCCGCCATCCAATATTAGAGGTCGCACTGACCCGATGCGTAAGAGCATAAGGGCCGACTTGAAATTCAAAAAAAACTTAAGGATCAATGAGCTCGAGTCGATATCTGAATCAGAGATCGAGCCCGAAACAGATAACTAAAAGAACACCTAAGGGCAAATACGTAAGAGCCACTGCCACGAACCTAAATCAAAAGGTCATACCGACCTAACGCGTAAGAGCCATTATCGTCAGCTTAAACTAAAGTTTGTACCGACCTAAATGCATAAGAGCCCTTATTGTCAGCTTAAACTAAAGTTCGTACCGACCTAAATGCATAAGAGACCTTGCTTCGGCTTAAACTAAATGTCGTATCGACCTAAATGCATAAGATCCCTTATCGCCATCTTAAGCCAAAAGATCGCTCTGATCAAATGTGCAAAGGCCTGCGGGGCGAGTTTAACGAGCCTTAGGGACAAATTATATACCTAAGGGTCATTACTCGAAGTCCAGTTCACCTGGCCAATCATCAACAAACTTATAAAAGAAAGACGTGCACAAGCAGAGGAAAGTGCATGAAAGATACAATCGAAAGTTTTTTATTTGCATACGCAAAAAATACAAAAGTTACGTTGGAAAATTCTCTCAGAGAGCCGTATATAAAGAATCAAAAAGGAAAAGCCTAGTCTACTCCGCCCTCGAGGACTGGACCGCCGGTCTCCTCCTCATTATCTTAAATATCGGACAAAAAGAACTTGGCGACATATTCATCCGCCTTGGCCTACGCTATCTCTTCCGAGATATCGAAGCCCCCAGCGTCAATCTCTTCGAGGGTTTCTCTCCGATATTTACATTGAGCATATTCATTACTCATGATCTCTCGATCAGAAGTGTCTCTCGACTTTGCTCGAGCATCAACAACGTCTTTTAAATAAATGGCCACTTTCTTGTCGGCTTTAGCCCGAATCTCCTAGCCTTATCCCGTGCGTCTACGACCTCAACCTTCATCTCCAAAAGGTCAGACTCGAGCCTTGTAATCCTGCTCATCTGAACCAAGCTATTTTCACATACATTTCGGAGATATACTTCGAAGGTAGAAACCTTGGCCAAAGCATTCTTCTCGGCCGTAGTGTGGCCATCTACCTGAGCCTTTAGCTCGTCATACTCATGTTTGGCCTGGCCAACCTCGCCCCAAAGGCGTTCTAGATCAAATGTATTTCTCTGCAACTGAAATATCAAAACATCAACCTTCAAGGATAGAAAACGAAGCATGCATTCTCTCAGAGCAAAGGTTACATGTTTCTCAATGTGGCTTTCGTAGTTCGTACTCCAATTTGCCTTGTACCGCAGGTATTTCAACTTAACTCCCCTTTTATCAAAAAGAAACCTGAGGGGTTTCTCTCGATCCAAGACTCTCCTCAATATAGATTCACGGCGAAGCAGCTCAGACTTGAGCTTATCAAAGGCCTATGAAAAAAGGCTCAATAAGAAAATAAAAAAGCGCAAAACTGAAAAGCTAAAACAGTTGATCAGAACTCACTACAGACCTAAGCCTCTAAGCCTCCTCAAAGGTTGAGCGCAAATCTATTGGCCTAGTCTCATCGACCCTAGTAGAACCACTCCCGATTAGGATTTCATCACTCGACACCCCGACTGGACTAGGAGGCCTCTAGACTCGAACATCCCTCGAAGCACCTTTGACTAGAGATGAGGACAACAACAGAAAACATGTATCCCTCGAAGTACCTTTGACTGGAGATGAGGACGAAAAACATAACACATATATCCCTTGAAGTACCTTCGATGAGAACATACGGCGACAAAAAAGGAGGAATCATTTTTTTTAGAGGCCGAAAGCCTCAGGCGTTGTAGGCTCGGTTGATACATCTTCTTTAAGCCTCCAGACATGCTTGCCTCGCTATGAGCACCTTTGCCCTTCGAAGGTCCTTTCCATTTGTTATTATTCCTAAACCCTGAAACGAATGATCCTTCCGTCCTCTCCGAGAGGACATGATCTCATATAAGGGAATTCTCCAATGCCTACAGTAATAGAGTTAACAAGTGAAAAAGAAAGTACCTTTCAAAGGGAATGAACCGCACATCACGTACCGGGGTGTTTTTCCTCCCATCTATCCTTCGACAAGCCTCGCCACTTACTCTCACCGTAAGCCGTGCAAGTTATCAGCTTTAGGGTCCAATCTGGCCCTCACGTCATCCATGGAATTTCTGTAAAAAAGAAAGGAAATATCTTTACAGAGCCTGCCTCCACCATGAACAAAATGATAAAAATGCAAGTGTACCACTTACGCGTAAAATTCTATTTCTTAGGAAATTGCAAGAATTCCACAGGGATAATATCAATATTCCTTACTCAGATAGACCGCTTCTTCCACCCTCGGTCCCTAACTTCTTTGTTATCGACAACAAAGGGCCTGGTAGATCGGCATTGCAAAGTTATAGAGCCTTGGCAATAAAAGGGTCGGTACAATCTGATGAGATGGCTAAGGGTGAACTCGAGCCCGGCTTCTTCTGCAAAGAACCTCATCATCAGCGATGTCCTTCGGAACGACAGGTGAACCTGAGCCAAGGTAGCCCGATATCTTCGACAGAAGTCAAGCACGACCCTATCGAGAGGGCCCAATGTGAAGGGGTACGTGTATACGTGTAAAAAACTCTTTGTATAAGCCGTGATGTTTTCTTCCGGGGAAAGTACCTGCACCACCACCTTGTCTCCCCATCCACAATCTCTCCTTATTGCCTCAAGGTGTCCCTCTCCTATTGGTGAAGTGAACCTTGATGCATGATCCTAGTGGCCCTCGACGTCTGGAGGTATCTTTGAAGAAACGTCCCTCCTCAAGACAAAGCATCTTGAGTTTGGCTCGCCAGACGCCAGTAGTGTACTACCGATTGAGCGGGTAGAAGAGGTGAAACACCTATCTTCTTGGTAAATAGACTTGCGCGTAGCAGCCCTAGCTATAATAAAACAACAGAAGGAAAATAAAAACTCAAGTGAAAACTTTGAATTAAAATGATGGAAAGGTTGGCGCAAGGAGGAAGTAGGGGTGTGCATTCGAATCGATTTATCGATAAATCGAATTAATTATTTATTATCGGTTTATCGATATCACTTTACCGAGTTATCGATTTTGATTTAGATATCGAATTTTTTCTTATTGAGTTATCGATTTCGATTTTGTCCTCTTCGGTTATCGATAAACCGATAAGATATACTAAAAATTGTATATTACCCTTATTCTATAATAACCTTTCCTTTAAATTTATGGACTGATCATATTTAAAGCTCAAGGGAATGAAGTTCAAATTAATGGAAAACAGAATTAGTCGTGATGATGTATTTTTATTTATTTTTATATTGTTGGAGTGTTGGTGGCATACATTTGATCCCTTATTTTAGTTTCATTGCATGTACTTGTTGACAAAATTTTATATTATAAACGGTGTTCGTCTTATTTTAGATTCTTTTTGTCCATATTAATAAGGTGTGTTTATAGCGATATACTTTTTGTAGAATCCCGCAGATTTTCTTATTAGTGTAATCGGCAACCTAATCGATAAGCCCCAAAAATTGATAAATCGAAACATTATTGAAACGATAATGTAAGCATATGTGCAAATCGATAATCGATAAGTAATTATCGATAAGGGTCAAAATCGAATCGATAAATCGAATGCACATCCCTAGGAGGAAGAACTCTATGAAAAGGGATAGCGGCTCAAAATAGCGAAATCCTCAAAAAAGAAGGAAATAAACTCACATATACAGCAAGCGACAACTATCCGCCTACTAGGCCAATTTATTCTGGCTAGGGCATTATCATTTTCAAGGAGACGTACCGGCAAGATCATCTCGATCATTTTATAACCGCGTCGTGCGATTAACACTATCGTACAATATTTGTGGATTAAAAGACTCCCGCATTAACTTTGCCTCAAGATGGTACCCAAGGATCTCTGCTACCCTAAAAATAGCGTCTAAGGATCCATCAATATCACTATAAGCCTCGAAATGGTGTCCAATCTCGAGAATCTTTGTCAAAATGAAATAGGCTCTAAGAAGCCATTAATATCGCTCTAAGCCTCAAGATAGTGCCCGATCTCGAGGATCTCTGTCAAAACAAAGATAAGCTCTAAGGAACTATTCAAATAAACCTAACCTCGAGGTAGTACCCTATCTCGAGGATTTTTATTATTACAAGTTCGGGTTATTCACCCGATTCTTTGGCCCTCGAGCTACCTGAGCTCGAACTAGCTTTCACTTGAGAATTACTATTAAAGCCTTAGGTCTATTTTCCCCTTCTAGTCAAGTTAAGCGCTCACTCGGTACTTTAGTCCGGGGGTTGTCCGGGTCCAGGCATACCCTCATCCGGGGTCTATCTATAACGCCTCGAGGCTATTTTTACCCTAAGTTCAAATTAATTTTTTAGGCCGCCCGAGCTCGAGCAAGCTCTCACTCGGGGACTGTCTGTGAAAGTCTAAGGGCTATCTTTATTCTCAGATTATCAAGAAAATTCTCCCTAGAGGACTATTAACGGGGCCTAAAAAGGCTAGAACCCGTTTTAAAATTTGAAGCCTCACTCTCGCTCAATTCGAAGTTAGAGGTCCCGACGGACTAAGCTTGTATCAATTCAATCCGGGCTCAGTCCGAGGAACGGCAAAGGGTTGCAGGGAGTATCATATTAACCAATCAGGAACTGAGGGAATACCTACGCCTGTGTCCTGTATTCGGACCGGTCGGTAAAGTCACATGCTCAGATTCTTCGCATACGCAAATGAAGGGAAATCGAGCAAAATCAATACCTTTGGGAAACGCATCGGCAGACGTAATCAATACTTTTTGGGAGACGGATCGGTGGTGATATTATTGCTTTGAGAAAATACACCATCGCTACATTGAATGCTTCTGGAAAGGCATACCGATGGGACATCTCAATTATCACAAAGAGCTTACGTCATAAGCATGATGTCATCACAAAAGGCTCGAGGAGATCGGTGTCAAAATCATTTCTTATTATTTTAATCTAAGAAACGCGGGGATTATATGTATACAATAAAAATCAGTGGTCCGATTTTATGATCATTAAGGCACCTCGTAAAGACCGCCCCCAGAAGATTCGAAGTTTAGCTCGGGTTTCGACCCTGGGGGTTCTCAACGATCGACCTCGAGGCACTGCAAACCAGCGACTACGATACACAAGTGGAAAGTTCCCAAGGCACATGATTAAAGTCGACCTAGACTATTAGGCTAGTTCAAGCCCATATAATGGCACTGAATGATTGTGCCAACCTCATGTCTTTTTAATAAATGCACTTTGTACTATGTTATGATTCCCCTCGTCTATAAAAGGGAACCTTATCACTTTGTAAGTACACAATGTTACACACTACATCCCATACAAGAACATCCTTTACTCTCTAACTTAAGCATATTCTCTTGGTTTCACTACTTACGTTTATTGCTTACATTTATTGTGTTCTATCTATTATTCTTCATTTATTGCTCATTATTGATCACAAACAGCCTTATCAAAGCTCTCCTAACTGTTGATCCTACATCGATTGTCTGTAGCCGGACATCCGACTCGACCTCGAGACCCCGTATACGCTAGCTCGAGGCCCCAATTATCAACCATTCGATTGATCATCACACTATCTACAAGCTCCTATCTTATCTTCTAATCTTTCATTTAGCGTCTATTGCCTAATAACTAGCATAAAAACAGATCACATATTTTTAGAATCACAAAATTAAATCTAATTGCTATTACAATTTTCAAGGTAAACATATACTATAATTTTTGCTATAATTATTTTTGTTAATAAGGTAAACCAAAATCACCCCTAAAATTATAGAAGAAGAATCTTCAAAGCATATTAATATCTAGTAGAGTAGCCTTTTTTTTGAATGAAATGACTCGAATGGTTAAACAACTAAGAACCTCGCATTTATAATATATTATATGAGAAATTAAATAATGATCGTTATGTTAAATGACTTAATAAAAATAATTTTTTCCCAAAAGTTAAATTAAAAGACGAAGAATATCTTTTATTTCACTCATAAAAAACAGTCCACCGTTGGTTCTTAGTACATTATTTTCCGCGTCGACATTACGTACGGAACAATATTTGAACCAATTGCTTTTCCTATGCCGGACCACGAGATGCTTATCGACAAGTCCACTTGCCTGCCTAATACACTGATCCACACGATACTCTTATTTTCTTTTTAAATTTTATGATTTACTCATCTAATATCCGATTGATTATTTTCTAATTATATTCGAAGAGTATTTTGTGCGACAACAATAATAACTCAGTATAATTTTACTTAGTTAGGTTAGGAGAGAGTAGTGTGTATGCAGACCTTACCCCTACTCTAAGATAGAGATGCTATTTATAGATCGTTTGTAACTTTTTCTCCAAGAATTCTCCACCTTGATCTCGGGAAACTCGAACTCATAACCTTTTAATTAAAAATGAAAGGTTGTTTTTTAATTTATTTTCGGATTTGAAATTTTTAACTGGTTAGAATGAAAAAAATCTCATTCAACCCATTACACTTATTTAAATATGATTGCATCATTTGAACTTAGCATAATTGCATCTGCCTTAGCTATACCAAAGAGAAGTCACTCTCGCATTCGCTTTCGGCGAAAACGATTATTCTAAGCTGGCTGGGTGTTTGGCCCACCTTATACATTATGTTCAACATTCACTTATGAATGCTACGATACTTATGTTTATCTAACCCCCCCCCCCCCCCCCCCCCTTATTTTTTTTATTTTGCATGTGGGGAGCTTTTATAAAATACATTGAACTTCATTTGATTTTAATTTAGAAGTTAATGTAAACTGAACTTATTTTAATCTAATTTAATTTCTTTATGTGAACTGAATCAATTACTTTCAAACCAAAGGTGATGTTGTTGTTATTTCACTGTCAGTGTCAAACAAATTACCCTTACGATGCACAATTAGAGAAGTACTGTAACAATTTGATGGTTACATTAAGCTCGAGCACATATTATGACAATTCATTATTTTGGAGAGAAAAATTATTATTGAGGTTAAGGTATTAATTAACGAACACGTAGGAATCTACTTAATAATTCCATTTTGGACATTTATACACACATCTATGAAATAAAACTAAAATTGTTGCACATGTTATATATAATGCAGGCGTGGAAAATAAACAAAAGTATGACAAATACCTAATATTTCAGTTAGGGAGTTGAATAGTAAGAGGGTGGATTGGAATGAGGAGAGCAACTTAGCTTTGCGATTGTGATGGTTTGTGATTATACTACACAAGTTTAGTTATGTATTTTAACTTCTTAGTCTGACTAAAGTAATCATTATTAGGGCCTAATTTAGATAAAGCATTCATTATAAACTTTTTCTATTCTTAAAATAGCGGCACTTGGCCTTGAGTTCAACCCATTTGCTTGTAATACAGATCATTGGTACATTTATGTGTATGTATTATAAAGAAAGTAATTGATTAATAAACTTAAATAATAAAGCCATAAAGGATCTCGTGTATAAAATGGGTAAAGAAACAGAAAGTATGCGAATTCTGTTGTTTGATATAATGACTTTAAACGTCGAAGTATTTGTTGTATCATTTGCATAATTAAGAAATTCGGAAAATCATATTCTAGTTTTATCATATGTTCATGAGGATTGCATTATTTAATAAAAAGCCAAATTCAGCTTTTTATCATAAATTCTTGATATAAAAATATCAAATATATTACAAGAGAATGATGCTCCATTCCTTCTGTCAACCCCGAAAAAGAATAAGTTCAATTCAATAAAGGAAAAAAAAACAAAATTATAAAGATAACAAATTCGAAATGAGATATTCTCAGAACATGCTATTTTTATCATTCATTTTCACAAATAGTGAAGATATTCCAGACTTTTCCAAGTGCATGGACCAAAGGGAGACTAGCAAACAATTTGCACAATATTATTCCATATTAATAGTGATGAAAAATATATATTCCATAATGGTAGAGCACTTTGCCTCCATTCATTTATCTTTAATTTAATTATTATAATTATTCTCATTTTTCAATTGGGGTCGGTTTTAGTATTTGCAAAGTGGGACCCAAGTTAATATATTCTAGGCAAATCAGACAACTCCTTCATTTATAACCCTGCAGGCTGCAAGTTTAAAAGGTCGGAGTATATTGTATTTTATTTCATAAAGAAAAATAAAAAATATAAAGAAAACCAAAATAGCAGAGGAGGAGAAACATTCACTGGCACCCATAAAAACCAAATTTATCTTTCAGCTTCTCCACTTCTCTCCATTGATAGCACCCATTCCTTCTTTTTTTTATCTCTCTAAAAATCTCCAATAATTTCTTTCGTTTTTCATTCATTTAAACCCATTGTGCCTACATTGGTTGAAAGTTTTCCATAAAAATCTTTTCTTTATTTGTCACAAAATTGTACGTTCCAAAAACTATTGTTGAATTATGGGAAGGAAGAATAGAGGAACAATAAAAGGAAGAGTCTCACGAATTGGAAGCTTTGCTATTGCTGAACCCAATTCAATTTCTTGTACCACTTTTAATATTCTCGCTCCCATTTATAAAAGACTCAATCTTGAGGTAGTTTTTTTTTGTCTGTTTCTATTGCCATTATTGTCTGCTTTTGTTAGGTTTAAGGATCTGTTAATGAGTATTTTCTTCTTTTTGGTATATTTTAGGACCAAAGTTGCAGAGAAAGCGATTACAGGGCGAATTGGTTGAGCAGGAATCATAGGATATTGGATTGGTTGTTGTACGAAAGGTCTTCCATTATTTGTCTTCAGGTTTAAAACCTTTTTTTTTGTATGAAATTGGATCTCTATATGTCTTTATGCAATTCTTTTTTTGCTTAAAATAAAGGTCAAGTGTTTGACGATATTAAAGATTCTTTTTAAATTGGTTGTAGGAATTCTGGGTTGGGAATGAAGAGCTTGTTGGTATATATGACAAGAGGCTAGGAGATGCAGGATATATTAATTTCAAGCTTGCTCGAACCAATAATCGTGGTGATGGTAATCCTCCACCCTTTTTCGTTCGCTAATTATATTCGGTAAAAACTTACCCGCACTCGGTCTTTGCCACCAGAAAATATTTAGAAAAAGTTTTCCTTTTTCCCTGTTCAGTTTGAGGAATTCCTCCCTCCTCCTGCCCCCCCCCCCCCCCAAACCCCAGCCCCGGCTCTAACTATTGGAACAACATATAATGAATGGAGTTCTAAATAATAGGTGCAATACAAAAATTATATGAAAACTGTTCCTACTTCAATGTGTAATTGAAGGAACTTGTAAGTTTGGTGGCATTGATTGTCTTCCCTGTTTCTTGACAATAATGTCAATGGGATTGGTTAATATGTCCATTCTCCTACTTTTTAATTGCTTTTCCACATAAGTAAACAAATGAAAATTCTTTGATTTAAAAGAAATAAATTGTAGTTTAAATTCTTGTCAATTATGTATTGAACAGGTCAGAATTTGTTGAACTGCCTGAATAAATGTAGTGATATTTTACTTATCAAAAAGTAAAAAACAATGATGAGTTTGCAGAAATTGAAAAACATCTTAAGGTCTGCTGAGTGCTGTATTCTGAAGGGAAACTTATTATCGTATCAACTATCAAGTCATTTTACCTCAGAGAAAGCAGTAACAGCTATCTCTGATTCCTCATTAAATCAATACCTTTTAGTAGGAGAGGCAGTTTTGCAATTTGTTGACCTCTATGGGAAGTACACAATATTGCTGTAGGCGTTAGCTATGTTATGTGGTATCTTAATTCATAATGATTCATTTTTTGCCTGATTCAGGTCTACTGACCGCTGTTCATAAGGACTACTTCAGGGTTATAGCCCACAGAGAGTTGCTTTTCAACGATTTTGGAGACCGTGTTGCTCAACTATTGCATGTTGAACTAATTGCACCTCATGCACAATGCCGAAACAATAGCGTTCGGCAAGAAATGCTGATAGTGAACACACACCTTTTGTTTCCTCATGATTCAAGCTTGTCCTTGGAACGTCTGCGGCAGGTACATCAATCTTTATATGGTTCTCTTACTTGGCAGCAGAGTGAAAAATCTAATGCAAATTTTTTCATGCGTTTTTCTTGTTGTAACCTTTCACCTGTATCATGGTGCACTTGCACAGGTCTACAAGATATTGCAATACGTGGAATCATATCAGAAAGAAAATAAGCTTAATCCCTTGTCAATTATACTGTGCGGGTAATTGTTCAACAACCTTTTGGTGTTTGCTCTTTTGGATATCTCCGTTATTGGTAGATTTTGCTAATTTTAGTTGTATACTTTTTAATATTGAAGTGATTGGAACGGAAGCAAGCGTGGCCATGTTTACAAATTTCTCAGATCTCAAGGATTTGTATCATCATATGATACTGCTCACCAATACACTGATGCTGATGCACACAAGGTCACTTACCTTTCATTGTTTTTTCTCCTCATGGCCCCCACGACTACAAGTTTCTTTTGATATTGATGCCTTTTTTCTATTATGCAGTGGGTGAGCCACCGTAACCACCGTGGGAACATCTGTGGTGTGGATTTTATATGGCTTTTAAATCCAAATAGCTACAGAAAATTGCTGAGAACAAGTTGGGGAAATGCAATTTTTGGCATGTTCAAGGTAATTATAATATTCTTATTTTATTTAGCAGCTTCCTTTCTTGATCTTTCACGATATTTTGAAATCATGTTTTAAAAACAATCTAGTTTGATCAGAATAGGAAGCTGATAGTTGATACTGATTCCTTTTGTTCAAAGTTGTTGCTCTATGATGTTGCTGAACAATTACCAATTTTGATATCTTTTTGTTTGCTTACCGTCACTATGGTAGCATATCTACAAGCCCATTCCTATTTAATATGGAATTTTGTTGTGAAGGGCTTTTAATGTGTGGTTTTCTCTGAGTTCTATAATTAGCTAAGAGTACAGGAAGTAAAATAGATTAGTTCCTGGTCTCTGGTCCACCTTATTTTGCACCTGAACGTGTGTGTGGCATGCTCTTGTTGTTTTCCCCCTGTTGTTCAACAATAGCTACTACTATGCATCAATCCTAAGCAAGTTGAAATCGGCTATATGAATTCTCAATGACCGTGTCACTCCATTCATGCAAATCTGGGACCAATATTGTACCAAAACTAAACATAAAAAGTAGTAGTAAAAAAATGAAAAGTACTAGAGATTTTCTATATTTTCTAGTGGCATATAAAATTCTTACAAGACTAAAAGACTCCTAGAAACATGAGACTTAAAATAAATGTACAAACATAACTGAAACACTCTTCCAACTAATTTGCATCACCTATGTAGATCTTTTCTTCCATTGTGCTCTATATTTCACTAGGTTTGCATGGATCACAAGAGATTATACGTCTTCCAAGATGACTTTTTTCCATGCAATTTAGGTCTACCCTCGTCCCCACACCTTGATTCACTATGGTTTCACACCTATGGACTGATGCTTCTGGAGGTTGATGTAGAGCATGACTGAACCATCTCAAGCGACCTTTTCTTATTTTATCCTCGATGTGTGCTACTTGCACGTTTTGCCGAATTTTGATCATTTTTAATCTTGTATGACCTCATATCTATCTTAACATTCGCATCTCTGCGACACTCATCTTGTGAATATGTGGGACTTTAATGGTCCAATGTTCACTCCCATATAATATTGCTCGTCTTATATTGTTCTATGCAACTTATTTTCGACTTTGGTAGGCATCCTTTTTCACATAACACCTCAACAATACTCTTCATTTCAACCATCCTATTATGATATTCTATGTGTAACTTCTCCATCCCTCGAACTAATATCTTGTAACATCAAGCCTGGATATCTAAATTGTTTGTATTTTGACAACGCAATCCTGTCTAATCTCACGTTAATTTCACTCTTTCTATAGTAAATGAATGAAATATCTACATTTTATATCCTCTGATTATTTGTTGTGTAGAAGGTACTGATCTAACTATTCCTTCAATTTCAGTATCAACTTCGCCGAGCCTCGTTGACTGAGAATGATGCGTTTGCTTTTCTCAAAGCTGACAGCGATGGTGATTACATTACGTATGCTGGGTTTTGTGAAGCGCTCCGTCAGGTACTTTTAAGTCATGAATTCAAAAATCTGTACTTTTTGCAGGTGTTGCGCACATGTGGAGAGAAATGGATTGAACCTCCCAAGGGTTTTCTGTTATTTCTATCACCATTCAATTTGTGAAATGATGCTAAACGTTTGTACCCTGATCCCACAGCTTAATCTGATTGGACATTGCTATGGGCTGAGTGCTGAGGAAATAAAGGACTTGTGGTTGCAAGCAGACATTGATGGAAATGGAGTTCTAGATTACAGTGAATTTCAGGTATTGATGCATAATGCTTTAGAGATTCTACTATTTTGTTCTGTGCTTGAATTATTTCTTATCTTATATCTATGTACATAATTCACAAGTTGGTTTATTGTAAAACTGCAACAAGACTGTTTAGCTTGAAGGTGCTTTACCTGATCTCAGGGTTGATTTAAGAGCATAATCATCCTACTAATTATGTATGTGTTCTATCGGTGTACTTAGTATTACTTTTAGCATCAAGAAGTCTACATTTGCTTGGCTTTCTTTTGCACTAGATTTTGGCAGCCATTTATTTTCAATGTAGGAACAAAATTTATCTATAATCAAACAACTTGCAAAAACTGACAATTAATTGATGTATCTTTAATCAAATAGCAGCAGCGGGTATGGAATCGTACATGGTCAGAGCAAAGAGATGGAATAAGCGATGAGGCATCGGACGACGACGTTGTTAGTGATACCGAAGAAACAATTGGTTTTAGTGTCAAGAATGCAGTTCTATTCCCCACAGAAGTTGAGAAAGGAACATGGCCTGAAGATTATTCACTTTCTGATCACGCCAAACTCACTGTGGTATTTTCACCTGTAAGAATGTTATGCTGTCAATTGTCCCGATAGTTTTTTGAATGTTGATTGCCTTGAACTGAAATTTTAAGTAGAAAAGGCCTGAGGAATGTAGTCAGACTACAAGATTCTCAAACTGCTGCCTGAGTTCTCGACTGGAGAGACTTATGCTTGGTTCCCAACTGAACTCTGATAAAGATTATAATACCATCTTGAGGCACACATAGGGATGCTAAATATTATAGTACAAGATGTGCCCGCTCCTTCCGAGTATTTGTTCAAGTGGGGTCTGATGCCTGTATCTTCCATTTCATTCAAAGTGGCTGTCTGCATCAATGAAGACCTACTCTGGCTTTCGAGCATAATGTGGTTCATATCTTAATTTCCTCTTGTTACCCTCTAGCTGTTCCATGCTGGTATATAAAGGTGGAGGTGGAAGTATATAGAGGAAGCAGGACATGTAAATATTTAGCTAATGAAAGTTGTAGCTTAGTGACAATCCTCTTTGTATTCGAATGAGCATTTTGGCTGCTGTAATGTTCAGCCTGATTTTAGCATTGTGTATTGCAGTTGCAACAACTACTGAAGTTGCTGAAACAGTAACAAAGAAAAACGTTGTGTGTGCGTGATTTGGTTCTTTTTATTGATGCATTTCTTTCTCTTAAAAATTACTTTCTGCACAAAATTATAGTAGCATTTGTAAATTGTATTTCTGGCCATGACAAATATTTGGGTTTATCTGCTTCTCTTGAATTGGGAGACATTCGAGGGTTATACATGGATAGGGTTGGTTTGATTTTGATAAAAACCAACTATATTGGTTTGGACTGGTTTGGTTTGTCGAATTTTTTGAGTTTTTTTAATTATATGAATATTATTTCTATCTTATGTTGTTAACTTTTTTATAATATTATATATTTAATAAATATTAAAATTTTGGATAAATATATGATCTATTAAAATATTCTTATGGAAGAAATGTCTTAGTAACATGATAGTTATTTTTTAGTAGCCTGACAATAATTTTATGTTGAGGTACACTTTCAAGGTTAACCCAATTTAATAATTAAACATAAAAATAAATATGAACCTATATAATGATATGTTTTATTTAATTCTAAATTATTAATACTATTTCAAATTCGAAAAAGATATAAGAATTTAATAGATATTGATATACGAATATGGAAGTATAAAGAGATTGGCGCATTTCACTAACACTTGATATGAAAGTGATCATATAACTCATTATTTAAAGTTAATAAACATGGGGTATTTCATATTTAACTAAATATTACATCCCATAAGAGAGTCGAAAATATTTCTTGACATTTTTAAAGAAAATTCTATAGAAAATCTTAAGAGTATATATAAAAATTATATATTTATTTATATATCGGTTTAGTTCGGATTTTTTTGCTTAATATTAAATTAAATCAAATCAAATTAGTTTTTTTCGATTTAATTTAATTTTTTGGTTTGGTATAATTTTTCTGCTCGATTGTACTAACACTATCATGGGTCGATTGGTTTGGGTTTGAAAGACAAATTATAATGAGATTAATTGTGATGGGATTAGTTATTTTGTTATTATTTCTTTTTTATTATTTGATAGTCGTATTAATTTAGAGATTGTCAATTTTATTTGATTTATTTTAGGATAAGTTCTTTAGAGATTACTATTTCATCCTCCGATATGTATAAATTATCTTAATACTATAAAAATTATTTTGAAATTAGCTAATACTTCAAACCAAACATGTGATAAATTAACGCTAAACTGTATTTCAAAATTATTATTCTTATTGCATATACCAAACGAAGATTTTAGTTGACATAAATGAAGTCAAAATAAAGAACACACGTTTAAATAGAAGAGCATAATACAAAATGGAAAAGGATTAGACCATATTAAATCTATCATATGCACTTTAAATGCATTTTTGCACTTTCAAGAGGCTAAATCACGACCTCCTAATTACGAGGTGACATGTGTTGCAGTTGCACTGCTCTTCTTCTTTTTTCTTGCGATGTTTCATATTAGGGGTAAAGTATTTTCTAACAAAAATTATTTTATAGCTATAGACTCGAACTTAAAACCTTTAATTAAAAATAAAATATTACTTATCACTCTATCATAACTCTTTTTGGTAACCACTTTTCTTACATAAAGCTGCTGACTTGGGAGATAATAAGAAAGACAATGGTTGAAGAAAAAATCAGAACACTTTTATCGGATTGGTAAGATATGAAAAGAAAAGAGTGATTATCACACTCCACATACAATCATTGAGCCCCAACATACAGCACGAAAACATGGTGGAGAACCTTTTTAAAGAGGAACAAACTTTGGGGCTTGTCACGCCTTTAATACTCTTTAACTTTTGGAGTAAAGATCTTAGCAGCAAATATTGATCTACAATTTCAAACGATAAAAAACAACAACAATAATATACTCAATATAATTTCATAAATAAATTTTGGAAAACGATAAAAGTAAGTTAAGAGCAAAAATTTCAATAATAAAACAATTTCTAGGCTTAAAGTTAAAAAGATCATTGCATTTGCTCCCACCTACTTTTAGGCTTTAGCCATAATAATGTAAGAAACTGAGAAAATACTGGAAGACATAAAGAATATCTAGCATGGCGGGTGACGACCGGAAAATCAGTGATTTTTATAAGAGAGAAAAACACAAGCAAAGTTGTATACAATTAATACAATGTTTGGTTAGATGCATAAAAAAAATTATGCATAAATAATATAATATTTAGTTGGCGATATTAAATAATATCCACATTAAGTTACGTAGGAAATTATGTATTATCTAAACCAAACAGCCCCTTTTATTATTAGTTAGTGAATGATAATCAATACAGTATACTCTATTATAACTAATATGTGAACCAAACGAAATCATAAGAGTAACCTCTTCCTCAACAAGAAAAATAAAGAAACGAAACTCTACGGACTGCTTAAACTTTATATAGCAGTGATAAGATAAATTAGAAGTAATGGAGAGGGAAGAAAAAGATTGAAAATGTTTCCACCGTCCGCTTGTCAATTCTCAATACCTATCTGTATTTCTAAAGTTAAAAAAAGGCTAAAAGCCAAAAGGAACTCCCATATGGTGGATTACCTTACTGATGACTTGTTTCCCTCTTCATTCTTCATATCGCAGCCAAGAAGATACTACACCAGTTCTTCATCTCATGCATAGACAATAGCCATCAAACTTCAAAAATGCTTATTTTAAAAAGTTATTTTTGTAACAATACAATAACAACAATAACAATTTTAGTTAGTGTACATAAGTCGAGTTAGTTCGGATTTTTCAATTACCAACGCAAATCAATAATGTCGGGTTTTTAAATCTACAAACCAATAAAGTCGAGTTCTTCAATCTCGATTTTTTCTCGGGTTTTTCGGTTTTTTTCTGGTAAAGTCTTTATAATACAAAATATATAACTTGTGCTCCAAATACTTCTTTAGTCCTATTAAGATACTACTATATATTATATTTTTCAAGAAAGTAACACAATAATATGAGATAAATCGTAGCATTATACTAAAATATTCAATAACAAAGATAATAAAAGTAGATGCAAAAAACTGGCCATTACACATATGTGCTTTGCTGATGATTTGCTACTGTTTGCCAAAAAAGACCTTAGCTCTGTCAAGGCCCTGTCCAAATGCTTCTCACAGTTCTCTGCAGCTTCAGGACTGCAGGCCAACCTGAGCAAGAGTTCAGTATATTTTGGAGGAGTACCACTGCCTATACAACAACAGATCCTTGACCACCTGGGCTATGAACAAGGCCAATTGCCTTTCAAGTATCTTGGAGTTCCACTGTCCACCAAGAAAATCACGCTGCTGCAATGGCAATCGTTAGTGGACAGAATCACTGCCAAGATCACATCCTGGACTGTCAGGACACTGTCTTACTCTGGAAGGATACAACTGGTGCAATCTGTTATCTTTGGAGTCCAAGCTTACTGGACACAACTGTTTATAGTGCCTCTGAAAGTACTCAAAATGATTGAAGGCATCTGTAGGAGTTTCATTTGGTCCGGGATAAACACTAAAACTAAGAAAGCATACATCTCTTGGGACAAAATATGTACCCCAAAATCAGTTGGTGGAATGAACCTAACTAACCTAAAGCTCTGGAACAAAGCTGCCACTGCAAAGACCTGCTGGGACCTAGCTCATAAAAAGGACAAGCTGTGGATTAGGTAGACCACTGTATATTACATCAAAGACTGACCAATAGAATCCATTCTAATTCCTGCTCAAGCAAGTTGGATGGTGAGAAAGATCATCCAATCCAGAGATATTCTACAAAAGATCCAGAATTGGAAGGAATAGAAGTGCTCGACTAGACAGTTGTATCAGTCACAGATGCAAGCAGTGCCGAGAGTCCCATGGAAAAATTTAATCATACAGAACAAAGCAAGGCCAAAAGCAACTTTCAACCTACGGCTATTTCTACAGGATAGACTCCCAACAAAGGACAGACTACACAGTTGGGGAATGAGTATTGATCAACAATGCACCTTGTGCCAAACCCACCCGGAAACAAGAGATCACTTGTTAATGAACTGCCCTGTCACTGTGGACTTATGGGAAAGAACAATGAACTGGCTGCATGAAACCTACCCACCCAGTTCTGATTGGAACCAGCAAATGCAGTGGTTGATTGGCAAAGCCAAAGGTCGAACAGTTCGAGCTGCCACTTTCAAAATGGTTACAGCTGAATTTGCATATGCTATCTGGCTGGAAAGGAATGCAAGAGTCTTCAACAAATATTCCGATGTAACACTGCCCTACTAAGAGACATAGTGTATAATGGTAATGTTAGAGGTACCCCACGAATTAGACAAATATTACAACACCTTCGCATATAGTAGTGTTAGATAGTTAGGATAGTAGATATAGTTTATATGTTAGCTCCTAGACAGTCAGCTGGGTTGAAGCTCGACTGTGATTTTGTAAAGCTACTTCATTGGTGATTGATGAAAAACCTTAATTACCAAAAAAAAGATAATAAAATTGCAGCAGATATTGTTAATCAATAAGCCATAATGAAAATTAACATGATCTAAATACATTATATATGTCATGCTAAAATAAGTATAGCTAATAAGTATTATTAATTACATAAGTAACATAACTAAGTACTAAGGAAAACATAAACTAAGTTATACATTTTTATTATAAACCAATATAAACTAAAAAATATATATCCAATGCTATCATCATTTCTAGAGTTGAATTTAGTTTCTTTTGTTTGTATTCGTATTGATCTGAACTTTATTTGAGTTACTATATTTATGGACTATAAAATTTGTTATCATTCAGGAATAATAAATCCATAATTGAAATAATATGTTAAAAGATGAAATTATAAAAAGTTTAAGAAATATTTATAAATTACATTACAATAAATATTTATATGTATAAAATATTTTTAGAACTTGAATGTACTATCGAGTTGGTTTGGTTTTGGTTTGACTTTTTTAATTAAAACTAAACCAAAACAACTGTGGTCGGGTTTTCTTTTCCAATACCAAACCAAGTCAAACTAAACCATAATCGGATTTTTTTTCCGATTTGACTCGGATTATTAGTTTGTTTCGGTTTATGGATTTTCTTTGAACACCCTTAATCCCAATGTAATATAATCCCATAAATGAGAGTTGTGGTGGGTATTGTATATGCAGATCTTACCCCTACCTTGTGAAGATAGAGAACCTATTTCCGATAGATCATTTAGCTTAAAAAAGTAAAAACATAAAATAAAAAAATCAGCAATAGTGAAAAGAAAATACAATAGTAAATGAGCCATAAACAGAGAAGCAACAACAATAACAAGATAATATTAATTAATATTTTTCGAAATATATATTTTAGAGAAACCAATGTTAGGTACTACTGTCTAGGCCACTTAAACATGCACCAAATTTTAAAGTCGATATATGAATGTTCGATTTTTCCATTTTAACATCCCAACCTGATAAAAATAATTATAATGAACCCCTCCTCGGAGCGTGTATCTCAATTACCTGACATGAATACCATGTCAGATACTAAGACCATTTATTATTTGACATTTGTAGTATCTGGTTCCCATCCTTTTTAAAACCAATTTACAAAATTTTTAATTTTTTTTTTCTCTTTCCCTGCTTCTCCACCATAGCTCCACCAAAACCTTCCTTAGCCACTATTTCCAATAGTAAAAATTCAAATATAATCCATTCATATCCTACAACATATCTTAACCAAACCTCAGTCTAGAAATTATTCCAGACAAGCCATCAGATAGGGGGTTATTGGGAGGAGGGGGGAGGGGAGATGTCACAACCCAAACTGAAGGGCCGCGACGGCCACCCGGTGACTTACCTAACCGAGTACTAATGTAACATATCTTTCTTATCGTACTATCATGGGTAAATGAGCTAGAAAACCCGTCATGAGATAACAAGAATAAAACATAGGGGAATACTCAATATGTGAAGATCCAACATGATATACAAACTTATATATGTGTTATACGGGCATATAAGACCGACATGATCATTTGTAAACTCAAAACATAGGCCGACAAGGCCATATAGTATCCATACACCTGATATCTATCTACAAGCCTCAAAGAGTATATAAAATCATAAAGGTCGGGACAGGTCCCCTCCATACCAATCAATACATATTCAAAGCGTACTAACCAAATAGGCAACTCCGGAGCAAGTGGAGTGCACCAACACATTCCCTGAGCTAATAGCCTACTAGGAGGACTGTTAACCTATCAATCGGACCTGCGGGCATGAAACGCTGTGTCCCAAGGCAAAAGGGACATTAGTACGAATAAAGTACCAAGTATGTAAGGCTAGAAAGCATAAACAAGAACAGTACTGTAAAGTGAGATAGAGGAGATACAACTTGTAACATCTGAGTGCCTCTGGGGGCTACTGATATGAAATGCATAATACATATATATTCATAAACCTAAAAATATTCGCCTCTGTGGGCATCATCATCATCATCATATCGTTCCCAGCCTCAAAGAGGACTCGGTAAAAATGTTTCCGGCAATTATGAGGCTCGATAAAATCGTACCCAGCCACATGGAGCTCGGTAAACCCAACTAATCAGTGCTTGCACAATAGGTGCCGTACCAGGCCGACTATAGCGCGGCTCGGTAAAGTAAAATAGATACATATATATAATGCATACTGGACTCATGGAATAACTTTCTAAACCTTTAAGAGTGACGTAAGGTCATTGCACATTCGATTAACATTATGGAAATCAGACCATCAATATGAAGTTCACTAGGACTAAAGGATCGTACATACTTTCTTAGAATAAATTTGTACGAAAAGAACAACATGGTCAATCTTACTTGCTAGGAGTAGATTCATTATGAAATAACATATTCATTTCACATTAGATCATGCCAAAAGAAAGAAGGACGTGGTTTAACATACCTTAAATATGTTCAGTCCTTAATACCTTCCAAAAAAACTCTTCAAGCAAGTCAACCCAATCTATCATAGTATGAGAAAATTCAAAATCAGCATTGAGCTAAGGCTACGTTTGTAACATAAGCTAGTAGCTTATTTACGTAAATTCGGGCAGCATCTCCCCTTTAACAAGGGCATCCTCTAATACCATATACCAACAACAACAATCATAGAGATTTATCAACATATAAATATCAATAACAACACACTATATAATAATAACAAGTCACAACTACTTCACGAGGAGTGGCAAGCTCCGATTAGAATCTGTATAACCCATATAATCCATTATAGACTTCTTACATTAACTTAACAACATCACTAACATGATAATGAATTTGTTCATCAATGCTTCCACCCTTATACCATATATTTATAACAAAGGAAACAATCCACAACTCCAACTATCTTCAATTAGAAAATTTATTCACTAGTTCATCTCTAGTCCAACCATTTAACTTAATCAACTACAAGATAACCTTAAAAACCTACAAGAACACAATATACATACCTCCTAAATTATCTTCAAATCCAAATCCAAGCTATATTTAGCTTACAACATCCCTTAATGGCAATACAACGCCATAGCAGTGACTTAAGCTAATCCAAGTATTATCTTATAGTTTATCATGCTAACAACTTAACCAACATAAAAGAAAGCTTAAACACAATTAGTAGGCTAGTATACTCACTCTAGCCAGTAGTAACAACTTTAAATTTCAGCACAAAATAGCTCATAACTATCCTTAATGACAACACAACCTCAAAGAGGTATTATTTTTCATTTTTTATGTTAAAATATGGTATAATTCATTTGAAAGAGTTGAAATAATCTATGGTTGATATAACAACCATGAGAGAGTATTTTACAGAATATAAAATACTTAAAATAACCTCCCACACGAGCTGAAACCACCCAAAAATCAGCAACAACAAGAAGAACAAGAAACTTACTAGCGCCACGGGATTCCCGACACTTGATTTATGTTGTTTGCCTTTTGTTTGAGTCTTGGATCATGAGAGAACCTTGAGAGAGTGTTTATAGGGTTCTAAGTTCTGAATATACTGAAAATAATGACTTAAAATGGAGCTGAGGCATCTTATATATATCCATATGTCTTAAAATGCCTATGTGGGCCCCATAAAGAGCTGCTTGGCGCAATCTTGTAAAAATATGAATATCTCTCTAGTCCATATCGCATAGATAAACGGTTTAATGTGTTAGAAACTAGACTTGTAGATCTTCAATTTGATATGTAGATTATCTCTTGATTCCAAGTATATTGGGAGAAAAGTGCATATGCATTTGACCTAAATTTCAGCACATAATAAATGCAACTTGTGATGACCTTTGCCAACTTTTGTACCACAACTCGCTTGACTTAGAAACATATCACACAACTATCATATGAATAAAATAACACATAACTTAACTCATTTATCATGTTAATCACCCTAGTCACCCCAGAAGTATATTTTATAACATTCCAAACTTGTCGACTTTCGATGAAACTTATTTTCTTTAGTTCGTTTAGCGTCTAAGCTTTCCAACCCTTTTGGTAATTGTTTTTCATGATCTTAAAGATTTATGAACTCCAAGATAAAATGATGAACATACGATATGTACTTTCAAAACCCATCTCATTTCCGAGCTTATATCAATTGGCTTACGACGTATTCCCATGTACGAAAACATAGGATGTAACATGAGAGGGGTTTTAAGGAATAAGATAATATAGAGGGCTACGAGAGGGATGATTTAGGATTTAGGTTGTTTTTATTTTTGTTTTTATGTCTTTTATTTACTTTTTTTCTTATTCAGATTTAATTTTTTTAAATACAGTAGTTCGAGTGGCACTCTTTTTCGGCGTGATTAGCACGCACTTTGACCATGTCAGCTGTACTACTGTCACATAAGCATAGTCAAAGGTCAGAGGTGTTCATTTATAAGTAATTGGTTGAGTTGAGGTGTTAAAATGGGAAAATCAAAAGTTCATGTATCGGCTTTAATATCTGATGCAAGTTTAAGTGGCTCATAAGCCATTACACCTAAACTTTATCTGCCTAACCATGCCATTATAACTACAGTAATTTTCATGACTACTTAAACTTGTATCAGTTTTTAAGCTCTTCTCATTTGAACACTCCAACTTAACGGAATGGGTACTAATAAATATATCCGTTAGAGCATGCATATCAATTGTGCCGGCATGTACAATACATCATATGCTAGACTATTTACTACTCGACATGTGTTATTTGTGGGTTCCATTCGTAAATATTAAATCGTCAAAAAAGAATTTACAAATGCAAAAAAGAAGAAAAGGAAAAATACCTCCCACTTACCCTAGTAACTCGTACCCAGCCATCCCCCTTCATTTCCGTTCACCCACCTCACTTTCTTTCCTTACTCTTCTTTTTTCTTCTCCTTTCTATTTTTCTTCAATGTTCTTCTCTCTCTTATTTCTAAATAAAATTCACAATATCATTATGGTCATGATTAGACCCTAGCAAAAGTAATTAATTTTGGAATTTCAAAAAAAAAACCGATAGAAATCCATGATTTTGAAATTATGGAGGTCGCCTAATACCATTGTAATTATCTACCTTTTTATGCTATTTTAGCAAAAATAAATTTGACGATAGAACAATGACAACGGTCAAGAAATATTCTTACCACCAGTCATTGAGAGAGCCTGGTACGTAAAAGGTGGGTGAAGACTAGCATTGAAAGAAAAGATTATTGAAGAAGAAAGAGGAAGGGAAAAAGAAAAGGAAAAAGGGTAGGGGGAGGAAAATTAGGATAGAAAAGTAAAAAATTTATAGAAATGGAGTGGAGAATTTGCTGGGGAATACGAGAGAGGTTGGAGGGGAGGGAAAAAGAGAAGGGATGAGGGAAATGTCTTTTTTTTTTTTGCTTACTTATTTATATTTTATTCTTATTCTAATATTTTTTTAATAAAAAAATAATATTCACACCCTGACAACATGATTAATTTTGCACGGCGCCTTTCTGAGATTCTTTGGAAGGCGACATAAGGCTAAGCAACTGATGTCAATTCAGTTACTGTCCGCCAACTGAGGTCCCCTCCGTACACTAGACGAGATTGTCAGTGTCGTATGGGAAAACCAATGTCAAGAGAAATTGAGAGAACAGAAACGAAAATTGAGAATTAAGAAAGCTTGATTGCATTAATAAAAGCTATTACAGAAAAGAACCACGGTGTCGAGGGGGAGAGACATTAGTACAGAGAATTGTGTGCTTGCTAGAAAGTTTGATTGCTTGATCCCCTCTAATAATTCTTAAAAAAATAATCCAAAGCTACAAGACCAGACTTGACTAAGCCAAAGAAACATAATAGAAGTACATGAAATAAAGTTACTCTACATTTACAATGAAAATGACTTAGTTTTTTAAAAGGTAGCGACATGTCCGTTGTCAGCAACATTGTCTTTGGCATCACGGTCTGTGCGTGTAGCATCGTCTGAACGCACGACGCTATTGGTATCTGTCTGTGGCTACGCGATGGCGAGGGATATCGGTGGGGTGGCAAAGGCACATGCGCGCTTGTCACTTGGCTCGGCCAAGACTACGGGGCCGTTTGTGGATCTAGGCATTGGGAGGCTTGATAGGATGCCACGGGGCGCGCCTAAGGGGTCATGGAGCATGGCTAGAAAGCCACCCATAACATTCTCCCCTACCTGAGTTTGTGACGTCCTCGATGCCTTACTTGCAAGATAATTTTCAATTAGGCTCTTGTAGGCTTTGAGGTTTGTTCCTCTCTTCCAAGTATTCTCCTCTGCATCACAGCATTGCCATTTCACCAAGAACTCTTGATGATCTTTCCTTGAGGAATGAATCACTCTGTGATCATGGATAACTTTGACACGCCTTTTTCGATTGAATTGGGACCTCGAATACTGGGTATTGTGAGCTGACTCCGTAAGGATCCTCCATGTTTTCCCGAAAAGGTTTCAGGAGACTGACATGGAAGACAAGCTGAATTTTCCACCAAGTTGGGGTATCTACCGGATATGCAACTTTTCCAATGTGCCTTTCAATGGACAAAATGTATTGTTGTAGCAGGCGAGAGTCATGGACCCCCGCAAATAAGTACCACTTTGGGATTTTGACCATCACTTTGTCTCCTACTTGGTATTCAACAAAGCGACAGTTTTGATCAGCATGCCTCTTCATCTGCCTTTGAGCTTTGATAAGATAGCTCCATACTATCTCCAAATTCCGTTTCCACTCTTTTGAGAAGTTAGCAGCTTGGGGAGATTTAGAAGTGTTAGCAGCATTCACAGCGTGTAGGAGTAGCGGTTTGTCCAATGGAAATTTAAAAAGAGCTTTTGTTTTTACTAGAGCTCTTTTGTGAATTAAAACACAGTTGAGCAGCATCTAGAAGCTTCACCTAATTCTTCTGTGATTCGGTTACAAAGTTGCGGAGATATTCCTCCAACATACCATTAAACCGCTCCGTCTAGCCATCGGATTGTGGATGAAACTTGAGCCGTGACTTAATTTTGACCCAAGGAACTTAAAGAGTTAGGTCCAAAAGTTGCTAGTAAAGCGTGAGTCACGATCTCCAACAATGTCTTTGGGCAGGCCCTAATATTTGACGACATAAGAGAAGAAGAGTCGACTTGTATCTTTTGCTGATATATATTGTGGGGCTGCAATGAAAGTAGCATACTTGGAAAACCGATCCACCACAACCAAGATAGTTGTGAGATCTCCGACCTTGGGAAATCCGCTAATGAAATCTATGGAAACGCTTTCCCAAGGTCTCTTTGTGACAGCTAGTGGTTCCAAGAGCCCCCTTTATGTCAAGCAATCCGTCTTGTCCTTCTAGCATACTAGATAAGTCTCTATATATTGAGAGACATCATCGACCATTTGAGGCCAATAATATGCACGATGAAGTAATGCCATGGTGCGTTTGTCACAGGGATTGCCAGCCCACATAGTATCATGACATTTCGCTAGAAGAGTCCTTCACAGGTCTCTTCCTTTAGGAACATAAAGTCAGATCTCTTTCACTTTCAGGATACCATATTCCATGTAGAACTGGTGAGTCTTGCCCTGTCCTACAAAATCAACCAAATACTTAGCAGCAGGATCCTTGATGAGTAGATCCTGTATCTGGTCCTTGATGGAGGTGGATACTTTGATCCCCCTTAGGGTGGTGAGGAGGCACACCGATGCTAGATCAACTCTACAACTGAGCATATCAACAACATGATTGGTCTTTCCTCTTCAGTACTCCAGGTTGAAGTGGAATTCAGCTAGGAGTTCCTACCACCTAGCTGATCGACCATTCAGCTTCGGCTGGATAATGAAATGGCTAACAACTGCAATGTCTGTTTTGACCACGAATGGGCTCCCCAGCAAATACTGCCTCCAAAGGCGCAAGTAGTGAACGACAACCAATAATTCTTTCTGATAGGCGACGTTGCATCGCTATGCATCCTTCAACTTCCGACTCTCGTACGCTACAAGATGCTCTTCTTGTATCAAGACTCTACCGAGGTCGTAGTTGGATGCATCCATTTGTACCTAGAATGGCTTGGTAAAATCAGAGAGGGCCAAGATGGGGCTACTAGACATAACCACTTTTAAGGCATGGAAGGACTCTTCTCGTCTCGGTCCCCAATCTTGGTGTTGCGATGAGGGAGTAGTTTTTCACAAATTGCGGGTAGAAGTTGCATAGGCCAAGGAACGCCCTCAAGGCATGGACATCCTTGGATGGCGGCCAATATGTGATTGCCTGAATATTCTATTGGTCTATCTTGATCCGTCCTTCCTCGATGACATGTCCAAGGAAATCAATTTGTTTTTTAGCAAAGGAGAACTTAGATAACTTCGCATATAATTCATGCTCCCGCAATCAAGCTAGAACCTTCTGCAAGTGCCCTAGATGTTCTTCCAATGTTTGGCCATATACCACAATGTCATCCAAGTAAACCACTACGAATTCGTCATTGTATTCTCAGAAGACTTGGTTCATCAGAGTGCAAAATGTAGCTGGGGCGTTAGTCAAGCCGAACATCATGACCGGGAAGCCGTACAACCCATATCTTGTCACACATGTCATCTTATGTTCATCACCCTCTGTAATTCAAACTTGCTAATAACCTGTCTTCAGGTCTATCTTGGCGAACACCGTCGCACCACCTAGTCTATCGAACAAGTCTACCATTAGCAGAATAGGGCACTTGGTCTTCACGGTGATTTTATTTTGATCCTGATAATCCACGTAGAGTCATAGGCTGCCATCGTATTTCTTCTGGAATAGAACAGGGGACCCGTATGGGTACTTGGAGGGCACAATGATTCATGTATCTAGCATTTCCATCAAATGTCTTTGAAGCTCGGCGATTTCGGGTTGTGACATTCTGTAGGGCGCCCTGGCAGGTGACTTTTCCCCCGGCACCAACTCAATTTCATGGTCCACAGTGCTAGGGGTATGCATTAGATATATCGATTCGATTTTGACCCTTATCGATAATTATTTATCGATTAATGATTTGTGCATATGCTTATCATTATCGTTTCAATAATGTTTCGATTTTTTCGATTTCGATTTATTAATTTTTGGGTCTTATCGATTCGGTTATCGATAACACCAATAAAAAAATTTACGAGATTCCATGGAAAGTATATCGCTATAAACACGCGTAACTAATATGGACAAAAAGGTCATTCTTGTCATATACACGATGAATGGTCGACAATTGATGCAAGAACTTTGCTATGGTAGATCCAAAATTTTAAAGTTATGAGTGTTCGTCGATAAAAACTCCAAAAGAAAAGAAAATGAATTTACTTGTGGGTGCTCACTCAATATTTATCTAAATATTTTTATAATTGCTTATATAAATTTACTAGATACGATCACAGTTAATGGGTGCTTAACCACTTACAAACGCCTAAGTGGATCCAACGCTACTATTATATAAAGGTCTAACTGTACTATTTGATTGGGGTGCAAAGAGGATTTGGAAGAAAAAAATATCAATTATTTTTCTCATTCAATAAGTAACAACTAATAACAGCAAAAGACACCCAAAAAAATAATTACCCAATATAATCGTATAAGTAGGGTTTGGGGAGGATAATGTGTATGCAAACATCATCCCTACCTTATAAAACTAGAAATATTATTTTTGATAGACCCTCAACTCAAAAAAAAAGTAAAAATAAAATAACTAATAACAATAATTTTAACAGTAATATAATATAATTTGAATAAAATAACCAACAATAATAATAATAATATAATGGGATAACAGACGCAAACAACACTAGAAATATCTTATAAATTCACAATGCCAGCTGGCATTCTCTTTCTCTGACATTTTGACAGGGAAGCCATCAAAAGTTTGGCTATAAGCCATTCAAATTTCAAAAATCACCAGTGTTATGATTGTAATTATGAAAGATAAGCAATTATTTTTTTCTCATCCACATTTTCAACCAGTCAAAGTATATTCTGCTCAAATGTCGGAAAGAAAAAATATAGGTAATCTGAAACAATAATGCAAAACGTACAAGAATGACGAAAGAGACCGCACAGTGAAGACCGAAGAGAATCAGCGTTGAAGAAGGGAGGAAAATAGGGTTAGCTGGTTAGGGATTTAATTGAAGGAAAAGGGTAATATACTAGTATTATAAAATAAGGGTATATCTGTCTTTTTAGTATATTTTATGGTTTTATCGATTTATCGATAAACTAAAAGGACAAATCGAAATCGATAACTCGATAAGGAAAATTTCGAAATCGAAATCTATAAATCGATAAACCGATATAGATAAGCTTATAACAAATAATCGATTCGATTTATCGATAAACCGATTCGAATGCATACCCCTACACAGTGCGCCTAAGAGGTAGTCGCTTTGGAATGCCTTGTGGCATGACATCTTCAAACTGCAGTAGTAGCTCCTTCATGGGTGCAGGAATGAGACCCGAGGAGCATTCTATATCTTCAATGCAGAGGGTTGCCAGGAACATAGGTTCATGTCTTTTGACCCCCTTCTTCAACTACAAGGTTGAAATGTTCTCAACGACCATCTTCGTGGGAATGCATGGGATAATGCAGGACTTGGCCCAATTTGTTCCCATCATCACTAGCATGTCTGCATATGGTATGGGCATGGTGTTGGTTTGCCTTAAGAATTCCAACCTAACTATCAACTCGAAGTCATCTATGATCACCGCTCGCAGGTTGAATTTTCCTTCGTAATGTCTAAGGTTCACCGGTACCTCTTTGGCTATTCCACTAACTAGCTAAGGAGGTGTATTGATAGCCTTGACACAACCTCTACCTTTTCCTACAACTAGACCAAGGCGCTCCACCTGAGTCGATGCCAAGTAGTTGTGGGTAGCACCCGTGCCCGAATGGGCTTGCCACTCACCTTTATCTTGACGAACATCAAGGTCCTTCTCTTGTTTAAGAGGAGTCCCCTAATTCGCCTTATTTTCCTTTCTTGGTGATTTGACCTGCGTCCTTCTTCTTACGGATACCAGTACGGGTCTCTGCTAATGCCTCAGAAATAGATCCAACAATTGCATTCAAGGCACCTACTGGTTCAGTCTGATCTGCATCATCGAGTCATTGTCAGTCCCATCATCAAAGGCCTGATGGGCGTTTATCTGTGCATTTTGGCACTTGTTGTTCCAATGTGGTCAGCCTCAATGACGGCATCCCAAATGAGGCTTTCTCCTCCGGTCATTGTTGTTTAACGCAACACTATTGCTACCGGAGGAGAGAGCCTTTGATTTAGATGCACTCCGATCTCCCCCACTTCTGCTAGGGCCACCATTGCTAGGCTGGTCCCCTTTGAATCCCGCTCGGGCAGGCGGCTGAGGCTTGTTTTTCCGAGCTTCTACTTGATAGTACCCAAGGCATTCAGCCGCTTCGATAGCCTTGGGTAGGGTATCTACCCTTTGTATTTGCAGCTCCATACGACATAAGGTTTCAACCCTTCCAGGAAGGTGAAGAGTTTGTCTTTGTCCCCCATGTCACGTATGTTTAGCATGAGTGCAGAGAATTCTCGTACGTTGTCCCGCAGTGATTTAGTTACCTTCAGTTCTGCCCATGTCTCGAGAGTATCTTCAACGGCTTTGATAGCTTCGTACTTCACCTGCGACCAGAGTTTAGCTTCCAGTTGCTACCTTCTTAGCTTCTTCTAGGCTACTAACAACATCAAAATACTGTTCGACGTCAAATATGAAGTTCTCCACTTCCTTGGCATTCCTAGATCCATTGTATGGTTTTGACTTTGGAATTTTCAGTTTTTGTGTCACGGAAACGAGGTTCACAGAGTCCTCGATTTGGTTTCTACCTCCTCGAAGCAGGCTCTGTAAAGCAGAATTGACAACATTGAGCTTGTCTGTCAAGTCATCAATAGTTTATTGCATGACAGTCACCATGTCTTCCTCTTCTCCCATATAGGCTAGATCCTCGATAAGCTCCGATTAGAGTTCGTCGAATTTGCCAAATTTTTTAGCTACCTCTGTGGCTGCCATTTGCCGTTCTTCCTCGAAGTCGCGACTGTTGTTTCTATGTCAACTTCGTCCTGAGTACTCTGTGGTCCAGGTCGTCCTTTGCACTAGGATGGTTCTTAATTCACGCACCATATCCACGATGGGCTGTAATACGTCAACTGTCTCCTCAAGGGCCGCAATGCGGTCCCCGTGATTTACTATGGTCAGAAATGGTGGTAATGACAATGTATTCCCTCGTCCAATGTCGAGCCTAGGCTCTGATACCAACTATTATGCGGCTCCTTCCTAAGATTCCTTAGAAGGGCGACGCAAGGCTAAGCAACTGATATCAGTGCAGTTACTGTCCGCCAACTGAGGTCCCCTCATACGCTAGACAAGATTGTCAGTGTCGTACGGAAAAACCAATGTCAAGAGCAATTGAGAGAACAGAAATGAGAATTGAGAATGAAAGAAAGCTTGATTACATTAATGAAAGCTATTATAGAAAAGCAACACGACGGCGAGGGGGAGAGATACCAGTACTGAGAATTGTTTGCTTGCTAGAAAGTTTGATTGCTTGATCTCCCTAATTATGCTTAAAAAAAATAATCCAAAGCTACAAGATTAGACTTGACTAAGCTAGTGAAACATAATGGAAGTACATGAAATAAAGCTACTCTATATTTACAATGAAAAGGACTTAGTTTTCTATAAGGCAACAACGTGTCCATTGTTAGCAACATTGTCTTTGGCATTACCGTCTGCGCGTGCGGCGCTGTGGCTGGGCTGGCGAGGGATATCGATGGAGCGACAAAGACACATGCGCGCTTGTCACTTGGCACGGCCAAGACTACGGGGCCGTCCCTGGCACTAGGCATTGGGAGGCTTGCTAGGACTCCACGAGGCGCGCCCAAAGGGTCATGGAGCATGACCGGAAAACCGCTCATGATATTAGGTATGATGTACAGTCAAATGTGTTTATTAGTATTCATTTAATTAAGTTAAAATATTTAAATGAGAAAACTGTAAATTTATATATCAAATTTACAAATCAATACAAATTTAATAGGCCGACCTTTTTTCGCGGTGCTCGAAAGATTCCTTTCCCCACACAACTTACATACCACTTTTTCCTTTTCCATACACAATTACGTACACCACTTTTTCCTTTTCCATTTAATTAGCTACACTTTTCCACATCTCACGTGTGACGCCGTGATGGAGATAATAAGAGCCCATAAAATATACATCTGAATTCTAATGGATAAAAGAGGGATTTAATTTCTATATATTCACGCATTACCAAATTCAATACATGAATATAAATTTTGAAATTAAAGTAAGTGATTTTCTACATGTTAAACTACAACTATTATACAGTTTTTTTATACAATGTCAATGTACTGTATATAAGATACAATAAAATAAGGGGAATAGCAGACTTTCTGCTTGGGAACTCTCTTTAACATCTTAACTTATGTGCTACTATATATAACAATGATCCGCAATATCAGTTGGACGAACTTTAATTAGGGTCCTGCAAATGATTTTTTTTTTTAGTTGGGGGCACTTCTCCTTTTATTAGATATTTATTGATGCAAATTCATATTAATCAATATTTTAATATTGATAGTCGTGCTGCTTGTACTGGACACCACGTCAAGAGCCTAAAAAACAAGTTAATGGGCATGAAGATCTTAGTTGGAGTTTAGAAAAATACGTTAGTCCATTATCAAAAGAACAAAGTTCATCGTTATACACAATATTAAAAAGAAAACTATTTTGAAAAAGCTAATACAACATGCGTGAACAATAAACCAGAAAAAATATGTCGCGCGAAAAAACAACAACTAGAAAAGCAAATTAAGTTACAAAAAACAAAAAGATGGATACCCAAATCAGAACTAAAAACCGAGATATTAAAAAAGCCAGAGTAATCCGGGATAAAAAAAAACAAAAAACACCCAAAAAAGAAAGAAAAGAAGAAGATGAAAGTAGAAAAACAGAGAGAAAAAGAGCTAAAAGATAAATCAACAAACAATTATTCTTGTCCATTAGTAATTGATTCAGACTGAACCAAACTAATCCACACGCAACCAAAAGGAAAAAAAGGTTAAAAAAGGAGGAAGAAAATTTTATGTTGGCTATATGATTAGTGACAACAACTAATTTGGTTAGTAAATCATGTGCGCATGGAAAATTTTATTTTCTATTTCATCCGACTGACATTAGTTATATGAGACAATCTTTTTATCTCATAATTTTGTGTACCTAAAAATATAAGATTGGGATAGACAAAACTAAATCTCATACAACTAATATCAGTTATATCAAATACAAAATAAAATTTTTCTATGCACATTTACACCTTTATCGGTATGCGAGTTTAAGTGGCTAGCAGGCTGTTTTGCCTTTAGAGTGCGCATTTACGCCTTCGAAGATAACTGCTTCCATCTCTTTTTATCATTTAATAAATTTTGAATCCTTACAGTTAATTGAAACTCTTATTTTAAAACGTCTAATTATAGAATAACTCTTCAAACTGTCGTATTACTAATTTTAAAAACAGAATATGCAAATCGTAAAACAGAGGGTGCAATCCTTACTTTTTTTCTTTGTGAAATCACCATATTGCCATAAAAATGTTTTGACATTATTTTTTGCTATAGAAAACAGTTTTTAGGCAGAAAAACCTTGGGCTACACCAATTGGTTTAAAAACCAACTCCTCATAGGATTCTCAAAAAAGAGAACAATAAATTTACCTCGGTAGAAAATATAAATTGTTATAAACTAAAGCAAAAGACAAGAACAATAGAACAAGAACAATAGCAATAGAGAGAAGAGTAGAGACAGTTCTTCTTATTGAGTTGAGAGGGGTGAATTACAATGGTAGAGAGCACCTCTATTTATAGGGAGGAGGAAGATCTTGCTACCAATAATAGGACTCTAAAATCTCTCTAATTAAATACATTAAAGACATTCACCTTAAATAGAAGTGTAAGAATCTTCTATTTCATAACACTCCCCCTTGAATGTCTATTCAATGATGTGCCTCGTTAAAACCTTAAAACAAAACCCAATAGGAAAAATTAAAGTAAGGAAAGAGTACACATGTTTGAATATGCGCCTATTGGTTGCCTCGTTAAAAACCTTGCAAGGAAAACCCAGTGGGACAAAACCTTGTAAGGGAAAAAGAGTGCAACGCGCATTAACTCCCCCTGATAAGAACATCAATTTATGTCCTTAAGTCTTCGCATTCCGATCTTGTGAACTAGCTTCTTGAAGGTTGACTTTGGTAGAGATTTTGTAAACAAATCAGCCATATTGTCGCTTGAACGAATCTGTTGAACATTGATATCACCATTCTTTTGAAGATCATGTGTGAAGAATAACTTTGGTGAAATATGCTTCGTTCTATCTCCCTTGATGAATCCTCCCTTCAATTGAGCTATACATGCTGCATTATCTTCATATAAAGTTGTGGGTAGTTTATCACATTTCAAACCACATTTGTCTTGGATATGATGTATTATCGACCTTAGCCACACACACTCCCGACTTGCTTCATGAATAGCAATTATCTCGGCATGATTAGATGAAGTAGCCACAATTGATTGCTTAGTCGATCGCCAAGATATGGCGGTTTCTCCACAGGTAAACACATAACCCGTTTGAGATCGAGCCTTGTGTGGGTCGGACAAATATCCAGCATCAGCATAACCAACAAGATCCGGGCTGCAATTCTTTCCATAAAACAGGCCCAAATCGGTAGTCCCCTTTAGGTACCGCAATATGTGTTTGATCCCATTCCAATGTCTCCTCGTAGGAGCCGAGCTAAATCTTGCTAAGACATTAACTGAAAAAGAAATGTCCGGCCTTGTAGTATTTGCAAGATACATTAATGCGCCAATTGCGCTAAGATATGGTACTTCAGGACCAAGTATCTCTTCATTCCGTTCTTTAGGTCGGAATGGATCTTTGTTCATTTCAAGTGAACGAACAACCATCGGTGTACTTAACGGATGTGCGTCATCCATGTAAAACCGTTTCAGTACTTTTTCTGTATAGGTAGATTGATGAACAAAAATTCCGTTTGCCAAATATTCAATTTGCAAACCAAGACATAGTTTAGTCTTACCGAGATCTTTCATCTCGAATTCATCCTTTAGATAATCAATTGCCTTTTGGAGTTCTTCAGGGGTTCCAATAAGGTTTATGTCATCAACATATACGGCAAGTACAACAAATCCCGATGTTGTTTTCTTTATAAACACACATGGGCAAATGGCATCATTTATATAGCCTTCTTTCAACAAGTACTCACTTAGACGATTATACCACATTCGTCCTGATTGCTTTAGACCATACAAGGACCTTTGCAATTTGATTGAAAACATTTCCCGAGATTTGGAATTGTGCGCATTTGGCACCTTGAGTCCATTGGGAATTCTCATGTATATGTCGTTATCAAGTGAGCCATAAAGATAGGCAGTAACGACATCCATTAAGTGCATGTCCAGCTTCTCATGGACAGCAAAACTTATGAGATAACGAAAGGTTATCGCATCCATTACAGGCGAATATGTCTCTTCATAATCGACACCAGGCCTTTGGGAAAAACCTTGTGCAACAAGGCGTGCTTTATATCTTTGTACTTCATTTTTCTCATTTCGTTTGCGTACAAAGACCCACTTGTAGCGAACGGGCTTAACACCATTAGGTGTTTCAACTATAGGGCCAAAAACTTCACGTTTTGCCAGCGAATTCAATTCAGATTGAATTGCTACTTGCCATTTTGGCCAATCATGTCTTTCTCGACATTCTTTCACAGATTGAGGTTCGAGATCCTCACATTCTTTCATGATGTTAGATGCTACATTATAAGCAAAGACATTATCTACCACAACATCCACTCGATTAATATTTGCCTCAATATTAATTGGATTTGGGAGTAGTTCCGTATTTTCAATAGCTTCAGGCTCAATAGATTCTTCGTGAATCTCGGAATTAATCAAATCATGAGCGTCCTCATGTGATTCTTTCATAGTGTCATTTAGATCGTTCTTTTTCCTCTTTCTAGGATTTCGGTCTTTGGAACCTAATGGTCTGCCACGCTTCTGGCGTGCATTTGACTCATTGGATATGACACTAGATAATTGTCCAATAGGGACTTCAATACGGATCGGAACATTTTCCGCAGGAATGTGGGATTTCGTTATCCTCTTCAAGTCCGTAAATGCGTCAGGCATTTGATTTGCTATTCTTTGCAAATGGATAATCTTTTGTACCTCTTTCTCACAAGTAGAGGTATGTGGATCAAGATGAGATAATGATTCATTTTTCCACAAAATTTCCCGTTTGGTTTCACCAACTTCTCCCCCTAATTTTGGGAAAAGTGTTTCATCAAATCGACAGTCTGCAAATCGTGCAGTAAACAGGTCGCCTGTCAATGTTTCAAGGTAGCGAATGATGGAGGGCGAATCAAACCCAACATATATTCCTAACCTTCTTTGCGCACCCATTTTGGTGCGGGATGGCGGTGCTACAGGCACATATACGGCACATCCAAATATCCTTAAATGGGATATATCGGGTTCATGACCCAAAACCAATTGCAACGGAGAATACTTGTGGTAATTCGTTGGCCTGAGACGAATTAGCATTGCTGCATGCAGTATGGCATGACCCCACACTGAAGTGGGCAGCCTCGTTCTCATCAGTAATGGCCTTGCAATCAACTGCAAGCGCTTAATTAACGATTCTGCAAGACCGTTCTGAGTGTGAACATGGGCTACAGAATGTTCAACTTTTATCCCGATTGATAAGCAATAATCATTAAATGCTTGGGATGTAAACTCAGCAGCATTATCCAGTCTAATGGACTTGATTGGATTATCTGGAAAGTGTGCTCGTAGCCGAATTATTTGTGCCATTAACTTCGCAAACGCCAGGTTGCGAGATGACAACAGGCACACATGAGACCATCTACAGGATGCGTCTATCAAGACCATGAAATACCTAAACGACCCACTAGGTGGGTGAATAGGTCCACAAATGTCCCCTTGTATACGTTCCAGAAACTGGGGTGACTCAGTCCCAACCTTTGTTGGGGATGGTCTGATAATCAGCTTGCCTTGATAACACGAAGTGCAAGGATATTCATTACTTGAGAGAATTTTGAAATTCTTTAACGGATGCCCATATGAGCTTTCTATAATCCGTCTCATCATGGTTGATCCTGGGTGACCCAGTCGATCATGCCAAAGTACAAATGTATTGGACTCAGTATTCTTTAGATTTACTGTTGAATGTGCCTCAATTGCACTAATTCTTGTCCAATACAGGCCACAAGATAAAGACGGGAATTTCTCAATAACCCTCTTTTGGCCGGAGACATTCTTTGAAGTGAGGACGAGATATTCAAGATTATCTTCATCCATTGTCTCAATATTGTAGCCATTCCGGCGTACATCTTTAAAGCTCAACAAGTTTCTCATAGACTTGGAGGAGAACATTGCATTCTCTATGATTAACATCGTGCCCTTGGGCAGAGTTACTATAGCTCTTCCGGAGCCTTCAATCAATTTACTACTTCCAGAGATTGTAGTAATGTTTGCCTTACACATATTCAGTTGAGAGAAATACTTCCTTTCTTTGAGTATTGTATGTGTAGTACATGAATCAACTAGGCAAATACTTTTACAGTTGGATGTTGATCCAAGTTCGCTTTGTGAGATATCCATTTTGCTTTCCCATAGTTTGACATACAAAAAAAAATACATAAATATAAGTATAAACAACTTCAATTCTTTTGTTTCGCGTTTAAACAGCGTTTTGGGAAGCAGTTATTTAGGATATTCGAATATTGTATTCTAATATTCGAATATAATGCCTTGCGGAAAAAATAATACTTTAATGCGAAAAATATTAGATATTCGAATATTTAAGCACATATTCTAATATCTTGCCAGATATTCGAATATAGGAATTCTGATATTCGAATATCTGGCCCAGATATTCGAATATCAGATCTGATATTCGAATATCTGGCCTGGCGGAAAAAAGTTCGTTTTATTGCTAAATATTAGACGATCGACTAGTTTTTAGGTTAGTCGATTACCTCTACTGTACAATAAAAATATTTGAGCATATTGAAACATTCTAAAGGGCTAATACTAACATCATATCATGAATTAACTAATACGAGCTAATGCTAGTGACTATTAATTTATTCATTGACTAATACAAGTAGAATCAAACAGCTCCATCTTCTTTCATCATGGTTCCATCACCGATTAGGTGGTCTATCTTTCCCTCGGGTTGCTCAAAGAAGTCTGCCACATCCAGGTGGGTGATATCCTCATTGTCGTCATAGACAAAATTTGTTTCAGGGCCTTTTCTCTTTCGAGATGCTTGATAAAGGTCAACCAAGTGTCTTGGTATACGGCAAGTCCGAGACCAGTGCCCATTTCCACCGCAACGATAACATATAGTTTCTAAACTATTTGCCTTAGGATCTTCTGGACCCCGTTTCTGCTTTCGGTGGTTATCTCTCTTTGGGGGGTGACGGACTTCTTTGGAATTTCTTCCTTGTCCACGTCCTTGGCTTTGACCCCGTTTATGACCGTGATCATGGTCCCTTTTATGTTTGGCATAATGCGAGTGCACCATATCTGCTTCAGGCAGTGGTGTAGACCCAGTTAGTCTATTTTCGTGATTTCTCATGAGCAGATCATTATTTCGCTCAGCCACTAGTAAGAGAGAAATCAGTTCAGAGTACTTCGTAAAGCCTTTCTCTCGGTACTGTTGCTGCAGTACCATATTGGAGGCATGAAACGTTGTAAACGTTTTCTCAAGCATATTGTAATCGGAGATGTTATCTCCACATAGCTTCAGCTTAGAAGTAATTCTGAACATAGCAGAATTATATTCAGAAACGGACTTAAAGTCCTGTAGCCTCAGATGGGCCCAATCATATCGTGCTTGTGGCAGAGTGACCAACTTCAGGTTGTCATATCTCTCCTTTAAGCTGTTCCACAAAACGAGTGGATCCTTGACGGTGAGATATTCAATCTTCAAACCTTCGTCAAGGTGGTGGCGCAAGAAAATCAAGGCCTTCGCACAATCTTGGGTGGATGCTTTTTCTTTATCTTTGAGGGTGTCTCCGAGACCCATAGCATCTAGGTGGATTTCAGCATCCAACACCCATGTCATATAGTTCTTGCCCGAAATTTCAAGGGCAACGAACTTTCTTTTCATAATGTCAGACATACTCGAAAATTAAATTAGGAAGAGGGAAAATACCTTGGATTTTCGAGAATGATACTTGAGACGGTAGAGTCTCGTGCTGATAACGTGTTATAAACTAAAGCAAAAGACAAGAACAATAGAACAAGAACAATAGCAATAGAGAGAAGAGTAGAGAGAGTTCTTCTTATTGAGTTGAGAGGGGTGAATTACAATGGTAGAGAGCACCTCTATTTATAGGGAGGAGGAAGATCTTGCTACCAATAATAGGACTCTAAAATCTCTCTAATTAAATACATTAAAGACTTCACCTTAAATAGAAGTGTAAGAATCTTCTATTTCATAACATAAATATACTTATCCATTTAATATTTTATTGAAATAAGTCTCTTAAAGAAACTTATTATTTCGGCACTTTATTGTGAATGAATATTATTTATGTAGAAGATTATTTATAGTTGGTACAATAACAATTCACAAGAAACTTACACAACACCTTGTAAGCAGTTTACACAACAGCTTGCAGTAGCAGCTTACATTAACCACTAGGAGTTTTCCACTAGTGTTTGACCAAAAGTTATCGGAGCATTTTTTATTAAATCAATTAAAAAAGATAAGAAGATAAATCTCAACTAAGTATAATGAACTCTAAATTGAAAGATACAAAGGATAAGTGCAATGAATAATGTTTCTTATCTCATGAAGTCAAACGGTTAAACATCAATAAGATAACTTTGAACGTAGGAAGATACTGTAATGAATATTCTTATTATAAGTTAAGTATTCCCCGAAAAAATTCTCCTTTACACAGCCTTCCCCTTGTATTTATAAGGGTCCATCCTCTATTGAACCCTAAAAGGTATAATAAAAAAATAATATTTGAAATTTCGACTGTCTCGTGTTGCATCTATATTATTGCTAATGCCGTACATTCTCCAACCGCTGCCAGTCATTGCCTTTCTCAGTGATCAACAGACGCCATATCGTAAGGGTCCTGTACCTTGTTGTCGGACGTGATCGTTCAAATTTAGACACATACAAATAGCCTATACAACAACTTCTTGTAGTAATTTATATAACATTTTACTGTAGTACCTTACAAAGTAACTTCTTTCTTTTATAAATGAAATTTTTTTTAGCTTGTTATGCACATTAATCTAAAATTAAAAAATATATCCATCTCTTTATACTTATATCGAGTTTATTTACTTTATAATTTTTTATTTTATAACAACCTAGTACTATATATGTCTTTATGCCACATCGATTAAGACAAGGATAATTGCTTATTTTCTCAAATTTATCTCAAAAAGACAAAGTCAGCAAACCTTGAGAGGTGTGTTTGAGAAAATATAAGAAATAAAAACAGAAAATATAAATAAATCCAAGTTGAGATTATAAATTGTTTCCTTGTGTGAATGCGCTAAATCTTAGTATAAAAAATGTAATTAAGTGGATCACAACTTTTCTAAACACGCCTAGTGAAGTTAGAACCATTATTTCCATCTTTCTTTTCCTCTTAAAATGTTTTTCCCTTTTGCAATTTTTCTTTATTTTTTATAACAAAAATTCTATTAAAAAAATGACACATTTTTATACTTTTTCTGTTTTACCTTATAACAATCAAATATTACGTTATGTGAACATCACAAAAGCTTTACAATATAATACTTTTAGTAGGCGTTAAGTTCTTAAATTTCATACAACAAAAATTCATTTAAAATAAAAAAGAAGACGAAGATGTGAAAAAAGAGTTGGTCCTCGAAGCTTCTTTCTCTTTACTCTCGTCAAAACACACTATGTGGATTTGGTCAGGGAATTATCTGTTTTTTATTATGTTGAAGTTCTATGAATATGTGGTACGTCATTGTGGTTGGTTTGTAAGAGGACGATTTATCTTTCACGTGTCAGTTTCCCATTCGCCGTATGACTTAACCTTCCTAGCTACGTTTCGCTAATTTCCTTATATACCCTCCACCCCTTTACTCTTTCTAGCCTCTCTCAACCATGGAGAAAACCGAAATTTCACTTAACACAATGGCAGTTTGGAAATTAGAAGCAAAACCATGTCTTAACAATTCTACGCGGTATATACACAGAATGTAAAACGCGGCACTCTCTCTTCCAAATCAGCAATTTTAGCTAGTACAGACAAATTGAAGTTAATTCAGCTCACTTTCCGAGATGTTTCCAATGGAGATTTTTTTCCTTCTTATGAAAACTTAACCATAGCCGCTTCACTTCAGAATCTCCTCTCTGAAATTCCCACAGAATTTTTCTAGATCTTGCTACTTTTACTTTTTTACTTTGTATAATTATATATTTCGCAGTTCATCTACTTTTTGCTTTTTTCCCTTTTTTGCCCATCTCAACTTTGCAAAAACTTGCTGCTGTAAATGATGGCAGTACTTCCTGGAGATAACGTGGTCGCCGTACTTCCGGTGGATAAACAGATGGGTATACCGCCATTAAATACTCTGCCGGTAGGATACCGTTTCCGGCCGACGGATGAGGAGCTAGTGAATCATTATTTGCGGTTGAAGATCAACGGTGCTGATAGTGAAGTCAGCGTTATTCGAGAAGTTGATATCTGTAAACTCGAGCCTTGGGACTTGCCTGGTTAGTTTCCCTGCTTATCTTAATTAATTAATTAATTAATTTATTGTGCGTGTTATGCCCCAATTTGGAGCTGTGTTGAACCCTGAACCCTAATATTTTTGGTTATATCTTTCCGGGAAATCCATTGCTGTGAGTAGTCTCGGCTTTCATTTATTAGAAAGGTTGATGCTTGGCTTCAAAAATTACTTAGCCTTGAAGCTTGATATCTAATTGATACTTATTTTTCGGCTTCGTTAAGCTTTTCGAGTTTATTTTCACAGAACCCGCTAGCACATAAGGTAGTGAAACACATTTATATTTAAGTTAGATATATACTGATACAATTGGGGGTGGGGTTAAATCTTGAGACCTATTTTTCTCATTTTTCAAGGATAAGATTGGAGTACTTGGGCGAATAACCCGTTCTCCAACTAGAGTAAGTCATATGGTTAGGCAAATGTACTTTCCATTAAGAAAAAAAAATGAGAAAAAGATTGTGGAACTATTCCACTGAGAATTGATTTCCACAGTAGTAAGGACTGTACCGGTTAGCCTTGGCACTGTGTTGTTCTACAACTCAAAATTTGGTGGTAGCTGTTATTGTAGAATGAACGAAGATAGATGAGAGATTAAAATATTCTTTGTTTTCATTCTGCTGATTATTGACATTTCAGTGTGCCTCCATATTATATGCTTAGACAGTTTCTTTGCTAAATTTCGATTGTGTTGAGATCATCCCTGAAACACTTGCCTCCCTTGACAACCCTAACACATATACACACTTTTGACTGTGTCTTTTTTGGTCGTATCTGTCACAGGCCAGATCCCAAAACAACACATTCTTTTTGGATAGATGAAGTAGACATTTTGAAAGAAAATAATGTTGTGGATTGTTTTGCAGATATGTCTGTGGTAGAGTCAAATGACAATGAGTGGTTCTTCTTCTGCCCAAAGGATCGGAAGTACCAAAATGGGCAGCGATTGAACCGAGCAACAGAACGAGGCTACTGGAAAGCTACAGGTAAAGATAGGAACATTGCTACTAAGAAGGGGGCAAAAATTGGGATGAAGAAGACCTTGGTATACTACATTGGCCGAGCTCCTGAAGGCAAGAGGACTCATTGGGTGATTCATGAATATCGTGCAACTGACAAGTCGTTGGATGGATCACACCCTGGCCAGGTCTGCACATCCTTGATTATCTTGTGTCTTGAATTTGTATTGCTGTTATTACTCACATTGATCAGATTCTACAATGTAATTATATACATAAAATTTTAAACATAAAGCATGTCTTAAGCTGCATATCATATAATTTAACCATATAGGACTGGTTAGCTTTATCCTATTTGGTTAGTATCATCTGTATTTCAGGAGTCAAAATATTGGATATACTTGCAATTATTTATGACGGTGGTGTTCTGGCCAGCTTGTGCTCACCTCAACTATTCCACCCGTACCTGCTACTTCCCCCAAATGTGGGTACCGTGTAACTTTGCCCACCAAGGATTAGGCAGATGGAAAGAAATCGCCTAGTGTTTTTTGCCTCCGCCGGGTTTTGAACTTGAGAACTCACGGTTCTCCTGCTTTTTCATGACCACTAGGCCACGCCCTTGAGTGTTGTGCTTGCAAATTTTCTAGCTATGGTAATCCATTTTCATGAGATTATATAATTACCTCACACGGTAAGATTGTTTTATCCTCCTGAGTTCGATCCTCTCTTTTCCTATCTTATTGTTTCATTTGGCAGTTGGATCGGGGCATAGGGATTCTTACTTGGGGGAGGGGGAGGGGGAGGGAAGGTGGTGCTAGTGATTTGGAAGGTGAACATTTTGCAGATCTAGTTTTCGAGAGAAAGAAATTGTACAATCCGATACACTTTCAGAATTTTTAATATGCATGTCAAGCTAACCAATTCAAACATCCTGATGTTGGTGGGATACCTGTGGCATCATCTGCAAGTACAGTCGTGAACCAGTTGATTTGAAATTGAAACCTTGACTATAAGATATATGAGATTTATGATATTATATTTTACTGTTAAAAAGCTAAATATTTATAATATAAACTTTTCTTGAAATGGCATAATATAAACTTTTTGTTTGTGCGTTGGTTGCTTTGGTGTATATCATCTTCATGCCACATGAACTATAACTTTTGAATTGCTATTTATTGTGGTAGCATATTGAATTACTTGTAGCGAACTTGAAGATCCTTCTTACATTACATCCACGTAAGGATTTTCTTGAGGCTCTGGATACCAATAACAGCCGAACCAGATGTTGCTTTTTGTTAGCTTTGTTCATTAGAAGACATTATGTAGATGTTCAGATGATTTCTTTTGTAAGAACAGTTTTAAAACTTTTTACTTCCTAATTAGAATAGACTTGTTAAGTGAGTGAATGTACATGTAGTGGCTGCGCTTTTCTGAAATACAAGCAACTGCTCTCACAATGAACATACTGCTGATTGTTTAGTTATTTTCAAGAAAATGCCTTTGGTGAGAAACAATTTGTGGTTTGCTAATTAATTTCTCAAAACACTTTTGAGCAGTAATTAATGTTTGGCCAAGCATTTGAAAACTGCTTCTAAGTGTATTTTTTTCAAAAGTGCTTCTCAGAAAAGTGCTTTTGGAGAGAAGCTATTTTTTTTATGCTTCTTAGAAACTGCTTCTGCTTCTCCTCAAAAACACTTTTTTTCCTTCTAAAAGCTTGGTCAAACACCTCAATTTTTGACCATAACCAAACAGGCTACCAATGAGTTTGGATCTGAAGCATCTACGTAGCAAAGAAAATAGAAAAACTCTGGATATGAGGCATACTTCTCAATTGAATCAGGAATACACAATTCTTTTGTTATTTTTTATAATGCAACGAAAATTAGCTCATACCGGGAAATGTGATTTGCCTGTTGCAGGGTGCTTTTGTGCTTTGTCGCCTGTTCAAGAAGAATGATTTGAAGCAGGATGAGCATGTTGAGAGTTCCAATTTAGATGATACTGAATTGAATGCTACAGTTGCCATATCACCTACTGAAGGTTATTTATCAGAGGCAGCCACTCCATTAGCAGTCGTACAAGCTTCAAGTGACAGTGATAAAAATTATGCTGCAAAGCTTCCCAAGGGCGAGATGTATGGCAAACAATTGCCCATTGAGAGCCACAGCAACAGCTGTATTGCTGATGATACAGAAGATCAAATGTTGGACATTACATCCATACCGGTAAGTAAAACTACATTGGGATTCTACTTTTGCTTGAATAACCAGGTTTCTGTAGTGGATTAAATTGGTTAAAGTGGTGATGACTCAAAAAGGAAATTCTTAAGTGATAATTTTCATTTCTGCTTCATGTTTAGCCGGATATGGAGCTAGAGAAAGCGTTGGGAAATTTTTGTGATCCATCAATGCAGCCTCTAGATTGGAAAATCTTCTCCCCGTTGCACTCACAGTTACAGGTGGAACTTGGATCTTCTTATCTGCAAACCCCCATGAATAATGGCATCGGTGCTTATCAAAAAGATGTCCAGTTTCAGTATGGAACAAATGCTTTTGATATCAATGAATTTTTGGACTCAGTAATTATCAACTCAGATGAGTCTTCATGCGTAGATTCTGGACAAGAATTGGCATCGCATCGTTTTGAGGCGCAATTTTGCAGTGTACCTGGTGCGCCAATTAAGGACTCTGGATCATGTAGTGAGTCAGAAGTAGAAGTTACCCAAAGGCTGGTAAGTGCGACTGTGGACATCAGTTACACCATGCCATTTTTTCCCCCAAAAAGTTCTTAGGTAGCTGATCTTATGCTGTTTTTCCTTTGTTTGTCCAAGGTTGAGCCAGACTTCTTTGAGCCTGAGGTGTTGTTGGGCAATTTTGATAGAGAGACTGCAGTTAAAAGAGAGGTTAACTCCATTGGGGCCACAGTGCAAGAGGCTCGTGAAAGTGCACCTTATGTTAGCCATGATCATGCTACTGGACAGAATTCTTACCTTGCTGGTTATGGTGCAATTCAGGTCCCAAACTTCCCAAGTGTAGAGCAATCTGGTGGTTACAACAATGTAGTAGGCAGTGATTCTGGCTCCGGAACTGGAATAAAACTCAGGCCTAGGCAAATGCAGAATCAGTCTGATGACAGGCAGTTTAGAACGCAAGGAACTGCAAACAGAAGAATACGTTTGCAAGTGAAACTTCAAGTTGGACCAGTTGAGTCTCGCAGCCATAATGATTCTAGTCAGGGGCCAGAAAGTCATCAAGCAGTAACTGAGGTAAGCCTCTCCAGTCCCTTTTTCCTGTTCTTTCTTAAATTTAGAGAAGTCTTTACTCTCTTAGACACTAAAACACATACTTATGCCGGATTGTGCAGGGGGAAAAAGCCTCTGGTGAACATAGTTCTTCCACCAGTGGTGAGACACGAGATACAACTTGTGGAGAATATGGGGTTAGTGAAGAAGCTGATGACCTGAGCACACCAGTGAAAGATGCATATGATTCTCCAGTTCAAGACACTGTTGATGTGTCCTTTAAGACCACTAAAAAGCTCTCAAGTTCATCACGTCTGTACATGTCCATGGTTCTTGTCGTTGTAAGTCTGCTTGTGGTCTTCCTTGGTGTCTGGGAATGCTTTAGAGTGCGAGTATAGTGCGTGTCAGCTTCCTAATTACTTGTATTTATAGATTCCAAGTATACGCTGGGTCTGTGTTCAGGGTAGCATGAACAGGCCTTTCCTGGTTGTTGAATTTACCTCATATGTTTATTGCAGTAGGAACTTGAGTTGAGACATTAGAGATTGCTAGTATATATTTTTAAGAGCTTGCTGTTAAGATTATGATTCCAACTAAATATAACAACCTTCATATTGAATAATCCGGAATTAAACTACATGAGCGGAAGCTGACCTGAATCCATATGTGGAATCATATTGAATAATCCGGAATTAAACTACATGAGCGGAAGCTGACTTGAATCCATATGTGGAAATTGTTGAACCTACTTTTGATGATTGTCCTTATGTCTATGAAGTTTGCTCCTGAGCCTTCCTTCAAGAATGTCTCGAAGTTGTATATGTATCCACAAGTATGTAAGAAACAAACCTTAAACAATATGTGAATTATTCACAATAATAATGTTGTGACAATGATCAAATAGGTATATGATTTTTCACACTAGTTGCAAGACAACAATGGAGTATTTTGGCTCTTGATTCAATGGGAGGAAGAAGAGTCTTGTCTTGGCACTAATGTGGGAACCATAACCCCCACTTTATAACACAAGAGTTACATAACCCAAGAGTCACAAGAGTTACATAACTCAAGAGTCACAAGCATGTAACCATGGTTACATATATGTAACCTTAGTTAGCCCATCATAAACTAAGGTTACCCTTTTGGGTATCTACACATTAGTCCTACACTTTATATGACAACACATTGGCCCCCTTAACATAATGTCCATAAGACCACAAAATTAGGCCAAACCAAAAGATAGCACATAACATATAATTTATCCATATATTGTTCATATGTATGTAGATATAAGTCCATATATCTTACAATCTCCCACTTGGACGAGATAAACAAACATATGTACAAACCTTAGCATTATATGTTACAAAATAACCTTAGGTGCGCAAAATTGCTATCACAATAAAATTGTCATGAACAATCCGGTCCATCAATCATACCAACATAGGAACTAAGTGCTCGTCGTTACTCATTTGTAACTAGAACCAATCATAGATCACGTATATCAATATAACCAACGACATGAATCAAGTGTAGGTATGTAGCATGGAAATAACATAAAGTGTGGTCAATAGAATGTCTATTTCCAACTGGTTCTCTTTATTGAGATCAATCATAAACTGTAAGAGTACAATAAAAACTTCAAAACTGAATATCTGCAGATATAACTGAATTACTGAATTTCTGAATATAATGAACAATTACATAAATGTACAATATAAACTCCCACTAAAATACATAATTCTTATCTGATTTGACACCCATACAAGCAATATGCTCATGAAATACTTTTGGTGTCAATCCCTTAGTTAGCGGATCCGCAAGCATGGAGTTTGTACTAATGTACTCAATGCACAATTGTCCATTTTGTACTCTTTCTTTAACAACCCGAAATTTGACGTCCATATGTTTTGCTTTCGTCAAACTACTGTTGTTATTAGCATAAAGGACTACCGATCTGTTATCGCATAATAGCCTAAGCGGCTTTTTGATGCTATCAACAATTCGCAGTCCACCAATAAAATTCCGCAGCCATAATGCCTCATTGGATGCTTCATAACATGCCATAAACTCCGCTTCCATGGTGGAAGTGGCTGTAAGAGTTTGCTTAATGCTTCTCCAAAAGATAGCACCACCCGCAAGCATGTAAATATAGTCTGAAGTAGACTTCAAACTATCCTGACATCCAGCAAAATCGGAATCGGTATACCCAATGATCTCAAGCTGGTCCGATTTTCGGTATGTAAACATGTAATCCTTTGTTCTTTGTAAGTACCTCATGACCCGTTTGGCTGCCTTCCAATGGTCCATTCCCGGATTGCTTAGATATCTGCCTAACATCCCAACAATGTATGCTATATCAGGTCGTGTACATACCTGAGCATACATCAGACTACCTACCGCCGAAGCATAAGGTGTCTTCTGCATTTCCGAAATTTCATAAGTATTGTTTGGGCACTGTTTGAGACTAAACTTGTCTCCCTTAGCAACAGGGGTGTTGCCTAGTTTACAATACTGCATGCCAAATCTTTTCAGAACCTTATCGATATAGCCCTTTTGTGACAGACCGAGAACGCCTTTGGAGCGATCTCGTAGAATCTGAATTCCTAATACAAAAGAAGCTTCACCAAGATCTTTCATTTCAAATTTCTTTGAAAGAAATTTCTTAGTTTCAAGTAATAATGCTATATCGTTACAGGCAAGCAGTATGTCATCGACATATAAAACCAGAAAAATATACTTACTCCCACTGAACTTATGGTATATACAGTCATCAGCAATATTCGGTTCAAAACCAAAAGATGTAACGACTGCATGAAACTTATAATACCATTGGCGAGAAGCTTGCTTGAGGCCATAGATGGATTTCTTTAATTTGCAAACCTTCTTCTCTGATTCATCCGAAACAAAGTTTTCAGGTTGCACCATATAAATTGTTTCCTCAATGTCACCATTGAGAAAAGCTGTCTTAACATCCATTTGATGAAGCTCAAGATCAAAATGTGCTACTAATGCCATTATAGTCCTGAAAGAGTCTTTCGATGAAACTGGAGAGAAAGTCTCTTTATAATCAATGCCTTCCTTCTGAGTGTAGCCTTTTGCGAGAAGACGAGCTTTGTACTTAATAACATTGCCCCCTGAATCCCTTTTGGTTTTAAAAATCCATTTACAACCAATAGGTTTCGTACCTTCAGGCAATGTAACAAGCTCCCAAACGTCATTATCGCTCATAGACTTCATCTCATCATTCATGGCATCAATCCACTTTTGAGAGTTAGAACACTTAATGACTTGACGAAAGTTGATTGGATCATCTTCCTCAAGTCCAATATCACTTTCTTGTTATTGGAGAAATACTACATAATCATCCGAAATTGCATTTCTCCTCTCTCTAGTGGATCTCCTTAATGGCATTTCAGTTACTTGAGGTTGTTGAGTTTGATTTTCATTAGTTATATCAGGCTCCTGATGGGGAAGATTTTCGAGATTGTCTTGAACTGGAGTTGTGTGATCCGAGTCAGGAAGACCAAGATCAACAACTTGAGGGAAAGACACATGTTCTTCCTCAAAGACAAAATCTCTAACAACTTTATCTCCCCACCCCCCAAACTCAATATTGGTTGTAAATGGATTTTTAAAACCAAAAGGGATTCAGGGGCAATGTAACAAGCTCCCAAACGTCATTATCGCTCATAGACTTCATCTCATCATTCATGGCATCAATCCACTTTTGAGAGTTAGAACACTTAATGACTTGACGGAAGTTGATTGGATCATCTTCCTCAAGTCCAATATCACTTTCTTGTTCTTGGAGAAATACTACATAATCATCCGAAATTGCATTTCTCCTCTCTCTAGTGGATCTCCTTAATGGCATTTTAGTTACTTGAGGTTGTTGAGTTTGATTTTCATTAGTTATATCAGCTTGCTGATGGGGAAGATTTTCGAGATTGTCTTGAACTGGAGTTGTGTGATCCGAGTCAGGAAGACCAAGATCAACAACTTGAGGGAAAGACACATGTTCTTCCTCAAAGACAAAATCTCTAACAACTTTATCTCCCCATCCCCCAGACTCAATATCCTCAAAGAACCTAGCATTACCCGTCTCAAAAATAGTTCTAGAAGTGGGATCATAAAACTTAAAACCCCTGGATTTTTCAGAGTATCCAACAAAATAGCTACTAACCGTCTTAGCGTCCAGTTTCTTTTCATTCGGCCTATAAGGCCTTGCCTCAGCTGGACAACCCCAAATGTGAAAATGCCGAATACTAGGTTTATGCCCAGTCCAAAGTTCATAAGGGGTTTTGATTGTAGCTTTAGTTGGAACTCTATTTAGAATATAAGTTGCAGTTTTTAATGCTTCACCCCAGAGTGAGTCTGGCAAAGAAGTACGAGAAATCATACTTCTTACCATATCCTGAAGGGTCCTATTTCGTCTCTCAGCTACACCATTCATCGTAGGACTGCCTGACATAGTATATTGAGGGACGATCCCACACTCATCTAGGAATTTAGCAAAAGGCCCTGGACGTTGTTCACCGGAACCATCATATCGACCATAGTATTCACCACCACAGTCAGATCTAACGGATTTAATTCGTTTGCTTAGTTGATTTTCAACTTCAGCCTTAAATGATTTGAACACGTCTATAGATTGGGACTTTTCGTGAATAAGATATAGGTACCCATAACGAGAGTAATCGTCTATGAATGTGATAAAGTATTGTTGACCATTCCGACAAGGAGTAGGAAATGGCCCACAAATATCCGTATGTATCAATTCTAAGACGTCCGAAGCTCTCTTAGCACCCAATCTAGTCTTGTTTGTTTGTTTTCCCTTGATACACTCAATACAAATTTCCGAATTTGAGGAATCAAGAGAATCAAGAATTCCATCTGACACGAGTTTCTGAATTCTTTGAATGGATATGTGACCCAAACGTTTATGACAGAGTGAAATAGAATTCTCATTAGTTAATTTCCTTTTAGTACCACTTAAACTTGTATGCAAAGTTTCTTTATTTGAAGTTATTGTATCAACCAAATATAAGCTATCAAATGTTGATAAAACGCCAGTACCAATAAGATTTGAATTCTGAAAGAGACTAACTTTATTATCCCCAAATGTACATTTATAACCAGATATGTCCAATTGGGGAACTGGAATTAAGTTCCGTCTAAAAGACGGTACAATAAAAGTCTCATCCAAATCTAAATGAAAATCGGTCTTAAACAACAGTCTAAATTTGCCAATAGCTTCAACTGGCACCTTCTTGCCGTCACCCACATAGATGTATCTTTCACCATCATTTGGTTTTCGGCAGTTCAGGCAACCCTGCATAGATATACTTATGTGAGTAGTAGCAGCAGAATCTACCCACCAAGTATCCTTAGGTACCGAAATTAAATTAACTTCAGAACAAACAAGAGAAAGAAATGTACCTTTTTTCGCACGCCAGGCATGGTACTTGGTACAATCTTTCTTCACATGATTAGTCCCCTTACAGAAAAAGCAACCTAATTCAGTGATTTCAACCTTAGGTTCCTTATGTTGCTTAATCTTGGGCTTTGCAACCGCAACTTCCTTACCCTTCCTCTTCTTAGTTTCCTTAGAAGAGGATGCCAAATGAGCACTTTCAGTCTTATCTAGCTTTATCCTTTCCTCTTCTTGCACACAGTGTGAAATGAGCTCGTTAAGAGTCCATTTCTCCTTCAGGCTGTTGTAACTGACCTTAAACTGATTAAAGTGTGCAGGAAGAGATATCAAAACAAAGTACACAAGCAGTTCCTCAGGTAAATCCAGCTTGAGTGACTTAAGTTTAGAAGCAAGATGAGACATTTCCAAAATGTACTCCCGAATGTTTCCCTTGCCCTTATACCTCATGGAAACAAGTTTACTCAATAGTGTACTTGTTTCCGCTTTTCGTTTTGAATAAAACGCTGTTCAAGGTTTTCAAGAAAAACTTTGGCATTAGGCTCATCATTCATAGTGCCCCTGGATGATTCTGGAATTGCACGCTTCATGATCATTAGACTCATGCGATTCGAGCGTTCCCACTTCTCCATCGCCCTCCTGTCATCAGGAGAGGATGTATCCTCAAGAGGAGTAGGTTGCTCAATCCGAAGAGCAAGGTCAAGATCCATGCAACCGAGAACGATCATGACGTTCTCTTTCCATTCCTTAAAGTTTGTGACGTTAAGCACAGGGATGCTATTGATGTTGGCAGAGATCGTAGAAGCAGAAGAATTTACTGAAAATAGCACAAAAGGATTACTGAATACATGCTTACAAATACTTGAAATTTAACTTTATAGATTCAAAATTAGGCATTTCCCATTACAAGATACCTAGCACAACATTGATTTTAGTCTTTGGACAGAAAAACAACTTGTAAGTGGTACTCTTGGTGTAGTGATCAAACATAGACAATAAACTCCTGTCAAATATTAAACCTTCCTTTGGGCCGATTTAATAATCACATGGAAAACCAAATAATTGTCTCATATTTACCACCACAAGCATGTTCGAATTCCTGCCAAATAACACCTTCCTTTGGGCTGGTGTTAAACGCATGGAAGACTAACATCCACAATCATCTTATATTTTAAGATTAATCAATCTACACAATAGAGGTTACTTTGGCAACATAATGCTTCAATTGAATAATTAAAATATTAGATGCTTAAACTTTAGTTCCTTAAGCCTTATTATGAATCTCAACTTAATATGTTACATGGTTTGATATGTAACACGTGAATATTAATTGTTGTTTACTGAATCGGACAATTCCATAAATTATTAGAATTGATGGACTTTAAAAAAATTAACATTCACTGAAACTTAAGAGATTTGAAACGTTTTTAACCTTATTGGACAAAAACAATCGATTATATTTGGCATAAATTTTTTTTTTCCATTTGCTGGACCAAAATAATCGACTGTCTAAACCAGACAATCGATTATTCTGGTTTTAAGAAAATTTTTTAAGTTACTGGACCAACATAATCGATTGCCTAAACCAGACAATCGATTATTTTGGTTTTAAGAAAAATTTCTAAGTTACTGGACCATTACAAGCGATTGTTTACAATAGATAATCGATTATATGGTATAATTAAAAAACGTTTCAACTCACTGGACCAGAATAATCGATTGTATAGTATATACAATCGATTATTCTGGTGTTCCATAAAAACTGCCAGAATTTTAAACTTGAGGGATAATCGATTGTTTAAGAAAACAATCGATTATCTTTAGGCAGTGACCAAAAATAATTTTTCTGAATAAAACATGATTTTCAACATGAATCTTAAACATGAAAACATGTTGTTTACCAACTAAAATCATGATATATACAATGTTTTAACATGATATTAAAACATCAAATTACATCAAAACATAACATTCATAAGATCATGCTATTTCATGGTAGAATTCCATAAAAAAAATTCTAATTAAACTTAAACATGAATCCTAACATAACATGAACCATATGAACTTCCAAATTATCCAAAAATGAAGGTGACTCTGATACCAATTGATAAGATTATGATTCCAACTAAATATAACAACCTTCATATTGAATAATCCGGAATTAAACTACATGAGCGGAAGCTAACCTGAATCCATATGTGGAAATTGTTGAACCTCCTTTTGATGATTGTCCTTATGTCTCTATGAAGTTTGCTCCTTAGCCTTCCTTCAAGAATGTCTTGAAGTTGTATATATATCCACAAGTATGCAAGAAACAAACCTTAAACAATATGTGAATTATTCACAATAATAATGTTGTGACAATGATCAAATAGGTATATGGTTTTCCACACTATTTGCAAGACAACAATGGAGTATTTTGGCTCTTGATTCAATGGGAGGAAGAAGAGTCTTGTCTTGCACTAATGTGGGAACCATAACCCCCACTTTATAACACAAGAGTTACATAACCCAAGAGTCACAAGAGTTACAAGAGTTACATAACTCAAGAGTCACAAGCATGTAACCATGGTTACATATATGTAACCTTAGTTAGCCCATCATAAACTAAGGTTACCCTTTTGGGTATCTACACATTAGTCCTACACTTTATATGACAACACATTGGCCCCCTTAACATAATGTCCATAAGACCACAAAATTAGGCCAAACCAAAAGATAGCACATAACATATAATTTATCCATATATTGTTCATATGTATGTAGATATAAGTCCATATATCTTACAATCTCCCACTTGGACGAGATAAACAAACATATGTACAAACCTTAGCATTATATGTTACAAAATAACCTTAGGTGCGCAAAATTGCTATCACAATAAAATTGTCATGAACAATCCGGTCCATCAATCATACCAACATAGGAACTAAGTGCTCGTCGTTACTCATTTGTAACTAGAACCAATCATAGATCACGTATATCAATATAACCAACGACATGAATCAAGTGTAGGTATGTAGCATGGAAATAACATAAAGTGTGGTCAATAGAATGTCTATTTCCAACTGGTTCTCTTTATTGAGATCAATCATAAACTGTAAGAGTACAATAAAAACTTCAAAACTGAATATCTGCAGATATAACTGAATTACTGAATTTCTGAATATAATGAACAATTACATAAATGTACAATATAAACTCCCACTAAAATACATAATTCTTATCTGATTTGACACCCATACAAGCAATATGCTCATGAAATACTTTTGGTGTCAATCCCTTAGTTAGCGGATCCGCAAGCATGGAGTTTATACTAATGTACTCAATGCACAATTGTCCATTTTGTACTCTTTCTTTAACAACCCGAAATTTGACGTCCATATGTTTTGCTTTCGTCAAACTACTGTTGTTATTAGCATAAAGGACTACCGATCTGTTATCGCATAATAGCCTAAGCGGCTTTTTGATGCTATCAACAATTCGCAGTCCACCAATAAAATTCCGCAGCCATAATGCCTCATTGGATGCTTCATAACATGCCATAAACTCCGCTTCCATGGTGGAAGTGGCTGTAAGAGTTTGCTTAATGCTTCTCCAAAAGATAGCACCACCCGCAAGCATGTAAATATAGTCTGAAGTAGACTTCAAACTATCCTGACATCCAGCAAAATCGGAATCGGTATACCCAATGATCTCAAGCTGGTCCGATTTTCGGTATGTAAACATGTAATCCTTTGTTCTTTGTTAGTACCTCATGACCCGTTTGGCTGCCTTCCAATGGTCCATTCCCGGATTGCTTAGATATCTGCCTAACATCCCAACAATGTATGCTATATCAGGTCGTGTACATACCTGAGCATACATCAGACCTTACCGTTGATTTCCCTTCAGCAGGTTTTAGACTAAACTTTTAATTTGTTGATTTTATCTTCACCCTATATGGGGAGGAAGTATGGCACGTTATCCTTACGGGCTATATTTAAGAGAGCAAGATCTGTATCTAATTTATCGTTAATTTCCTCAAGATTTTTAAAACTTGAAGATGCGTTAGCAACCGCTAGCTCAAGTGATGATGTAGATGAATGAAAAGTCGATACAAGATGATAGAAACTCCATTGTGAGCAAATAAGGCGCTTTGTTCGTTATTACGTATTAACATGAACAACACGTCATTTACAAATTTTAACAAGCAATGGATAAACCAGATTTAGTAAGAATGTTTTATGGTATGTAAATTAAGAAAAACATCTTACAAATCACATGTTTCCGGACTGTGATTGTGAAAGAAAACCGAGGTTCAGAACAAGCTTTGGTGCTTCAGGGCCTTTAATTGAGACGAGTTGATATTAGATTATAGGAGGGAAAAACAAGTCCCTCTACCAACATTTTCTGCTTTATAATTGTAATCTAGTTTTATTAGGACAAATGGAGATATAGAAACCCCAGAGCCATTAATATCACAGTATTGCTAAGATATATTAACTTGGTCTGTTATATTTTTACGATACTAAGATTAGAACAACAATTGGCTTTTGAATCAATAATTGCCAGATTCACCTCGTCCAATTTCGTTAGGATTCATGCTGGCTGTTCTACCCTCCCTCCTTGCTTCTTATTATCTTATTAAAATGAAGAGAAAAAGAAGAGGGAAAAGGAAAGAAAAATTACCAAAGTAGAAACCCGTGAGAAAAAGAAGACTATAAAATGGTATGGGGTGAGAGAGGCTCGAACTCTCGACCTCAGGATATCTCAGAAGCTATGAGACCTACGCGCTAGCCAACTGCGCCACCACCCCTTTGCGTGCTTCTGCTTCAAATATAGTTATCGGAGCTTGGAGGCTTATTATCGTATTCTTAAATCCGTGATGTTCTATTTACTAATTTGTTATAGCAGTTGCTGATTTGCTTCAGCTTTTAGTATTAAACAGCTGCATCTGCTCAGTCTTTTCTAATTAAAAGAATATATCTAATGAGAGATTTCTTGTAGTATGATTATGCATTTATCAATCCTGATTTTTATAGATCCTGAAGGACATTGAGTGCCAGGCAGCTCTATATTGGTGTAGGCATATAATGAAATAATAGAGGAGGATCTTACAACATATGGTCTGTGAATGGTGCAGTCCATATGATTTTGAAAAAAGTGAATTGAATGCAAGAGATGCTTGTCTATAAATGAAACTGTGTTTCATTTCTCTTTCTACGTTTCCCCTCGTGCACCTAAATCATATTTTACTTCAACAATGAGGTCTCATGCAAATTCTCAGGTTTACCTTGAATTTCTATTCAAATCATGCATTTATATATAGTAGGTCTTTTAAGTTAGACGGCTAAGTATATTGTTTGATTCATCAAAAGATATAATTTTTTTTTTAGCAAATCAATCGAAAGTTCATTGGGTACTTATTAACCAAATATAATCAATTCCAGATCGAAACATTAATAACAACAATAATATATGAGATGAAAGAGGTATGATAGATCTTATTAAGATTGAATATTATCTTTCTCATTAACTGATAAGAAAGTGGATTTACATCTATTCTTTGGGATCTTTTCCCTATTTTCTAACATACAAGGAAGGAGTTTTTTTATTCCTTTTTTTTTTCCGGAGAATTCCCCTCCTAGTTCAGAGCTTTTCTTGGCTATATATAGTCGAAATTACTTTATCTGTTGCTTGACCCGGCGTCTTCTCGTCACTGGTGTACTCTAGTCGTGGCTTTAGGTGTTGCCTTTTTCGATTTATCGGATGTTTTATAGGAGAAATGGAGTGGGATCTGCTGATTTTCATCGCCTGGTTACCGAGGCGAGGTGTTGGACAATTTGGTCGTGATGGTCATATTTTGACCAATACAGTTATAACTCTGAAATAACCCGGGCAACAGAAATGACAACAAAATAAACCACCAAAACTCCTCCTTGGCTAGCCAAGAAAGGAGTATCGTTCCAATTACCAAGCTCGACATCTTAGCCACTGGGTTGCACATTAAGGTTACTAGGACCTTCACCAATTCCCATTACGTTGACCTTAGAAAATAGCTTTTGGGTCCTTTTATCCAACCCGTCCTTAAGATCAACCTCTGGAATAAAGACTGATAGAGCTGAAAACTATCCGGTAAATGGACCTCCAAGGGATTCGGGACAGTTCTCATATTCCTTTTCCATACAAATCATGTCCACCATATGTGTCTCATTATGAACAAGTAATAGACCTTGGCTAGTATCTACTGTATTTGAATTTTTCACGGTAATATCACCTGCATCAATAGGCTTCCGGGCTTCTCTTTTCAGATGCCAATACTTTTCTATGCCGTGCCCCGACGCATTAGAGCAATATGCGCACCTTTGAGAAAAATCAAAATTCTTTGGAAAGCGTTTTGGCATATTTATCTGAATCGGCTTCACCATGTCCAATTACCACAGCCTTTTGAACAAACTAGCATATGATTCTCCAATAGGAGTGAAAGACTTTTCTCTTTGTTGCTGCCTTCTCATTTTTTACTCCGGCCTTGTTGGAACCTCTTTCGGGTAAGGGGTTGATATGCTTGTAGAGGTGGATAAGACATTTGTGGAGACGGTGCAAACCGTTGCGGATTTTGTGAGTGTGGAGCATATGGCAGTGCATTGTAGATAGAACATTGGGGAGGTGAGGTATGACCTTAGGGATGTTGTGGAGGAAAGTAGAATTAGGGAGAATTATTTAGAGTACGAGGATATTCATGGGATCGGTATTGAGGCTGAAAGCATTTAGCAGGAATGCCCACTGGATCATGTTGTTGGCGGGGCTCATCAACATCTTTTATATCAACGGAGAACTGACCCGAGCAACTTGTTTGCTCCATCTGAACCAAAACTCCCTAAAACTTTCCTTGGGCATCGGAGACTTTCAACACACTCTCGCTAGAGGATCGAGGAAGAGTAGCTGGTGAATTAGATCAAGCGTAATTCTGAAAAATAATAGACAAAATAAACTAAAATGAATATTTTTGGATTTTCCATTTTTTAGATTTTTCAAATACAAAACAAGAAGTACTATAACAAAAGACTCGACAATCTTAACTATACTTATAGACTCGATACTATTGTACGAGACTAATAATTAAAGACAACATAAAATAGACTAAAAATAAAAAGTTTCCTCAAGCAGCTCGTGCATGCAATGGTCTTGAGTAGAATGGTCTTGGTGTATTTGTCATGCTCAAACTCTAGAAAATTTATCCATGCCTGAATGGGAAAAATAAGATCAAATAGAGTTAGTGACTCAAGACGTGAGACCACAATACCTTTTATTGGACACATGTAAGGCATAATTAAGGTTGTTTTTCTAAATTGACCTACATAGCCAAAGTGTGACAATTAGCACAAGGCCAACAAATATGGCCTCAAAGACATGGAAAAATACTTCACTAAAGCTTATATAGATTCAAACTCCCAATAATCATGGCCCACAATTAATTTGCAAAAACGGCCCATATGGCCAACAGTGGCTAAAGATGCAAACTCAATAAGGATGGACCTTAAAGTAATATGGCACCTAGTTGTAAACCTAAGATCCTAAGACGTGGACAATTGAACCACTTTTGTAAAAATAACCCTATTTTGCAAGAATGGCCGATGTGGCAAGAAGTGGCTAGACATGCAAGATTTGACTAACACCCTGCAAAGTCAAGAACCTAAGACTCACTAGGAAAGACCGGACCCTATGTGGGTTGCCTGCGTATCTCGTCACGAGAGACAAGAATCAGATTCGTGTAATTCGGGAAGATTGAACATGGGAGAAAGCCTTTAAAAAAGTACAACTAATTTAGAAAAATCATATGTTTTGTCTTTTTGAGAAATGGTGGGAAATGTAAACTCATTTTGAATTTTACTTTTCTCTTTTTTTTTTTTTGAGTTTTTGGAAAATGATGAAAATGTAAAATCTTTTTGGATTTTCATTTTTTTTATTTTTTTGGAATATAATGGAAAAGTGTAAAATATTTTTGGATTTTTTTTAATTTTTAGACAAGAGGGGTTTCCCGGATGGTAAGCAACCCCCACTTCCAACCGGGAGGTTGTGAGTTCGAGTATCCCCAAGAGCAAGGTGGGAAGTTCTTGGAGGGAAGGATGCCGAGGGTCTATTTGGAAACTGCCTCTCTACCCTAGGGTAGGGGTAAGGTCTGCGTACTCATTAGCCTCCCCAGACCTCACTAAGTGGAATTATATTGGGTTGTTGTTGTTGGAAAATAATTGAAAGTGTAAAATCTTTTTTGGATTTTTTCATTTTCATTCATTTTTGATTTTTTGAAAAACTATGAAAGAAAGATGCAAGTAGGCCCTACTTTCTTCCCTTTCACCCTTCTTCCCAAGCATCGATCTGCCAAATGATCTTTTTCACCTCAAAGATGCAACATGTATCACATATGGATGATTGAATGTCTTTTTGGGCCATGTTTGCATTTTTACAAAATTTTGATAGGCTTCTTACAAAGGGACACGGTGCCTAGAACCGATCCCTACTAGGTGTAAATGGAATGATACAAATAAAAATGACGTCAAGGCTGACCTAAGTTTGGGGTTCACTAACAAGGCAATTCGAAGGAACGTATGGTCGATAGTGGCTGCTCAAGCTTTCCACCACTCCATCCGTCTGACAGTCTCCCCTTTCTCCTAAATTAAGGGCGACTTAATAAAGAGTTCGTGCATGCGACACGCACTCTGAGACTTGTTACAGAAAGAAAACCCATGGCTATGCAAATGATGACAGTTTATAAAGGAGTAACACATAAAAGAGAAATTGTAAACAAATAAGCAACTAGCAAATAATAAAATGACATAAACAAAATAAAAATAAAATGAAGCAAACAAATACATAAAGACCTCAACCGAATATCCTAAAAAGCCAACAAGATTAAGTACTAGCTCGAACCTGCAACTCACCAGCAGAGTTGCCAGAGATGTCACACCCCCTTTTTAACAAACCTCACTTAGCCCTCTAAAAAGAATAAAAGAGATTTAGTAAATCTTGAAAAATGTTTTCTAATTAGAACGTGACAAAAATTTATGTTCAAAAGGATTAACTCAGAGTCTTCACCTGACATTTAATTTTGATGTGCCTTGTCACTGTTTTTCTAAAACTAACTTTTCTCCTTTTAAAACCCTTGGAATTCAAAAATTAAGTCTGCACCAGAAATTCGGGTAAGGGGGTTCATTTGACTCAGGGAGAAGGTGTTTGGTATTCCCGGAGTCCCGAGAATGTCACGATTGCGTACTTGATCTAGCTGGTTTTTAAAATATTCAATTGAGGCAGAAAACACAGAAAAACAAAAATAAATACACAAGAGGCTCGAGGTTGTCCCTTCCTAAATGAAAGAAAATGAAAAAGAAAAAGAAAATAAAAATACTACGATTTCTATTTTTGGTTTCCGAATACAAATACTACGGGGCATATCCCGGATAAAAATTTATAAAAATCATTCCGGGCATTCCCCGGATAAAATTTAACTGTGGACGACCTCTTGCATCGAAGCTAACAAAATTCTAAAGTTTGCCTACCCAAATGTGATCGGCCTAGACATGCTTCTAGCGGGTAAGTTATAAAATAAAGTAAAAAAGTATCTATATTAAGCCTAAGCTAAGTATTTAAATGCTAAAATATGTAAAATCTTGGGGAGGATAAAAACTAACATGCCTATGCCATCTTGGATCAATCGGAAGTCCATGTCGTTGTTGATGATCAATACATTGTCATGGTAGACAACCAGACTTTTGAGGCCGCTGCTGTGACTTCAGACGTGCCCTTATCTTCTGCAGCGAGTCGTGCCTCCTCTTCTGCAATAGAGACAAGCTCTTGGTGAGGAGTTGGCGAGAAGGGACCAGGAAGTGATGCAGACCACCCATAGCAAGAGAAAACTCGAAGAGCAACTTAACTTTAAGGACGGGGAGCTTGAGTTAGGTAAGGGGATCGCACCGGAGTGTGAGCACTTGCAGGGTAGGCTGAGGTCGATGCATGCAGAGATGGACCAGAACTTGGTCAAGGTCGAGGCGATGAGTATGCAGTGGATGAGAAAATTGACCGCAATGGAGGGCAAAGTTGTTGGGTTGGAAAACTTTGAGAGAGCCTGGTCCGAGGCTTTGGCGAGGGCGACGACCCTTGAGAACACCATCTATGTACTTCAAGTCGAGAAGGAATTGGAGAGGGTGACAGCTACCCTCAGGGAGGTGAGGCTCGAGAAGCGCATAGGTGTGATTGATCAGGATGCATCGATTACGGGAGATCGGGTCCCGGCCCTGGAGGCAGAAAATGAGCGATTACGGGCTCAGGTTGAGTCGTCTTCCACTTCCATTCCTCGCCAAATGCACGAGCTCTGGGTTTATGCTGAAGCCTAGCGGGACATATTTAAGAAATTGTAGGAGGCCGGCACTGTGGCTTAGGCGGCATATGAATAATCTCGGGAGGCTCGCATTAATGATAGATAAGATACAATGATGCCCGAAGCTGATGGGAATGCAGATGATGGTGATAAAGAACCGTTTGGATACAGCGATGATAATGGTGATGGTGACGGCGGTGATCACGCATTATGAAGGATGTGGCCCTCTATTTTTCTCTTTATTTTCCTTTTGTTTGTTGACTGTTGTTTGTTCGTTGTTTTTTTATTTTTGGGTTGGCCAGGGCCGTATGCAAGCGATTGTAGCTCGCACTACGACTTTGCATAAATAAGAGTTCTTTTCTTCGCTGTTTGCGTTGTACATCAATTTTATTTCATCCGTTCACGGCTTTAGTGCAAGAAAGAGGCTCGTGTGATGAGTGCTGGTTTTTCTTTTTTTTTCCGTGGTTGTAGACATTAGGGGTGCCGTTTCGAACTTATCAAAATGTTGGCCTATCGTCATTCGATTGAGATCGAACCCTTCTTTTTATTTGATTATTTCAAACTTGTCGAAATAGCAACCCGCCATCTTTTGATCGAGGTCGAACCCTTATTTTCATTTGGCAAAGGCCCTTAGCATTAAAGGGTGTTATTTTGAACTTATCGAAATAGCAACCCGTTGTCATCCGATCGAGATCGAACTCTTCTTTTCATTTAGCGAAGGCCCTTAGCCTTAAAGGGTGTTATTTCGAACTTATCAAAATAGCAATCCATCGCCGTTCGATCAAGATCGAACTCTTATTTTCATTTGAGGAAGTCCCTTAGCCTTAAGGGGTATTATTTCGAACTTATCGAAATAACAACCCGTCGTCGTTCAATCGAGGTCAAACTCTTCTTTTCATTTGGCGAAGGCCCTTAGCCTTAAAGGGTGTTATTTCATACTTATCGAAATAGAAACCCGTTGTCATTCGATCGAGGTCGAACTCTTCTTTCCATTAGGTGAAGGCCCTTAGCCTTATAGGGTGTTATTTCAAACTTATCAAAATAGCAACCCGTCGTCATTCGATCGAGGTCGAACTCTTCTTTTTATTTGGTGAAGGGCCTTAGCCTTAAAGGGTGTTATTTTGAACTTATCGAAATAGCAACCCGTCATCATTCGTTCGAGTTCAAACTATTTTTTCATTTGGCGAAGGCCGTTAGCCTTAAAGGGTGTTGTTTCGAACTTATCAAAATAGCAACCCGCTGTCGTTCGATCGAGGTCGAACTATTCTTTTAATTTGGTAAAAGCCCTTAGCCTTAAAGGGTGTTATTTTGAAATTATTGAAATAGCAACCCATCGTCGTTTGATCGAGGTCGAATTATTCTTTTTATTTGGCGAAGGCCCTTAGCGTTAAAGGCTGTTATTTCGAACTTAACAAAATAGCAACCCGTTGTTGTTCGATCGAGGTCGAACTCTTCTTTGTATTTGGCGAAGGCCCTTAGCCTTAAAGGGTATTATTCCGAACTTATCGAAATAGCAACCGGTCGTTGTTCGATCAAGGTCGAAATCTTCTTTTCATTTGGCGAAGGCTCTTAGCCTTGAAGGGTGTTACAGAACTTATCAAAATAGCAACCCATTTTCGTTCGATCAAGATCGAACTCTTCTTTTCATTTGGCGAAGGCCCTTAGCCTTAAACGGTGTTATTTCGAACTTATCAAAATAGCAACCCATCATCATTCGATCGAGGTCGAACTATTCTTTTTATTTTGCGAAGGTCCTTAGCCTTAATGGGTGTTATTTTGAACTTATTGAAATAGAAACTTGTCATTGTTCGATCGAGGTCGAACTCTTCTTTTTATTTGGAGAAGTCTCTTAGCCTTAAAGGGTGTTATTTCGAACTTATCGAAATAGCAACCCATCGTCGTTTGATCGAGGTCGAACTCATATCTTCATTTGGCAAAGGCCCTTAGCCTTAAAGGGTGTTATTTCGAACTTATCGAAATATTAACCCGTCATCGTTCTATCGAGTTCGAACTCTTTTTTTCATTTGGCGAAGACCCTTAGTCTTAAAGGGAATTATTTCGAACTTATCGAAATACTAACCCGTCGTCGTTCTGATTTCTGGAGTGTTGGACATCCTTTGTGGGAGTCCAGTATGTTTTGTATCGCTTGTGCCGGATGATGCAAAGTCGATGAATACGAGGCCTTAATACTCTGTTTTAGGTACATGCAGTGCATGCTTTATCATTTTCTTGTCTGACTCCTGTTGTCCACCTCAGAGATGTTTCAGCAGGAGGTATTTCAGTTGTTTGGAAGCCTTTTTTTCCCTTGAGTCGAGATTTTCCTGTGTGTTTTCGCTTGCGCGGGGCATATGTACTTGCATGGACGAAGAGTGAGAGGTAAGGATGAGATATTCTTCGGTCCGGTGGGAGAATGCAGGTTGGTAGAATCGTTTGTTTTGTTTAGTATATCGATGGTTGATGGGGCGAAGATTTTCGTGCCCGACAATCTTGTTTGGCTCTTCTTCCTTCCCTGTAATGTTCTCGTGTCTCGCGTGGGTTGGATTTTTCCTCTGTGCTCCTTTTGATGAGTGATAGTATTTCTTGGTTTCGATCTGGGAGAAATTAGAAAATTCTCACTAAGAATTCCCTACAGATGATGCCAAATTGTTGGACTCAAAAGATATAAAAACCTTTTTGAGCAAATACATCGAAAGATGAAGGGATAAATCTTTGCGAAATATAATCAAATCCAGATCGAAATGTTAATGACAACAATAATATACGAGATGAAAGAGGCATGATAGATCTTATTAAGATTGAACATTGTCTTTCTCACTAACTGACGAAACAGTGGATTTACATCTATTCTTTGGGATCTTTTCCCTATTTTCTGAGATGCAAGAAAGGAATGTTTTTGTTTCCTTTTTTCTCGGAGAATTTCCCTCCCAGTTAAGAACTTTTCTTGGCTATATATAGTCGAAGTCACTTTATCTGTTGCTTGACTTGATGCCTTCTCATCACTGATGTACCCTAGTTATGACTTTAGATGTTGCCTTTTCCGATTTGTCGGATGTCTCAAAGAAGAAATGAATTGGGCTTTGTTAATTTTTACTGCTCGATTATAGAGGCGGGATGTTAGACAATTAATTGTGATGGTGAGATTTTGACTAATACATATATTACAACAACATTGGTTCAAATTCTTGGAATATTATATTGACGACATAGCATGTAGCATGTGCGTATAAAGTTTAAGCTAGTAGTCGACAAAAAAGCTATTGTTGCTTCTACCCTTTTTTTTAGTTCGTTACTTAAACGATCTCCACCTTAAGAAAATAATGTAGTACTATCCCGGTTCATGATAAGTATTTAATTTATTTATTTATTTTAATTTAAAATAAGTGTTTAATTATATAATTAAGAAAGAATTCAATTTATTTTTACAAAATAACCCTTATATATATATTCCTAAAAAATTTTCTTACTCCTCACATTAAATGCTTAATTAGGAGTAATTTAGTCATAATAAGTATTTTTGTATAGAATTAAATATTTTTTTAATGAGCGTACTAAAAGTAAACTGGACACTTATTGCGAACCGATGAGAGTAATACTTTTGATTTTTTTGTTATAATACCAGTAGGGGTGTACAAAGAAAACCGATAAACCGCACCAACCCGATAATCCGAGTCAAAGCGAGAAAAAAAAACCCGACTATGGTTTGGTTTGACTTGGTTTGGTGTTGAAAAAAAAAACCCGACCATAATTGGTTTGGTTTGGTTTTAACTAAATAAAGTCAAACCGAAACCAAACCAACCCGACATTATATATATAGCAATTATAGATATATTTAATATAAAAATATACTTATTGTAATGTAATTTATAAATATTTCTTAAAAAATTTCATAATTTTATCTTTTAAGGTATTATTTCAAGGTTTGATTTAGAACTTTTGAATGCACCAATAAGTTTTATAACCATTAATATTAGTAAATTAAATAATGCTAGCAATCAACACTAATGCTAACAAAAGACATTCAATTTAATATTACGAACGGGATTGTATTAAATGTCTATTTTTTATTTTGCTTAGATAAAAATACATAACATATTTTTATTTTTCTTTAGCTTTTAGGCATATAATTAATACTCCCTCAGTAGTCTATCTAGTTTAGCATGAATTAGTGCTTTTTATGTTTATTTTTATTATGACTTTTTAATTAGAAATATTTATAGTACATAATTTTATTATTTTTTATTGTTGAATATTTTAGGATAGTGTCATGAGTCATGACATATCTCATATTTTGTATTATTTTCTTGAAAAATACTTTATATAGTTGTATCTTACAAGGATTGAAGAAATATTTTGAGCATACATTATATATTTAGTTCTACGAAGATTTTACCGGAAAAAAATTCGAAAAACCCAGATAACTCGAAAACCCGGAAAAACTCGAGAAAAACCGAGATTGAAAAACCCGAATTTAATGGTTTGGTTTGGTCTTTAGATTTAATAACCCGGCACAATTGGTTTGGTTTGGTAATTGTAAAATCCGAACCAACTCGGTCTATGTACACCCCTAAATATCAGTATTCCAACTCAGTCCATCTTTCCTAAGAAATTTTGATTTCAGCCGCGAAAATCACTTTCCGTGCCGGATAGTTGAAACTATTTCAACTGGAAAATTTATTTGTATCTTATACAGCTTACATTGATTGTATGAGACAATATTTTATCTTAGTTTTATGGACTCAGAATTTTATAGACCCAAAAGTGTAAGATTGAGATTCACAATTTTGTACAACAAAAAAAACTTCATAAAACTAGTATCAATTGTATAAGACACAAAATAAAATTTCTCATTAAACCTATTCTGTCACAGACTTCTTGGTTATTTATTGATTTTCTTATTGTTTTTGTTTATTATTTCTTGTTCTATGCCTATCCAAGGCTGAGACAGAAGCATTCAATTGATTGGATAGGAACAAAGAAACCAGAGGAGAGTGATGCACTTGAAATCCAAAATTTGCGTCAAATCATACACTTGTCTTTCTACATTGTTACGTTAATTAGAGTATAATTTTGGTAGTAATTACGTCATCGAATAGCGAGGTGAGATGATAATATTAGGAAATATTATAAATATCTTTTGTGTATTTTTTTATTATTGGTAAAATATTAGATAAAACGTTTTTTACGTGTTCAAGAATTTGAATTGGACTTAATTTGATCTTTTCCAATTCGAATGTAAATTAATGAAGAAACTGTGGATGTTGTATATACAAATTCTCTAATAAGTAAATAGATTATTCTCATTATTTATTAATAATTTATGTTTCAATCTCATCTATCTAATGGCCAACACCAGAGTTAAAGGAATGTTATTTTGTAGAAGCAGACTCTAGAAATTTACGTGGGCATTTGTCTTTGAGAAGCTAACAGAGCAAGTGACAATAGGGACAGTTGTGCGTAGGTGGTCAGTTTACTGACTGTGGTCAACCCTGAATAGATTAACTGAATTAGGCATTAGAGTATAGGTTAACCGTAATTTTTAGCGTGGGCAGTTGTTGGAATCGCTATACTCTTACTCTTCATGACCAAAAGGATTAACGCAATATGTGGTGGGGCTATTCGATGAATGCTGTTAAATTAACTTTGTGATTTCAGCAACAAGGGGTTGAGTGGTGTAGGTGGATATTTGTTTGGTCCGAAATGTAAGCTTACAAAGTCATGTATGAGACGTTATCTCCTGTACTAAATGACCCAAGAGTTGGTGATACTTACAGGGCCGTTAATGCGTCACAATATCCACAGTCTCGAACTGCACAGACAAAGCTAGAGAAGAGTACATGAACCTCCATAAATCACTGTGAATATTGGATTTTGAATTATTAATAGATACTCACGTTCAATTGTTATAATGTGTGCGAATTTAATTTAGATAGTATACATTAAGAGAATGTGCACCCGCCATACCGGGAATATCATAAATTTTACTACTATATATATCCAGGCGTTTTCCTTTACTTTCTGCAAATTCAGAAAGAAGATCCACTCCTTGGACTTGTTCAGTGGTTTGTGTTATTAATGAATAAAGAGCAAACTGTTACTCCCTCTGCTCGATATTAGTTGTCCTGATTACTATATATATTTAGTCCAATTTAGTTATCATTTTAGAAAAAAAACAATATATAATTATTTAGAGTACCCTTTTCCATTTTTCTCTTAGTATTTAATGTTCTGAAAGTAAAAATGTTGACTACATAGCATAAAAAAAATTAAATAGTCAAAAAACCTTTGACGTATAAAAGAAAGCAAATAACTAAAATGGTCCGTAGGAAATAATAAGATAACAAGCGCAAGAATATAGATGGAAATGCACCTGGAATTTTTTCAAACTTCAAAGATGCATCCTTTAGAATAGTCCACATTTCAGTGGTGGTGCAATGAATAGTGATGCTTGGTAACTGAAGCAACAATTAATTTAAGATATGAAATAAATTATTACTCCCTCCGATCCAAAATAAATGATTTTTTGACTTTTTTTCTTATGATTCAAAATAAATAATTTTTTCAGATTTCAAGAATGAATTAATTATCTTTTTTCTATATTATTCTTGAAGTAAATAATATTGAAATATGTGTTAGAAGTGTTTATGTGAAATAGTAAAGGTTAATATGATCAATTTTATTGCTAATTAATGCGAAAAGATAAATTTCTTAATTTTTGTAAAAATATTCAAAAAATTAAAAGAGAATTTATCCAAAGCAGTGGCCTTAAGCAACATAGCTCTCTTTGTCAAAGTTATTCATTTCTTCAGTAGACTAATTGTTAGTTTACATAGCACCTATCTGGCATTGACTCCTCCATGTTACATTTGAAAATTCAACTGCTTTTTGACTGCACTAAGAAACCAGTGAAACCAGCACATGCACCAAACTAAACTGCACATAGCTAATTTCCATTTGTTTAAGGAACAAAATCAGAAGTATATTCTGAAACTTTGGAACCAAAAAGGTGTTTCAAAGCTAATATAATGGGTGGTTGAGCTTTGATTGTCAGTTTGCTACTAATGATGCAATATGCATATGATGTGTCTATGTGCTACGAACTTTTCCTCTTCACTTTGTGAAATTGTAATAAAATACCAGATTTATTTGGCCCACAATTCCAAACCCAACAATCTCTTCATCAACCACACAAAAAGCCACCATAACTAACGGAGCAAATCACAAATTTCCTACGGTTGGCATGTCATAATTAAAGGTAACTTTGTATGTTAGGTAGAGTGGGTAATAAGTCGTAAACTTGTAATTAATGCTTGAAAACCAGTGATTAGTGTCGAGTCATTTCCACGTAAACCTACCGCGCAGGTGTGTCACTGTAGGGACATATTGACAACTTTTGATCTCAGAAGTAACTTACTTTGCAATAAATAAATACCAAATTAACTTTAGATGGAAAGGACTTTTTGAAGTTACTAATTACAGCATTTGCTTGGCTTATCTATTTGGTTTGGATTTGATGGGACGGATTCTAAAGTATCAATAGTTAGCAGTACATCAATTTCCTTGTCTGGTGCTGTTTGGTAAGGTAGCTAGGTGCTACTGAATGTTCACGTAATTAATCCATTGATAAACAAACAGAAAAAATGTCACACGAAATACAAACGAAAATAGTAATTTGAGTCGGCTGAATTTCATCTATTTTCTTTTCTGTACCTGTTTCTGTTTCCCGTTTTTCTTGGTCTCTTTCTGTTTTTCTGTTGCTTTTGTGTTATGTTTTCCTTTTAGCCCTGGGTAGGGGTGGCAAAAGGGGGAGGGGTTGGGTTAGATATAAACATTAAATTATTTGATCTAATTTATATTTAATACAAATAATAAATGGACTTTTAACTTCATGAATAAGATTACTTTTTGGAGAATTCATAGTCTCCCAAACTTGACAAACACGCAATTTGAAGTTTTACAATGTAAAAGTTAAACCCATTAGTTATCTATTTTCTAAATGGATAAATATGATTCTTATCCATATTGTGATCCGTTTTTAAAAAGTTTAATATGCAACCCATTTTTTATTAAATCATATGGTGATTAACTTTTTCTTGTAGCCATTTTGCCAACACTACCCCTGGTTAAGATAGTGCATTTCGATTTACATGTACTATTTTATTCAATTAATTAAATTAATGCATGATATTATATGTTTTGCGTACATTTATTGTTTTATCATAATTAAATTAGCATATACTTCTATTTATTTTATCACTTAATCATACTATATTAATATAATTTAATGTAAAAATAGATTAGATGTACTTTTTCCGAGCAAGGAGAGAGGAGAATAGGAGTGGAACTAGAATATAATTATGAATTCCGTCAAATTCAATAATTTTAATTTTAATTTTATATTTACTGTTAAATATTAATTTAAAATTTAATAATTTAAAATAATTAAAATTTCGAATAAGATTTAAATTTTAAACAGGAGGAAAGAGGAGATTTAGAGGAGAAGGTTGGTTTGAGATGTAGAGAGGAAACAACCCATGTGATACCAACTTTGAAGCACAAAAAACTTTACACGCAAATCACTAGCGATTTCGCATCTCAATAGTTTGATCCCAACTCCCATTTCTGTTCAAGTTACGAAGTTGTATCGGAGCAATTAAAAGTTAGGGATACAGTACTACTTCCTCGAGTCTAAAATAATTGATTTTTAGATATTTTAATATAAATTGAGAAATTTATTTTTGAATATTAATTAGTAATAAAATTGATTATACGTATTTTTACTATCTTATATAAATACTATTAATACATATTTCAATATTATTTACTCTAACGCTAACGTGTAAAAAAGTAATTAATTTATTTTTAAAATTTTAAAAAATTATTTATTTTAAACTATAAAAAATAATAAAAAAATCACTTATTTTAAATGGAAGGAGCAGTGTACATTTTCTCTATCGCAGAAAGCTGATAAATTTATGTGAAAAAAGTACCTCGAAATTGATGAAATAAAAAAGAAATTCAGATAATGCATGGTCCTCCCCAGTCCTTTCCTTGTCAAGCAATGCAATATGAGTATTACTGCATTATTTAATTTACTGATCCATTAGCAATCTTCATACGAGGCACCACATGTTTAATTATCATAACCTTAAGTTAAGATCATCAGCAGTTCAGCATCTAATTACATGGTTTCGAATTTTCTACAATTAAAAGAAAGAGTAGGAAAATGGCGAATTAAAGGTCATATTAGTGGCTAGATGAAGTAAAATAATCATGGTTCAGCTAATTAGTATGCTCAGGGTGACTGTATTAAGACAAATTTATGTGATTAGGTATGTGATTAATTAGAGTGGAACACACTCAAACAGGAGACAAGGGTTCTTGAAACCTAGGCAACATAATAGAATGTGAATTACTAAATTAGTATTTTGTTTTCTCTCTCCAATTAATTCCCCATATTCTTTTTTATTTATTGAAAATCTCCTTTATGTCTATAAATGTGGTTAACCCCTACTCTTTGGAAACCCCCTTCTCTCTCTTTCTTGTGTTCTTGTTCTTCCCTAACAAAGCTTAGCTAATATACAAAAAGAAAGGAATTAATTTTATTGTAGTTAGTTGCCTTGCATGTGCTCTGCCATCGCACAGAGTTTGCTTTTGTAGGATAATAATCGCACCGCCCATTCTCTCTTTACAATCTTATTTTGTCATATAACTGCACTTTGATTCTCTTCACGGTCCCTTTTCTCCTACTTTGAACCATATAAAAGCTGAACGTAGTTTTTCAATTATAGTCATAGACAGATAGATACAATGGGTGAAGCAATTCAGCAGGTTAGTACGTACTCTGTTTTTTTTCTTGAATGCATTTTTGTAAATTTATTGAATTGATGAGATTGTGGATGTAATACTACAGGAGCCAACAAAGGAAGAAGTAAAAGTAGAGGAAAAGAAGGAAGAACAAACAGAGGAGAAGAAAGAAGAGAAAGTAGAAGAGGACAAAAAAGAAGAGCCAAAACCACCTTCTCCTTTCGTTTTGTACGTCGACTTGCATTGTGTTGGATGTGCCAAGAAAATTGAGCGCTCCATTTCTAAGATTAGAGGTTTGTATCTAGTATATACTAGATTTCTGTCATTAATAGTTCTGTGTATTTAGAATCTAAACCTATGAGTTTAGTTGAACTTACATATAATAAGTCTTAAATTCGCTTTTTTTTCTTCTTTCTAACGTGAATTTGCATGCAAATGGAGCAGGGGTTGAAGGAGTAATGATAGACATGGCGCAAAACCAAGTAACAATAAAAGGAGTAATAGAGCCACAAGCAGTATGTGACAGGATTACCAAGAAAACAAAGAGAGTTGCAAAAGTGTTGTCACCCCTGCCGGAAGCTGAGGGTGAACCTATTCCTGAAGTTGTTGCTTCACAGGTAATTTTAATATATATATATATATATATATATATATATATATATATATATATATGTTATTGCTTTTTGAAGTGATTGGTAAGTATGAATAATAGATTATAACTAATGTAAACATTGGAACGCTATCTATTTCAGGTAAGTGGATTGACTACGGTGGAGCTTAACGTTAACATGCATTGTGAGGCCTGCGCCGAGCAACTTAAAAAGAAGATTCTCCGAATGAGAGGTAACACATATGGAGTAATTTTTGTACTTAAAATTTTCTGAATTTAACACCTATACATTGAATAGTGTAAAAGAACTTCTAAGATAAACCTGATACATATTATATTAGCATATAGTATATTAAAATAAATAGATACTGAATATTTTTCACACTAGAGCTTAGTTCCAAAATCCAATGGGTATAGTACATGGCAACAGAAAGTTAAAAGATTGATGGAGATTTTATTCACATCTGACCCCAATTTTAAGGTTGGTGGTGGGACAACGGCACGTGCACAATGTTTCCCACATATATATGGTTTAAAAATATTTAGTAAAGTAATTTTTTTAAATAACTTGCACCTAATCAATAAACAGAAAACCCTGAAAGGAAACCTGAGAATGATGGCTAATGATCTATTAAAGCCTGTCGAATCACTCTGAATTTTTACTGGGTAAAATCAAGACTTTTACCTTTGATTGGAGAATGCAGACAATTCATGAATAATAATGAAAATTAGCAAGAACGGCAACTATTGAAAGTGGAAAGCAGATATACTTACTATTGTATGTGGGAATAGTATGCTTGACCTTAAGAAATAGCGATTCAGATTCCGTCTCTACACCTTTAAGTTCTTTACGAGTATATTGTTTTTTCATGAAACTTTATTTGTATCAATGCTTTCCCATACTAAAGTTGACAGAACATTAGAAAGCAAACTATTTTGTCTTGACTTATCACATATCACGTATTACTACTCTACTTTTAGTTATACAAACTCAACAGTAAGACACTTGTTAATTTTATAACATTAACATGCACCTAGTAATGAATAGTATTTGTCTTCCTTAATTTAGGAGTAAGAACTGCAGAAACAGAAGCCAGCACAGGAAAAGTTACGGTGACAGGAACCATGGACGCCAACAAGCTCGTTGATTACGTCTATAGACGAACCAAAAAGCAAGCTAAAATTGTGCCTCAACCCGAACCCGAAAAGCCCGCTGAAGAACCAAAGCCTGAAGAGTCCAAACCAGAAGAGGCAAAGCCAGCTGAAGAAGCTAAGCCCGACGACGGAGCTGCCGAAAAGAAAGACGGCGACGGTGAAAAACCACCGGAGGAGGAAAAGAAAGAGGGCGGCGAAGAACAAGCTGGAGAAGATAAAAAAGAAGGAGAAGAGATTATTCCAATTGGAGACCATGATCAAATGAACATTAATAAGATGATGTATTATTATCAGCCACTTTACGTCATTGAAAGAATCCCACCTCCGCAGCTCTTCTCCGATGAAAACCCTAATGCATGTTGCATTACATAATATAACCAATCAATAAGAGTTTATCGATCCCCATTGAGTTTTTATATATTGTGGGACGATTAAACACGTAGGAGTATTTAATATTTGTTGTATGGATGATTATTATGTGAAGAGGATATATGTTATTATCCCTACATCATGAATAATGGTAAATATAAATTTATCGTGCATGTAAAATCTAATTAATCTTGAACATAGCGCTTCAAGAGTATTGGAAATGTCACCTCGTTTTTTTTTGTTGTGTATATATATCACCATCTTAAATGTTACAATATGACATTCTGTTTATATGAACTTTCATATATATGGCGCAATATTCTAAACTTTATTCTAACGTTGAGTCCACCTAGATATTTTTAATTCTATGATATTCTCGACTGTGTAATGAAACTATGTGTCACAGGCATCATGCAAATAAAGTAGGGCAGAGTAACTTCCGACGAATTAATAATCCAAAGAAGACAGTTGGATATATGGTACAATATTTTTGCGATTTAGATATCGATTGAGCATATTTTTTCCTTTTGTGTTTCGTAGGTTAAAGTTTTGCTGCAAATGGTCCCAGCTAAGTCCCGACTAACAGAGGGCGAATCCAGGATTTCAAGGAGATGAGTGCACAATTATAAAGAGGTAAATCTAAAATCTGTATTTGACAAGTTTAACCTTTAAATTTTACCATGAATTCATCACCATTTAGAAATTACAAATTAAAATTAAAGTTTTTTTCTTGTAATGTTAGTGATTTGTAACATATATATCTATATTCTGTATCAAAAATATTGGAACATTGTACCATGCTACATTATCCACTACTATTAATTTTGGTTATACTCCATCCGTTTTAGTTTATGTGAATCTTTTTCCTTTTTGGTTCATTCCAAAAAGAATGAATCCTTTCTAAATTTCAAAATAATTTATCTTGAACGTACAATTCTACCCTTAAAGAGAAGTTTTTATAACCACACAAATATTCTAGGCCCTTTTTTGACTTGTTTAGGACTACAAATTCCAAAAGTCTTATTTTTTCTTAAACTATGTGCTCAATCAAATATGTTCACATAAATATGAACGGAGGGAGTATAAATTTTGTGATGACAAAAAGGAAATAAAGGATGTCAAAATGTTAGACTTTGAAAATTTGAATGAATAAATCAAACGAAAAAAGGAGATTTTTTTTTAAAATTAAAACACAAGAAGGGACACTAGACATACCAACAAACTAAAAATTGAACATCTAACACAAGAAGGTACACTTAATATTTATTGCACTATAGAACTCTCTGAGCTAGGTTGCACACATATATATATATATTTACAATATTTAAAAATATATAAAATAAATATATATAGTATAGAGAGAGGAGCATGAGTGCATGTGCCCCATGCTCCAATACATACATACGCCTCTGCTGACTAATTAACACATCAAATGGGATATGTGGACTAGGTTTTGTATATTTACCATGTATCGTGAGATAGAACGTAGCTCGTAATATACTCACATGGTTGATTAAAACTTGGCACGTATCTTAATCCCCAAAAAAATTGTATTGGTTAGTAAAGAAATCATTAGCGCCTCAGGATTCAGTAATCCTCACTAATAAGTAGTATCTCATGTTGGAAAAAAAAAGTATAATACTTTGATGTTCCGTATATCAGTATATCAGTTTAGTAGCGTTACCATTAAATCAGTTAGTTAATTAAGTATGTAGGTGGTAATAGCCAAATAGCCAACCTTGACGTGACAAATTCACATATTACTAAGTTGTCATATTAATGTAGTTTAATATTTATAGCACCCGAAAAAGAGAAGCCGAAAAAGTAGACAGATATTTGAAAACAGAAATTAAATTTCAATATTTAATTAGTTATTTTAAGTTTTGATTCCATATTTTTCTTTCAATTTTCAAATTATCATATGAACATATTTCAACTGATCGATCTAACCTCGGATCCGATGAATACCGGAATGAAATGAGAACACTTTTTGTGGAACTGCGTGACATAATAACAAAGAAGAATTTGAAATTTAACTGTGATTTTTTAAAACTTAAATTACGTAAATAAGTATAAAAAAATTACTTTTCAATATATAACGTCAAAATATATTATGTTATATCAGAACGGTAACTTTTACTGTTAATATATAGCGTGATATATTTTCATATTATATATACTGATAATTTAACTGACAGATATAATATGCTGTATTGGTCGGGGAAGAAGATAAAAAAAATTATTAATTAGGGATATAGCATATTATTTTTGTACGATATATATAATATAAAAATACAGCATGTTATAGCTGCCACTCAATTTGTCAGTATATATAATATGAAAATAACCACAATATACCTTAATGGTAAAAATTAACATCAAAATATAGCATAATATATTTTAACATTATATATAAAAAGATAATTTCTTTTATTTTTACACTTAATTACATAATTTGAATCCAAAAAAACCTCAATTAAATTCCGGACACTAACAAAGAATACAGTAGTGTTCCTAGTAATATAAATTGAGACATGATGCATGTTATAAATTGTTGATCGCACATTCTCTTTTTTCCCTGAGCAGAGACAGATGCATGAGATCCACGTGGTTGGGACCCACCTTTGTGATGTATGCGATCTGAGTCATCTTTTCTGACTTGTATATTAGTGCCACGCAAAAGGAGTGGGCCCGTGGAGCCCTTCTCTAACCTGGCGCGGGGTCGCACTTGCCTCTTAGGATTCCATGCCAACTTTTGTCTCATTAAATTTCCTTTCTCAGGTCTCTGTTGTATCGCCCCTTAGAGACAGTCCATGTTTAATTGGAACATACCCTCCCCGTTTTATTTTTGTGACAATATTTGTTTAGGTACGAAATTTTAAAATAAATGAATTTTAACATATATTAACAGTTTAAACTTTTAATTCTAACATTTGTGATATTTATAATGTTACAAATATTTTGAAGGCTAAATTGAAAGTTAAAATGAAATGAATTTCAAAAAATTTCAAATGTAAAAAAGGTATCTACTTCTTTTTAGGGTTACAGGTAGAAAAGAAAAAAAATGTTATGTATAATAGAACTAAAGAAATACTATTATTTGACCAAAAAGTTTCAAAGCTTTTTTATTAAACTAATTAAATAAGAAAATATGAGATAAATCCTAACCAGAGATAATTTATTCTAAATTTGAGATGGAAGACAAGAATGAATGAGCATAGTTGGACGTGAAGTTTGATCACTGTCGAGATTGGATTTCATAATGGCTTCAATAGTATTGAATGATAAACACATAAAGGAAAAGAATCACCATTCTTGAACTAGATAGACCTCCATAAACTGTTAAAGTTGAACGATGGATAAATGTCAAGATCTTAAGGTTTATCCCCTTTTGGCTAAGAACTTGGGAGGACAGAACATCTTCTCCTTCAGAGGGATGCATATTTCTCTATGTGTTCCTATTCGCCTCCTTTTTGTTACTCTCTCTCATGATATTTATACCATACACTTTTCTAATCCAACGATTCTTGACCGGAGTATTTAAGTTCTTGGAATATCATGTAGAATAGTATTCTAAAATATCTAAGTTTTGAGCTATTTGTTTGGGCTGAACTAAGTGCTCGACCTCGACGGTAACTGAATCATCCGCCGATATATTATTTTGTGTACACGACTTTGACTTAATTAAGTCCTGATCGTTCTTCCTTAAGTGAAATTCTTTTGATCAGATTTTAACCTTTGAAACAATAATTTTTCAGCATTTTGGAATTAAAAACGACGCACGGCATTCGTATTATTCTCTTATAGTGCTGATGTCACAGAGGCTCAGGTATTTGAATAAATTCTTTTTAATACCGTTCAAACATTAATCTATTTCCTGCCTTGCTCATCCTATTTATCCATTCGTGCCTCAAAGTTAATGTTTGTTCTATGGTTACAACAAAACCACGAGCCAATAAATTGAAAATCACATAGCTGGTCTCACCATGATTCCGGTTGTTAAATTTAATACAAGTTTTATCTCTAGCAAAAATGTTCCATCAATTGAATATCAAATTTTACCATTTAACTTGAACTAACAATGTAGCACTTAGAATTTTTTAAATATTCTTTTAACATTGTTTATTCAATGAGTAACAGTCATGAGGACGTACACTAGGAATAGGTAGAAGTAATTAATTAATGTCGTAGTCAGGCAGAATTATTGCTGAAGAAGATGATAGGGGATCATGTGAAGGGAATCTGTAAGAAGTCGCTTTAATTGATACGATCAGCTCTCATTTGATTAAAAGAAGAACATGCTTTATTAACTCAAAATCTTGTCTTTGTCATTCTAAAATAAGCAGGGGTTTGTCCTGTTGTGTTTCTATTCAAATATCACTGCAACTTTAAATCATGCAGGGCAAGCATGCTAAGGACCAATAGTTTATAGGCCAAAGTGAACTTGAGGATAATGAGATCCATATCAATTGGTTATGTAGTAGCTGCTGCTTGTCAATGTCTATTGGCTGTATAATCAAGCTTGATAATTATAAATCAGAAGTGGAGTATATAATTATTTGAAAGGGAGTGTAGGGAATAATGGTAAGTTATCTATGTGAAATTTATAGGTTATGGTTTCGAGCTATCAAAACAATCACTAATATTATATTGAAGTAGACTGTCTACATTACACTCCTTGAAGTATAATCCTTCTCCGAATCCGAGAACCCAAAATACCTTCTACAGCGGGCTGCCTTTTAGAACAGGAGTATTAATAATGACAACACTCAATGTATGGGATACTTTGTGGCTTAAATTTAAAAGAAGTTTATTAGATGGTGACCTAGAAACTCGAAACGGGATAAAAGAAAGTGCAGCCTTATTCCTTTAGGTTACTCCAGGAAAAGACTACTTTGGCATAATGTAATGCCATGGGCTATTCAAAAGCTCAGCCACCTTTCCATGACAGTAAAAGGAATTTAGCAGATTCTTTTGGGTCATCACTTTTTACTTTTATCTTTGGTTCGCTCACTATTCAGTATTCGTTCGCCCTCTCAGCCAAAAAATGTAGAAAACAGAAATGGGAAAAGTTTGAAAAAGAAAAATATGTTTCCGATTATTACCTTTTGTTCTATAATAATCCTTTCTGTGTCAAGAAATTAAATTTTAGTTTGGTAAAAACATAAACAGTAACATTCCATTTACTATCGTTTCATTTTATTGATCTTTCTCAGTTAGGTATGTCAAAATTGATCGACCCCTTACGTTGGTTCACTTCTTTTACAAAATAAATCACAACTTCTCTATCTACATCAACGACCAACCACAAAGTAATCCTAACGGATGAAAAATTAAGTAGGCTGGAAACTTGGAGAGGGAGTCCCAGTTTTAGACAAGAGAATAAGGGAATGAAAAAAATGCTGTTTAGGCAGTTTGCAACTTGACAACCATAACACTTGTTATTTTTATAGACTTATCTTTTATAGGAGTGCGAATTACAAATCCATTGATAGTGGTTACATAAAAGATTGACACCTTAACTAAAAAATGAATTTGAAATAATAGTTACTGGTCTTTGCACTTGAAGATTACAGTATCCAAATTCCTCAAAAAGTCAGTTTTGTTTCTCTACTTTTAGATATATCCACTTTGAATTCAACATGATAAAACTTCAATATTTGGTACACAATAACTTTCGTAGCCATGTTTCCAAAATCACTTTAAATCCGTAATTAACAATCTAATCCTTGGCATTTCGAAAGACTACTTACATGCTAAGTAATGCAGACCACATGTGTTGTGAACAAAGTAATTGAATTATCCAATCCCACGAAAAGAAGAAAATGCATGTAAAACCACCACTTTATCTTTCTTGATTGACTTAGGAACAATGGAACATGATATGAGATGATGACACTACTCCTTTTCACTCGTCCTAGTCATAATCCACGTATTTTTTAAAGAAAATTTCCTCTATTCAGAGAACCACAAAATAGAAGCCTCTGGAGCTACAACTTCTATATGACTTTCACCAGCCAACCTTAAACAACAATGCTCAGAAATAGGATTTATTTGCACAGAATATGTCAATTAAGAATGTAAAAGCGAAAAGTAAAAGTGGTGCTAGCTCTTTCATCCAACTTTTTTAGAAAGAATCTTGCATGTCTTGTCCGCTACTTTTGATTTTGGATTAGCAGAGATCGTCGTCATCAATGTCATAATATACCCTCTAAATGCAACTATAAATAACTCATTATCACCCAAGTGCAATCTCAACTTGAGGTGCGACGACAACTATATGTTGTTACGTATATAACACAATTTAGGAGTAGAGTTATATTTGGGGATGGCGGACATGCAGATAGTACTGGCTGGCAGAAATGTAGAACCACAGTATGTGGAAATGATGGTGCCTCTCTACTCTTATGGTTGTGAGAGAAAAGTCAAGAAAGCTCTTTCCCATATCAAAGGTAAACACAACAATGCATTAGTATAAACTTTTTTTTTGTATATAGTACAGTTTCATTTAAAATTCAGAAATAAGTTCTTAATGATCTTAAGATGTCATTTTTTTAGAGGTCTGATTTGTCTTTTTTTTTTTAAGTCTTTTCTTGAATAACACTTGCATGGAATTTTGCCAAATGCACGGACTAAATAGAGGAAAACACCCAAACAAATATGTTTTGGGTCAGTGGATTTAAGCAACTAGGCCCATAATCTAGGCAATTGGGGTTACTTTAGCCAGATTTACAAGTGGTCATTCAAAAATAGCTACAGTATTAAAAGTAATCAAATTTAGCCACTTTTCATGTAAAGATGAATCTGAACGAAAACACTATTTAAAATTCGAAAAAATATTCCATCATAATATACTGGAATTCTAATATATTATATTAGAACTTCAGTCTAATATACTGAAATTCCAGTATAATATATTGGTCCAGCATGATATACTGTAGTTTGGAGCACCGGTACTCCACTCTACAGGATATTATACTGGAGCCAGTAAAGTATACCGGTCAAGCATAATATGCTGGAAGTTCATACAAAGGTACAGCGAACTCCAGTATATTATACTGGATTGTTCTCTATTGCAGCAAAATAATAGCTATTTTTTATTAACTTGATAAACGCTGGCTATTTTTAAATGACCAGTCTGAATACTGGCTAGACCATGCTATTTTAACAATGACACAAGGTAGGCACGCTACGTATTTAAGAATTAGTCAGTATGTCTTGAAGTTCAGTTATTGAATTCAATTTTTAGGACAAAGAGATCATGAATTGTCCTGAAGTTAAGTTTTTTACAGTCTCTAGCTCTGTAACATGTTCACGACCAGGCTTGAATCGTGTAATGCCATTTGGTTGAGTTCTATGCTCATTCATTTTTCATTTCTTTTTTTTGCTTGTGTGAGACATAGATTATTCGAAAATTACAATGGTATGGAATATCTCTTGGCGATAGAAATAGAAGTTATTTGCAGATCAGTAGTAGTGACTAGTCTAATATACTCGCTGTCTTCCACTTGAATTCTCAATTTTTGAAAACAAACTCTGCACCAATTAAAATGATGGATTTTGTGGTACTTTGCATCGGCTTACTTTTGGCATAGTTACTGTTTAAAGTTGTACTAATACCAGTAATAATATAAATCAAATTACAGGGATATACTCAGTGAACGTAGATTTCGAACAACAGAAGGTGACAGTATGGGGAATATGCAACAAGTATGACGTGCTAGTCACAGTTAAAAGCAAAAGAAAAGACGCTCGTTTCTGGAATGCAGAGGACAACATTGGTCTGATGCAAGAATCGGAAACAGCTTCAGATTCTTCATCAACCCCACCTTCTCGGCACCGATTTAGAGCCTCTGCTGCACCACCTTTGGCTCTCTTAAGGACTCGATCTCTAAGCTGGAGAGCTTTAAAAAAGGCCTTCACAAGAACATACTCATTTTAAAATTACGTGCCCTCTTGCCCCGCCATAAAAGAAGGAATGTGTGAGCATTAATTAACCTTTTTATTTTGTAAATACTTGCCACTTATGTTGGCTATTCAGTTTTCCCACCATCCTTCCTATCATCGGTTTCTGTACCCGTTTATGTTTTGATTAGGGTCTTTGAATGGCAAAAACTGTTAACATAAAATTCAACTGTGATTTTGCCTCATTTTCAAGCTACTGATCTCACTTGTAGTTAATTGCTTGCTAATTAACCAGTGGAATTCCTCGTCATTGCATATAGAGCACATTAACCGAGCTAGTCAGAGAATCCAATTCAAAAGACTAGCATATTAGATGGGAGAACTCAATCCATGACCTTCAAACTCATTATCAATACTGGTTGTAATTAATTAGAAACTCAAATGATTTTGTATGTGGCAGCAGCGACCTCGTTGGCCACCTAGAAGGCTGTTAGATTTTGTGATACGCAACAAATGTATTTACGTTTTAGACCGTGCTTAATAATCTTTTACCTGTACGGACAAAAATATCCATGTGTTAGACATGGGTGCTGTGTAAATATTAAGGACATGGTATCCTTAACTTCATGAATATTGTGTAAATACTAAGTACATAGTGTCCTTAACTTATGAATGCTGTGTAAAATATTAAGGACATAATGTCCTTAACTTCATGAAGGTTGTGTAAATATTAAGGACTACTTGTGCTTAGTTTTTGAACTTGTAGCTCTAAATTTAGGACTACTTGTCCTTACTCTAAGTTTAGGATTAACTATTATTAACTTTTGAACTTGTAACTCTAAGTTTCAGGACTACATGTCCTTAACTTTTGAACTTGGAACTTGAAATTCAGACCACTTTTACGACCCAAATTCGCTTGAGGTCATGATGTCGTCCAACATCGTAATTAGGCAAGCCAACCCTAAACAACAACAACAACAACAATAACCCAGTATAATCCCACTTAGTGGGGTCTGGGGAGGATAGTGTGTACGCAGACCTTATCCCTACCCTTGGGTAGAGAGATTGTTTCCAAATAGACCCCCGGCATCCTTCCCTCCAAGAACTTCCCACCTTGCTCTTGGGGAGACTCGAACTCACAACCTCTCGGTTGGAAGTGGGGGTTGCTTACCATCACAGCAAGCCAACCCTAACAACAAGTGAATTCCCACTTATTTTTACTAAGAACATTACCAACGATTATATCAACTTATATTCAAGTCAACCGATAATCCAAAATTTTATAACAGTAGAAATGCAACCCCCAAAACAAACATAGTCTACAGTGCTAGGAACTAGGGTCACAAGTACTAGGGCAACTAGTAGAATGTACAAAATATCAATATCCTACGGCCTGAAACATAATAGACAGTACATAATAACAACAAAAGAAGAGAACTCCGGAATGCTGCTGAACGGCTCAGGAGTGTAGCTCACTGTGAGATCTCGATCAGAAGTCAGGAACGCATGCGTGGAGGGGTAACTAGATGCACTTACCTAAGATCCTGTACAGTTATGTACAGAACCGTAGTATGAGTACATAAATAACATGTGCCCAGCAAGTATCTAGTCTAACCTTGAAAAAATAGCGACGAGGGGTCGACTTGACACTTACTAAGGTCAATATCAATAATATAAAAGGTTTACACTAAGCATGGATGACGTGTATATAATGACATTCTCAGAACAAGGAGCACCAATATATATATGTGGGATTCAGTCTTGTCATATAATAACTTACATTTCAAGGCATTCAAATAGAGTAAATCAAGGATGAATTCCACATAAATAACACGAGCCCATTATGCCGAGGTCGTACGATCCGTCTAACATATTAATAACTGTGCACAGTTAGAGGGTCAAATGACGTGAAACATAAATGCATCTATTTCTACCGAGGCAATCGGCCCGATCTACAAATACATTTTTTTCAAGAAGAAACATAAAGGTGCATTCATAGTCAAATAGATTCAAGCAAGTTCTCAAGTAAGTGTGTACATTCGTTTATATTCATTTTCAATTGCTAACATGTCCTAAGTGATCTCATTTGCATGTATGGCATGGTAATGATCCTAAACTACCCAGACAATTACCATAATAGTAGCTACGCACGGACTCTCGTCGCCACGTACGTACGTAGCTCCCACAGATAATCACATGCATTTATGTAATTCACCTAGGATTATTTCCCTCTTACGAGGTTAGAATATAAATATATTTATATGTCGGTTTGGTTCAATTTTTTTTACTCAATATTAAATTTAATCGATTCGATTTGATTTTTGATTTGGTATTGTTTCTCGATTCTATTTGAACATCGTGTTAAACTTCAATAATAAATATTCATTGATAATAGAGTAAATTATAACTAACTTTCTACTATAGTTAAACTGCACTTTTACTTTAAACTTTTAGTATGCTGATAATGAATATATTAAAACATTTTATATAATGAAATATAATCAGGCTAATTTATATTTTTCTATGCCTTACCATATATTTTCAACAACACAATCTTGAAGAATTTATATTATTCTTTGATACAATAATGGTAAATCCTCTACTACTGTTTCTCTTCATTTTGGTATCAACATTTGTCTTGCATCAAATGAAAAGCGAATATACTTTTATTATAGGAGTATAATTTCGGAACCACAATACTTTCTGGGTGTTCATATTTGTATGCATTGATGCAAAGCGAATATACTTTTATTATAGGAGTATAATTTCGGAACCACAATACTTTCTGGGTGTTCATATTTGTATGCATTGATGCAAAGCGAATATACTTTTATTATAGGAGTATAATTTCGGAACCACAATACTTTCTGGGTGTTCATATTTGTATGCATTTGGCCAATATTCTTTTCTTTTCTATTTCAAAAACTTAAAGACGTGGCAACAAGTTTCTAGCAGTTCATTAACTCAAATTGTTTTTGTAACACGTGAAATAGTCTAAACAGGAAGGCTGTTGTGGTTGCAAATATTTAATGTTTTTAAAATAATACTTTCTTTGATCTAAAATAAGTGAACTTTTTTATGTTTTTATAAAAATTAAAAAATTCATATTTTTTAGTATTAATTAGTTAAAATTGACCATATTAATTTTTACTATCTCACATAAACAATGTTAACACATATTCCAACACTATTTACTCCAAGAATAATATAGAAAAAAATAATTAATTCATTCTTGAAATTCGAAAATTTTTAATTATTTTAGACCACAAAAAAAGTCAAAAAGTTATTTATTTTAGATCGATGAGATAATTATAACCTAATCTGGGGACTTTGTACCAAATGTTTTGGAATATCAAACACCCCGTTGCATTTATTGATCCTCATCGCTGGATTGGATCCATATTAACTAGTATATCATGAAAAACAAATTTAGTTGAAATTTGTTATAAAATATTCTATTTTAGGTGAATATACATATTTAGAGAGATTTTAGGGTTTACTTCTTGGTGGCTAAGTCACCACCTCCCTATAAATAAAGGGGTTCTATTCCATTGTAAACCATCCAAAAGTATCAATAAGAATATTCCTCTCTCCACTTTTCTCTCTATTGTTCTTGTTCTTGTATTATTGTTCTTGTTCTTATATTATTTCATAACACGTTATCAGCACGAGACTCTACCGTCTCAAGAATCCTCTTGAGAAAATTAAGGTATTTCCCTTTTTCCGAATTTGGTTTTAATTATGTCTGATATTATGAAAAGAAAGTTCGTTGCCCTTGAAATTTCGGGCAAGAACTATATGACATGGGTGTTGGATGCTGAAATCCACTAGATGCTATGGGTCTTGGAGACACCATTAAAGACAGAGATAAAGCATCCACCCAAGACTGTGCTAAGGCCTTGATTTTCTTGCGCCATCACCTTGATGAAGGTTTGAAAATTTAATATCTCACAGTCAAAGATCCACTCATCTTGTGGAAAGGCTTAAAGGAGAGATATGACAACCTGAAGTTGGTCACTCTGCCACAAGCACGATATGATTGGGCTCATCTGAGGCTCCAAGACTTTAAGTCTGTTTCTGAATATAATTCTGCAATGTTCAGAATTACTTCTAAATTGAAACTCTGTGGAGATAATATCTCTGATTATGATATGCTTGAAAAAATGTTTACAACGTTTCATGCCTCCAATATGGTACTGCAACAACAGTACAGAGAGAAAGGTTTCAAAAAGTACTCTGAACTGATTTCTCTTCTCCTTGTGGCTGAGCGAAACAATGACCTGCTCATGAGAAATCACGAAAATCGACCCACTGGGTCTACACCATTGCCTGAAGCAGATAAGGTGTATTCTCATTATGCCAAGCATGGAAAAGGCTATGGCTTTAATCATGGTCGTGGTCGTAATCGGGGTCATGGCCGTCGACGTAGACAAGGAAGAAATTTCCCTGATGTCCGTCACCCCCCAAAGAGATATAACCACCAAAAGCAGAAACGGGATTATGAGGATCCAAAGGCAAATAGTTCAGAAACTATATGTTATCGTTGCGGTGGAAAAGGGCACTGGTCAAAAGCTTGCCGTGTACCAAGACATTTGGTTGATCTTTATCAAGCATCTCTAAATAATAAAGGCCCTGAAACAAATTTTGTCTCTGGCGACAATTTTGACATCACCCACCTGGATGTGGCAGACTTCTTTGAGCAACCCGAGGGGAAAATAGACCACTTAATCGGTGATGGATCTGTGATGAAGGAAGATGGAATTGTTTGATGTTATTCTACTTATTTGTATTAGTTAGTGAATAAACTAATAGTCATTAGTATCAGCTCGTATTAGTTAGTTTATGATATAATGTTAGTATTAGTTCTTTAGAATGTTTCAATATGCTTAAATTTCAAAGATATTTTTATTTTCCAGTAGAGTTAATCGATTAACCTAACAGTTAGTCGATTATCTAATATTTCGCATTAAAACTGAACTTTTCCGCAAGCTAAGTTAGTCGACTATCTGATTTAGTTAGTCGACTAACCTGATGACTGTTTACTAAGTTAGTCGACTATCAACTTAGTTAGTCGACTAACTAATATTTCGCATTAAAACTAGACTTTTTCGCAAGGCAAGATAGTCGACTATCTGATTTAGTTAGTCGACTAACCTAATGACTGCTTCCCAAGATAGTCGACTATCAACTAAGTTAATCGACTAACATCAGCAGATTTTGAAAATATTGTTTAAATGTGAAACAAACGGATTGAATTTGTTTACTCTCATGTTCGTGTATTTCATTTGTATGTCAAACCATGGGAAAGCAAATATGGATATCTCACAAAGCAAGCTTGGATCAACGTCCAACTGTAAAAATATTTGTTTAGTTGATTCATGTACTACACATACGATACTCAAAGAAAAGAAATATTTCTCTCAACTAAGTATGTGTAAGGCAGATGTTACTACAATCTCTGGTAGTAGTAAATTAATTGAAGGCTCCGAAAGAGCAACTATAACTCTGCCTAGAGGAACAATGTTTATCATAGAGAATGCAATGTTCTCCTCCAAGTCTAAGAGAAACTTGTTGAGTTTTAAAGATATACGCCGGAATGGCTATCATATTGAGACAATTGATGAGAATAATCTTGAATATCTCATCATTACAAAGAATGTCTCTGGCCAAAAGAGGGTTATTGAGAAATTCCCGTCTTTATCTTGTGGCCTGTATTGGACAAAAATTAGTGCAACTGAGGCACATTCAACAGTAAACCAAAAGGTTATTGATTCCAATACTTTTGTACTTTGGCATGATCGATTGGGACACCCTGGATCAATCATGATGAGACGGATTATAGAAAGCTCATATGGGCATCCGTTAACGAATTTCAAGATTCTTTTAAATAATGAATTTTCTTGCACTTCTTGTTATCAAGGCAAGTTAATTATTAGACCATCACCAACGAAGGTTGGGACTGAGTCACCTACGTTTTTGGAACGTATACAAGGGGACATTTGTGGACCTATTCACCCACCTAGTGGGTCCTTTAGATATTTTATGGTCTTAATAGACGCATCTTGTAGATGGTCTCATGTGTGCCTGTTGTCATCACGCAACCTTGCGTTTGCAAAACTAATGGCACAAATAATTCGACTACGAGCACAATTTCCTGATAGTCCAATCAAGTCTATTAGACTGGATAATGCTGCTGAGTTTTCATCCCAAGCATTTAATGATTAATTCTTATCAATTGGGATAAAAGTGGAACAATCTGTAGCTCATGTTCACACTCAAAACGGTCTTGCAGAATCTTTAATTAAACACCTGCAGTTGATTGCAAGACCATTACTCATGAAAACGAGGCTGCCCACTTCGGTATGGGGTCACGCCATTTTGCATGCAGCAATGCTAATTCGTCTCAGACCGACGAATTATCACAAATATTCCCCGTTGCAATTGGTTTTGGGTCATGAACCCAATATATCTCATTTAAGAATCTTTGGATGCGCAGTATATGTGCCTATAGCACCGCCATACCGCACCAAAATGGGTTCACAAAGAAGGTTAGGAATATATGTTGGGTTTGAATCGCCCTCCATTATTCGCTACCTCGAAATATTGACAGGGGATTTGTTCACTGCACGATTTGCAGACTGTCAATTTGATGAGACACTTTTTCCAAAATTAGGGGGAGAAGTTGGTGAAACCAAACGGGAAATTTTGTGGAAAAATGCATCATTATCTCATCTTGATCCACATACCTCTAGTTGTGAAAAAGAGGTGCAAAAGATTATCCATTTGCAAAGAATAGCAAATCAAATGCCTGACGCATTTACGGACTTGAAAAGGATAACAAAATCCCACATCCCCGCAGAGAATGTTCCAATCCGTATTGATGTCCCTGTTGGACAATCATCTAGTGTCATATCCAATGAGTCGAATGCACGCCTGAAGCGTGGCAGGCCATTAGGTTCCAAAGATCGAAATCCTAGAAAGAGGAAAGCAAACGATCAAAATGACACTACGAAAGAATCTCATGAGAAAATTCATGATTTAATAAATTCTAAGATTCATGAAGAATCCATTGAGCCCGAGACTCAAGAAAATAAGGAACTATCAATATATCCAATCGATATTGAGGCAAATTTTAATCGAGTGGATATAATGGTGGATTATGACTTTGCTTTTAATATCGCATCTAGCATTATGCAAGAAAGTGAGGATCTTGAACCTCAATCTGTTGGAGAATGTCGAAAAAGACATGATTGGCCAAAATGGCAAGAAGCAATCCAATCAAAATTGAATTCACTGGCAAAACGTGAAGTTTTTGGCCCTATAGTTGAAACACCTAATGGTGTTAAGCCTGTTGGCTATAAATGGGTCTTTGTACGCAAGAGAAATGAGAAAAACGAGGTACAAAGATATAAGGCACGCCTTGTTGCACAAGGATTTTCTCAATGTCCTGGTGTCGATTATGAAGAGACATATTCGCCTGTAATGGATGCCATAACTTTTCGTTATCTCATTAGTTTTGCTGTCCTTGAAAAGCTTGACATGCGTTAAATGGATGTGGTTACTGCCTATCTTTATGGCTCACTGGATAATGAGATATACATAAAAATTCCCGATGGACTCAAAATGCCAAACGCTCATAATTCAAAGTCCCGGGAAATGTTTTCAATCAAATTGCAAAGATCCTTGTATGGTCTAAAGCAATCAGGACGAATGTGGTATAATCGTCTTAGTGAGTATTTATTAAAAGAAGGCTATATAAATGATGCCATTTGCCCGTGTGTTTTTATAAAGAAAACAACATCGGAATTTGTTGTACTTGCCGTATATGTCGATGACATAAACCTTATTGGAACCCCCATAGAACTCCAAAAGGCAATTGATTATCTAAAGAATGAATTCGAGATGAAAGATCTCGGAAAGACAAAATTATGTCTTGGTTTGCAAATTGAATATTTGGCAAACGGAATTTTTATTCATCAATCTACCTATATAGAAAAGGTACTGAAACGGTTTTACATGGATGGAGCATATCCTTTAAGTACTCCGATGGTTGTTCGATCACTTGAAGTGAATAAAGATCCATTCCGACCGCAAGAAAGGAATGAAGAGCTACTTGGTCCTGAAGTACCATATCTTAGTGCAATTGGCGCACTAATGTATCTTGCAAATACTACAAGGCCTGACATAACCTTTTCAGTTAATGTCTTAGCAAGTTATAGCTCGGCTCCCACAAGGAGACATTGGAATGGGATCAAACATATATTGCGGTACCTAAAAGGGACTACCGATATGGGCTTATTTTATAGCAATAATTGCAGTCCTGATCTTGTTGGTTATGCTGATGATGGATATTTATCCGACCCACACAAGGCTCGATCTCAAACGGGTTATGTGTTTACCTGTGGAGGCACCGCCATATCTTGGCGATCGACTAAGCAATCAATTGTGGCTACTTCATCTAATCATGCCGAGATAGTCGCTATTCATAAGCAAGTCGGGGTGTGTGTGGTTGAGGTCTATAATACATCATATTCAAGACAAATGTGGTTTGAAGTGTAACAAACTACCCACGATTTTGTATGAAGACAATGCAGCATGTATAGCTCAATTGAAGGGAGGATTCATAAAAGGAGATAGAACAAAGCATATTTCACCAAAGTTATTTTTCACACATGATCTTCAAAAGAATGGTGATATCAAATGTGCAACAGATTTGTTCAAGCGATAATATGGCTGATTCACAAAATCTCTACCAACGTCAACCTTCAAGAAGCTGGTTCACAAGATCGGAATGCGAAGACTCAAGGATATGAATTGATGCTCTTTTCAGGGGGAGTTAATGCGTGTTGCACTCTTTTTCCCTTACAAGGTTTTGTCCCAATGGGTTTTCCTTGCAAGGTTTTTAATGAGGCAACCAATAGGCGCATATTCAAACATGTGTACTCTTTTTCCTTTTCTTTAATTTTTTCCCATTGGGTTTTGTTTCAGTTAAGGTTTTAACGAGGCACATTATTGAATAGACATTCAAGGGGGAGTGTTATAAAATATTCTATTTTAGGTGAATGTCCATATTTAGAGAGATTCTAGGGTTTACTTCTTGGTGGCTAAGTCACCACCTCCCTATAAATAAAGGGATTCTATTCCATTGTAAACCGTCCAAAAGTATCAATAAGAATACTCATCTCTCTATTGTTCTTGTTCTTGTATTATTGTTCTTGTTCTTATATTATTTCATAACAAAATTAGAATAATAACCATACACACACAAAAAAAAACCTTCATCGGCTCTCCTCCTGCCTTTATTCTTTTTGATTTTCCATAATTGGCACCACAAGTGTGTAATGGTTAGCATTCAAATCTGTGAAACGTAGAACTCATATATTGAACAAAAATATTAGAACTAAATGGTCAAATCAAAATTTAACAATGAATAACTTGCTTAAGAAAATTGACTACCCTTATATTTCTTTAATTTCATTGCGTAGTTCATAAGCAACAAACAGAAAGCGATTGCGGGCAATAGTTTTAAGTCAAGAAAACCACCCATATTTAATTTAGATATTGTTTTTTTCCTAAAAAGAAATCAAACAAAGTAAGTCGGTTTTTCAAATGTTAGAATCAAATCAAATAAATTAAGTCGATTTTTCTCGATTCGATTTATGTCGATTTTTCAATTTTTTGTTATTTATTAATTTTTTCTTAAATATAAGACAACATTACCAAACATATATTCCGATGACCACATTTTCAATGTAATACTATCACATCAATTGCCCTTTGAGAAATCTATTATTTACCAAGATATATTGATAATAATTGAATCAAATAGTGATGAATAATTTAAGGATCAATCAAAATTATGTTAATTTTAACACGAAATGAATTTTTACACTAAACAGAAGAAAACTACCAATCAAACTAGAATGTAAAGGTAAAGAACTAGATTAAAAGTGCAAACTATTAACATTTACCAATTTTTTTTTGTAACTTTGTATAACAATAGAGATATATATAGTTGTAATAATAAATTTGAAATAGTTATTCCTATAGTCGGTTTTGTTCGGTTTTTCTGATTAAAACCAAAACCAAACTAAATTTGATCGATTTTTAAAATTTAAAACCAAAACCAAAACCAAACCAAACCAAACCAAACCAAACCAAACCAAAAAGTATCAATTTTTTTCGTCGGTTTGGTTTTCGATTTAGTTTGATTTTTCAGGTTTTTATGAACACCCCTAATAGTAAGGATGTGATTAGTTCTAATGTTTTATCTTGAAAGTGAGATTTCTAATTATTTATCCAAGAGGATAAATGGAACGAAACTTGAGCTTCATAGTTTGAGTGGTGTATCAAACACAATAAGATTTATATAAGAAGAAAAAGAATTGTATTATGCAGTGGAATTCATAATACCCTGACAATGATATTTTAAGTATGACCCAATTTACCAAGGGATTTAAAAAGGAAAATAAAAGGTTATAGAGCTAGAGCGAAAAAAGTTTATAACTTGAGCCAACTTGCAAAACGTTTCTGTTTTAATTTAGAGAATAAGTTTTGGTGGAATGTAGATATGAAAGTCTAGCTTATTATCAAGATAATACATTTAAAATGCATTTTCTAACTAAAATCCGGCCATAGCTATTCTTTAGGTGTGCACTAAACAACTTATTCATTATGCAATAACTCACAAATCACACATAAATTATAAACTAAATTACACAAGTCCTGAATAACGACTTTAACAGAGGAGATTACTCGTGAGAAAAATTGTTCCTATATCTCTCGTAAAGGGGAAACCACTCATCAAACCAACTAAATCAATCTTTGCAGGCATTCATTTGCAAATTTAATATCTTCAATTTATAAAATTTTAAGTATTTTGCTGAAAATATAGATCTTTATTAGATTTTGTAGTTGAAAAAGACTAGGAGTACCGGTAGGTCGGGTAGGTAACATTTGTTTGAAACCTCTCATGTTATAGATAATGAGTTGTCACATCCATATAAAATTAACCCTCGTTTCGCACGAGAGATAATATTTATGATTTGTTTTTCAGGCCTCACAGCTATTTAGAATAAGGATTTCTCTATGTAGTTCTTATAAGTAAGTAGATTCCTCCGTATGTGTATTGATGTAAAGAGGATATTACACGTTTAATGTTAGTATGCTCATAACGCGTAGATCATTAATAGTGTTTTCACGAGAAAAATACCTATGGGATAGTACAAAAAAGACAACGGGCCCTAACCGTCGTCAAAAATGAGGTGTGGGCAGTAAGAATAAAGATCAAAAAGAATGAAAAATACATTAACCAAAAGTAAATAACGAAGGTGAATCGAAATAGTTTTAGAGCATTTATACGAATAATCGTTAATATAATCTTCTTACTAATGATTATTATCGACTCTCCTTTAAAGAACTTTTTTTATGATACTTTCAACCTTAAAACATGTATTAACTCATATTTCCTTTTTAATCATTTCAATTGTAATAACAATTTATTGGATAATCCTTTAGAACGATGAAATCGTAAAATTATAAGATTTGTCAGTAACAATTATTTTTTTCTGTATAATAGGATTGTTAGTTACTCATTAGATTTTTTGGAAGATATTTCCTACTAAGCCATATATACGAATTATTAATTTTTCTTTCATGGAGTTTCTTGCTTATTCATATAATTTCGTATTTTAAAAAAAGTATTTTAAGTTTAAGTAAAATTTTTGTGGCTAGTGCTAATTTTACCCAAGTAACACAATAATCTTGCGTCCATTAAGCAAAACCGAGCTTATTAGAACTAAGTCCAAACGAATTTCATCACGAAATCTGCAAAGTATCCACTATATAAATCTAGAGTCGTTGATCCTGTTCAGATAAGAGATTTAAGCTCATCAATTCTACAGAGCCGTGGTTAGACCTGCGATGTTGTATGGGGCGGAGTGCTGGCTCGTGAAGAACTCCCATGTTCAGAAAATGAAGGTTGCGGAGATGAGAATGCTTAGGTGGATGTGTGGGCACACCAGGCTAGATAAGATTAAGAATGAAGTTATTCGACAGAAGGTAGGGGTGGCCCCGGTGGATGAGAAGATGCGGGAAGCGAGGCTGAGGTGGTTCGGGCATGTACGGAGGAGGGGTCCCGATGCCCCCGTGAGGAGCTGCGAGCAGCTGGAGATTGTTGGCGGTCGGCGAGGAAGAGGGAGGCCTAAGAAGCATTGGGGAGAGGTTATTAGGTAGGACATGACTAGAATGCAGGTTTCTGAGGACATGACCCTTGATAGGGGAGTCTGGAGGTATAGAATCAGGGTTGTAGGCTAGGGGCTCATAAAGTTCTTCGTACGCCTCTCCCGGGGTTGGGTGTGGGATAGCAGGGTCACCCATAGATGATTAGTGTTTTAGCTTATGTCCCCTTATGGTTGTTAGTATGGTAGTTACTGTTTGTTATTATTGCATGCGACTATATTTATGTTTCTTATGTTTACATAATTATTTACGTTATTTCTGCGGGATCTACTAATGCTTTATTGTTTTGTTTTGTCTTGTTTTTGTTTCTAATTGTTTCTTTGTTTTTGTTTTTGTTTTTGTTTTAATGCAGCTTTTCATTTTATCCTATGCGTCGAGGGTCGAATGAAAACAGCCTCTCTACCCTTTCGGGTAGGGGTAAGACTTGTCTACATATTACTCTCCCCAGATCCCATCTAGTGAGAATATACTGGATAGTTATTGTTGTTGTAATTGTCAAAAGTAACATAACACGGAGAATCAAGAAATTTGTCTTTTAGATGAAAACTACAAAAGTTGATTACACATGTAAAATGTCATGAAAACAAGTGTTTGAGATTTCACGCAACTCCCAACTCCTAATATAAATTTTTTTTAAAAAAAAGTAAACTCTTTTCAGGGCTAATGATGCAAATTGATTAACGCGTAATCAAGCCATCAATCTTTATCAAAAAGCAAAATCATCGTTTTGTAAAAAGTTTCAGCCTTTCAATAATATCAATATCATCAGGGCAAAAGGCTAAGCAGAGTCCACATGGTAGATATGTCAATATTTTCCTAAAAATAAGTCAAAAACCTCAGCATATATAATAAAAATATAAATAAATATTCTGATACATATATATATAAATACAAATTTTGGGCTGCACCTATCTTTAGTATCACCCTCTTCTCCTTTTCAATTCTTGTTGTGGTTTCACCCAAAATTCTTTCCTTGGATTCTTAGCTTTCTCAAACTACCCAACTCCAGCTTTCAAGATTGTGATTTTTGAAAGCAACTCTTTAATTTCCAATTATTTCCCACCCAAGAAAAATATTCAGAAAAAAAGAGAGTATGATAAAAGTAGGGATGATGGTGGAATTATTGGAAGAATATGGAATTGTGATATCAAGAATGAGAGAGCAGCTGTTTCTCCCAAGGCGTTTGCAATTTCCTTTGTTTTTTCAGAGTTTTCGTTCCTCTGCAGCAATAGATTCTTCCTCTTTCCTTGTCTACTTCTAGTTAGTAAAATTCTATACGAACAAATTTTTTTATTTGATTTTTAGTTACCAGATAGGGAATTTTATTTCTGGTACATCGGTCGACTTGAATCTTTGTTAAGTTATAGCTTCATACGTGTAATTTGAGGAGATTTTTCTGTTTCTTTCCAATACAAATGTGTACTTCCAATCTTGTTGTGTGCATCACTACTCATGATGAACAAAAAGATGTTTATACATTATTTGCTTATTTTTAGGAGCCAAATGCCATATTTAATTTATTTTGGGCAAATGACATGTATAGTTGGTTGCTCTCAAAATTACGGGATAGTTCAATTTAAAATGTAGCAATGGAGCATGACGAAAACGAATATGGATACGGGTAATGTATACATATGAAAAAGAATCAAGATGTATATCTTTAATTAGATCATACTCTCTTTTAACATTTTAAATTCTTCTCTCCTTCTATCATTTTTTTTATTAATCATGTGGAAAAAAAGTGTTTCTTCTTAGCGTAGGGGCAACACAAAATGACTAATCGTATTTTGCAATCATTTTAATTTCATTATAGGATAGAACTTTTCATGAGGGCCTCAACGGCTCGACCCAATTAAATGCGTCTTTGTCTAAATTGAAGTTATGGTAACTGTAGAGGGGCCAGCTATTAGTCCTGGGGCCAGAATAATTAAATGAAGTGGGGACAGCAGAGCTCCATAGTCCGAAAAAATCCAATAACCTCTTCATTAGATTATATATTGGGTAAATAAGGTAAAACTTAATTTTTATATGTTGTTTTTTGGAGAAAAGGTAATTTCATTAATAAAGGTTGCAGTGGCATTACATCATCATTAGTAATAGTAGGAATAACACATAGGTTTCCAGACGTTGCTAGTGTATCATATATGGAGTTTGATACAGTTTACAACAACAACAACCACCCAGTATAATTCCACAAGTGGAGTCTGAGTCGGGTAATATATATGCAGACCTTACCCCTACCCCAAGGGACAGAGAGGTTATTTCTAGGAGACCCTCGGCTCAAGAAAGCAACAAGAGACGATATATTGGTACTATCAATATACTCATAATAAAATAACATAAAATACATATCATAATATAAAATAACAAAATAACAACAATATAAGAAATATAGGAAATACGAAAAAGATGGAAGGTATATTAATATCCAATAGATAAAGCCGTGCATCAATAGCATCCTAAGAGTAACTCCTAACTGCCTAGTCTCACTGTAGTGCGCTGTAGAAATATTCACAACTTCCCCTTAACATACAACCTTAATGCTCAACCTCCACAATTCCCTGTCAAGGGACATGTCCTCAGTAATCCTAAGTCATATCATGTCCTTCCTGATCACCTCTTTCTCAATACTTCTTAGGTCTCCCTCTACCTCTCCTCGTGCCCATCATAGCCAGTTGCTCATACCTTCTCACCGGTGCATTAGTGCTCCTCCTCTAAATGTGCCCAAACCATATGAGTCTTGCTTCCCGCATCTTATCCTCCATGGGGGACACTTCCACCTTCTCTCGAATATCTTCATTCTAATCTTATCCATCCTTGTATGCCCGCACATCTACCTCAACATCATCATTTCTGCTACTTCCATCTTCTTGGATCATCCTCTTGACTGGGTCTGATGGGGAGTTCAGAATAGTTATAGTAGAGGTTGGTTGTTGTGGCTTGCCTAATGTTCGGCTATTATTGCTGGAAATTTTGACAGTTTTAGCTGCATACTCCTTATCTGACTATCTCATACTCCAAAGACAAATTTTGAGTTCTTTCATTTTGCCTTCCTACATCATTTATTACACTCTTTCATCAAGGAGAAAAGAATAATCTTCTTGTTTGCCCTCAAAATTAGATAATAATTAAATTTGTAAGTGTTTTAAAAATACGTGGATTAATTTCATACAAAGTAATAAATTGGATGAACAAGTAAGGCTAAAAATAGATTCAAACCACACGCATAGGATAGTTTCAGCCTTAGTAAAATGATCACCCTCGATCTAGGCTCACTGTGGCCGGCGCTGATGAACAAGAAAAAAGCTAATAAGAGAGAAAAATAATAATATATTACCTTGAAATGTGTGATACAACATGTGCTATAAATTATCAGACCCCCTTTATATAGTAACAGAGTCCCCCCACAAGGTACAGTTCTATAAAGGTAAAAATATTCTTAACTGATTGTCGGTTCCCTATCGCATGCCGAGATCCTCGCCATGATATCCGGTTGGTCACGGATATCATGGCCTTCTATTGGCCGTGCTTGACTACTTGAAAAAGTTCTTCGAAGTCATTCAAGGGTAGGTCCAATCCAGAACCATGATAGGGTGTCGATTGGATCCTTTTGATCATATGCTCTTCGAAAAGCTGCTCACTTTGCTACCGACGAACTATTTCCTATTGTCGCACACTATCTCGGGTGGCATCCCGAATTGGCCAAATATGTGGTCCCAAATGAAATCAATGGTCTCCTTCTCCCAAACTTTCTCATACTCCTGGGCTTCCACCCATTTAGAAAAATAACCAGTCATAAACAATATAAATTGAGCCTTACTGGTGCCCATTGAAGGGGGCCAACGATGTCCATCCCTTCATGAAAGGCCAGGGTGATAAGATTGAATGCAACACCTCCCCGAGCTGATGAATCATCAGAGCATAACTTTGATATCCATCGCATTTTTGTATGAATCCTTCACGTCCTTTTCTATGTCAATCCAATAGTAGCCGGCTCTAATTATTTTTCGAATTAATGATTCGGCGCCCAAATGATTTCGCAGGTGCCTTCATGGACTTCCCTCATAACATACTTGGTATCTCCTTGTCCTAGACATATTGTGAGTGGGTCATCGAACATTCTCCGGAATAGGTACCATCTTCGGACAAGCTGAATCGAGCCGCCTTCGTACGCAAATCCCTTGATTCCTCAGGATCCGAGGATAGTTTTTCACTATTCAAATACTTTATATACTTGTTTCTCCAGTCCTAAGTTAGCCTTGTTGAGTTTATCTTGGCGTGGGCTTCTTCCACTATCGATCTTATGAGCTGTATGACTGCCCCCAAGTTAAACTCATAATCGTCAACCCACGATCCCAAGTTAGCGAGAGCATCAACCTCGCTATTTTGATCCCGAGTAACATGTTGTAGGGTCCACTCCTTGAACTGATGTAACATTACCTGTAGTTTATCCATGTATCTCTGCATTCGTTCTTCCCTTACTTCGAACACCCAATTAACTTGGTTCACCACAAGGAGGGAGTCACACTTAGCTTTGATCACCTCTGTCCCTAAGCTTTTCGCAGTTCGAGACCTTCAATCATGGCCTCATACTTAGTCTCATTGTTAGTCAATTTTACAGTCATAATAGATTGTCTAACTGCATTACCAGATGGTGGCTTCAGTATGATGCCAAATCCGGACCCTTTTGCGTTCGTGGCAGCATCCATAAAGAGGGTCCAGATTCCCGAGGAAGTCCCCCCTTTAACTATAATTCTCTTTCGACCTAGAGTATTAGGGCAATCGTATAGTCGGCCATGACATCTGCCAAAATTTGAGATTTGATGGCGGCCCGGGGTCGATATTCGATATTGTACCCACTGATTTCCACGGCCCATTTGTCCAGTCGTTCCGAGAGTTCGGGTTTATGCATTATTTTCCTTAATTAGTAAGTAATAACAACACATATAGGGTGGCATTGAATGTATGGTTTTAGCTTCCTAGAGACGCTTAGCAAAGCGAGTGCCACTTTTTCTAGGTGAGAATACCTAGTTACAGCCTCGCCTAGAGTTCTGCTAACATAATAGATAGGAAATTGTTTGCCTTCTTCTTCTCAGACCAGGACTCCACTTACTGCTACCTGGATACTGCCAAGTATACATACAATTGTTCGTCTGCCTTTGGAGTGTGAAGAAAAGTTGGGCTTGAGAGGTACTGTTTGAGTTCCTCCAAGGCTTGTTGGCGCTCTGGAGTCCATTAGAAGTTATTTTTCTTCTTCTTCGATAGTGAGAAGAACCAATGGCTCTAGTCGGATGACCTCGAGATGAATTGACCCAAGGTGGCTATGTGATCGATTAACCTTTGAACGACTTTGACGTTGTCCATAATAGTGATGTCTTCAATATCCTTGATCTTATTATGGTTAATCTCGATCCTCCGGTTACATACCATGAATCCGAGAAATTTCTCGGTCCCGACTCTGAACGCATATTTCTTTGGGTTTAGCTTCATGTTGCACTTCTTCATTATATTGAAGGTTTCCTGCAAATATTTTAAATGATCCTCTACTCGCAGGTCCTTAAGTAGCATATTGTCAATGTAAACCTCCATTAGTTTTCCTATTAGTTCTTTGAAAATCAGATTTACTAGGCATTGATAAGTGGCATCAGCATTTTTTAGCCCGAATGGCATTCAGTTATAGCATTAGGTACCATACTTAGTGATGATGGACCTTTTCTTCCTGGTCGCCTAGGTCCATCTGAATTTGGTTATAACCGAAATATGCGTTGAAATAACTGAGGATCTCGTGGCCGGCCGTACCATCGATCATGCTATCGATGTTAGGCAAAGGGAAGAGTCCTTGGTGCATGCCTTATTCAAATCTTTATAATCTACACACATTCTTAATTAATTCCCTTTTTAGGGACTACCACTACGTTTTCTAACCAATCTGGGTATTTAACCTCCCGAATCTACCCTATTTTAAGGATTTTAGATACCTTGTCTTTGATGAATGCATGTTTGACTTTGGACTGAGTTCTCCTTTTTTGTTTGACCAGAAGAAACTTTGGTTCCGGGCTCAACTTGTGAGTGGTTATTTTCGAGGGGATCTCTAACATATCAAGGTGAGACCAAGCGAAACAATCCACATTAGCTATAAGGAATTGAATGATTTTTTCCATAGTTGTCGTCCTCATACATCCCCTACTTTTCCGGTTTGGTCGAGATCGATGTTGGTGATTGCTATTTGGTTCCTTCCTTGGCGATTGAGTTCAGATCATTTGTCGCTATTATTGTGGATATCATAATTACCTCTTCGACCGCGAACATTTCCTTTGTGTCTAGTTGTCCCCCATGGCATTTGGGAATATTAACGCTCGGTGCAGAGTCTAGGGTACTTCCCTCATGTTGTAGAACCATGGCCTCCCGAATGGAGCGTTATACCTCATATCTCCTTCAATTACATATAATTTGGCTTCTTGTACAGTCCTAAAAGCGTTCACTGGTAATGTTATCTCCCCTTTGGTGGTCTCACATGCCATGTTGAATCCTTTTGGAACTCAAATTGCAGGCACGATATGATCTTGTAGATCGAGTTTTCCATGACCCTCAATCTGATGATGTTGCTGAGCTACCTGGATTAACACACGTTTAACTCAAGATTTATTTATGAGTACAAATATTACCAGTGCATCGTTTTGGGGCTGCATGATCCCTTCTGTGTCTTCGTCCTTGAAAGAAAAGGTTCCATCTGGCATATAATCCCAAGTCTGTTTTTCCCTTGTGATGGATAATTTGATGTGCTTTAACATTGGCCCCTAGGGAAAGTCAACCACACCGATGATCATGTTAATAACGTGCTGAGGTTCTTCCTACTTGACCTGTTTATTAGTATCTATATTCCTGAAATGATTCTTCGCGCGATCACTCAGGAACTCTTGGAGATATCCGTTATCAAATAGTCGGGCCACTTCCTCTCTTAATTGTCGGCAATCCTTTGTTCTGTGGCCGTGAGTGCCATGATATTTGCACATTAGATTTGGATCCCTTTGGGCTGGATCAGAATGTAGAGGCAGGGGCCATTTGGTGCCTTTGATGTGTCCAATTGCAGATATGATGATGGCAGCGTCGACGTTAAAGTTGTACTCTGAAAGCCTTGGCGCTTCCTTAGGCCCGATGGGCCTTTCAAAACTGTTTTTTTCTCATGAGTCCCCGGTTTTTCTGACCTTGATCACTCCTCCTTTCACTTCTCACGGGATTTTACCCAGATCCATTACCTCTTTGTCCTTGTTGTATGGTTCAGAACGATCCCTCTTTGATCTCGGTTCATGAGCAATGTCTCTCTTAACTCTATCGATGGCTCTGACGGGATAAACGAACCTAGAAGAGGCCCCAAGTTGATCATCTTCGACCCTTATCTTTTTATTGATACCGGTTATGTATGTCATACCAAATAATAGTTGGGTATTCTACCAGATTTTGTTTCAAATACTGCGAAGCCAACGAGCTTTGAACATTGAGTCCCTAGCTGAAGACTTGAAAAACCAATCATCTGCAACCGGAGGTAGGTCTACCAATTCCATTTGAAACCGGGACACGATTTCTTAGAGCATCCCATTGTCCTTATGTTACACTTTGAAAATATCTAACTTCCTGTCTCGGCGTTGATAGTCCCGGTATGTGCTTTCACGAAGGAATGTTCAAGTATTGCAACGAGTCAATAGAATTAGGAGGTAGGTTTGTGATACCATATCATAGCTCCCTTTGATAGAGTTTCCCCGAACTTTTTCAGCAGAAGAGACTCGATCGCGTCATCTTCCAAGTCATTCCCTTTGATGGGGCATGTGTAGGAGGTCACATGCTCATTTTAGTCAGTCATTCCAATGTACTTAGGAATCTCGAGCATGCGAGCTTCTTAGGAATAGGCTTCATAGTGTGCTCGAAGGGAAAGGTTTTTTAGCAAACTTCTTGAAATCCAAGCCTTTAAATATCAGCGGTGCTCCTGGTATTTGATCGACCCTGGAATTATAGGTTTCCACTTTTTTATCATTGGCTTTTATTTTCTTCTCTCTCGATTATACCCGTTTTGTCAGATCCTCAAGCATTTTTATGATCTCAGGGTTGGTTCCCGATTCATTTTTCAGTTCATTTCTACCGATGACTTCTTGGGACTGCTCGGGCTCTATTCTGCTTGGAGCGCGGATTTGGTTCTGGAATTGAGCTATTGCTGGCTGTTGAGCCTGTAACATTTCAAAGATCACCCGCAAGTTGATTCCATCATCTTCGCCATCGTGCATATTTTGTGGAACCGATCGGACCTCCCTGCGGATACTGTTATCAGGATCGGTAGGTAAATTTGCATTGATAGCCACATGCGAGCTAGCGTCGATCGGGTCTACAACTGGAACTTTGTTGAGGTTGACGGGGGACACCTCGTTACCGGGCGCTATATTGTTTTTCTCGCCATGGTGGCCAGACTCAGTATCTACGTATAGAGGGGCAGAATAAGAGTTTGACATTTCAAACTTTAACCTGAAATCAAAGGCACCCCAAAGAACAAGTGTAATAAAGGGTGTGTTATAGAAGTTTGTGTCAAATAGCCATTATTATCATTTTCCTCACAGTGGGAACCATACTATTTACCTTTAAAATCGGATAACAACTAAATTTGTAAGTGATTTTAAGGATACGCAGACTAATTTGACACAAAATAATAAATTGGATAAATTGAACAAGTAAGGATAAAAATAAATTCAAACCACACACATAGGATAGTTTCACCCTTAGTGAAATGTTCACCCTCGATGTGGCCAGCGCTGATGAACAAGAAAAAAGCTAATAACAGAGAAAAATAATAATATATTACCTTGAAATGTGTGATACCACGTGTGCTATGAATTATCAGAACTCCTTATATAGTAGGAGAGTTCTACCCTTGGTACAATTCTATAAAAGGTAAAAATCTTCTGATTAACTGATTGCCGATTTCTTTCCGATACGTGCCAAGATCCCCATCGTGAATCTGGTTAGTCTCAGATATGACGGCCTTCTGTTGGTCGTGCTCGATTACTTGAAATTGTTCTTCGAAGTCATTCAATGCTTGAAGTGATCTTGAACCATGACCCCGATATTCTCGAGGGTGAACATCATGGTTCCGAACTCCGAATCAATAAGACCTTTGCCTCGCTTTTGGCCCCTTGTTATCACGTCTCAAGTTTGACTTGTTATATCAGAGACCAGGATATATCGCGAACCCAATTTTACCCGTATACACTTCTAAATGTATAGAGGTCTAATTCCATTAGATACATTTCTAAGCTTGTTTCATTCAAGCGAGATGAACTAAAGGATTATTTTGGAACGCATGCAATTTAGAGTCCTAAGTATGATATTCTTTCATTTCTTTAAATTCTCCATATTAAAGTTTCTGAGGCTGCGCCACTGTAGGGCTGAAAGCTCATGATTAAAGAGTGATGTTATGTCATAGAACTTTGTGTATCAATCTCTTCCTCTGGTTTTTTGTTGACATTATGTGCAACAGCACATTTTATTTGGAAGGGCGTCCGTATAATTTAAATAGGGTGTGGACCTCGTGGGCCACCTGTTGTTCAAATCCCATGGCATCACATGTATATATCCTAAATACCACAGAATATAATAAAATATAATATAATATAATATAATATATAAAAAAATCAATTTAAATGTTTTTGCTCTCTTGTGTATGATACATAAATATTAAATCCACTTCAGTTATGAAAATGATAAAATTTGAAGTTATGAGAATTACATATCAAAAGTACCATAGTAAATGTTCTAAATGGAACTAAAAAGTATAAGAAATTTAGTCAATCCATTGTACTCTGATCAAAACATCAGGGTTCTTCGTATTGTTTCTAGACATTCTTTATTGTAACAACAACAACAATAACAATTTCATAAATGAAGTCTGGAAAGGATACTGTGTACGCAGATCTTACCCTTATCTTAGGGTAGAGAGTCTGTTTCCAAATAGATCTTCCGCATGCTTCCCTCCAAAAACTGACAACCTTGCTCTTGGAGTGACTTGAGAATTGGATCTACTCACTTTTAACTAGAGAATTTCGGTTCAGAACATGAGAATAAAAAATTCTAGCATCGAACATTTCTCCTGATCTTACACGGCACAAATCCAAATTAATTGGGACCACAATACAGCTCCTGAATACCGAATCGAAAACCAAAAAATAAGAAAATGAACAAACTATATACCAAGAAATTACAGAGGAAATCAAGGATACCCTTATTGAGTTATTGTAACCCCAACATACTTGCGGAGTTGCGAGTAGTTAGTTGCAGATACATCTTCAGACCATAGCTAAAGTATGAATGGTTCAAAGTTTTAATCTTTGACACCAAAAGTTGAGACCAATCTCGGACATTCCCACTGTCCAACTCATGGATGATTTGTCGTGATCAGACCCAAAAACCAACTTAAAATTACTGCTACTAATCAATTTCCAGTAAGGGTGAAATTAACTGATGTCCAGAAATGTGATTCACTGCATCTATGTTTGCGTATCTCTCTAATTTGATTAGGAAACCATGCTAAGATATCTAATGGCAATTGCTTTATTTCATCGTTTACTGAACTTGATCAAGCACTTTGCTCCTTTTTTTAATCAACTTCTTAAGTACGACCTTTCCCAGCCAAGGCCTCGAGGCATGAATCATAATTCATAATCGAGTATAGTCTTCTTCTGACTTTTTCTTGTAACTCGAAACGTTGCTAAACTCAAAAGTCATTTAACATTTTTGAAATATATATTATTGTGCGAATCAATACTTAGTTTTTTTTTTTTTGAAGTCAGAAATCCTAGTCTAAGATGTGCCGTGTACTCGTTTTAAAACTTCACAAACCCTGATCCAGTGGAAAGTATACTTAATTAATCCAGATTTAAATTGCTCATATAATAACATCATACTTGATATTCTATTAACGGGAGGGCTGCATTTAACTTTCTGCCTGTATAATATAATTCAAATATTACACAAACACGCATCACTCAGTTCTCTGTAACAATTCCACAAAGTTTATAAGTGCACAATTAATATCCTTATGCGTGCAGGAAAAAAGATGTTCCGTTGTTTTACTTGACCTTGAATCTGATTCAACGGTTCGTCGTTCGGTTTTTATTTGTCTAAAAATAATAATATTTTAGTTAATTTTCTTTTTATAATTTGATCTGAAAATAAAGATTTATATAATTAAAATAAATAATCAAGTCATCTAAAAATTTATAAAATACATAGTTTAAAATTAATTATAGTGGCAATTATGTTTTATATAGCTCTAATTTATTTTTTTGCAGATTTTACCTAGAAAAAAGTAAAAATACACAGCTGAAATAAATAGTTTTATATCAAATGAAGAAATAAAAAGAGTGTACAATTACAAAAAATAACTTACTCTATGGATACATTTTTAGAGAAATAAAAAAAAATTGCAGTCCAGTGCACTAAGTTTCCGCTATGCGGGGGATCCGGAGAAGGGCCAGATCACAAGGGTCTATCGTACATAGCCTTAACCTGCATTTATACATTTAGAGCAATAAGTATGTTAGAAATAATAAGTTTTTTTTTTGCAATTATTCACTCTTTTTATTACTTCTTTTGATGCAATGGCTATTTGATTCACCTGTGAATTTTTACTTCTTCAGGTAACATATGTAAAAAGTATATTTTTAGAGCATCATAATTTAGAGCTATATAAAAATTATAGCCAAAATAATTAATTTCAAACTATGTATTTTTATAACTATTTATAACTATTTGGGATTATACTGGGTTGCTGTTGTTGTATGTATGTATTTTATAACTATTTAGATGCCTATTTATTTCAATTGTATAAATTTTTATTTTCAGGTCAAGTTTTAAAAAAATATTAACTAAGATTTTATTAATAAAAATATAGTCTAAATAATGTTGTTCTATCCAAGTTTTATTAGAAATTATTTTCGAAAAAAATTATATGAAAAAGCAACATACTTAAAAAGATAAAAATATATTTTATGTTTCAAAATAATGCCATATATGCAAAAAATTCACGTGGCAGACGAATGCACCGACACAATTTGCCACATCAGCTTGCAGAGAGTAATGACTCTCAAAAGGCTTAGTTGAGGCGGCAAATTAAGACCACGAATAATTTAAGGTTTAACTAATAATCCGTGACAGATTTAGATGGGTAATAAATTATTTTTGCCTTTACTTTATAAATGCGTAAAGTTGGGTTTTTACCCTATCACTGTATTATTTAACCTACTAAAGTTAGTTGATTATGTTGACTTACAAGCTTACATGGCTTCCAAGCCATTTCAATAGTTGTATAGTTGAAATCTCTGCCCTGAAACTGTTTCTTGATGATCAGTTTAAGATCAAGGACCTAGGGTTCTTGCATTATTTCTTGGGGATTCAGATGTCTCATGTTCCTGGTGGAATGATCCTCAATCAGCAGAAATACATTTCTGACCTGTTGCATCAGTTTGACTGTTCTAATGTATCTTCTGTTGTCTGTCCTTTGGATACAAATGTCAAACTTCTTGCTGATTGTGGTGACCTCTTACCCTCTCCTGATCAATTTAGTAGTTTAGTGGGTAAGCTCTTGTTTTTGACACATACTAGACCTGATATCTGTTTTGCTGTACAACATCTAAGTCAGTTTCTCAAGTGTCCCCGACTTCCTCATATGAATGCTGCTCTACATATGTTGCGATATCTTAAAGGCACCTCTTCTATGGGCCTCTTTTACTCTGCCAATGATGATTTCTCTTTGAGTGGATATTCTGACAGTGATTGGGCCGTTTGCCCTCAGACCAGAAGGTCTGTTACTGGGTTTTCTGTTCTTCTGGGTGGTTCCTTGGTCAGCTGGAAATCTAAGAAACAACCTGTTGTCTCTTTATCTTCTGCTGAGGCAGAGTATCGGCCTTTAAGCAAACTTGTAGCTGAACTCTCCTGGTTATCTCGCTTATTGTCTGATCTTGGTGTTCCTATTTCCCTTCCAATTTCTGTATATTGTGATAGCCAATCTGCCATACACATTGCTACTAATCCTGTTTTCCATGAACACACAAAACACATTGAGGTGGACTGTCATTTTGTGCGTGATCAGGTCAACACTGGCTTCATTAAGTTGCTTCACGTATCTACTTCTCGGCAGCTGGCTGACTTACTCACTAAGCCTCTTACTGGCACTGCTCTACATCTGCTGCTGTCCAAGTTGAAGGTGGTGTCCCCCTCCAACTTGAGGGGGGGTGTTGACTTACAAGCTTACATGGCTTCCAAGCCATTTCAATAGTTGTATAGTTGTGTATTAACATTGTATATTTGATGTATATAGAGTGTATATAGTGGGCAGTGATGATATATGTTCTGGGCTCATGTGTTGGGCCACTGACACTTATGAGCCTAATGGGTCATATCTGAGCCCGGGTCGTTTGACCCAATACCCGATCCGGTCCGATTGTTATTTGTAAATATATGTGTAAAGGGTAGGTAGGAAGCTTCCACACAATTCAGATATTTTCATTTCATTTTCCCAACACCGACTCTTCGGTTCTCTCAATCTCTCCTCCTTCTCTCTACTTTCTCTCTCTAATTTCTCTGTGATTTTATCGGTTAATCTGAATATTGACAGATTATGAATTAATGTTTATCATAAAATTTAAATCGTCATCTTATAAGACTTGAATTCGTACAAAATAAACAAAGTCAAGACTAATGCATCTAAGTGATTAGATGGTGACAAGAATTGGAACCAACTGATCAATATTATAGGCAGTGCGTAAGACTTATCGCTAAGAAGGTATTCATCTAATGAGATTTGTCTATATTGATTCTGATTTTTCAAGGATATTGGGTACATTCATGCATTTTCAAGTGGAACCTTGGCCCAAATTAAAGCTCTATCCGAATAACAATCTTAACGTAAGCGATGACTTAGTGTTTTTATGGGACAAGGCAAACTACATATAAATAAGCTTGGTTATCTTATTCAATTGAATAATTGCAAGCGAAGGATGAGGTATGTTGGCGTCTTGTAACCAAACAAAAGGAAAGAATATTTCACTATAAAGTGAGAAAGAATGTGAACATTAAAGAAACAATTAATATGAAAAAAAAAAAGACGGAATAGCTCAATTACACGATAATATTGAAATTCTTAGTTTGTAAACAGTCATGGGCATTTAAATGACACGATAATATTGAAATTCTTCAGTTTGTCTTAACATCTAGTTGAAGTAATGCTAGTAGAAGTGTCATGGGCATTTAAATGACACGATAATATTGAAATTCTTCAGTTTGTCTTAACATCTAGTTGAAGTAATGCTAGTAGAAGTTATTATGGGACATGTATGGTTTAATTATTTTCTCTACGATTAGACAAGGGTAAAATCAATGCCATTAAGGGTGTGCTTGGTTTTTCATGTTTAGTAGGCTTAAATATTTTGAAAAATATTTTTTCATGAAGTTATTTTTATTTAATTGGAGGAAAATATTTTCCCTATCAAGAAAAGGAAAATATTTTTTAAAACTTATTTCCAATCTTCCCCGCCCTATTCTCAGCCCTAATGTTAGCCCCTTGACAAAGTTCTTCGGTAGATGTGGGTTTTGACAAGGATTTTTATGATGGCTTTGGCACATAACCTAAAAAATGGGCAACATCATGTCATGCAACTTAGTATGACGGGCTATGCGGGGTTGATAATGCACCTTGAACGGAGGCAAGGCGCATTTCACGTGGACGTGCAGGTTGGAATGACAATGGCAAGGCAAAGCCAAGTCAAAGCAGGGGCCAAGACATAGGAAGTCAAGGCAAGACAAGCAATGACATTGATGTGGGCTGATTCTATCAAGTTAAGGGTGACTTGACATAAGCGGGCTGCTGTGACAATGGATGTGGACGGCAAGTTGTGTCCATGACATTGGGGCAGAGTGGTGTCAATATGTAAGGCTGAGTATGATGTCAGCCTTGGGCGTACAACAGCTGGGAAAAATAGGCACATGCATAGCACAAGCAACGGTTACAAAAAGTGTGTTGGGCACATAACAGGCTGCTGGCGGTTATAACCACATCCAAAAATGACTGATCATGGGCTAAAGTGTTGGCACATTTTTGTACCACATTTGTCCATCAATTGTGGCTTGTCAATTGATTGTCTTAGATGCTAATAAGTGTAGTTGGCATCCTGCACTATAAATATGTGCATAAGGTTGTCCCAAATGGGCGGAACTTAGTCTTCTGGCAAAATTGTTATCCAAATTCGTCTAAGTATATTCCTAAGGTGGGAAATCATTTTGGGGCATGGAACTAGGGTGTTCTTTGTTCTTGGCCATAAGGTTAACTTATTGTGTTCTTGTATTCACATATTAATACGAGTTGTGAAGAGATTCCTGTAAATTTCGTGTGTGCCTTTACTTTTTTTGTTGCCTAAATTTATTCTAAGTCCAAACGTCCTAAAATAGTTGGAAAGGCTAAAGTCAAGACTGTCGCGCAGTAATAAACCTTGGACAGAATTCGAGTGACATAAATCACCCATGTGGCACCTACCAACCCCTCCCCCCAGCCCCACCCTCACCCACTCCCTACTCTACCCCTACCCCACCACCCTACCCTCGACCCCCCCACCCACTTTCTTTTTATGTTGTGGATAGAGTACTTTTTTTTTAATTTTGTCAAAATGAGTACTTTCGTTTCATGATGTAAGATAAACTATTTTCTTTTAATTTCAACAAAATGATGTAGTGAAAAGTATTTTCTTTCACCTCAACGAAAAAAAACTTTCTTCTTATAATTTTAAATATATATTTATTTTATTTTAACAAAATGAGTATTTTCTTTTCATGATATAGAAAAAGTATTTTCTTCATTTAAAAAATGAGTATTTTCTTTTCATGATATAGAAAAAATTTTATTTCAACAAAAATGAGTTCTTTTTGTTTCATGTTGTATAAAGTGTATACGGGTAAAACCAGGGGTAATAGCACCATAATTTTTCAGTGGAACAAAGAAAGAAAGAACACAACTACAAGGAATCGAAATTGAAGCTAGGAACCTCTCCTATCAAGTCCCGAACAAAGCACCTACCCTCGAAACTATCAAGAACATGCCCCCAAGCCTTGTTCGAGCCCCTTGACTCCGGAAAATAATACAAAGTAGTTAAACACGGATAGCGAAAGGCAGTGGTACCGTGTCAGGCCGAGTATCACGGCCTGAATCTCGGCCCGTATCGACAACTGATCAGTAATTAACAAAAATGAAGATTCTTTTACCTTTCTTAGAATTGTAATATGGATGAAACTCTCATGCTATATAAATTAGATAGTTTTTATTCAAGAGACATTGTAACACACATACTAAGGTAATATAAATTTCTTTTCTCTACTTCTAAAATATATACAAAGTTCTTATTTTAGCTGGTAGTTCTTCATAAGTTTTGGCTCTGAAACGAATGCATGCTAATTGTTAAAAGCTCATAACCGAGTCTGGAATCAATATAACTACTGGTTTGGCTATTTATTCTATCTTTAATTGATAGTGAAAGCGCATGTCGAGGCCATCAAGGTCGAGACTAGAAAATTGAACATTTTCAAGATAAAACAAAGAGATAGCGAAATGTTCATGGAATTCGTATTAAGGTTTCAAGTGGAATGGATGGACCTTCCTCCGGTTGTGGATGATTGGGCTGTTTAGGAGTTCACTTAAGGACTCAACCTCCGAAGCTCCTTGGCGTCACAGTAGTTGAAACAGAATTTGATAGAGTACCTAGAGGTAACTTGTAACTTGGGCTGGCGTCCATAACAGATACTAGTCAAAATCATAGTCGAGGATGATTAGCTCGTGCCCTCTTCCGGGCCCGTTTATCCCATCAGAACTAATAGCAGGTCTAAGAGAGTCGTCGATAATGAACCAAGACCTAACAGAGGCTAGTATTAACCGTATAGCAGAGATCGAAGGGGTAACAGATCTGGGTATAACCCTACGAGAAACAAAAAGAGGAACGATCGAGGCCACAGTGGTCGGGGATGCATGAGCAAAAAGGGTTTCCAAAGACCGGGGCTAAGGATACACCAAGGTTATCGGGATATAAATTCAATATCGATGTTGCTAGTATCGTATCTGCCACTCGAATGCATCAAGGATACTAAGTGGCGTCGATCATTGCAGTCTGACCCTGCACAAAGAGACCCTAACTTGATGTGTAAGTATCATGGCACTCATGGCCATAGAACCAATGACTTCCTACGATTAAGAGAAGAAGTGGCACGGTTCTTCAATAACAGGCATCTCCGAGAATTTTTGAGTGATCGAGCAAAAAATCGCTTTAGGAACAGAGACTCCAACAAATAAAATGAATAAGAAGAACCTCAGCACGTACTCAACATGATTGTTGGAGGAACTGATGTCCCCTAGGGTTCAATAATAAAGCCCACTAAGGTGTCCATCACAAGGGAAAACAAACCCGAGATTATATCCCTGAAGGAACCATTTCATTCAACGTTGAGGATGCCGAAGGCATCGTACAATTGCATAATGATGCACTGTTAATATATATACTTATAAATAAATTTTTAGTTAAACGGGTGTTGATTAATCTAGGTAGCTCGACCAACATCATCAGATCGAGGTTTAGAGCAGATGGGTCTACTAGACCAAAAACTGCTAGCAGTCTGAGTGTCTAATAGATTTAACATGGCATGTGAAACTACTAAAGGGTAGATAACCCTACTGGTGAGCACCTCCGAGACCATTCAGGAAAAAAAATTCTATATGATCAAAGGAGATATAAGATATAATGCACTATTCGGAAGACCGTGGGTTCACAATATAAGGGAAGTACCTTCAACCTTACACCAACAATTACAGTTCCCTACACTGAGGGGGATTAAGACAGTGTACCAGCTACCCGCAAAAGAAATTTTCGCAGTCGATGTAGTACCCCCAGTACCCGCCGTTTTGACGATAAAAAGAGGGAAGCTAGCCAGAAAGGCCAAAGTTAAATAATAATAACCGATTCCGGTCCCCACAGGACCAGAGGAATGAGAAGTCAACGAGGCTAATGATTGCGGAGTTCCTAGATTTTTCTAAGCTCCTGATGATACTGATGCCACCAAATGTACAGTCGAAGAACTAGAGCAAATTATATTGACCAAACACCTAACGCATCAAAAGGTATAACTGAGCACGTGGTTGACC